>CM062853.1:3697269-6097269 GCA_031772225.1 Eubasilissa splendida | reverse complement strand
TGTACAACAAATGAGAATTTCATCATTATTTTTTAACAATGTGTAAATTTGGCTAATTGTCAAAGTGAGCTTTCTCATTTTGATAATCACATTTATAATAGTGGATATGTGTGTTAAATAAAAATACGTTTTCCTTTCAAATGTTCGTTTATTAGATAAATGCGACTATTCTAGTATTCTTAATACTACACATTATTCTATATTGACTTGTTCTTATAAATTAAATGTGTACATAACTGTATGCGAATATTAAAATTAAACAGTACACGAAGCAGGATGATGCGGGCCCTATTAAAGACGAACTCTTCTTCTTCGAAGCAAAATGATGAATCCTCACGACCCGCTTCTTTGTCCGGTATTTCTTCGGCTTGCTCCCATCAATAACACACTCTTCTATATTCACTCGTACGTAGGACGATGCGGGCCCTATCTATCGATTAACTCTTCAGCCTGCCATGTGGGAAGATGAATCCTTTCGACCCGCGTCCTCGTCCGATACGCCGTCTGCGTGCTGGGCGGCCGCATTCTGTGGACAAATAATTACAATAATTAATAAGGAACGTGCATGAAAATGAACAAGTACACAATATAGCTAAATCGGCAATTCTCTGATAGGATAAGTTAAATTGCTAAAAACATTAAACAAACAAACGTAACATTCGGTTAGTACAATATTTCTACCTCACTTAAAGTAATCGGAATGACGTATTGTATCTATTGAAAATTATTAAAATCAATGGCACCTAGACCGACCTCCCCTCATCCCCCCCACCACCACCGCCGACCAACGATCGTGATGCCCACCCGCAGCATCTACCCCAATCACAAGATCGCATACCCCCCAAAAAGACAGACCTCTCTCGAACGCGAATCTCGAGACATTCGCAAATGACCTCTAAAAACTCATGCAGAAGGCATCCAACATGATAATCAAAATTCGCAACTAAATCGCGTTAAATCGCAAAACCAGCGTACCTCCCTCCCAGCAGGCTAATAATAATTACTAATAAAAACAATGAAAGAGCTAGGGAGCCCATCGGTTCCGGTACTCTATAAGCCATTAGATCAAAGTCAAAGTCAAAAATCTCACCTTGGTTCTCACCGAGTGCACTAGGGCCGAGTAGAGATACATTACGTAATCCTCCAGATAGGGTGGGAGCGGCGACGGTAAAGCCAGCCCCCCGGTGGATGCAGCGTACTCCTCCGCGACCCTTGCCACGACCATGTCGATTACTCTTCTGCCCCTGACTCTGCGATCATGTGTCGGCTGGAATAAATAAATAAAAACATGTTCAAAAAACGATAAAACACACGATATTAACAACGCAGCAAAATTGTCAGAGGAACAGCACAAAATAAAATATCACGATTATTAATACAAAGCAAACTTACGCGACTCATTTTGATTATCACAGAACAAATGGATCGGGGATCTTTATACAGTGAAATATTGATGTTAAATGACATTACTTTGTTAAAATTCCACTATTTATACGATTTGCAAGTGCATAACACGACCCGTTAGGTCTGGTAAATAAACAACCCTTGTTACTGATTACTGATAATGGGTTTCTTCTAATGACATTCTTATTTCAAGTGCATTTCATTAGATAACATTCATACGGTTTTCAAGAGAACCATACAGCCCATTAGTCTGAAAAATAAACAATCCTTGTTAATGATTATGGGTTTTTCCTAATGATTAGTATTAATTTTGATTCAAATTCTTAGCTTGAATGTTCTTTTAAATATTTTTTTTATATTTCAATGTGATTGATATTCTTGGGTATACAGATTTTCCTCGGTGATTCAATTTCCGTTTATACAATATATCTCTGAGATGAGATATCAAAATCTCATCCTTGGATACGCGCCATTATATGCGTAATATATTGTGTAAAATTTACTACGCATATACACTTATTTTAAAATGAAGATATACAAATTTAATGTATTAATTATAAATATATACATATAAAATAAATTTTGTCGAAAAACATTGTTTTTGCGCTACCAGGATTCGAACCTGGATCTATATTTCCAATCCGGGGGAGTACACTACCAATTGTGTTATAGCGCCAGTATTTTTCATGACTAATTTTCGAACCTATATGTAACTCTTTTTCAAATTAATACATCTGTCGTTCCATTATTTGAAAGCCATCTACATTGTTTTTACGGAATCTCAAATACCTATGAGTAAACCGACTGCAGACGCCAGAATTATCAATTCATTGTTATTAAATTGTGGACACATTGATACAACTTATATTATTAATGATAACACATTCATATTGTGAAGTTGTAATTTTTCAGAACATAAGTCTGTGATGTTTGTCTGGATTGGAAATAAAGATCCAGGTTCGAATCCCGGTAGCGCAAAAACAATATTTTTCGACAAAATTGATTTTATATGTATATATTTATAATTAATACATTAAATTAGTATTTAAATATTTGTTTAATAACAGTGCCTTTGTAGGTACAAATCCAGTAATTCTGTGTCCTTGGACCTATTCAAATGTTGCTAATATTTATGACTGTTCATTTTAGATGGGAAATTAAAGACAGCCCATAATGCAAACGCGGCATGAAAACCCAATAAAAATTTAAAATAAGAAGACAATAAAAATGTAAAATTTACATTTTAAATCTGATGACGTTTGATTGAAAAATATATCCTTATTAGTGGACATTATTGAGTCAAACAAAAACAAACATTTTATAAGATATATTTAATTCATATTTATTCTTTTAATGTTTTAGAATATGAATTTCCTATTAGTGATGAGAAAAAATGCTACTCTTGACTCACTAGCGTGATTGTGATTGATATTCGATAATATCAGTGATTAAAAACTGTGACTGTGATCACAGTTTCATTACTAATACGCGTGCGCCGCACGATATCACAATACACGAAATAATTTAAAAAAACATAATTTTGAGCGTATTTACTTATATTATTCAAACTTCATTTACAGATAAAACAGATTCTAGCATGCATAATTAATATATATCTTATTTAATATCGTCACAAAGAGAATGAAAACTCTTAAAAAATGTGAGTTTATTTTTCGGGTCAAATGCGTATAACGTTTTGACAGAATCAACTAGATGGCGCTTATGACGAACTATAACGTCATTTCTTCGTGAATATTTTCATTTCATTTATACATGCGCCAAATCATAAATCAATAAATAAAATAAAAAAACGAATTACGAATCGCGATATTCCCACATATTCAATCACTGATAGTGAGTGTGACTCAAAATATCAGTGATTCTATATATATATATCAGTGATGACTCACGGTTCGTGATTTTGAGCTCATCACTATTTCCTATGTTTTATATAATGCTACATTTTTATTTATTTTTTGTGTACATCATGTAAGGTCTGACTGTACTTAGAAGTATCATAAATTATAATTAATAATATTTGTATACTTTGATTTATTATTTTAAGTTTTCCATCACAATTTGCTTATTTTATATTTTAAGAATACTACCAAAAATATACAGTCGCTAGGCATTTCAATTTACTAATTCGGGGTAGAAACAATAATTTGATTAACTTATTGACGTACCCCGCGGGGGTGGGTAGGCAGAAAGGATAGAGCGCCACACTCTTCTGTCCTAACGCACAATTCTCGCCTCATCCACATTCATACATATTCTCATACAAGCTCGACGATTATTGAGGCTTTTAATAGGATCACCCCCCAATATCTGGTTTACCTGGTCGTGCCAAGTCTTCCGCGGATGACGTCTACATTTGGTGCCATCAACACTTGAGTCATATATCTTTCTTACCATTCTCTTCTCATTTATCCGTTCCATATGACCAAACCACCCAAGTGATCATTTTTTTTGCACTGCATTCAGTCTACTTTCATTCATCTTCTACCAGCTCTAAGCGTCACTTCCATACATCAGTGTCGGTAGCAGGACTCCATTGTGAACGTCTAGTATTGCTTCAGTGGTGACCAACAGCGATGATGAGTATTAAATAACAACATATTTTATTTTAAATAGATCATTTATTGATTAACAACAAAACATTAAATAACAATGTATTTACATCAAATAATTATATAATACACTAAAACAACTTATAATGAAAATTTTGTTTTCAATTTATTTCTGTACTTTATAAAGCTGGTTCCCTGACCAGAGAATGGCAGCGCCTACAAAATAGCTACATATATAACAATGGCCGTGACTGAAGTAGTTATATATGTAATATTAATATTATGTGTGAAAATTTACTTTTTATTAACTTTTTAATTTTTTTTTATTTATTAATATTTTCCTTGGTTTTCTTTTTCATAGCATTATATTTATTTTATTACCTTCAATGTATAACATAATATGTATTATTTTTATGGCGAATCGGGTTAAAAAAAAACCTGATCGCGCTGGAATTAACACATTATTATTATAATTAAAAAACAATGTTTTATAAGACTTTATTCTACGAAGAAAATAGCATCCCTCTTCATCCAGTTTCACTTGTTGCGCGCCGTCGAAATACTTATCGCTGCCGTTAACGACCCCTCCATCCTGTGAACAAACAATAACATTAATTAGCATCGAAATATTGTTTAGCGTTATAAATGAATAGATAATACTAAAAGTTTCCTTCCTATCATTCTACAACTATTCATTATTGTTATCTTTTCAAGGGGAATATTAATACGTTCTGTGAATCATGATTCTCTGTTTCATGTTCAAGACGTAACAATTATTTACATTACATCTTTAGTTTTATTATTTTAAATTCCGATGATGTTTGATGAACGTATAATAAAATTGATGTTTGACATTGATATATTTATTAGATGATGAATTATCAAATGAAAGACTGGATGTTTATAAGAGACATCAATTAGAAGCTAATGAAAAAGTTCAAGGACGAATGATAATGTCGAAATAAAAAAATAAAAAGACTTTTTTTCAATATATATATAATTCAGTAGATTAATTTTACCCTATGTGTCTGCCCAGTCCATTGCTTCTTCATTAAAATCCTCCCATTCTATGGGATCTTCGTCCTCAATTTCCTTCAAAAGGTCATCGCTCTCTTGAAGAGCCAAGCGAGCTACATCATCTACTCTTTTCCATTCGAGGTAATCTTCCTGTAAAGAAATAATTAAATAGATATATTATTTAAAATAACATTTATTACAAGTGGATTATATTTTCTAAATTTATTGTGGTGGCAGGGATAACATTAAAATTATACAACAAATTACACATTTTCAAATTTTAATATTCCAATATTTTAATAAAAATAAAATAGGCATCGACCGTACTAACCACAATAAAATTGTCGTCATCCTGAAATATCGGGCCTGCGGACTCGGAGAAGCTCGAATCTGAAACAACAGAAGTAATCGTTCATTAAATGAGAATCACAACATGACCACTACGGAGAACTAATTTCTTTCATTTTTCTAAGAGTGCATTTTATTTTTTGTAAACAGCATGTCAGGTAATTACGTGGAGAATAAGGAAAATAATTAAATGATTGTACATCTTGGTGTTTATGTTAATTCTTACCCAAGTCATCGGTCATAGAGTCTGCTATGGTAGACTCGTCGGAATTAGTTACCTCGTCCGAGTCTACCGACTCGGAATTATCCATGAATCCCGGAATAGGGGATGGAGGTGGAGCAGGCATCCTCTCGGCGGTAGCCACATTCTCTATGAGGCCACCATTATTGGCGGCATCATTCGTCTGCAATACAAAGAAAACAATATTAACTATAATAAATACACTGTCTCATACACCTGAAAGTAATATCAAGGTCAAAAATATTGGTTTAAATTACAAACTTGTTTAATATGAATTTAACGCAAATAAAAAATATTTATTTTTCTTTCACCGATCGCAATATTCTGTTCAGCTTATTTTAGTTTGCATGTAGAGAGATTTTTCTGCCGCTTTTTGAACACAAGTGCATTTAAAAAAAATAAAACCGTCCAAAAATGTAAAACTTTCTTGTTTTGATTTGTCGTGTACATTCGAACAAATGAAACATTTTAGTAAAAGATGATAAAAAAAAACACACAAAAACAATAAACAGCAATTTACCTGTAACATATTGATAAATTACGAAAAATAACCACTAAAATCACAAGAGACACGTTGAAATCTCGACAGGACTATTATATTTAACGCGACTTCTTCAGGTTTTAAAAATTAAATGTGCCCATATTCCCTATTTATATGATTTTCAAGTACACTAATCATGCATTTAAGGGAAAAACCAACCCTTATAATTGAATTCAGGTAATTTCATAATGACGTATTAGCAATATTTATGACAGAACTCGTTCAGCCATTTAAGTATTGTTCATTCGATAGCAGTATGAAATGTTTTAAAAGTAAACTAGTTCATTCGCTTATTCGTCGGATTTCATCATGCTGATTAAACTCTTAAATAATCGGAAGTTGTATATTCAATTAGCACAATATTATTACAATACACAATACAATTGTATATATGTGTATATATATATATTGTGTGTAATTTTATTGAAAATATATATAACGATATATTGAGAGTGCGAAACAATACGATAATAAATTTTTATCCATACCCGTAGACCTGCCTGCAAATATCGAGACACTATCCTCGGAGACCAGGACATCATCTAGAGTTCTAGAGAGTTCCAGAATGTTTTTCTGGTTATTATTTCGTAGAATATGTTTTGCGCGCCAGCATGTTCTTCACGGGACTTCTCCATCTAACGGCTGCGGCTTTCATACGGCTGAAAAAAAAAACAAAAAACTATAGTTTTTTATAGTTAGTCACATAAATATTCTCACTACTGTCAAACTAAACTAAACGCTTGTACTATGAAAATAAGATTAACTCGTTGGTGTTTTGCAACGAGGCGCGAACCCCCGACTACTAGATCACTAGGCCAGAGTCTTAGCCACTACGCCAACAAGCTACTCTTTCAAAACAATATAAGATTTTATACGACATTATTACCCGACACTTAAACTCAAAAAATATAAATTGATGCATTAATCATTACACGTGAAAGTAAGACTAAAAGTTGATGATTGTTACAAGAAAACAAATGATAAAAAAATTAACTTTAGATTAAAATTAATTAAGTTTTTGACTTTGGCATCATCCTTCTCTGATCAATCATTCTTCATCGAAATTCGACATTCTGTTAATATTTGTATCTGTAACAATCAAGAGATATACGAGTTTATATTCAATATATACAATATTATTAAATTACAAAATATAAATAATCTAATTATGAATTAAATATATTAATTAAAAAGATATACATATACAAGCAATTTTATCGAAAAAGAGTTGCCACGGATTTGAATAATCCCTCCCGGTTGGAAGGCGCGAACAGCAACAAAATTTTTCGATAAAATTGCTTGTATATGTATATCTTTCTAATTAATATATTTAATTCATATTTAAAATATCGCAGGCCTATGTTGTGAATAATTACAACTTCACAATAAGAATGTGTTCTCTGAATAATAAAGTTGTATCAATGTGTCCAAAATTTAATAAAAATGAACTGATAATTCTGGCGTCTGCTATTAGATTACTCAAAAGTACTTGAGATTCTGTAAAAAATAAGGTAGATGGCTCTCTCAAATAATGGAATGATTAAATATATTAATATCAAAAAGGTAACATATAGGTTCGAAAATTTGTCGCTAAAAATATTGTCGCTGTAGTATAGTTGGATAATGCACCTTCCCCGGTTTGGAAAGAGATAACAATATTTTTCGATAAAATTGATTTTATATGTATATCTTTCCCATCAATATATTTAATTAATATTTAAAATATCACACCGTCTGTTCTGAATAATTACAAGTTCACAATAATAATGTGTTCTCCTAATATAAATAATCATCGAGTATATGTTTTAACGTTATGAGAGTGAGAGTAAATACGATATCATTTTTCTGTCTATACACTACTAGACACGGATCTCTTTACCGAGAATGTGGAGAAACGATATTCCGAGGCCAGGTCATCATCTATAATACAAGTGGGTTCAAAGGGATCTCTTAATTATCTATAGTTCAGTTGCAATTCTTTACAAAAAACTTTCTGCATTATTTTGACCATTCGTCATAGTTGTGTGAGCTCGAGTATTTCTGACATCCGTACTGCAGCTTTGTACATTTACTAGTATATAATTCTTGTTATTTAAACGATTTACCACATTAGTCGAAAACCCGAGAAACATACAAAATGCACGTGTTATTTCTAATAACATTTTTATTCTGTATGCGTACACTTTGAGACACATCTCAATTGACTAATGAGGCTCATTCAAATGTCGTGAATTACATTTATATCCTTTCATACTGCAGTGAAAAGACACATGTCTTAATATTTTTTCAGAAAATATCTACCATGGAAATTTGAAGGTTATTCCAAGCGTCAACATCTGTTATAGAATTGTTGTTTACTTACTAACCATCACGCCGTTTCCCCGCTGGGGTAGGCAAAGAGGATAGAGACCCACACTCTTCTGTCATGACATACAATTCTCGCTTCATCCACATTTATAAGCTAGTCGATTGTTGAGGCTCCTAACAAGACTATCATCCAGTATCTGGTGTACCTGATCGTGCCAAATCATTCATCATCATCATCATCATCAACATCTATGCCATATACGTTTCTTACCACCTTAACGATCCTTTATTAATCTTACTTGACATTCTCTTTTAATTTCTTCACTCTATCATAAATGGATCTACCGCATATACGTCTAAATGATCTCATTTCCGCAGCATTCAGTCTACTTTCGTTCATTTTCTGCCAGTTACATCACTAAAGGAAAACACGTATTTCATGTTACAATTCAAAATTGTGGATAATGTTATATAATAACGTAACATTTGCATTATTATCAAATAAATATTTAATGAATTTCATAAATGCCGTGTGCACATTATTGTATGAAATATATTTCATTATAGAAATACACGACAACAATATTACATTATGGTTATGGTTTGTTTTACCTGCGTCTTAACCACTATACCATAATTTTCTTATTGTCACGTAGCAATGTAAAACAAATAAGATCTATTGTGCGGTTTTCGTGTCAATCTATTTTTCTACAGAATTTTAGTTGATTATTTAAACATTTTTATTTCTCGAATAATTTTCTCCCAATACACGGCTTCTTCGTTAAAGTTCTCCAAATCTTTAACATCTTCGTTCTCAATTATTTTTAGAAGACACGGATTAATCTGTATAAATTATATATAAAAAATTGCTACTCCATATCTGGAGTTCATATTATCACATACGGGTTATGCGACAATAATAATACGTCCATAAACTTCTAATTCTTCTTTAAAAATTATCTCACCAACGAATTAGTTCATAACAGAGTAATAAAAAAATACTGACCAACTGTACTAACCTCATTAAAATAGCCATCGTCCTTAGACGTCATGTCTATTTTTAAATCATTTCAACTCTCAGTATAACAACACCTATATTATATTTAAATTTATTGAAATCGAAAACAATTTTTCTATTAATCACCGTATTTGAATAAAGTCAAATATCTGAAACAATATTTTTATTCCACGTTCAATTGAAACAAATCGTCTTAAATTTGTTCTCTTTCAATTTCTATATGAATTGATTTACGTAATTGTGACGACAGTTTCAACATGTAATGTTTATGAACGACTGAAATTAGTTTACGCTTGAAGTTCCTAGCCAATAGCGTTCTCCGTTTATGGAGTTGTTGGTTAACCTGAGTCTCCGCTATTCCCGCGTGCAGTTCGTGGCGCTGGTTCAAAAATACTCACGAGAAATGCGAGTACGTGAATAATGACAATTTAGGTTTTAAATGAAAATAATTTCTTATTGAATTTTTACGTCTTAGTCATATGAAAATGGCAGTAAATTTAACTGGAACAATACAGTCGTTTATATATATTACATTAACAATATTAATAAAAAGTGTAACAATGTCATTTATCGAAATAAGCCGATTTCATTTTAGCAAACAAGCCTAGCGGTAAAGTAAAAGTGTACTTTTAAAATTAGCAATATTAACTTTGTGGTTAAAATTCATATTTTTATTTACTATCATTGTTTTATTAACCACTTAATTGAGTTTAAATTCAATTAAGTGGTTAATAAAACAAAGATAATAAATTTAAAAAAAAGTAAAAATATTCATATTCATATTTTTATTTACTATCATTGTTTTATTAACCACTTAATTGAGTTTAAATTCAATTAAGTGGTTAATAAAACAAAGATAATAAATTTAAAAAAAAGTAAAAATGCACTATTTTAATATATAAATGCAACAGTAAGTAAACAAACTTATGTTATTATTTAAAATATTTTCTCGTTTACCTATGTATTACAAGTGTTTTCATTAATACTTCAGATGTACTTATATTGCTCTTTTTAAACTTTTTTATCATTTCATCCAGAGTACCGAGTCCATTTGGACCACTTGCTCTTCCATCATGATGTTATGTCTTATGGGCGTATTAGCAAAAATGAGGTGTGTTTATTATTATTGTTACTGCAATGATGCAGGGGCTGCTAGCTGGGGCAGGAGGTAACCTCTAAAGGAGGACAATTTTTTGACGTTTAATACGCGAGGGGGCCGTTATGTCATAGATGACTTATATTGCTAAGAAAACTATTTGCTGAAGAACTACACTTAAATTTTAATGAATTATATAGACAAAATTATAACAATATGATTCAAAAAGTCAATCTTGAAACTAACATGTTAGATTGTTTTTGATGAAGGTTTTGTGAAATAATTGTATCCATACTTTTAAATACCGTAATTTTATTACTTCAATACCTAGAAATCATAGTACTTATCGAGTATGTGTTTAAATATTATCTATGATAGAAATGGGAAAAATCTTAGCAGGATCTGATAAGATCACTACTTACAAAATGCGTATACCTATATACAAAATATTTTAGTCGCTACCGGGATTCAAACATGGACCTTAGCCTGACTGGGGAAATGTTTTATCCTCTTTCGCCATATCAGCCAAGTAGGTTTACGACAAATTTTAGAACATATATTCTACAACTCTTTCAAATAAAATATTTTTTCGATAAATATATTATATCCAGGGGCGTGCAGTCCATACAAACAAAAAAGCTGTGCATAACCAAAATTCTGGGAAACAAATATAAATTAAAAAATTGGATTTACATAAACGAAAACATTATTTTGTAATTAACGCCTTCTGTGTACCAGTAGATACTTTAATTACTTAGTTCTAAAAACTGTCACGACAATTCACCGCTGTACTCATGGCGCTCTTTTTTATTCGCCGCATCGTGCTATTTACATTACTCAATTCTGTCTTTAACCTAGTGAATTACTCAAGTTATGTAAATGGCTATTTACTGAATTGAAAATATAATTTTTATTTTTGTGTTGCGCTTCTGATGTGATTCTCTATTATGTAAAAAAAATGTTATTGTCTGAATAGGGCGTGAGTCATTTAACAAATATTAATAAAAACATGATAGATGCTCTTTTCGTGTTAGTTAAACTATTCATTGGCTATATCAATATCGCTGGAATTGAATCCATAAAAATTGAGAAATACATCTGTTCCCGGTTCGGCGATTATATCTTGTCTGGAAAAAATATATAAAACATAAGTTATTAATAATACAGCAAAGTTATCAGAGAAACAGCACTAAATAAAATACCACGATAATTAGTATATAATTAAACAACCCTGAAAACATTCTTATTTCACTATTTATACAATTTTCAAGTGCATAATACAGCCCATTAGTCTGAAAAATAAACAACCCCTGTGGGTTTCTCCTAATGACCTTATTTCTAGTGCGTTTGATTATACCTCCCTCAGTTATAAAACTGAAATTAAAATTGATTAGAATTCATGGCAATTAATGTTTTTTTTATATACTTGTTCATTTTAATGTGATATATTTTGTAGACATTTTATAGGGCATGATTTTTCTCGGTGATTCGTTCTCAGAAGTCCACGAATTATTACCGTGTGTACTTTGTGTGCAAGGTAGAATGAAGCAAGCAGTAGGTACATAGGTACATATTGTCAGAGTCTGGGTCCCTTCTGCTTTAGTATTTTCTAGTGTTTATTTATATAATCTTTTAGTAATTATTTTATATTTTTCTCTTTATTTTCTTACTACTTGTATATTAATTTATATTATTTTGTTATCTCTTTGCTTTTCTCTTGACACTGGGATGAAAACTGCCGGCAGTGGTGCTCCGAAAACTGGTAAGATCGTTTTTTTTTTGTTTTGTCCTTTTCCATTTCTCTGGGGCGTGTTCCTTCTATCCATCGGCTCCCTGACCAAAGTAAAATACTGACATTGTAAATATAATCCTTTGCAATATTTTATTATTATGTTTCACACTTTGGATGTTATTTTCTCCTCCTGTTCATGTTTTTTTTCATAAATATTTATACAGTGTTCCTTTCCATTTATTTGTTTATTTCCTTCCATGAACGTAATTGTAAATCTTAATAAATAAAGGTCGGGGGCTGTGAGGCTTTTTGAGATGGTAGCTGTTCGGCTCCGGCTCTTCACATTTGCACTGCTGCCTATTAGCAATAAAAAAAAATGACAACCAGGCGGCGAATAAGTATGACTATATAGGGGCTTTTGCTTATAAGCGGTCCTGGGTAAGCGACGGGTTCACCCTCACAGTAGATCCATAGACACCTCTTTCAATATATCTCCGAGATGAGAAATCAAAGTCACATCCGTGAATACACAGCGTTACACTGAAGTATAAGATACAAGTTATTATTAATAAACTTTTCGACAGTATTTTTACAAAATTTAAAGTACAAATTAAAGATATACACTTAATTTGTATAAAAAATATCACAGACCTATGTTCTGTGAAAATTTCAACTTTACAATAATAATGTGTTTTCCTTAAAAATTGTAAGTGTTTGCATAACCGTAATTTGATATTTTTCATAAACTCAATGTATTTTAATCGACATCTTTAATACCGTTAAAAGCGTATAACGCGACTTTTCAATTGACAAAAATAGATTGACGTATTTAAAATGATTAAATATCAATAACAGAACGTGACATAGTCAATATTACCTACTCTCTAAAATTTGAGTCCAAATTATTTAAGCTATACAATTCAAATATATAATCAAATTCAATTAAAATATATAATGTACAAACGTTCTCTAGCGGTCACAGTTTCGAGCTGAACCTCTTAAATCCGCAACTTGCAATCTATCTGAATATTTCTTTAATGTATCCTCCCATCTCATACTAGTTGTCAGATTCCAGTCGGGGATTTAGAGAATTCTCGAAATCTAGCTTCTCACAATGTTGCCAGCATGTTGTCACTATTTTAGACTGTTTAAAGATATCGTAATGTCCTGAGTTGGTATGAATACGTAATCGGTTATAGCATATCCGATGAAACGAATCAAAGAATCACTGCGATTGCGAAGGAAAATTCCACAGAAGTAAGACAGCGAAAAAAAGAAATGGATGACAGATGAATTACTAAATCTCATAAGAAAATACAAAAATCGTATTTTAGAAGAAAATGAATTAGTTAAATTGAAATTAGTTTTAACAGTAGCTGATGTGTATTTCAATTATAGCACATTGTTGTATATGCAATATTATGTGAACCAGTGGCGTGCAGTAGGTATAGATTTAGGTTATGCTGTTACCAATGATATTATACAATCATATAAGATATGTACGTTCGTTTAAAGAACGTCTTTGGACAAAATAAATCCGTCGTTTATACGATCCTACCATGTATTTATTTATAATTTTAGAGTACTATTAATAGTTTTTTTAAAGTTTAAGTTATATCGTGAAATAATACTTTCTTATCCATATAAAAAATGTATGAACGTTTTTAAGAACACTTTCTATGACTGAACATAATTAATTTATTGTTTGAAAATCCTTCACGTAATAACTATTGAAAATAATTATTTTTATTAAAGGTTAACATAGGAAATAGTTATGCCAATAGCTTTTTGTTTTTCCCAAATCAAAAACCAATCCATGCACCAAATTCAAAGAACGATCATGAAATTAATAGGTTAAAAAGTTCAGATAGTAAAATTCGCAAAATAGTAAAAGAGGAAGTACACACTTCAATGATTTCCACGCAGTTGTAACCCTTTTTAATGTTATTCTGTTAAAAAACAGCATAGGTAACGACTCCATACAAAACGGATCAACCGAAAGGAATTTTCAATTCAGTAAATAACCATTTCTATGACTTGAGTAATTCACTAGCCTAAAGACGGAACTGAGTAATGTAAATAGCACGATGCGGTGAATAAAAAAGAGCGCCATGAGTACAACGGTGAGTTGCGGTGAGTTTTTAGAACTAAGCAATTGAAGTCTCTACTGGTACACAAATGGCGCTAATTGCAAAATAATGTTTTCGCTTATGTTAATCCAATTTTTTAATTTACATTTGTTTCACAGAATCTTTAGTTATGTACAGCTTTTTTGCTTGCATGCACTGCACGTCCCTGATGTGAACATAATATATTTCAGGTGTAAAAGAAAATCAAATTATTGATTGGAATTAACCGTAACAACATCATTTGGCATGTAGAGAATTGAGATGGAATTCTTATAATAGATGTAAACGAAAAATTAGAAAGATTTATTTTAAACATTTTATAACTCTTTAATGACAATGGAAGTACAGAATATGGTTCTAGTCATAACCAACTGTCGGTGGATCAATAGTCGGTGCACCCACATTCACAAGTCCCGGTTCTGGGTCACCCTCACAGCTGACTCCAGCTCCAGGGTCTCTAAAGACAGATGCAATGCATCTAGCCACCGTTATGACACTCTTCTAGTTACTTTGACACATAATCTGGACGAAGAATGAGAAGAATCTTTTTTCGCCGCTATAGCTGACTCGATGTGATTAGATTTGTTTCAAAATTGAAGCATTCGTGCGTCATGCTGTCCGCGGGGCACGTAATATCCTTCTTCACCGTATACATGAAGATTGAAAAGACTAGACTGTGAACAAACATAATTTTAGTTAAGCAATATTTGAATATGTTAAAGAACACACAATTACTACATTTTTACCTATAAAAGCACTGTATTTTTTAAAGGAATGATATATAGAAATATGGGGGTAATTACATAATATGTTCTGAATAATTACAACTTCACAATAAGAATGTGTTTTCCTTGATAATACAACGTTCATCAAATCTCACCCTTCAATCTCCATATTTATCAAATTTTTGAAAATTCTATATATGTTATTACATGAACTCGCTTTGAGTACCACTACAACATCGCCATCTATCGACCAAATTTGATCATTCATTTTTCCTTGAAACAGCATTTTATATGTCAACTCAATGAGAATCTGTTTTTGGTTGAAAATTATTTTAAAACAATATTCTTTATCGGTAAAATGTTTTTAACACATTATACTAGAATACGCCTAAAAAATCAATATTTTTCAATTTTTTTTATATATCTTTCTTATTTTGACCAGTGTATCATTTTAGCAATATTTGAATATGTTCAAGAACACACAATTACTGGATTTTTACCTATGAAGGCACTGTTATTAAATAAATATCAGATATCTCATAGAGACGAAGCTATTTTATTATATTTTTTAAAGGAATGATATATAGAAATATGGGGGGGGTAATTACAGAGCTTACGACCTATCTTTGGCTGGCTCAAATGATCGCTTTATATATATATAACGTTCATATTTCTATATATAATTATTTTTAAAAATATAATAAAATAGATTTGTCTCTCTGAGATATCTGATATTTATTTAATTTCAGTTGCTTACTTGATGTCACTCTCTTTTTATATTCTCTTTGTAAGAGCTAGTTGTATTTGTCTTCGAATTCGCAATCAAATAAATTGTTTCTTGAACTACCCCACATCTTGCTATTTGTGAAATTTGATGTGACGTATTTTATTTATTTAATGGATAACATAATACAGGCAAATTAAATGTATTCAAGCTTGATTTATAAAAATATTGCATTAAAACCTTAAATAGAAAAAAAAATTAAACTCCTCACGAAACACGAGTCATAATCATCTGTTGCTTTCACAAGTAGAACTCATTAAAAAAATAAGAGACGCCCTTTTGCCAATTTACGGGAGGCTGGAAATTAATGATAATTGAACGGTAATTATTTCTCGGCAAAGAGATATTATTTTGAATCAGTAATCAAATTCAAAATTTAAAAGGTCCCATTTTGAAAATGATGTTTTGATTACAAGAATTTTTTTTTGCCCCTAATTGAATTGGCTAAATAACAAAAATAAAATGTTGAGAGCAAAATAATCAAATGACGGTACCGAGGAAAGAAGGTGCTATGTCATTTTTATGGCTGAAGTAAGGCTGCAGTTATTTCGAATTTAGTTGTTAAATAGACCAAGATTAAAACTTAAACATAACAACTTATAAACACGGTTATTATTTTTAATTCTTTGCTTATGAATAAATAAACATGCCTTTATCTATTTATCAAGATTTTTACATAATTTTTTTTAAAAATAAAAAGTTTTATGTTTATCAATTTACAATACAAGGTAAAAAAGTGTCACGTATTGAAACATTTCAATTAAAGGTTAGAATACATTTTTATTTTTTTAATATATAAAATAAATATAACGCACATTCCTCATTCTTTTCCAGGACCGTTCAATAATTTAAATGTGCCGTGTACTACACTAGTTTTCTAATTAATAGCAGCAGGGGTTTAAAATTAGTGCAGTTAATATTTATGTTATTCATAACTATATTAGTGCAATTTTTGTTAAATTTGTGGTATTGAATTCCTAATATAAAATGCACTAATTTTTGAATGGTCATTGGCACTCAGATACAGAACGCATTGAAATAATCTTTAATAATAACTTCTCGGAGTTTCTAGTTGCATAATTAAATATTATCATTCTTTTGATAGCTGTAAACTTCTCCACTCCGTAGCTTACAAAGTATTAATAATTAATAACTTAGAAACCGTCCAAACAAAAAAAAAAAAATTCGTCGAAAACTTTAATTAATAACATCGCATTCTCTAATATTCACCCTTTCATGAAATTATGTTGCCCCACAACGGCAACATAACCTAACCCGACCCGATCCGACCCAGAAGACCTCAACCCCTCTCGCCCCGGAAAAAAACATGTCGAAAGTTAGATATCTTAGAGAATATAATAATAAAATAATAAACATCCCAATATCGCCCATTACATCCCCTCTCATATCCATTTTAATTTCACCCTCACCCCCACCTCTCTTACCACCAGACACATCCTTAATTACCGTCTGACAATGTTTTTAATTTTAGTTGAATTGTATTATTGATAATGGGAAGATGTTCCCGTAAACGTTTTAACTCAATTTACAAAATAAACATGGAATTCCACAAAGTTTCACCAAAATCTTTAAACAGTTAAATAATATAAGATATATTTATATATATATATATATAATCAATTTTATATGTATATCTTTCTAATTAATACATTCAATGTGTATCAAAAATATCACAAACCTATGTTCTGAATAATTACAACTTCACAATAAGAATGTGTTCACCTTAATAAGGAATAAATATTTGTAAAATAACGAATTATATTAATTTTAACGTTAACTTGTATCTAACTTTCAGAATAGATAGTTGTAAGCATCTAAGGCGGTTTTAAGTGACATCTGTGTGCACGTGTCAAATCTCGCAGTCATATACACTAGTCTGAGTTTTTGTCTCTTTTTACCAATCTCAAGCTGATCTCTGAGATTACCTTCAGATAAAAATCTCAACATATGTACATGGTATTGAGTTGTACCTCAACTAATCTCTGAGATTATGTCAATGTGTCTCCTTCCAACGACACGGAGCTTAAGCCAGAAGGGATTTTTACGACGATTCTGTTATATATATATTATATATCGATAGAGTTATAAAAATGGTTTCGGAGATACTTGCGAAGAATTTTATTATCTTTCTAAGAGGTTTCATCTCAGCCACAATTTATTTTCTGTTTATTTTGGATACATGTTGTCCATTAATATGGGCAAAAGTTTATGTGCAAATATCAGATCCTGACTGCTCTCAACTATACAACTGATTAATTTGTGTTTGGGAAACTTTTTGCTGTTGTTAAAGGTTTCGTTGTTGATTTATGTAGGAGTTCTGTGAAACGTTCGCAATATTGTATAATGTATGGGTTGTATAATATATTTTCATATATATAATATCTTCTTCTTCTTCTTCATATGCTATATTCTATCGAAAGTTAGCGACCGTACTGCAGAATGCTGATTTATCTCGTACAAGATGTATAAGAACTGCACCATGTTGAACATAGAGCCACTTTCTGAGGTTATGCGGCTAAGATTGGATCGTTTAAATATCATAATGATAATTTAACAGATATTGATTTTTAGACTATCAATATCATATTATTAATGTAAAGATAGTGGCTATGAGATTTTCACAGCATATTCTTTCTGTTTAGTTATTTGAATTCAGTGGTAAAAATTAAATTAAAACATTTAACAGGCAGTGCATTTGTCAAACTTAGTTAGTTCAGGGAGGAAGCTTTTATTTTAAAAAATGAAGTCCTTGTGAAAAAAATACTTATTAATACTGCAACAATAAAATTTATATTTTCGTAAAAAGCAATCACTTTGTGGTTTGACATATTATATTAAATAAAATAACAATAACTTTGTATGAAACTACGAAATTTATTATACGTCAACCGGTTTCGCTTATCTCAAGCATCATCGGGACGTATTTAAAACTGATCATAAATACAAAAAGAGTGCACTTATATATGAATGATACAGAACGAAACATCAACAGTCAACGGACTGACGTTAAATGTTTGACATACAATAAGTGTGAAGTGAGGCGTGAGGCAAATGGTGATGCTGTAATCTCTGAGACTTGATGTGTACATGGTGGACTATAAAAACCGAGCGTTGTCTTGAAATGAAAATTTCATCCATGGATACGGGCCTGTAAGTATGTTAATCATTATTTTTTGGAATGCTCAGTATTAATTATTTTAACTGAAAAATACTATTCTTAAATATTTGCAAAAAAACTTTGTGGCAACAACTTATATAAATAATAAGATAAAACACTTTGTTTCAAACCACTATTTATTGATACATAATTCCTATGATATCTTTTTCAGAAAACAATATTTACTTTTTAATTTTTTTTTATATATTATTATTATTTTTTTTAATTAACACCTAGACCCACAAAATGTCTTGATAGACTTGATAGTCTGGAGGTACATTTATCTTAAATTGTTACATTTAATAAACTCAAAAACATCTATTAATCAGTCACCGTTTATATATCATTATATATACAATTAGGAGAAAGCGTGATTGGAATGACCCATGCATTTTATTTTTTATTGTAGGTAAAACAATTCTCGCTTCAAATTAGCTACACCTCTTGTATTTTTTCCGTGTGAAGCCACCCTATTTAGAGCATCTTATTATAAATTTATTTTATTAAAAGGAACAGTAACAGCTTGTGTACAGGAAGAACGTTTACAGAAGAATACAGCAATTTTAGATTATGCCTCAATTTAAATGCTTCCAGGCTTACAATTTTTTTCATTGAAGATTTTCATGCATTGTTTCCTGAAAAAGATACCATAGGTATCGAGACGTATTGATATATTAATAAATAGTGATTTTAAACAAAGTGTTCTTCTTATTATTTATGAAAAATACTATGTTTAATCCAAATATTTATAAACATAATATAATAACACTGTGTTTCAAATTATACGAATACAAATTATAATTAAGGAGAGCACATTCTTATGATGAAGTTGTAATTATTCAGAACATAGGTCTGTGATGTTTTAAATACTAATTAAATGTATTAATTATAAATATATACATATAAAATCAATTTTGTCGAAAAATATTGTTTTTGCGCTACCGGGATTCGAACCTGGATCTCTATTTCCAATCCGGGGAAGTACACTACCAATTGTATTATAGCGCCAGTATCTTTTCATTCATTTCATTTTTATTAAATTTTGGACACAATTTAATAAAAATGAATTGATAATTCTGGCGTCTGCAGTCGGTTTACTCAAAGGTTTTTGAGATTCCTTAAAAACAATATAGATGGCTTTCAAATAATGGAACGACAGATGTATTAATTTGAAAAAGAGTAACATGTAGGTTCGAAAATTTGTCATGGAAAATACTGGCGCTATACACAATTGGTAGTGTACTTCCTCGGATTGGAAATAGAGATCTAGGTTCGAATCCCGGTAGCACAAAAACAATATTTTTCGACAAAATCGATATTATATTTATAATTAATACATTAAATTAGTATTTCAAATTATAATTATTTTTAACGAACCAAACTATTTCATATCTCAATATCGCACACCTAGATCAAAACTAAGACAACTCAAAAAGTTATTTTTCAGTAGACAGAAAAAAATCATTTCATATTCAAATTATGAAACTAAATAACATTTTAGGTCATAAATGTATCATATAATAACACTATTAGAGAACTGGGGCTAAGTTAGTAGCGTATATGACAGAGTATCCGAATACAATAAAAACTCAAAATTCTTGTTTTTTTAAGTTATCTTAGTTTTGATCTAGGTGTGCGATATGTAATATTTGTTTATGCCTGTAATATTGACGTTGCATTCCTACTTCAATGGCCCACATAAAAATGTATTTCACACTACATTTATGACAAACTGTACATGGTTTCAATTTAACCCACCCTTCTAACTGGGAACGTCCTCTGGGATGAAACGACCCATTCGGATAAGGCTTTTTGTACAATCCGCTGTAACTTCTCCCGCGCGTCCCATCAACCCTTGTCCCGGTAGGGCCCCGGACAAGGGATTCCCCACGAGACTATTTAACCCCATCCTTGAGAAAATCGAGAGGGTGTGTCAATATACGACGAATAAAAAAATATAACACTATCTGATTACATTTATTATACAATAAGGGTAGCATTCAGTTACCCAATATGTGCATGGGGCGGCGCAGCTCTTTCTTCAATAGATTCTCTAATTAAGGCCCAGAATTGGGTCATCAGAGTAATAATTGTCTTATGTCTAGGGCATTGTAAAAGTAAAAGTATTTACTCTTCAAAAATTAAACCTTTGTGTAATATATTTTTACATTAATGCATTATGAGGGTGAAGGACTGCGTTCTTCCCTCTCACCAGCTAGTCAGCGGTGAACACGAGATACGTATACCCATCTTAGTCTGTCACATTCTGCCTTCATCCTAAACTGGGAAAAATTTATTAATAATACTTAAGGAAGGAGATAAATGAAAATGTGTTATTTGTTATATAATGGTATCTAATCATAAAAAAGAACACAAATAAAGTTAGAATCGAAATACAATTCACATTACATTAACAAATCCTAATTTCGTCGGGTTGGACGCGAGTTCGTCATTCTTCATGCAAGCTGGTGCCAATAAGATATTACAACAGATGGCATATTCCATCGTAGCATCCCATCTCCATGACCCATCATCTTAGTTGGTTCTCATCATCCAGGCCGACGCAATAAGATTCATACGCAGAATTGTAGAAAATAAGATGTAATGTAGCCCGTGGTAATAATAACACCAAAACCGAAATTGTGAATATAACCAAAGGAAAACGTCTCGTTTCCTGTAAACTACGACCGACTATACTCCCTTCTAAATTCCTACAGTTCACTATCCCTACAAAACAAATTACTATTGTACAAAGCAATCATCCGTCCTATATTCACATACGCGAGCCCCATCCGGGGTTCAAGTAACACAAAATTTTTAGAATCCAAACAAAACTGCATCCTTAAAAGAATCACAAACTCACCCTGGTTTATCAGAAATACAATCATTCACAGAGACTCAAACATATCCTCACTCAAACGACACATACATGATATATCGTCTAAATTTTATTCTAAATTAATTTACATCCCAAACCCTTCCATAAAATCCCTCACCCTATATGATCCCTCATCCGATCCCCATCATCTTCGTCCCATTTCACTTCTTTTCCCTGTTCTTGAACAAAATTTATAAAAAGATTCTATAAAAACTTTCATTAAAAATTTGTAAAATATCAAACAAAAAAAGAATCACTTACAAGTTTAAAATAAAACTATTTCACCATGCTCCCTGCAATAAGGTCCCCCAAAAAAATGTTACGCCATGTCGGAGACAAGAGGGCTCAGGCCTTATCCCTCCCCTCTTTAACAATCGAATCAGAGTTTCCTGTAAATACCATGCTAATAGATTAACAAATTATAGTAAATTATGCACTAGTGATTGAATAACATCAAAGTATTTACTCTTTGGTTACGTTGGATGCTCACGGTTACATCTTAGATCCGCTGGCCGCAGCAGCAAACCGCGTAATTTTGACAGCTCTGACCGATGAATTGAAAAAGAACCATAGATGGTGACCGTTTTTATAACCTTCAAAAAAGATCGCGATACCAAAGTGTACTTGGTAAAACAAGTGACGGGGCAATTTCGAACGTGACATTAGTTTGTAATTTGTTTTTTCAGCGTTTAAATTTTCATTTCTCAAATTTATTTATTTATATTTCTTCAACGCCTTTGTGGGCTTTTACATAAGAGTACATTTTTATTTAATTTAAAATATTACAGTATATTTTTAATTGACATTTTAATATAACTGTTTAAATATAACATAATAAAACTAAGTATAATTTATATACAAATATTTCTTCAGCTCAAGTATGCTCCTGCAACAAAAAATGTTAACGAAACTCAACTTGTTACCAAGCCGATGCTTCCGCGATATTGGAGAGTTAACAGCATAATTATTTCTATGCGTACCTACAAAGAACTCTTCATGTTGTCTCGTTTGAGTTGGTGCTTTATTCGAAACCATTTGTATCAACTCAGGGCAGTCCCGCATGCTATTAATCATTTTATATAGATGTACTATATCGCTCACATCCCTTCTCCAAGCTAATCGAGTCATATATTTAATTTTAAATCGAGTCATATATTTTTAAAAAGTCGCGAAGCTATTTGATTGCGTAAGTGGTACCAAAGTGATCACGTGAGTGACACCAAAATGAAAATTTGCGTTAATTCATGTCTATATATTTGGTAGTCTATGCGTGAAGTATAATTAGATAACCCAGAAAAACTCTCTTATAGAGTACAAATTGTACATTAATATTAATCTATATTTTAAAAAAAATGTATTCTTTATACAATGGAGACCCTCCTACAATAACACTGTATATCGTTTTTTTACAAATACTGATAGATAAACAGAGCGTCTGCCATTTTGGATTATATACAGTGTTGTTGCAGGTAAGATCATTCAGAAATTGAGTTATATTTTTATTTATTTTATATTGTTGTTCAATATACCATTTGATGCCTAAAAACATATACAACGTTGTGGCATTCATAACCCAGATTTGTCCAAATACGATATAAAGTATTGTTGCAGAGATGGTCTGTATTTTGTATTCTCTCACTAGTCAAACAAATGAAACCTAAATACATATTGTATAGACGACACGTAATTAAAAAAATTAATTAGAAAGATATACATATAAAATCAATTTTATCGAAAAATATTTTTGTTGAAGGTACGTCAGTGATATTATCCCGAATCCCGGTGTTGCAACAACAATATTTTTCGATAAAATTGATTTAATATGTATATCTTTCTAATTAATATATTTAATTAGTAAGGAGAACACATTCTTATTGTGAAGTTGTAATTATTCAGAACAGACGGTCTGTGATGTTTTAAATTGCTGCTACCGGGATGCAAAAACAATATTTTTCGAAAAAAAATGATTTTATATGTATATATTTATAATTAATACATTAAATTAGAATAGAAAAATATATTTTATTAATATCATAAAAAAATAATTTACTAATTAATAATCATTTTACAATAATTGAAATACCTCCGTATGCTTCGTACAACATATAATTGCGTTCATTTACAGTTGGCATGAAGAATGTTAGTATTTTTATAATAGAATTCAAAGTATCTATTGAACTACCCCAGTTTAAGGTGGTTCTTACATCGACCCTAGACGTATAAAAAATGAACATTTGTGATAGCGAAAACACGAAGATAATATTCCCTATTGGACCCGGTGTAGCCATGCCATCATGGAACTGTTAAATTTCCTCGCTAGATGTCGTTACATGCCCTCTACGACTCTCTATGATGAAACTACTCAGCAATTTCCAATCTGAAAAAATATATTTTGCAGCTAACGCAAAATGTGTTGACGACTTTCATATGCATACCTGGGAGTGGAATTATTTCCAGGGGAGGATTATTTTATTGGTGCATGTTTTAAATATTTTTTCTAAATGAAAGTTATCTTTCATATTCATATATAATGATCTTTAATATTCACTCATGATACTATATGGTGCTATTCAAGATATGGCGATTTTATAAGAGATAGGTATGATTAGTTATTGATCGGTACATATGTTGTAAGAATCAGAAGGTTATGCGTGTGAGAGCCTAGTATCCTCATATGTTTCACTCAGTGCTCACATATTCTTTTGAATATGATCGCCGAGTATGTGTGTGTGTGTGGTCAGAGCAGGTTAAACAAGAGAAACTACTTATAGTTGATAGATCTTGACGAAAAGGCGAGAGGAGTGTCACTCAAGATCCGGCTTCCCGGGTTGCTGCCGGCAGATGTTATTGGCATATGTTATCCGGTCAGTACCGGGCGTATTTTTGCGGCTGATGAGGCCCTAGCTTTACACCCGGCTAAGAATTTTATTTTATTTATTTAACTAAATTTATGAATATTCTTTTCGAAACAAAACAAAAACAAAATGTGTCCAAAAATTTAAATTTAAATGAATTGATAATTCTGGCGTCTGCTATCAGTTTACTCAAAGGTATTTGAGATTCTGTAAAAATAAGGTAGATGGCTCTTTCAAATAATGGAACGATTAAATGTATTAATATCAAAAAGATAACATATAGGTTCGAAAATTGTCGCTAAAAATATTGTCGCTGTAGCATAGTTGGATAATGCACCTTCCAGTTAGGAAAGAGATCCAGGTTCAAATCCCGGTAGCGCAACAACAATATTTTTCGATAAAATTGATTCTATATTTATATCTTTCTAATTAATATATTTAATTCATATTTTAAGAAAATTCTGTGCAGGGGTGATATGATACATGCGTCCGAGATATATACAGGGTATTTTTAACACTCTGATTAGACTATTCTTCCATATTATTTCCCTTTGCACAGGTGCCCGAGAAACAGTATTCTAAACGGAGCCTATGGTAAAAAATATCACTAGCTACCTACTGACCGTCAAATAGGGTTATCCGAAATTCAACGGTTTAATACTTTTATGATTAAAATTATTATATTTTTACTTAAGACACCATTCTGTTCTTACGTTTTTCGCACCCGTGCAAGCACGAGTAAAATTATATATCTTAATATAATAGCGATCACACAAACGGCTGAATAGTATTAGAGATTGAACCTTAATATATTTGTAAAAGTATATTACAACATGATGTTCAAAAGAATTGAATTGAATTGAAAAGATGACATACTGTGCATATCGTTGATGTTCCATAAATAATGCGGTATTTTTATACTTTTTAATTTTTCCAAGTTCTTTTTTAACCTAAAATATATTCTCCTTCATGTTTTACAATACTCTTCCATTTTTCTGGTAGACTTGCAAGGGCCCTCTTCCAAAATTCGTTTTGAAGACTGCGGAATAAATGATAATTAGATAGGATAATGTCCGGCGAATATGATAGGTGGGCATCGTTTCCAAAAAAGGAGCAAATTACACACAATTAGACTCTAAAAGTTTGCGAGGAACCCATTGACCCAATTTTCTGACTTTTCCAATGGCACGCAGGTATCGATGAATGGTTGAATGACCAAACCTAAGCTTATCTGCTAGTTACAATGGTATATTATTCCGCCAGGGTTTGCAGGACGTCCTCATCGAGCTTTATAGATTTTCCAGGATGAAGCTCGGAACTTTTGAAACCACCACACTTTTTGGCACTGGTTTACACTTATTGTTTGATCCCCATATACAGCATTGATATTCCTCGCACTTTCCGTTACGTTGTTGCTTTCATTAAACTCATAAAGCAAAATATGCTGAATATGCTCCTTGGTCACTTATATAATAGCTTTGAAAAAATCACTGATAAAATCAAACTGCACTCTTGAAAACTTGTACTAAGAATAAGTTACTACTTGTTTTTATAGCAGGTAGTTATTTTACCTGATGTAAGTAATTTATCTCATTGTCCTCTGACTTTTAGTTCATGTAATTGAAAAAACCGCATTATTTATGGAATGACCCAATATATTACGAAAATCAGAAATATTTGTTCATATAATGGAGTCTCGTTATAACGTTAACGGTCCAAACAAAAGTCATCGTGAAAAAATGGGTTCGCATTAAATGTCAGTTCACTGATCCAGAGTTGAACTTTGAACCTAAAACACTCCTACTTTCACCCTTTTAACCCGTTTTTTGTGCGTTTGTCTTCTAGCGAGTTAGTTACTTTTGATTTAAATTCCGAGAACAAATCGTTTTGTTGAATCTTCACGATAGATGACGCCTATTGAACACATACACTTTTATTCTTTTATATTTAGAACTCCATTGTTAATCAACACAATAAATCAAACACGATTTTTTTTTTTGGTTCTATTTAATTTTTTCAAATAATTAGACGATAGTTTCGGCTGTCTAGACTATTATCAACTAATAACAAACGGAACACAAATTTACTTTAGATGTGGATATAATAGATATTGTTAAGATAGTTTCAAATGTAAAATTTTGTTCTTTGTATTAATAGTGACATGTAATCATCCTTTTATCAATTTTAGCATTAAGGGAATGTCGTATTATTGATCACTTAATATGTAATACCCAACTATGTAACAAAATTATATATAAGTCCACCACACTGTTCTATGCTTTATCAGTTGATAATGGCCTAGACGACCGAAACGATCGTCCAATTATTTGGAAAAATTAAATAGAACCAAAAAAAAATCGTATTTGATTTGTTGCGTTGATTAACATACACTTCTGACGTATCCACGGATTATTATTGACACATTTTATTCCATCCCTACCGTTGGTTCCCAAAAACCTCTTTTGACACGATAAGTTAACCATCGGGTTTCGATTTGAAAGCAAGTAAGTACTAATTTTGGCATTGTGGAATTTGTGCATAATTGAAGATTGCCGAGCGTTGAATACGTTTTCGACCTTCTTATGATATCGTGATTTTAATTGTCTATTTATTTAATTCTTAACACAGTGCATATATAAGCACTCCTATATATGCTCTAATATAAACTTTTACTTAAACTTATCTTTTACATATTTAGTCAGTTTCATTTTAAATTTCTCCACCTTTCTCATGTTTTCTGACATTTCATTAAAAATACTCATCGCACTGGCAGTCTCAGTCTATCCCTTTTTCTTGTACGATGCTCGTGCTCATGTTGATTTGCATCAATTTCTCGTGTGAATTCCGCTGATGTTTTCTATTATTGAGGATTTTATAAATAAATACCATTATATTAAAATACATCTTCTGCTTAAAGGTCATCATATTCGGATCTTCCAGCATTGCACTGATACGAGTATATTATTATTCCATAGTTCCATATTCCATATTCCGCCTACCAATGTTTCAGCTGGATAGATTACAATTTATTCTAAATGCGGCTGCACGGATAATATATGGAGTTTCCAAATTCTCTCATATAACATCCCTTTTATATCAGCTACATTGGCTTCGATACACTGAAAGAGTTGAATTTAAATTGTGCTGGTTGATGTACAAGGCGACACACAACATGGCGCTTCTATATCTTCAAGAACTTTGTATCCCAGACAATTTGAATGGTAGACGTCAAACTCTCAGGTCAGCCTCTACTTCAGCTGCAGGAAGGGTTGTAGAACCAATCAGCCGTTGCCAGAAGTCTAAATTTAGTGAACGGGCATTCGCAGTGGCAGGCCCAAAAGCGTGGAACTCTTTGCCCTCCGTTATTAGAAACAGTGCATCAGAGACTTTATTTAAGAAGAAACTAAAAACGCACTTTTTCAAAAAATCATTTCCATAAGTGAAAATAACGATTTTTTAATTTTAAAAAACATTATGTGTAAAGCGCCCTTGAGGTGAAAGTTTTTACGAAAATGGCGCTATACAAATTATCCATTATTATTATTATTATTATTCTCGAAGCTTTATTTTGCAACACTAAAAATTCTTGCATTGTGCTCGAATAAGTTGCCCTTTCTTTGTATTATAAATAAACTAAAAATGCTTTTTTGAATTGTGAATTTTCTAATGTATTTTTTGGTGTAGAAATAAAATAGTCCATATGTTTACATTAATATATTTATAATAATGTGATTATATAGTTAACAGTGCTTATATTGTGGTGCTCACTATCTGTACAGAATATGCTTTTTACTTCAACCTGACAAAAATAAACACAGCGTATGATTATTTTACATTTTTATCATTCAAGTTTGACAACAATAACTTAAGACACACTTACACATACTTAAAACTATAATATCCAAAATTAAAAAAAAAAAAAATTGTTTTGCAAATAATATTTTATTCTAACTAACATACATCTTGTGATTACATTTAAATGAAACTTTACCGATGTCGTAAATGTTGTCAGTAAAGATTTTGAGTTAAGCGAAATTGAATCTTTTGATAACATTCAATTCGTCAACCACCCTTGTACACGTTAACCCGACCCGACTCTTGGAACGCCAATAGATTCGTACGCAACGGTACATAAATGTTTTTTACACTACAAATCATGCCCTGCTCCATACAACGTGAAGAATCTCCCAAGGACCTGCCACATGTATAATTAACTAACAATATTAAAAAACAAATTAATATCTAAAGCGCAAAATGTTAGTTTTCATTGACTTACTCAATTGTATATAAGGTACACATGACATATTGTACTAACATTTTTTTTTTAAAACAAAAAGTTTTGATATAAATTTAACACGAAAGTTTATACCAATATTAATGTCACCACTACGTTGAATATAAAATGCAAGACGTATTTAAAACTAAAACAAATTAACAACATTCATTTTTGACTAAGGACTGACAATTAAAAATAATATAATGTAATATTATCTAAAACAGCGATGGCGAACCTTTTGCTACATGTGAATCAAAGTATATCCCTAATTTTTTTAAATAATTTTCGCCCGTCAGAGATCAATTAAATGGTTAAAAAATTGATAAATCAAAAGATGTGTTTCATTTCAAAATTACATATTATATTTAGTTCTCGTGGCACAACCCTTTCATTGTAAATAATACCAAATGTTTTATTATTTCCATAATAAGTTCTTATTTACGAACACATTCTTCTCGGTCAATATTTTATTTTATTTATAGATCGAAAACAGGAGCCAGGTCCGGGGCGGGGTACAAAGTGACCCCATTCAAATTTGCGTTTTAATAAAGTATAATATTTTGAGCATGTTCTCGTACTACTAAATTTATCGTCATTTTATAAGAAACCGTAGTATTTTGATAGTAGTAGTATCATTCATAAGCGCCCGGCCGACGCACGCTACGTAACTGGATGTGGGTGATCGCAAACATACCGCACACGTGCAACCGTGAGCCGTGAGAATTACCTTATAAAATGGTCCCGATTGTCTATGGAAAAACACAATTTTCTCTACTTTTTACTGGCTTACTATACATTATTGTAATATATTTTTTGCGCGTTGCATTCTTTGGGATATTTATGAGAATCACAATGAATATCAGCTCAATATCATTAATATTTTATAATAAATAGTTTTAAAAAAATAATATGTTTGGGGTTATGTTGTACCCCGTTTCAGAACGGGAGTGTTAAATGATATATTTCCATAAAATTCACTCAACAACACGTGACTAGAGGTCCAGCAATCTTTAGTGATCTTATTCACATTTTTAAAAATGTAAACATTTTTTTGCAAACAAAATTGAAGCATTGTCCGCTTGTTTTCAAAAATGGTCATCAGTTCGCCATCTCTGATTTAAAGTCTAAGAATATAAGCATTCTCTTATCATTTTCCAAAACCATATATTGATAAATAATGGTACATTATAATAATTATTTGTACCGAAAGATATAAGAAAACATCAACAATAATCCCATGAGTATGTAATATATTATGTAATATTTTCAAAATCCACGTACAGACATTTATATTATATTAAATGTATATATTACACTTTTACACGTATTGCACCTTCCGGCCACTTTTATGAGCTATACAAATAAATCTTATCAAGCATCGATATAATAATCTTCTTATATTTTTACTAACAAAAATACAATATTTATACCTAATATATATATGAAGATATATTTTTTATTTTTTCGAAGGCGTTTTATTTTTTTTTTACTCTAAAAATCAAGATATTATAGTGGCATTATGAAAATAAGTTCATTTATTATACAATGATTGAAATCATTTTGGTTTATTACTTGACACATTCAATGATATCGATAAATGTTAGAATAATATAATAATTAATATTTTACGACATTCATAAACATCATTTTGTTGGCGTACATTTAAATGTTGATTTTATAGTATTATATTACGAAAGCGTTTATGAATTATTTAACCCTTCCCAAACCATGCAGCGATACACGTCTATCATCATAATTAAACCTGTAATATTTCTGTAAATATATGCAACATAAAATTTATGTTTCAGATAATGCTGAAAAAAATATAAGCGCTTAGAAATGACTAGTGAAAACCCAATTATGAAAAGGGAAACGTACAAAAACAATTATTTTTTATGTTCAATCCGTAAATTAAAATTGTAAAATTAATACGTTGGTAAAAATACAATTTGTGATATGAAAGACAGAAATCACACACTATTTTCACAGTGAAAAGATCAACAAACGTACAGATATAATTGTTTCTTTCTCACTAATTAAATGAAGAGAGATAATAAGGAAGGACACATTGTACAGGATTTAATGAATGCTCTAAATTATGTTATTAATCATTTTTTCAAAATTGAATGCTCAATATTTAGAGTAAATTCGTGCTATTAAAGCCATTTAAGCTAATAAAAACATTTTTCTTAATAGTTATTTACGGTAACACGAGTTGACAGCATGGCTGCGTTCGGGTGTTTTATATCATGGTATGGTAAAGGTTAATAATGGTTCATTAGTAAAATAAATTATTAGCACGCTGGCATAAAATTACTTTGAATTATTTTTTGTTAATTTAATAAAAATGGAAATATAATTGTACAAGATATAACTCTTCTTAATGAGTTATATCAATTTAACTGACTTTAAAAAACAAAAAATTATATAGTGCATTTTTTCAAGGCTTGCCTTTTACGCAAACCAGACACTTCGACAAAAATTTTACTTTGTGTAAATTGGTAAATGATTTTAGTTTGTCTCCAAAATATTTGACTGACATGGTAGACCTTCTTTTAAAAAAATATGTGTATATGTCTGATAACATATTTGGAAGAAAACTACATCGTTTTATACTTGATACTGATTTTTAAATAATATTATTAATTTAATGAAATAAGACGACGATAATAATACTTAAGATGCTTTAGAATTTTACATAGTATACAACAATATAATATATCTTAATTTACAGCTATAACATTTATAGAGTTTAAAAGATGAAATAGATTTTGTACTTACTTGCTAACAATCACACGAATGATATGCAAAACGAATAATGACGCGTTTTCAGGCAAAATATACTTTTTACACTTAAAAATATGTAAATTATTAAATCTAAATATATTACACATTCGTTTTATATTTAAATAGTGTCTGCCGTTTGTTCGTATTAACAGGGTGGTCCAAAGGAAGCTGACGGTATTAAGAGTTTTATACAGACGTGACAAATCTATATCTGGGGAAGAAGCGGAGTACTACAAGGTTGTGGATTGTGCCCTATCTTTTTTAATATTTACAGATTCACTCTTCAATGATTCCGATGTTTAAAACTTGCATACGTGAATCTTTGGCCTGCATGGTAGCGCAAAATTTTTGAATTGTTTTACCTTTAAATAATTGTAGGAATATTTTTAATCGATCTCGCTTTCTCGTCTCCACAACCTGATAGATGAATTAGGCCCACCTAGAGCAATGCTTAATGAGTGAAATTTACATAAAAATTAGGAAATGCGGAATGGAATGCAATATCTTATATTATATAATAATGCATACATTACACAATTGTTAATACTGGCTTTTGTCGGTTAATCATAAAATTAAAAAATACTGTAATGTACTGATTTTCTCGTTTTATTTATTTATTTAATTATGTTTGGGTGTGTTTTTAAAGAATGTAATGTAATCCACACTTTGATGAATATTTTTTTTCAATCGGTCTATGATTTTTGCTTTTAAATTATGAAATCAAATAGAATTTTTTGAAGGATTTTTAAGATAAATCATGTCACTGATTTCGTAATTTCACCCTCATTCAATCATAGTTTTCCAATACTGAAATTGATAGTTTGAAATTGAATTATCAAAAATGTGTATGAAAACTTTAGTTGAATTTTTCAGAGGAAAATGGCATTTTCTTAATAACTCCAATAATCACATGATTCTTAATAACTCCAATAATCCTTGTTGATTATTAAAAATAAAGCATTCATCTAATAAACTTACAGTACGTATTTAAATTTTGAATATTAATGCAAATTCCGTATTAAAAAACTTCCTATCAGTCATATTTCTGTACGCTAAACGAGTATGGTGCCATTCCACAGAGACATTTGACTTATATTTTGAAGTAATTTAAACTACATAACACTTATGTATGTAATAAAGCATTTTCATACATTCCTTCGGACCACCCTAAAAATTAAGATTATATTCTTATACATCCGCATCATTTTAAATTACAAAATTGTGAATATTTTGATTACGACTGTTTCATTAGAGGCAAAAGCAGTGTTGCAAAACAATTAACCTTTTTTTTTTTTCGATGTCTAATTGCAGTTTGTTTAAAGTATCGGTTAACACTTGCAAATATAACGTTAGGCAAATAATTTTCTGAGAATATTAAATAAAATGGAAAAATGTCATGATTCATCTGTTCGTCTTGAATTCGATTTGATTATTATTTTTATTTTTTTTGATTATCTGTGCTGTAATATGCGAAGTGAAAAATACAACGTAAACTTGTTTTTTAATATGAAATTTCATAGAGTAATATGATTCAAAAAAATTTTTTTTTTTTTTGAACACTTTAATATTAAAAGCATGAGTATTATTTAATATTTAAACAATTATTTGAAATATAAATCAATACTGCACACGTTTCTAAACATAATCAAATTTTTTCAATTAATGTTGATAAATTTTGATCTCATTTTGCGAATCAGAATTATTCAATTCTCACACATACAAACATCAACATGACACTATAAAATGTATACATGTATTACATCTACTGATTAATAATTAAATCTATCTTTTATCATTTTGGAACTATCGTGCTTTCATTTTTATGTATATCTCTATAAAACAACACAGATTGAAACCTAAAAATTTCGCAATTAAGTAAATTATCAAATTATCCATTGTCAACATTGAACAATTAAGTTAAAAATTGTAACAATTTGATAAGTACATTAATTTAATCCAATAAATTTAAGTAAAATTTTTTTCCCTCGCTGGCGCAGAACTTCGGGTCAACTACTGGAGAATCCTGAAAAATCAGTAATAAAGTTGTCAATGACATTAAAAACGAAAAATAATTATATCATATAAATAAATTCCATTTAATAAAATTAACAACCAGTGAACAAAAACATTCAACGACTTAGCTGATGATATAATAATTATTGTTTATTCAAAGGTGTTTCGATGAAACTTTGTGGAATTCCATGGATAAAAAATTTAACCCTGCCTTCCATACAAAAAATAATATTAAAAATTATATCTCGTATAATTAATCAAAAATACCCCAAGAAGAAAAAAGCGGAGGTTGAGTTGCTAGGATTGTGACATATTTTATATTGGACAGAGCGGAAGAAGAATAAGAAAAAGATAGGAAGAACATAAGAAAGCTATAAAAGAACTTCAGTCTAAACTCCTCTATGGCTGAGCACGCAAGAATGGAGGGCCATTCATTTGATGATAGTAATTTACAACTTATACATACTTGCGCCAAAAGACAAAAGTTAAACATTCTAGAAATATTTAAAAATGAAAATTACAATAAAAACATAGTAAATATTCAAATACCATCCATTACATCTCCTCTCTTATCCATTTTAACTTCACCCCTACCCCACCTTCGTTAACTCCAAACAAACCATATATCTGAAAGCATTTTTAATTTTAGTTGGACTATAATATTTATAATGGGAAGATGTTCCCGAAAACGTTCTAACGTTTAAAATAATAAAAAATATAGTTGAATAAAACAGTGTTTTAACTCAATTTACAAAATAATTATTGTGTTTAATCACTGTTGTTTCATATTTTAACGCCAACCGGTTTCAGAATGTCCGTTCCATCATCAAGGCCATATAAAACTAATTCTTTATTTCTAGTACTCACTATCTATTACTTGCATATGGACTCGACAACGGATATTGTTTAGTCTCATTGCTTACATATGAATTAAAAATAATCTGCACCATTTAAAAAAGTTATGTATTATTGTATGTATTCCACTTTTTTTAATTTGATAAATAAAATCCTAAAGTACTCTAATAAATTAAAAAATTTATATGAAATTCATACATTTTAATAAAGAGAAGTGTCATTAGTTGTTACGATCTTTTCGTTTTGAACTTACATGTTTTTCAAAATAGTAAACAAAATGTTAATTTATTTTATGAAAAATTTTAAAAATTAGAATTACACTAGATATGTAATTAGATGAGAATATTTTGTAAATAGGTAATTATTATTACATAATTTTTTAGAAGTATCAAACTCGTTTCTCAATGATAAAATTATTCACAAAGTTTCGATGCAATAGTTATCAAAAAGTCCTTGTGGTAATTAAAATATGGAAGAAGATCCAATTCAGGTAAAGTGGACTTCGCCCCATAGGGCGTTTGATACACTTGTAATGAATATGTTTGTGGATGCATATTATTAAATTTTTTTGTGTGATAGCGGGCTTTTTAAAAAATATTATTTCAATCAATGAAAAAAATCATATTTTTGTATACACTAATTACATAATTAATTTTATCATCATGATAGCTTAACACATTATGTCGCTACACAAATGATTTAATCATATTAACCTTATTAAAAGGAATCTGAAATCCTAGTAAATAATAATGTAATTAGACAGGGGCTTGCAGTGCATACAAGCAAAAAAGGTGTGCGTTACTAAAAATTCTGGGATTAATCAATTGAATTAACATAAACGGAAACATTATTTTTACAATTAGCGCCATCTATGTGCCAGTAGAGACTTTAATGGCTTAGTTATAAAAACTATCACGACAACTCATCACTGTACCCATGGCGCTCTTGTGCATTGGCCGCATTGAGCTATTCACATTACTCTGTTCTATCTTTAAGCTAGTGAATTACCGAAGTCATATAAATGGCTATTCGTGTAATTGAAAATTCCTTTCAGTTGGTTCGTTTTGTATGGAGTCGTTACCTATGCTATTTTTTTTAACAGAATAACATTAGAAAGGCTTACAACTGCGTGCAAATCATTGATGTGTCTACTTCCTCTTTTACTAATTCACGAATTTTATTATCTTATTGTCTTTAATATGTTGATTTCATTGCGGTCCTTTACGTTCGAGGTGCATTTGGTGCATGAATTTATTTGTTTTTGAATTGGGAAAAACAAAAATCAATTGGCAGAACTATTTCCTACGTTAACCTTTAATGAAAATAATTATTTTGTTTAGTTATTACGTGAAGGATTTTCAAACAATAAAGTCATAAAAAGTGTTCTTAAAAACGTCCATACATTTTTTATATTGATTTTTAAATGGGTAAGAAGGTATTATTTTACGTTAAAACTTAAACTTTAAAAACACTATTAATAGTACTTTAAAATTACAAATAAATACATGGTAGGGTCGTATAAACGACGGATTCATTTTGTCTAAAAGTGTTGGTTAAACGAAAGTTTATAATCCTATGTAGAACATATATTATATATGATTGTATAATATCATTGGTAACAGCATAACCTAAGTCTATACCTACTGCACGCCACTGTGGTTAGATTAGAATTATAAAAACATTTTTATAAAATCGGTAAAGGATATAATACGACGGGTACCTTTATCTGTAGGAGCCATACTCTTGGGCGGGGGCGGGCGCGGCCGCGGGCTGCATGAAGGGGTTGCTCGGGGCCCCCGGGACGGACAGGCTGGGCCCCTGCTGGCGGGTGGCCCCGTAGCTCTCCTGCGCCCCCATGTCGGACAGGCGGGAGGAGGACAGGGCCCTGGGCAAGGGGTTACTGGGCACTCCGTGGGGTGCGAGATGCGCTGTCTCTTCAGCCACCTTATGAAAGAACGAGAATATATAATTTTGATTCTCTAATGCAAAATACCGAGGAAACCATGTTAATTAATCTAGATTGTATGAAAATTTGATGATAAATATTGTTCCATATTCGGTTTATTGAGGTTTCTAACAGGGCTATCCTTCCGCGGACGTCCTCTACTTCTGGTGCCATCAACACTTGCGTCATATATATTTCTTACCATTTTCTCCTCATTCATCTGTTCCATATGACCAAACCACCTAAGTGTTCCTTTCTTAATCTTACTCACTATACTAAGATTAGCTTTATATATATATATTATACATTAATGGTAAAAATCTAAAAATGTATCTAATAATAATTTTACTAATTGTTTTGATATTTAAACATCTTTGTACAAACGTCCGCCACGCTCATGGCCAAAGGTCGACTGCATTATTATATTACGTCATGCGGCCATCGTATATAGGATAATCAAAGAACAAAGATTAAATTAATCGTTTCTACTTATTAATCAATGATTTAAGTAAATTCATAATTAACGGGAACTAATCTCAAAATTTAATTTTTACAAAAAAATTCTCTAAATATTTAAATTTTTTGTTATTAGTTTTACAATTACTAGTGCATATTACGCAACTGTTTTTATAAGCATATTTACCTGATGAGGATCTTCAGCGGCTGGAATGTCGGAGATGAAGCCGGTGTCCTTGCGGTAGAAGTTGATGAAGATGAATGCTGCGAGAACCACCATGCACACGAGACCGTAGCCTCGGAATGTAGCTGTGGTGCCGAAGTAACTTACAAAAATTCCACCTGAAGAACGAATTTTTAAATTTTCAAAGAAAGCGAACAAGTTGTAGCTTGGCATTATAATTAAATAATAGAATGTTTAATTTTAATACATTTTATTATATACATGCACTAAAGTCAACTAGTTTCAGTTGGACCCAACCTTCTTCAGAACAATATAGTATAGACTAACCTAACTACAGATATTTTAATATAAGGTTCAGAGAACAGAGCAACAGTATATCACAGTGGGACAGCGTATCAGGTAGTGAGTGGGAGAGAATGGTAGGGATTACATGGTGGTGGAAATATGAGGAAGAAAGGATGGCACTTATTTTTCGTCTGCCGGATTCTGTTTCATCATTTGTCGATTCCTCTCCACCACAAATACAAGCGTTTGAGCGGGGTATATACAAATACTCGCGAAAAGGATTATTATATATACAAAAGTTCCAATCGCACTGAACTTGCTGCAGTTGACAGATTTTTGAATCACTGCGACATCTTCTTTCTTCCTTGTGCTTTGGGATAGGGAAAGGTAAGAAAGGGAAGGATATACGCAGATGAAATTTTGATAAATAGCGAATTGAATGTATGCATGAGGCAACAAGTCAAACACCAAAAAACTTAGAAATAACTTAAAAAACAAAAAAAATAAAAAATTTCGCTTTAGTCTAATGATGCCAGAATGGCTCAGTATGTCTTCCTTGTGTTTACAATTATAATTTATATTTTTTTTATTAATGTTCACATTTTGTTTTTATTTATTTATTGGTAACTATATAAAATAATGTAAAAAATATGTTTGAACTGTGCCTATCTCATTTGAGAATTCAGTTTCGAGACGCGCATAGTTTATAACCAATTAGTATTACAAGTAGTAGATAGAATAAACATTTATTACTTTATATATAGGTGTATATGAAAAACAATTTAAAAGTGGACTTTCAAAAAAAATATTTTAGATAAATTTGTGGCAATAATTATTAAAGGTATGAATCAATATGTTTGGGTGAGTGCATCAAAACAAGCTCTACCCATATTACGAATCCAAATTTTAATTTTCAGTTTCATGTTATTGGGACAATACAATTGGTTTAAATCTTTCAGCATTCTATTAAATAGTTTAGGTCCAAAATATTGTTTATTATGTTGTATGTGCTCTTGGAGTTTGTAGGTTATGTGTATTTGTCTATGTGGAAATTATATTTTGTGTTGTTTTACAATGTGTCTGTTTGTATTTATATATATACTTAAGCATATAGTATTAGGACATATTTGTCTTATATCAAAGATATCGAATTTATTAAAAATTTCGTCAGTGCTCGTTGTGATTGGGGTTTTGACGATAACAATAATTTTCTGAGTTGCTGTTTCGACTATGTCTGCAATTAATTAATTAAGCATAGTCGCTCCACCCACATGCAATTATACCATGTTCTATGATTGATTGACAGATTGCATTGTACGCCATTTTGAGAAGTTTTATATTAAAAAAATTCTTAATATTTCTAATTTTATGATACGGGTATCTCTCATCACAATTCAGGAAAACGTGTCAGAAAAAGTATTATGTGTTTATGATGACAATTATATACTTAATGCTTATTAGAGTGATGTGAGTCTAAGAATACGCGATGAAGCCTTTTCTCAAGTAATCGATTTTGCGTTGTCTCAAAGCAGGTCGTGTGAACCGTAAGCATTGTCGGAAATAAAAATTTACGGGTTAATAATATTATGACGTAGTTATCTTATTTATTTTGCTTACAGTGCAATGAGAATTGAAGGGACAAAGGTCCACCAACAAAGACTGAATAAAATGTTAGTCCTGTTGGTGCGAGGACTGCACGGACTAATGAAATAATTTAGAAGTAATGTTTGAAAAATAGTGACTTAAAGAGTTTTTGTTTTACAAAAAACAAATTATCGTTGTAAAGTTGCCATTACATATAGTTAGAATATAGTTAACGCATTTCTCTAGATAGAAAAATGTTCAGGTTCGAATTTCGGTAGCCACTAAAATTGTCATTTTATTTGTACTAAATGTTATTTGAAATATGTATTTCTTCGAATAATAATAAATTCAACTACTTCTATAAAATAATATTACATGTCACATCTATTCTCTTACTTTTTCAAAGTAAAAAGATTGATAAACTTAAGTGTTTGTGCTATGGAAAATACGATTATCTTAGTGGTCTCCCGGGATCAAACCCTCGGCCGATTGGTAATTACAATACACGTTATAAATACGTACGTCCAAGTTTTCTAAGAACGTTAGTAATTTTTCATTCAATATCTTCAAACGTGTAACATTTAAATCAAAATGATCTAAGTTACACATTTTTTTCCACGATTTTTAGCAGTATTTGAAACAATGAAATTTGTGAGGTGGGAGCCGTTTATTGATTATAGTAGCAGTTACCAATGACAGCGCCACAGCCTCGCCCCAGGCCATGGTGAATGCCTTGGAGTACACCCTGAGCTGAAGCCCGGAGGCCGGGAGGAGTGCAGTGAGCTATGTAGGAACAGCAGGCCGCCCACACCGCCGCATGGGTCACGCCCTGGATGAACTCGAACGGTAGAACCCACCAAGGGTTGCGCAGCCACGAGATGTACAAGAACCGAAGGATGTTACCAACAAGACCGATGCACAGCACCTAGAAATGATTAATAGTGGATTAGAAATAAGATGTGATGAGGAGATTAATATCAGGACTTCGAATCGGAAACCGGAAAAAACAGTTATTTTTGTCGGAACGAAAACTGAAGCTGAACCGGAAAAAAAATCGGTTATTTTCAGTTCGGTACATGTTCAAACACGCGCGTTAATACAATCTTAATCTCCAATTCAGTTATTCTATTATTCTTGTTATTCTACAAGACAATATAAATAGTTTAAATGAAAATACATTGGAAAATATTTGAATAACTAGAGGTAACTTTCATATTGTTTAATTATAAATAAATATACTCAAAAATTCTGTATACTTCAACCGTGAATATATGAATTTGTTTTGTTTATATACGTTTCATTTAATAAATGGTATTATTATCATATATTATACACTTCTAATTCTAATTATTATACCTTTAATTAATTATTCATTATTACTATTTATATTATATGATTGTAACAATTCATGTAGTATGCTTATTACAAAACATGTCATAAAATGTTCTAAATTATGGTAGAAAATAAATTATTAATAGATACAAATAAAAATATTTAAAAAATTTCAAAATGAATCACTCTGAGCTGAGCCGAAAACCGAATACCGAAAAAAACGTTAATTTTTCCGGAACCAAACAGATATATATATTTTTTAATTGAACTGGAACGAAAACCAAAATGAAAAAAATAATGGTTCGAAGCCCTCATTAATATATAAAAAAGATTGAACCAAACGCTAAGAGATACTTTTAATTGGAGTACTTCGGGAATTTTCGTTTTGGAACCAGTCCAGTTAAACTAATATGGTTAAGTAGTGTTTAAAAATTATTCTGAGATGGACACGAAAGACGTATATGGTGCATAATTTTAATAATTACCTACAGCAGTATTACAATATTTTAATTTTCAAACTTCTGACGGTTGAAATGGACTTGTTTATTTTCTATTTGAAACTACCTTCAGAACAAAAAGGTCACATATCCACCTAATTTTTATACTTTAAAGGAAAATGGCATTTTGCTCCACTCCAATGTAGCAGTTATCCTTTAAATTTCCGTTCGCGCGACAGTACATTATTAACAACTTTAGATTTAACTTTAAAAAAGTGTTATTAAGTGAAATATATTAAATTATTGGAATGGATATAAAATATATAATTATCTATTTTCTTTGGTAGTTATCAACGAATCAATCGTGTAGCAATCTACTACTAAATTCATAATTTTGCTAACGAAAAGTTTTTAAAAAAATCTGTACCTTGACATGACCCATTTGCGTGATCAGTTTGAAGCTGAAGAAGTAAGCGAAGATCTCGGAGATGTGATTGATGACCGAAGCAACGCCGAAGAGTGTCGGAGTGCCGCCGAAGTCCTGCAGATGCCAGAACAGGAAGGTGAAGATGAGGCCAATGCCGAATCCCATGAACCAGGCGACGAAGAGGAAAGACGCGCACTTCAAATTTTTGAACTGCTTCAAAACAGTTATCCACTCCGGCATCTCTCTCGTTGTCTGAGCAAACATTTTTGTCTGAAATAATAGATAGAAAATATCATTGTACGATCTCTAATACTTCTCTCTATGACCAGAACACGATATTTTCTATGGTTGTGTTCTCTATAGTATTTTGGTTATGTTAATGTTATGTGCCTTCGAACCGAAAGTAGCGTTTACCATTTTGGGTGCGTTGACTGCCGATTAATTTGTCCTGCCGTAGGGGGAATGAATATTTAGGAGAACACATTCTCATTGTGAAGTTGTAATTATTCAGAACATAGGTCTGTGATATTTTAAATATGAATTAAATATATTAATTATAAAGATATACATATAAAATCAATTTTATCGAAAAATATTGTTGTTGCGCCACCGGGATTTAATAAAAATGAATTGATAATTCTGGCGTCTGCTATCAGTTTACTCAAAGGTATTTGAGATTCTGTAAAAATAAGGTAGATGGCTCTGTCAAATGATGGAACGATTAAATGTATTAATATCAAAAAGGTAACATATAGGGTCGAAAATTGTCGCTAAAAATATTGTCGCTGTAGCTTAGTTGGATAAAGCACCTCCCCCGGTTAGGGAAGAGATCCAGGTTCGAATCCCGGTAGCGCAACAACAATGTTTTTATTTTTCGATAATATTGATTTTGTATGTATATCTTTATAATTAATACATTTAATTCATATTTAAAGAGTATTTCACAGGTGGGTCGTGTTTTCTGGTCCTGGGTGGTCCTTCAACCACCCTCTATTCCCTACTCCTGTCCCTCTCCCGAATTTCTTCCACCTTTACTGCATCCAATAATTCCCCACCCCCTCGTTTAGACAGTCATTATTTTTGTTTTTAAACCTTACATGAACTTGCGTCCAATAATGTTAAAACCAAGGATCTAAAAGTTTCCTTATGATTTTCATTTATAATTTTAAATTATTTTTGGAATTTAAAAAATTGTTTACTAAATTATGTATAATTATGTTTAATATTCATTTTTTCTTGCTCCTCTCCAGTTCAAAACCAGTAAGAACCAGATGATAAAGAAGATGATGTCTTAGAGAACTATTCTCAATTCCGTATCAGAACAGATGTTCGTACATATGAGACAATTGTTTGAAAACACGGCTCGTTCTAGTATTCTTGAGAAAATAAATAAATTTGAATATCATTTTATAATTTAAATTAATACAAAATAGTATATATTCCAGAACACTGTTTCAAATCCGTCATTTAACCATACTAAATTGCATTTAATTATTTATTACCTATGTTATTTTCTAATGTGGTTCATTCTAGTTATAATTAAAATCTTTCCATTTTAGCCGATAGAGCAATCTTAGTTATATGTATGTAGGTATATAATGGCGTCAGGTAGGTTATGTGATACTTGCGAAAATGGATTAGTCCAAAGGGATTAGTTACAAACACGGCTTATTCCGCGTATTACTTTCAACGTTGTCTTGTTCCAAACGTCAAACATAAATATCCTACTTATTCAAAAATAAACCAATACACATTTTTATTTTTAGGAGAACACATTATTATTGTTAAGTTGTAATTATTCAGAACATAGGTCTGTGATATTTTAAATATGAATTAAATATATTATTTAGAAAGACATACATATAAAATCAATTTCATCGAAAAATATTGTTGTTGCGCCATCGGGATTCGAACCTGGATCTCTTTCCAAACCGGGAAAGGTGCATTATCCAATTATGTTACAGCGATAATAATTTTAGCGACAAATTTTCGAACCTATATGTTACCTTTTTGATATTAATACATTTAATCGTTCCATTATTTAAAAACCACCCTCCCCGGTTTGGAAAGATATCCAGATTCGAATCCCGATGGCGCAACAACAATATTTTTCGATAAAATTGATTTTATATGTATATCTTTCTAATTAATATATTTAATTCATATTTAACATTTTTATTTGTTTATTACATAAAATATGATTAGTTATTGACTGATAAAGGAATTATAAAATAAGTATTATTTTGCAGTGCTATATAAAAAAATAAACACTTGAAAAACCATTAAACAATAGGCCTCATTGACACAGGATCATCCTAGTAAGGGGGCAAAATTTTTAATAACTGTAAAATATATTATAAAAATAAGAATTTTAAAATATAAGGAGAGGAAAGGATCTCCTTGGTTCTCTCCCCTGGCCGTAGTGCCATTGCACAATTTATGGTTGCAGGACGAATCTACTTTTTGTCACTGTTTTCTATTCGCATTCAGATATTTAATTCTAATATAATAAAAATTGTAACAATAAATGTAATCCGTTAATAACCTGAGCAATGGGTTTCGGGTCGGTGTGAGCCGAAGTGTCCAGGCCAGGCAGCTGTAGCTGAGCAGCAAGCTGGCTCTGCAACCGATCTTCGTCAGTTGGTCCAGTGACTTGTGACACTTCAACTTCTACTGAAGGATACTCGTACTTGAAATTTATCTGTTAAATAAAATAATTACGATTATAATGATATAAATATTCTACAGCAAACAAATTATTATATGCTAGTTTATAGTAGATAGTTCAGCTTATTAGCTATGTTATAGATATTTATTTATTATTATTATTATTATACACAAATAAAAAAAATACATAATCTCAGCGTGTCCTTTCACTATCAAAATTAAAAATAAATTCTAAATGTGAAGTAAAGCAATGTATCCGTAACTACTGAGTTGAGACACAAAAATTGTAATAATACAGCCTTATTTACAGCAAACATGTCCACTACCTCCACATATTCATATTTATCGAATAATAAATTATTTTGGCACATAAAACAATAACAATCAGTAAAAAATACAAAGTAAAAAGCTTAACATATGGTTTGCTCTGATCATCGGTACAATTTGTTAATCAAACGGTTATCCTTGAAATGTATAAAAATCATCTTTAACATAATTTGGACCTGCAACAGCATTATATTAAAACATACATACATATTCTATTAAACGGTTTATTCATCTCAATGTTAGTAGATACCGAAAAAAAAAATATTTTTGGACCGTATTGAAAAAATTAGCGGCTTCCAAGGATGCTTTTGCTATATAATTAACAACTGGATTGAGATAATGGCTACTACACGAAACGTGAATTTCGATTAATTGGGTATTTAACTTATCAATATTTTGCCGCCCCAGACAAATGTTTTTTCATAATCAAAATTAAAAATATATATGAAATGTGAAGTAAAGCAATTTATCTGTCACTATTGAGTTGAGATTCAAAAAAATGTAATAATGTAGTCCTATAAAAAGTTAAATTTACAGCAAAAATGTCAACTACCTCCGCATATTCATTCCCCAAAGAATGCATTCTGGGAATTACGGAGTTAGCTAATGCATGAGTTCTGACATTACCACTGTACTTCAGAACTTATAATTATAGATTTTGGTCGGATTAAGTTGGACTGCAAGTTGAATTAAGTTTATTACCTACATTTTTAAATATATTTAATAACTATAATGAGGCCTTGCAACTGAGTTTTATTTTTAGACAACTAAAGTTTAGTTTATTTTACAATTTAAATAATTATGTTGCAATTAATGACAGGTGTAACAAATTAGATTTTTTAAATTATTCTAAAATAATCGTGTATCTAACCTGAGTCGCGGTTATCAAAGCAGCACCCATCAGAACGGAAAAGGTTGCGAAACATATGGTGTAGTTCCTTTCTTCTTTTCTTTTCTCTCCACTGCAGGGATGATCAGGAAAGGAGGTAGAGTTATCCAGTGCAATGCCCACGAAAAACATAGCCAAGCCCCAACCGAGAGAACCAAACATCCTCTGGTGGCCGTATCTGTCGGCGTCTTCTCCCAGCAGCGTGATGACTGCGGAGTCTGCGAGGGTTATCGCGGGAGCGCTGAAGAACTCTCCAATAATGACGAGTAGAAGCAAGAGGAAGAAGGCTTTTTGGATGTCTTGAGTGCGGTAGACTATGGACGAGAAGAATGGAGTGACGAGATTCTTGTGCTCGGCCTCGTTGTAGTTGGAAGCGTACCGGACGTCCAGAGGTGATTGGACCGCGCTGGCGTGGGGGCGCAGCGCTCGAGCTGCACGGGGGATGCTGCTGAAATAGGAAAAATAAAAAAAAACGTTTGTTTGTCTCACTTGACTTAGATGGGTGGGGTGTGTAACAGAGTTCAGGAGTTCGTTACTTGCTGGCTTGATAATTAATTCAACTTTATTGATAACGTTTTTTTCCGAGGCAAGACTAGCAGTGCATAATGGAGTCCCGGTACCGATGTATGGAAGTGAGGCCTGGAGCTGGCAGAAAAGGAACGAAAGTAGACTGAATGCAGTGGAAATGAGATCACTTAGGCATATATGTAGCAAATCTATTTATGAAAGTAAAGAATGTAAAGCTGATGTTAGTATAATGAATAAGATTAAGAAAGGATCACTTAGGTGGTTTGGTCATATGGAACGGATGAATGAGGAGAGAATGATAAGAAAGATATATGGATACATTAGAAAGATAGATACATTAGAAAATTTTGGAACACTCTATAGGAGGTTCTCGAATCAACTGTGTTATATAAGAACGTTGTTGCTATTTTACTGATTCAACTTCAAGTTCGCACAAATGACAGTTCGGCGTTCAGCCTGAAGTAATTTATTAATGTTTTGCGCTCGGATTTAAGTGACGCATCCAATACGCGCATACCTTTACTAACAATCGGAGTTTAAAATCACATTGAGTTATTGTCGTGGACATGGACCTTAAAAGATGTTAACTATCTCATCATTTTGAAAATCAAGTACAGAATCAATACTCCTGGTTTCAAATTGGGGCCGGCCGTGATGCTGAAATAAAATTTCATTTATTATTCAAGTCAGCGGTCAACCCTAGGAACGAGCGACCCTGCTAGTATGGTAGATGAACCGATACTTTACATGTACCTAGCGAGGTAGGTACCGGCCAACAGGCTCGCATGTAAATAGAATGTAGTATTAATACTTGTACTTTCTGGTGTATTGATTACTTTAAGGATTTTTATATTGATGCAAGGTTTAAAGGAATGTTGTTTTAAAAATAAACGCCGATTTATGGGCACTGAAAATGAATCGCTTTCAAATCATCACAATTTGAAAAATTACAGACCACTATAAATTTGTATCTGAAGACAAAAAATATGTAAACAGACTACAGACACAAATTATACACTCTCGTAAATACTCCTCTATACACGAGTCTTTCTCTCGTAGAGAATAAATAAATTTTAAAAGAAAAATATACATGTCTTTATTTTAATTTGTTATCATTGTTTTATTAACCATTTATTGAATTAAAATACATCTACCGATTTCTAACAATATAATTTTCTTCTTCAGGATGTCAATAACTAATCAAAAACATATGTTATTGTTTTTTTAACAGAATCTATTTTTAAAAAACAATAATTATTTAAAAAATAAATTTAGTACCTAACTTAAATTGTTATTTTATGATACATGTTACAATACTGATTATTTTTAAAATGTATTATATCTTGTAATAAAAAATAATAATTAAATTGCTGGGATGATTGGGCCTTCGTTCCTTCCTATAGAACGTTATCCTGTATTTACTACCTAACTTACCATCACTCCGTAGGCTGAGAGGTTAAAACGCCATGCTCTCCTATCCTAATGCACAACTCTCGCTTCATCAATATTAATACGTCTGCTTGTCGATCGCCATTTTACAGAATCAGGTTTAGATATCCCTCGTAATTTATTTATTATTTACTCTCATTATAAATATAATTGATCTCATTTTCAATCAGTCTCACTTACTCGTACATATATACAATACAACCTGAGCTGGTTATGAAAGGTTGTTATAATTTTAAGGCTTCGTTTTTGAATAAAAATAATCAGAAACTTACGGAGCTGGAGGCAGTTCGTTATCTGTCACCAGGAACAGATGCGTATTGACCAGCTCGTCTCGAGGTAAGATGGACCGTTTCCGGAGCTGGACCGGCTCCGTCGGATGCATGAGCCAGAAGGTGGAGTTCCTCTCGGCCAGGCATCTCGTGGCGGAAGGTTGTATGAAGCCGAGGGGAAGGGTGAACACGATCCAGGCTGACAGCGAGGCCAGAAGGAGCAGCTTGCCTTTCTGCCACCTGAAAATATAGGTTGTTGTCGCCATTAAATTTTTATAAATAAATTAATTAAAAAATATTTTTTATGAAATTTTCAAGTATTAATACCGACATGTTTATTCCACATATCTGGAATAATATAATGGCATAATTATGCTAGATAAAAATAACTATTTAAATACACTAGAATTTTAGCAAATCTTTAAATTTAAATAATGAAGTAAGCAGTAAAATGATAATCTACATATATATGTTATTGTACCAAAATCTCAATAAACCCGTACGATATCACGGTAATATCAACACATCTTCGAGAATCGGCCGCTGTGCGCTGGGGGCGCGAGTTCAGATCTTACCGGCTGCATATTTTATTTTCATTTTGTGTTTATTCAAGACACAGGCCACTTTAGTTAGCGAGACATAATCTGTTGAAGGGAAATAGTGTAATTAACAGTATGCCATGTGTCGTATACTGTTATGGTTCTGATGTAGACCCCACGAAGTCGATACTCTTTTTAAATTGTACTTAAAAATGTTTTGAATACACATATTATTTATTTCTATTTTACGGGCAGTCGGTGCCTCAAATCAATTCTATTATAATTAGGTATGTATGCAAATCACGCGTTTTAATGCATATTAAACAGCATCTATATATTTTACATAAAATAATTCTGTAATTGTCACTTCACTTCACTGGATATGAAAAAATATTGCATCTCCAAAGGTTCGGTTTTCAAATATAAATTTATCAATTTATTTTTAGCGTATCCATCCTAGGTAGGTACCTACTTTCCGTGTATTCGACAATAATTAAGTGAATATGCCATACCAAATATTCTTTATGAATATAAAAATGTTTTTTTTTTCATATACATATAAATGATACGGTCAATTAAATAAACCTAAATAAACAAAAGAGACTGCACTAAATAATCCTTTTTTTTCTGATTTTACCAATTCTAAAAAAGAAGATTTTACGAACGCCTAAATTTAAAATTTACATTTCATTCAGCGAGTAAATTGACTTTGTAACTTATTCCTGCAAACTTTTGTTTGAAAACTATCGTGTAACTAACAAATCTGTTACACAGTTATCTCTGTCAACAGGATTGAATAAATTACTTCTAATTGGCCGATTGGCTGGTAACACAATTCCGCAAACTTTGCTAGGTGTAGAGTAATATTAATTAATTAATATTAAAGGGCCAAAAACATTATTTTATCTTAATTTTTTTTTATTAGGATTCCAATAATCATATGTATATTTATTCCAAAAAATAAACATTGTAAAAACCATCAGTCTTTACTTTGTATTTCAACTTCTTCTTCATCCCCTTTATCCTAATCGAGGCCTTACGCTTGGATAGCACTCTTCCAACGCTCTCTGGTTGTTCCGATAGTTCCATATTTCTTCGCAGAGTCTCTGCAATTTCCTTTTCTACGTTCTCCTCGGTCGTCCTACACGTCTTCTTCCCTCTGGCACTGATGAGAAAATCTGTTTGGATATTTTTTTGTTTCCCACACTGTCCAAGCCAACTTAGCTAAGATTGATATAAAGATTATCCCAACAAGAGCGGAAAATTTAAATCTGTGCTTTGACAGTTAAACCATTATGAGGAGGGCATTTATCAGATGTGTTGTTCCATACATAATTCTCACGTGTCTACTTTATAACTAAATCAAAATTATTTTTAAAAAAAACTTTTTTATTTAAAATTTTAATGTTGGGACAGCAGTTGGTTCATCCCAAGATCCTCTCGGATTATATCGTTCCTGATTTGATCTCTTAACGTCACTCCTGCTACTTCTCTTAGGTGCCTCAACACTGTTGCCTGGATTTTCTAGCGATTTCTCTCTGTCAGTATCCAAAGTTGACGGTCGTAGATAGGTCAGGGTGTGAGCATAAACTGACTTATTACTCGTATTGAGTTCAATAATAAAATAAAAAGTAGATCTCAACAATAAGACAAAACTGGCGTATATCTGCATTATAATATTTATTTAATATTATACTTGCTTGTTATCGATTTTGTAAACTTGACCAGACTCGACCAGATTTTTTCTAGCGAGGTACAGTGAGAATTAAGTGTATAAATTGTACAGTTATAAAAAAATAAATTCAAAGTATTGTGTAAATTCATTTTAGGGCTTTTTTTGACTATCATAAATTGGAAAGGGATTAAGAGAATCAACTGAATGACAATAATGTATACATCATATAAAATTACCCTTCAGATATTTTTATAGCACAAATATTGGTAGTATCCCCAGACTAGGACAGTTATCGTAAGGTTTACAATTAGTCATTGTAAACCGTTATATGACTATAATGATTGGTAAACTAAGATTTAACTATGAATTAAATATATTAACTAGAAAGATATATATATAAAATAAATTTTATCGAAAAATATTGTTATTGCGCCACCGGGATTCGAACCTGGATCTCTTTCCTAACCGGGGAAGGTGCATTATTAAACTATTCTACAGCGACAATATTTTTAGTGACAATTTTCGAACCTATATGTTACCTTTTTGGTATTAATACATTTAATCGTTCCATTATTTGAAAATTGTCGCTAAAAATATTCTCGCTGTAGCATAGTTGGATAATGCACCTTCCCCGGTTAGGAAAGAGATCCAGGTTCGAATCCCGGTGGTGCAACAACAATATTTTTCGATAAAACTGATTTTGTATGTATATATTTCTAATTGATATATTTAATTCATATTTAAAATATCACAGACCGTCTGTTCTGAATAATTATAACTTCACAATAAGGATGTGTTCTCCTAGTATGATTCAACTGTTATAGATTTAATAATTATTATAATCAATGACCAACCATCGCTATAATCGAACACAACCACAGTCACAATAACGATTTAAATGACGATTAAACTATCACTTCTTGAAATGCTAACTAAATTAATATATTACATTAATTTGAAAAAACCCACCTGTCAGCCAAACTTCCCCAGAACGGAGCAGATAGAAATTCCACAAATGGTCTCGTCCCTATGAGAAGACCACACTGACCAGCGTTCATCCCCATCTGCTTGAAGTACACCCCCATCAAGGGAAACAGGGAGCCAAACGCAGAGTAAAAGAAGAAGTAAAAGGTTTTAACGGTCAGCAACTCTTGATCCACGGCTCCGAATAGAAGCTCAATTACGTCCGATCGTCCTCTGATCTTGTGAGTGGCTTCTTTTGGCTGGGGATATCTGATAAAGAAAGATAAGTGACATTTTCATTTCATTGTCAACCATTCATGGAATATTTTTAATGTGAATATTGTGTTTTTTCAAACAATATGCAAAGGATATGCATTACGTGTAACGCCGTATTTATTACGAAATAAATATATATATATTATGTAAACACTTTTTTACAGGTTTTCCACCAAGTAAACTTAAAATCTCATATTGATATGTTTGTATTTAATAAATTGAGTTAAAACACTGTTTTATTCCACCATATTTTTTAAACGTTTTCGGGAACATCTTCCCATCATCAATATTATAATTCAACTAAAATTAAAAACACTTTCAGACAGTAACATATGGTGGGTTTGAAGGTAACGAAGGTGGGGGTGGGGGTGGAGTTAATTCAGATTTTCATTATTTAATCATAACATCTTCATTCGTAACTTTATCCATGTGTCCATGCTTCCATTCCAGAAAATAAAACCGGGGATATATAGCATCTTACGTTAACAAGTAAAAAATTATTTAATACAAATTAAATTACACAATTAGAAACCAATATAGATAAATCAATCCACCAAAAAAATATTTGGTTGCTACCGGGATCCGAACCTGGTCATTTTCCTATCTTGGAAAACGTGTTACTATTTTCGCTATATATCGTTTTCGACTAATTTTAAACTTGTATTTTGAAATCATTTTTTACAATTGATACATCTATTATTCTATTTTTAACAGCAATAAATTGTTAATTTAATTTTATATTGGTGTCTCGTAGCATAGGTATTTTGGATTCATCGCAATGTAAATAAAAAAAATTTCGATATATGAATTTTTCCTATATTTTAATTGATTAATTTAATTTGTATTAAAAATTCCACAGAACTATGTTCTGAAATAACAACTTCACAACAAGAATATGTTTTCTAATATATTAGATTTGGTTAAAATAATAATTCTGTGAAACCACAAAGTTAATTTACTAAGTATATTATGTAGCAATAATACTCTTCGTAACTCTTTTCACGTAAATAATCTTTTTATCCTATTTTCAGAAATCGTGATCTCATTCCGTGTTGTCTACCTATATATTATACCAATGGGTGTGATACCTTTCTATTCCTATAATATTTTTTTTATTATACTGTCTGCTATTATTAATACCTATATTAAAGGAGCAAAATATTATAGAATGTTCACCGAACGAATTTAATATTATCTCTTATTACAACAGCCTGTTCGCATTTTATGGCATTCCTTCAAACGGATCTACGCGCTCTACTGATATTTTTTCTATTCTATCTGAAGCGGGAATTCTTTAAGCCTTTGTAAGCAGTAAGAAGAATTTAAAAGCTGCGTACAGCATAAAATAAAGATCTTAATATCCCCAATACTGCTGGAATAGAAACGTTTCTCAATCTTTCAAATAAATTTCATTTGTGTTTTGTGTTAGTGTTTCGTTAAGAGCCTCCGCTTTTGTAGATTATTTTAAATACCTGATTGCGATCAAATCTAAAATCTCCGAAATTTATTTCAAAATAAGTAAAATATTACTTCTTTAGCTAGCAAAGTTACTGCGTCAAAATTTTAAAATGTCTTGTTAAAAATAATACCTGTTAGAAAAATCAACTCATTAATGTTGCCGTCCATGTTAAAGAAGCTTTGCCAGAAAACTTTTAAGCCTTTAAGAGAATAGGTCTTTAAATATCTTTACAAATAATTTGTTATATATACAGGGTGTTTTAAATGTTGAGTATAAAAATATGAACTAAAAATCTTATATAACAATTAATATAACATATAAGAATACACCAAGCTACAAGAAAAAATATGTATATCTGAATTAAATGCTCAAAGTGATGATTAAGATTGTGTATGATGAAATAAATAATACTCGATGGGAAAGAAACTGGGTAGAAAATTCAGTACATTGCAAAAAATACGTCATCAGTACATCATTTTAGCATTTAATTTTGATACGAATATATTTTTCTTATCTGAAATAGTTATCGAGCCAATTTCAGAGGTCATCGTCTTTGTTGAAGAGAAGTATGTCTTCGTTTTTCTCAATTTAACACTAAAATTAAGAAACAAATCTATAAGATACAGGAAAATGGCGACACTGACGTTTTAGAACAGAAAAAAGCTATCGAATAGTATTAAAAAAATAAAACAGCGAGAACATAACATTTAAAAAAAACACAAAGACTTATTAGACCATCCAATACATTGTACTTTTAAAAATAATGTAATACATAATTTAAGGTATATATTATATTACGGAATGATTATAAAGATGGTATAGAAAATAGAAACATTACATTTATAAATATAATATAAAACAGAAATAAATAATTATACATGTTAAACAAAATATGAATGTTATTTTACTGTTTTCTGATGTATTTTAGAGATATTCTTCCACTTTTTTAACTGCATATATATAATATTCTCAGGTGAATAAAGCTTGTTCATGAAGACTAAAATGCGTCACGAACGCTAATGTTATTTTTATTCTCGTACCAGTCTCCAATGATCTTAAGTTTTACATACTCATAGCTAACCTATTTAAAGACCTCATTCGTTTTTTTTTTCTCCGAACTGAAAAACACAATACAAAAAATAGAAAAAAAAAAAAATTATTGCATGCGAACAAAATTTTTAATACAAAATTAATAAACGAAATTATTTTTACACACATCCTGTTTTTAATGGTAAAAACTTAACACAGAATATTAAATTAAGGTCTTGAATGGTAAATATTCTATATTTTTATAAAATAATATTTTTATTATGTAAAGCATCAATTCTGTGGTAAGACAAAGTTATTAATTTAAAAAAATAACTAATTTTGTATAAACCACGTTAATTATTTAAAATTTTAGTGTCGATAAGTTAGAATCTTGACGTTAAAGTAATCAAAATTGTTTATAGCATGTTAGTAGTTTTTTAAATTAATATTGTTTGTATTTTTTAAAGGCATGGTACAATAGCTACATTTTTTAACTACCTAGTATCTATAGATTTATAGATAGCATAGATCAAATATCGCGACAAAAAAATGAATGCCTACAGCTTTCACATACTTATACCTCTTAAATACCTAATATGGAATTAAAAAGCGTTCTGTATTTCATTCCAAGGTCACACTCCCCGCTCCCGCTCCTCCGCAACTCGTGCCTGAAGTGAACTAGTAAAACGCGCACTGTTGGAGTTGTACGTATTTATTTATGTTGCCGCGCTTCGCGTTTTCATATCGACACGGCGTCTTCTAGTAATTCATTTTTAAAGACAAGGAATAAAACAAGTATATGACTAGTAGGACAAACATTAGAATTAGAATTTTTTTTTTTCATTTTTTTTTAATCAAATAACAAACACCCTTATGGTCGCCATGGTTAGTCAAGTGATCAATCAACTCCAATTTTGGTTGCCCATCTGTAACGGAACCTACCATCATTCAATTCTGACGAAGCTTATTTGTTTTTATTTAATAACAAATAATTTGGGTTTCATTAAGGAGAAATTCAAATAAATCGATTCAGCCACTTGTACTGTATAGAATTTTCGGAAAACAAATCACTCTGTTTAATCTAATCTTTTGAAATACTCGTTTAAATCGGAATTCAAATCAGAACAAATCTTGAAACACAAAATAAACATTATTGAAAAGTTTTGCGGTTTTTATTTAATCTTCGCAAATTTTGGAAATCTGGATTTAATCACATTTAATCTCGCGAAACAAATTATTTTACTCTCTGAAATCAGAGTTCATGGTACAGTATTGTGTAGACGGACGGTCATGGAAAACGGAGAGACTTCAAGAAACATTAGAAACCATGGCAGTTTCGATCATGTCAAGAATATGAAAAACTAGATGAGCTCAATGACCCGTGTCCACAGAACGATACACAGTGAAATAAATTTCAGTAGCATATGCACGTGTTGAGATTTTATATAAACTTATAAAACTCAGAACTCAGCTTGAGATTTGGTAAAACTAAAACACGTATACACAACATTCGAAATTAGACAAACAGAAGATATTAAATTACAAATATTTTTCTGTTTTAACTGCTACCGGGGGGATTCAAATTCACTCAACTGACGAACGGAATATTAACGGTCAATGGACTGAAATTTAACGTTATTAAATTTAAATTTAAAGAAAAATAAAGAGAATGATTCTGTGTTGTTCTAGATATCATCGATCCATCTCTTTTCGTTGCCTAGAAGGCTTCGTTTACAAATCAACTACAGAGCGAGTGAATCAAACTCTGGAACACATCTTGTGACATTGCGTGATAATGAGGGATGCTCGTGATCGCTTGATTGGAGGCTTAACTGGGTTCAATGGTCGGCCGCCTGAAAACGCGGACCTGATCAGTAATGCAAGGAATCTCAAGCTGTTTAAGGATTTCATCAAAATGTGGACTACGAGATGGGGTATATTAGATAACATGATCGTGTCAGCGAGAACGCGGACACTTCACTTTTCATAAGTCAAATTCTTAAAACAAACAAAATCGTGCGTAACTCCGTTGGCCTGTACCGTGTATGGCGTGACTCATCCATCATTGTGTTTCATCCAAGTCCCTTCATGGGGGAGTGTACTTGATAGTTAGCCTTTTAATGGCCGTCTGTGCAGTGCATACAAGCAAAAAAGCTGTGCATAACTAAAAATTCTGGGAAACAATTATAAATTTAAAAATTGGATTAACATTAACGAAAACATTATTTTGAAATTAGTGCCATCTGTGTATCAGTAGAGACTTTAATTGATTAGTTCTAAAAACTCACCGCTGTACTCATGACGCTTTTTTTTTATTCGCCGCATCGTGCTATTTACATTACTAAGTTCTGTCTTTAAGCTAGTGAATTACTCAAGTCATATAAACGACTATTGCTGAATTGAAAATTCCTTTCGGTTAATCCGTTTTGAATGGAGTCGTTACGTATGCTGTTTATCAACAGAATAACATTAGAAAGGGTTTCAACTGCGTGCAAATTATTGAAGTATCTACTTCCTCTTTTACTAATTCGCAAATTTTACTATCTTACTGTTTATAACGTGTTGATTTCATGATTGTTTTTTAATTTGGTGCATGCATTGGTTAAAAATTTGAGAAAAACAAAAAGCAATTGGCAGAACTATTTCCTACGTTAACCTTAAATAAAAATAATTATTTTCTTTAGTTATTACGTGAAGTATTTTAAAACAATAAATGAATCATGTTCAGTCAAAAAAAGTGTTCTTAAAAACGTCCATACATTTTTTATATGGGTAAGAAAGTATTATTTTACGTTAAAACTTAAACTTTAAAAACACTATTAACAGTATTCTAAAATTATAAATAAATACATGGTAGGGTCATATAAACGACGGATTTATTTTGTCCAAAAACGTTGCTTAAACGAAAGTAGATATATTATATATGATTGTATAATATCATTGGTAACAGCATTACCTAAATCTATACCTAATGTAGGCCACTGGTTGTTACATACTTGTATTTTAAAAATAAATAAAGATAGGACTTAAAAGGGCGCAGAAAGGTTTAAATTAAAATCTCTGTTCGTTTTGCAATCTCTTACATTAGCTCTTGTTTTTCTTCTTTCTTTTGTGATCATTAATTGTAGATTTCGCGTTTCTGTAGCACTGTGTGTGGAACCGATGAAAGAAATTTCAACTTCTTCTTAAGATCTGAAGCTAAAATATAGAATAATGATAGACCAAATTCGCAAATATTTATTTCAAATTACGTAAACTTAAAGCTTAACATGATTTTGTAAAAAATTCATTCCATATTTTCCGTAATGAAACAGAATTATTATCTAAGATATTCGCGCTTTGGAAGCAGATTAGAGGACCGCGAAGTCCAGTCATGAGCATATCGACCGAGATATAGAGATTAGAGATTATAATATCTGATATAAATCGATAGTATAACAAAAAAAAATATATCGGCGTTAATTTTCGAATACTGGTTATTTTATATATAATATTATTTTACAAAATTTTGCAAAAATCATATAAGTTTGAGTCTAAAACATTTTTTCGGACAATCGATTTGAAGCTCAATGAATTGCTAGTGATTAGTGTTGAGAAAAAATGCTACTTTTGACTCACTGGTGTGATTGTGATTGGTATTCGATAATATCAGTGACTGAAAACTGTGATATAAAGATATAAACAGCCCAGATATAAACCCAGTAGATTAAGCAATATGGGGTGTTGTTATGATTTCTGATTACCTAAATATTGTGCAAGAAAATTACATTAAGAATTATAATTATGTTTTGAAATAACTCATGTGTTATGAGATGTTCTCACTTTTTTTGGGTCACCCTGTATACATACATTAAGAAGGTCCTTTTTTTATGTTATGTAGTAACTTTCGTTAGTATAATAATGAAAATACGGAAGAAGTATATTCTTTGACCATATCTTCTCTTTAGTTGAAACGATATTTGTTGATGCTCTTTATTTTTTTTTTAAAAAGAGGCGCTAGAAGGAGGGGACCCACCCTTTCTCGGCACCGTTGTAGAAGTTTCAACTTCTTTTATCGGTTCCACACACAGTACTACAGAAACGCGAAATGTACAATTAATAAACACAAAAGAAAAGAGATAAAAAACTAAAGCTAATGTAAGAGATTGCGAAAACGAACAGAGATTTTAATTTAAACCTTCCTGCGCCCTTTTAAGTCCTATCTTTATTTATTTTTTTAGATACAAGTATATAGCAACATTACAAACAAAAAAGAAATTAGTGGGTACAGTGGGTTTATCTTTGACATCTACCCCTAAAATTACACTCGGCGTGTTTCACCCCGTTCATTGTTTATTGTACTTTTATTTTGTACTTCAACGGCTTTGTGGGGACAAATGTAAAAAATGTATTAGAGTAGGTATTAATATTAGCACTGTATATAGAGGTAAGGGTTGAAGGAAGACACCAGGAACAATTTTTACGATCAGCGCCCAGCACAGGGGCGCAGCTAAATCTCAAATTCTTCGAAATGAAATTCTCTATCGACAGGAGATTGTAAGATGAACTAGACCATGAGTGACCAACCCGCGGCCCGCCAAGTGTCTACTTGCGGCCCGCGGAGCATATGCACACATTTTTTTCTTTTAGTGTACATAAAACCACCAAAAAACATTCCAACGTGCGTAGTTCGTATCATATATCATATATGGAAGTATCTCAGTACATTGATTCATCTATCGTGACAATTTCTTCTGTGGTATATTCGTATTAACAAACAATCATAACGTTAAGCTAATGCCACGCCACTTTTGCGTGGACAGCCGTGAGGGTGAATGCGGGGTGGGATGCGTCCTGCGACCGCCAGCCGAGCCACCCTGTGGCGAGCTCGCAACGCAAATTTTGTTATACGGCCTGGTAGAAAATTCAATTTCTAAACTCTGGCCCGGTAGCTGAAAAGGTTGGCCACCCATGAACTAGACGAAAGAATCGGGACCGCTAGTGGGGTTTTACGCTCTCTTAATATACAGTAATAAAGAAATCTGAGTTAATTATCAAGATGTGAACCTCACTTTATAATATAAGATCACCAAATATAGATTGTTAAGGAGAGAGTTCAGTCTGCCGAAATCAGGTATATTGTACATATATATCATTAGCCCGAGTGAAGATACAACGATAAAGAAGACCCTCGACGTAAAGCTCTTTTTTTTACATGAAGAAAGATCTCAATTTAGGTGGCTTAAACAAGCCTTGCGAATATCAGAAGAACGATTACTAATATGTATCTTCTTGACAACTTCGGAGAGATGGCGGCTGTGGGTCGCCCTAGATAAAGTTATGGAGTAAGGAGATGAAAATGATGATGATGATGATGATTGAAATAAGAAAATGACTAGCGTAAAAGATGCCTTAATTGTGGTTACTTTAGAAAAATCAAAATTATTGTTTACGTACAATAAATAAAGAACTGTGATCACATATGTTTTGTTCCCGGACTGGATTGACCTTATATATGTCCATATGCACATACGTACCTTTACTGATTAAATTAGATTAAAGTCTCATTGAGAAATTTATATTTATTTATGCGAAGATTTATTAATAGACCTCGATTTCGAACTCGAACATTTGTACGGTTTAATGTGATCGATGTTATCTACAAATAAAATGAAAGCCTCTTTTAGCTTACGTCTTCGTAAGACCGCCGATTTTTCTTGAAAATGTATCTGAAGATTACATAAAAGGAGCAGTCTTGCACTATTGCGCATATCAAGCGTATTTGTAATAAACAAGTGTACAAATAAATACAATAAACATTCAATCAATGAAGTTTCACGGTCGTCCTTTCAGGCGTTGATTTCAGAATTGTGCAAGAAGTATTTTTTTTTCTCTCAAGTGCACCTGAATTTTGTACAAGGATCCGATGGCTGCATGCATACTAAACCAACGCCTATATATTGCAAATATAAATTTATTTAAATAAATGGAAGAAAAATACATGATTATATTATACATGTTAACATAAATCTTAAATAATGTAATAGTTGTACGAACCTCGTCGGATCCACTTCCCCCGCAGCCTCCGGGTCCACCATGGGCCTGACGGCAGGACCGGGAGGGGGCCTCTGTTGTCCCCCATAGCCTCCGTACTCGTCCATCTCCGCATCTCCTTGCATCTTCAGTTTGCCCAATCACCACTTCAATACTGCGTAATGTCTCGTTCAACAGCCCGAGAGTAAACCCAATATTGTCAAAACGCGCGGTGTTCGCGCCACCTCAAAATTGTACGTATTTAAATTGTGTTCTTTTGACACGTCTAATTTTTCGGTGGCAGTGCAGAGTGCTGTGTCCAACTGATAATTCGGCACTCGAAGACTGGCGATCGATTCTCGCGACTGGGCGGCAATCGGATCAATAGTTGGTGGAAAATGCGCGTGCGCAGCCGCCGGCGGCCATCTTCGTCTTTTCCACGGAACAGCGCGAGCTTTTCCGACTGCGATTTGACAGAAGGAAAATCAGACTGAAAACTGAACGAATCAAACAACAAACATTTTAAATACATCAAAAAATCGCTCATTTTCAATTGAATTCCAGCTTACATATTTGTTTTTACAGCCAAATTAATCCTTTTAATATCTAAACTATTAAAATATCACTTTATTCATAAAATTTTGAATAGCTAGAAATATGAAATGTAGTGTTACATATAAATATATGAAATTGGATACTTATCTTAATGAAAATTACGCTTTTTGTACTAAAGTAAAACATTTTTGTTTCATTCGTTTAATATATTAACTATGTTTATAAATAGCACATTATTCACTTAAACTATTTTATTTCAAATTAAATGCTTTTCAATAAAGCATATATTTTTAAAAACTAGTTTATATTAAATGAAAAGTATAATTCATCAGTACATGCACAAGACGGTAACTTAACCAAGAAATTTAATTAGTATCAGTCAGTTTAATATGACCATCTAATAAATAAAATACCTTATCTAATGTGTTCGTGTTTAACTTGAGTAAAATATGTGTACGTAGAATCCAGCTTAATTAAAATATATTTATAAATTGTATTAGTACTAGGGATTGCAAATTTTGACGATATAAAAAAATCGAAATTCGAAATTTGAATATAACATTTTTGTATTATTTTTTGTTCAATACTAATAATAAAAAACAGCTCATTTAAGATAATAAATTCGCTTTTTTAATGTATAATTTATTTATTTTTAACTAAAAAATAAATATAACCAGTTTTTTCTTGAGTTTGAAATTTATTGGAAGACCTACTATACGTCAATATAACTAATTTACCCTATAACACTTTTATATGCATTGTTGTCATTTGCTAATGATATGAGTTGAAGAAGTCCTACTATCCGGACTACCCATGGTACCAATTAGTCCGGATAATTGAGGTTTTACTGTATACATCAAATAACGGTAATAAATTAAAACTGCTCCAATTTACCTTGTTAAATAATATCGATAATTTAACAGAACCGCACTAGACAAAACAAATCTCAATACTGATCCGTCAGTTTTCGGACACCTCTTTGGTGCTGTCGCTAATTTTTGTCGGGTCGGTGTCTCTTTGTCTTTTCATAAAGGCGTTATCTCTCTACACCACTTTCTAAGAACGATCTCTTAGATTACTCACGGTGTGGCCGTTAGTCGGTGTTCGAAACAATATTTTTTTTTATATATTTATTATTCAGAATTCGCTATGAAATTTTCATATTTTTAAATTATATTTCTGAGAACGAATTTTAAAATTTCGTATATTCTAAAGTATAATTGCACACTATTGCAGGGGCATGCACTCCGCACAATAAAAAATCTGTGCATAGTTATGATTTCGTACGTAAAATAAATTTAAATTACTATTCAATTGTATATAACTATACATTATAATTATGTACGTTTAAGTCCATGCTGAAATTTGCCGCTAGAGCCATCTAGCGGAATAATTTAGAAATAACAAATAAACTTGTGTGCTTGTGTTTCGCATAATTTTTCACTAACTTCCCAAATGTATATTAATTAAATTCAATACTCACCTCTTTCGGTGTTCTGAATCATGAGTACACTACATGTCTTCACTTAAATCGAAGTGTTGAAAAATGTTTTCACCTACACAACGCAAATCTATATTTAAGGCAGAGTTAAACATATGCATTTCATTACATTATATACGTGGTATTATTTTATATACAGGGAAACCCATTTAATAAGTTTCCCAAGGAACTTATCAAGCGTGAAAAATTATTACGTTTTCTCGTCTAATTTTGCATTTTAACTAAAGTTACATTTATATTACAATCATTTAAGAATGTTTTATTATTTAAAAATACTTTTAGAAATATTTGTAAAGCACACATACAAGTAAATAGGATAGCTATCGAAACTGCAAAAAGAATGCTAGAAAGTATAAAATAAATACTATTAAAAGAAAAATATATCAGAAATGAAATTAAAACATTAATTTAAAGTATTTAACTTCCAAAATAAAATAAACCTATGTAGCAAAATATAATAGGGGTTGTGATTGTAGAATATGATTGACAACTATCTTCTAGTTCCACGCTTGTTAGTGTATGTCGCAGTGTATATGGTGTGCGTGTGTGAGGATTTATATTTTGTCTAGAGCAAGGTATAGAAATGAAAGGGCACTTACAAAGTTTGGCATTTATTAGTGGATGAATTATACAGTGGTCATATTATATGTGGTTGAACACAGGAATGGCTCAGTCGAGATGCCGATAAAAGGAAAACCTGCGGAGAAGTGGTCGCTAGATCCTAGGGCATTACGATACATGGTGTCTGCTGATTGGTTGGTTGTGTTTCGACCCTATATGGTTGTTAAGTATTGTTTTATTATCTCGCGTTAAGTTTATTTCTTTTTACAAAGTGTAATTTTTTTACTTGTCTCGGAAAACGTACTGTGTTTCCTGCTAGGATAAGTCTCGCGTAATAGGAAATGAAATATGACAAAAGATGTCACATATAAGTCAGATATTATTTTTATTTTTAACCCTTCACTTAATAATTGTAAATATTTCTCTGTAATAATAGTAGCATTTGACAAGAACAGAAAATAACTCCCACAGATAATTTTTTTACTTCACAAAATTTTTCTTCTTCTCGTGCCTTATCCGTTTAAGGTACGTTGGCTACCATCACTTGGTTTTCTGCGGCCGTAAAAGCTCTACAGTAGACTGGCCAAACTATTACCTTGGCTTCTTCAGCCGTGATGTTGTCCTTCTTCCTTTACAAAATGCTTCTGTAATGTTGTATTAGCTTCCCTAAAAAAGAGTCTACAGTTCAGATGAGTACAACTTCTAACTTTTAGTGGTTAGTGGCAAAATAATAAACAAAACAGCAATTATTAGCAGCATACTCTAAGCCATCATCAAGACTTGTTACAAGCGTCGGAAAACTTAATGATTTATTTATTTATTTTAAACTTCAATACATTCTATATTTCATGTGTTCCCTGCCTACCTCGCTAGATCAAAGTCCGTATCGAGATGGACAGTGTTTTCTATATATCATTTACATTTTATTTTTTATATCATTTGCATTAGGCTGGTTATAGTGGCTCAATCAATATGAATATAGATATACTATTGAACGAGGTGAATAAAAAATCAGAAAAGTAGATTAATTACAACAGCTATAATAACTAGGCTATAAATTAGTGATGAGCACAAAGTCACGAACTGTGAGTCAATCACTGATGTCTTTGCATCACACTCACTATCAGTGATTGAGAATTTGAAAACATCGTGATTCGTAAATTGATTTTTTTCCGACAACTTTTATAAACTTACCGACAGATGGCACTAATAAAAAATTTCACAAATTTATGAAATGAATGTGCAAAATCTATGAAGGAACGACGTCATAATCATGACCAGCGTCGTCTAGTAAATTCTGCTACAAAAATTGACGCATGTTTGCTGGGAATTTGACTGTTTACGCTTAAATATGCATAAAACATATACATATACAAAAATGAGAACATCTCGTAACACATGAGTTATTTCAAAACATAATATAATTAATTATAATTCTTAATGTAATTTTTTTGCACAATATTTAGCTAATCAGAAATCATAATACCCCATATTGCATAATCCACTGGGTTTATATCTAGGCTGTTCGATGGCCACATGCTTGACTCGATGAAATTAACATTCTCATGATGAAGAAAGTTGATTGTATTTCTGGCTGCGTGAGATGAAGTTCCGTCCTGCTGTAATGTCCAGTTATGCTGTAATGTCTAGCTCTACTCCAGGCTTTGTTTTGAAACTCTTTGATTATTTTCCTAGCACCCCGACGTTTTTCAATTCGCAAATTTTTGATCAGAATACGGTCTTCTGCAGTGATTTTTGTCATTCTGGGCAAAAATTTCCCTGTATATGTTAAACAGGGTTATGCAATGTGGTGTTATTAATGAAATATTCTAAAATTGCATATATATTTCTCTAAAAAGTTGTTCCGAACAGTACCTATATAGTTTTTTGTACATTACTCTTACCATCGCTTTCTGTGCCCGAGCTAATAGCTCTAGTATGGTTTTAGCAGTACCGCCATTTTGTTTGCTATCGCAAAAAATAAACATGAACCGAGGTACCACTGCATTTTTCTTCAAAAAATCTATTTTGTTTCTCGTTTAAGACAATAGATGTCTCGCATAAAACAAATCAAATCAAGTTAAATTATTATGACATAACTACAGCTTAACTGCAGACTGTATCGTTAATAAAGATAGCGATGATATTAAACTAACCACCAATTGATAACAATGTAATCGACTTGACTAGTTGACTGACCCATTGGTGTAAATTTAATATGTTTAACAAAAAAAAAAAAAAGTTTTTAGTTTACAAAAGTTTTGAAGAATTAAATATGTTTATTATAAAATAATGTGTGAATTGTTAATAAATGCATCTGATTGCAAAGAAAAAATAATACAAATACATTCATATCCAACAAAAAAGATAATTTTTACTTTACAAGTATTGTTTCAATCCGCCAACAGATGTCGCGCAAAAACCAGCCATAAGAATAATTGAAGAAAACTTCACCTCATTCAAATTATTATTCATATATGGCAGCAGCATGCACATTTCATTGAAGCTTCGTAGACTTTAAATTCAAAAATTAATATAATATATATATATAAAATAATATAATTTAAATTTTATTGTCTTTTTCATTCGAGTTTCCTAACGTGTCACCATAGAATCGTGTCACTAACTCTCGCAAGGCATCTGCCGCTGCTTGCTAAGATCATAGATAAGACCGAGATCATAGATAAGGCCGAGATACAAGTTTTGTTGCCATATAGTAATGAAGTAAAACACTTGATTTAAAAATATTATTTATTATTTAGAATAATTTTACATTTTATATGTATATTTAATTTCAATAATAAAGAAAACCTATGTTATATTATGTACAAATGTAATGATTATTTTGATGATTTAAACATTATTCCTTCTTTAAAATGTGTGTGATGGTAAATAAGTGCCTTCTAACACTAACTTGATGATTGCATTTATTGTTATTAATGAATTTACTAATAAGTATTGTTTGTGCTTATTTAATATGTAGTGATGAAACTCTTATTTACATATTTATTGATATATTAATAGAAATACATTTTGAAAATGTCTTAAATTACTCGGATGGATGAAAACTATAAAATTTATTACAACATATTAATTTTTCTAACTACATATCTCATGTTTTTGTATAAACCTAAAAAGCACCTTAGATTTTTTTAAATTTCTTTAATAATGTTTAAAGTATTCATTATTACATAATTTGTTTTTAGATAACTGTATCTTTATGATTATTTACGTATACAAATATTTTGAAGTACTGTTTCTTTTTGGAATGCAATTTGTTTAGGAAAACGTGTTTTCTATCAGCTTGGACACTGGCACTTTTTTCTTTAAAGAGAGATGCGTACACGGAACACATGTCGCATCCATATTTTTACTATTTTCAAACTAAGCTAAACGCTTGTACTATGAAAATAGGCCTAACTTGCTGGTCTCCTGGAACGAGGCATGAACCCCCGACCACTAGATCACTATTCCAGTGTCTTAACCACTAGACCAACAAGCTACTTTAAATGCATTATAACAAGATGATCATTAAAATGTATAAAATATCACTGCAAATATTGTTAGTAAACATTTCATTATGTTAATTCGTTCAACTATAATTTTTGAAACCAAACTAAAACAAATATGTTTTTAAATACCCACTGATTAAAAATGACTTATCCAATGGCCAAGACCACTCATTGTAATGATGTGTGAATGCGGATGAGACCGTGATCTCTCGCCTGGGAGATTTGGCAATAATGGTTGGTATACGTCAGTTGGTCATTCATAAAAAAAATTGATGACAAAGAACAATTTGGTCCGTACTCAAATCAGTAATGTCTCATTCTTTGTAATTAAAACCATTGTGTTGAGATTAATTAAGACGATATATAACAGGTGTATTATTAAATTCTGAACTAGTGATAGGAAACAATGAAAGTAATATTAGACTACGCTTCAGATTTTTTTTTTAAATAAAATTATTGTATCTTAGTGGCCTGACTAGTGTCATAAGTCTTCTTAAACTTACTTATAGTCGATAATATAAAACACTCCTTAATAATTAAAATATTAACAGTGTAAAAATTAACAGTATAAATGACATAATATATCCTAAAAAATAAGAATTATGTATGTAGGTAAATAAAACATTTCCAACAATGAATATTTTGCAAAAAAAATTTTGCTAATTACTTAATACATAATAATAATTTAAAAAATATTATGTTATATAGTTTTCTCTAAAATTCATTTATACTTGAGCGAGAAATTTAAGATATGTTTAATATGTAGCGTACTTCGAAAATAAATATGTTTGAATGGTGGCGCTACGTGAAAATTGTTATGAAACTATATTTTCTGCATTTCTTAGGTTACTAAGTATTTCTTTTAACCATGTGTCCAATTAAAATTATTAGCATACGAATGCTAAAAGTTATAACTTGTCATTACTCTAAATAGACATTAAAATAAAGATAACTCTGTCATACTGTTTTTCTTGTTTGACGGTAATAGTATAATTGCACAAATTTGGTAGATTATTAGAAAATATCAGTAATGCTTACAATATTCATTCAACGCTAAAATAACAGGCAGTTATTTTTTAACTGTGGTCAAAGTATTAAAGACGTTTATTGTGATTTTTGATTATTTGCAAGACGTATCAATTATAGTTTTGCAGAGTGAATCCCGATTCAATTAATGAATCATTTTTATTAAAAGACTGAATAAATAATATTGTCGCAAATACAGATAAATTTTGTCAAATTTATGTGCTTCGACCGAGGTCACTCGCGATTATAAATTAACAAAATCTTTGGTTTTTAATTGACTGGTATATAGACCCCCTTTAATACGTTATGTAGAATAATCCCATAGAAATAAGATTTGTGTATTGTACGCATGAAATGGTTACTTTACATATGGTATTGCACATTATTTCTTTGAGACTATTTACTCTATTAAAGATATTTCAGTTTCTGAACTCTTTCAAAAGATGTTTAGTGTTTCTATAAGTTTTCCTTAGATTACTATGAATTTTAAATAATAAAACACGGTGTTTTCTTACTTTGAAGTGAAATTCATTGGAACATTTTATCAAGATTTGGCTTCTCATTAATTGATACACATAACGATAATCTTACAGTAAATCATGTAGTCGTTTTCGTAAAATAAAACAGCAATGAAATTAATGCTACAAATAATAATTTGAATTTTTCTATACATTGCTACGTATATCTGTAATATCAGTTAAACATTCTGGACCTTCTACAAAGTAAAACAATATTTTGTAAATTGTCTTCCTTCCTAAGATTCCGTTGTAAAAATTTAATTTTTCAATCTGCTTGTAAAACTTGAGTTTTGCTAACAATTTTAGTGAAAATTTGATTTGATTTAAGATCCGAATTCAATTAATAGATCCTAGCATTTATATACAGGTTATGTGATTGTTTTGTAATTTTAAAACCCTGTCTACAATTTTTAGAACTAACAATGCAAAGGATAAATGATAATTTAATAAATATGGCATTTCCAGGAAATGAAACATTAATGTTTCGTTACATGCGCAATATAAAAATACATCCTTAATGAAATAATCTTAACATTATTGAGGAACAAATGTGTATGTATTGCCAAAATAATTATGTTATACAATGTTGACTCGGATTAGGAATATATAGTATTTGATATTAAATGGATTCTACTTATTGATGACTTATCATTTTTCTATATATTATGTGTTTGGTCCAAAAAAAAATCTGACTGCAATTGCATTTAGTGTTTTTTAAATTGTTTTTTTTAAACAGAAATTATCAAATTATATTGAGGTAGAATATTTCATTAAAATTCTTTGAATCATGGTCACAATATATAGGTATGTGCGTACTCAACACTGATATGTTTCTTTCCTATTTCTTATTCTATAAGCTGCATATTTGTGATTAACATAAACCAATTTAAATAACAACAGTTATCAAGTAACAACCCAAAATTCATTTCTTCGCGTCAAATAATATGTATATCCTATTTCATATTACGTATATTTATATCCCAATAGAAACATTTGATACAATTAGTGCATATATAATAAATTTGTCTAGAGTTTACTTATGGTCTGGTTATGCTATTTATTATTATGACTTCTAAAGAATTCTAGAAGAAACTTAAAACATGTTTAATGAGCTGTTGAAATGTTCTTATGATATACAGATAGATAATTAATAATAGAAATGTAATATTCGATTTAATTATTCAATAAAAAATGTTTTACATCAAATATCGTTCTTATTTACGGCAATTCTTTTAATAAATATTTTATTTATTCTGTAATATCTAGCACCAGAAGAATGTTTAAAAATACTCAGAATACAACAATATTTAAGTTTATGGGTTCTGTGTTACTATTTAATTTTTTCCTTTTTAGATGCAGTGTGTAGCCTTTCTCAATATTATTCATTATGTAACTACAAGCCGATTTTAAAGTCGTATAACATCTGTTTCGTGTCCCCGGACACGATCGCAGACTCTTCACGCACCACACTCAACAAACTGTGTTTCGCATCTCAACGTTACAGGGTTTATGATTCACACAACTCCTGATTTCTTGATTGCGGGGGTTTTGGACTTCTCCCACTTTGACACAAGAGCGAGAGGATAACACAAGAAAGCCGAGAATGTGTAAAATCCTCCTGCGATGTAGAAGGAAACATCATAGCTTCCAGTGTAGTCCATGAATACACCTGTAAATGATAGTATATTAATTAATTGTAATTGCGAGCATCCATTTCAGATTACTTAATTTTTTTATACTGCTCGTTACTAATATATACATATAATACACTACTACGTTACTAATATATACATACAATACACATTAATGTGTATTGTCGAATAGAAGAGCTTTGATTGATTTATTATTTTTATTCAAAATAGTAAATGGCACGCTGGACGGTCTTAATTTAACTGAATTGATTTTGTTTCATGTTCCTGCATGATATACAAAATCTAATTAATTGAGATACTGAAAATGTACTTTTTAATGTAGAAACATTTTTTTTTTTCTTTATTGTACGCCGATGATGCAGTATTAATGACGAATAATGAACAAGAATTACAGAGGCTAGTGAGTAGAATGTATGATGTATGCAAGGTAATGTTTGTGTATTTGGGAAGTATGTTCAATAGAATCAGAAAGAAAGAAAGATATCTGACTGTAGGGAATAAAGTGAACGGTGCTTTGAATGGAATTATAGCTAATGAGAACTTGTCAACTGAGGCAAGACTAGCGGTTCACAATGGAGTCCTGATACCGACACTGATGTATGGAAGTGAGGCCTGGAGCTGGCAGAAGAGGAGCGAAAACAGACTGAATGCAGTGGAAATGAGATCACTTAGGCGTATATGTGGCAGATCCATTCATGACAGAGTAAAGAATGAAGAAATAAGAAAAGAATGTAAAGCTGATCTTAGTATAGTGAGTAAGATTAAGAAAGGATTACTTAGGTGGTTTGGTCATATGGAACGGATGAATATGGAGAGAATGGTAAGAAAGATGTATGACACAAGTGTTGATGGCAGCAGAAGTAGAGGACATCCGTGGAAGACTTGGCACGACCAGCTAAACCAGATACTGGAGGATGGCCCTGTTAGAAGCCTCAATAATCGTCGAGCTTGTATTAAAAGATGTATGAATGTGGATGAGTCTAGAATTATGTGTCAGGACAGAAGAGTGTGGCGCTCTATCCTCTCTGTGTCTACCCCCGCGGAGAAACGACGTGATGGTAAGTAAGTAAGTGACATTTATTAAGTTTTCTTAGGAACAAAGTAATAGATACTATCATTATTTTTTGCATATATCATAAAGTATAACAATATACATGCAACATTTTTCATTCACACCTATTTTGCTATCTGTTATCGCAATATACCTTTGTTCAAACAGTTTAATATATCACAATAAAATAACTAAAATATCCCGTTTCCCTTTTTCTTTCCTTGCCACCCTCAGTTACCGCGATGTGAAAAATATTAACTCAGTATTTGTATATCAACCTTTCTACATAAAGTATTATAACTAACAAATAGATCATTTTTAATTGTTATAGTATTTGAAAGTATTTTATACACAGTTTATAAGTAGTTATACATGAAAATAGAATTCTGCGCCTTATCACACATTCTAACTGTACTAAAACTCAAAGAAAACTAGCTATCTCGTTAATGAAAACCTCATTTGCTCAAAGATATGCATGTTTTATAGGACCGCGGATATACAATAAGCTACCACAAGAGATGGCAACGGTATTGTATCCTCAATTCTGTGTTATTATAAAAGAATGGCTTTTCAAAATTGGAGGAAGTCAGCTGGAAAAGTTCTTTAAATGATCAAAGCTACTCATTTTATGTCATTCTTTTTGTCCTTACATCCTACTTCGTACTTGTCATGTTTTGTTTGTTCCCTACTTGTTTCTTTTCTTTTACTTCTTACATTCCTTTAGTCTGTATCAAAAACAATTAGTTTGTTCAATTTACTTATTATCTCTACTTGTCTTCTTTGGATTTTTCTGTTTTTTATCATTTAATTTAATTTGTTACCTTACTTCCAACTTTTAATCTAGCTTATGGAACCTTATGGCCACCTACCTCAGAACAGATACTTTATGTTTACCTAGTGAGGTAGGAAGCCAACAGGGTTACATGTAAATGAAATGTGTAATAATATTTTAATATTGATGCAAGCTATAAAAGAAATGTTGTTTTAAAAATAAACGCCAATTTATCGGCATTGAAACGAGTTATTAAGGTAATAGATTTATAATACTTTATATGGGAGGGGTCGTTATGTATATGAAAATTGTGAGTTTTCAGTTCGCTTTGAATTAATTAGCAGATAACCTGCCTAACTTTAAATAAAATCGTACCTGCTATTGGTGCACCAATAATTGCGGCAATTCCTTGGAACATCATGAGAAGACCAAAAGCGTTTGTGAGTTTTTCCAAGCCCATTAATTCCACAACTATGATGGATCGAAGTGAAGCAAAGCAAGCTAAAATTAAAATAATACATCTTGTAATCTTTTAGTTTAAATCATTTGTAACAAAGAATTTTCATTTTTCAAGATTTTATAAATGAAACAATTGAAGTTTCTGCACTTACCGATTGACAATCCAAATACAACACAGTATGAAAACTGGAAGCCAGTGGAGTAACTCAATCCACTAAACATTGTAGCTATCCCGCCAACTGTAATAGCAAAGTTGTTTATCCATAGTGCGTTAACACCTTCGAAGGACGATAGCACTCCGCATAAAACCCTGCCAACTGTGTTAGCGATACCAATTGCGCTCACGAGCCACAGGGCTTCACTTTCTGGCATTTTACCGCCGATGGCTCTTGATGTCACATAGATGATAGGTGCAAAGAATCCCATCATAGAAAAGAATCCACTTAGTGCAAGTAACATAAATGAAGGAGACTTTAATAGACTGAAGTCTAACATCGTTACCAATGTTCTTTTCACTGCTTCGGGACAAAAAGTACATTTAGAGTCTTGTTCTTCTGCTACATCCTCCACTGTCGGCAAATGAGTCACCGACATGTGATAGCCGATCGATGTGTGACTTTGATACTGAGGAATCTTCTTCAAGCTACCTCCGAAGAATATATCCTCTCTGTACATAGGACGAGAAACTTGATTCTCTCCCGTGAGTGTTCCTCTTCGACTACGGTTATGTTCTTTCGGAAATCGTCCAGTTAATGTATGTCTCCTTTCTCCGTTGCTGCTATCCTCGTTTATTAAAACTGTAACCTTCTGTGTGGCAATCAGCGGTGTGAGGTTCTCATTAAGAGAGTCATCACATGTTTCATCTTTCTCATTGACAGGATCGGAAAGTAGTGTTGAAGGTTTCGCATGACCATTTGTTACATGAGATTTGATAACAGCAGAATTAGCAGAAGACCTTCTCATCTCCAAATCGGTTAAACTTTTCTTGAATATCTCCGCAGCTGTTGGGTATGTTGGATTTGGAGCCACTCCCATCCACGTGTGGGGAGTAGATTTATTTTGCATTTCGATAGGGAAGACAAAACCGGAATCCTTTTGTTTAAATCTCATTAGCCTTTCATTTTCTAGTTTTGTGTCCTTTTCATTTGTTGTTGTATTTGGCAATGATACTCGAGTAGGTTTCAATGGCCTAAACAGCGAACCAAACATAATACAATTCAGTATCAAACCTGTAAATCATAATAATACTTTAATTAATATTTGATTATGAGAATTTTATAATAAAAAGTAATTAATGTAAACATATACAGCAAACATGCCATCATACAGTGTACATTCTCAATCCAATACACATTTTTAGATCCATTCATAAACATCTTCCTAATCAATAATTTATTATATTTATCATTATACATTATATATTATATATTTCCATTATCCACATTCACCTTACAATAACATAAATACATTATTTCACCACTCACGCGAAATGTCCGTGTGCGCAATATTTGTAAGATTTATAAATAAAATTTAATGTTACCAGCTAGAATAAGTATCGTCCCTCTCCATCCAAATTGATTGAGCAGATAAGAAGTAATGGGAGCAAAGAGAAAGGTTCCAACTCCTGACCCGCACATGGAAATACCAGTTGCCAAAGCTCTCCATCTTTCAAAATAGAAGCCGACTGTAATTACAGCTGGAATATAAATCATGGACAATCCGATTCCTGCAAATAAATAATTGAATATGATTATAAATGTGAATATATATAAGTCAGTTTACATTTACTTATGTATCTGTAATAAAAGTTATGAATTATTATCATTAACTATAATAATTGGGATCATACATCATAATAAACTAAACTAACCTAACCATATTCCTTTTGGGAGTTTTGTACTTGTATTAAAACCTAACTCCAAATACACTCCTTTATACAAACTTGCTTATACATATTTTTTTCTACTACTTGGTCTAAATGCTATCTCTAATTTTAGTTTTGAATGAAGTGAAAAAAAATTATTTATTTATTTATTAGATGACATATAATACATATTTTTGTTCTAACAGAGGTGAATATATTATAAACATAAGATACAATCAATACTCGTAGTTTATTGTGCGGGATGGAGTAGACTTCACCTCTGATATATACAGCGTTGTCCTGGCTACTTTGCTAGACTGAAGTCTGTGTTAAAGTAACCAGTTTTTTTTTCGTGCCGTTAAATTAAATCATCGACAGGAAAAAATAGAAAAATATGTATAAAAAAATATATAGTGGGAGTGTTGTAGGACTAGTGAATTATTAGTGTAGGTATTGTATAAATTATGTTAGAATGTTGGATAGCCATGCTTTTGATCATCTCTACCTGATTGGATCATATATTGGGTCCATATTTATGTAAAATGTGGTACAATAATAGACTTGATTGGCAGTCTATTATTGTATCATCATTCATCTCTTATGAATTTCCAAGTACCAGGTCCCAATATGTTTACTGTTTGAGTATTCCTTGTCTTTCTGAATTTCTTTGTATTATTCCCAGACCCTCTGGAGTTTATAAATCCTTTTTAGTAAAAAATAATTAATATCATCAATTGATAAATCTAATGTGCATAGTGGGTTTCTACTAGTGTCTTTTTTAAATAAAATACGTAGAAAAATGTCCATAAGAACACACTAAAAAATTTATAAATATGAGGATACTTGAGCCGGGTATTTAGTGATCTATAATATTCACAGATGACACTGAACTTGATATAACATCGGTCTTATTTGCCGTAAATTTAAAAGCCGGGTTTGACAATTGGTGAATGAAAAATAAAAGCCTTTCGACAGGCATCTTGAAAGTATAAGATATTGGTTTGGTAAGTTTAATAATCTATATTAGATATTTTGGGAATATTGACCAGCCATTGGATAATATCTAATATAGAAAATAATGTTTCATGTGAATGTGTAAAGTAAATATAATGAGTACTAATACATTTATGCTATGATTCATTTATCATACTAGTAGTAATTAATGTTTAATATTAAATACACATCAACAAACTACAGATATATAACTGCTGTAGGCGCTAGTTAAGTTGTGTTAAGTGATTATTAGAATCAGTCGTGCATTTTATTTCATTTCTATAGATGGAATCAAAAATACATGTTTTTTCGTAGACTAAGGCCTTGGTCATATACACTGCATTGTTTTACCTGAAGTTATCGGTCACACTAGTTGTCCCCAGTTGTGTTCAGTTTTTTTTTTTACATTTGATACTCTAAGATAAATAGCCTTAAGATCTTTTCGATTCACAGTAGCATGCATCACCGCCTGCTTAAGTAGCGTTCAATCTAATCCTGTGGATTGTAGCATCGTACCACTGACTGGTCAACCGAGTAGTGAACCAAATCTCCAAAACTACCATTCCTCTCGTACTGAACAGTATTATTATCTCAATGATCTGTTATCAGTAGGGTAAAGTGACCTATCTCACAATGGTCTAAACTTAGCTCACATCAATCGATCAATCAAAGGTCGCTGTGAATGCATTTATACCTATATATAGAGTAGTTTTCGGATAATAGAATTGCTGTATGTTAGAATTAAAATCTCCCAGGACCAATAAGATCACAATAACCGATGCCCACTATACAAACATTGAATATCTTAGTGCATTCTTATCCAGTCAAGCAGAATAATGACATATTTACATGATTAAATATGTATATTAATTCTTAATATATATTATTATATGATAGGTACTCTATCGCAGATATTAATAGTAAAAATAAATACATAATAGTCTTACCTCCTATCACTCCAAAGACGATGTAAAGAAAAGCAACAGAATTGGCAAAGTATGATAAGCCAAAAGCCAGGGAAGTCAAGACGGCACCAAACATTGTCACTCTCTGGAATCCGTAACGGTTAGCGAGGGCGCTCACAAACGGTCCTGCCAACAGATAAAACCCTGATAGCAACGAACTCACAAATGCCACCTTGGCTTCAGAAACCTAGAAACAAACAATACGTTGATTTAATAAATCTCGCTTTATTTAATCAAGAAAGTTGTAAATCAAATAGATTGCTATGATGACTTTGTCACAGTAACCGTTAAATGATTGATGAAATAAATATTATCTGCGATGACAATTGAAGATTATGTGAATATGATCCAACATGGCGATGAGATAAACCATAATAATGACTGTGATCGGGATCAGTGTTCAATTGTAACTATGATTGGTAAATGTGAATTGACGATTGGAGGTTTAGTTGTTACAATCAAACACCAATCACACAGTGTCAATCACGATTTATCTCATGACTAGCATATCTTTGGGGTTTAGGTTGGTGGTTAAATGAAACAGTGGGTGATTGGCGTGTTGATATAATTAAATTAAAAATATTTTCTTGTTAACATTTATTTATTGTCTGTCTATCTGTATAAACAATCTTAAACTCTTTGACTGATGTAAATCAAATTTAGCATAGTAACTCTTTAGGACCCTGCTCAAAATTTAGGCACTGTCCCCTCCCCCTGGACACCCCAACCCTACTCCGAGATATAAATGTGTATTATACCTATTAAATGCCATCCTTTCAAAATTTTGATCAGCTGCACTCTAGGACCCTGAGGAAAATATAATCACCCCACCCCACTTACCCTGGACATCCTTTCCAGGATCAAATTTTGTAACACAAAAAAGGCCATTGTTTTAATACCAACAAACGTTCAATCTATGTATCTATTTTAAATTATAATTAAACGTGGGCAGTACCATGTAAGGACTGCTAGTAGTTTATACCAGGGGCGTGTACTCCATACAATCAAAAATCGTGTACATATCTGTGATTTCTGCGAAATAAATCTAAACTGTACAATTATTCGATATATTAAGTATATAAGTCCATGCGCAAATAATTCATAGTTCGCATGTTAATGTCTTAACTAGAACCATCTAGCGAAGCAGTTTAGTGAAAAATGACAAATAAAGCTGATCATATATTTCCCACAATTTTTCGCAAAATCTTACCCAAACGTACACCAACTAAACTCACTTCCTTGTACCTCCGCGCCGCGCGGTGTTTTAAATACACGTCTTCGCTTGAACAGGCGTGTATTTCCCAAGAATTATTGTAATATTATTTATATATTTCAAGCACGGATATTAACTTTTTGCAAAAACGTGCTTCCAAAAGCGTGCATTTCTTTCAGATGAATACAATATTTAGTAATAATACAGCCCATTATTGTGAGTTGACTGATAAAAACGAGATATGATGGTAATGTTGAATCATTTTAATAAAAATGTCGCCAAACAGAGTCGTTTCCGTTCGTCAAGGCACGACATTCAAAATTATGTGTATACAATTCTTACCATCAATTCATCAACTATATACGCGTAATAAAAATAACTAAATATAAACATTAACACCGCAAAAATGTTTACAGAGACTTGCAAACATTGATTGAAAAACAGAACCTATTATAATTTACGAAAAAATATCAATTGAAATTTCAAATATCATTTTATTCTAGAAGGGTCGGGAGGCCACAGTAGGATGGCCAATCAAGACCCAATCTGTCAATCAATAATGTCTTAACATAGGCTGGGACGATTCACCGATTGGGCCAAGCCATACCACCTTAATTGAGATATTTCTATATGTAGTAGGGGCTCCATGCCGAAGTTCTCCCTTATCGCGGTATTTCTCAATCGATGCATTAACGTTACTCCTACTGCTCCCTTGGGATACTTCATTTCAGCAGCCTGAATTCATAATTTTATTATCACCTGATTTAAAATTTTAATTTCGACAGTCTTTCAGAATTAACATTTCTGATATTGCAGGCCTTAGAATGAAATTTGCGTTTAATGTCAGTGGTATCTTTTAATATGGTGAGGGAGAAAAATGATCAATGGAATAAATATTAAACAAATAATAGATATCTCATAGAGACGAAGTTATTTTTTATTATATTTAATGGAAATATACGGAGACAGGTCAAAAGCCCTGTAATTACTCATACTTTCATGCATTTCCATTACATATAATAAAAAATAGCTTCGTCTCTATGAGATATCTATTATTTGTTTAATAACAATGCCTCCGTAGGTGAAAATCCAGTAATTATGTGTTCTTAGACATATTCAAATATTACTAAATACATATTAATTATTGGAGGGCAGAAGAGCCGGGATGTTCACGAAAGACCTGGCACGTTCAGAAACATCAGACATCGGAGGACGGTTCTGTTGTTCGATAATCAATGAGCGTGCTCGAGAAAAAGTATGAGAGTGGCACATCAAGACGCAATAATGTGACGTGATCCAATTAAATTTTTTTAAATGTATTTATTAATACAATATTTTAGCCAAGACATAAACCGCATTATTTAAAAGTAAACTCATAAATAATCGCCGTCGGGATGACGAGACAAGGAATATAATCTGTTGGCAGGTAGCATGTGTACATGCGTTTCATTATTAAAATCATTTTAGAATAAGTCTGATTGGATATTTGTTTGTGTTAATTGGTTAAACACTTCGCCGTTACATTTTCAACATTAAAAAATAGTATAAATTATTTAAAATTTTGCTTATAACCACTTGTATGTGTTAAATTTAATACACCAACCGGTTGAATAATTTAAAATAATTATAAATAAGTAAACCGTATAAAATTAACCAACTAAATTTAACCGTATGTCCGATTCTAAAAAAATATTTTATAATAATTTTGGATCACTAAGTCAATTTCCACATCTTTCATCAATGTAACAATTTAAATTAGGTACTAGATTTATTTTTAAAATGTATATTTTTTAAATACATTAGAACATATGGTTTTAGTTAGTTTATTTAACATCCCGATGAAGGAAAAAGTATTTTCCGAAACCGGTTAATGTATTAAATATAACTCATAAAAATGGTTAAAAATAATTTATTTTAAAATGAATAACTACAATTTAAAGTGTGCAATAAATATTAAAAAATAGGTTTAACGTCTAGAAGTTACCCAATGTTCTAACAATTTATTCGCCAGTTTCACATTATTATTATTAGATATATTATTACTAAATTTCAAATCTACACGTATGCAATACAAAAAAACGTGTATTCCACTAACCATCTTAAAAATATCTTAAAAGTGATTTTTTGTATGGCTCTTATCGGGAAAGTTTGGCAAGCGAATTTAATTAAAATTGATTACAAATTCATTATATGTGCCATTGGGTAACGGATATATCCAACAAATAAACGAAAACGCTTAATTAAAATGTATTATTAATATGTTGACTGTCTATTATTAATGTATTCACTGTCTATTATTAATATATTGACTGTCTATTATTAATATATTCACTGTCTATTATTAATATATCGACTGTCTATTATTAATATATTCACTGTCTATTATTAATATATCGGCTGTCTATTAGTAATATATTGACTGTCTATTATTAATATATCGGCTGTCTATTAGTAACTTAAAATTTGGCATGCATTATTCGAATTTAGCTTTTATAATATTAACTGTGCATTTCTCACATTCGTCATACTTTTAATGGGCACTCACTTGAACCAGTTTTATTCTTCAGTTTTGCGTAACCATATGAAAATCATTGTCATTGTAATTGATAAAAATATTATATTGTTTTTGAGGCTTTTTTCACACTTTTTGTGGATAAATTATAAATAGACACAGATAGTCATTATATTTAAATAGACAGATGCCTCATCTTCAGAAGAATAGACTTTTTTCTGTAAAAATTTCATTGCAATTTAACACGAGGTAACGGTTTTAAAAAAAGTAAAAACGAATATATGTTTGATGTAAAGGGAAAAATGCGTTGAATTATTCTATACATCATTATAATAAATCACTAATGATACCAAAATACACAACACCATTAATAATTTTAAAACTAAACCATTATTGTAAGTGTGATTACGTGATTGGTGTTCGATTGCAGCTGTGATCAGTAACTAAGATTTAACTGTTGAACGCTTAGTTTCATCACTCACTACTCACAAATCACAAATCTCACAATCACAGTTAAAATAATAGTAATAAAGCAACAAGCGCTCTTCTAGTGACAGCTCGAGAAGACGCGAGAGTTCAAGGACATTTAAAAAATCGGATATCTGTGTTCGCGTGTTTAGTTTAAAATAAGGTTTATTTATTCAAGATGCTGACCACGAAGGTTAAGCTGATGGGCCCCAGCAGTAGACCGCAGGAGTAGACGATTCCATCCACCAGCAGGTTGCAGAGGAAGGAAGCACCTACCACAACCCAGCCCCAACCTCCATCTGGGGGTACGATCTGAAAATATACAAAATAATTTTAATTCAATGATATTAACCCAAACCTTATAAAAACTTACGAATATTAATTGCACAGGTAAGCACAGAATATTTTTTATTAAAATTTTTAATTGAATGTCGTAGTAGACTTGTTAATCTAAAAAATACACATAGAATTACAAAACAATCCGGTTTCATTCGTTGATATCATGCGCCGCTTGGTTTAGGGGCTGGATTTACCCTTGACAGGGTGTAAGGATAATGTGCACAATTATTAAAATTATATTTCTATAAGTAAACGCTTCTTGTCAGTTTACAAAATCACTCATTTTAGAATAAATTTTAAACGCTGTAGATATTAGAGCCCTAGGAACCCTGGGATGTTTAGTCGAATAGTAAAATAATAATGCACATTTGAAGACACTAAATTTTTAACATTTATAAAGGTATTATATATTTAACATCAAGAACAAGCTGTGATAATATTATGTTATAATTAAATATTTGATATAAAAAGATGTTATATTTACTTCGGGGCACATAGGTACAAGGAAGAGAAAGTACATGAGCTTATGGTCCGGCAATGGAGATGGCACACAACAAACTGGAAGGGCGACTCACAAAGCAATATTTCATTTCCCGAATGGCGGAGACTAACTGGAAGGAGAGGAAACTCGGAGACAATTAGGAGCAATTAATCGTATTACGGCGACAGTCAATAATTGACCAATCATCCCATCGCGGTGTCCTACATTGTCAGTCAGTTGAGATAATCGACACAGTTCTTTCATAGCGAGATCTTCTCTACGTTTCATTATCATCTCTGCAATGAATCTAGGGCGAGCTTCTTCAAACTATGCCAAGCCATATTCGCAATAAAAATATCACGAACGATTTTTAATTTTAACTTAATGCTCAGTCAATACCCAGTAGCGTAACAAAAGGGCACTGGCCCACAATACAAAACGGAAGCATGGCGGTCCAACATTCTAACATAATCATTATACAGTGCCTACACTAATCATTTACTAGTTCGACAATACTCCCACATTTTTATTTAAAAAAAACTTTTTTTAATCTCTATTTTTATTTCTGTCGAATCTTTATTAAATAACACCACAACAGCACGAAAAAAACCGTCTACTTTAACACAGACGTTAGTCTAGCAAAGTAGCCAGGACATCGCTGTATCAGAGGTGGAGTCTACTCCATCCCACACAATAAACATATTACCATGTTATATCATAATATATTCACCTCTGTTACAACAAAAATATGTATGTCAATAAAATCTAAATAAATAAATATTGTCTATAAGATTTAACAATATCAATAAATTGTTAATTAAATAATAGTCTCTGGTCTCCGATATATACACATTCTTGAAAAAAAAAATATATTCATTTTATAAAATTTGAATAATAGATATTACCAAACACGACTGGTTTAACTGCTTAATATAATATTGAAACAAAATACAAATTATAATACAGCATCCTCTGAAAAATTGGCCATCTGGCAAAGAGTCAATAATTATAATTAATGTTTGACATTTTGGGGAATAATTTCCCAAAGTATAGGGTGTTTAGCGGAAAATTTTCAAGTTCCCTCGGGTTGTCGGGGCACCAGTATCTCATTTTCTGTTTATTAGCCATCGATATGAAAATATGCTTCGTCAGTAAACAATATGTTTCCAAGCGTTCGTGCTGTTCCAAAAGTTTCTCGCTAAGGTTTCACGTAAAGAATAGTCATTTTCGTTGAGAAACTGCACGATTTGCAGTTTGTATGGGTGAAACTGTAGTTTCTTTTTCAAAATAAAGTGCACTGTTGATTTTTTTATTCCAGTACAGGCTACAATCTTCCTTATCGATTTACGCGGATTGCGCATAATTTCACGTCGAACTTGAGCCACATGTTCTGGCGTCGCTGCTGACGTTGACTAACCCGGAGAAGTTTGGTTAAACACCGTCCCTTCTTGTCTGAACTTTTGAACCCAACACCAGATAAGTTGCATATTAAGGTGAGTACAAAAAGCGCGACGCGCACGAACCAATGAATCACCGCACTTTAAATATTGCTCAACTCGTGACTCATTGCGACTGGCAAATCAGCAAATCACGCGTATCGAACAATACCTCTCCTACTTACCTCACCCTGATGATTTACGAGCAATACAATTTAATCTTGAAATTTTTCCGCTGGACACCCTTTACGTTAACAATATTACAATTGGGTAGGTGGCGCTTTATTGGATGAAGAGGGTTGGTTTAGATTTTTAAATGATTCTCAATTTACAAATGTATATGGAAGATGATGCATTGAAATATTTGTGCTGTTTTCATTACGTTTTATAATAACTAAATTAAATTATAAATTAAATTTAATTGCATTAGGTAGACATACGTTAACATATGTTAATTAAATAAAGGTAGTTAGGTACTTATATAATTTGAAAATATTATATGATTCCAAATATAATAAAAACCTAACGGCGAGACCCCAAACTTACTCAAAAGCATCGCTTTGCAAAAAAGAATTGATCATTGATCACATTGAAGGCAATCTACAATACGGTCTCTGCTAGTTTATACATAATCCATTGAAGTGTTCAAAGGTGAATAAAATGATATCTAAGAGGATGTGCTCCGGCGTCTGCCTCACCTGAGCGCAAACACACCACGGTTCAAGAGTTTACTCATGAAATGCCCTTGACCCGAGATCATCTGCGTCTCGTAGTGGTCCAGCGCCGGAGGACCATTCCCACCTTTCAATTTCACCGCCACGAAGGGGAGAAAGGTGCAAGTCCACCTGCCCTGCGTGGCAGCGGACCACCTTTCCTGCCACTTTCTCAATGTGACTATTCGCATTCGAGCAACTTGAACAAAATGAAACTTGATTATTTGTTTATTGTTAATTATAAACTTGACGAGAAACATGTTAAAAAATATACGCTGTTTATATTCAAAGTTAAGCTAATATCTTTTTAAATAGTCCCCATTATTTGTTAGGCGCCTGCTGTCGAAGCTAAATTTAAATAACTGGTTATTCATCTTAAAAAAAAATTAAAAGCAAACAAGGATAATGTATGCGCGTTTTTAGTCGAGTGGCTGCGCTTCTTCAAGGCTGGGTCATCACACCAAGTGCTAATCGTATTATATTATATAATATAGTGTTTGTTTAGAGGTGTTATATTTTCGTACGTTTTTTTCATCACTTTTATGAGCTGTAATTTTTTTTTTGCGCGCTGCCAATATAAAATAAAATAAACGATTGACTTACAAGGTACCGAACACTTAAAATATTTTTTAATGAGGTCCTAAACACGTGATGTGAGCCAATTATTATAGATAAAAATACGCATACTTAAAATTCTTGAAAACAATAGATCTTGTTAGGTGCCGTATCCCCAAAATATTTTTAATCGACGTCCTAAACACGTGATATGATATGAGAATTGATTATTATAGATAAAAATACGCATACTTAAAATCCTTCTTGTGTAGTATTTTTTCGCATGCAGGAAGTCTAAAATAAAATAAAAAATAGATCTTATTCGGTACCGTACCCCCTAAATATTTTTAATTTTTTTTATTAGCTATTCCTCAATCTCTTGTGGTGTCATAAATCTTTCTAAGTAATTTAATGTATAATTAAGTTTGTCGGAATGATGAAATGATATGTAGATGAAATTTAGCGACCTCTGTATGGGTCAGTGCACCCCAATGAGGTTATAGTACAAGAGTCGAAACAATTACGGTGATTTGAAGCTTCAATGGTGATTTCACGAAATTCGCGCTATGGGAAGCTGCAATCAATAGGCCTGATTATAAACCCAATATATACCATATTGTTTAAAACATTTCAAAGATATGTATTGTCAGATGAAACAAGAAAACTTTGCGAAAATGCTGTTCCAACTGAATTTTTAACGTTGGTAAGAAGCGAATTGAAAAATAAAGTAAAGATTTAGTATTTTTATTTTGTGCTACCAATTTATTGCATTTAAATAGATTAGTGAAAACTCGTTAAGTGTGGTGGAGCTCAACAATAACGTGGCTTGGCTCTCTACAAACCAAAGGTCCACAGTCCCCCATAATACTGGTTAACTAATGAGATTTTATTGAATTTGAAGAAAGGAAAATGTTAAATGGGATACACTACAAAACACCTTCCCAAATAACATTGATAATTTAGTATCAAAAGCGTTAAAGAGATTACTAAATGTAAATTTCTTTGACAGTTTAAACGTTCATTGTAAAGAAACGCATCCACTAGATAATCACCAACTGCAACTGTTGAGAGCTGTGCTGGATAGGTATTTGTCTATTCGAGTAAGGTATCTTACAAAATTATCAAATATGAAACCTCTCAAAAGGCAGTACTACAATAAATTAGTAATTTTTAGTGGTAACTAGTAAATGAAATGAAAAATCACATTTATTAATTTACTGTAATTATTTCATACTCTAAATACTACTTATCTTTTAAAATTCGAGAAATTCTACATGAATTACAAAGTATTTGTTTTATGGTACTACCCAGCAAATCTAGTCCTGTCTAATTTAGTAACAAATCTCTACAAATTTTATCATATTCATTAAACTCGTAAATTCAGTGAATAAAAATATATAACGAATTTTAACGTTACATTATCTTTGACGATTTTAAACAATTCAAAGAATGGCAACGTAACATTTTGAAACAAAAAAAAACACGATATAAATATCGACCTTAATAAATAAACAAAATTAGTGTTAAAATAAAATAAATGCACGTAATTAGTTATTTTGCGAAAATTGACTTATGGCGTTATTGTAAGTAACGCCCTTTACGTTCGGATATTTTCGAGAACTGCCGATCATTGCCGAACAACCCGAATGACCTTCTCACATACTACAAAACCTAGCATCACAAATTTTCTCAGTACAACGGGATAGTTCACCTCTCTGGATATAAATCTCTTTGGTGCAGCCTAATCAGTAAAGCTGTCTACAGGCTATAGTCTCGGTAATAAGTACATTTTTTCTAAACATAGATTTTTCTGTTTATTTTCTACGTAGTTTATCTAAATTTGTTGTTAAAATCAATTATAAATGTATATATATATCGTATTAAATAATAATAGTTATTATTTATTTTTTAGATTCATACTACAGTGTGTTATTACATTGTTATAAAAATAAGGAGCAAACGTTGCAGCAAGGTAAAAACACTTAATTCGGAGCCCTGACTGCTACGCTAGTATTTTACTGTATTTTTTTAAAAATTCAGATGCGTAGACGGAATATGTTTCACATCAAATAAGACTAACTCGATGGCCTCCCGGAACGAGACTCGAACCCCCGACCACTAGATGACTAGGCGAGTATCGTAACCACTAGATCATAAGCACGCCACATAATTTGATCTGCAATTGATTATGCAATTTATACATGTATAATACATAGTCACATCAATCAAAAATATATTTTATTTATCAAGGGGAACACATTCTTATTGTGAAGTTGTAATTATTCAGAACAGACGGTCTGTGATGTTTTAAATACTAATTAATGTATTAATTGAGATCTAGGTTCGAATCCCGTTGCGCAAAAACAATATTTTTCGAAAAAATTGATTATATATGTATATATTTATAATTAATATTTTATTTCATCAAGTTTTGCGTCTATCTGAAACAAAATTGAACAACGTTGAGTGACGTACTAGACGGGCCTTTAGAAATGTTAATTGCTCAGGTGCCGGCTCGTGTGACAACAGGTGATTCGTTTGGCGAGGAAACACTCAAAGATCTCACAGAAGCGACGCCATTCAGACTGTCGCACCGGTGCGTTTAACGGGAAATCGCGAAATAAACCTAACTAATAATAGTTCATACGTAAGTTAACAGTCATGCTTCTTCTTAAAAACTGCCAACCTTTTGCGTTTGTATATTAACAATTTAACAAAGTTTTCCTTAACAAATAAAAACGAATTGAAAATCCTAGCGTCATCTAGCATGTATCATTTATTTATTTATTCTTAATATAGGGCAGTGCATGCATAAGTATTTTTATGTATGCTCTAATATAAACAAGATAAAAAAAATTCCTTTTTACCACAACTTATCTTAAATATGAATTAAATATATTAATTAGAAAGATATACATATAAAATCAATTTTATCGAAAAATATTGTTGTTTGCTTCACCGGGATTTAATAAAATTTAATAAAAATGAATTGATAATTTTGGCGTCTGCTATCAGTTTACTCAAAGGTATTTGAGATTCTGTAAAAATAAGGTAGATGACTCTTTCAAATAATGGAACGATTAAATGTATTAATATCAAAAAGGTAACATATTGTCGCTGTAGCATAGTTGGATAATGCACCTTCCCCGGTTTGGAAAGAGATCCAGGTTCGAATCCCGGTGGCGCAACAACAATATTGATTTATATATTAGTTTAGTGATTATTTCCGCGGATTATGATTTATAAGATCAGATACACTTACCCCATATATTTTCTGCTTAATATATTCAGATCTTTCAACATTGCACTGATCTGAGTATATCTATTTTTTCTGAGTATTATTCTCAAAGCTTTATTTTGCAACACTGACAATTATTTCATTTTTTCTACATTAGCCAAAAACAAAATCCTGCTTCAGTAATTGACGTGAGGAATAATAACAGAGTTGAATATTATTTTACAAGACAATAATATTATTTTACTAATGAATCTTCTGATCCTTCTCAGAAGTGAAATTTTTTTAGCTAACTTTTTAGTCACGTGTCTTATATTTTGCGATAACTTCAATTTTGACTCCTAAATATTTTAAATATGAATTAAATATATTAATTATAAAGATATACATATAAAATCAATTTCATCGAAAAATAAAAACATTGTTGTTGCGCTACCGGGATTCGAACCTGGATCTCTTCCCTAACCGGGGGAGGTGCTTTATCCAACTAAGCTACAGCGGCACTATTTTTATCGACAATTTTTCGACCTTATATGTTACCTTTTTGATATCAATACATTTAATCTTTCCATCATTTGACAGAGCCATCTACCTTATTTTTACAGAATTTTTACAGAAAAAAAAAAAAAACTTAAATATTTTATTTCAGTCACTTCCTTCAGACCTTCACCATCTATGATAATTGCTGGTACAATTGGTATTTTTTTTTCCCAATGTTCATGAATTTAGTTTTGCATACATTTAGTTTTATTTTATTTTTCTTCAGCCATATTGCTATATTATTTAAGTCATAGTTTAGTTAAAGCAAATTGATGATTGGATTTCTTGACTTTTTATTTCTACTTATATTTTACTTTGGCAATTATATTCGTTATCCTTGTACATATTGATTTCACTTTTTTTTTTTACATATAATTTGTGTGAATATAAATAAAAAAGATCGTTTAGGTGATTTGGTCATATAGAACGCATGATTGGGGGGAAGAATAGTAAGAAAAATGTATATCGCAAGTGTTGATGGCACCATAAATAGAGGACATCCGCGGGAGACTTGGCACGACCAGGTAAACCAGATACTGGAAGATGATCCTGTTGGAAGCCTCAAGAATTGACTAGTTTGTATTATGGATGAGGCGAAAGTTGAGTGTCGGGACAGCAGAGTGTCAGGACAGTAGAGTGTGATTTCATTTCCACTGCATTCAGTCTACTTTTGTTCCTCTTCTGCCAGCTCCAGGCCTCACTTCCGTACATAAGTGTCGGTACCAGGACTCCATATTCCCTGCAGTCACCCTCCTTTCGATATCTTTCTCTGTCTTTTTGTTTCTATCGAACATATATAATATTCCCTAACACTTCGCCTTTACTGTCCATATTCCCGTTAACGACCGAAACCTCTCCCTCTTCTCATTTCCCGCCCCATTGCCATAATACTGTATTTAGTTTAGTTATCACCTGATGATGAGAGGGACTGCACCTTTCGAAACTAGTAGTGAAAATAACCCAACGTGTGTGAGGTACAAAGTATTGTTTTACTAAAATCAATAGAATACTTTAGATTTTCAACACATTCTCTACACTTTTTTATCTACTCTATTTTTTTATTTTATTTATCTCTGTCGAATCTTACTCTTTCTTTTTAATTTTAATTAAATGATAAAACTGTTTACATTAACACAGACGGTAGTCTAACAAAGTAGCCAGGACAATGCTTTATATATCAGAAGTGGATACCTAACACATCCCACATAGTAAATTAATAAGTGTATTATAATATTATAAGTTCACTTCTTATGTATAAAAAATGTATGTCAAATAAATAAATAATTCAACCCGTTTTTGTGTCTGTCTGTCGGTTTCATTACATTCTGTATAATAAAAAATAAACTCTTCAAAACAGGTCGTGCGCTTAAGATTTGAATCTCACCGAAATTAACTTCGTATAAAATTATTTTGCAACGTCGATTATAGACTCGCGATTGCTACAGAAGATGGTGAAATACACTCCTTCATGGATGCTTGCATAATTCCCAAAAAAGGATCCATCTCGAGGCGGGCCACTGTGCCGTGTTACATTTTGTTGTGAAAGTATTTATGATGCGGTTCACAGCAAAAAACTGACACACCATGATTCATTTATGTACTAGTAATTCCAAAGCTTCGGGCCGAATAAGGAGACAGTATAAAAAGTGGATTGTGTGAGTAAGGTATACTAGTTGATAGCTGTTTTGTATCGCTGAACAACGATACTTTGAATGATTGCATTGTTGAGTTTAATATGCCACAAAATCTGATATATCGTGACCTCGGAACAGCAAGTTGTTGCCATCATTATTTTTTACCTTAAAACTGTTATAAAAAATACAATAGGAGATAACAAGAAATACGTGAACCAAATCGAAAAAATTATATTCAAAACTTTGAAGCTCAATATCAGATGATACGTTGTTGTTCCAGGGGCACGATATTATATAATATATTTGTCTATTCTCTGTAGGATCCTATATCATTTTTAAGTATGTAAAACATAAACACCCTCACCACTACTATATTGAATTGAGTTACACTCTAGAACCCTGAGAAAAATATTATCACCCCATCCGATACCCAAAACATTATTTTGAAATACTTAAATCTTATCTAGTAAATAATAATTATAATTAATCTGCAGTAAAAACAGAATACATTAATGAAACTTCTTTTTTTACGTTCAGCTCAATCTTCCATTAGTTTTTATAAATCTTAAAATTAGCATCCTTTTGTCAACCCTGTCTCACGTGGTCGACCTTGAACTCTCGTACTGTACAAACACATCACATATGCGATATCTCGTCAGGTACCTATTCGCCGCAGTCAGCAGTGCACGCCCGCATTTCTGGGTTATAATATAATATATAATATATAATAAATTATTATTAAAATAAGTAGTCATCTCACCAGTTCTGTTTCCGTCTGCTCTTCGTTCTTGGGGCTATCTCCACCCTCCCCGAATCCGCTCTCGTCAGATGGCGTTTGAAGCCGTTGTTTCTCCGGGGTATTAGCGGACGCCATTTTGAATAAATCTGAAAAAATATTAAAAAATCTATTTTTAGATTTATTATCGGACAAGAATGCACATTTTGGGTAGATGGTAGGTTGAGCAACCTCGTGCAACCTTCAGTCGCATGAAAATGATGTTCTGCAGTCGTGATCGCAACCTTAGATAACGACTGCGAATGGTCATTAAGTTTTCAGTACTATTTTATGGAATAGAAGCATGACAAGACGATTTTGAGATGTGGTTCTACAGAAAAATGCTCAACTATGAATGGAAGATGTTATAAATACTAATTAAATGTATTAATTAGAAAGATATACATATAAAATCAATTTTATCGAAAAATATTGTTGTCGCGCCACCGGGATTCAAACCTGCATCTCTTTCCATACCGGGGAAGGTGCATTATCTAACTACGCTACAGTGACATTATTTTTGACGACAAACTTTCAAACCTATATGTTACACTTTTTCAAATTAATACATCTATCGTTCCATTATTTGAAAGAGTCATCTACTTTGTTTTGGATAATGCACCTTTCCTGGTTTGGAAAGAGATCCAGGTTCGAATCCCGGTGGGGCAACAACAATATTTTTCGATAAAATTGATTTTTTATGTATATCTTTCTAATTAATACATTGAAATAGTATTTAAAATATCACAGACCGTCTGTTCAGAATAATTATAACTTCACAATAAGAATGTGTTCTCCTAATAATGAAGATATATAATAAGTATTTAAAATATTAATAATCCAAAAACTTCAATATCTCAGACGTATGATGAGACATCCAGAGCAATATTAGATCTTGATCAATTCAATATCAAAAATTGTTTCATCTTCTCATGAAGAACTCTTCCGGGCCGTAGTAAATAAGGTGATGATAGCCAACACGGTAGTCGGTTGAACGGGTAAGGTTAGAGAAGAAAATTACGGTAGTGGGTAGTTTGTCATGAACGGTAGATACTTTGCAACACTCTGGAGATATTTATTATTCGTTTAATAACAAATTTAAGAGGATTTGGTTATTTATAATATTTAATTTGCTAATAACACTTTTTTATATGATGATATATCAATAAATAGTGGTTTTAAACAGAGTTTTTTTCTTATTCTTTACATATAGGAGTCGTCTGATTTGATCTGTGTATGTTATTATTTGTTGCCGTTGGAAGTAACCATGATTTTATTGCAATGTTTCTCAAACACGTTTGATATGATTTCGTTAACCTAATATAGGATACAAATATATTATTTATGTTGGTCTAATTAAATAATAACATTGGATTAAATAAACAGCTGTTTCGATTCAAATTGTACTCGTTTTCCACATGTTTTATATTGCTCAGTGAACTTGTGTTGCATAGATATATTGTACTCTGAGTGTTAAATATTTTTAATTAGTTTTGATTTAATCTGATTTTCAATCAACCTGTAATTTATTCCGAACAACTTTCGTATATTCGAAAACATACATACGATCTAAAATATTGTAACTTTAAGATTAAGATTAAGAAAATTTGAATTTGAAGAAGCCTTGAGAACCATCTAAAAATTTCACGAAACTTCTAGAAACTCATTCTAGAATCATCTATTTTCAATTATCCCATCCCTCACCCAAACACCTTCCTAATGTTCTATGTCATCCACCGTGAAAAGATACCCCTAGTAAGTTTTTTACGATACCCTTAGAACCTTTCATTTCTCCAAGTATCGCGTGCATACAGCGTGAATATTATGTTACAGGTCGATGTTGTTTCATTCATCAAAATTTCAAGCGTAGCTCGAGCTATGTATGAGGTGGCACTGTCCAGATGAAACTACATGTGTTGCTGGCCCAATTGACTCAATTACAACAACAATTTACAGTATTACCTCTTGCATCCTGAAATAAATAGAGCCCAATAATTCCGCTGGCCCATTTGGCGCAGCATACGGTAACTCTGCGTAAGTGTAAATGTCGTTGTTGTATCAATTGAGAATTTTCAGTGCCCCAATAACGGCTATTTTGTTTATTAACAAAACCCGTCAAGTCATAATGGACTTCGTCGCTCATGAAGATTTTTTTCCAAAAGTCGGGTTTGTGTTTGTTTTAATGTTTGAATAACTTGGAGGCATTGTTGAGACGTTAGATGCTCAATAATAAATTGTAATTAATTACTCTCTACGATTATTAAAGGCAAACTGAAAAATATTTGCCATACTAAAATGGCAGCTAAACAAAATCGGCCTGGAACATAATATTCACGCACATGTTTAGTGTCATCTTCTGATTCTACATGTATTTAAATTGTATTTATTACGTTAATTCTTTATACTCCTAACAAACAGGTATTCATATTGTGTCATGAGAATTGCATAAAAGTCAGGCGTTCATCAACAAAATGCATCATAAATCTAATTTTTTTATTCTTCATGGAAACGGTTGAAAGGTTTATCTGTTATTACTAAAGCCTATAAAACCATCCAAGAGAATCTTTAACTATCGTGTATATTAATTACTTTCGTCAATGTTGTCGCGAATTACTTAAAACAATTAGGTTTTTTTTTTTCAAGACTTTGAAACTTGCATCTATCTGTACTATCTGTCCTCTAATTTGGACTCTAATACTCTTTATTTGGAACTATCAGTAAAACTCGGATCATCATCATCATCAACTTCAATCCACTCCATTGAAAGATACAAGGACACATCCTCCCCCGAGGATCGCCAATTCTCTCTGTCTTCACCAGTGTTTCCTCTAAGATGTGCGGGTGTGCATGCGCACACCATTCGGCATCACAGCGCACACACAATTCTTATTCTTCAAATTTTCAGCTTTCTGTAAATTTAAATGATTTTTTAAAATTGAGTTCCAATCCAAATGCAATTTTGTTTTATGAATTATTCAAGTCGCTAAAGAACTTTTCTAGAATTTTAAAGACAGAAAATTCAACACAAAATATTCTCCGATGCCTTCTAGTCATAACATTAGCTGACAGTTGAAGTGTCACGGAAAACAACTGTCATTGAGATTTCGAAGAAGCATTTCTATTTGTATGCATTATACGTGCAGTAGTATATCGTGGTATTTCTTGACTTATTCGATTAAAATCTAAAGGCGTTATGTGTGAAATGGTAAATTACTATATGTATAATATGCCCCCTGTAACAAATGAAAGTTCCAGAATAACGAATTATTTTCGCTGTTATTCAGTATAACGTAATATTTATTACGGTCCCATTAATTTCGCTATAACGTGATTCGAACTGTATATATATGTTTGATTTATTTTATTTATTTGACTTTATTGACATACATGTTTTTGTTGTTACAGTGATGAATATATTACTATATAACATGATAAACATAAGAAACAATTATATTGCAATTAAGTATATACTCGTAGTTTATTGTGTGGGATGGAGTAGACTCCACCTCTGATATATACAGCATTGTTCTGGCTACTTTGCTAGACTGTCGTCTGTGTTAAAGTAGCCAGTTTTTTTCGTGCTGTTATTTAATTCAGGAATGATAAAGATTCGACAGGAATAAAAATAAAATTATAGAAAAAAAAATATATATATATATATGTAGTGAGAGTGTTGTAAAACTAGTGAATTATTAGTGTAGGCACTGTATAATGATTATGTTAGAATGTTGGATAGCCATGCTTCTGATTGATCTCTACCCAATTGAATCATATATTGGGTCCATATTTGTGTAATCTTATTGGAAGTGAACGATTTTCAGTTGGCGCTGAGTGTGTTGTATAGTCTGAGAGCTAAGAACCTGTAGAATCTTTGATAAAATGTCGTTGTTGCTCTCGGAACTGGCGTGTAGATGTTCGTTGTTTGTCTTGTGTTGTGTTGTGTCCATGATTGAACTAAGTAACTATCACAAAGTCAAGATGTCTTGTAATTTATCAATTTTTATTTATTAGTGTTAGCCTCACTGGACTTTGCCAAACCATAATATTATACGCGTGTATTTGAAATTTAAATTAAATTGATTTAATCAATTTTAAAATAAATATGAAACATTTGACAATTTTTAAATCATTCTGCATGAAAAAATGCTGGTTTTGAGTCGTGGTGGTGACTATTTTTTAATAGTTTGATTTTTTCTGTATACCTTTCTATATAAACCGACTCAAAACCGGAATTTTCTCAAGCTGAGAGAATGAGTTACAAATTGGTAACCATTTATCTATTGTTTTAATTATCAAAGAACTAGGCACTTAGTTAAGAATGGGACTGCATTAAAAATATGCAATAACTTGAAACAACAGTTAACTAATTATATAACAGAGGAGGAATATGAAACGCTATCTATACAAGTAGTATTTATCTACAGAGTGGCCCAAAAAAATGTGAGAACATTTCGTAAAATGTGATATAATTACATCAAAAATTAGTTTAACCATATCAACAATAGTTTACTAATTTACTTACTTACCTATTTACCTGTATTACGTTTGATTTCGACAATTTCCCGTCGCCATTTTTGATGTTAATTTTCCCATTGTTTATATTTGTTTTTTTCAAATTGTTACCCAGAATGATGAAATTCACTGCAGAAGACCGTATTCTGTTTTGCGAATTGAAAAATTTTGGAGTGCTAAGAAAATGATCAAAGAGTTTCAAAACAAAGCTGGACATTACGGCAAGACGGAGCTCCATCTCACACAGCCAGAAATACAATCAACTGTCTTCGTCATGAGAATGTTAATTTCATCGAGCCAGGCATGTGGCCACCAAACAGCCCAGATTTAAACGCAGTAGATGATGCAATATGGGGTGTTTTGATGATTTTTGATTAGCTGAATATTGTGCAAGAAAAATATACATTAAGAATTATAATTAATTATATTATGTTTTGAAATAACTCGTGTGTTACGAGATGTTCTCACATTTTTTTGGGCCACCCTGTATATATTTTTAATGATAGTCGGTTCGTCTTCATTGCTTCCACCTTGGTTCGGCGATTCGCGGGTGTGGACTATGATTATCCGCGAGCGAGGTGAGTCAAGTGGCTCCCATTCCGGCGGGATTGAATGCTAATTGCCATCGTCTCGAGCCTCCTTCGCCGGTTAGAACTGGTTCCCTGGCTGAGGAATGTGACTAAAAATTCCCACCACTCCTCACAGCCACTGCCTGCCGGCGGGAGGGGGCATTCTGCTAGGCGCAAAAATTGACAACTTTTGTATGCGGGCATTACAAAGTGCTGTGTTCTTTTTTTGAATTGTAACTCGCCTCCTCGCCCATCACCAGAAAATCATGTATCCAGACAAGCTCCCATACTTTGTGGTAACTGCATATTGTATTCAGTACATTTATTAGACTCTATTGACATACGTGTTTTTGTTGTAACAGAGGTGGATATATTATAATATTATATAACATGATTACATATAAGATACAATTATATTGCAATTAAGTATATACTCGTTGTTTCTTCTGTGGAATGAAGTAGACTCCACCGCTGATATATACAGCATTGTCCTGGATACTTTGATAGACTGCCGTCTGTGTGTGCCGTCTGTTATTTAATTCAACAGGAATAAAAATAAATATGGAGAAAAAAAAAATGTAGTGAGATTATTGTAGAACTAGTGAATTACCACTGTATACTGATTATGTTAGAATGTTGGATAGCGATGCTTTCGATTGATCTCTACCCAATTGGATCATATATTGGGTCCATATTTGTATAATCTTATTGGAACTGAACGATTTCCAGTTGGTGCTGAGTATGTTGTTCAGTTTCGGAGCTAAGAACATGTAGAATCTTTCATAAAATGTCGTTGTTGCTCTCAGAACTGGCGTGTAGAAGTTCGTTGTTTATCTTGTGTTGTGTCCATGATTTATTGCTTGGGGTGAATTGTTGTTAGCGTGGAAAAATTGAACGAGTCTCAACATATAGATTTGTCTTATGTCTAGGTCTCCTTAAATATAAGATTTGATGGATATCTAAAGGGACGACCATTTATTACCCTAAGAATTGTATTTTGTATTCTTTTAGCCATAAAAGTTAAACTAACGTTTTGATACTATTTAAAAATTCACATGTTCGAAAAGCCACAACATTCGCATATTCCAAAATTAAAATATGTTCTTTCACGACCCGGTAAGTTGGTGAACACATTTATGAATTCAGCACCTGCCCGGCACCCTAATAAAAAAAATTAATTAAAAAACAATATGAAAGATACTAAATAACGTACACAAAGACAATGCTAAGAAACCGTTAATAAATGAAATTTTAAAATGTTCAACATAAATGTAAAGATTCATTATTTCCTTTCCTCTCAGTTATCTGTACACTTAAAACACACACACACATACATACACGTAACCATGAGTATTCATTATACCCACCAGATTATTTTTTTTTAACAAATTAGAAAAAAAAAAATTAATCGTGATAAAAAAATTATAGAGATATTGCGAATTTATTTTTGGATTCTTAACACTCGTAGATAATGCTGGTTAAAAAAAATTCTTAGACATTTAAAAAAATGTAGAACGACGACAGAAACACAAAAGTGTAAAGTATTATATATTTTAATTAACGCGAAGCATCATTGGTTCATTGTGTTAACTTAGGGAGATAACTTCTTCACACATTATTCCTCATCAGGGTGATAAAAGAACTAACTAAAACAATGTCAAATTGTTCTAATGTTTTTAAATTATTTTTTTTTAAATATGTATATTTGGTAATTAATTAAAAAAATAATTTAAACATAAATCAGATACCTGACTAAAATTTTTAAGATGATAATGGTTGTGGAAATTGATTTAATGATCAGAAATTGTTTAAAAAAAATATATAATATGACTTGTGATAAAATTTAGTTGATTATTTAATTATATTTTGGTTAATTTTACCATATTTATAGTGGTTTTAGGTGACGTTCGTGTGAACGTATTAGATCTCGCTGTTAGACGTGTACACTGGTTTGAGTTTTTATCTATTTTAACCTTCCCTATACAAAGCACAACTAAACAGGGGGACGAAAAGACCCCAAGAACATTTCCTTTCGTGAAGACTTTTTTTAAAACGTGTTAAGTGCACGGTAATGATTATTATACGCATAAATATTGATATATTGTATATACTTATTATTCGATTTTGAGGAACAGGGTGAGCATCGTTTTCTCGCTTGCACGCATTGATGCGAGGGCCTTCAATGTATTTGCACGAGTGAAATAAAACATAACACCGGATGCGTATACACCCTAAACGCTCAGATACAGTAATTAATTGTAATATTTACATTTTTGTCGTAAATACTTCGTTTGCACCAAAAAAATATAGAAATATATATTTAAGATTACACCAAGTATGAGTTAAATTGCTCCATTAATTACTGAGTTATCCGGATAAATGTTGATTTGGGGTATTAGGAATCCCCCGCTTCTGTAAGGCTGGGTAAATCTATTTATATCAATCTCAAGCTGATCTCTGTGTGTATCTCTAAACAAAAATCTCAATGTGTGTACGTGATATTGAGATTTATCTCAGCTAAATCTCTAATCCACAGATCTTAAGAGAGGAAAAAAAGACCTACCAACTTTCGCATGTAAATTTTAAATAGTAATTTTTTCGTGACATTATTGACGGGCATTCACCTAGTTATACAATAGTTACGGCAATAGCCCGCGCGGCGCACGGGCGAAAAGTAAATAGCTCGCCTCGCCGTAGACTCCCGATAAATAATAATAATTTAACCAACTTGGTGCAGTGCAGTGTATTCGCAATGGTGAACTTCTCACAGAATGATGCAATACCGATTGTCTGTCTCTTAATCCAAAAAATTTCTTAAACAATCAAATCATTAGTGGCATATCGCGATGACGAAAATGTTTAAAGTTTTTGCACAAGAGCCAAATCCGGATAGAGCAGCCAATCTCAATTACAGAAAGGTTACTTAATAATATCTTGGCTCTCTGTACTGACTAGCTCACCGACATGCCATTTCCCCGGGGATAGAACGCTGAACTCTTCTCCTCGATGACTTTCACACATTGCGTCATGCACGCACGTCAATTATTGAAACTTACAACAGAACTGTTCTTCAATATCTGGTTTACACGACTATTCCAAGTCTTTCCTGTTAGATTCAATATTCGCCGTATTCATAAGTAGTGTAATTAATTATTAGCAATATTTTAAGATGTCCGAGAATACACAATTACTGGATTTTCACGTACAAAGAGACGAAGCTATTTTAAAAAAATGATATTTAATAGAAAAATATACAGTGGTACTCGAAGTGTTTCCACATATTAACATATATACAGCTTCCAAAAAATTTATAGATATGGAGATTAATTAATGGGTGAGAATGGTGAACGTTATATTTGTATAAAGTGATCACTTGAGCCAGCCGAAGACAGGTCGTGAGCCCTGTAATTACCCATACTTCTATATTTTTTCTATTAAATATATATTTTTTTTTAAATAGCTTCATCTGTATGAGGTATCTATTATTTGTTTAATTATTTATTATTTTTAATAGGTGAATACATATACTTTCAAACTTGACCCTGAATAATGATTGTTAACTGTAGTATATTGTCACCGGTTTTTAGTTTATTCCTACCCCCTTAGCCTATTTCCCAACCAGTACACATTGTACCTTTGGCTCCACTAGTTATTTTTTTGCATTCTAGGAGAGGAAGTGTATTGTGATTTTGTTGTTTATGAGCGTGGAACTTATCAGAGTTTTGTATTGTGTCAATCTCTAAATTGGGTGAACTTCCGGAAGAGCGACGTGACGGCGTCATCAACCAGGTGAGTCGAGCTGTCCTTTGGTACTGTGAGTCCATCCTGGTCCGCTATTGAAGGTTACCCTCATCCCTCATCACTCCCCAATTCCCTATTTCCTATCTTACCCATCCCTTCCGATTCAACCGTCCACCCACCACTTTTGGTGACCGGCGGCTTGCGTCGGTCGCAACATATATCATTTTAAATACTAATTAAATATATTAATTGAAAAGATATACATATAAAATCAATTTTATCGAAAAACACTGTTATTGCGCTACCGGGATTTGAACCTGTAAAGGAGCATTACCAACTATGCTATAGCGACCGCATCTGTCTATCTAGATGTATTAATTTGAAAAAGAGTAACATATGAGTTCGAAAATGTGTCGTCAAAAATACTGTCGCTGTAGCATAGTTGGAAATGCACCTTCCCCGGATTGGAAAACAGATCCAGGTTCGAATCCCGGTAGCGCAACAACAATATTTTTCGATAAAATTGATTTTATATGTGTATCTTTCTAATTATTACATATAATTAGTATTTAAAACATCACAGACCTATGTTATGAATAATTACAACTTCACAGTAAAAATGTATCCTCCTTAATAATTAATAATACATTCTTTCCTCACCCACACTTATCAGATAACTAAAATCATCTAGGCAACCTTTTCTTAATTCTATCGATTATGCTACAAATAAATTTACCTCAGCGACCGCATCTCCACTCCGTTCAGTCTATTTTCGCTCTTATTTTGCTTTACTTATTTGGCTTTACTTATTTGGCTTTACTTATTTGGCTTTAGCTTTACTTATTTGCATCACTTATTGAAGAAAATTTTTTAGGCACGGTGTAGTAATTTCAATCGGTATTCAAGGCCATCGTCACACGGATTTGAAACAAAAATTGTTTTATTTTGGATAATCATTAACACCATTATAAAGTTATAAACTCTATTTTTATGGAAAAATTTTTAGTTGAATTATTGTGTTCAATTTAATTAAGTACTTATATTTACTATTAAAGAGAACACATTCTTATTGTGAAGTTGTAATTATTCAGAACATAGGTCTGTTGATGTTTTAAATACTAATTAAATGTATTAATTATACAAAATATTTAAGATTCCGTAAAAACAATGTAGATGGCTTTCAAATAATGGAACGATAGATGTATTAATTTGAAAAAAGTGTAACATATAGGTTTGAAAATTTGTCGTACTGTAGTTACATAGCATAGTTGGTAATGCACCTTTTCCGGATTGGAAAACAGATCCAGGTTCGAATTCCGATAGCGCATCGACAATTTTTTTTTCGATAAAATCGATTTTATATGTATAACTTTATAATTAATTCATTTAATTAGTATTTTCAATTTATTCCTTTATATTTTAAATTAAAATGAATATTATAATTAATAATATATAATTAATATTGTTAATTTAATTTAGAATTGTTCTACATTGAAAGGTTGAAAAACCCTTAGACCCACATATTTCAGCAGCTCCCAAATTCTCTATTTGTTTACGGATCTTGCAATCTGCGGCCGGCCAGAAGCAACCGAAGCGTGCTCGAGCTCAGTTTTCTTCGACTCGGCGTAGGTTATTTAAACGGATGTCATGTATTTATATCTAAGCCGGCGTCACAAGTCACGCAGGCCCTTTGGACGATCGCAGACAGACGAAAACGAACAAAAATTATTGGTTAAAATAAACTGAACCGAGTCGCAACGGACTGCAGTTGTATCCGCGTCGTCTTCTGGAGGCGGTGTGTCACTGCATGTCTATTGAAAATGCCAATATTATTAGTATTGATAATTAAAATATTATACAAATATGCACTTCATTGTGCAGAGAAATATCTACATAAAACAAATTAGAAAAATTGCACAGAAAAAATATCGTTATTTCCGGCACTCGAACCCAGAACTATACATTGCCGAGAGACTGCTTTACTATTCACCGTATGAATTAGATAGTTGCTACCAATATGAAAAAATAGATATCTTACTTAAAAATAAGATGTGTACATCAAAATCATTCTATAGGTTTCGAGTCTATAAATAATAAACATATATCAGATATCTCATAGAGAAAAACCTATATTTTGTTATATTTAATGGAAAATATATAGAAGTATGGGGTTATTACAGGGCTCACGAACTGTCTTCGGCTAGCTTAAGTGATCACTTTATATATATAACGTTCACCAATTCTCATCCCTCAATCTCCACATTTATCAAATTTTTGAAAGTTGTATATATGTTAGTAATGTGGATTTGCTTCGAGTACCACTACACCAACGTCATCTATGAACCAAATTTGATAACTCATTTTTCCTTTTTTTTTCAGATTTTTTTTAAAATTATTTAAAAGCAATATTCTTTATTTGTAAAATGTTTTTTGACACATTATACTAGAATACGCATGAAAAAACAATATTTTTCATTTTTTTTTATGTTTTCTTATTTTAACCAGTACAATGATTTATCAAATTTTGTTTTAATTATTACGGAACTATGTTTTGAAAAATCTTACCTTCACAAATAAAATGTTACTACATTTAATAAAAATAATATTCTATTAATAATATTAGATTATACATTAGTCCATGTGAAATGCGTTTCATCGAAAATACTCTCACTCGAATTCTTGTCAACAAATTTTTCAGCACCGTCACAAGCCCTTAAGATGTCTCCTACTTCTCAGCATCCCCTAATTAAGAAAGGGAATGATTTTAATTTTAAATTGACGATAACAGTACAGTTTTAAAAAATAACTAGATATACTTGTTCTGTCTATTCCTCATCCGAGAAGACCACGATGTGATCATAAAAAATCTTTTGTGCCATTTTAAGGACCCGTGCTGTCATTTGTGAGATGAGGGAGATGAATAAGAAAAACGTTACCGTACCAGTATAAGACTACCGGTGGATCCTAGATTGACCACAGTACTATATAACGAAGATGTATAAAGACACATAAATAAGTTAATAGAACTAATAACAACTATCAAGTAAAGCTGAATACTCCAGTCATATTATCCGCAATGAAAAATGCTCTAGGATAGCTTATATCCTTTAGTAGTCTGATTTCAGATATTCTGGACCACGAGTCCAACCCATCGACAAGACGTGGTCCTTATACGTTTTTAAATCGTTCCATCAAGAATCCTCGTAAACGATGTAATTGCAATTAACCTTGCAACTGCCAACATTATTTGAAATTGATGACACCACATAGGGTAAGACTAGGCTTTAAGGGTTTTGACTTATCTATCAAAAGCTGGGACCCGTCGTTCAAAAATGTGACAAGTTTGCAAGGTCCAAAAGTGCTTGTTAACACGCTTATGGCTTAGCGTGACACACAAAATTTGGTGTGTCACCGCACTCATGGCATTTAATAAAAGGTTTAAAAGTACACGGGAGTATATTTTGTGCCCACTTAATTTTCACACGAGGGAGAGGTTTCAAAGATGGATTATCTATATCTAATAAGGCGTATCCAGTATATTTGATAAATGTCACACACACAAACACCTCGTGATCCGTTGTTTATTTCAGTGCGGTCAGAGTTCCCGTCTTAATAATATTGTTATTATTATATTTCTGTATCTGAATTAATTTGCATCTTAACTTGTTTATTAACGCAGTTATCGCGCAATAGAATATTATCCTTACATCAGAAATACAAATATTTATTTAGGAGAACACATTCTTATTGTGAAGTTGTAATTATTCAGAACAGACGGTCTGTGATATTTTAAATATTAATTAAATATATTAATTAGAAAGATATACATATAAAATCAATTTTGTCGAAAAATATTGTTGTTGCGCCACCGGAATTCGAACCTGGATCTCTTTCTTCCTAACCGGGGAAAATGCATTATCCAACTATGCTACAGCGACAATATTTTTAGCGACAATTTTCGAACCTATATGTTACCTTTTTGATATTAATACATTTAATCGTTCCATTATTTGACAGAGCCATCACAGACCTATGTTCTGAATAATTAATATCAAAAAGGTAACATATAGGTTCGAAAATTGACGCTGTAGCATAGTTGGATAATGCACCTTCCCCGGTTAGGAAAGAGATCCAGGTTCGAATCCCGGTGGCGCAACAACAATATTTTTCGATAAAATTGATTTTATATGTATATCTTTCTAATTAATATATTTAATTCATATTTTAAATATTTATTTAACTAAAATTGAGATAACGTACTAATTCCTACATTACTAGAACTGTATTATGTATTTTTGTTCCAATTCATTATTGTGTATTTTATAAATTGAGTTAAAACACTGTTTTGATCATTAACTCGCTTCTTTCTGGGTTAGATCGTATTTTTTATAGATGATTTCTAGGCCAACATTTCGATAGGTAAACACGCGCCATCGTCAATGCGTTGCCACTAAAAAATTACGCTACAACCGTACTTTTTCGCACGAAATATAAAACAGTCGAGTGGAAAAAGTGCGGTCTAACGCGATCTAACCCAGAAAAGACGCCAGTTCCATACGCCAGTGCTCGCGGAAGCCTTCAATTAAACATTCATATATATGCGTCATCTTACCGTACAATCGCCAAATACCGGTGGGCTGCTGGAAGTGGGAGAAATGTATGGAGAACCTAATTACAGGTGCACCAGAATAATGCTTACTGGTGAGAGACATTACACACCCACCTTCCGGTTGAGGTATTTTCATTACCGAACTATGCAATAATAGAATCGGCGTTAATTTTGTAGAGTTACATCATCAACATGAATGGATATAAATAAAACAATGTTATAACTCTACTTGAGTATATTTGCACTACACTGGACTCTTTTTTTACACGGTTTCGAAATAACACGGCACTATATCCCTCGCATGTACTCAGTACTATGCGCAGAGAGGTATGCGGAAGGGGGCTAGGATAAAGCGGGGCGACAAATTTGGCCAGAATGTGATAAAATTAGCCCTAACACAATTGAACTGCAATCAGATATAATTGTGGCACATGCAATTGGTCGAGAAGGCTTTGAAGAGCTTACGATTGAACATATCTGCTGATGAAGTTCTCAACGAGGAATAAATACTTGAAACTGTTTTAGAGGAGCACACCAGCCCCGAAGAAAGTAGTGACGATGACAAAGGAGGCCCAATAACAGCGTATTCTATCCCTGAAGGTCTGCAACTGGCTTATAAACTTGGATATTAGATATGTTTCCTTTAAAATCAATTCAATATTTTCCCCTCCCTTAATGTTCCGTCTTACTGTATATGTATTATGTCTCTCTCTCTTTCACATATTATTTTATATTCTGTCTCACTATTTATGTATAAGTGCACTCTTTTTGTATTTATGGTTAGTTTTAAACACGTCCTGACAAAGCTTGAGCAAAGCGAAAAAAATGTAATAAAATTCAAGGTTTCATACAAAGTGATCGTATTCTATTTGATCGTTTAAAAATAACACAACAGCCATCTGTTCAACAGCCAAGTTCTAAAACCCAGAAAATTAAAATTAACCGTTTTAACGTAGGATGGGAATATTTTCAAGCTGCAATATGTCATTTAACTGGTACACGGTTTGAACTGTAGTGACCCATATATTGTTCAAACACATATCATCCGTTATGCTTATTTTATCGGGCCTTATCTTAGATACGACCTCTGTTCTTTATTGCTGAATGAGTTGAATTTCCACGTGTCGATGTGCTTTCGCCTCGTGTGTTGTACAAATTCTGAAACTCGCGGGCACGCAGTAAGAAGGAAAAAAAGGAAAAAAAGAAAGAAAACACGATTGCTTATTATTTTTCATGAAATTACATACTACATTTGCAAAAATTAAAATGTATTATATACATTTATCATATAAGTATACGTTTAATTGATTATTAGTTTTTGTCTCTGAGATAATTAAAGATTTATTATTTATTTATTGACATACATATTTTTGTTATAACAGAGGTGAATATATTATAATATAACATTGTAATGTGTTTATTGTGTGAGATGGAGTAGACTCCACCTCTGATATGTACAGCGTTGTCCTGGCTACTTTGCGAGACTGAAGTCTGTGTTAAAGTAGCCAGTTTTTTTCGTGCTGTTATTTAAGATTCGACAGAAAATAGAGGTAAAAAAAAAAAATATATATATATAGAATAAAAGAAAATGAAGTGCGAGTGTTGTTGAATTAGTGAATTATTAGTGTTGGCACTGTATAATGATTATGTTAGAATGTTGGATAGCCATGCTTCTGATTGATCTCTACCCGATTGAATCATATACTGGGTCCATATTTGTGTAATCTTATTGGAGTTGAACGATTTCCAGTTGGTGCTGAGTGTGTTGTACAGTTTCGGAGATAAGAATCTTTGATAAAGTGTCGTTGTTGCTCTCGTAACTGGCGGGTAGATGTTCGTTGTTTGTCGTGTGTTGTGTCCATGATTTATTGCTTGGGGTGAGTTGTTGTTGACATGGAAAAATTGGACGAATCTCAACATAAAAATTTGTCTAATGTCTATGGCATAGTACTCTTTAAATATAAGATGGATATCTAAAGGGACGACCATTTATTATCTTGAGAATTGTCTTTTGTGCTCTTTTAGCCGACTCTAATATTGTTTTTGCTGCTCCTCCCCAAACTAAAATAGTGTAATTAATTAAGGAGTAGCAGAGTGCAAAGTACACCGATTTTAGGAATTTGTTGTCAATTATACATCGTATTCTTTTAAAAAGTAAATTATTTTTCTTAAGCGATTAGCTATGTTCGATATATGTATTCTTCTTCTTCTTTCAAACAGGCGATCCACCCTTCAAGAGTGATTTGTGCCATTAAACAAGTTTAAACATTATTTCATAGAAAGCAGTACAACAATATTATAGAATAGGGAATATTGCGTTACAAGTTAATACCATTGGCATTCAAGATATAGCTTAAATGTGGCGAGTTGAGGGAAAGAAGATGACACAAGTTAACCGGGAGTTGAAAATTGACAAGATTGACAAAAAAACCTGTGATCCGCAATGGACAGGCAAAAAAGACATGTTTTAAATATGAATTAAATATATTAATCAGAAAGATATACATATAAAATCAATTTTATCGAAAAATATTGTTGTTGCGCCACCGGTATTCAAACCTGTATCTCTTTCCTAACCGGGGAAGGTGCATTATCCAACTATGCTACAGCGACAATATTCAAACCAATATGTTACCTTTCTGATATTAATACATTTAATCGTTCCATTATTTCATATTTAAAATATCACAGACCTATGTTCTGAATAATTACAACTTCAAAATAAGAATGTGTTCTCCTAATAAAAAAGACATGGTCAAGGGTTTCCTCCTCGGCACCACGGAGTCTATTATGTTCAATCTGAATAAATGTGAGGCCACCTGGCAATGCCCAATTCTCATTCTAGAGATATTTGCTACTGTTCTTTTAGAGACTTTCCTGTTGGAGAACCAAGGGGTGGATATATGTATTGTAATATGAGATTATTATTATTATCATCAAATGTAACAGTGTCGCCGAAAGAGTTACGAACTGTCGTATAAAAGTTACGTTCTTACAAAAGTAATGTATTATACATGTATAAATATTGACAGTCCTACATGTGGTTAATGTTTTTATTATTAATTATATAAAATAGCGATCAACTGACATATGTTCTGACGTCACTGCCATCGCACGAATAACTACTTCATTTCAAACTACTACTCACTTACCGTCACACCGTTTTCCCGCGGGGGTGGTAGGCAGAGAGGATAGAGCGCGCCACACTTTTCTGTCCTGACACACAATTCTCGCCTCGTTCACATTCATACACTTTCTCATACGATTATTGAGGCTTCTAACGGGAGCATCCTCCAGTGTCTGGTTTACCTAGTCTTCCGCGGACGTCCTCTATTTCTGGTGCCATCAACACTTGCGTCATATATGTTTCTTACCATTCTCTCCTCATTCATCCGTTCTTGATCCTTTTTTAATTTTACTCACTATACTAATATCAGATTTACATTCTTTCATTATTTATTCATTATTTTCTCTGTCATCAATAGATCTGACACATATATGATTTAATTTCCACTGCATTCAGTCTACATTCCTCACTTCCATACATCGGTGTCGATACCAGGATTTCATTATGAACCGCTAGTTTTGCCTCTGTTAACAAGTACCCATTAGCTATAATTCCATTCCATTCCGCCCTCCTTTCGATATCTTTCTCAGCCTTTCCGTTTCTATCGAACATACTTCCCAAATGCACAAACTCATCTACTTGTTCAAAGCATTCATTACCTACAAGTATTTAGCACGTTGTCTTGCTTTCCTCTTTCTCAAATACCATCTCTTTTGACTTGTTGACATTCATAATAAGGTCGCATCGTACGTTCTACTCAATAGACTCTGTAATTATTGTTCATTATTCGCCATTAAAACTGCAAACCACTATAATACCACATTATACCGTATTTAATAAAAGTAATTTTAATTAAATGACAGTAAAAATTTGTTACATTTTACAATACATTTAGGTATTTATTTTAATAAATAAAAGAGGACATTTAAGAGAAAAATTAATACATATTTATGTTCTACAATCTGTAGCTTTAGAAATATTATAATCTCGATATTTCCGAAAAGTGAGTTGGGTCATTGTATGACGGTATACGGTGGCAAGTCGCGTCAAGCAAACGTTAAAAAATGTGTGTTTTTTTACTAAAATAAATCAATCTTTAGTAGACGCCAGTTCCCGAAGTACCTAATCACATTTGTTCAAATAATGGTTTCTGCAAACATTCTGCAAGTAGCGACTTGGTGCAGATACAGACCACAGCCCGAGCTTGTGTTTAGTTAATCGGTTACCAACGAAATGACGATGTGATATGTACATATAACATGTTTTTAATTCATATTATTTTTTTAAAAAAGGGATTACGAAGAGGTTAACGAGTTCATATACCCATTCTGGCAGGTGCTCTCATTTCAAAACATGGAGGGTGTGAAGCAGAAATTGGGAAAATCAGCGATGGAGATATGGAGAAATAAATGTATTCTAAAAAGAAAGAAAACGATTATTAAGGGAACAAATGAATTGTTAATTCTGGCGTCTGCTATCGGTCTACTCAAAGGCATTGAGATTCCGTAAAAACAGTGTAGTAGATTGCTTTCATGTAATGGCACGATAGATGTATTAATTTGAAAAAAGTTAAACATATAGGTTCGAAAATTTGTCGTCAAAAATACTGTCGCTGTAGCAAAGTTGGTAATACACCTTCCCCGGATTGGAAAAGAGATCCAGGTTCGAATCCCGGTAGCGCAACAACAAAAAATTTCGATAAAGTTGATTTAATATGTATATCTTTATGATTGATACATTTAATTAGTATTAGAAAGAAAAATAATTCTCCACACAAACGTCTCTGTCCTCCGGGAATCCTTACATAGTTTGGTGATGTTGCCAGAGAAATCTTGTCGATTCCCTCATTACTGAGGATCGTGACCGTCAGGTTGTGACCTGTGACCTTTTGATGTACTCAAAGAAATACGTCTCAGTTAAATCTTAAGTTCAAATTTTCTTTAATTGACGTAGTGCAATATGGCTATTTAATTTATTTTAATATACTAAACTTTGCACTGCACACACATCTGAGTTTTAGTTACTCACTGCTTCTAATTTTCACTTACGTGCAATATTTTCACATCAAGTCACTGAAATTTTGCTCTTTAAAGCTATGAAAAATAATTTTTCCATTTCAGAGTACAATCCGTCGCCCATGAGGTAAAATTTATACTTTTTTAAAACTGATTGCTGATTTCGGGCACGCTATATACAATGCATATATAACTCATATAATTTCATTTTAACTCCTAAACTACTAGCAAATGCGACACAGCTTTAAATAGAAAATTTTTGTCAGAATTTTGATATTAAAAAAAATAGAATCAAAATGTCAGATGATACATTGCTGTTTCAAGGTCGCGATATGACAACATCTAAAATAATGCTGTTTAATAATAAAAGCCGGTCGGTTATGTGTACCATAAGATGAAATAAACTGCGTTGTCGCTGTCTCAGGTAATTATCAGGGAAGATCATAAAACGATGCAACTTTGCAAATTACAGTTAATCAGTATAAAGATAGTTTAATGGCGTGCGTTTAAACAAGCAAACAGTTTACATATTAAACAGATTACGTAGAGGTTATTCAAATATACTTAAATTATTAACCACATACTATACTACTATGTAGTTATTTAGTCGCTCACATACGACTTGTCAGCCCAAAGAAATCAAGCAAAGGAAGCAGCAGATTATTATTTATATTTTAACTATGGAATTCTATGATTATTTTGAAAATTCAGTTGAAATACTTTGTTTAGGAGAGCACATTCTTATTGTGAAGTTGTAATTATTCAGAACACACGGTCTGTGATATTTTAATTACAACTTCACAATAAGAATGTGTTCTCCTAAATAATAAAGTATCACTATGTCCACAATTTAATAAAAATGAATTGATAATTCTGGCATCTGCTATCAGGTTACGTAAAAATAAGGTAGATGGCTCTATCAAATAATGGAACGATTAAATGTATTAATATCAAAAAAGTAACATGTAGGTTCAAAAATTTGTCGCTAAAAGTCGCATGGTTGGATAAATGCACCTTCCCCGGTTTGGAAAGAGATCCAGGTTTAAATCCCGATGGCGCAACAACAATATTTTTTGATAAAATTGATTTTATATGCATATCTTTCTAATTAATATATTTAATTCATATTTAAAAAAAAAAAAATTCCACTGTGTTTTATTATATTTAACGTTGAACGATTCCCATTATCAATAATACAATAATCTTATATAATATATAATTATGTAAAAGGCCGTAAAAGTGCCATGCAGTTTAGCAAAAAAAAAAAATGAATATAAATGTAAATAAAGAAAAAATAAATAATAAAATAAATAAATAAAAAACAGTCGTAAATACGGAAAAAAATGTCACGATCTTGGAGTAATGCGGAACGACCTCTATTTGTATGCGAACTACCGATCATATTTTTAGTCATCACTTGAAATGGATTTTTTAAAATGAAGATATTAAAATTAAACTTGATAAAGTCGGCCGTAAAATCGGTAGTTGAAATCCTGTTACAACCGGCAGTACAAGTTTTTATGCTATGTAATAAAAAATATGTTTTTGACTTGGACTGTCATGTCAAGGCGAATGCAATATCTATTTTATTTAATGTAATTTTTTTTTTAAATAGAGATGCGCGGACGGAATACATGCCACATCAATATTCTTACTATTTTAAAAGTAAGCTAAACGCTTGTACTATGAAAATAAGACTAACTTGCTGGTCTCCAGGAACGAGGCGCGAACGAGTAGTTCAGATTGAGTGGGAATTTTTGCTCTCTTTATGTTCCCTCTAATATGTGCAGGCATTATAGCTCACACAAAAAAATATAGCGCGCACACAATTTTTAACGAGACTTCTTCATGTGCCGCATTGTATTGAATGTTGGCGATCATGATGCAGTATGTTGATTTTTCCTGTATAAGCAATATTTGAATATGTCCAAGAACTCACGATTACTGGATTTTTACCTACCTATATATTATAGAGACAAAGCTATTTTTTATTATATTTAATGTAAAATATATGGATGTATGGGGTAATTACAAGGCTTACGTATATATATTCACCAATTCTCGCTCCTCAATCTCCACATTTATCAAATTTTTGAAAGTTGTATTTATGTTAGTATGTGGACTCGCTTCGAGTACCACAACATTTGATCATTCATTATTCCTTTTTTTAAACAGCATATATGTCATCACTATGAGAATTTAATATCCCGTATAAAATTACCAAAATTTAGGATATTGATTTAGGATATTCTGAGGTTACGCAGCTAAAATAATTTCTTTCTACGCCTCTGTTGTTTTTCTACCTTTCCCTACATAGTGATTTGTAAAATAACTAAGACTTAATTATGCGCCTTAACCTTTTAAATGGCATGAGCGCGTTAACACGCCAAACTTTGTATGTCACGCCAAGCATGTTGATACACACTTTTGAGCCTTGCAAACTTGCGGGGATTAAGGTCATATTATTTTTTCCATTTGTGGACATTCATGGATGAGTCAAAATCCTTAAAGCCTGGTCTTTACCTATGTGGTGTCTTCCATTGCAAATAGAGTTGGCAGTTAATACACCTTCAATAGTACTGTGGCCACTCCAGGCCCAACCAGTAGCCTTATACTGGTATGATTATGTTTTTCTAATTTTCTCCCCCAGCGCATCGGTTACTCAAAATTACTCAAAATATTTATTATCCAAAATTAGAGCATTACTGGTTAGTACTTTAGAATGAACAAACTTCTTTAAAATGTGGATAAAATATCACGTGTGGACAATTGTAACATCATCTATGCTGGCCTGCCGATGATTCAGCTGGATAGATTACAATCCATTCTAAATGCGGCTGTACAGATAATATATGGAGTTTTCTAATTCTCTCATATAACATCCCTTTTACATCTGACTCTCTGAAAGAGTTGAATTTAAATTGTGCTGGTTGATGTACAAGGCGACACACAACATGGCGCCTATGTATCTTCAAGAACTTTGTTTCCCAGACAATTTGAATGGTACACGTCAGCCTCTACTTCAGCCGCAGGAAGGGTTGTACTCTCCGTCATAAGAAACAGTGCATCAGACTTTATTTAAGAATAATCTAAAAACGCACCTTTTCAACAAGTCATTTCCATAAGTAAAAATAACAATTTATAATTTTAAAAACAAAGATAATTGTAGAACTATAAACAGTTTACGTGTAAAGCACCCTTGAGGTGAAAGTTTTTACGAAAATGGCGCTATACAAATTATCCATTATTATTATTATCTGTAGAAGAATTAATTAAAACAATAAAGACTGTGGAAATATATATTATAGCATATATTATATCAGTTTATGCGAAGTTGATGAAAGGGAATAAAGGGTCACTATTGAGGAAAAGATGGTAAGAAAGATATATAAATCCAGTGTTGATAGTATTATGAAATAAACTTGGCAGAGGGTTCAAGAAGATGTTCCTGTTAGAAACCTCAACCTGTGTTTACAAATGTTGATAGATATACGAAATGGTATTGCAATGTTCTCACTTAAAATTATGTATTTTTATTTATTTTATACGATTGTTTAATATACTATTCGATGCCCGAGAAGATGTACAACGTTTTGGCATTCATAAGTCAGATGCGTTGCAGGAGTGGAGCCAATCGACGAACATCGATGAGAAGATGAACGAATGTGAGTGAGGTCGCAGTTGTATATGAACGCTTTATGGGAAAACAGCGTGATGGTACGTCAGTAAAATCAAAAAACATCTAAGGCATGGTCAGATCCTACTAATAATGCAGGGAAATATTGATAGGCCCTTGAAATACAGTACTCTGGATGAAGGAAAACATCATTTTTAAAGAATTTGATCAGTTTTTTCTAGGCCGCAGTACACAGTGATGTTAGCCAACGTCCAACGTCCGTTGAACGAATAAAGCACGATAAGAACTAATGTAAGAACGAGGAAGGTGCCAAAGACCGCAGACACCACATTATGTATACTTCCACACATAATGTACATACATTATGAACGATAATCTTTAAATTTTCATATCAAAGTAATGTACAAATATTACATAAGCAAATTTCTAAAATCATTATCTTTTAAACAACATATTTATCGCGCGCAAATCACTGATTTTATTTGCAATCTTTTGACATAAAATGAGTGATCGCTGAAGATAAAATCTTGATGGCCTATCTATGCATAAATAAAATTGATTAATAATGGCATTCTCGAATGTTCGCTATACTCGTGTATCAGACGCCGATTCAATTGTTGACTAAAACATCGAAAGAAAACCATTTTGAATGACTCGCCATCAACTCTATTTTGTAAAAAATCGAATACAAAAATTCTGCAAAAACTCAACAACGCAATAATTAAATTAATATATTTTTTTATTTGTAAAAAAAATCTACATATGTTTTGCATTGAAGACTATTCGCTCACATTTTAATATAAAATTCATAAAAAAAATACATGGAACATTTTTTAATAGATTGCGGTTTTCGGATATTATAATAAAAATCTGTACCGACCAACGTGATCACAATAACAGGCACTGCTGTATTTATAAAAAAAAAACTACACAGTAAAAACGATACGTATGTGTGATCATTAAATTCATTTAAAAAATTGTAAAACACATTTGTGTAGATCGTAATAACCGGCGCCAACAATAATAATAATAAATATACATGTTTTACGCAAAAGACACATTTTTTCAATGATACTTTCATTTTGTCATCACATTATTATATTTTGAAGCAAAACGGTACATATTTAGGATCATCAAATATATAAAGAAATAGCAAAAAAAACATCTAAAAATGTTTTCGAGTTTGCACACTATGTCACATTTATATTGCTCAAAATTTGATGAAATTTTTTATACTCGAACCAAGTAAGTATAAATGGTCTACATATCAACTTCATGAACATTTTTAAATCGCACGATGGTAACGTTATTTTTATTATTATTATTCATTACCATGCTGTATGCATTTGATTAACAACAATTAACATTCACGTGTCACGATAATTTACCATCACCATAATCTCCCACTAATAATACATCATAAACTACCATTAATATTACCAAATAATACACAATAATCTACCACTAATAATACACAATAATTTACCATTCATATTAGGTACCAAATAATGCACCATAATCTCCCACTGCTAATACATCATAAACTACCATTAATATTACCACTAATAATACACAATAATTTACCATTCATATTAGGTACCCAATAATGCACCATAATCTTTCACTAATAATACACCACAAACTACCATTAATATTACCAAATTATACACAATAATCTACCACTAATAATACACAATAATTTACCATTCATATTAGGTACCAAATAATGCACCATAATCTCCCACTACTAATACATCATGAACTACCATTAATATTACCAAATAATCTACCACTAATAATACACAATAATTTACCATTCATATTAGATACCAAATAATGCACCATAATCTTCCACTAATAATACACAATAATCTCCCACTAGCAATACACAATAATCTACCATTAATATTAGGTTCCAAATAATACACCATAATCTCTCATACTGGATATGACGTTTACAACAGTAACCTCAAATCAGCGCCTACAATATTATTTTTATCTGTCAAGATATGAGCAAACACTGTAATAGAAATTACTCGATTACAATCTGTTATTTCGAAATATTACTTGTTGATATGAAAACATCATCAAAGCGTCGCTTAGTTCACATGTGTGCGATGGCCATTGTGTATTTAATAATAATTACTACATATCGCATTTGATAATTTTTTTTAATGTACCGAGTAAGACAAAAATAATAAAAACCTAATTAAATGACCTCAATTTCGACTGATAACGTTGGTACTATTTGACGGTCAAATTTTTATCTAATTATAACAACAAAAATTATAGTTCACGGGGGCTCAGAGGGGCCTATTGAAGCTTTTTTGGTACCTGTATTATTATAATAATATACATATAGAAAGCAAGAGAAAGAAAGCGGATTGATGAGTTAGAGGACTGTTTGTGGACGTTCTGTGGACAGCAAAATCCACACAACCATTTTCCTGAGATCTTTCCTTCAATTATTTGGAAATTGCTTGTGGTGGCGGACCACGTCGAAGTGCAGAGATAAAAAAGAATGTTCCACACACGCTGGTCCATGACTGAGTGGAAACAGCTACAGGCGTATCTCTGGTGATGCTCTCAGAATGCTGGGAGATAAATAATAGTCAAGAGATCGCGAACGCCAGTTCATGACGAAGAAGAATAACATGTAGAATTATAAATTCACATATTCACTTGAATGTGACATTTTTTTATTTTTTATTTCTTCTTTTTTACAAACACATTCATTATAATGCAGTTTTACTGCAAGGATTGCCTTTTACATAGTTAAACAAAAAAAAATATTTTTATAAATAAAATATAAGAGAAAAAAAAAAATTAGATAAGATGTTGGAAATCTATCTTTCGAAAAAATATACAATTTTTACAGGGTGTAACAGACCTACAGACCTATTCTCAAAATTATAATATTGAAATGAAGGTGATTGTTACACCAACCCTCAAAAATAGACAGATAGTTTTGACAGATTATGGTACGTTTATCTCCCTCACTCCCTCACTCTCTCTCCCTCTCTCTAATTCAAATATAACACTATTTTTGAGGGTTGGTGTAACAATCACCTTCATTTCAATATTGCAATTTTGAGAATAGGCCTGAATGTCCGGCTGAATATAATATAATATAACAAGGAAATTAAAAATTTGATAAAAATATGTTCTTTTACTTTGTATTTTAAGGTGGTCACTGAGGTCTCATCATTTTTTTAAATGTTTAATAAGTTTTTATTGATTTTGTTCGTTATTCTTAGCACAACACATTCTTTCGTTCTCTCACCGTACACATAGTTCGACCCGACGATCTGGTTTAATAGCTATGGTGAGGATCAGTATTCATGATGCACGACTGATTGAGCTGATGCAATTTTTTTAAATTTCATAAACAACCTTTGTTTTTAACATTCATTCTCGTGCAACACAGAAAATAAACTTTGAATTTATTCAACAGCTAAGTGACTTGATTTGACATGACTTCGACGAGCATCAAAACGCCATTTATTAGCGTTGTTTTATGTACTGCAATGATTTATTGTAAGTTAAGTACACTACGTTGTACAAATCATTGTTAAATTATGTGTGTACAGTTCAGGGCTGCCACCAGGTCAGAATCATTTTATGTCCAAGAAAAAAAAATCCATTATATTAGTTAATGTAAATTATTTTATCAATATGTGCACGATGGCAAGATAAAATATACAAATATCGATAGATACACGAAATATATGAAAACCTTAGAGGCCGAAATTTTTAGCCATAGCGATCTGTATACACGTTACATATACAACACGCTATATGGAGAAAAATCCTTAAGAGCAGAATACAAAGCACAATAATATGGTATTATTAGGAGAACACATTCTTATTGTGAAGTTGCAATTATTCAGAACAGACGGTCTGTGATATTTTAAATACTAATTAAATGTATTAGTTAGAAAGATATACATATAAAATCAAGTATATCGAATAATATTGTTATTGCGCCACCTGAATTCGAACCTGGATCTCTTTCCAAACCAGGGAAGGTGCATTATCTAATTATGCTACAGCGGCAGTATTTTTGACGACAAATTTTCGAACCTATATGTTATATTTTTTTCAAATTAATACGTCTATCGTTCCATATGAGAATATATAGATAAAAGTTTAATATATAGGTTCGAAAATTTGTCGTTAAAAATACTGCCACTGTAGCATAGTTGGATAATGCACCTTCCCCGGTTTGGAAAGAGATTCATGTTCGAATCTCGGTGGTGCGACAACAATATTTTTCTCTAACATTGATTTTATATGTATATCTTTCTAATTAATACATTTAATTAGAATTTACAATAATATGTATTTCGTGAAATGGTGCAAAACCAAGTAGACAAGTACCGAATGACTCACATCGTGACAGGTGAGCAAACCATCCAAAAGATGGAGGTTTCGCTGGCAGTCGACCTCAGCCGAGTAAGCTTTCAAAAAAATTAGATCTTTAGATCTATACAAAATGAAAAGTCATGAAAATCGTGAATATCTCGAAACTAGAAATGGTAAACCGTTATGTGACTGTGATTGTATCGATGATTGGTAACTAAGATATACCGATGATTGGTAACAAATAATTAATTGTTATAGATTTATTTTCTAGTGTTCCAGTTATTGCTTGAAGAATTACGAATAACCAATTACCAATCATCGAACACAATCGCAGTCACTGGTAACGATTTAATCATCATTACTCTAATTTACCATATAAATCCGGGTAGAAAAGAATAGTACAAACGCAACACGTTTATAAAGATTAAATTATTTAACATGACAATTATTTAACATCGACAGATTTAAAAAATAAGCGATAAACATACTAAGACGTGCACGTACGTAATTGTAAATCTTAATTTAATAGTAAATCGTAATTTAACATATTATACTAGAATACTATTGAGAGTTAATAGTATCCTAGTATAATGTTATAAAACATTTTACAGATAAAGAATATTGCTTTAAAATAATTTCAAAAAAATCGGATTCTCGTAATTATGACGTATATGCTATTTAAAAAAAGGAAAAATGAATGATCTAATTTGATCCATACTAACATATATACAACTTTAAAAATTTGATAAATGTGGAGATTAAGGGGTGAGAATTGGTGAACGTTATATATATATATAAAGTGATCACTTAAACCAAACAATGACAGGTCGTAAGCCCTGTAATTACCCCATACTTCCATATATTTTCCATTAAATATAATTTTAAAAAATAGCTTTGTCTCTATGAGATGTTTGATATTTGTTTAATAGAGTTATCTTTTATATTTATTAGAGTTATATAAACAAAATTAATTTCTTAATTTAACCGATTTTTTTTCACTTTTCCTCCTGTTCATTACTGAAACCGTCAACTTTTTCTTTCTTCGGCTCATCGGTTATTTTGAGAACAAATGCACTCAATATTTCCTAAATATACTATTCCCGAAAACCTTTGACATACTTTCTTACTATAAACAACCTACTTTCGTGTTATTTTTATCGAGTAAACAGCTCATCTAGGCCAGCGAAGCTCGTATATTTTTATCTCGGCACGCGCGAGAAAGGCTTATTGAAGAATTAATTTTGACAATATAGTGAGGGGGTGATTAAAAAACGGCACGGAGACAGGTAATGGTTGATGAATACGTCTCGTGTTACCACAACCCCGAGGCCCATCCCTGTAGCCATGGCAACCGGAGTAATTAATTGACCCCGCCACAATTCCTTCAGCTCAACTAGACCTTGACCTGTGTCACCCTTACAATGTGTAAGGCTCGTGTATCGCAGCCAGAATAATCGTGAGTTACTTTGTGCCAAACTTCGGTACCAACATTTTTGACTCCAATTACACTAAGCTTCATTCTTCATCATTATATCTTGACATGCGGAGTAATATTGATAATCAGTTCTTTCTTAATTAAGAATGATGTATAGGGTGTCCAGCGGCAAAATTTCAATATTAAATTGTCATTGTTCGTAAACCATCAGGGTGAGGTAAGTGGGAGGGGTATTGTTCGACGCGCGTGATTTGCGGATTTGCCAGTCGCAATGAGTCACTGGTCGGGAGCGCACCGCGCGTTCGCGGTTGAGCAATATTTAAAGTGCGGTGATTTATTGGTTCGTGCGCGTCGCACTTTTTGTATTCACTTTAATATTCGACGAGTAAGTGATGGGCCGAGCACGCAACTTATCCGGTGTTGGGTTCAAAAGTTCAGACAAGATAGGACAATGGTTGACCAAACTCAGCAATGACGCCAGAACATGTGGCTCAAGTTCGACGTGAAATTATGCGCAATCCGCGTAAATCGATAAGGAAGATTGCAGCCTGTACTGGAATAAAAAAATCAACCGTGCACGTTATTTTGAAAAATAATCTACAGTTTCACCCATGCAAACTGCAAATCGTGCAGTTTCTCTACGTGAAACCTTAGCGAAAACGACGTTTTTAAATAGCACAAACGCTTAGAAACATATTGTTTACTGACGAAGTACATTTTCATATCGATGGCTATGTTAATAAACAGAACATGAGACACTGGTGTCCCGACAACTCAAGGGAACGCCATCAAAAACATCTTCATTGTGTGTGGTGGGCAATTTCTGCCCGAGGGATAATTGGGCCTTATTTTTTTAACCAGCGAGAAACAGTCACTGCTGACGTATATTGCTGAATTATCGACGAGTTTTTGGTACCCGCAACTGCAGCTGTTTCCCGGGTTCAACAACAGAACACAATTTCAGCAAGACGGGGCCACTCCACACACAAGTAGAAGACATATCCTGGGCACGTCGGTCACCGGACCTTACACTGTGCTACTTTTTTTGTGGGGATACCTTAAGTAGAGAGTTTACAGCAATAATCCTCGAAAAATTCAAGCCCTACAAGAAAATATCCGCCGTGAAGTTGCTGCCATTGAACCAACGCATTACTCTCGCGTATTCGCAAATTTCAGATTGCAAGAATGTCTTGAGAGAAACGGACGGTATTTAGACGATATTGTTTATAAAACGTAAAATTCGCATCATTAAACTCCATTTTGTATCAATAAAATATGAGAATAACATTCTAGTTTTTTTTTAATTTAATATTAAACTTGAAAATATTCCGCTGGACACCTTTTATTTGACTTAACAGAATATCGCGATGTAATTAAATTGAATCACCATCGGTAATTAGCTCCATTTCTCTGAAAGAGTTGTATTTTAATTATGTTGGTTGATGTCCATGGTGACATATAACGTGGCGTCTCTGTATCCTATTCAAAAATTAATACCCATAAATTCAAATAACAATTTTAAATACAAAGATAGTGTAGAATTAAATATTAAATAAATATCAGATATCTCATAGAGACGAAGCTATTAGCGAGGGTAATTACAGGGCTTATGACCTGTCTTCGGCTGGCTTAAGTGATCACTTTTCACCAATATATTTATATTTATCAAATTTTTGAAAGTTGCATATATTTTATTACATTGCCTCGCTTCGAGTACCAGTACACCATAGCCATCTATGGACCAAATTTGATAATGAATTTTTCCTTGGAAATAGCAATTATTATATGTCTACTCAATGAGAATCAATGAGAATTTTTTTTTTAAAGCTGTATTCATTATCTGTAAAATGTTTTTAACGTGTTGTTTTATTTCTATATATCAATTCCATTAAAAATATAATAAAAATAGCTTCGTGTCTATGAGATATCTGATATTTATTTAATAAAAGTGCCTTTGTAGGTAAAAATCCAGTAATTGTGTGTTCTTGGACATATTCAAATATTGTTAGATCTAAACACCTTACGTGTAACTCAACCTTGAGGTGAAACAGTTTACAAAAATGGCGCTATAATAATTATCCAATGTTATAATTATTATTTTCTGTCCACTGATGGACGAAGGCCTCCCCAAATGTCTCCTACTTTTCTTGAAATATGTGTCGGTGTCCGGATCGACAGTGGATTTTCCTGGCATATGAGAAATATGTTTGTCACTTCTTTATTAAATGCATCATCATATCAAATACATAGAGTCATCATAATCATCATTGTCTACTGGATGACGGCCTCCCCGAGTGTCTCTCACTTTTCTCTATGTATTGTCAGTCGCTGTAACGTGTTTCCACAGAGTTTGATGATATCATCACACCATCATACATCACCATTGTAATTTAACCAATTTTGGTGTGTTACAATGTTACATTAGTCTAAGTATATGAACTAGCTGTGACCACATCATTGTAATCAGTGGCGTGCAGTGCATACAAGCGAAAAAACTGTGCATTACTAAAAATTCTCGGAAACAAATATAATTACAAATTGGGTTAACATAAACGAAAACATTATTTTACAATTAGCGCCATCTGTGTACTAGTAGAGACTTTAATTGCTTAGTTCTAAAAACTACCACGACAACTCACTATTGTATCCATGGCGCTCTTGCGTATTTGCCACATCGATCTATTCACATTACTCTGTTCTGTCTTTAAACTAGTGAATTACTCGAGTCATATAATTGGCTATTTACTGAATTAAAAATTTCTCTCGGTTGATCTGTTTTGTATGGAGTCGTTATATATGCTGTTTTTTAACCGAATTACATTAGAAAGGCTTACAACTGCGTGAAAATCATTGAAGTGTCCACTTCCTATTTTACTAATTTGCAAATTTTACTATCTTACCGTTTTTAACGTGTTGATTTCATGATTGTTCTTTAAATTTGGTGCATGGATTTGTTTTTGATTTGGGAAAAATAAAATGCAATTGGCATAACTATTTCCTACGTTAACCTTTAATAAAAAAAATTGTTTCCTTTAGTTATTACGTGAAGGATTTTCAAATAATTAAAAAATCATGTTCAGTCATAGAAAGTGTTCTTAAAAACGTCCATATGATTGTATAATATCATTGGTAACAGCAGAACCTAAATCTCTACCTACCGCACACCACTGATTGTAATGTATTCTACTACATAACAGGTTCCAGATTTTGCACTATCAAAAATGAAAGTCATTTGACAACTGTTATTCTCGCTGTGATTGCGTATAAAATACAACATATAGAATATAAAAATACATTTTATGGATGATTCTACCTTGACCACGAAATGTCCAAAAAATGTTTGACCTCTGATAAAAATATTTTTTAACACATCCTGTTTTAAAAAGAACGAGTTACGCAAATTTATATCGCTTGGTGATGTGACACATTCCTGATCTAAAATGTTATAGCATCACTAAGCATTTCTTTATACTTTAAAATTATTTAACCTCCTAAATACATCATTGTGTTTTCATACAGAAAACCATCTGGTTGTCAAAAATAAACAAATGAGCTATATTCAAATTTATTTATTTTATTATCGTATGTGTGTGTAATATATGTACAGTTCACTAGGAAGGAAGGGAGGAATTAAATTTATTTGCATTTATTTTTACCATTTTAGTATTGTATTTATATGTGAGTAGGTACTAAATGTGCATAATATTAGTGAACTCATTTTATTATTAAGGTTTTAAATTTACAAATAAGTGAATAGACATCATTTGTGTTTTCGAAGAGAGTATTTCTAAAAAGTGTCATAACGCAAGCTTTTCGTTCATGGGGTAGGTACTGAATACAATTTATAAAACTGATTTACTAAATAAAATTTGTGTTCACCATGGTAATGGTTATGACGTATTTTTTTTGTCTCGTATTTTATTATTATCGTGGCGTTATTTTTCAGTGCTGAAAAATTAATTATGTACAGATTTTTCTCATAGCCATTTTTACCAAACGCGTAATCGCCCTATGCACGATAAATGATAATCTCAAGTCAATCAGTTAAATTATTTGTTAAAATATTTCATGGCTACGCGATAGACTTCGATAAAATAATAAATCTGATATAATTTAGATAAATAAAGCGATAGGAAAATAATATTATATTAATTCACTCAAGGAAAATGAGAAATATGCCGAATCATCTAAAAACAATTTCCTTAATTGTGATTGCTTACTGGTTGTCTGTGTTAAAATATATCGTATTAATAATATTATATATATTAACAAAACGCTTGAATAATTTGGCAGTTTTATTGAACTTATTGTAGAAATTAGTTCGTTCAATTCAAGTTTATGTAAAGTTACAGCAATGGACATTTGCTTGTTGCCTGTGAAATAGACGAATTGTTATACGAAGAAGATATTTTCTAAAATTATTTATAGTTTTCTAGACTATTTTAATATCGAAAACAATCCGTAGCTTTGTACAGAGTCGGAACATTGACCCTGGTATAGAAAGAAAGAAACATCGACGTCTTCCAGACATGGTATCTTCTATTCTTCGGCGGTCCCTCGTTACAAGGATAACGATCGGATCTGCCGCGGTTAACGATTGTGGCTGAGGAGTCCTATTCTCGAACCGCACACCCTTTCACATGTGGGATTCTGAGTAAAGGATCTTCCTCCTTTTCTTTCCTTTTTCTCCTTTTATCGGTAATTGAGTCAGCTATCTTCCGTTCGCAAGTTTCCCCTGCGCAATGTACGGTCCTAGGCCGCGGTTTCCCAGCGTTCTGGATCTATGCCACATCTATTCAGATTCGCCTTCAGGATGTCTTTGAATCATTTCCTCGGTCCACCCTGTATTCTTTAGTCGTGAGATAGTTGCGCTATCATCACTTGTTTGGGAAGCCGTGTGTCACCGCTTTGGTGCTTTTGCGCTGCTCGTGGTAATTAAACATACGCGATAGTAGTTTGCCAAATGTGCAGCTTGCTTTTTGAATTCTGTTCTCTGTTTCTTTGTCAATGTACGTAGAAATATACTGCATGTGCCATAAAAACAACTATCTCTAATCTTCACGAACTCCGAACCAAAGAAAAGCTGTTTATCTAAACGCCTTCGATCGCTGGTTCCCAGGTATCCGATTAATAGTAGGTACACATATGATACATGAACTGAAACCTATTAACTTTGTTATCGTCAGTTTACGGCTGGCTGAAGCGCACACTGGTGGTTTTAGGACTGCTGGACTGATCGAAGCACCGGAGGTAATGAGAATCACGCCTTCGTTCCGTCTTCTCCGATTCCGACAATAGGCGGCAATAATCACGCACACACATGCACATTATTATCAGTGGTGCCAACCAAAGTAATAAGGCGCGTAAATAAAATCTATTTAGTACCTTACTAGAAGAGATGGAGATATTCTGAAGAAACTGATGTAGACTGGGAGTGTACACGGATACAAGGTGATCTCCAACGAGATAGACAAATTAGGTCCAGGACGCGACCGCAGCCTCACTACAGACAATGCCTGGGATCGTGAAGAGTTCGCCGGAGACAAGTTATTTGCGCTGTTGAAGTAGACCAGAGAACCACGACACTCGGAGAGAGAGAGACCATCGAATAAAATCCAATATTGATAAGAATATTTATTAAGAGGCTCCCAAAAAAAATTTCAGATTGCTGAAGCACCTTTAAATTATATTACACCAATGTTACTTGCCGTGAGGAAAAAATGAGGAAAAAAAGATTTGTAATATTTTAAATATGAATTAAATATATTAATTAGAAAGATATACATATAAAATCAATTTTATCATAAAATATTGTTGTTGCGCCACCGGGATTCGAACCTGGATCTCTTTCCTAACCGGTGAAGGTGCTTTATCCAACTAAGCTACAGCGACAATATTTTTAGCGACAATTTTCGACCTAATATGTTACCTTTTTGATATTAATACATTTAATCGTTCCATCATTTGACAGAGCCATCTACCTTATTTTTACAGAATCTGAAATACCTTTGAGTAAACTGATAGCAGATGCCAGAATTATCAATTCATTTTTATTAAATTTTGGACACATTGATACAACTTTATTATTTAGGAGAACACATTCTTATTGTGAAGTTGTAATTATTCAGAACATAGGTCTGTGATATTTTAAATATGAATTAAATATATTCATTATAAAGATATACATATAAAATCAATTTTATCGAAAAATATTGTTGTTGCGCCACCGGGATTCGAACCTGGATCTCTTTCCTAACCGAGGAAGGTGCTTTATCCAACTAAGCTACAGCGACAATTTTCGTTCTTATATGTTACCTTTTTGATATTAATACATTTAATCGTTCCATCATTTGACAGAGCCATCTACCTTATTTTATATCTATGTCTATCCAAGTTCGAATCCCGGTGGTGCAACAACAATATTTTTCGATAAAATTGATTTTATATGTATATCTTTATAATTAATATATTTAATTAATATTTAAAACATCACAGACCGTCTGTTCTGAATAATTACAACTTCACAATAAGAATGTGTTCTCCTAAATAAATTTGTAATATTCACTCAAACACTGATTTTTTTAGGAAATGGATCCACTCAATAAACAGGCTTATCAATATCGGATTTTGAAGCTCAATCTTATCAATAGTCCATCATCAGCAAATACCCGTTAATCACTTTTAGTTATATCATCACGATGACAAGTCAAATCAAAGTTAAATTCAATTTCCACCATTAAATTAATGAGATAAAAGAGCATCGTGTCCACATTTACACATATATAAAAAATTCTAACTATTATATAATAATCTAAAAACAATTCGGTAGAATAATTGTTTATATTATTTAAATATCATGTTAATAGAAATAAATTGACATACCACATGGGTACGAAATATGCTGACAAACCTGCAAAGAGGTTCTAGAGTGTATTTATTTGAACATTGATTTTTTAAATTCGAATTTGACGTGGTAGATCCCAAAACCCCCAGGTCAATACCACTGTTAAGGCCCGTGTCCACAGATCAGATTTTTATGAGATTTTCGACTCGAGACAATCTCTGAGACTGTTATGCTTCCATGACCTTCTTTGTACATAACTCTCTGCTTTTGTAGTACACCGGGTACACACCAAGACTTAGAGATTCGCCGCCTCGCAGCTAGCTTGTTGTACAACAAAAGTCTTAGCATTGCACTTTGTGTAAGTAGGTACTATATCAGTGGCGACCGGTGACTTTTTGTCGAGGGATGCTGGATAATAATTTTGCATACATCGTTACTGTTTAGAGCCTGCGCAAAACAATGGCATTCCCCCCGCCTCCCCTCTCTAAATTCCGAACAACGCCGGGCTCGAACCGCTAATATGGAATATGTGTGAAATAAATAAGCGACCGTTGCAAAGATAGACCAACTGTAAACAGATAACTCACCAGTGTTTGTTTGTTTTGAACGTTTTGTGGTCGTGAAACTTAGCACGTGCGTGTAACGTGACGAATGACGACCGAGTTTCTTCAAATCATTTGCTAGAACTGAGAAAATGATCATTGAGAGTGGGTCAAAACTCAATTTACCATTAAAAAAAAATATTTTTATCTTTTGCATGACATTCTACATAGCATTGCAATTTTTGTGCCTAAAAACGAAGTTCGCATTTGTAAAGATAAAAACGGGAGTCATTTAAAATATATTACAGTGAAACCTCTATTTATCGTTTAAATAAACTATGAATGCGGGAAAACAATAAATGCGGGAAAATAGAAAAAAGTAAAAAAATTCATACTTAATGCTTAATTTAAACGATCGATGCGGTAAAATGATGCATAGAGAAACGATCCATGCGATCTATTTTTGGATGTTTTGAATGAAATTAATTCGGTACCTGAAGAAATAAACGATACATGCGGGAAAACGATCATTCAAGGAACGATCGATCGAGATTTTACTGTACTTATTTTTCTGCTACAGATTAAAACATCAATGCAATGTTAAATATGATGTAAAAGATAAATAAATAAATAAATTTTATTTTTTAATAGTGAAGTGATTTTTGCCCTACATTGTGTACACAATGTATATATATTCTTGATTTGTGATGTCACGTGTGGACTATTGTAACAGCATCTATGCTGGCCTGCCAATGTTTCAGCTGGATAGATTACAATCCATTCTAAATGCGGCAGCACGGATAACATGTGGAGTTTCCCAATTCTTTCATATAAAATTCCTTTTACATCGGCTACATTGGCTCCGATTCCCTGAATGAGTTGAATTTAAATTGTGCTGATTGATGTACAAGGCGACACACAACATATGTATCCCACACAATTTGAATGGTATACGTCAAACTCTCGGGTCAGCCTCCACTTCAGCCACAGAAAGGGTTGTAGAACCGACCGACTGTTGCCAGAAGTTTCAATTTAGTGAACGGGCATTCGCGGTGGCAGGCCCAAAAGCGTGGAACTCTTTGCTGTATCAGGGACGTTATTTAAGAAGAAACTAAGAACGCCCCTTTTCAAAAAGTCATTTCCATAAGTGAAAATAATAATGTGTAATTTTAAAAACAAAGATAATTGCAGAACTATAAACAGTTGAAGTGTAAAGCGCCCTTGAGGTGAAAGTTTTTACTAAAATGTCGCAATACAAATTATCCATCATTATTATATACACATCGAATCTGTTTACACACATAATTGCGTCGATAAATTAGTCCTACATCATTTCTCCTACTGTTTCATTTTCTTAACCAGTGACACTCTCGTGTGCGACACACCCCGAGCAAGTTTATTGGAACGTGACCCATCTGCCATTATCATTTGACTTTCTCGATACAATAACTAAGTTTAGATGAGAGATTTCAATGTCTGTATGTAATTCATTACCTAGCACGTGTTGAATCTTTTAAAACTAATTAAACTCTAACGTATTACAATTTAACGGGTTAAAGATAACCAAAATTTTCTTAATGATACAAATCTAGCTTAGATGAAGGTGATTCTGTGAACACTTTATCCAGAAAATGAATTAAATATATTAATTATAAAGATATACATATAAAATCAATTTTATCGAAAAATATTATTGTTGCGCTACCGGGATTCGAATCTGGATCTCTTTCCAAGCCAGGGAAGGTGCATCATCCAACTATGCAACAGCGACGATATTTTTAGCGACAAATTTTCGATCTTATATGTTACCTTTTTGATATTAATACATTTAATCGTTCCACTATTTGAAAGAGCCATCTACCTTATTTTTATAGAATCTCAAATACCTTTGAGTAATCTGATAACAGACACCAGAATTATTAATTCATTTTTATTAAATTTTGGGCACATTGATACAACTTTATTATTAGAAGAACACATTCTTATTGTGAAGTTCTATTTATTCAGAACAGACGGTCTGTGATATTTTAAATATGAATTAAATATATTAATTAGAAAGATATACATATAAAATCAATTTTATCGAAAAATATTGTTGTTGCGCCACCGGGATTTGAATTTGAATTTGAAAAAATGTTTAATTATAGACTTCCCGGGTAATGTGTGTCTCAAAACAGCTTTAATAAAATGCTTAAAATTTTACAAAATAATAATCAAATTAAAAAATGTATATCGTGTTTATTTTCCACAAAACAAAATAATACAATCGGAACATGAAATCTATTATACATATACAGGCTGACCCAGAAAAAAACAAATTCAATGCAGGGATGCATGTGATGCGTTTTTTTTTATCCTATATTATTATAATATTATAGATTAGCGTACATATAAATAATCTTCTTATCATTTTTCAAACCACGTTAAGCGCTTGTGCCATTAAATACAGAATTAACTTGCTGGTCTTCTGGGACGAAGGTCAAACTCTCGACCGCTCTTGATCACACGTCATTGTTGTGACAAGTATTTTGTGACGATAAATTGAATAAATGTCGCACTTTACTTTTACTTGAAAAATCTTTTTTTTTTTTTTTGTAAAGTGTATTGTATTTATATTTAACTTTGCTTTTAAGCAAAAATAATTCAGTGGTTTACCACTGAATTATTTTTACGTCAACCGGTTTCGATACTAACGTATCTTCGTTGGGACTGCCAGTTTAACGCTACAAACATCAACAATGAGTTTATTTACTATTTTAATGTTATGCATTTAAACGTTTATTTAAATTCATATAAATAAATTTTAAAAATAACACTGTCTCTTACGTTAATGTTACGTACTTGTCTCCTAAGTACGTCTTCAATGTAAACCTCGTAATGTGAAGATCCAAGAAATATTATTTGTAACAATTACACGTTTATTACAGAAAGATATAATTTAGTTACAAGGTATATCACTAGTACAAGTCAAACGATAAATCCGATGGACACGCAGAGAGAGAGAGAGAGAGCGCCCTTTATAACCCCGCACATCACACACACAACTATACAATCACAAGGACATCACAATTAATAATAATTATTACGTATATATACTATTTTATTATTACGAAGTGCGATTTGTAAAACAAATGTCGGCTAAAGAGTGTTTTTTTTTTGAAATATGATAGACTTATTTTAATATTTGAGGTCAAACAAAAATAAAGAAATACAATACGCCGTTGTAAAATATTTCAAATCCATTTATGTAATCCTTTAATCGCGAAATCAACGTATTTTCATGGGAATTGCAAACAAAAATACTCTCAACACATGGGAAGTGTCCGTGTGTTGAGAGTATTTAGAATTTTTTTCGTTTTTTCGCTATTCCTTCGATAGCTTTAAGATTTCGTGTATTTAATTTTGAATTATTAAAAGACATTGGATGAAAATGTAAATATATATATATTTTAAATAATGCAGTCGTTTTTGTATACAGCATATTTAAGTCTAGTACGGCTTATGTTTCATGTAACAGAACTACGGCACCGTATAGCGAAACAAATGTTTTCTAAAATTGGGCGCGCAACCAAACACAACCTCATTGTCGGTGGAAATGAAAAGAACTTTGCATATTAAAGAATTGTATTCAAATGATTCATCATATTACATATTCAAATCATACACCAAATTGTTACGTTGAATTTTAAATATTTTCCTTAGATCGAACGTGCCCGTCGTGTCAAATGTTTTCAGGTGCTGTAAAATTTTTTTTTTTTTTTTAAATCGGCACTGCTGGTTGACTGATGACCGCTACAACTTCCTGGAGAAGTCTATTAAAAAAAAAGCGCGTCAATTGTCTCAAACACGGGTACGAAAAAAAAATTTATAAATTCAGTTAAATAAATAAAATAAAAATATAAATCACCCTCACGAGACACTCACCGTCATAATGCCGATAAACTAAAATTGCAGTTTATAATTTAAATATCTTAATAGGAGTAAGTATTTTTTTTAATTAATTTAAATATTAGAGTTATAATTAATTAATAACTAACTCACCATCAAGCTGTTTACCAGCAGGGGTAGGCAGAGAGGAAGTAGAGTGCCACACTCTTCTGTCCTGATACACAATTCTCGCCTCATCTACATTCATACATATTCTCATACAAGCTCGTCGATTATTAAGGCTTCTAACAGGACCATCTTTCAGTATCTGGTTTACCTGATCGTACCATCAACACTTGGACCAAACCACCTAAGTGATCTTTTCGTAATCTTACTTTACTAAGATCGGCTTTAAATTCTTTCTTTATTTCTTCATTCTTTACTCGTTCATAAATGGTTCTGCTGCATATACGCCTAAGTGATCTCATTTCCACTGCATCCAGTCTACTTTCGTTCCTCTTCTTCTCATTTCCACACATCAGTGATGAAACCAGAACTCAATTGTGTACCGCTAGTATCATTGTGTAAATAAAATCTAACATAAAAAGTCAATATATTACAATTTGACGCCACAGTCAAATGGGGGAATAGCAATACGGTAGAGCACTCGGTTAACATATGAGAGGTACCGGGATCGATGTTCGATACCTTCAATATTATTTTGTTTTCTAATAACTTAGAAAACGCTTAGTATCGATCCTGGTACCGGTAAATATGAAAATAAAACACAAGAGAAAAGTGAGAATATAAAAATAGTAGGATAAATAGGGTACCTACCCCATTTTAAAATCGTGATCGCCTTCCGAAACGTCACAAAAAAAAACCTAACGATTCTGGCTAAAATCAACCAGTTTCTAAAAGCCAAGCAAATCAAAAATGGCATCGAAACAATCAAACCTTCAACCAAAACTCTAACCACAGAGACCACTGAGCAAAATTTGGTCAAGAGGTGTTCAAATAATGCATTATGAAAAGCCAAACAACTTTCCAAAATATATCTGTTAGCCAAGAATATAGACATTGTGCATAGCATGTTTGTTAGAAACAATAAAATAACGTATTTAGAATATTTGTCAAACTCTTCAACTGGGAGTCATAGATATCAAATATTAACGTAAAACGTATATACACTCAATATCTCAATAATGTATCGAAACATGCCCAAATTAATATCCAGGATGACGTGATGTAATTGTATATTTTATCTCCCTCTTTATGTATATATATGTGCACTCTTTTGTATTTATTGTTAGTTTTAAATTCGCCCTGACTAAGCTTGAGCTAAGCGAAACCAGTTGGCGTTTAATAAAATTCGTAGTTTCATGCAAAGTGATTGTGTTTTGTCTTTCGATAGAAGGCGGCACATGATGAAGTCTTGTTAAAAATTGTGTGCGCGCTATTTTTTTTAGTGTGCGCTATGGTGCGAATCCCGGTAGCGCAACAACAATATTTTTTGATAAAATTGATTTTATATGTACATCTTTATAATTAATACATTAAATTAGTATTTAAAACATCACAGACCGTCTGTTCTGAATAATTATAACTTCACAGTAAGAATATGTTCTCCTTAATAATGAAAACACTATTTATATTATACATTAACATGTTTTGATACCTAAGGTATATATTTTTAATTATAGTTTACACTGTTTCTTGAAGAAGATCCCATGGGTTTCGAAACATGTTGATGTACCAATAAATAGTGATTTTAAACTGAGTGTATTTTTATTTTTTTATTATTTAAACAGGTATTTATGGATATTAGTGACGTGTGTGTGCATATGTTGAATTTTTGTTTCTTTCTACCAATCTCAAACTGATCTCTGAGTTTATTTCCAGATCTAAATATCAACACGTGTACATAGTACTAAGGTATCTCTCATTTTGTCTCATTCAGTGGACACAGGACATAAGGAACTTGTAATAACATTGTTCACAAAATAAATCATTCTCGGAAACACAGATGTCATCCTTCGGTTGTGGAATGATTAAATCCACCCTTACGACGATTAACGCTTCCCACCCAATAGCTTCCTGTTGCAAAACATCCGGCCGGCAGGGGATGTCGTTTGCACAGTCTCTTTCCATATTCAGCAATTCAAATTCATCGGAAGATTAAGCGAAAAAAATAACACTAAATCACGCATCAGGCCACAGGAAGCAATTTAGGATGCTCGAGACACGCGGTTTCCGTACAGAAGAAATATTCACAAACAAATTGGGTACACGTCCACATGTATGTGCATTCACAGCGGCTCAGACGAGCTTAGAAGACCGGTCCGCCCAGACTATAAATCAGCCTCAGGCAGTTTCTTCTGCAACTCGGTGGATGCGCCGAGACTGTAGCGCCGACTAGGCTTCCCAGCAGCAGTCGTCATGATGAGGGCATTCTTCAAACGACGTTCTATTTAATACGCTGTTTAATATAAAAACCTTTGTCCTGTCAGGAAAAGCTGGGTCAATATTACAGTTTCAATTAAAAATATTGTGACATCTTTTATCTCGGATGGTTTATAGATAATAAGTAACAAGCAGGGGTGTGAATAACTAAAAATTCTGGGAAACAAATATAAATTTAAAAATTGGATTAACATTATTTTGCAATTAGTGCCATCTGTGTACCAGTAGAGACACTTTAATTGCTTAGTTATAAAAACTCACCACTGTACTCATAGCGCTCTTTTTTTACTCGCCGCATTGTGTTATTTACATTACTCAGTTCTGTCTTTAAGCTCGTGAATTACTCGAGTCATATAAATGGCTATTTACTGAATTGAAAATTAATTTCGGTTGACCCGTTTTGTATGGACCTATGCTGTTTATTAACAAAATAACATTAGAAAGGGTTACAACTGTGTCCAAATCATTGAAATGTCTACTTCCTTTTTTACTAATTCGCGAATTTTACTATCTTACTGTTTTTAACGTGTTGATTTCATGATTGTTCTTTAAATTTGGTGCATGGATTGGTTTTTGATTCGAGAAAAACAAAAAGCAATTGGCATAACTATTTCCTACGTTAACCTTTAATAAAAACTATTATTTCCTTTAGTTATTACGTGTAGTATTTTCAAACAATAAATGAATCATGTTCAGTCATAGAAAGTGTTCTTAAAAACGTCCATACATTTTTTATATGGGTAAGAATGTATTATTTACGTTAAAACTTAAACTTTAAAAACACTATTAACAGTACTCTAAAATTATAAAAAAATACTTGATAGGGTCGTATAAACGATGGATTTATTTTGTCCAAAAACGTTGTTTAAACGAAAGTATATATATCGTATTACAAATATTATATGTTATTTTATAACACCATTGGTAACAGCATAACCTAAATCTAAGTAACAAGTACAGTGAATGTATATTACCAGTGACGTTATATTTTCACTGGCGTTTTAGTGAAATACGTTTTCACCGTAAAATATGATATATAATATGTTTCTACTGGCGAAAATATACTTTGACTGATAAGCGCTAGTGAAATTATATGCCCACTCTAAACTGTCAATTTGACAGTTGGGAATCGTCCATTTGCATGTTTTTGTTTTCATTTAAAATACGAAAAAAATATTCAATCGGAGTTATTTTGATGCCGAGTTATCAAAATAGTGCATATTTTCAATAAATATTGGTATTTTTATTTTTTCGAACTAATACATGGATAATACAAAAAATTGTAAAAACAAGATTGTCCGTTTGTAAACAAATACAGTTTCAATACAAATTAAATGCATCAATTAGAAAGATGTACCTACAGAAAAATACAATTTATTTAAAAAATATTTTTGTTGCTACCTGGATCTTTTCCTATCCGAGAAAATGTGTTTTACCAATGACACCATGTCAGACTACTAAATTGACGACAAATTGATACATCTGTTAATTCATTTTTGTTACAATTTTTTTATTGCGATAAATCTCAAATACCTTTGTGTGATATTCGCTAGGAGACGCCAGAAATGAAATCAATTCCTTTTTATTATATTTGGATCAATTTTATTAACTTTATATACTTATAATCAATATTGATACATTTAATTTATATTAAAATACTACAGAACAATGTTATGAAAAAAAACCACAACTTCACAAAAATAATGTGTCATCTTTATTTAATATAGTTTCACTGCGATCTGAAAATATAACATCCCTGGTAATACACAATCAGTATAACACCTACATATGTATACTGAGCATTATAAACTTAAAATGCTTTTTTTACCCGAGAATTGGTTTCAATGAATTAAAATCTTTTAACGTAGAATAAATTTATTTACCGGGTAACCCAGTAATATATTTCACGAAAACTGCCTTAGAAATAGAGCGTTAGAAAACTTTTAACTAAGATTTTCACTGATACCGGGAACGACGCCAGGCTCATTCAAAATCAAAAAGATTTTGTAAGCGCTGAATATCGATCCCGCCACCTCTGACAAGCTAAGCGAGTACTACATTATCTTACTTATGCCCAAATAGTCGGCAGTCTCAAATTGCCTCATAAGTATATATGGATAATTTTAGAATTTAATGAACCGTTTAATATTTTTGATATACCTTCTATATTATTTATACGTTCCTAACATAAAATATTAATACTGAAATTAATTCGTTTTAAAAATATAATCAAAACTGCTATTTTCATTTATACAATTGACTTTTCGGCAAGATAATGGTTAGTGTTCTCACCTTTTACGAGGTATACCGCAGTTCGGTTCTCCACAAGGAGATTTTTATTTTTTATTTATTTAACCAAATTTATGAATATTTTATTATTTTGTTTTAGGTATTATTAACGAATTTTCGTTGGGTTGATTTATAGATACTAATTAACGTACTATCACGCCGTTTTTCTGCGGGGGTAGGCAGAAGGAATAGAATGCCACTCTCTTCTATCCTGACACACAAATCTTGCCTCATCCAGATTCATACATCTTTTCATACAAGCTCGCCGATTATCGACGCTACTGACAGGATCATCTTCCAGTCTTCAGCCTCTAGTCGTAGTCAGTCAGACTAAATACCAAATAAATATATAAATACTTATTTGATATAATAATACTTCATAATGAGAAAACGTACTAAATACTTTATTTCTCGAGAAAACACTGCACATAAGTTCAGAATAAATCAAGATCTACTTTTTTTTATTGATGTTCAAGAACGTAACAGCCACGGGTTGCCAATCTCTGGCTTAGATAATAATGTATAATGAAGGTAATGACCCATCATCTTTAGCCAACCCGTGGCGCATGAACCCCTACATTACTACTGCATTATTAAAAAATACTACCTCCTGCTATTTTTAGGCTTTGTCGGTACCGACCGAAGTGTGTCGCACTTTAGCGTTGCATTCCACTCGCCGAGGCTCCTATTCTGACCTTGAATAACTCCGCATGTTCAAATAATACTTATTTTCGTCTATCATAAAAAAACTAAGCAATCTGTATGTATAGTCACATAACATGTAAAGTTATTTTGTCCCGAATTACAAAAGGAGTACCGCAATGATTTGATCCTATGAGATATATATCGTCAGCAGACTGCTCTAATTAGTGTCAAATATACTGCTCTAATTAGTGTCAATTGTAATATCAAAACACAGCTCTGTGATATTAACCTTTACCATAACGTGATATAAAATACTCGTACGCAGCCATGCTGTCAACTCGTATTACCTTAAGAAATTAGAGTTCAGTTTGTCTTTGAAGTGAGTAAAAATGCTTTTGAAAAAATGGTTAATGCCATAAATTTACTATAAGTATTAATCATTAAATATAAAAAATATATTTAATATTATAATTGACAGCGTCAAGTCCTGTATAGGATGTTGCATTATATAATACAACCTTCATTTGTACCCGTCTTTCTTTAATTAGTGAGAAAGAGACACCATTATATTCGTATGTTTGTTATTATTTTGACTGTGAAATTAATATATGATTTCTTTCTGTCTCGACACAAATGGTATTTTGTCAACGTATTAATTTTACAATATAATTGAAATATATTTTTTTTAGGATTCGCCTTACATGCTTGATTTTTTACTAGTCATTTCAAAGCGTAAATATTTTCCATCAATTTATCTAAAATATAAATTGCATGCTGCGTGTATTTACCGAAATATTACAGGTTTAATTAGAGCGGTAGACCTGTGTTACTGCATGGTTTAGGAAAAGTTAAAACAAATTACAAATCAATTAGAAATATATACACCAGAAATATGGAACTTATATTATTTACAAATTTGTCGGAAATGGATAAAAAAAGTTTCGAGTTCGTATCCCTGTAGTAACCAAATATTTTTACATACATAGATTTTTTCTTTACACCTTTCCAATTGATTAATTTTAATTGTTTCAAATATATTTACCAGAATAAAACATTATTCGATTGGTATTATTTAGTTACAAATTAAATTAATCAACTAGAAAGGTATACAAAAAAAAAATATTTATCGAAAAAATAATTTGTTGATACTAAAATATTTTTTCGATAAATAGATTTTTTCTATATAAAAAAAATATTTATTAGGCGTTTAATTCGCAATTAAGTGAATAAATCCAAATACATCATTCACAAATTAATATCACGGTGATAAAATAAAACATTGTTATGTCAGAGGTTATTGAAAAAATAATATAAAAATGTGTATTTTGTAATGAAAGTGTTGTAATACATATAAATTTTATTTTATTTATAACGATGTTCTTTTTGTAAATTTGGCATTCGTTTATATTAATAAACTTGTGGAAAAAGGTTTGCCATCGCTAACTATAATATAAATATTAACTATAAAAAAGATCACTAATATAATAATACTATTCTGTCATGCGATATGGCACAACTAATGTGCGTATTAGTGAAAAAATAAAAATTATAAAAAAAAAATATTTTTACGATTTGCTAAATTTATTTTACGGTTAAAATTCATTTTTATAGATTGTTAACTTCGTTTTATTAATTTTAATATAATTTTCTTTACTCATTAATTCCAAAGACTTGCTTACTTACCATCACGCCGTTTCCCCGAGGGGGTAGGCAGAGAGGATAGAGCGCCACACTCTTCTGTCCTGACACACAATTCTCGCCTCATCCATATTCATACATATTCACATACAAGCTCGCCGATTATTGAGGATTCTAACAGAACCATCCTCCATTATCTGGTTTACCTGGTCGTGCCAAGTCTTCCGCGGACGTCCTCTATTTCTGGTTCCATCAACACTTGCGTCGTATATCTTTCTTACCATTCTCTCCTCATTCATCCGTTCCATATGACCAAACCACCTAAGTGATCCTTTCTTAATCTTACTCACTGTAGCATAGTTGGATAATGCACCTTCCCCGGTTAGGAAAGAGATCCAGGTTCGAATCCCGGTGGCGCAACAACAATATTTTTCGATAACATTGATTTTATATGTATATCGTTATAATTAATATATTTAATTCATTTTTAAAATATCACAGACCGTCTGTTCTGAATAATTACAACTTCACAATAAGAATGTGTTCTCCTAAAAAATATTACATATGTTTTTGATTAGTTGGCGATATCCTGAAGAAGAAAATGATGTTTTTCGAAACTGATAGATGTATTTAATTCATTGAGTGGTTAATAAAACAAAGATAACAATCTAAAAATAAAAGGAAACAGACTCAGACAAACTTTATAGAGAAAAACTTGCCAGATAGCCGATAGTTCTTCAATAGACAAAGATCTCACCAAAAGAAATGTGTTTTGATAAACCGAATGACATCATCGTACTGAGATTCGCGCAACAATGTATCGGTTATCGCTCTACATAGAGATTGACGTAATAAATAAACAATTTTATAAAATATGTATATATAAACTAGCGATAAACTAAAGGTTACATTAGCAACGATTTGACGATCGGAGGTCGTGACATCAAATACAGCAAAATAATTTATTTAGTTATGTATTTATTGCATGTTTGTGTAGTCATATATGAGTATAAAGTCACGCTATCGGCTGTTGAATTCTGAGCACGGTAATTTTTATTGTAAAATTTCCAAATGGTTAAAAAAAAATTTCCAGCTTTTAGAACATGTATAATTTATTTATATTATTTTAAAAAGCTTCACCATAGTATTCAAGTAGTTTATCAGCTACCTTAAGAATCTTATATTTTTTTGTATTTTTAAATAATATATTGTAAATTCCCCATTTTCATAAATAAGAATACAAAAAGTTAGTTTCTTCAAAATGCATTTATATGTATAAAAAATCATTTTAAAAAATATACTTTTTTTAAATGGTAAACTGGCTTTTGACCCACCTGTATAATAAACGTTCCACAACAGTGATAACTTGAAGTCTTCCAAAGTGCAAATATGCTGACAAATCTCTTTTATGTAACTGTGTATTCCATCATCGTCTCACAAATATACAGGGTGAATATTATGTTCCAGACCAACGTTGTTTTTAAATAACTAATAAATTAAACATATTTTTTAAATTTAATTTCTATTTATAAATTATATGATTTATTACAATTATGAATAAAATGTGAGATTGGCCAAATGATCGCTTCTGGCAGCGGCACAAATGGGTGCTCTTTTAACCATATTTTTCATAACATTCTCGTACACTTCGCGTCTTATTTCAGCAATATCATTTCGAATATTACCCTGTAGCATGGGAATTGTTGTTGACTTATTTGTGTAGACCTTTCTTTATGCGGCCGGAAAAAATTTCTTGCAAAATTTCAAGCGTAGCTCGGGCTGTGTGTGAGGTGGCACCGTCCTATTGAAACCACACGCGTTGCAGGCTCAATCGACCCAATTCGGCCACTAATAAATTTTCCAACATGTGGCGATCGCAATCACTATTAATAGTTGCCATTATTATTTATATTAAATGTTTTAATGACTTCGACACGTTGTTGAGGCGTTAAATGCTCCGCAATAAAAAGTAATCAACTACTCTCTACGACTACCAAATGCGAATTGACAAATATCTGCCAAACCAAAATCGAGACCAAACAAAATCAGCTCTTGACCAAAAAAAAGGACTCTTGAAAACTGATCTACCAAATTAACGAGCGATTTTAAATACCCGACTTCATCTATAAGATAATCAAAGATCTCGATCCAGTGATTTAAATTTGATATGAATACATATGTGAAAATAAAACTACTCGTTTAATTTACTTGAGATGCGTTTCGCCTTGTAAGGGCATTATCAATCTGACAATTTAACTCAACAACTTGTATTTATAACTATAATTGGGGGGCAGCTATACAAAAGGAAGAACATTATTCGTTGGAATTCTGAAGATTTCCATATACTTTGAATGCTTCTAATTATTCTAAGTAACCATTCACTAATTGTACTTTAATATCATGGGTAATTTGTAAAAAAGGACAGCTATATAATTTTACAATCTGAAAACAATGCGGCAAGAGTGACATTTTTAAAAACAGTTATGTTCAACACGAATGATATTTAAAAAATTAATCCAACATAAAAATATCATTCGTGTCTCTTTTGTCGTATTGTCAAAAAACAAGTGATATATTTTCGCATTTGTATGTGATTATGGAGTTCTACAAATTTGGCTCGGAAACAGTAAAAAAAAAAAAGATGTGAATAGTTAAAAAAAAAAAAACGAAATTGGGTTAAAAAGATAGTATAGCGTTATTATTGCGCGTTAGTTTTGTTTTCACATAAACAAGTGCCTACCTACCTAGAACCACAAGATCGGAAGTCCTGACCCCGTGACGCCATTATCAGTGCAACGACCTCTCTGACAATTAAACTTGAAACCGCCAGCGTCGACGTGGGTGATACCAAATACATTTACTCAAACCAATTATTTTTGATTGACATCAAATGTGGAATACAAATTAATTTAAAATATATTATATTTGAGCAAACTAGATCAAGGAGAGAATGAGTGTGTTTTTTTTTTTTTTTGTAAATTGTATCAAATTAAAACATTACAGTTGATCAATAGAATGCATTTATTTTGTATTTTTAAAAATGTACACCGTTTACGAACAAAAATACCACTTGAAATGCCACAATAGATAAATTTTCACGTGACCAGGAGACCCCCTCGTCAAAAAATGTACCTATACTGTATGCGCCGGTTACAGTGATCGCACTGGTGCCGCCGATTTTAATTCTTATATCCGGAAATTATATTGTCCGAAAGCACACGATTTACACAAAGTAATGTGTATTAATGTTATTAAAATGTACATGTAAATAAATTATTACTTAATGTGTAAATACATAAAACAAACACAATATCTTTTCTTAAACAAAACAGTAGATTAATTCAATATTCTTTACTCTGTCATAAATAATGAAAGAATGCAGAAATAAGAAAAAACTATAAAGCTGATATTAATATACTGAGTAAAATTAAGAAAGGATCACTTATATGGTTTGGTCATATGGAACGGATGAATGTAAGAAAGATATATGGCACAAGTGTTGATGGCACCAGGAGTAGAGGACGTCCGCGGAAGACTTGGCATGACCAGGTAAGCCAGATGCTGAATGAGCTTGTATGAATGTGGATGAGGCGAGAATTGTGCGTCAGGACAGAAAAGTGTATCCTCCATGGATAGTTAGTTAGTCAATACAATATTTAACATTAACATTGAGTTACCAAAATTATGCACAAATTTAAACTGCTTATCTTTGTGAGAAGAAAAAGTTTAAAAAATAAACTGAACACTGGCGACAGCTAGCGTGACCGTTGACTTCGGATAAAACGATGCATTGCGTTTGACCAAGGTCAGAGAAATATTAAACTAAAAATTGTATTAGTATTGTAATTGTAATTAAATATATATATATATAAATATTGGATGACATTATTATAACATATTTATTATTTCACTTCTAAAACACATACTTTGTCATGATTTTTATAACCGATATGACGAAAAATAAATTTTCTCACTCCACCAGATTATTTTTTAGCAATACTTAAAAGAGCGAGTGTTTTTCAGTAGGTTTCGATCTTATGAATAATTTTAAAAATATAACAATAAAAAAGTAAAAAAGAAAAATAATAAAAACTAATTACTTATTTAACCTGTATAATTATTGCATTGAAATATAAATATACATATTTATAATCTATGCATAGCGTGATGATATATCGGATTTAGTTAAACGAGATCCGAAGCCATCTCGTGAGGGAAACCTTAGAGTTTAATTAATACAAATTAAACCACAGAAAATGTTTTCGAAATAATAGATATGTAGGTGCCAAACTAAAATTTCACACAAATCGGGTGTGTGCACTTACTACTCTCATGATCATAGATTAACATCGTGTTTGTGTATTTTATATGTGCAGTTCACCAAGAAGGAAAGAAAGAATGAAATTTTATAACATTCAATTTTGACAATTCAATATTTTATTTGTTAGAAAACAGTTGTTCAGCATTGTATTTTGTCTAGGTAGGTACATATTATTTTTTTACTTAATTTTTTTAGTTATGTACCTATCGTGAATGTACTGAATTCGCAAGTAAGTTTTTTACCTACCTAACGGTATATGAAAGGACATATATAAATTTTAAAATACACAAATTCTTAAAAAGTGTCAAAATAAAATTTGAGTTTGGGTAGGTACTGAATAAAATGTGTAATCACCAAATTAACAAGTATTGCGTGTTTCATTTGTATCTTTTGTATTTCTGATACTACACTAGTACATTTTGGGGGGGAGCTACATGTTTAACACTTAATCCGTACTTTTAAACGATTCGTGTAAAGTGGCTTAATAAATGGGAAAAAAACCGTTTCTAAACCACGCTGAGATAAAGAATTAATATACATAATTAATTAATTAGGCTCAATGTGGGTAGACACAGCCGCGGCCTGTCGATTGGCGTAAAAATTTATGGTCCGAAATAGGTTCTACATTCCATTAGCCGTATAAATTGCGTTAACGAAACCAGTTAGCAGTTTAGGCGCAAACACGCTGTGCAAAATCATGACCTAATCACACAATTTAAAAATGTTTCAGTTGTAAAATAAAATTTTTTCGACCCGAACAATTTGATGAATGGCGTTGGAACATAAAATATAGATCATAAGGCTGTGTGCGCGTATACATGTGATACTTTTCTTCTTCTTCTTTTAAATAGGCAATCCACCCTTCAAAGAGTGATTTGTGCCATTTATCAAGTTAAAACTCCATTTTATAGAAAAAAGTACTATAATATTATAGAATAGAAAATACTACATTACAAGTCAATACCGTTGTCGTTCAAAAAATTTGCTATTATACAGATTAAATGTGGCGAGTTAAGGGAAAGAAGATGACACAAGTTAACCGGGAGTTGAAAATTACCATTGACAAGATTATTGTAAAAAAAACCTGTGATCCGCAATGGACAGGCAAAAAAGACATGGTCAAGGGTTTCCTCCTCGGCACCGCACTCACACATTGGGGAATCTATCAAGTTCAATCTGAACAAATGTGAGGCTACCTGGCAATGCCCAATTCTCATTCTAGAGATATTTGATATTGTTCTTTTGGAGACTTTCCTTTTGGAGAATCAGAGAATAGTTCTTTGAATTATTTTAAGCCAATTACCCTTATGATTATTTGGATTCATCCATTGTGCAGTCCAGATAGAATTCGTACGTTTTTTTACCATGTTGAGTCTGTCATATATCGGGATATGGAATTGATGGGGCTGATCAGGAAAGAGTTGCCTCCTTGGCCAGTGTATCAGCACCCCTTATGTGCAGGAATCCAAACGAATGACACCTGTTTATTGTTAATATTCAAATTAAATAGACATCTCCTGATGGAACAGATTATCTTATTGTCTAGTCAAACTTTCATATTAGCAGAGAGGGATTCAAGAGATGCTTACGAGTCGGAGAATATAACAGCCTGTATGCAGATGTCCAAGACATCTTTAATAGTCCAACATTCTGCTGAGAAAACCGATGAATCAGAATCTTGCAGAACAGTAGCAGTCACCTCTCGCATTTATACAGTGCAGACCGACCATCTGATATATCCGACTATTACCGTTAAATATCTGAGACTAAAAGGTAAAATTTAATCTGTGTACTCGAACCGTAACTGTTAACAGTACTAATGAACTTATTCCTGTAAAAAAATTGGAGAAGTTTGATATATGTAAATATACCAGGGGCGTACACTCTGTACAATCAAAAAAGCTGTGCATGACTATAATTACTGCGAAATAAATCAAAATTAAATATTTATTTGATATATGATGCTTTAAGTATGTAGGTCAACGCGCAAATAATCCAAAGTCCTCATGTTAACGTGTTTACTAGAATCATCTAGCTAGCGGAAAAATTAAAAATTGGCGAATCAAGCTACGCATGTGTTTTTGTGCAAAATTTGCCACAATTTTATACGAATTAAATGCATGGTGTTCTAAATACGAAATAAGAACAGGCGTGTTTCTAAAAGCCGCAAATGTGTATTTGAAGTATTTCAAAATACTTTAAACATTATATTTTTTATACTATAAAATTTTGATTGCGGAGAAGAAATTACAGAGGCTAGTGAGTAGAATGTACGATGTATGCAAGGAAAGTGACCTCATGATGAATGTCAACAAGTCGAAAGTGATGGTATTCGAAAAGGAGGAAAGCAAGACACCGCGCTAAATATTTGGCGGTGATGATGAATGGTTGGAACAAGTAGATGAGTTTATGTATTTGGGAAGTATGTATGATAGAAACGGAAAGACAGAGAAAGATATCGAAAGGAGGGTAACTGCAAGGAATAAAGTGAACGGCGCTTTGAATTGAATTATAGCTAATAGGAACTTGTCAACTAACCCAAGACTAGTGGTTCACAATGGAGCCCTGGTACCGACACTGATGTATGGAAGTAAGGCCTGGAGCTGGCAGAAGAAGAACTAAAGTAGACTAAAAGCAGTGGAAATGAGATCACTTAGGCGTATATGTGGCAGATCTATTTATGACAGAGTAAAGAATGAAGAAATAAGCAAGGAATGTAAAGTTGATCTTAGTATAGTAAGTAATATTAAGGTATTATGGTAAGGAAGATATATGGCGCAAGTGTTGATGGCACCAGAAAAAGAAGACTTGGCACGAACAGGTAAACCAGATACTGGAGGATAGTCCTGTTAGAATCCTCAATAATCGTCGAGCTTGTATGAGAAGATGTATGAATATGGATGTGGCGAAAATTGTGTGTCAGAACGGAAGAGTGCGGCGCTCTATCATATCTGCCTACCCGCGCGGGGAAACGGCGCGATGGTAAGTAAGTAAAAAAGTAAAAGTTGAAGAATTTTCCAAGATTAATAGTATTAATATTTTTCAAAAACGGAAATAAGCTGACACAGTAGTTTCATAAAAACGTACTTCTGGAAGAGAGTATGATGAATACAACCTCTATGATAATGTCCATCGCTTTTACAGCATCTATATTAGCAGCATAACCTAAGTCTAACTATAACGCAGTGCACGCCACTGAAATATATATATGTATGTCATATTAGTATTACTATTTTTGAGCCAAGCTGATCGCTTATGCTATGAAAAACGGGAGGCGGTGCGGTACACATGTTTCACATACCGTGTGGACTGCCAGACGCACGAATGTCTCCAATTTGAAGAAACTACTAACAAATTGACTTCTCGCCTGAGACGAATCTTTCCATTTTTTTGGGAATCTTGCGTGAAAAAAGATATCTAGGTAGTCTCCCGGGTCTCCATTGATATCATACTACGATACCGATCATTTGATAGTTTCCATCAAATAACCTTTCACATTGTGAAATGTATTTTATTGTTATTAAGGAGAACACATTCTTATTGTGAAGTTGTAATTATTCAGAACAGACGGTCTGTGATGTTTTAAATACTAATTTAATGTATTCATTATAAATATATACATATAAAATCAATTTTGTCGAAAAAATTTGTTTTTGCGCTACCGGGATTCGAACCTGGATCTCTATTTCCAATCCGGGGAAGGTACACTGCCAATTGTGCTATAGCAATATTTTTCAACAAAATTGATTTTTTTAATTAATACATTAAATTTTTATGTATTTTATTGTATAATTAAATGAATTCGCGTCAATTTGATAATTTTAACACATTGGATATGTCAATTGGGAAGGAGCAATGAAAATATATGAGAATTGAGTCCGGATCTTTCTATTGCCAGTACATAAGACTTTGTTTTATTTTATATGGTTTATGGAATATTGTACGCATTTCTTCAATACATAATCATATGCGAGGAGGTTTATATTGTTAGTTGATTTTTATAATCAAATAATAGTAAGTAAATTCTTTATCATGGAACAGTTTGTCATCATAAAGCTTTATTTTATTTATTATATTATTTTAAAATATATATATATATGTACTGTGAATCTCGACCGATCGTTCCTCTAATAATCGTTTTCCCGCACGCATCGTTTATTTCTTCGAGTCCCGAATTAATTTCATAGATAGAGGTTTCACTGTATATAAAATTCATTATGTAATATCTAAAAATATATATTTTTTTAAATCTGTAATGTTACGTTTTTTATATTTAAATGTCCGCAATGTAACAATTTAATTAAAAATCATAACAATTATAATTTCATATGAAATAAAAATAGTATGCTAAAAAAAATCTTTAAAGTCACATGGTCAGAAAAATATGTAGGTACTTCATTTTGTAACTAATATAAATTAGCAGAAAGCTTATTTTTCATAAATTGTGTCTTTTAAAGTTACTACTGACATGTTTGTTTTGCATATGTTAGCATTCATGTTTTATCACATTTAATATTGAAACCAGAGTCTTTTAAATGTGTTGAATGTGTGACGATTCGAACAATGAAAATCCTTGAAAGGGAAATAAATATCCTTTGAATCATTTTAACCGAAAATTTTTGTAAGTACCGCCATTGTTTTGTAGATGGCGCCATGTATATGATCTCATTAAAAATATTGCCATTTCCATTGTTACACAGAAAGAATGTGCGGTTGGCGTTGAATCGCTCGACCACCAAATTTGTCCTATTTTTCATAGCACAAGCGCTCGTCTTAGTAATAATAACATTGGATAATTTTTATAGCGCCATTTTCATAAAAAATATCACCTCAAGGGCGCTTTACACATAAACTGTTTATAGTTTTACACTATCTTTGTATTTAAAATTAAAAATTGTTATTTTCACTTATGAAAATGATTTTTTTATGGTGAGTTTTTAAATAAAGTCTCTGATGCACTGTCCCTTATGACGGAGGGCAAAGAGTTCCACGCTTTTGGGCCTGTCACCGCAAATGCCCGTTCATTAAACTTAGACTTCTGGCAACGGCTTGTCTGTTCCCTTTCTGCGACTGAAGTAGACTTAGTTTGAAAAATATGAATATGTATTTCTCTCATACTGACAACATGTGTTGACTCCAGAACTCCCCTATGTACTGCCAGTCTGCCTTGGCCGTAATAGAAGAAGAAGAAACACAGATAAACCCTTTTAGCCCCCTTTTATTACTAAAAACTCTTCAGTCTTTTAAGAGTGCGACCGTGACAAATATAATGTCTTGAACTGTTAAATAAAAAATATATTTATAAATAGCTTAATTTGCAATCAAAGTCAATGTTTGACATAGTTAGTTTTTTTGACAGAGTTTTTTGATCAAGGCCCTGCGCAATTATGACAATTGATTTAAAAGTATATAAATTATAATTTGCTCGGTGGCTATTACACGCTCAATGTCATTTGAATACTTTTAAGAATTTATAAAAAATCGTGTACGTAGTACACGGGCTCTAATTAAACAAAGTATTGCGTAATATGTTTTTTTAAAGATGTAAAATTATTGTATTTTGGCAGATTGTGGCGTAATATATTTATGTCTAGACTAATAAAAAATTCGAATAGATCGATTTAATGGGTTTTTTTTTTAATATTGTTTTGGTTTTTAATAATTACATATCGCCACAAATCAGTAAATGAATAAACATAAAATAATCTTTACATATAGGAGAGGGGTTTGGAACATTAGTTGCGGGACGAGGGGCATTCTACACACAATATTTGTGGAGACATAAATTCGATAGTTTATGACACATTTATGGAACAGTAAAAGTATTTACTATTCAAAAATTAAATATTTGTGTAAACAAGACGTACTTTTTACATGAATGCATATTATTAAGGAGAACACATTCTTATTGTGAAGTTGTAATTATTCAGAACAGACGGTCTGTGATGTTTTAAATACTAATTTAATGTATTCATTATAAATATATACATATAAAATCAATTTTGTCGATAATTTGTCATTAAAAATACTAGCGGTATAACACAATATATAACGCTGTATCCCGGCAGCGCAAAAACAATATTTTTCGACAAAATTGATTTTATATGTATATATTTATAATTAATACATTAAATTAGTATTTAATGCATATTATATTGTCAGAGTTTAAATTTTCGTTCCAATCGAATCATATATTTTTTTAAAAGTCGCGGAGTGGTACCAAAGTGATCACGTGGATAACACTAAAATGAAAATGTTGAAACAAGGAATTAGCGTTTGTTCATTTATTACCATGTTTTTTACTCATTAAAAATGTAAGTGACCCGGGAGAACTACAAAAAATAATATTTACATTACAAATTACAAGTTATTTCTGTTGTACGATCTGTGCACATCTCAGTATGTTTGTCTATTATTTTATAAGTTATTGCATGATTTTAATCCACTAGAAATATGTGGCGTTTGCCCTATTTTGAATGTGGTAGCTTTATGGTTTTTAATGTTTTTTGTATTGTATGAAGATATTGTCACACTTTTTATAGCATGTATATGAATAAAATATATATATATTAAATGGTTCACGTATGACTGCGAAATGTAGACCGTCAACAAAAGAAGTACAAAAAATTAGAAAAACGCAAAAGGGCCCATGCCCTTGTGACATATGTTGAGTATCACATCGAGAAACGGGAAAAATAAAGTATGGATAATACAACAGACAAGAGTAGTGGATATAATGCAAAGCGGCCAGAAAATGAAATGGGTAGGCCACATCAAACCCATGTGAGGCCGACAGGCCGCCCTAAAAGTTGTTGAACTAATGAAACCATCCAACGTAGCGAATAACAATGAACAGAGAATAGTCGGAGACACTTGAGGAAGCTTTCATTCTTCATCCAGCATTAGATATAAAACAGATGATGATGATGAATAGACTAAGATTATGAAGAACATTTATTTAGTGGTAAGGTTATTTGTGTATTTATTCTTAATATATAATATAAGTGTATAAATATATGTTGTAATTTTTAAAAAAAATCCTTTTTACTATAATTTATCTTGCATTTCATTTAAAACCTATGTAGTTTCTCCCCCTTCCTCGGGTATATCAATGTTCGTACGCATATTGAATTGCATCAAGACTTTACAAATAAATTCCATAACATTAAAATAAATTTTCCGTTTAACCTTTTAAACCCCATGAGCGCGTTAACACGACAAACTTTGTATGTCGCGACAAGCTATAAGCGTGTCAACATGCACATTTGGACCTTGCAAACCTGCAGAGATTAAAGTCATAATTTAAAATCATTTTGCCATCTGTGGACGACAGGTCCCAGCTTTGGATAGATGAGTCAAGACCCTTAAGGTCTAGTCTTACCCTGTGTCGTGTCTTCCATTTCAAATAGAGTTGGCAGTTTAATGGTTAAAGGTCGTCAGACGATGGTGCGAGGACCACACCCTCGAAAAGCCGCTCCCCGCAATTGATAATAGGATGTATTATTTATTACGCACGATAAAAACATAACAATTTTCATTTAATCTTTACGTCGGCCATAATAACTAGAGTAACTAGATCTGGGCTCGATATCGAGAATAAACCCGTTTTAGTAACACCGCGCCAATGTTATCTAGACACAAATATTCGTATCCCAACATTGGCTTTCACTCTTTTTTGTGCATATGTTACCACTGGGAATGTGGTCGCTATTTGTTTGCACTCAGACCGGATGCCCCAAAAAAATATGCCGCTTTATTTATATTTATCCACCGCACGACAGAAAAACGTTAATAATTCAAAACAATTTTTTGTCAGCAGCAGGTATACTAATTTATATATATTATTTGACAAGATCAAAAAGTTTAACTTTCTACAAAAAAATATTTTTAAAATGTATTATTAAGGCTTCCCTGTCAAACAATTCTTATTTCCGCGTTATTTTTGAAAATGTGGGTTTTAATTATTCATTTTTACATACAATATTACTAAGATAAAAAATTTACACTAATGTAAAACTAATACATTTAATGGTCGTGGTCTCTATTATAATGCTTGTATTTTCTTAATTATAACAAATAATATTCAGTTTATTAGTTTTACATTAGTGTAAAGGTTCTATCTAAATAGTTTTAAAAAAATCAAATCTGGCGTATAAGTGCTGATATAAATAAATAAAAAAAACACACATTTTAGTAAAAAAAACGCGAATATATTAATTAATTTTGAAAGCACGGCCTTAATTCATATAGTTTATTAACTTTGGATGTACTGGTCTGATATTGTATTGTATATTGTAATCGGTCAGTTAACTAGTTGGAGTTAGTATTGTCTGAATTATTAACCGTGCTGAATAGTACCTTCTAAATCATTGAAATATTATTAACCATATACCAATATTATTATGAAAACTGGTCGATACTAGTGTATAGATTGCTACGCATCGATTGATTCAATCTTATCTCCATATAAAACGCAATAGACAAAATTTAAATAAATTACTCATGCTTTGGATGCTCCGCATCCCTTGTGATCTAGAGTTAAAAAGCTTTGGACTCCAAATAAATTCGTCTTGTTCTTTAGAGACCAGCCACGACACGGCGCGCGCACGCAGCGAGTCCAAATACATATACATTCTCAACAGCATACCAGCAACAGTGGATTCTATCATTCGTTCCGTATCCACAAAGTTTGAAAGTGTTCGACTTTCGCGCATGCGCATTCAGTGCCGCCCGTCAACATCTTCGAATACTGTATGTGTATTCGTTAACAGCATCCAACGTACAAAAAACGACTTTAATGCTTATGGGTATAATGCACAAAACAGCATACATATACCAAGTGAAGCGAGCGAATTGCTTTGTGAAATTTGTTTGTGTGACGCATTTTTGACAGTTTAGCTTGAATACTTGAAGCCGAATTATTGAAACGTTGAATATTCCCTCGATTATATGTATAAACTTGTTTTCCAACATGCTTTCTACAAAAAGTCACCGACCGCCACTGGTACCCAGATCATTTTTGATTTGAAAGTTTAAATATTAATTTAGAATTTATTTATTTCTAATAAATGTATTTATGATTCTAATTAACACACCGTATTGAATGAAAACATGGATATTAATGTATAATTTAAGGAGAGGAACACGACGGATGCCTTCGAGATGCGGCGATCATTGAGTTTTGCATGTCGGATATTATTTGAAGAATGGAACCCTGCCGCAAATAAAATACCGAATGTGGCTTCATCAAAATGGAAATGGATTCACCAAATTAGAAATCCGGAATAATTACAACGAAACGAGCCGATCTGTTTCGGCATCGGGCACGCACACATGCACACGTGCGGGTGCGCGGGTGTCGGATATTGCCAAGTGATTGAATAACCTTCAAAAATACATCGCGACCATTAAAAAACCCTCGCAATAAATAACGTTATCTCGCGTAGATTTCGTATTTTTTTGATAAATTACCACAAGATAAGCTTATATAACCTACAGTGTCACCAGAATTTTAATTCATTTATTAAATATTATTATTATTCCTTGAGTGTTGCGTGTATCGTTGGCGAGAAACGAACGTCGTTTCAATTCTTCAAGAATTTTACTGAAATAAGTATCTCAACGACGTGTAGAAAAAAATTCTCGCACATTTTAGACATGTTGTAAACAGATAGCCTGAAAAAATACAACTGCCAATGCACAAGGTCGAAGAGGGAGAGATGAATCTTTCACGATCTTTCGCGAGATTCCGCAAACCAAGTTCACGAAACGACCGGAGTCTGGCTGCGCGCGTCGCACGAAGCAAGACCCAGGATCGCGAGAAGAATCCACCACTCACGTTAAGGCAAACGCGCCGTAGACGCGGACCAAAGTACGATGTTTAGACACGAGCACGTCGACTATTAATAATATTGTATAGCGCCATTTATAGATATTCTAATTAATTTAATTTCAACAGTGTTCAGTTTATTTTATCATACCCAGTACCTTAGTTTTAAATTAAATTGAATAAACAATACTAACTCACAATCGAGAGAGTTCAACATCCTTCACCATAGATGCTCATCGATCATCGAGGCTTTCTGTCCAATTATTCATAGATCGTCTTACAATATCCAGTTGGTTGATCTGAACATTCTCTATTTCTGTTAGTCTCGACTATCGAGACACACCTATGTGTCTGTTTATCTTTAACCAATCACTCTCCGCCAATATAACTCCACATGTCCAAGCCACCTATGCAAACCTTTCTAAATTCTATGGATTATGCTAGAACATTCTACATTCTTTCCTTATTAGTTCATTGTCCATTTGGTCCTCTTTTGTGTATAGTAAGATTAACACACTTCAGACTTTTCTTTCTAAACGTATGTTAGTGTACATTGCCAGTAAGAAAAAATATCAAAGTAGCGAGATCGCATGTCTTATATAAGTATGTCGAACGTGTTTTTAATATCTCTGCATTAAGATTACTTAAATGTATATTTAATAACATTTATTATCCAAAAACATCACTGTATGTAATCAATTTAAGTAAAAATGTATATATTTTTATTTATTACTTTTGTTTTATTAACCACTAAATTGAGTTTAAATACATTTACCGGTTTCGAAAAATACCATTTTCTTCTTCAGGATGTCATAACTCCTATGTTATGACATAGGAGTTATTTTCTTCTTCTTCTTTTCGAATCAAATATCTAAACACCTACCACGAAACATTAGACCGGCATTTTATACAAATAATAATATAGGAAATTTACTCATAAATTCTAAAGACAAAGATGATAAATTTAACAATTCTGGTGTCTATAAACTTAGTTGCAAGGATTGTGCTGCATTTTTGGTGCAATGGTATTTTTCTAAACCGGTAGATGTATTTAAACTCAATTTAGTGGTTAATAAAACAAATATAATAAATAAAAATATTAATTTTAACCACAAAGTTAATATTGCTAATTTGAAAAGTATAAAAATGTATATATTAATGTCTAATGTATAATCTAATTTAATATTTGCACTCAGTGCATCCAAGATCCGAGATCCATTCACTTTGCTTCTTGCATCCATTCAACTCGTTTTTGGTGTGTTTCATTATGTTAACGTTTCCCTTTCCATTAACCAAATACAATCTCTTTTATTTATTTTTGCCATTAATTTATTCCGGTGCGGTTAGTCCGAAGACGATAATTTTCAATTTTAATTAATGTATCAAAATTGAGAATGCGCAGCCGCTCCCGTTATGTAACATCGTAGAATAAAATAGATCGTTTTACATGTGGAACGTACATATGTACAAAATTCAATTGTTCATTGTTGAATGTTACATTAGAGGCGAGTTGACGAAATAATTGTCAGAATTTGAGAGCAAAACTTCTGAATCTAGAGTAGACGAGAACTTTTATTACATGCATCGCGTGCATGGAGTATAAAGCTCAACAAAGTACCGAATAAATTGTAAGCATTCATTGTTGAATATATTATATAATAGTTGACAGAAGAGTCGAATTCTAATCGATCTTCGTGCGCGTTATTTGTTCAACAACCGCATGTTGTTTTTTTTTCTTTCTATAAAGCGCGTGATTTATCAAAATTCGAGTCGAAGCCTTTCGACGAAGAACCTCGGCAAGGTCACAAAGGTGACAAATGGTCGCAACCGGCGTCCGGAGCAGAAATCTGCCAGCCTGAATTTCTTCAAGCGACACTCATCGGTGCAGGTAAGAGCTAGACGTCTACTTTTTGCATATAAATATATATTCATTTTTTCAGTGCAGCTTTTGATAATTAATGGAAATCAATTAGTTTATCAAGATCAGAGATATTTTTGATTATTTGTCTCATTTTCCGAATCTACCCTTGACACGAAGTGCGCATGAAAGTGCAACAGGTGTTTGCCCCGCCGGCACGGTAATTAGGGCAACAGGTCACCGCGAGTAAACCTCTTACCCCGTCAACTTCGTTTACTTAGCAAATATTTATCACCCTTCTCGGCGTAGGGGTGTACGAACATCTACCCAAAATAGCGTCTCTCTAGTCGCATCTGCCCCCGGGTGCGTTGCATTTCAGGGGTTGAAAAAGAACACTGAAAATATTATAAATAAACTCGTGCACAGTTTAAATTTGAGAATGTGTAGCGACTGCCCCACTGGCGCGAGCCGCTTTTCTGCAGCGCCGATCTCCAAGCGCGGGCCAGCCGGATTAATGAATGAAACCTCACCTGGTGTCGCGTCAGTTTGTCCACAACCGAAAGTTGACCGCCGCTGTTACCTCTTTGACAACACAAAAAACACAGCACGCCCGACCACGTCGCACCGAAACTTTCCACTGTCACGCCCCCGACCGCGGGAAATAAAAATGTCACTGAAACTTTTCTCAATACAGAACCGAGTGGGGTTCTTTTTCAATCGATCGTTTATATTTATTGTCAGCTCGATTAATTGTCTTTTGATAAATTGCGCGCTGCGCGATCTTTATCAGTCTTCTCGCCCGGCCGCTGGTAATGATATGTATCCAGTGCTGGAGCCGTTCGGCGTCGTGTACCGCTCCGGCCACACGTGCTACGAAAGTATATATGAATGATAATGCTTCTCCGCAATGCTATCGGACGGACTCGGCATGCGGACGACCTCGCGAGCCGATGGCTGACGATATACTGGAACCGGCGGCTGGCGCGAGTAACGCCGTCTAGACGCGACCGCACGCTTCGACTTTTGTATTCCGCGGCGGCTGTATTCGCGGGGAGTATCTTGTATCGGATCGAAAAAGTTCAATCGAAGATAAGGCTAGGCAGTGGTGGAAACGGGCAATTGCATCTCGATCGATCGAATCATCCGCGCCACCCCCCTCCCACGCGATTTTTGCGCGCGTCTAAATGCGTTCAGATTTACAGTTGCAGCAAACTTTATCGCATGCTGCGAAATTATCGAAATTCGTACAAAAAAGTGACCAGTGAGATTTCGCATTCAGCATTTACAGCAGTACAATTTTAACAGATGAAATAAGTCACGTCTAGATATCAGATGACGTTTTCACATCCTCTGTGTGATAACATAAAAAATGATAACATACAAATTAAAATGAAATGAAAAAGGTCTTATTCTTTTTATCGTTTTCAGCCTAAAATTCATTTCCTGTTAAAGTATTTATCAAATTAATAAGTCTTATTATTCAAAGTACAGTCTTACACTGTGTCTAGTTTGTGTTATTTCAGAGAAACGTGTAACTGGTTCAATTTTTATTACACTTTTACATCGATTAACTGTTTGTTTTCAAAATAGAATAACATGATGTTGGGCGTGCGCATTGATTCAGATCTTTTAATGAATACACAAATCAGTAAAACTGTCAGTCCATGCTGCCATCAACTGACAGATTAAAAGTATTCGGAGACATCTTCCTCTTGAGGCAGCCCGTCTACTTATAAATGCATTTGTGGTGTCACGTGTGGATTACTGTAACAGCATATATGCTGGCTTACCAATGTTTCAGCTGGATAGATTACAATCTATTCTTTCAATCTATGCGGCTGCACGGATAATATATGGAGTTTCCAAATTCTCTCATATAACATCCCTTTTACATCAACTACATTGGCTCCGATTCCCTGAAAGAGTTGAATTTAAATTGTACTGGTTGATGTACAAGGCGACTCACAATATGGCGCCTCTATATCTTCAAGAACTTTGTATCCCAGACAATTTGAATCAGGTCAGCCTCTACTTCAGCTGCAGGAAGGGTTGTAGAACCGATCAGCCGTTGCCAGAAGTCTAAATTTAGTGAACGGGCATTCGCAGTGGCAGGCCCAAAAGCGTGGAACTCTTTGCCCTCCATTATTAGAAACAGCGCATCAGAGACTTTATTTAAGAAGAAACTAAAAACGCACTTTTTCATTAAATCATTTCCATAAGTGAAAATAAGGTTTTTTTAATTTTAAAAAACATTATGTGTAAAGCGCCCTTGAGGTGAAAGTTTTTACGAAAATGGCGCTATACAAATTATCCATTATTATTATTTATTATTATGAAAAAGTTCAAAAACGTACCTAATAGCCAGTTGTGATTACCATCATTCGATGAATAAAATTAAAAATCCGTTTCGCAACCAATGGTCGGCTGTGTGGATCACAAGGTTTGAAAATCTGTCTACTAAATCGAAAAACAGAGCAGAACTTTCAAATAATGACAGGTGACTTGTCACTTGACTTGTGACTTGAACGTCGAATAAATTTTTCTGGTAGGCATTTAAATATGATAATCCGGTTAAAGGTAAAATGAATGTAGTTCTGAAGTCAGAATGGTTATTTCGAATAACTATTAAGCAGCTTCCATAAATGATGTCGCAGGTTTACCGTAATATATTTAACCCCACCCCCCCTATGTCACGAATTGTCATATTATGACCCTACCCCCCTGTCCCAGACTTTCACAATTCCGCTGATCCCCTCCCGCTCCCCTAAATATGTGACACATTTCCATCACTGGGTGTCAGCATTCACAAACAACACAGAGCATTTACATAATACTATATGTTATTACCAATCTCATTATTAATTATCAGTACATATTTACGTGCGTACATACAACAGCTTGACTTGGAGATAATTTTCGCTTCCAGTAAGCCCGTGACGATAAGCAGTCTCTTAAACACATTTGTACGCAAAATCAATCAACCTAAGTAAACAATTCATGTATACTTGAATATAATTTATAGATGTATTTAAATATATTTATATACACTTCTTTCCAAGAATACCAACACAAGAATATATGTACATACATAAAGATGCAAAAAGAAATCATATTAGTACAATAACTCCGAAAATATTTAACAAATTATTAAAAAATCATGTAACATAAATTGACGTATTCATTTGAATACATATCGGTTCGAAAATTTGTCGACGATCCACTGTGTTAGTATAGTATAATCGGATAACGCACGTTCCCCAGATTGGAAGAGATCCAGGCTAGAATCCCGGAAGCAAAAACAATATTTTTCGATAAAATTGAATAATACATTTAATTTGTCAATATTTTTGAGTATGTCCAAATCTTCGTAGGAACCAATTACTGGGATTTGTCCCCTGAGGGATTGTCATCAACATATAGATATCTCACGATGCTATTATTTTTACAAGGGAAGTATGGAAGTTAAAAAATAGAAAAATACTGCCTTTTCAGACGTATTCTAGTATATTTGTTAATATTTCTAATGAGCTTCATCCGTACACATAAAGAATATAGCCCCATACTTCAGAAAAAATAGTCTCAGCTTCAACGACATCTATACTGTTACAGGAGAATGAATATTAAATTTTTATATTCATTCTCCTGTGCGACAGCATAGTTGAATGTTCCAATATGATAACATATATACTAATAAAGGCAATACAAATTAAGATTTTTATTTCATTTTAAATTTCTATACCTCTTAAAAAACACCATTTACTATGTTACAAGTATTGTGATAAAAATGTGTTTATTTTAACTATTGTTAGGTCAAATGTTTAGTTATTTATTTACTCAAAATGACATGCACTGTTTGAATTCTCAGTATGTCAAACTTTTAATTATTTTATGCCCATCTTGTAACAATAATAATATTAAATCTGTAAATTATATTAAATTAAATACAGATTTTAGTTTTCAGGGTTTTATTTACTGCAAAAAAAAATCATACACAGTTATAACTCCATTATCATACGTAGGCATTATATAACTGAAATTAAGTAATGTATTTATATTTTTTGAGATTTAGCAAATATTGGGATCATTTGAGGATATCGTAAAATTTTATTTTATTGTTTATTAGATAACAGAGCTTACATTAAAGTTAGATACTAAAGGCGTTGAATAGATTATATTTTAGGTTTATCAAAAACATCCCTTGAATGTATGTTAGTGTTTTTTTATTTTAATTTTCGCAACAAAACTCATAACTTTCAGTTTCGGTCGTTAACGGAAATATAGACAGTAAAGACGAAGTGTTAAGGAATAATAACAACAATTGGATGAATAGACTACAATATTGTATTTAGTTTAGTTATCATCTGATGATGAGAGGGGCTGCACCTCTCGAAACTAGTAGTGAAAATAACCCAACGTGTGTGTAGTACAAATTTTGGTTGTGAAAATTTTAATAATCGTGTTACACCACAAAAGAATCGTCATTTTAATTAATGATAGTATTTTTATCTTCTTCTTTTTCTTCTCCCACGGCCCTGCATGCCATGCCGGAGCTGGGCTACCTCCACAACTGGCCATTATTTTCTATCTTAACGAAAAAATCTTACGATTGTGTCCTAGTTAATTAAATTTTAAACCTCGAGGTTCATTTTTATTCCGTAAGTACCATTTTGCCGTGTAGGTGTAATATACAATATTTTACGAAAACAATTTAATACGCTTAATCCAATAGTTAGTATTTAAAGCAAATAATTTATATATTTATTAACGATACATATTTATTATATAACATAATAATAATCGAATCAGAAATTGCTCGTTGTAAGATGTAATAAATTAATGAGCATTGAAACAAGTCAAGGACTGAATTAAAACGTTCAGATATTCGCATGCGATCAATGAATTTTCCGCTCTGAGAAACAGAACACCGCGTTAACTAATTATCCACTATTGAAAATGAAATTATAGCTGAATAAATAATTATTTATATATATATCAAATCGATAAGATGAAAATATTAAAGCCGTACTATTTTAGAAATCAAAATCACTTTTCATAATACATATAAGCATTATAAATACTAATTTAATATATTAATTAGAAAGACATACATATAAAATCAATTCTATCAAAAAATATTGTTAGGAGAACACATACTTATTGTAAAGTTATAATTATTCAGAACATAGGTCTGTGATATTTTAAATATGAATTAAATATATTAATTAGAAAGATATACATATAAAATCAATTTTATCAAAAAATATTGTTGTTGCGCCACCGGGATTCGAACCTGGATCTCTTTCCAAACCGGGAAAGGTGTATTATCCAACTATGCTACAGCGACAGTATTTTTGACGACAAATTTTCAAACCTACATGTTACACTTTTTCAAATTAATACATCTATCGTTCCATCATTTGAAAGCCGTCTACTTTGTTTTCACGGAATCTCAAATATCTTTGAGTTAACAATTTATTTTTTATTAAATTTTTGGACACATTGACACAACTTATATATTATTAAGGAAAACACATTCTTATTGTGAAGTTGTAATTATTCAGAACATGGGTCAGTGATATTTTTCGATAGAATTGATTTTATATGTATATCCTTCTAATTAATACATTTAATTAGTATTTAAAATATCACAGACCGTATGTTCTGAATAATTACACCTTCACAATTAGAATGTGTTCTCCTTAATAATATAATTATTTGTTCAAAAATACTTATATTCAAAATTTGTTTATTATCACATATGTGATTATGGAGTTATACAAATTCACCTAGGAAACAGTAAAATGAAATGTTATCGTAATGTGTGACAAAATCTGTCAAATCAAAAAATATTTACTGACCTATTTAACTTTTTTCAGAATTCACTTATATTTGGATTACTACTTAAACTCAAAATTTATTTTTAATAAATGATAAATACGAGTATATCATTGTTTTATATATTTAATATATTAAATGTTTTTTCAAAAAAAATTTAGTATCGGATATTTTCATTTTTTTTTTTTTTTCATTTTTGAGCTTTTGAAAGATGGTCTATAGCTTCACTTTACCTATAACTAACCGTAAAATGATTACATAAATGTTATTAAAATTACTTTCGTACATACTCTGACAGTGTCCAAAATATAAAAAGTTGTAATTTTTTTTTTAATAATTTATAATAACGTTAATTTAATTTGTGTTAAATTTCCTACTTACATAGGTATATGTTTAACCTTTTAACTGCTAACGTAAATTAAAATAGAAGACACTACATGGGGTAAGACTAGGCTTAAAGGGTCTTGAATTATCTATCAAAAGCTGGTAAGCTGGATGGTAAAATTATTTTAAATTACGACTTTAATCTCTGCAGGTTTTCATGGTCCAAAAGTGTCTGTTAACACGCTTGGCGTGATTTGCAAAGTTTGGCGTGTTAACGCGCTAATGGCACTTAAAAGGTTAAGGAATGTGAGTATGTAAAGAATAGCACAAAGCAGCTGACGGTGTACACATTTTTGAATGTTTGCAAATAGTTATATAAAATATTATTGAAGGGAAATTTATAAAAGTAAGAAAGATTATTATTTTTATTTAAAATATGCTTTGTCTATAGAAAAATAATATTATCCATTTTAATGTTAAAAATAAAATAAGTACCTTGTTAAAATAAACATAAGTACTCAATATTTATAAAGAAAACCAAACATGATATTATTTGTTTAAACACTATCAAAAATATTTATATATCTTTAAACAAATGTAATGTAACATATATCTGTTATCTTAAAACTGGAGAACGACTCAACCGTTTTGCGGTATTCTCCAGCGGATAATTCTCTTGGGACGTTTTATATTATATATCATCATGGCTAGATCAGGAGACTGAGCAGTAAAATAAATAAGTTGAGCACGTGGTACGTTAAAATCGATCGGGATAAGAGATTTACTGATACATTGTGAGATTTGTACAAGGTTTAATAGTTCTACAAAAAAGTCCCAGATCAATTTATAATACTCATAATTTAATATAAATGGTTATTCTACATCAGGGCACGGTCGGGTTTTCTGCCAATATATAATAAAGATACCAAATAGGTAGACAGATACAATATATGCATAATCAATTACTTTTCGTGCTATTCAGATAATTTAGTAGCGACGGTAAAATCGTTATTTAAACCGTTATTTGACCCGTTATTGAGACTATGATTGTGTTTGATGGTAATAATAATTAGTAAGTTATTATTTATAATTCTTCAAGCTATGACTGGTACACTAGAAAGTAAATCTCAAAATATTTCAATATTAATATAAATTAAATTAATCTATTAGAAAGATATAAAGCAAAAATCTATGTATCAAAAAGAATATTTAGTTGCTACCGAGATTCGAACCTGGACCTCTTTCTATCTTCGATTTCGCTATAGCAATCGAATAAATTATCGACAAATTTGTACTAATATTCTGTAATATTTCAAACTAATACATCTATTATTCCATTTTTAAAAGCAATCCACTTTATATTACGAAGAATCTCAAATATCTTTGATTAAAACCCGATAAGAGACGTCAGAATTAAATTAATTCATTCATTTCATTAAATATTGAAACATTAATGCAACTTATATACTCGTACACATTAAAGAGAACACATTTTAGCTGTGAAATGCACAGCAAAATTGTAAATGGACATAAATAAAACAATGTTATTACTCTACTTGAGTTTATTAGAACTACTCGAATTTCGAGAGAAAGAGAGAAGTGCAAATAAACTCATGTAGAGTTATAACATTGTTTTATTTATATCCATCCATTTTGATGATGAAACTCTACATAGTTAACGCCGATTCTATCAATAATATGTGTTAAATCTCAGTTACCAATCGTCCTCATGATCACAGTCACACGACGGTTTATTACCACAATTATTTGGAGGTTGACTTAATTTGTAAAATATGTTCGTGATATTTACTAATGATTTCAATTCAATTTAAATAATACACAATAAATTCAGTTTAAATAATACACAATAAATTCAGTTTAAATAATACACAATAAATTCAGTTTACATAATACACAATAAATTCAGTTTAAATAATACACAATAAATTCAGTTTAAATAATACACAATAAATTCAGTTTAAATAATACACATTAAATTCAGTTTAAATAATACACAATATTATTATAGTGTTTCCAGTATGGCGCGCACGCTCGTTGTGCGATAGTAGTTATTGGGTACCCTTGTGTAGGCACTACTCTCGCATCCGGTGGTGTGTGGTGTTCCAACAGCCGGGCATTATCTCCATCCTCGGATCGGCCTTCCCATTCTTGAGAAACGGCCGCCGCGCGCCCCCACCAGCGTTGCACAAAATTCTCGGTAAAGCTGAATGACTTTATGATGCTTTTGTGAGAACATTTATGATGATAAATCATTACATTTGACACATTTTTACACAATGGATGCAATGGCAAAATTATACAGAAAAAAAAAATTAGAAAATATAATTTTTGTTTATTTGTATTACAGCTTCGAATTGCTTTCCCTGCAATAATTTCGAAAAATATTACACATTTAACTAATATAAATTAAATTATCGATTAGAAATATATACTAGTAGGTACATGAAAAATCTATATACTTATCGAAGTAATAATTTTGGTTGCTATTTCATAATTTATATTAAAAATACCACAGAACTATGTTATAAATTGCGACATCACAATAAAAACGTATTTTTTATTTAAAATATTTAATTATTAAAGAGAACACAACCTTATTGTGCAGTGGTAATTATTCAGAACATAGCTCTGTGATCCTGATCTGTGAAAGAGATCCAGGTTCGAGTCCCGGTAGCAACAACATAATTTTTTCATAAAATTGATTTTATTTATATGTATATCTTTCTAATTAATACATTTAAATAGTATTTTTAAATATTTAATATTATTGAAATGTGAAACATATGATAGAAACGGAAAGGCTGTGAAATATATCGACAGGGGGGTGATTGCAGGGAATAAAGCGAACGGCGCTTTGAGTGCAATAATTTCTAATAGCGTGCTGATATCGACACTGGTACAACACTACTTTTGACATGGCTCACCAAAACAAGCTTCTCCAAGATATCTTCCCTTCTCGCAAGATGCCCAAAAAAATTAAAGATTCGTCTCAGGCATCTGTACGTCCTGTTCATGGTATACGCAACATTTGTCTCCAGTACCACATCTTAAAATGTTCATAATTCAACACTATGTAAAATGTAGAATGCACCAGAGACTTGCATACTTTGGTTGTTTTGAATATGCCGCGATATTTCCATATTTTGTCGGAACATAATTATTAAACATAATCTGGTTACTATTTATAACGCCATTTTCATTAAAAAAAAAACACTCAAGGGCGGTTTACATTTGAACTGTTTATAATCCTACGCTGTATTTGTATTTAAAATTAAAAATTGTTATTTTAACTTATGGAAATTATTTTTTTAAAAAGTCTATTTTTAAATTAGTATTTTTTTTTTAGTTTACGATACTCTAAGTACTCTACATGCGGCTAGACCGCCAAATCTACTACTACAAGTGCATCAGCGCTAATCGCTTTGACACTTTTACTAACTAACTTATTGTAATAAACATCATATGTGTTTTATATTAATACATGAATTAGAAGGGTAAAAAATTCTGATAAAAAACCCTCTAAACAATTTCTGATGCACTGTTCCTTACGACGGAGGGCAAAGAGTTCCACGCTTTTGGACCTGCCGCCGCAAATGCCCGTTCACTAAACTTAGACTAGTCGATTTCACAACCCTCCCTTCGGCAAAAGTAGAGGCTGATCTGAGAATTGAACGGTTACTATTCAAATTGTCCGGGGTACAAAGCTCTTGAAGATACATCTCTAGCGTCGTCATCAATTATGGACCCGAGATAATTGAAGTCATTGAAAATTTCGAGGTCTTAATACCTACAAAATAAGTAAATCTTTTTGATTAATTTGATTATATTCATTCACCGATCCGAGCCTGGCCGCGGCGCTAAACTGCGAAACAAATTTCACGTTTAAAAACGCGTCGTGTCATTCTGGCGCTAAGCTTTTGTCGCTCCAACAAAAGCTCCCAAGTATCGGCGAAGTTCCCACCACTTCGGGACCCCGAGGGCTCCTCGGGCCTCTTCTCCATGGGGATGGGATACAGTAATAATAATTATAGAGCTCTTTGCGCGTGCGCAGATGCCGCCGTAATAACAAACAACACCGCGCAGCTAGGATCGCATTCCTAGCACCAAAATAAACCGTATGCGAGGAATGCAGCCGATGCGTCAGTCCAGACCTGCAATTTGAAAGTGATCAACCATTCTTCTTGTCATTATACCGCGCGAGCATTTTAAATCAACCTTTTTAAAAATGGTTTAAAATTACCGCGTGAATGAAACGTAAGACATTTGGATACTTTCGAAGGGTGAAATAACCGCGCAGATTTTGTAGTTGTTGTATTAGGGCTCATCTCACCCTTATTCCTCGGGGTAAATTTCGACAATACTGAACGATAGTCAGCGAAACCTTTTTTATCGAATTAATTGAAAAATTTACCGAAATCTGTTAATAATATTTTTCCTACAAATTCGTATGTGTAGATAACAAAAATAATTTTTAAAAAAGGTGTAACAAATTATTTCGCAATTACATAATAACTAGTGGTAGATCTATTTATGGCAGTGAAGAATTAAATTAGAAGAGAATTTAAAGCTGGTCTTAGCATAGCGAATAATATTAAAAAAGGATAGCTTAGGTGGTTTGGTCATATGGAACGGTTGAACGAAAAGAGAATAGTAAGAAATATATGTATTACTTGTTCAATATTAGCAAAATTACTTTGTGGCCTCATTTTATATAAATCATTAGACAAAAAACTTTGTTTAAACCATTATTTATTGATTATTCAACATGTTTCAATACTTATGGTATCTTCTTCAGGAAACAATGTATACTGAAATTCAAAATACAAGCATAGATAAAAACAAAACTATAAAGTGGTGAATAAGTAAGAACTAATATGAAAACAAATTTAAATGGTGACTATTTGCAAAGAGGATTTGGTTAGGTTAGGTTTAATTTCTAAACCCTTGTTAATATCAAAAGAATGGTTTGTTTCAAAAAGATGATTGAAACATTCTGAATAGTTGTTGCTATTTAGGCATCTCAAGTGCTCCTTAATTCTAATATCAAAATTTCTACTAATTTCACCTATATAAAAATAATTGCAAATTAATTTGTTGACCCCCGATATTTTTAAATGTCATCCTTATTCTTGTTATTTAATATACAATAGCAAACTAAATATTATATATAACCAAATACTCTTTTCAAATAGTCACCTTTTAAATTTATTTTCATATTAGTTCTTACCTATTCACCACTTTATGGTTTTGTTTTTATCTATGCTTGTATTTTTAATTTCAACATACATTGTTTCCTGAAAAGAAAAGGTATGGAAACATGTTGAATAATCACTAAATAGTGGTTTAAACATATTGTTAGGTAATTTCTTCTTTCTGCCTCAGCTTCATGTTCAGGGGGGAGGCATCTAGCCTAATTGGTTCTTTTTCAAATATTGACAAGTCAAATGGTTATGAAATGAAAGAATATTTTTTATAAGAAAGTTTATAATCTATATCTTAAGATACTTGCATGTGTTGAAAGTGGAAAATGAGCAATTTACTTTAATACTTATAAATAAGGCTATTCAAAAATAATTACAATAAAATTAACATTAAATATTTGTGTTCATTATGCCAGCATTAATTTCTCTGCCAAATTGTCTATGTTGATGCTTGACTGATGTAGATTATTCAGGTCCCTCACGTAAGGGATTACCTCTTAGGATGGTCCTGGATCCTGGACGTGAAGTGTGGTCAGCTCCTTGTGGTGCCAGCGTAGGGTGACGGAGTTCAGGCTTGTAGTTGATGACAAGACGATGCCCAATTATCCAGGCAAACCGGGACTCTGGACGCGATATTCTTATGCTATAGCGACAGTCTGTTCTCGCTACACCGATTATATTTATCAACTTTTTATAGATCCAGCGGGACCCTTTTTGATACTTTCACATTTACGATTAAACGCAGAGAACATCACAGACTAAGCTTAAACTCGAGGCGCACAGTTTAAATTTTCCCCGGAATTACAATCTATGAAGCGCTTACTTGATACTTTTAGAGACGACATTGATTCTATTTTCTAATTGAAAATAAAATCTCGTCTTTATGGAGCCAGTACTCCCGGCTGAGGTTCTGTCCGGACTGATCGCCTATGGTGATGTATCCCTTAAGGTGCATTTGCCTACGTGACTCTAGTCACGTTCGCCGCATTACCGCCGCTGTACCCAAGCTGTGTCGGTCCACCTGCGTCTAACAATCCCGAATTTGTATTACCGTCCATCCCTTACTTCGGCTAAGTGCTTTTGTATCCTTGAACAAAATATTGTTTTGGGTAATTTCGCATTCTAACAATAAATTTTATCTAATTTTATTATTAATATTTAACGCAAACTTTACATTATGGTTATTCATTTTAATATTAAATAATATAGATGATAACTGTAATAATTTCGGTGTTTATAAACTAAGTTGTAATGATTTTTACTGCTTTCCATATTGGTACAACATGTCGAAATTTTAACGTAAGTGTCAAAGAGCATTTTAGATATCATGCTTTTTCAGAATTTTTGAATAATTTATTATGGAACGATCATACTTTTAATAATAATAATAATGGATAATTTGTATAGCGCCATTTTTGTAAAAACTTTCACCTCAAGGGCGCTTTACACATAATGTTTTTTAAAATTAAAAAAACCTTATTTTCACTTATGGAAATGATTTTTTGAAAAAGTGCGTTTTTAGTTTCTTCTTAAATAAAGTCTCTGATGCACTGTTTCTAATAACGGAGAACAAAGAGTTCCACGCTTTTGGGCCTGCCACTGCGAATGCCCGTTCACTAAATTTAGACTTCTGGCAACGGCTGATCGGTTCTACAACCCTTCCTGCAGCTGAAGTAGAGGCTGACCTGAGAGTTTGACGTCTACCATTCAAATTGTCTGGGATACAAAGTTCTTGAAGATATAGAGGCGCCATATTGTGTGTCGTCTTGTACATCAACCAGCACAATTTAAATTCAACTCTTTCAGGGAATCGGAACCAATGTAGCTGATGTAAAAGGGATGTTATATGAGAGAATTTGGAAACTCTATATATTATCCATAAAAATCATCTGATTATCTGTTTTACATATAAACAATGCAGTCATTAATTAAAAAATTTAAAAGCATTACAAATTAGTGAATCTCGTAAAAGTAACCAAAGTATTATAAATAACCAACCAAATATAAACACTTGTCCTATCCTAAAAATATTCTAATAATTTTGGAACTTAATGATCCAAATTTTTAAAAATTTGATCATCGTAACAATATAAGTTAAGTAGTAGATTTATTTTATAAATAATTTTACATTAAATTGAATTTAAAAACATTAAAACGTGGTTTTAATCAGTTTATTTGATATCCTAATGAAGAAAAGGGTATTTTTAGAAACCGGTTGGTGTATTCAATGTTCTCATGAAAGCGGTTAAAAACCAAGCCGATAAATAATTCAATATTAGAAAGGTATATGACCCAAATGTTGATGGCACCAGAAATAGAGGACGTCCGCGAAAGACTTGGCACGATCGAGTAAACCAGATACTGGAAGATGGCTCTGTTAGAAGCCTCAATAAATAAGATGTATTAATGTGAGACAGAATAATATGACGTTTATTAAAATATTATGCTAAATATCTAATAAAAATTATTTCTAGATTCCTGAAATAATTTATATGCTCATATGTGTTATATTATTTCATGTATTTTTTTAAAATTGAAATGTTCACCGTAACGTCTTATTTTAATGTATATATTTTTTATTGTCATAATTTGGCAACATTCATACCCATTTATATAACTCAAGTTAGTTATAAAGACTCCCTTAATTTTGTATGAATCTGCTTTTCGAGATGAGACGTTGAACCACGTGATCAAGTGGTTTGTAAAATTACAGTAATTGTATGTATTTATTCAAACATTTCCCTTGAACCAAAACATGGTCATCGTGTACTCATAACAATATAAAACATACTATTTCTGAGCTGGATAACGTTCCTATGAATAATACATCCAATGATTGGATCTGATTAGTCAGATTTCACCTCTGACCTTCCCAAACCATTTGCTTTTCTCCTAGATGCGAGTCAGCATCTGTAGTCTCTGTTTATATATAGCGTACTTCATGTACAATATATTCACGTGATTCTATCTCCTACAGCGTGTATTGTTGAAGATAATATTTTAAGAATAAATACATAATATGTTTAAATATACAACAATTGCATCTTTTAAGATTATACATATATAACAAAAGCGCTGCCAATGTGTATATAACCATTTATATGTATTAATTGTTATTTAAAACCAACAGATTCTGATTAAATAATGAAGAATAAAATTATAAAAATGATATGGAACGTAAATCCAATAACAGGTTTCTGGAAATTTTATTTAAAAAAAACTATTATGAAGGCAAATTAAAAATATCTATTTACCTAGCACTTAGTATAGTAGTTCATTTGGAAATGTTGTTTGATAGAAAAGGAAAGACAGAGAAAGATATATAAAGGAGGGTGACTGCAGGGAATAAAGTGAACGACGCTTTGAATGGAATTATAGCTAATGGGAACGTGTCAACTGAAGCAAGACTAACAGTTCATAATGGAGTCCTGGTACCGACACAAATGTATGGAAGTGAGGCCTGGAGCTGGAACGCAAGTAGACTGAATGCAGTGAAAATAAGATCACTTAGGCGTATATGTGACAGATCCATTTATGACAGAGTAAAGAATGAAGAAATAAGAAAATAATTTAAAGCTGATCTTAGTATAGTGAGTATGATTAAGAAAAGATATGGAACGGATGAATGAGGAGAGAATGGTAAGAAAGATATATGACGCAAGTGTTGATGGCACCAGAAGTAGACGTCCGCGGAAGACTTGGCACGACCAGGTAAACCAAACACTGGAGGATGGTCCTGTTAGAAGCCTCAATAATCCTCGAGCTTGTATGAGAAAATGTACGAATGTGGATGAGGCGAAAATTGTGTGTGGCGCTCTATCCTTTCTGCCTACCCCCGCGGGGAAATGGCGTGATGGTAAATAAGTAATTCATAATTAATCGCATAAATAACATAATCACATAATAATAAATAACACACACATCGCATAAATGAAACAAAAACTGTTATCAAGAGAAACTAATGTTAAATCGATTTAACAGTTATTCTTAATTATATCAAAAACTATTAATATTGCACTTCAATAAACTATAAAAAAAAAATTCAGAAACAGCAATATCATAATTAAAACTAATATTATATTTTTTATGAATCAGGAAAAAGTTAGTAAGTTAAAACATTTAATTGACTCAATTTTAAAATTAATTACAAACTAAGAGAAATCATTCAGGCAGTATTGGTGCGAAGACACCATCAGTTATTGTCCATGACTGGACAAGTACGTATTCTGAGGAATTTCTTGTTTTCAAATATGTACCTACTCGATTTGAAATGTTAACAATGTGTTTGCTTCAACTACTTGCACTTAATCCTCCCGATCCAGGGTCTTGTTTAGTCTTCGATCATGTCTTGGACTTAATTAGTCAATTTTGTTGAAGATCGACTTCTCACCTTACGTCCTCGTCCATTCCCATGCTATATCGATTTCTTCTAGTAACATGCCTAAAGTACAAAAATATTATTTTTCTGCAACTCGTGGAGTGCCTTACCTTAGCACGGAATTCCTGGAGAATAAATTCATTCATCCGTCTCGCAAACTGTGCTCACTGTACTTTGCGATGGTCGACTCGGTTACCACTTGTAGAATGAGTAGCTATGGACTAACTTATAAAATATAAACCGATAGAATTAAACAGTTACAATTAAATACTAACTAAATGTATTAATTAGAATTTACTTTCGTATTTGCCGTCCATTCTCTCAAGACGCTCTTGCAATCGGACTCTTAAATTTGCGAACACGTGAGAGCAAAGCGTCGGTTCAATGTCAGCAACTTCACAGCGGATATTTTCATGTAGGGCCTAAATTATTCGAGGATTGTTGCTGTAAACTCTCGACTTAAGGTATTCCCACGAAAAAGTCGACCAAGGTACCCAGGGTATGTTTCCATACTTGCTGATTCATTTATTGGGAAAAATTCCCCTGAGCTTCTCCATTGAAAGTCTAGCTATGTGTGGAGTGGCTCCGTCATGCTGAAATTGTGTTCTGATGTTGAACCCGGGAAACAGCTGCAGTTGCGGTACCAAAAACTCGTCGATCATTCGGCAATACACGTCAGCAGTGACTGTTTCTCGCTGTTTAAAAAAATAAGGGGCAATTATCCCTCGGGCAGAAATTGCCCACCACACTGTCGTTTTTGGACAATGCAAATGTTTTTGATGGCGTTCTCTGGAGTTATCGGGGCACCAGTATCTCATGTTATATTTATTAACATAGCCATCGATATGAAAATGTGTTTCGTCAGTAAACAATATGTTTCCAATCGTTCGTGATGTTCCAAAACGTTCAAGCATCGTTCTCGCTAAAGTTTCACGTCAAGAACAGTCAATTTCGTTGAGAAACTGCACAATGTGCAATTTGTATGGGTGAAACTGTAGTTTATTTTTCAAAGTTACGTGCACTATTGATTTTTTTATTCCAGTACAGGCTGCAATCTTCCTTATCGATTTACGCGGATTGCGCATAATTTCACATCGAACTTGAGCCACATGTTCTGGCGTCGCTGCTGACGTTGATGGTCCCGAAGAAGTTTGGTTAACCATTGTCCCTTCTTGTCTGAACTTTTGAACACCAGATAAGTTGCGTACTCGCCCCATCACACTTACTCGTCGAATATTAAAGTGGGAACAAAAAGCGCGACGCGCACGAACCAATGAATCACCGCACTTTAAATATTGCTCAACCACGAACGCGCGGTGCGCTCCCGACCAGTGTCTTAATGCGACTGACAAATTTTAAAATACGCGCGTCGAACAACACCCCTCCCACTTACCTCACCCTGATGGTTAACGAGCAATTACGATTTAATCTTGAAATTTTTCCACTGGACACCATATATATCACAAAGCATTATGCGGTGTAATAATGTGTCGCTTTGCGATTTTGCGAACAATTCATCGAAGATTGTCAGACCCACCCTACAATTACTACGATTAGTAAAATTTGGAAATTCAGTGTCTTGAAATTTTTCCGCTTTACACCCTTTACTCAGATATATCCTATCGTTTTGTGTTACTATTATAAACAAATATACGAAATAATAGTTAAGTGAATTTGTATATCTTAACAATACAGTGAAATCTCGATCGATCGTTTCTCGAATAATCGTTTTCTCGCATGCATCGTTTATTTCTTCCAGTCCCGAATTAATTTGATACAAAATACTCAAAAATAGATAGCATCGACCGTATCAATCGTTTAAATTGCGCAGCATATTTCGTTACACTGGCTTGTTTCATAATCGCCTGCCTCGCGGCACATTGACGTTCAAGAGCGAGTCCGGCCACGGTGGTAAAGGGTCGTAAAAGAGGATCTCTGTTTTACGTCAACAGTGATGGAACTGACACATGCGAGCCGACCGTCGTTGGCAAATCGCTGAAGCCTGGGAGTTTTAAGAGTACGAAAACTTGACTCTCGTAAAATATTACGTAAACAAAAAGGCATGAATGACTACCGATATTTTAAAGAACCTTGACACGGAAATATTTTATAATTTGTAGACAACTATGCAGCTCGCTCGAGTGATTCTTGAATTGTAGGAATTGAAGGAGACAGCAGAAGAGGTTGAAGATGTCGATATAGAGAATCATTTGTTTTTGTTTGTTTTTAAGAACAATCGTAACCTTTTTTTTAACACATGCCAAAAAACATGTCATTTGTAACAACGAAGAAATACTATTCACTTACTTTCCAAAAAACAAATGACGATGAAAAATTATGTACGATACAATGTTTAATTTATTTTTTTTGGTTTCTGTGCAGCTTTCTAATTTTATTTGTATTGAAACACATTCATTTACATGTGAAATATGTATATTTTTTAGAATATGATGTATGAATGTAGCTTTTTTCTATATTCCCGCATTTATTGTTTTCCCGCATTCGTAGTTTATTTTAGTAGGTCCCTTCAAAAACGATAGATAGAGGTTTTACTGTAGTATGTTAATAACACATTTTAATAAAAAATTATTACTTATTATTATTTTATTACAAATATTCATGTGAAAAAAATACGTAGAACACAAACAGAAATATACTCCATTGAAATAAAATAAAAAGCCTGTTATACATTCAAGTCAAGTTCCGAAAAATTAATTAATTATTTTTTTTAATTTAGCAGCATTAATTAAAATTCCCAGCGTCGAAATAAATTTGAAGTGTTTCTAAAACACCTAAGATATGTAGTACCGACCATTTTCACGAAATTGTTTTATGTTGAAAAAAAATTATATTTTTTTTAAATTGCGTAGATAAATTCTGAAGTAATCAATTCTTTCGCTGAATATGCAAGTACTTGTTTATCGGCGAAATAAAAAAAACACTAGGCACGAACTGCAATTTTACTATCTGGAATTACATATTTTTATAACATTACATAAAAATAATCTGAAGGCGCAGCTGACCTTCAATCGGTTATCTGTTTCACTTCCAAAAGCGAGAAAGGAACCAACAAACCGCATGACGTCACTTGAATAAAAAAAAACTTAAATCTAGAAAGATCATGATTTACATTATGTAAATTTTGTTACGTACATATACGTTGGCGCGCTTAATTACAAACGCAAATATCATAAATTATCTGTAAGAATTAGGAATATGATGCTGTTTTTTATATAGTATATTTTTCATTTTTAAAAACTGTGTTTTTGTCGGTGCAGTGCTTCCCGCGTCTCTCTGTCGTGTATGTGTCTTGTTCAATATTTGTCGAGGGTATTTATGTATCTGTTTTATTTATTCAATCACATTTTTGAGGTGTCTATGAATGTGTCCTATTGAATCCAATCTCCAGCCTCAAATTGCAATACCAAGATTCGATTTCAACTATCCCAGGATCATTTTCGGAAATAAGCCTCGGTATTAAGAAATTCTCATTTGCTACATTTAAATAAAATAACAATAACTTATATTATTATACGTCCACCCTGTTTCGCTTATCACAAGCTTCATCAGGATGCATTTAAAAAATATTTAAACCACTTTTAAATACGTCATGATGAAGTTTGATATAAGCGAAACCGGTTGACGTGTAATAAATTTCGTGGTTTCATACAAAGTGATTATTATTTTATTTAATATAATATGTCAAACTACAATGAAAATATAAGTTAAATTTATAAAAAGGCAGAAAAAACAAATACAATTTATGTAAAACTATCCCCATAAATTAGTCACCCGCGTGCCATAAACGTTAGGGCCGGTATTTTATTAGGCTGGCATTTTGAAACTTGCCCAAGGGTCGCTTTTTACCAACAGACGTTCTGGACACTAGTGTTGGCTACAGATTACGACTTTATTAGGAAATAATTATAATGTTACTTATATTGGATTGTTTATTTTTATTACACACTATTATCGTTTTGCAACATGGGATTTTGTTTTTCAAATTTTATTTTATTTTTCGGCCGCCACCGCAGGCTGGCGCCTGCTCCGCCTGTGCGTAACGCCGGCGCCGTGCACCGTTCAATTTCACCGACACTCGGGGGAGCTGATGCCAGAAGTAAACCCGAACCTAATATTTTAAGAACCCGAGTTTAGGACGTTTCACAATCGGCAGTCTCGAGACGTGGGCGGACCCGCGGCGCGCACCTTGTGAACCCCGCCGGCGACTCACGGTATCGTCCATCAGAAAAATCTAATTTTTCGACTTTCTAACAAATGAATAAAATGTGTGCTTAATATTAAAATATCCACTACGGTTTTTGACCACTGATGACATCTGACTACGATGGCTCATCTCGTCTCAGTTATTTGACGGTAACTATTGTTTGCGTTGCATCATGTACCGGTCGCGTATTTCTACTCTGTGCACAAAATACGAGAAGATACATGTTGCAATGAACCGTTCATTCCTTCGCCCTCAGTTTTTGAGACGAGTCTCAGAGAGATCTCATCAGTGTGCACGCCCCATTAAATTGCATTTATGTACTAGTTATGTATTATGTATCCATGTATTATGGTCCTTTGTAGAAAACATATACAGTACAGTAACAGTTGATTTAAAATTAGAAGACAAAGAAACTGTCGAAACATAAAATTTCAACTAAACATTTAAAACAGCGTTTGTAACGGATTACATTAATATAAGAACAAAATTAATATATAATATGTCACTGTGTAAAAAAAGACATTCAACTTCAACTAATAAAGAAACTCATTTAAAAACGTAAAAAAAAAAATTTCCCAATTCCGGTGTTACCGATAAAGAAAAAAAATATTTTGGTTACAAGAAATGGCTATAATTTTGAAATTCCTATCTAAATGCATAATTAAATAAATATCAAATATCTCATGAGAAGAAGCTATTTTTATTATATTTAATGAAAAAAATAATAGAAGTATGGAGTAATTACAGGGCTTATGACCTGTCTTCGGCTGGCTCAAGTGATCACTTTATATAAATATAACGTTCACCATTCTCACCCCATCAATCTCCACATCTATCAAATTTTTTTAAAGTTGTATATATTTTAATATGTAGATTCGCTTGACGCCATCTATGGACCAAATTCGATAATTAATTTTTCCATGATATATGTCAACTCAATGCGAATTCGATGTTTTTAAAATTATTTAAAGCAATATTCTTTATGTGTAAAATGTTTTTAACACATTATTTAACACTAGAAGCGAGTCCAAATAGTCGCCTCATGAGATATCTGATATTCATATAACAGTGCCTTTGTAGGTAAAAATCCAGTAATTGTGTGTTCTTGGACGTATTCTAATATTGCTAATTATTTATCATCATATCGAAAAAATATATATTACAATAATATAAAATATGTCACAGATTGAACATTCTGAAAATGAAAATACTGATCATACGAAGATGAACGCGGCATCAATACAAACATTCGACGACAACTCAAGTCCTCTGCTCAAGTTTAGTTCGCGTAATGAATAAAATAAATGTATGTATGTATGTCGCGGGTGTTCTATTTGAAATCTAATAAATGTAATGCATGCATGTAAGCAGTGTCTTTTTGGTTTATTTCTTTTTTTTTCGCGAGACCTTGCACGAGGGACACAATATATTTTTATACTATTGTATCAATTTTAAAGACGCTATAATCTGATTTGATTTATTTATTTTAAGATGTTATAATGTGAAGTTCATAATCCCTAACTTAATTTAAGTTGGATCTTTAAAAATATATATTGTGTGATTTTTAATAATAATAGATTTTTCCCGACTTTCAGCATAAAGACTATTTTTTTTTACTTGTTTATTTTATGACATAAGTGAAATGTCGCTTTATTTATTTTTCGTATCAAAGTGTTGTTTCATTAAATTAAAAATATTTACGTTAACAACTGATAGGAGGGGTAAATATGTTTTATTTAATTTATTATTGACATTAGATTTATTTACAAACATCTGTTATCTGTTTAAAAATAATAATTTCCCAGAAACGCCTATTTGTTCAAAGATATTTCTACTTATCAAAATTTTTCTAACACGTGACGCCCTCCTGCGCCAAGATGTGCAGCTGTTGCATTTTATATGATGCTGTGCAGGAGATGAATGGTGAATCCAGAATGGAAAAATATTAATATTTATACTTCAATATATAATATATTGAAGTCGAGATGAACAGGTGGTTAAGGTTTGATGTGGCAACTCAGGAGAAGGTATCGCCAACAGGAACTCGCTCCTTGAGACGCCCAAGAGAAGGATGGAGAATATTCAAAAGGATGCAGCGAGACTACAAATTTCATGTTGGGAGATCACAACCCAAGACCCAAGAGATAACAGAAACAGTGTGCAATATGTGGATGGCAAACAATGCGCAAAATAAAGTCTTCGACATTTTTACATAAATATAAACAAAGATTACTGATATAATATTGTTTCATTCATCAAAATGTCAAGCGTAGCTCGGGACATGTGTGAGGTGGCACCGTCCTGTTGAAACCACACGTGTTGCAGATCCAATCGACTCAATTTAGCCACCAAGAAGTTTTTACAGCATCGCCTTTTGCATCCTGAAAGAAATAAGGCCCAACGATTCCGCTGGCCCGCATGGCGCAACACACAGTAACTCTGCGTGAGTGTTTAGGTCATTGGTGTAGTAGTTGAGGATTTTCGGTGCCCCAATAACGGCTGTTTTGTTAATAAACAAAACCCGCCAAGTCGAAATGATTCGAGTTTGTGTTCTTTTTAATGACTTCAAGACGTTGTTGATGTATTAGATACACAATAATAAATTGTAATCAAATACTCTATACAACTACCAAATGCAAACTGACAAGTATCTGCCAAACCCAAATGGCAGTCAAATAAAATCGGCCTGGAACATAATAATAATAATGGATAATTATACTTTTAAAATCAGCAATGTTATCTTTGTGGTTAAGATTCATATTTTTATTTTTATCTTTGTTTTATTAACCACTAAAATGAGTTTAAATACATCTACCGGTTTCGAAAAATACCATTTTCTTCTTATTATATGAGAGAATTTGGAAACTCCATATATTATCCGTGCAGCCGCATTTAGAATAGATTGTAATCTATCCAGCTGAAACATTGGTAGGTATAATATTCACATAAAGGAAATAAAATATTTGAATCGTGAAAAAATCATATAATGATTATCTCTAGTTTATTATCATCTTTAAAATATCAAATTTCATCAAATATTATTGAACAAATATACCTAAATGTTTTTTTTACAATTCGGACTCATTTTTGTAACAAAACAACTACAAAATAATTAAATATATTTAAAATTAAACATAATAAAAATTATAGTAATTTAATCCTTTTTTACATGTCACATCAATGTTCTTACTCTAATCAAACTAAGCTATGTGCTTATGCTATGAATACAAGACCAACTTGTTGAAGGAGTCTCGACTGCCGACCATTTGATCACTAGACGAGTGTCTTATCACTAGACTAACAGGCACGTATGTACGTGCGATTGTGACTGTGAATATGATTGACAGGTGTGATTTAACTATTGGCGGTTTCGGTTAGAGTGTAACACTGATTACAAAGAATGCCCCAATTACAAATACAGTCGAACTCTGTTATATCGATCAGGGTTATAGTGACATCACGGTTATAACGAAGAAATACTTATTGTTTTGATTCAGAACTGTTTTCATACAACTCTTCACTGTTATAATTAGTTCGCTTCACTTATATAACGTACAAAAATATTGTTAACTACACTTCTTCGAAATTCTTGAGAAGTCATAAAATCTGCCGACGAGGTTCCTTATTGTTTACGATTCCTTGCAGGTTTGTGAATTCTTAGAAAAAAAACAATGGATGTTTATTTTGTGTGCGTAGTAAGTTTTAAACTTTAAAACAGTATTTTTAATTTTATTAAAAAATAATGTGATTGAATGTTGTAATTTACTTTGAAATATTTATGTTCATATAATTATAGATTTTTATTTTTCTAATGCATTTTACATTCTTTTATTTTTATTGGATATTAAATATTTTTTGTAATAACGAGTATATAACTGGTAACAGTTATAATGAGCAAATTTAGCGGGTCCCTTCGCACTCGTTATAACCGAATTCAACTGTAATTACAGTCACCAAACAGTGTTGTAGTCAAACACCAATCACGCAGTCACAATCACATTTTAAAAGCAATCATTTTTGTGTAATCTTATTGATTTCTTAATCAATTTACCGTGAAATTGTTTTACTGATATATCGTTTTATAGAATTATTGATTACCGAAGAACGCAAAAATATAAAAATAGCTTCCACCTTTGCAGCCTTTAAGTAATATTTTTATATTAAAAAGTGCCCATAATATATAATACTTGTAACATATTGAGTAATTTTAGTTATGTGCAGTAACGTAGCGAGTGCCGGCCAAGCTGATAGCCCGAGGGGGGGCAGGCATTGGCATGTGCACATTATGAATTTAATTCCTCAATAAAATGTCGATCTACGAATAACATTCGGAAATGTTAAACTCTGGCGAAGCTATGGTGAGCTGGACACTGTCAAAGCACCATAGTGTGAGGTCAGCCACACGTCGTAACGCACAGTACTGTAAGCAGCTGGCGCCGCCGCCGCCATTTTTCTCCCACCTCCGGACTTGTTAACAGCGTTATACTCCCAACTCAGTATTAGCAGTCCACCGCATAAAATGCAACCGCGTAATATAAAAATCATTGTAAAATATAATCTAAGAAACTGTGGAGGTATTTATGTTAATGCCTTCGGTAGCTGGTTCCCAGGTTTCCAATTAACAATAAGCACACATATAATATATGAACTGCACTAACATTTTTATTTTTGCTGTCTTTCTGGTACGATATTGTTGTCTTTTAGCTGGGTTGTCTTGTTTAGATTTCGACCGACCGAAGCGCGCACTGGTGGTTTATTTGGACAGCTACCGTTACCGTCTTCTTAGCTTTCCGAAAAAAGGTTGACAATACTCTCACACACACACATGTATATTATTATAAACCAGGAAACCCAGTGGTACCAATCTAAGTTACAAGGCGCGTAAATATCAGGTCTATCTTCAATCTGATCGGATGCACATAAGTGCTGAAAAAAATATTTTTTAGCACTTCTGTGCATACCATCAGAGAATGACTCCACCTGTTCTCTGAAACTGTTTTCGACATTCCTATTCGCATTCACGTTCAGCGATTAATTCCGCGAAACTCTTCAATGTACTTCCATCGCGTCGTATCTTTAAGGCTTGGCAGAGGGGAAATCACGTCATCGTATTATTTATTAAAACATTAATTACTAATATAATGAATTAAAATAACAATATAATTAATAATAATTTTGAAGACCTTTAAGCCATTTTAGAAACTCTTTTTTGTACACATTTATATTTGCTGCTGATTTATTTGGTTTTCGCATAGTTGATGCATGTCCATGTCCTATTCCCAATTTGGACATTTTAAAAATAACATGTTGTTCAATAATTTTGCTCCGAGTCTGATAGTTAAAAAGAATTAAATAAAACAGTTGTTTTATGGTGGATTTTTAAGGTTGTTTGATCATGCGAAACGGATGTATGAGAAGATAGAATTAAAAATATAAGACACCATTACACGACGTCTGCGAAAGACCTGGCATGGTTTGGTATATAAGATGCTGGATGATGATCTCATTATAAGCCTCAATAACGAGCATGAGTGAAAAGATATACGAATGTGGAAAAGTGTTGTGTAAGTGTGGCGTTCTACTTCACTTTCCAGCGTAGAAACGGCGTGATGGTTTGTTACTAAGTTATTCGCTGTTCAATACATAATATTACTATTTTAAAAAATAAATTATAAAGGAGAACCTATTCTTATTGTGAAGTTGTAATTATTCAGAACATAGGTGTGTGATATTTTAAATACTAATTAAATGTATTAATTAGAAAGATATATCAATTTATATATTAATTTTTTTTTAAATATTGTTATTGCTACCGGGATTCAAACCTAAATCTCTTTCTAATCCGAGGACGGTGCTTTAGATGGCTTTTAAATAATGGAACGATAGATGTATTCATTTGAAAAGTGCAACATATGGGTTCGAAAATTTGTCGTTAAAAGTACTGTCTGCTGTAGCATAGCTGGTCAATGCACCTTCTCCGAATTGAAAAGAGATTAGGGTTCGACTCCCGGTAGCAACAACAATATTATTCGATAAAATTGATTTTATATGTATATCTTTCTAATTAATATATTTAATTAGTATTTAAAATATCATATATATATATTTTTTTAACATTTGTTTCTTCTCTATGAGAGTAAGACTCGTGTATAGAGAAGGAGTATATTCGAGTTAATTTATGTTTCAGTTAGTCTGTGTACATATTTTTTTAACTTCAATTACAAATTTATGATAGTCCTTAATTTTTCTAATTGTGATGGGGAGATTGTTAAAAAATTTGATACCTTTGATATAAATGAAGCTAGAAAGTCGTTGTGACTAGAATATGGCGATCTCCAAACTATTTCTGATCCAAGCAAACTGGATCCACAGAGTCCATTAAATTCATCAACAACGATTAATGTGACCATTATTAATAGAATGCTCATCCGTAAGGCGGTTTCTAGCCCCGCCATCAATTAGCCGGAAGCGTGTTTCACGCGATGTTCGTAAAAAACTTTCAAAAATCGCCCGAAAGCAAAACGTGGCGACACCCCCTCTTAATACATCTTGAATTTATTTTTAAAATACAAGTGAGAAATCTTCATTTTCTAGTTAACCCTTCCCAAACCATGCAGTAATACAGGTCTACCATCATAATTAAACCTGTAATATTTTTATAAATACATGCAAGATAAAATTCTTATTTTAGATAATTCTAAAAAAAATATTAGCGCTTAGGAATGACTAGTGAAAAACCAATTATGAAAAGGGAATCGTACAAAAACAATTATTTTTTCCATTCAATCCGTTATAAAGTTAATGCGTTGGTAAAAATATAATTTGTGATATGAAAGACAGAGATCACACACTATTTTCACAGTGAAAAGAACAACACACATGCAAATATAATTGTCTCTTTCTCACTAATTAAATGAAGAGACATAAGAAGGAAGAACACATTGTATAGAACTTAATGAGTGCTCTAAAATATGTAATTAAAATTTTTTTCAAAATTAAATGCTCAATATTTAGAGTAAATTCGTACCATTTAAGCTAATAAAAACATTTTTTCTAGCTGTTATTTACGGTAACACGAGTTGAGATCTAGTGCGAATTATGAGATGAACTAATGTTTCCATTTTCAGACTCCGTACAAAAGATTTTTTTTTTTCATAGAATGAATATACCTAACTCAAATCATTACTTAATACAAATTTACTCGAATAATTTTTAGGAAAAAATTTTAGAATGGGACTCGTAGTTAAATTTAGTTGGTTGTTTATAATTTTTTGATTAGTTTTACACGCTTTATTTATCTCCAACGATTCCAAATTATTTAATTTGTGACCAACACCGTTTATATGCAAAATTGACAATCCCAATTTTTTATCAAAATCATGACCATTTTCTATCAAATGATTAGCAAATTCTGAAAATCCACTATTGTTCAAACATCTCAAATGCTCCCTTACTCTTATATTAAAATTTCTACCCGTTTTACCAATGTAAAATGCAGCACAATCCTTGCAACTAAGTTTATAGACACCAGAATTGTTAAATTTATCATCTTGTCTTTAGAATTTATGAGTAAATTGTGCTGCATTTTACATTGGTAAAACGGTAGAAATTTTAATATAAGAGTAAGGGAGCATTTGAGATGTTTGAACAATAGTGGATTTTTTTATAGAATAAAATCACTTTGCGGTTTACATATATATTATATTTGTGTGAAACGACGAAATTTATTATACGTCAACCGGTTTCGCTTACCTCGAGCATCATCAGGACGTATTTAAAACTAATCATAAATACAAAAAAAGGTAAATAGAATATAAAATTACATGTGAAAGAGATAGACAGAATACATATAGTTAAATAGAACATGAGGAGAGACAGAATATAAAATTATATGTGAAAGATAGAGACAGAATACATATACAAATAGAAGGAACATTAAGGGATGGGAAAATATAGTATTGATGGATGTTAAATTGATTTTAAATGAAACATACATAACATGGGGCTAACGAATAAATTTATTTGATTATAAGAATTGGCGCACCACTGTTTATTGCCCTTTTTATTTCGAGGGCTTCTAAATTGTCCAACAGGAGGCCAAACTCGTTTTTATGGAGGATATTGACCCCTGTGCTATTATTAAAATAATGGTATTTTTCAATAATATGATTGGAAAATTCTGAGAAACCATTACTGTCTAAACATTTAAGATGTTCTTTGACATGACGAGCAGTTTTGCCCATATAGAATGAAGGACAGTTATTGCAAGTTAATTAATTTATATAAACCCTAATGGCTTAATTTGTTAATTTAATTATATATGTATTTTCTCTTTCTCTCTCTTTCACATGTAATTTTATATTCTATATCCATAAAGATGCATTCTTCTTGTATTTATGATTTGTTTTAAATACGTCCTGATGAAGCCTGAGATAAGCGAAACCAGTTGACGTGTAATAAATATCGTGGTATCACACAAGGTGATTGTAATTTTATTTAATATGAAAGGAAATCAATTCAGTCGTATTTGAATTTTGACAACAAGAACAGAGAAACATAAACGTATTAAAAAGGTGTTTCGCTGGCGATGTATCCTATGAATTCCGCGGATAGTTCACAGAAGAAACAGCACCATTTTACAATAAATAAATATCTATCTTCAACATTACAACTGCACATACTGGGAATGTCAAACAATTTTATTATACACACGATAATACATTTATAAAGCAATCGAATATTACATAATATACTTATATTATTTAACAATAAATGATAACTATCAATAATGGCTGAAAAAATAATTTCAAGATTGACGCAGAAATAAGTAATAAGTGCTATTATTTGTATTGGTAAGTACAAATACTGTTTGCATTAACAATATTTTCACACGTTATCGTAACGGTTTTTTAAACTGTATGATTCAATTTCTTGCTGTGTCGGATTTTAGACATTATCAGTCCATATTGGCGCTGTGGAAGATATCGAAACTCGCAAAAATATCGATGCCAAATGGATTGGGCGCGAACTTCATAGTCCGCTATCTAACGAGGACCTCAATCCACCGCACTGTTTTTTTCTGCCCTAGTAACTTAAGTGAAGATGTTTTCAATTTTTGTAAAACTATCCCAATAAATTGGCCACCCGCGTGCCATAAACGTTAGCGGCGGTATTTTGTTAGGCTGGCATTTTGAAACTTGCCCATGGGTCGCTTTTTACCAAAAGACGTTCTGGACACTAGTGTTGTCTACAAATTACTGCTTTATTAGGAAATAACTATGTTATTTTTTGGATTGTTTATACCTGGATTATTTTTATTTCTCACTATTATCGTTTTGCAATTTTGGTTTTCAATATTGATGTATTTATGTTTGTAATTTGGCCGCCACAGGCAGGCGCCTGCTCCGCCTGTGCATATCGCGTTGCGCCACTGCTATTGGCTCAACAACTAGGTCTTAGCCTCCTCAACATTTTATCTCTATTGTTGTCTCTATTTCACACAGTTTCACTTATGGATCTTTAAGGCAGATAATATTATATGTTATGTCGCCCGCGCTAAAAGTAGATATGATATGAAGAATGGTACAATAGGCACCAGTGGCGGTCGGCGACTTCTTAAAGAAGGGATGCTGTATAATATGTTTATACCTACTATCAAATGTACAAATAGCCCACGAACACTCACACAACTCACCATTTGCGTTTACGGCGTTAGTACGTGTTATTTTCAGGGGAATACATTCTTATTGTGAAGTTGTAATTATTCAGAACAGACGGTCTGTGATATTTTAAATATATTAATTAGAAATATATACATATAAAATCAATTTTATCAAAAAATATTGTTGTTGCGCCACCGGGATTCGAACCCGAATCTCTTTCCTAACCGGGGATGGTGTATTATCCAACTATGCTACAACAACAATATTTTTCGATAAAATTGATTTTATATGTGTATCTTTCTAATTAATATATTTAATTCATATTTAACATGTTATTTTCAGTATTCACGATGAATTAAATAAATAACCGAAATATATTCAATGGCTTCAAGTATTCAAGTATTCAAGCAAGTAAACAAATTCCTCAAAATAATAAGCTCGCATCGTAATATGTATGCTATTCTGCGCATTATACCCATAAGCAAATCAAATACTTTCAACCTTTGTGGATACGGAACGAATGATAGAATTCACTGTTGCTGGTATCTGTGATCGCGATTCATAAATGTTCTTCAAAGGACAGGACGAATTTGTTTGCTGCAGTGCTGTTTTCGGCTAGAAACAAAAAGTTCAAACCTTTTTGACTCTACGAAGCGACCGCGTCTGATATAAATATCTATGTTTATATATAGGCGAGAATATAACAAATCTTATATTATATTTGTCTTGTTCGTTGCGCGTGTGTGTAAACAGCGACCGTGTGATAACCCTGGGCCATAAACCGATATCAAAATTATTATTTCTAATTATAATATCGTGGCATTTTCTGTTTTTCATTTGATTACTGTCAAATGTGATATTCGAGCAATTGTACACCGCCTGCCGCAATCGCGCGGGTACACATTGGTCGGCAGATAAAACTGTTTGCAGATGTGTCGGGCTGCTTATCACGAGTGCTGTAAATAAAAATGGAACAGAGACCTTACTGGAATAAATAAATTATACAAATATTTGTTTATAGAGAGCGTTGAAATATTTCTGTTATCATTGAGAGAGTAAAATTGTGCTATTTATGCAAAATACAATATTGCAATCGGAAATGGACCAAGTCCAAATATCGTGATTTTTTATGACGCATGTAGGTCTAGAGAGTGTAAAGGGCAGTACAAACTTGAGAAGCGAGTTATAAGTCAGACTTGAATGACGTAACACACACTGTTAGGCTTGTGTAATCGAGGACTCTAAGGCAAGTGAAAGATTGACACTTTTAAGGTGTGGTGCTGGAGACATTCAACGCATACCATTGACAGGCGAGACGCAGTATTATCCTCATTCTGCAGGAGCAGAACATTAAGGTTAATTAATTCTTTTAATTTTTGGACATCTTGTGAGAAGAAAAGATGGAACAGATCGCCCATTTGTTGAACCAAGTAGGAAAAGCAACAGGCACTGCGAGATGCCGAGAAAAGTGGAAAAGGGTTGTCGAGAAAGGGTAGAAGAAAGGGTGGGGGGGGAGGGGAGATTACAACCGAATAAATATTGGAAATAGTTTTTAATGATAATAATTACAATTACAAATTATTCTATAGTCTGGTTACAGCGAATCATTACAAACATAAATAAGCTTACGGAACTTATTATTATTAAAGACGTCCTTTCTTGAACGTGCTACAATATGAATAAAAGTGTGGACATTCTGAACGTCACATGATGTTCAGAGCATCAACATCGATTATAAATAAAGCGGTTTATGTCTTTACTAGATTTTTAATAAGATTTTATTTAATGGCTCTCCCAGAATTCTGATTTAGAATCTCACATCTTAACACTGGTTATATGAAACACGCCAATTTTAAATAATTAATTATAAATGTACAACATAGTACGCTGGCACGTGGTTTTCTATTATAATATAGTAAGGATTTTTTTTTGTGTATCGTGGTTTTGTTTTTATCTGATTTCAAAACCCTCTTGAACTCCGCCCGAAACTGGCGACAGGTCAATGCAAACGCAAACTGTTTTCCTTTTCCTTTCCCCTCGAATATTTCCTTACTTTATTTTTTATAACTTTTCTTCTATGTTAAAATTGTTATTCTTAACTTTTTTTTTCTCACATTCTCCCTCTTTTAAATTCAAATTGTACTCACTGTTTAAAGTATTTTATATCGTCAGAGAAAACATTTAATTGCTTTAATTATTGTTTAGCTTTCACTGTGATTTCTGTATTTATTAATTAACTGTATGTTTTCTGAATAAATAAAAATAAAAATAAAATTAAAAATATGTATTACCTATATTTGCGGCGTTCTAACATTAAGTTGTGGTGTGACAGGTACATTGAAAAATATTGTTTACGTCACGTTTTACGGAAAAGCTGGCCGCGCTGCAGCCGCTCGCAGATCCTAGTTAGTAGTAATTATATTATATTCGCTATACCAGTGTGTGTATTCTGAGGGTAGTGTTATGGACAAGCCTTGCACGGCCCGGCTAACACAGATACGTAAACAGGAAGCACGAAACAAAATTTTCGACAAATGTGTGCTATCATTCCAGGCATTCCTACTTTTGGTTTTATTATTACAAGGTTCCCTTCCAGGAAGGGCCCAGCGCCATCCTTCGGGATGTTTGCCCTTACGCTTCCATTCAAAAGGACAATGCGAGTGTTACAAACAGCCCTTAATATTTTTTGTCAACTGCGACCGTGCGGCGTACAATGGGACACCTTCAGATAAATCATACCTCCCTCAGTCGCCGGACACCCCGGCAGGGTTAACAAAGGATCAATAAATACACAGATACTGAAGAAAAGATTATACTTTACAAATACATTTTTAAAATTTACATCAAGGCGTCTTTCTCGCACCAAAATATCGCTATTGCATTCAACGAATCCAAATATATAATAATTACAGGTTTACAATTTCTGCGCGGGGATTGGCAGAGAAATTAATAAAATATTGTCAGAGACGATAGACATAATAAATAACTGAATTATTGTCACACTACTGGGTCTATCATTTATAATAATATTTTATAATTATGACGAGACAAATTTGTCGAAATAATATTGCAGGCACGTGTGTCTTGGAATACTTGAAATCTATTGCGATTTAATGACATTGTTGTCTGACCGACTCAAAAAAGATAGATAAATCGATGTATACATATATATACAATGAAATCTCGATCGATCGTTCCTCGAATAATCGTTTTCGCGCATGTGTCGTTTATTTCTTCCAATCCCGAATTAATTTCATGCAAAAATAGATCGCATCGATCGTTCCTGTACGCATCATTTTACCGCATTAATCGTTTCAATTACGCAACATATTTCGTTACACTGGAATGTTCTTTAATTGCCTGCCTGACGGCACTTTGACGTTAAAGAACGTGGTAAATGGTCGAAAGAAAGGATCTCTGTTTCGCGTCAACAGTGATGGAACTGACATATGTGAGCCAATCATCATCAAGCCTAGGTGTTTTAAGGTGACTATGAATATTTTAAATTTGTTTTAAGGGACTGTGACACAGAAATGCGCGTAAAACAATGAAATATTTTATTACTTTTAAAGTTAGCAATATTAACTTTACGGTTAAAATTCATATTTTTTATTTGTTATCTTTGTTTTATTGACAACTTAATTAAGTTTAAACAATAATAATGATTATTGGCGTAGGATTTTATACATAAATAACTTTTCGAATCAAATATCTAAACACCTACCACGAAACATTAGACCGGCATTTTATACAAATAATAATATAGGAAATTTACTCATAAATTCTAAAGACAAAGATGATAAATTTAACAATTCTGGTGTCTATAAACTTAGTTGCAAGGATTGTGCTGCATTTTATATTGATAAAACGGGTAGAAATTTTAATATAAGAGTAAGGGAGCATTTGAGATGTTTGAACAATAGTGGGTTTTCAGAATTTTCTAATCATTTGATAGAAAATGGTCATGGTTTTGATAAAAAATTGGGATTGTCAATTTTGCATATAAACGGTGTTGGTCACAAATTAAATAATTTGGAATCGTTGGAGATAAATAAAGCGTGTAAAACTAATCAAAAAATTATAAACAACCAACTAAATTTAACTACGAGTCCCATTTTAAAATATTTTCCTAAAAAATATTCGAGCAAATTTATATTAAGTTATAATTTGAGTTAGGTACTAAATTTAATTTTTAAATAATTGTTGGTTTTTTTTTTAAATAGATTCTGGTAAAGAAACAATAATATATGTTTTATTTAGTAATGACATCCTGAAGAAGAAAATGGTATTTTTCGAAACCGGTAGATGTATTTAAACTCAATTAAGTGGTTAATAAAACAAATATAACAAATAAAAAATATGAATATTTTATTTTAAATATGAATTAAATATATTAATTAGAAAGATATACATATAAAATCAATTTTATCGAAAAATATTGGGATTCGAACCTGGATTTCTTTCTTAACCGGGGAAGGTGTATTATCCAACTATACTACGGCGACAATATTTTTAGCGACAATTTTCGAACCTATATTTTACCTTTTTGATATTAATACATCTAATCGTTCCATTATTTGAAAGAGCCATCTACCTTATTTTTACAGAATCTCAAATACCTTTGAGTAAACTGATATCAGACGCCAGAATTATCAATTCATTTTTATTAAATTTTGGACACATTGATACAACTTTATTATTAGGAAAACACATTCTTAGTGTGAATAATAATTACAACTTACAGCGGTGAGTTGTCATGGTAGTTTTTAGAAATAAGCCATCAAAGTCTCTACTGGTACACAGATGGCGCTAATTGTAAAATAATGTTTTCATTTATGTTAATCCAATTATTTAATTTATATTTGTTTCCCAGAATTTTTAGTTAATGCATAGTTTTTTGCTTGTATGCACTGCACATCCCTAGTTGTTAGGGATCTCAGATAATATACAGCTTTCTTTAATGAGATAATTATTTACGGCATTCATACGTCATAATACCGTCCTCGTTGATAATGTGGTCCAACCCTGGAGATCTTTAGCCACATCTCAAATGTCTTCAGCCAGACCTGTGATAAATAAATAATATCAAAACGATAATAATACTGCTCATCGTAACAATTACAAAAAATGTTGCAAAACACAATTGCATCCACCTCCGGTTAAGACGAATTAAATTTATGAGAATTATTATTGTTACCAAATGTATTCTCAGAACTATAAAAAGTCCCGTTTAATAACACTAGGTAGGTAGGTATGTGAACATTCTGAACCTCACGTGATGCTCTGATTTCTGAGTCATAACTACTATTTTATGTTCATATGCGATTCTGAACGCAGATCAAATAAACGTGTCAAAACTGTTTTATCATCTGTATCAGTATATTATAGATATGACCATTTTTACGAGCAACGAATCATTATATAATTCGTGGAGGATTGTCCCGAACCCTGAATTAAATACATAAAAAGATTTATTATAAAATAGTTAAGATTTAATACAATTTTACTGGTGGAGAGGTACCATGTATGTAATATTTTTTATTTCAACCTTTTAGGTAGTCGCTAAATTCACCAAGATGTAAAAGTTTATTTTTTAATTTATGTAAATGAACGTATGAACTTATATAAAGTGTCAATACGTATATTTGAATTTTATGGATAATTAATAAAATGTTTAATCACTGTTGTAACGCATATGACGTAGATTCTAATTTAGTTTTCCATTACGTATTTTTCTGAATCTATTCTAGTATCTACCTACAAAATTTTTGGATAAAGGGGGAGCGAGCCAAGATGTTCATCAATTAATTAATTAAGTAATTTTAAAAATGTGTAAAGTCATTCATCTTAATGTGATAAATGATTACCAAATGGATAGTATATAGGTTGTAACCGACCTAGTGCACAATACCTTCCTTCGTCTTCTAGTTCTAGAGTTCTAGAGTCAAATAACAGCACTGCTGCAAGTAAATTCATCCTGCGCTTTGGAGACCAGTCATAACACACTCTTCGACACGGCGCACACACGGAGTGAGTCGAAATACATGTACATTCTTAACGTTCAAACATTTATGAATCGCGCAAACACACAGATACCAGCAACAGTGGATTCTACTTTCGCGCATGCGCATTCAGTTCCGCCTGTCAAGGTCTTCGAATACTGTATACGCATTCGTTAACAGCATCTAATGACTTTAACGCTTATGTGTATAATACACAGAAAGCATTCATATTAAGAAGCGAGCAGATTTTTTTGAGGAATTTGTTTGTGTGACTGATTTTTGACAGTTTGGCTTCAATACTTGAACTTATTATCTCAGCATCCCTTCTACAAAAAGTCACCGACCGCCACTGGTAGACACTTGACTAAATCGCGAGTCATATATGTTCAAGAAGAATGTACAAATTCTGTACCGTTATGGAAAAAAATATAGTGTAATATTTTTACAAAATCATGTTATTCTTTAAGTCTACGTACTTCAAAATAAATGTTTGCCAAATTAATCCATTATTATTATAGTTTTTGCTTCAGGCCCTAAATCATCTAACCCAAAACAGACTGACTGCTCAAAATTCGGCGAACTTTATTTTTTTGTATTCAATACAATAATTTGGAATTGATATAATATTTCAATTAATCGAAATAATCGCAAAACTACGACTTTTTTAAACGGTTATATCTTTGACATGGTTGAGATTAGGCACATGTAGATTGAACATTTTTGACTCATCTTTCTAATACGTATCTACCTCTAAAATATTGTTCACTAAGGGCCGGTTGTGTGATCAGTAGTAACTTTTTACTATAGTATTTTTTTTTGCGAAAACGGGTTGTTTGATTGTTAGTAAAAAAAATATTTACTTCTCAAAAGTACAACCTGTAGTAAACTCATTTTACTCTGCGATATCCGATAGTAAAAACGAGAATCGTTAATTAAATATGGCGGACTTTTCACAGCTGTTTCAAAAGTCATCTGACACATTGATACTTTAAAAGTTACAGTATACGACAAGTAATCATTCAATATCCCGCTATTTTAGATATGGAAGTTCGTCCGATGATGATCTCGTTGTTGAATATACATTAGCACATAATGCGAAAAACAATTCAGATGGATTTCGAACGCCTAAGCGAAATATTCATAGATAATGCATAAAATAAATCATATTTCATAATTATTTGTCGCGCCCGTAGACATCTCCATCTATGCTTTGACAGCAGTAAATTTGATGTATCAACAACCCGTAAAGAATTTTTACTATGGGCGTTAGTAAAAGTTACTACGTGTGATATTACATACTTACGTTAGTTTTAGGTGTAGCTGTATCACGTAGACGAGACGGTAATAATAGTTAAGAACATAATTATTTTTGTATTAGTGCAAAAAAATATATTGATTTTATTAGTTGCATATTTTCCCAACATTTACAAATAAATCACCACTTAAAATGTCAGTTTTCCATCTTACCCGTTCGTTTTATTTTCTCGAGTAGAAAAGTTTTCCTAAAAATAATTTTCAAAGCTTTCTGCTCTTATCAAATGGGATGATTACAATTGTGTAAAATATTGAATAAGCATATACAGAGTGGCCCAAAAACAGTGCATCATTACATCAAAATTAGTTTAACTATATCTACAATAGCTTAAATAGTTTACAAATTTACTTTCTTACCTATTTACCTGTATTACGTTTTATTTCGACAATTTCCAGTTTTATTAATTTTCCCATTGTTTATATTTGTTTTTTTTTCAAATTGTTGCCCAGAATAACAAAAATCACTGCAGAAGACCGTATTCTGATCAAAAATTTGCGAATTGATAAATGTTGAGGTGCTGGAGTATAGCTAGACATTACAGCATAACTGGACCTTACAGCTGAACGGAGCTCTATCTCACACAGCCAGAAATACAATAAACTTTCGCCGTAGTGAAAATGTTAATTTCATCGAGCCAGGCATGTGCATATTTGAGCCCAGCAGAGTATGCAATATGGAGTGTTTTGATGATTTCTGATTAGCTAAATATTGTACAAAAAAAATTACATTAAGAATTATAATTAATTATATTATATTTTTAAATAACTCATGTGTTACGAGATGTTCTCACTTTTGTTGGGCCACCCTGTATGTGTTGAGCACCACCTAGCACTGCTGCACGAGATAATTCATGGAAATGGTTTATTTACTTATTTTACGGTCAATGTGTATAATTTGAGTTTTTAACACGTTAACTAGTAAATATACAATCCAATTGGATTATTAATTCGTAATGCTTAAAGTATTTGAGGCAAAATGTAAAACCTCTTAGTGAAACATTTGTTAGATAACAACCATAAAATGAATGACTTATCTGTGTCAAAATTAAAGGCTTTAGATTAAATTTACTTAACAGCTAGAGATTACCAAACATGAAGAAGGCAATGAAACAAAGTCAATATTCATAGACCCCCTCTAATTGACATTTTTAAAAACCCGTAATTAAAAATGCTTTTTTAGGATTTGAAAACAAAAGCGAAACTGCTTCTGTTCAGAGACGGCTTCGGAGTCGGTCATATTTTTTTACGGCGTGATAAATAAACATTTGGTGAATCGTATTTTTTTGGTTATCGGTTATTTCTTAAAGTTTCGGAGGCTGGCTTTCGATTATCGAACAGTAGAAAAAGGCCGAATATATTCGAATATCGAATATTTGGGTTGAAATCTCTAATATGAGCAAATTATTTTTATTAGGAGAACACACACATTCTTATTGTGAAGTTGTAATTATTCAGAACAGACGGTCTGTGATATTTTAAATACTAATTAAATATATCTTTCTAATTAATATAATTAGTTCAAATTTAAAATATCACAGACCTATGTTCTGAATAATTACAACTTCACAATAAGAATGTGTTCTCCTAAGAATAAAGTTGTATCAATGTGTGCAAAATTTAATAAAAATGAATTGATAATTCTGGCGTCTGATATCAGATTACTCAAAGGTATTTGAAATTCCGTAAAAATAAGGTAGATGGCTCTTTCAAATAATGGAACGATTAAATGTATTAATATCAAAAAGGTAACATATAGGTTCGAAAATTGTCGCTAAAAATATTGTCGCTGTAGCATAGTTGTATAATGCAACTTCTCCGGTTAGAAAATAGATCCAGGTTCGAATCCCGGTGGCGCAGCTACAATATGTTTCGATAAAATTGATTTTATATACATATATATCTTTCTAATTAATATATTTAATTGATATTTTTAAAATTCACCTCAACAAAAATTGAATTATATATTTTTTTAATATATTACGGAAAAATTATGTATGGATGTATAGATACAATATTAGAGTCGGCAAAAAGAGCACAAACGACAATTCTTAAGGTAATTAATGGTCGTCCCTTTAGATATCCATCAGATCTTATATTTAAAGTGTACGATGCTCTAGACATAAGACAAAACTTTATATTAAGACTCGTCCAATTTTTCCATGCTAACAACAACTCACCCTAAGCAATAGATTACGGACACAACACAAGACAAACAACGAACATCTACCCGCCAGTTCCGAGAGCAACAACGACATTTTATCAAAGATTCAACATGTTCTTAGCTCCGAAACTGAACAACACACTCAGCACCAACTGGAAATCGTTCAACTCCAATAAGATTACACAAATATGGACCCAATATATAATCATTATACAGTGCCTACACTAATAATTCACTAGCTCTACAACACTCCTGCTTTATTTTTATTTTTAAAAAAAAAGTTGTCAAATAACACCACGAAAAAAACTGGCTGCTTTAACACAGACTTCTGTCTAGCAAAATAGCCAGGACAACGCTGTATATATCAGAAGTGGAGTCTACTCCATCCCACACAATAAACTACGAGTATTTAATTGCAATACAATTGTATCTTGTTTATCTTGTTATATTATAATATATTCACCTCTGTTACAACAAAGATATGTCAATAAAGTCTAAATAAATAAAAACAGTACAATAGTCCTCCACTAATGAAGGGATGATTTTTTTGACTTGGGAGAGCATACGAATACCTAAAAATACACTTTTATTTTGACATGTAACTGCAAATATTATAGAAAACGAGAGGTAAATTTTATTTGTAATATTTCATTGATAAAACTGTATTACTTAATATTTTTATATCTTATTTTTCAGTTTGCATTGGGGCCCAATTTGTATAGATACGCCACTGATTACGAGCCGAGTCTTCTGTGACTGAAGCCACTATATATTAATACTAACATGAAGGAAGACAGAATAGATAAAATTTTATACAATATCTATAAACATTATACAGGTAAACTCGTGGCACGTTTAAGAAACTCTGATATAATATAAGGAAGTCTACTTTACTACTACTGGAAAGAGATCTAGGCTCGAATCCTAGTAGCGCAACAACAATATTTTTCGATAAAATTGGTTTTATATGTATATCTTTCTAATTAATACATTTAATTATTATTAATAATTACAACTTCATAACAAGAATGTGTTCTCTTTAATAATATATAAGTTAAAATGAATTTTTAATTCTGGCGTCTGCTGTCGATTCTATATTCCGTAAAAACAAAGTAGACTGCTTTCAAATAATGGAACGACAGATGTATTAATTTGAAAAGTGTAACATGTAGGTTCGAAAATTTGTCGTCACAGTTGGATAACGCACCTTCTCCGGTTTGCAAAAAAAAATCCAGGTTCGAATCCCGGTGGCGCAACAACAATATTTTTTGATAAAATTGATTTTATATGTATATCTTCATATTTAAAATATCACAGATCTATATTCTGAATAATTACAACTTCACAATAAGAATGTGTTCTCCTTAATCGTACACTTGAGCGCCGTGAAAAAAAGCAATCTTTGCACCGCGGGTCCAGTTGTGATGGTTGGTGTCCACGATACATGGGCCCCGAATCGGAGGCGCGTTCCCAAGTGTAACGCACCGCCGCGCATAACGTATGACGCAACAACACCAGATTGTTGATAGTCACGAAAATGGAGCGCAGTGGGTTTTTTCTACTTGTCGGCCGAAGAATTCGGCATTCACGGTCCGCCGAGCGGAAAATTACCAGCTGTAAGGCAGGTCGCGAGTCCAAACCGGCAAAAAAGAGAATTGTTACCTTACCACACGCGGCTGCCTGTTTCGGTACTGGGCTGACGGTGTAGCCCAGCTTTACAGTCCGCGGGTGAATGCACGAATTATATTAATTAATTATATTATAAAATACAAGAAGAGTACACTTATATATATATACATAAAGAGACAGAATACATATATAGTTAAATAGAACATCAAGGGAGACAGAATATAAAATTATATGCAAAACAGAGACAGAATACGTATACAAATAGACGGAACATTAATAATCATTTTAATCTATCCATTAGCCCCATACTAGGTATGTTTCCTTTAAAATCGATTTAATATCCATCAACACTGTATTTTCCCGTCCTTTAATGTTCCGTCTATCTGTATACACCGGGATACGAACCCGGAATATACGACATTTTTTAACACTTTTATTATATTTGAAAAATTATAAACAGTATGAAAAAATTAAAATTAAATGAGATATTGAAAATTATCGCATAGAGCGAAGATGAGAAGAGCGCGGTTTCCAAGGTATACGAAGTCTAATCACGTGACACGCGACAGTCCTCAGCATTCATTGACATATAGGATGTATGGACCGCACGCGCTTATAATACACACAATGTTTGAATTTCAGTATAGTTTTTTTAGTAATGTTTCTCTTCTAATCATCACGCCATTTCACCGTGGTGGGCAGAGAGGACAGATCTTGTATTAGCATCCATTCTCAGCGATTATTGAAGATGCTTCTTACTTCTTGATTATTTCACTCTAAACAGAGCGGCCATGGTCAGGACCGCATCATTACTTCCGTTAGTGAATTTACTTTAGTCAGCGCCGGCGCTAGACTTTTTGCCGCCACAGGCAATATTGTTTTTTTCCGCCCTAGTAACTTAAGTGAAGATGATGTTTTCAATTTTTGTAAAACCGTCTCATAAATTGGCCGCCCACGTGCCATTCACGTTAGACCATTCACCGTTTTATTATGCACTATTATCGTTTTGCAAATTGTGATTATTTTTTTCAATTTTTATATATTTTTCGACCCCTCCCTTTGATTTGGCCGCCACAGGGAGGCGCCTGCTCCACCTGTGCGTAACGCCGGCGCTGATTTAAGTCTCCGTCTTGTAAACTTGGCCCTGTACCCGTCTTGGGTGTGTTTTGGTAGCTATGTTCACCAGGTCCACCCAGCGTGTCGGGGATCCATTTCGCGATCGTGCCCTCAATTTTCTCTCGGACAACAAGCCCGAGTCGTCAGTCCGAGTGATGTGACCTTGTACAGTGGCGTAACTAAATAAATTAAGCCCCAATGCGAAATTAGAAAAAAAGGTACAACCTAAGATTTTTAGTATTACAGTGTTAATTTGCTAATTATCGAAATAATTTAACTTTTCAATCTGTTTTAACGGCCTAGCGTCAGAGTATCCTTTGATCAATTAAGCCACCACACATTAATTAAAATATAATTTTAATATTATTTTAACATTAAATACTTTATTATACTATACCTAAAGGTTTCAAATTGCTCAATGAACTGCCAACAAACGTGAAGGAAGCAACTAGTCTTGCTACTTTTCGTATCGTAAGTTAAGTGCAGAATATATAGTATCCAGGGGCGTCCAGTGCATACAAGCAAAAAAGTCTGGGAAGCAAATATAAATTAAATAATTGGATTAACAAAGACGAAAACAATATTTTACAATTAGCGCCATCTGTGTACCAGTAGACACTTTAATTTCTTAGTTCTAAAAACTACCACGGCAAGTCACCGCTGTACCCATGGCACTCTTTGGTATTCACCGCATTGAGCTATTCATATTACTCTGTTATGTCTTCAAGCTAATGAATTACTCAAGTCATATAAATAGCTATTTACTGAATTGAAAATTCCTTATGTATGGAGTCGTTACCTATGCTGTTTTTTAACAGAATAACATTAGAAAGCCTTACAAAGCGTGCAAATCATTGAAGTGTCTGCTGTCTCTTTTACTAATTCGCGAATTTTACTATCTTATGGGTTTTAACGTGTTGATTCATTTCATTGTGCATGGATTGGTTTTTGATTTGGGAAAAATAAAATGCAATTGGCAGTACTATTTCCTACGTTAACCTTTAATGGAAATAATTATTTCCTTTAGTTATTACGTGAAGAATTTTCAAACAATAAATGCATCATGTTCAGTCATAGAAACTGTTCTTAAAAACGTCCATACATTTTTTATACGGATAAGAATGTATTATTTAACGTTAAAACTTAAACTTTAAAAACACTATTAATAGTATTCTAAAATTATAAATAAATACATGGCATACAACGACGGAATTTTTTTGTCTAAAGATGTTGGTTAAACGAAAGTACATGTATTGTATTACCAATATTATATATCATTGTATAACAGCATAACCTAAATCTATACCTACTGCACGCCACTGGTAGTATCTATGTTTAATAACTGATCATTTTTCATGTGTTTATTTTCTTTTGTATTTATGATCTCTTTACCTGATGCTAATTGATCGAATTATTGGCTTGTGAATCATCGTTCCGCTGTGTACTATTGGGTGTGCAGTTTCTCGCTGTGCGTGGTGTGTATCATCCCACTTCGCGCTATCGCCGAAGTGTGGTTTCCTGGAGCCAGAAGACCTGTGGATCTAGTAGAAGAAAAAAATCCTGATACCTAAAAGAGCATTTTTCAGGTGGGTCGTGTTTTTTCTTGTTTCTGGTTGATCCTTCAGCCCCCCTGTTTCTTATTCGTGTCCCTCTCCTAAATTCCTTCCACATCTAACATTGGCATAGTTACGCCACTGACATTGAGGCTTCTAATAGGGCCATATTATACCATGCCTTTGATGTATGTCTGTGTTCTATATACATATTACATATTTCCTTTGCCATTCTCTACTTGTATACATTATTCATGCCCGAACTACCTTGCAGACCTTTTATAATGGCCCGTGTCCACGGAACGAGATAAATCTCCGAGATTTATTTGAGATATGTATTTTTATTTTTATTCCTGTCGAATCTTTATCTTTCTTGAATTAAATAACACAACAGCATTTAAAAAAAAACTGGCTACTTTAACACAGACGGCAGTATAGAATGCTGTATATATCAGAGGTGGAGTCTACTCCATCCCACACAATAAACTACGGGTATTTAATTGCAATATAATTATATCTTATGTTTATCATGTTATATTATAATATATTCACCTCTGTTACAACAAAAACATTTATGTCAATAAAGTTTAATAAATAAATTGATTTAATATGTATATCTTTCTAATTAGTATGATTATATAATTAAATAATTCTTATAACTGCATTTTGTGTATATTGATCTTGCATATTTCCCTTTTCCTTACACATGCTTACATTATTTTACATATTGTATTGCACATTAGTATTTGTTCTCTTTTTCATATTTTCACGTTTACTTGTATTTTGTCTTCAATGAGTTATTTGACTTTGTGAAATGTAATTTGTTTACCAATTTGCCCTAAAATCAACCTGCCTAGTTGGGCAGTGCATTTTAAAATCTGTGTAAAATATATGTAACAAACTGTTTTTTTTTTTTTGTAGCTGTACAATGCTTATATGTGTATAAATAAATAAATAATCTCATGGGACTATAATCCCTGTCGAAAATCTCATAAAAATCTCATCCGTAGATACGGGCCATTAGTCTTGTTGAATACCAATATGTATTCACTGCTAATTTGTTCATGTACAAAATTTCGTCGCTATCCATGTTATATAACATGTCTTTAAATCCTTAAGTTACCATTCTTGATATTCTACGTTCAAGGACGTCTGCAAATGTACATTTATTCAGTTTAGTATGCGCGCGCACCGCGTGCTCTGTGTGCCTGCTAGTTGTCACGATTGGCTATAAATTATCCAACACATCACCCACACCTTATGCATTCCGATGATTTCAAACTTTATTCAATGCGTATAAAATTATACAGACTGCAAAAACAGCCGGAGGCAAAATAAATGGGATTAATTCATTACATCGTTACATTTTAGGGTTGGAAACCGCGATTAAATTTTAATCCAGCAACCTGGAAATTACGCCTGGAATTCTTTAAAGAGAAACAGAAAATAGATAAAATACAGTGGAAATTCTATGCGCAATAGAGAGAAGTATTAACAAATTTGTAGCGAATTTAAATCCGTTTATGACGTAATCGATAGAATTAAGAAAGAACTGCTAACACGATTTGGTCAAGTGAAACGTACGAATAAGAAGATAGTAAATAAAATATATCTCGTAACACATGATTTATTTCAAAATATAATATAATTAATTATAATTCTTAATGTAATTTTTTTTACACAATATTTAGCTAATCGGAAATCATCATCGCTTAAGCCAGCCGAAGACAAGTCTCTATGAGATATCTGATATTTGTAGTACAACCTCTTAAATCATAGATTTATATGGCTAATCATTGAGAAGAAAGTGTAAAATTCTAAAAACAACTGAAAGAAAGTAGTTGATTACAATTTATTATGGAGCTGTGATGTCTGTATTTGAATTCACCAGCGAAAATTACTGAAAAATAAATGAAATGTTTTATACAATAATATTTCAAAAAAATAATAAATAATTGTAGGAAAAAATCCAGTAATTGTGTGCTCTTGGACATATTCAAATATTGAAAAATTAATTGGTTGATATAGCGAAAGTATAGAAAAATATTTTTTCGATAAATAGATTTTTTCTACAAGTATATTTTTCTTATTTATTTACAACTGGTAACATAGTTCTTTAGAAATTTAAAAAAAAATGATGAATCCAAAATAACAAACAGTTTTGAAATGATATGATACCAAGAATCAGAGCGACGCTCCGATTTATTTAGAACCCTGACTGCATAGCATGCGCTTGCACAATCGCGTTTCATTTCCGAGTTAAGCCGTGTTGATTGAACGCTTTTGAAGGTACCTACACATTTCGCCTTGCATTCCGCAGCCTGAGCTGGCTCGGTGGATGGTAGCCACCGCGAAACCGCCACCCATAAAACCAGGCATTGTTCAGAATAAAAGATGTTCATCATATTGTATCATCCTTGAGGCCGTGGCGCGTGAACGCGGGCGAACCAGGGGCGGGCTGGAGGAGGCTCGCGCGGGCCCCCGTCTTAAGTTTTACATCGATTAGTGAACCCTGTGATAAATTAAGAATAAAACGTAATATAAGTAAATAGGAAAATTGTAAACTATTTAAGCTATTGTTGATATAGTTAAACTAATTTTTTTTTTTTAGGAGAACACATTCTTATTGTGAAGTTGTAATTATTCAGAACATAGGTCTGTGATATTTTAAATATGAATTAAATATATTAATTATAAAGATATACATATAAAATCAATTTTATCGAAAAATATTGTTGTTGCGCTACCGGGATTCGAACCTGGATCTCTTCCCTAACCTAACAATATTTTTCGATAAAATTGATTTTATATGTATATCTTTATAATTAATATATTTAATTCATATTTAAAACTAATTTATTAATATTTTACGAAATGTTCTCACTGTTTTTGGACCATCCTGTATATAATATAATTAAGATGTTGGAAATAAGCACGTTAAGGTCTAAAAATATATTTATTTTATTAAGAGATTTTGACACTGTAAACATAATAGAACTAACATAATAAATATTTAACATGTGATACTAATTATGAAAAATTTTTAGGTGCATAATATAGCAGAAGATAAAGAAAAAGAAAACGGTGGGAGAAAGGGTGGGGAGGTTGCAACTATCGTTGTGGTAAAGAGAAAGCAAGATGAGTTTGTTGGTAGAATGATTGGTCAAAATTGAGATGGTGGTGGTTCATAAAAATGACTCTTTAAGCGTAGTAAGGCTAATGTTGAAAAAAACAATTTCTGTTCATTTTTTATTATGGTTTTTGTATGACCGGTGAATGAATGAATTTTGTATGTAAGATGTTCTACTTCTAGGAATGTGGAAGAGTGCGGACTGCCGGGTCGATCTAGTTGGTATGTGGAGAGATATCAATTCTGATTGGCTGGGACAGTCGGTATGGCCTTGCAGTAGTTTAAACCTTACTTTACATTTAATTATTATCAACTTTATAATATTAACTATTTTGTCTTTTTTGTATATATAATGTTATTTAACTATTTATATTTCTACCTTGAAACAGCCCTAAGCCAAGGTAGATGGCATTGTTTGTAACAAATGGAAAAATATGTAGAATAAATAAATATGAAACTGGCTGCATTTACGGGTAATTGCTGCGTTAATTTCTATAAAATACAATTATTCAGAAGTCTGTATACAAGTCACAAATAATATGAGACGTGCGCACGCATATTTCAAGAATATAACTAATTTATCATCACGCTCTTCTTAGCAGAGTTTTATGACGCGACGTGTAAGTGTTGGCACGCGTTGTCAGCGATATCAACCCTGAAGACGGGATCCGAAACGTCGGCCAAAGAGGTCGGAGACACACGGTAGAGTAGTCCAAAAAACTTCACGCAGAAGATTCTGCACGGCCGTGAAAACTTGAGAACATTTTTTATCATCACGCCGTTTCTCCACAGGAATGGACAGAACGCCACATTTTTGTGTCCTGGCATGCCACTCTTGCCTTGTTCACTCTCATACATCTTTTCGTCGAATTTTGAAGCATCTAATGGGACTGTCTGTTCAACACTCGCCTCATATCCTTTTCGTATCCTTCAGAGCCACTTTTTAGCGAATTTCAGGTTTGGAATATAAGACAGTTATATGTGCTGAATATAATAACTAGCTTTCATAGGAAAATAAGCGCTCCATCTGTGAGGACTGAAAGATATAACAAATAAGCTTAAAATAGTCTCAAGGATGAAAACTAATTTTGGTCAAAGTTTATTCACCTCTCAATCTCCCAAAATATACAATCAAATAGAAAATAATAAATAAATGTATATAATTCAATGCCTTTATTTATCTAACTTTCAGAATAAATACTTGAAGGTATCTATGGTTCTAGGTGACGTTTGTGAGTTTTTATCTTATACCCACGTGGTGCTGAGCTTTGTCTCATTAATTAAAATGGTAGTTAATTTGTGGAGGTATTTTTTTTTTTTAATAAACTAAACTTAACACTACACACGTTGGATTATTCGTCACCGTAACAGTGTTTCACAAAGTTACAGTAGCGATGAAATAAGTCAACATGTGTGTAGCGCAAAGTTTAGTAAATTGAAAAAATTTAAACTGATATTTATGTCATCGCGCCTGATACCGCGGACGCAGCCCATCACTTCGGGGTGCACTATTACAACAAAACAAATATTTTTTGCTAACAATTTCCATCTGCCGTAAATACGGGCGCTCCGGGGACCAGGCCAAAGCTGCTAATCTTCACAATATATGACGTTAAAATACACACCACATTCTTTCAATTAATATCCTTGTAAATAATGTGAATTTATTACATTAATTATATCCACTTTAATGGTAATGCAAACTGATAATGCGAAGATCGAGAAATATCTTCGGGGTGCATTATGCAGTTAAAACATTATTATGGTCCGTGTCAAAGAATGAAATTTTCGATAGAATTTCTAAGATACGAATTTTGCTCTCATGAGATTTTTTGGAGACAACTCTCAGACTTCGCAGTCCCTGTGTACACAATATCTTTCAGAGATTCACCGTCTTGCGTCTAGGGTTTCAGGACCCGACCCGGTCGGGTAATGACCCTAACACCCGGATCCGAAACCCGCCGGGTTCGGGTTTCAAGCGAATTGCTGCAAAACATTGGAAAACGACTGATCGAATGCATTCGAATTTGATCAACGCGTTCAAGACTCAAATTCAAAGCCTTAAATTTGGCTGCACAACTGATGAGCAGGCTTTTCCAAAGTTCGGTTTCAAAAGTCAATTCTATGGACGGTATAAAAGATTCAATATTAATCGACGATAAGGAAAAGGTATTAACGATGGATGAAGAGTTGGATCTCATTTTAGAAGATGCTGAAACGCTGGCGAAACAGGAAACGGATGATTTTAAATGTTTAAATTTGCCCTGTTTAAAATTCAATCTTGAGAGGCTCTGCGGCGCGTTTTGCACAGTGATACCAACTGCGACTGACAATGAGCGAACCTTCTCGGTGTCGACTAATTTCTGCACGGAAATGAGATCAGCATCAGGGGATAAATCCCTCACTGCATTAGTATTCCTGAAATATGATTATATAAGAGATTCTCAAACAAAATAACCTATAAATGATGTAACATTATTTGCAATGAACATAATAAAATCATTAGAACACATTCTTATTGTGAAGTTGTAATTATTCAGAACAGACGGTCGAATGTATTAATTTGAAAGATATACAAATAAAATCAATTTTGTCGAAAAATATTGTTGTTGCGCTGCCGGGATTCGAACCTGCATCTCTTTGGATGGGAAGGTGCATTATCCAACTATGCTACAGCGACATTATTTTTGACGACAAATTTTCGAACCTATATGTTACACTTTTTCAAATTAATACATCTGTCGTTCCACTATTTGAAAGCAAAAGCGGTGGTCAGGGAATGGCGTGAAGGGGTTTTATTTTGCGTCATCGACATTTGGTCCAGGCAGGGAGTGAGATATATATATACATATATGTATAATAATATTGGATAATTTGTATAGCGCCATTTTCGTAAAAACTTCTGTCAAACCCTTCCTACGACCGATGTAGAGGCTGACCTGAGAGTTTGACGTCTCCCATTCAAATTGTCTGAGAAACAACTCATACGTTACATTAGACAATTAACCCGGTCCACGCGCGGTTTCAGATTATTTGAATAAATTTTCTGAACTGTTATATTATGTTATTGTAAATTTATTATTACAGCGCGTGCCTTATTCTATTAACAAAATTGAAAATATGATATCTTGTTGACTGATTATTAGTATCTAATCAGAACAATCTAAATTATTATCGACAATAATGCGTTATTAGAGCAAATTTATTAACGTAAGTTTTACATAATAGATACGGGAAGGTTAGTCAGAGTTCCTACAAAATGACGAGGCGTGAGGCAGTCTCGAAACGTAACGTTACTGACCACCTACGCGAACCGCCTGCCCACGTGACACAGTTCTCACGCGAAACATGCGCGAGCAACCCACCAGACCAGGCCGCCGACAGCCGAAATTAGACACGTGCAGTTTGAATATTTTAGTCATATTTTTAATATGTATTTACCTCTAAAGTATTGTGCACCAGGTGTGTTGTGTTACACCAACACCTACGACTAGAAGGCCATGTTTCTGATTTAAAATGGCTGCCCTGTCAGGCAATTTGTTCAAAACTTACAATGGATGTCATCAAATGAATAACTGCCTAATGAATAATCCCCATCTTTTATCTGAATATGTTATTAGATTTGAATCCGTACATGAAAGTGTCATTTGATAATAAGAAAAAATTTGACATATTCGCTACTCTGGTGTTTTTAATATCTCTACTAGGTTAAGATTACTTCAATGTTTTCTTTTTTATATATTCAACAAAAGTACGTAGATACACGTTCAATTTGAAATGAAGTGTATATTGAATTTTCACAACTGGCAAGTATATTGAGCATCTGTCATCTCGCGTCGCACTTTCTTTTCTTATCTATAATCATTTATATTTATTATAATAATCATTTATGTAAGCTTGATCTCAGTTTGTTCAAGAATGTCTTTATGTGGATATATGTAGATATATATTTCAAAGTTGATACACAAGGACACCGTTCGTACAATTCCAGGGAGGGCAAGAATGCAGAATGCGCACTGATTGCTTTCCTGCTAGTTGTATTCAACACTCAATATATTATAAATAATAATAAAAAAAAAAATTAATATTTATAAAAAATACTGCTACAAATAATAAGTGTTTAATAATATTTGTATTTTATTTTAAAGGTTTGCGGAAGGCCTCTACTCTCATCGTCGCTGCCCGGCGAAGCTGAACTCACCCACCGAGTACCGGTGCATAAAACGAAACTCCCATCAGCCGTAAAGACACTCAGTACCGATTGCATGTAGCAATACTCTTTACACTCTTTCTACCGCCACCTTCCAGTCAACAGCTCCAGAAAGCACCCCCGATAACAATTCGTGTTGTAATACACTCCGCGACATCAAATGCGGATGAAATATTGGGGCATCAACTGTTCTCACATCACATCATGAAAAATATAATTTACAAAATCCTTCTGGTACGACAGTTAGTTGTCAAAAATTCCCAAAGATCTGTAGCGACCATAATTCAAATCTACCGCCATCTCAGTCGGCATCGACGCTAGCGACAGCGCTGCCGGCTGCTGCCACAAATCTGGCTCAATTCACCGCCAGACAGTCTCTCCAGTTTCAGCGTTTCACAAGGGCGGTCTTGCCGGCTCGCCTTAGCCGAGCAAGACCACCAATTCATTTCATTTCATAATTTCCTACATCTTCATTCACTATATTCATTTCTATCTGTCTTCATTGTTTTTATCATTTGTCACAATAAACCTCAACACGCGCCAAACACATGTATTTCATTTAACCACCGTCCTAACCCCCAAAGATCTCTCAACAATTTTGACATGATTTATTATTTAATTAAATATTACATTTAATGTAAAACCTACATTCATGTTTTAAATGCACGCTTTGAAATAACACGATGGCGTTAAATGTGATGTGTAAGGTTTTCAACAATCGAAATGGAAGAACTGCTTTTTTTGGAAACAAAAAAATTATATTTGTTGGGCATTTTGGGTAATTTCCTTTGCAATTAGGGACATAGTACGCAAACACAATATGCTTTGAAGATTTTTGAAACTATTTCATTGTTAATTAAACGTAATAAAATCAAATAAAGCTTAATGAAGAAGCCGCCATTTTTAAATCTTCAGTGCCACGGCCTTTTGTGGAGGGGACTTTGGTTACACTCAGTACGTGGGATACATATTGTATACATGTACATGTTACAGTGAATGGTATCAGTTATATCATATCCAAATATATATTTTTTTTTACTAGCGGAAATACACTAACTGATGGGTGCTAGTGAAATTATATCCTGTCAATTTGACAGTTGTGAAATGTCAATTTGTGTGTTTTTATTTTTGCTTAAAATACGTGTTTATGTCGAAAAAAGTATTCAATCCAAGTTATTTTGTCGCCTAGTTATCAAAATAGTGCTGATTTTCGATAATAAATGTCTTAATTTTTTCGAACTAATACATGGAAAATACAAACCGATATGCTTTAAAATGAATGTTATAACACTAACATAAACAATAATAATCATTTGTTGTTTCGGAGGTAAGTTTGTAGAACTTGATTAATAATGCACTCATAAGGCGGAACGCGTGTCACGGAAATTAAACGAGTCGAACTAAAAAACAAGTGTTTTTATTTTCATACGTCTAATAATCATGTTGTGTATTATAAATAACATAACTGATTTTCAAAACACAATTGTAGGGCGATACATCACCAGCCGAGGTTAGAATGTTCCGACGTCATGTGGCATCAATGACACAAATACATAACGCACGCGCACGCGTCCGTTTGTTAACAAATGTTTCACTGATATTGAGCAGTGAAATTATAAATAGTGCGATGTTACGGTCGAGGAGAGAGAAGGCGAGAGTGGAAGGGGGGATTTTTTGACAGGCGACGGAGACGTGGTACATTTGGGAGATGTTGGTCCCCGAGTTTATCCACGTAGAACAACTCTCGACGAAATCAAAGCGAAAGATTGGACCCGTGGCGAGGTGCAGTAACACCCGGTTGTAAATCTGCAGGTATGGCGGCAGATACATGGAAATGCAGAAGGGAAAGTTTTGCACTGGACGTGGGACGATTTCCACCAAATCCGTTCCCACTACCCGAGCAAAGTAGATTGAGATGTGTAAATATAATGTAATTAATGTAATGTAAAAGTGAGGGTTGTTATTGTTAGAGGCCATTCCCATCCTTCCGCGACAGGCATATCGACACCGCACACACACCTCACCCACAGGTGAGCACCACGTAACAGCATATTTACACTAGCGTAAGTGATATATATACATTTGCATTTATGAACTTTGAGCCCGTGCGGCGTCTGGCGGCGTTTAGAGAAATCTAGATAGCAGTATTTTTATACACGACGTGTACAATTATTTTTCTCAATTGTGTAATGCGCCCGACCATAATATCAGTCAATCCCCTCTGGGCGGCAGGTTTAATATTTATCGCCTGTTCTGCTTTGCGGTATTACCGCGCGCAGAGCAACAGGCCACGTGATACCAATACTTGCCGCCGTGCAGTGTCCGGCGCGGGACGCTGAGCGGACAATTTCATTTTAAATTAAAACGTTAAAAAAAAATAACAACGCTAAACTCGCATTACACGTTTTTGTGTAGCCATTATCCAAATAAAATGTTCGTATTATAATTTGATGGTAAGTGTTGCGCACAAGCGTAGATGCCGGAAGAATTCAGGATACGGAAGGAATAGGCACACACAATAATCCAGATTCTGCAGGAACTCCAAAATATGGACTGTATTTTTATTCACTATTCCGTCAAAGGTTCATATAGACGACGACGAGTTCCGACACTGCATAGACGTGAAGTCTCAAATTAGTATAATATTGTAATCGTTTAGGTAAACGTATACCGCACCGCCAATCGACTGGTCGACGACGAGGCCGGGAAAGGGCGGTCAGGGAGGGGGGGAAAGCACAATGCAATATACACACAACACAAATAAATATATATCCCAAACAGAAAGAATGTATAAATAATAAATTCTAACGCATGAAATCATCATCATCATAGTCCGTTAGGCGAGTAGCTAAGATGGCAGAGCACTCGCCTAGCATGTGAGAGAGGCGCCTGGTATTGATCCCAGTACTGGTAAAGGCAAAAATGAGAGTACATATAAAATTGTTACTTAATTCTCTAACATGCTATATCATTTCTATACAATATTCATTGAAAAATTACAACACAATACAATTTTTTAATTAAAACAGACTTCTAAGGTAGGAAATATTTAACTCCACAGAAGATGTTATCGATGACAAATCATGCCTTTGGAACTATATGGTAACATCTGACATTTACATCAAACTGAGATATTAAGCTTTAAAGTTTTGTATAATCATTTTACAATTTCTTCGACGGGGTCGTGTTCATCATTTATGAGGTGAAATTTTTACGAGGCTTACTTTTTAGTGTACTAGTCATTGCTTGAAGAATTAGGCTAATGATCTTTACAATCGAACACAATCATGGTTAAAATAACAGTTTAAATAACAATTTTACCATCACTAATTACAATGCAACTTTGTTTTCTTGTTATCTCTTAAACTAGTAAGAAATTTAACTTGTTTATAATACAGTTTTATAGAGAAAATTATTGTAAGGAGTTTGATACAAAAAAATTCAGTTTTGGAAACCGGATTTATGGTCACAACTAGGAATCATATATCATGTATCAATGATTATTTTTCAATATTTGTTTTGATTAATAGTTGAAACTTTGGACGGAGGATAATCCGACATGTGGTTGCCCTATTTTTAAAATATGCGTTACATATTAATCTGAATTATTGTTAATTAAGTACCTCAGCAAGGTCTAGGGTAAGTTAAATAATTCATTTTCCCAATAGCGAAAGGCTGGGCGGCATGTTAATTGGGCTTCAGAGCGTATTTAAAATAAATAATTGTGCAGGGCCGTCTTATATTGGTAGCATTTTCATGTATATATCCTACCTGGCAATAACTTTGATAAAAAATCTAATTTGAATCAGTCGCCAAACAAACCCATCGTACGCGTTATCATGGTGAATACACATTTGATTCAGTAACCATAAACGTTAAATGTACGTTTTGATACTTTTTAGAAATGAGTCGCACAGCGGTAAAGTAGCCCAAGTGAATTTTTTTATATCTAATATTATAAAAATGCACTACGTTGCATCCTCCATTGTTAGTGTATTTTCTATATGGCAGTACAAATGTATAATCTTTTCGCATTATTGTATTGACATGTCATTGATTTAGATATCATATATTCACTTAAGATTTTAAGTTAATTTTGTTTTACCTGTTTATATTATTTTATTTCTTTAGGCTCACTATATTATTCATTTTTATTCTTTTAATAACATTCTGACGATAATCATATCAAGGGTGGCCCAAAAAAAGTGAGAGCATCTCGTAACACACAAGTTATTTCAAAACATAATATAATTAATTATAAATCTTAATGTAATTTTTTTTCCACAATATTTAGCTAATTAGAAATCATCAAAACACCCCATATTGCATAATCTACTGGGTTTAAATCTGGGCTGTTCGGTGGCCACATGCCTGGCTCTATAAAATTAACATTCTCACGACGGAGAAAGTTGATTGTATTTCTGGCTGTGTGAGATGGAGCTCCGTCCTGCTGTAATATCCAGTTATGCTGTAATGTCTAGCTATACTCCAGGCTTTGTTTTGAAACTCTTTGATCATTTTCCTAGCACCCCAACGTTTTTCAATTTGCAAATTTTTCATCAGATCAATCTTCTGCTGTGATTTTTATCATTCCGGGCAACAATTTGAAAAAACCAAATATAAACAATGGGAAAATTAATAATCAAAGATGGCGACCGGAAATTGTCGAAATAAAATGTAATATAGGTAAATAGGTAAGTAAATTAGTAAACTATTTAAACTAATTTTGATGTAATTATATCACATTTTACAAAATGTTCTCACTTTTTTTGGGCCACCTGTATGTACATAACATGCATCATTTTACTCATATTTTGTTTACAATCTGGTATATTGTTAAAACAATATAATAAGGGATTTCCACATTGAAATATACACTCTATATAGCCGCCCGCAGGGCCTAGCAACAACCAATCAGAGACAGCCGATTGATTTTCTACTAGTTTTAAGTTAAATACATCAATACGCTCAAAATTAATTTCTTCGTATTGACTTCATTTAATGTGCATGTATATGTACTCGTAGAGGCATTATATAATTATTATTATTAAGGAGAATGATGTAAACACAATAATGTTCTTTTAAATAAATAAAAATATGAAATTTTGTATTCTTTTCAATCCCTTGTATCGCCATTTGATCACTTTGCAGATCGGCCACTCTGCCGCTGTGAAGTTCGAAAAAGCCACACTTACGTGTTCAATAATTAAAATATAAATAACTCTAATCTGAATTTGGTACTTTTCTCAATGTTTGAATTCGAAAAATTAAACATAAGTAGATAGTACCTACCTATATGAACTATATACAATGTTAAGCAGCCGTTTTCTGATAAATTAAATTATAAAAGGTCAGAAATAAAAGTTGTATTACTTCCTTCCCAGCACACAACACACGCGATGTTTATACATAACCAAGAGTACTAATTGTAATCACTCGATTTTTTTTAAGTGAAACTTTTTTAGCCACTGTAGTAATTTCAATCCGTCTTCAAGGCCAATCGACACACGGAATATGAAGCGACAAAAAAAAATCGGTATCAGGAGAACATACAATTTAACATTTATCAATGGGATAGCAACACATATTCTAATCAAATTTCTACCCTATGGTTCCGATGTTCTCTTGATTCTTCATACAATCCTTTGATTCCTTCCAATTTCTTTGAAAATGTATGACTTTTTGATTCTGAAAGTACATTGTTATCAATTAAGTAAACGAAAAATCTAGCATCAGTTATTTGAAAAAAATTGAACATTGTAAAGGGATTTAAATTAATAAGCTGATTTAATGTTTTTTAGATACCTGTGTCATATCAGGTATGAGGACAATAAACTGTGTAGAGGAAATATAAAAAGAAAACAGATGCAAACTACATATGCATCTGATGTTTTGTCGCCAGCCGTTATATATGTATGTCTTTGACGCCCATCCAAGGACGGTTTAAACACTACTTATGAATATATTATTTTAATTACAAAAGTTAATTTAGAGAATGTAGTTTACTGACTTATTTATGATTTTAAGTCAATAATAATAAGGATGGTAACTAGAGATTCCAACTATTTGACATCATCAACTATTCGAATATTGACTAGTAAAATAGTATAAAATTAATTTGGAATATTTCAAATAAATCATATTGTACATCAAAATGTATACGAAAACGAGCAAATTTACCATAAATTGTTTATTTATTGTAGTTTTAAAAATAACAATGCATTGAACGATTCATATTTTAAATTTGTTCTTAATTCTGTTTTTATCGTTGCTACAGTTGAAAATACCCGCTCAGTAGCGGTTGATGTTGGCTTAACTGTTAAAAGTGTTTTAAATAGTAGGTCTAACGTTTGTGTCCTTTTTTTAAAATTGTCTAAATATCTAAAATCTTTTTATAGATTATTTGAACAAACATTTGTAGTTACTACGAGGGATAAAATGGTGCTTCTTAATTCAGTCTGCAATTCGAACGTCGATGAACACTTCAAACAAGCAACAGGTATATTCCATCCTTAGAAATTAGTATGAATACTATTCAAATAGTTGTTCAAATATTTGAGTATCGAATAGTAGAAAAATGCCGAATATATTTAAATATCGAATATTCGGATTGGAATTTCTAATGGTAACACCAACATTATATAAAAACTAACATACTGTGATCTGAAATATCTGTAATGCAATTAATTCTAGATAATTAATTTCATTGCGTGTCACAAAAGTGATTTTGCATATTTTTCAAATCAAATTCACTATTCATTAACAAACTATGCGTATTTGACTTTTTTGTTTTGAGTCAGTCACCATGACAAATCAAACAGTGTGGTGTGTTTTTTATGTTATATTCTTGCTTTTTTTTCAAATTAGGCTAAACGCTTATGTTATGATAATAGGACTAACTTGATGGTCTCCAGGAACAAGGCTCGAACCCCCGACCACTTCTAGATCAATACACAAGTGTCTTAACCACTAGATCAATTATATTTTAGTGGATATTCATGGGTACCTTGACCCTTCTCAAGTATAATGGATTTGAAATTTTAATGATAAATACAACCTCTTTAAAAATAAATTATGCATTACATTTCATTAAGGATTACGTGGGGAATCACATTTAAATGCCCAACGACAAATTAATTTAAATGAATGTCACTATTTCAGAATCAATTGGAGCGTAATATAAAATTCTTGAGCACGTAGTCATTTCATAGAATTCCCTTGACCAATTTATTGGGTCATTACATTTCCATTAAAATACGTTATATTAACATTAAAACGTAATTAAAAGTTTCCCAGCCTTTCAAGGTGTTAACAAGAGATTCGGACCTGCTAACTCAACTTAAATGGTGTCATATTATTTAAACAATATCATTTATGTTATGTGATGTGCAGGGGCGGAACTAGGTGTTTTAGTACCCAGAGCGATAAAAAAATGCGCCCCTCACGTAATACAAAATTTGTATCTTTAATAGAAATTTATAAAAACGGCGAGGTGGTAAGTTAGTCAATAATGTAATACGTTCAATGACAATTTTGTTATTAACGTTGCTCTTTCTTTGTAAAGTTAAAAAATGTCCACACATTTGGTTATTAATTATTCCTCAGAAAAACATTTCTTCTAAACACTAAATTGTCACTGGTTCTCGGCATTAGAAAACTGACCAATTTAATGAAGCTCAATTTTTACTCGACTATCCGTCTCGCCAACGCCTAGTTTCACCACTGGTGAAGTGTATAGATTTTGAAAAAAAATGGTTTTCTACTTTGCTGAGATGTTTATTACAAAACACAGGGCCGCACTAAAGGATAAGTTTGTATGGTGCGCAATGACGCCAAGGACCTAAAAGCACCGTAAGCTTTCGCAAAGTTTAATAAGTAAGATATTAATTAAAGAAAATAATGTCACATTGCATTTTTATTATTTATTTATTGTTATTGTGTTTAGTTTATAGAACTCCACGTTTATTTTACTTTTGATTATTATTTTCCATTGAAAATTATCTTCTCCCCAATTCCCAATTCTAAATATGTTCAAAAAACCTAAAATTAAGACTAAATAACCAATCACAATTGGGTAATCTTGGTAGTTAAAATAAATAGAGGCACCAACAGAATATTTCAACCAATCATTTACAGAAACGGGAAAATTGACAACTGAGATTAACATAATAGTTTTACAACAATAAAACCATTACCAAACATAGATATTATACACATTAATGGGAAATTTTTAATGATAAAGTAGTGCCTCTGAGAATAAAAATATTAATATACATCGGTTCCGCCGAAACCACCTAATTACCCATAGAGGAAGGGATAACTAAAACCATTTAAATAAGTCGATCGTACGTGGTTTATCCACTGTTTGAAAATGGCCTTAACCACTGAAACAGCTGTAATATCTAAATAATGCTTATGCAAACTAGCAGAACTCAATATGTAATTTTATTTTTTAAATTAAATTAAAAATATTTTTTATTATATTTTCCTTTAAAAACAGTAACCCATCAGGTTACATAGGCTAAAACCCAGGTGCCCTATTTTGGTGGTTAATTCCTATTATACTTTGGTAACTTAATACATACTACTAAATGTTTTGAAGTGTTAGGAGAGCGAATGGCCTATCCTGAGGGACTGTCGCTCCCACGGACTCTCTGAAATGGATCACACAGAAGACTACACTGTTATTACAGGATGTACTACTTAAATTTATACAAGGGCCCTCATTAAGCGTGGCGCAGCCCTGACTATGCAAAAATGTAATATCTGAAATTTTACACTTACATATTTTCAAAAAATTAAGGCTATAATAACCATTAATTTTCCGTCATTATTGACATTTCAAACATTTCAAAGATTAAAAAGAGCTTTTTATATTTGTGTGTTGATAACATGATAAGGAATTGTAATTTATATTTTTTTTCGCATACAGTGCCATCTATGAGACATGTGTTTAAATATTAAACAGAAAATATGACTGATGGAAATCATTAGTTCTGTATTTCTTGTATTTTCTTCATTGCCATCTATGGGACATGTAAGTACTATTATAAATTGAATTTTGAAAAAAATGTACAATTCATAAATAAGTTAAAAAAGAATTACCAAAAATAACTCATTGAAATTTGTGGTGTGATTAGATATTTCAAAAATATAAAATTGAATCTTTCAGAATAGACATGCAATATTTGATTTTTTTATGTTGTGTTATAAATTTTATAGCATCCGAGTATAATTGCTTTATTCAATATTTCCTGAAACAATCAAGTGTTCCAGGGTGGCCCAAAAAAAGTGAGAACATCTCGTAACACACGAGTTATTTCAAAACGTAATATAATTAATTATAATTCTTAATGTAATTTTTTTTGCACAATATTTAGCTAATCAGAAATCATAAAAACACCCCATATTGCATAATCTACTGGGTTTAAATCTGGGCTCATCGGTGGTCACATGCCTGACTCGATGAAATTAACATTCTCACAATGGAGCTCCGTCCTACTGTAATGTTCAGTTACGCTGTAATGTCTAATTATACTCCAGGCATTGTTTTGAAACTCTTTGATCATTTTCCTAGCACCTCAACGTTTTTCAATTCGCAAATTTTTGATCAGAATACGATCTTCTGCAGCTATTTTTGTCATTCCGGGCAACAATTTGAAAAAACCAAATATAAACAATGGGAAAATTAATAATCAAAGATGGCGACCGGAAATTGTCGAAATAAAATGTAATATAAGTAAATAGGTAAGTAAATTAGTAAACTATTTAAGCTATTGTTGATATAGTTAAACTAATTTTGATATAATTATATCACATTTTACGAAATATTCTCATTTTTTTTGGGCCACCCTGTATACACACAATAATTTACATATATATTGTATGTATTATGGAAATAAATGTTTATTAAAATATATTATTTATTAAAAAATAATCATGTTTAAATAGTTGTACTTTTCCATATCTTTCATATTCTTAATCTTTTGAACTGTTTTAACAATATTATTGAAATGCAATTATTGTTATTGCAAGTAATGGTAGTAAACCGTTATTGCGACTTTGATTACATTGGATTATAACGATAATTGATAACGATGAACACACACACACCACTCATATCGATGACAAACGCATTGCACATGCTAATTACGCACTTCTAAAATACCAGAACTTTCCAAATAGAATGTATTTGTCAGTTACATTTTGATTCCAGCCGGTGCAAAGTATTATCAGGATTTATCCTGCAATACACATATATTTACAGTTGTACCCTTATTTCGTGATACTTATTTGTTTGTAATTGAGTAATTAAAGTGAATAAGATATTATTTTTTAGTTGTTAAGTGCGTTTTACTATAAAAATACAGTGAGTGCTTCATACACCATATTGACCATTGGCGCGAACGGCATTCCATGCGTGTTAATGCTATATCATAAATCTAATGTATAATGTGAAGTGTTAATATGTATTTTTTGTTTACAGTTATCGAATTTTTTTAAACTTTTTGAATTTCTTTTTAAAAACATACTTTTACAAAATGGCGGAGTGGGACTTTTACGCTAATGGAGATATTGCGGACATCCTAGAAATTTCTGATATGCTTGTTACTACCGCAGTGTTCAATGATAAGTTGGATGATGAGAACGACATCGAGGATGATTATTTTGTGGTTCACATCTATGATGAAGAAGACCTTGACAATACTGTTGATGAAAACCAGCCATCAACAAGTGCAGGGGTTAGGCCAGTATTTGAATGGGAGATAGATAATTGTTTCGTTCCAAATATACATAAAATCTGAAGTCGTCCTTCCAAATAACAAATACAAAATAAATAATAATTTCCTATCCTGAACGTTAAGGCCTGGCAACACTATAAACTTTTATTTATTCATTTTTTTTATCTCAAAATCGTACGAAATCGCGGTCGATGACACATAAAATAGAAGCTCCATGTTTGTTGTTAAGTTATACCAACATTTTCATGTGTTTTTTGTAAAAATAAAATTCGGCAAAAGCTAATCTATGAATTTTGAATTTTACGAATTTTACCGACAATTGGTGGTATGATGCTGTTTCACCTGGGCTTTTTCTGGGCAACTAACAGGTTAATACAATTTGAAATATTTAAATCATAAAAATATGTAAACAACGATAATAAAACACAAGCAAATGTCAATGATTGCAAGAAAAATGCATAATTTAAACAAATAATATTTTTATTAAAACATATTTTTAGATAAAATAATTCATATTTGACAATCATTACATCGGTGGTAAAAATTAATGTCAATTTTATTGATCATTCGAAATAAGAAAAGGCAAGCACAAAGAAATACAACATTTCTACCCAGCTCTTTTTTGAATCAGTCTACAAAACCTCCTTAGCATTAAAATACATTTTACAATAATCATAACATCACAACTGGCTACTTGTGAGTCCGATATATCTTACAGTAGGTATTATTTTCATTTCAATTCAAAGAGCACTTGGAAACAATCATTTCTCATACAAATGTATTTACAGAGAACAGACACTCGATTATTAAGCAATATGTGCACGCGTGCACGCATACACGGGTAGCTCGGTCGGGCAGGTTGCGGGAGGACTTAGCCTACTCTTATATCTAATATGGCGTACCGCTACTACCTCTGCTTTAAAAATATGTTTTTTATGTCACTTGGACGATATTTAATAATAACGGTCATTCTACATTAGTTCGTAAACCCTAAAGCGTACAAAAAAAACAATTAAATATTGTTGTCGTAAAAATGTACAATCCCGTCCTATCCTGTTAAAAGGGTCGATCGGACACACACAATTCTAATTTTAATACTTGCGACACAATTTGTTCATAACTTGAGCCTCGCCCGTTCTTTGTCGACTCAGATTCAAAAACAACTGTTTCGAAGGTTCTTTTTTTTGTTCATCAAAATCATTTAAGTACAAAGAGTGTACATATCTTGATATACCTGTCATATTAACTCGCACCCACCGTTTACCGTAATATAATACGGTAGGCAAATACATATTCACAATATCGAGTTATGTAATTAAAATATACAAGAGACAGAACACTCATTTTCCACACCCATTTATTATCATAGTCTATAAAAATTGACATTTTTAATAACATTTACAATATTCATCACAATAATATTTTCTTGTCCGATGATGTTAATTAATAGCGCGTTTTCAGCCTGTCTCGTGAAAATATTTATTTCACGGTATCTCACATTTTTAAGCTTAAAATACTAATATGATTCTCGCGACGGTCTCTCACCAAACGCCGCATCAAAGAATTGTAGATGGCAATTTTCAATATTGTGTTTGCCCATGTTGTTGTGAATAAAACAATTTTAATTATTAATAACATTACAATTTTCCTTTTGATTAGCAACGGGGAGCCTGAAATAAAATGTCTTATGAAATTAGCATTATAGATAATTTAAATTCAATAAAAATGGAGCTTCTAAAAATATTTAATAAAAATTGACCTAAAATTGCTCATAGAAGTCCTCCGCGAATCTGTCTACGCAGCGCTGCACTATTAAGTGAAGAAGTATAATTCAATACAAATAATTAACATGGTTGCATTTTTGAATAACTTTCTGAGCAATATTCTTGAAATAATAATTTATAATTTTAAAGTCAAAAAAAAAACATTTTTATAAATTGTTCACAAAAATGTATCCCCCGAATACAATCTAAAAATACTAAGTAAAACAAATAATTCAATACAATATTATGATAATAATTCAAAAGTATAATTTAGTTTATGGTATCATAAAACCTGGTTTATTTTTGAGGTAAAAATAAGGTTTTTTTTAGAAAAAAATATTACTTACAATTCATTTTTACTTATTCGCTTACATAATAAAAATAAAGAACTAGAAATCTTCAAGTATAATCATAAAAACGTCATTTTAAATTTGATAAATAAAAATTACACGTTTCATTTCATGAAATAACAAATCAAATAACTATCACTTTTGGTAACTGAATCATCACAAATGAAGAAATCTTTGGATATTTTAGGTTAGCTTAAAAATATCGCAATATGTACAATGCCATGGCACATTTTCCGGGTAAATTTAATTCATTTCTCTGCGTTAAGCGCTATCATTTATAATTAATGCGTATCAACTATTAAACAAGAAATAAGACTCGGCTAAATAAAATGTCAGGGATTGAATATAATGATGAATTTATGCATAAATATCCAAACTAAGAATTTTTCTGAAATGCATAACATTATAAAAATACACACCAAAAACAGTAGCTGGGCTTAAGTAATAATTAAGGAAATATTATGGCACTATACGTGATGCGTAATCACCGTTACTACTGAAAATGGCATTTAATAAGTACATGGTTCCGAAAACTAAGTAAGATTATATTAAGTACAGCATCAAAAAATAGAAAAAGATTTTAAAGAATTCTTAATTTTTACTACAAACATTAATAACTTTATTATAAATCATCTATTAATTTTAATACGTTTGTGACTTTTTGTAAACCTGATAATATTTTATTCTTAAAATGGTTTTGGTATGAATATGCATATTTTCCATTTTGTATTATTTATTCAAAAAGTTAAAATTAATTTTTCAAAAAATCTCCAAAACAATGTTTTTCTGTTAAGTATGTAAGTATATATTATAAATAAACATAGCTTCTGACCCACAATATAATAAACATTCCAGTATGTACTAAACTTTTTGAATAAATGTAAAGAAATGTGTATATATACTGCATGAACAAACTAAAACAAAATATAACAATTCATTTAAAAAAAAAAGCAATAAAAATTATTAAATATAATATTATGTTATGCATTTTTGATTAATATGAAAAATATTTTAACAATATTTACTCATTATGGACAAATTACCTCACAAATGTTTCATCAAAGGCTGTCAACATTGTATCAGCCATATAGCAACACCACCAATTCACTGGAAATAATTATTGTTGTGGCAGCTACGGACATATGCAAATGAAAATGTTATCCAAGAATAATAAATTTACAATCATTTCAATAATGAATTTAGTCAACTGCAAATTTGTTATCCATAACAATTAATGCTCCATGTGAGAGAGCATGATTTTCACCACAGTATAACGAAATTGTCATAAATATGAGGTAAAGCGAGTATAGTTTTTATATGCTTGCTCTTGTAAAGACAAAACAATTCGATTGATCTTTTATCGACAGTGAAAATGACAGTGACAGTATATAATAAGATATTTATAAGACTAAACAAAATTTAAACCCAGTTAAACAACATTTCAAAAGAAAATAAAGGAAGAGCTACATATTCTACATGGCATACATTTATCAAAAGACTGCATCTATGTTTAATTCGCTTTTGGAATACAAGTTATCGCTTATACAAAATTTGTTGCAAAACAACATGTGCAGCAGTCTGCGTATTCTTAATATTTATTTCCGCAAATTGTTCTCAATATTATCGCACGAGATAAACATTTCTATGTTCAGGTACGTTGCCCCCACTCCGCAGGACACTTGTGAGATGCGCGGCGATTCGGAGCACTCCGCATTTTGTTCTTAAATATTATTTAATTGATTCTATTAAATATTAAAATATATATATTATTAACCCATCCATTCTTTCGAAAAGCAAAATTCGTCAAAATATATTTTACACTAGAGATATGAGCACATTTAGTCTTTAAGTTCATCGCTTGTTCAAATACACGTCACAAATCAACCAAAGGAAACAACAAAATACGAAGCCACTTTCTAATATTCTGTGACTATTAAGATTTTATTAATTTTGGATCATTTTTATTGCAAATAAAAATTTACACACTAAATGGGTCAATTTTTTGGAAACCCACAAAGTTAAGATACAAATATTGCTTTTCTCGGATGGGTTAAGAGTGTGGCTATCTGCCTGAAAATGCACCAAAAGGACAAAAAAGCTCTGTCTCCTCACAAACAATAACGTCATATCTCAGGGAAATGTACATATTAATGTGGAAATCATTTCTTTAAGATTTTTGACAAATGGAGAATGTCTTCAAGGAAGAAACACACTTCGAACAAGTACTGGCTCTGATTTAGAAAACTTTTGAATTGGTAGTATTTGATGTTAAGCATTGACAGCGGAAAAAAAATTGTGTGAATTTTCTATTTCGATAGAGAAAGTCAGGTGTGCACGGTATGACGATCCATGATTATCAGTTTTCTGTGTGTGTGAAATTAAAGTGAAGAAGATAATCGGATAACATCAAATAAACAAGAGCTAGGTACAAGATTTTGTTCACCTGTAAAACCTGGTGAACAAAATAATTTTTGAAAAAGACAACACACAGAAGTCATGGAACCAACTCACAGCGAATAATGTACATCAAGAGAGAAATAATTGAAATTTGACAATTCTAGCTACATCGGAAGAAGGGAGTATGAAGGTGTGTCTGTGTTGCAGTAAGCTTGTTTCTTTTTAGACAGCCAGAGAATTTGGAGTTTTGTCACTCGCGGTGCAGATTCATATTTGATACCAAAGATCAGCGAAAGTTTTAGCCTAACTCTAGAGCACTGACTCAATCTGTTTGATTTCCTTCATCTCCGTCCCGTTCCTGTCTAATAGCTTGGCAGCCTCTCCCGGCTGGTTGGGTGGGTCAGGGCTGAGGGGGCTGGCGGCCGTGTGGACTATCTGCGGAACCCCATTCTCTCCAACGGAGGCAAGGGGCTGCTTCCCCATGGTGATGGGGGTATCGTCCGGATCCTCTTCGTCCATATCTTCCTCATCTATCGGCGTGAGAGCTTCAGGGTTTTGTGGAGCGATGTCGGGTTTCATGCATCTGGAAATAAAACACACATTAATAGTAAATTGAATCATTTATAGTGTGAGAACTGTCACTTTGCAAATTAATGTTTGTATGTGTGTGTGTGTGTATGTCATGAAAGTCAGTAGATAAGTGATGGGAGGTGAACCTTATAAGAGGCCGTCTCTGGGGGAACAGCTCTCTTCCATCACAGCTTCTTCTAAATAACTAGTCTATCTCTGAATGTATAAATTATATTTACTGTATAACGTATATTGTTACCTGGAAAGACTGAGTTTCACTTACAAGAAATTGGGACCCAAGTAATTAGACAGTAAAGAGAGGATAAAACCCCAAAGGAATCTAGCAGTAATCAAAGAATTATCACATTTAGCTTACTTAATTAACTGTAGTCAGGAAACCAATTTTGGTGATAAATCATTCTACAAGATTATCCAATAATTTTTTATATTTTTTTATTTATTTACACATTATTCCAAATCGTTTTGAGAGTTGTTTACTCTTGTTTTGATTAGTCATAATTACATATTTTAAAAATTTTATTACATTCAGTCATTATTAACATCATAGGTTGGCTCCGGTATTATCGTGCCATAGCTATAGAAATCATGCACCTCCAAAAGGGTGGGGGGGTAGACAATTTATGTGTTGCTGTCACAGAACTCGGTCACAGTCCGGCAGAAATTCACCCTGTCCAAGTCGCAAGAGGTGCGAAGAAGAGCCAGTAGAATGCTCCGTCAGGTCTCTCTAGCCACTGCTCTTCCCGGCATCGTCCATCCCAGAAATTCCCGAAAATATCCAAGATCTGGTTCGGTTATCCAATAAATGTGATATAATTCCAAATAAGAATAGAAGCCATGTTTATTAATATTTTGACAGCTGTCATTGCTATTTTTATTCAGTAGAGTCTGCTATTATCATGGAGCAACAACATTTACAAATTTTTTAAACTTATCAAAATCAGTCATCGATTCGGCAAACTTAACGTACTTTGTGAATTTTATAGTCGACATAATCATCCATCTGAGTAAGCTATTCGTCGAATTGTGAAAAAGGTTTGAAAACAATTATTCTTTATATGATGTAAGAACGCCGGTAAGACAAAGAAATTACCAGAGTAAAGCCAATATTGCCACTGTAAATTAAAATGCAAGGGATGATCCAAAGTTATTAATTTAGGTTTATCATATGACAAAATATTTCATAAAGACCGGGCCCTATACCCCCACAAGATCCAACAAGTGTAAGAATTATAGCCAAATGAGTAATTGCATCTTAGGTTTGAGTCATTCTACGAAATCACCTAGGTGTGGTTGCTTGACCATTTCAGATATTTTTTATTTATTAACTATAGATAACTAGTGATGGTAAACCGTTACGTGACTGTGATTGTGTCGATGATTGGTAACTGAGATATAACTGTCGGAGGCTTACTTTCTAGTGCACCAGTCGTTGCTCGAAGAACTACGTTAATCAGTTATCAATCTTCATTACAATCGAACACAATCACAGTCACAATAACAATTTTATCATCACTATAGATAACCCCATGAGAGTGTAGCTCTAAACAATTTTTATTTTAATTTTATCTGCCACCATCTTGGATCTAGGCTCAATTTCTTCGCAGCGACAAGCAAAAACGGGGCTTTGCAGAGGTTTTGAAAAATATATATTATTGTCCTCCCATAAAAGATAAAAAGTTCTGGTTTTCACTAGCATAAAAAAGACACAATAGGGTTATAGAAAATGTATAGAAATGATAGAAAATTATATGTAAATCATAACTTAAACAACCTTGAAATATGCCAAATTTGGAAGCATAATCACTAGTTTTGATGAACTTTTAAGGTGATAAGATGGATTTTTTGTTTTTGTTGTATCACACAGAATTACTCGCCAAGGAGGCGCCATATAGTTGATATGATAAGACACGTGTTAATAATTTAAAGGTGTAATCATCGGTGTGGTGCCAAAAAACCCAAGGGATTGATTTTAGGAAAACAAAGACGTCTTAATAAAACGTACAGCGATGGCCTGTCGCCATGTAGGTACTTGTAAATATGACTACATGTATTGTTATAAATTTGAATAAAAAGAGACTATTCTGCTGGTGGAAGCCATTCTCGATTTTGCCGCCGTAGAGTATCTATATTGAACATCTTTTATGTTTCATTTCTTTCGACCTCATTATCATCATCATCATCGCCGGTTGAGAGAAGCTGAGTTCAGCGAACCACCCTTGTCTACATTCTTGCTTCCTGTACAGAACAGTTGTTATAGTTATGGCTAGTAGAGTTCCCTGTTATGAAGAATTAAAGTTTGGGTCGGGAACCCTTCCTGCCTTTTTTTGGCATCAAAGTATTAAAATTTTCAAATGGGGGACCAGATAAAATTTTTAGTTTTTGCCCGATGATACGTGTAATGGTACTTAAAAAAATCTGTAACTTTTATTTTGCGGTTCAAGCTGGTTTAGGTTACAGTTACATGGAATCTGTAACTTTTAAACCAGTTTGAACCACAAATAATTGAACACGGACATTTGTACCATGTAGAGGACTTACTGTATTATTTTTATACTTTTATTATTCCGTCAACGGTTGGTTTCTTGTGCGGATCGCATGCTCTCTTTGTGTAAATACTTCAAATAAAAGTACAAATTGCAAACAGAATAGAAATGACTAGCCAGCAACCGTGCACAAATATTTTGATAGATTCTGCTATTTAAGTTGACAGTATTTTCAGACAAGAATCACAAATCACAATATTTTCAGGTACTCATTTACTTGTATGACATACGGTGCTTATGATGTACAGACATCTATGAGATCTAGGAAAGTTCACAGACAGCAATTCACTGACTGAAAGTTCACCAACAACACTGACTAGCATTAATACATTTAAGTAAACTACTATACCGGAAAAGCATTCTCTACTATAATACAGTATAATACTAGTATGGCAGACAGGGCAACGAATGAAGTTTTATTTTGCTGCCAAGATATGATCATTATTATTAAATAATTGTATGTACAAAGTACCAGTAGTGTAATATGTACCTACGTGTAATGGGACATAACATAAGCACAAAAAAACAACATTTTAAAAATAATCTGCAAACTAATAAACAGAAAACAACTCACCGCTTCATCATGGGGGCCATGAAACTGGTGATGGTCGCTACTCCGAAGAACGCTCCGGCCATAAAGAATGAAGTGTCGTAAGACGCAGTCATATCGTAAACAGCGCCGGCCAACGGAGAGCCAACAATGGCTGCCGCCCCTCTGAACAGGATAAGGAGGCCGAAGGCGTTTGTCAACTTTTCCAATCCGAGAAGGTCCACCAAGATGATTGATGTCAGAGATATGTAACCCGCTGGAAATTTGGTTTGAATTTCACATTATTTAACAATACTGGTAGCCACTCCCAGTCGGTCGACAAACCTGAGAATTCATTTTAAACACCCAGATGACATGCAAACACCATTTTGAAGCAAACAGCAAAATACAATTTTGAGCCTGTAAATTAACTAACTACCGAATGCTACTTTGCTGTCTTGACTTACCATACCAATCTTGCCTTGTTTACATTCATACATATTTTCGATTCTATGACAACTACACACAAAACAGGTGCATACTAGACAAGTGCACATACAAATAACTGCATACTATTACAAACACGCAGCTTATTACTCCACTGCTGATATTTTGTGTTGTGAGGCAGGATGTGAACTTCAAACAACCAGCGTTGCCAGTGAGCAAAACTAACAAACTAAAAGATATAAGTGCTCTGGCAACACTGAGAGATGCCTGTTGACATGACAAACATTCCTGCACAGCTCTGAATAATAAACTCATGCATGCGTGTCGATTTTTAAAGCTTCTAACTTATAATTAGGATTGAGAAATCTATTTTACATGTGTATAATTAAATTACCAAGTTATCAATCTTTTATGGAACACAAATATCATTACTGTTGTAAATTATCGTCACGGCACCAGAAACAACAGGGATAATAAATATATATTACACCTAAAACGAAAACAAAATTTGGTCAAAAACACAAAAATGTTTTCAAGCTCTTTCTGTGCAGGGGCTTGATAATATATACCGAAGTTAAAAGAAATATATAAAATAAATAATACGAAAACCATATTAAAAAACATAGTTTTGTTTTATCTATGCTTGCATTTTTAATTTTAGTATATTATTTCCTGAAGAAGACACCATAGGTATTGAAACATGTTAATGTATTAATAAATGTGTTTTTCTTATTATTTATGTTATACGTTGCCACAAAGTAATTTTTCAAATATTAAAGAACACAAACAAAACAACTTGTCTAATCTAATACATACTTCTAAATCATTCATTATTACCCATATTCATAAATACTCAAATATACAACACTTGCAAACACCAGCAAAACAAAAGGCAAAGCGAGAATGAACAGCATTGTTCCAAAATTTCCAATACAATAAGTTTTGTACACACAAACAAGTTCCGTTCAGAGAGAAATTTGTTCACGAATTGAACAAAATACACGTGGGCATCATCTAGCATCTTCTGTAATAATACCACTGTTCTTGCTCTTATCGTCTGATATCGTACAATACTGAGATTAGCATTATTAGCACAGTAATTGAACGAAATGTAGCACACTTAGCGATTTAGCTATACTTTTTAAAGAAGGCCACACATGACTACTGTAAACATTACTGAATGTGCGATTCCTGCACGCTGCCAAGCAGCAGAGATACAAACTAACCTTACTCGCGCACTGGTGCTAAATTTGAAATTTACACATATTTAAATAATTATATACGAGATTTCCAGACAGTTATTTATATAAGCAATTTTTGACTTTTGAACAGGAAAACCTTTCATAAATGTTTAATCTTTGAAAGTGGAACGTTCGCATGTAGAGGACTTACTGTATTAAAAATTAACTTACATTCTTACCCAATTTTATTCATTTTATGGCACTAATATTAACATAATTAATTATAACCAATCATTAAATAAATAATTAAAAATATAAACATTCATGTAACCCCTACAATTTATATTCTAAAGTGTGTATGTATTATAAAATGAATATATTTATTCTACGTATACATATATGTACATAATACAGGCGTGCGCTGTAATAATGGTCCCTTAGGTTCCAAGGCAAAGGCTGTTAACTGAAAAATTCCACTATTTGGAACACGGTACGGCATAAAAGTAAAAAAAAGTTATAAAAAGTTTCATATTTACTTCACTTCACATAATTACGAGTCATTGCAGCTAGGGAGCCACTGTAGCGAGTAGGGGGAGTATATTGTGATAATGTAATCTCGCTACAGCGAGTTGCCGATATCCTAGTTGTCATTATTTAAAGCACGCCAGTAAATACTACTACTCTATTTAATTTTTAAATCATTACATAATAATTTTTAGTTTCAAACCTTTTCGTATTGAGTCTAAATAATCGTAAAATAGTTTTTTAAATATAACATTTACTGATAAGAAAATATAGATACAAAGATAAAATAAAAGAAGGAAATTATGGAAGAAAGGAAAAATGTGGTAGAGGTGTATAATATCGCAACAAAAAAATTGCGTAATGTATTGTGTGGTCTCTGCTACTTGAAAAGACTATGTGAAAGACTCAAATCAGTTTCGCCTTTGAATTATAGGCGACAGGTATATGTCCCTTTTACATGTCCCGTTTATATCCGGAACCTGTAATGGGACACAAAAAAGTTGATTGAATACTAACATATAGCAAATCCGAAGAACACCGCCATCACAATATAGGACGCGTATGACTGGCAAAAAGGTGTCAAGGTGACGGCTATGGTGGCCACGACTAGGCACACGTTGTTGAGCAAGAGAGAGTTCATCCAGGGGAAGTCCGCAACCCATCCGCAGGCCACACGACCGAAGGTGTTTGTGATACCAATGATGGAGAGTAAAAAGGACGCTGATTTCGGATCAATTCCCTGAAAATAGTAAAAACATATAAACTTTGTGATTATTAAGGTGAACACATTCTTATTGTGAAGTTGTAATTATTCAGAACATAGATCTGTGATATTTTAAATACTAATTAAATGTATTAATTAGAAAGATATATATATATATATATATATATATATCTGCTATCGGCATTACCTTAAAGGCATTTGAGATTCCGTAAAAACAAAGTAGATGGCTTTCAAATAATGAAACAATAGATGTATTCATTTGAAAAGTGTAACATCCGTCGTTCAAAAATTTGTAGTAAAAATACTGTCGCTGTAGCATAGTTGGATAATGCACCTTCCCCGGATTGGAAAGAGATCCAGATTCGAATTTCGGTAGCGTAACAACAATATTTTTCGATAAAACTGATTTTATATGCATATCTTTCTAATGAATACATTTAATTAGTATTTAAACTTTGTGAATTAGTATAATCAAATTATTATTCACTTGTTAAAATATTAAAAAAACATCTGTAAAGATTCGATGGGGATTTGAGGAAAGTCAGATATCGGATATGCATAAAATAACACCGTTTATTTTAAATATCAAAACATACATCCATACAATATATTGTACCAAAACAAGATTAACCCGTATGATGTTGAATATTAATATTTTTCTTTGATCCCTCGTTGCGAGGATGAAATCTGCCATAGTTTATCTGTTATGTATCCTCGTGTGGCTGAGTCTATCCTCGCTATCCTCGAACAGTATACCTTCTCATATGTTGTGATTTTCTTTACTTTCCTTTATTATGATACATCTTTGAGAACCGGTCGTGGCTGAGGCGCAGGTTCAGATCTTACCAGTTGCGAATTTTATTTTCATTTTATATATATTTAGCCAAGACACAGACCATTTTTCCATAGAGTTGACAGTGTGCATGTATGTCATGTTAAGTTGTTCAGTGATTAGACCGCTTGCCTTTTTTGATAAATTATAATTTCTAAATTCATGGTACTAAAAAAATGTTTGAAATATTAAATATTAAAATTAATTCAATCTGAAACGCTACATTATTCCGTAACACATTTAATCAATGAAAAATGTCCTACTCTTGGTCAAAGCTTTTTATTAATATCTACATGCATTTTTAATGGATAAACATTTTAGCATTGTCAATCAATTAAAAATCTGACTAATGCTAAATCATTGCCTTTTTTCTTCTGAATTTCTCAATTGGCAAATTTAATTCCAGGCAAGATCGTAAATTGTTAAAATGAATTAAATATAACTGAAATCTTATATAAAATCACAAATATTGTTTTTTGGTTCTTGATCGTTCTCCAATGATTGATTCATTTTGATATAATTTGCTGTTTTCCTATTTAATTTAAAATGACAAAATGTTAAAGTGTAGTGAAATTTATTCAATTTATCTCAAAAAATGCCATATTTGAAAATTCACTACCTTAGTCATCAGAGATTAAAAAAATATATTAATTCCTAAGAAATTACTACAAATGATTTTGAACTTACGTTTAAAACAGCCGCATCCACCAGATACACAAATGGTACATACAGTCCAGCCATGCCGAATATATTTGATACACCGATCATCATGAATGGTGGATTCTTCAGCAGTGTCATGTCCATCATGGAAGCAAATACACTTTTAAAGGATTCTGGCATTACTAAACACGGACACAGGTCGTATTCTGTAAAAATTAAGCTCGTACAAATTCCAAGTTTTCAACAAATTCATAATTAATACTTATATGATATGAGAAAGGAGGAGAAACTACATACATTCAAAATGAAACTAAGCCAATACATACATATGTGCAAGATAAGTTTTAGTAAAAATGAACATTTTGATCTTATCAGCCTCTACTTCAGCTACAGGAAGGGTTGTAGAACCGACCAACTGTTGCCAAAAGTCTAAATTTAGTAAACGGGCATTTGTGGTGGTGGACCCAAAAGTGTGGAACTCTTTGCCCTCTGTCATAAGAAACAGTGCATCAGAGACTTTATTTTAGAAGAGACTAAAAACCCACCTTTTCATAAATCATTTCCAGAAGTTAAAATAACAATTTTTATTTTTAAAAACAAAGAAAATGTAGGACTATAAACAGTTTATGTATAAAGCACTCTTGAAGTGAAAGTTTATACAAAAATGGCTCTATACAAATTACCCAATATTATTATTATTATATTGTTAAAGCATATATGTATATATATTTACATATGTGTAGAGGTATAGGGGACAGCAATTCAAATTTATCGCCGTTTCCATCCGCCATCGATGCTAGCAATAGTGCTGCCGGCGGCCGCCACAGTCTGGCAGGAAGTCTAGCCCGATCACCTGCCGACGACACTTCTTCTGTTCCACCGTTCCGCCACGACGGGTCTCACCTGGCACTCGAGAGCTGTGCGAGGATGACTGAACGCCGCCGACTCGCTTCTTTACATTTAATATTTTACGCTTACCTTCTGTATTCTCTGTTCTACCTCTGTCTTACCTCTGTTCAAATATACGACACCACACCAACCGCTCATTTCATTCACACCACCTTAACACCCAAATATGTAAGCACTATATTAAGAATAAATAAATAAATAAATCATGCTTACGCTCCTGTCTCTCTACATCTCCTTGCCGGGAATGCATACTGGCAGCCTGCGGCAGTGACAGGACGCTCTGGCGGTAGTGTGCGAGGGACTTCTGGCTCTGGTACTCGGGCAGGTTGACCACTGAACCGGAGTAGAAGATGTCTTTACGGGACAGGGGTCGAACCATCCTGCTCGGCTCCCGCTGCACACCCAGGGACATCTTCGAGTTGTACATGCTCTCCGAGTCCTGAATACAATATTCCATAATTTTATTTTATCTAAGACACTCAGAAAACTCATTACTCTTTAAACGGGTTAACTGCCCAAGGTTGTAAATATACGTTTTTACTATATTAATCATCGTCTTAGGCATTGTCACAACTTGTCAACTTGTTAGGTTGTCAAATTGTAGTTCACACATTCAAATTGTAATGTGGTGAACATTTATAGAAGGATAGATGACCTTATTTTTACTGTAACGCTATAAATTCTGTAAGTTTTGTCATCAAATAAACGTAAGTGCAGTTCTGAATAATATTTTAAAAACTAAAAAGCAACATTATGTACCTAGAGCAGGATGTTTTTGATGTTCAATACGACGACTTCACGAATGACGGTTAATTAACAATTTAACCCTTTCCTAACCATGCTGTAACACAGGTCTACCGCCCCAATTAAACCTATATATTTCCGTAAATACACGCAGTACAAAATTAATATTTTAACTAACCTTAAAAAAATCATTTACGCTTAGAAATAAGTAATGATGTGTAGGATTCACTTTATAACCAATTATGTAAAAGTAATTATTTTTCAATTCAATTGCAAGTAAAATTGCTACATCGGAAAAAATTGTATTTACAGTAAGACAGAAAAATATCAAACATTAGTTTCACCTTGAAAAGAATAACAAACATACAAATATAATTATTTATCTTTCTCAATAATTAAATAAAGAATAATAATAATAATAAAGTCATTTTGCTCATAAAAGCATTTTTCTCATTAAAAATGCAAAAAAAAAACTCTTAATACTTAGCGGTAACATGAGTTGACAGCATGGATTCTTATGGATATCTTTTAGCACGGTACTGTAAAGGTTAAAACTGTTTTAGATCCAATGAAAAACTAACGTAACGTATTTAATGAAACAAAATGCAATATTGTTGCACAAGGAAACTCCACCAATCAATATTGGTAAGTATACAAACAATTTGAACCTTCAACTCTTTGCTTATATTGATTAATTCATTGCCAACATCGGGTCTGGCAGTGGCCCAAACACAACATCTGTTGCCGTGCAAGTACCGCGAGCCATGTGTTCTTCACTTGATGAGTTCTAACTCGGTGACAAAAAAACCCACACATAAATCACACCGCCTACAAATGTCTATTTATACTTCGTTCATGAAGATTTCATCGTAGTGATATAATTTATGTTTCACCAATGCTTTTTGATTTACTCTACCACGATTTACGAACTCTTATCCGTCAAATCAAAAATTGTAATCTAGCATATAATAATATGTCCTACTATCACAAACTTATCAGTACAAAAAAATTCTCTGAAAAATATATGGGTCGGTGAGAGATAATCAGTTAGGTTATTGATGTATTCGCATCAAGAATTTACTATGAGCTGTATTCATCGATATATCATCCCAAATGGATGATGCTCTTGGCAAACCCAAATAGAGATGGAGCAATTATGTCTGCAGGCACTCCATGTTTCTGTCTCCGTGTGGAGTGAAATGGCCCAGGACAGAGATAGAGATGCCTGGTACCGACTTATCTTCAGGTAAGCACGATATTATTATATTTTTTTAAATAATTAACAGAAGCTACTATAGTTTTCAAAATAAACAATACATTAAAATCTAACACAAAAAAATAGTCATATATGTATATATTTGATAACACAGTTTAATAGGGTAACAGCTAAGATAATAGAGCACTTGATTAGCGTGTAAGAGGTACTGGTATCAATTTCGGTACCGGTAAAGAAAATAAAACACAAGGTAAATTATGAGAGAACATGCAGGGTGGCCCAAAAAAAATAAGAACATTTCGTAAAGTGTGATATAATTACATCAAAATTAGTTTAACTATATCAACAATAGCTTAAATAGTTTAATAATTTACTTACTTACCTATTTACCTATATTACATTTTATTTTGACAATTTCCGGTCACCATCTTTGATTATTAATCTTCACATTGTTTATACTTGGGTTTTTCAAATTGTCACCCAGAATGACAAAAATCACTGCAGAATACCGTATTCTGATAAAAAATTTGCGAATTGAATAACATTGGGGTGCTAGGAAAATGATCAAAGAGTTTCAAAGCAAAGCCTGGAGTATAGCTAGACATTACAGCATAACTGAATATTACAGCAGGACGCAGCTCCATCTCACACAGCCAGAAATACAATCAACTTTCTTCATCGTGAGAATGTTAATTTCATCGAGCCAGGAATGTGGCCACCGAACAGCATAGATTCAAACCAAGTAGATTATGCAATATGAGGTGTTTTGATGATTTCTGATTAGCTAAATATTATGCAAAAAAAATTACATTAAGAATTATAATTAATTATATTATGTTTTGAAATTACTTGTGTGTTACGAGATGTTCTCACTTTTTTTGGGCCACCCTGTATACGCCTAAGTCCACTGCATTCAGTCTACTTTTGTTCCTCTTCTACCAGCTCCAGGCATCACTTGCATACATCAGTGTCGGTACCAGGACTCCATTGTGAACCGCTTGTCTTGCCTCAGTTGACAAGTTCCCATTAGCTATAATTCCATTCAAAGCGCCGTTCACTTTATTCCCTGCAGTCGCCCTCCTTTTCTCAGCCTTTCCGTTTCTATCAAACATACTTCCCAAATACACAAACTCATCTACTTGTTCCAAACATTCAATACCTACAAGTATTTTGCACGGTGTCTTGCTTTCCTCCTTCTCGAATAAACATATTCTGTGTTAAATACTTCAGCCAAAGGTTGTGTAAAGTGGACTCTATAAATCAGTTTTGAAATAAATAAAAAAAATATATAATCTAATTATGTTCTGTTTATGTATGATAAACATTGTTCATAAAAAGACACGCCTAGAAAACAGCGGAATGTTTCATCGCTCGGTCGGTCGTGTTATTAAAAGGCATCAATCATATCTCTCTGAAAACAATTGTTGAGTGACATCAGGCTGATTATGAACTAAACATTCTAATGGACAGATTGGACAGTGGCGCGACCTAAATATTTTATAAACACGAAGATAATGTATAGATAAATTCTTCAATGCTGTAACTAATGAACAATCAACAATTCAAAAGCTTGAACTATGTTTCATTTCAGATTAACATCGTCACATCCGTCGCGAGAAAACTTGATCACAAACGATACAATTGAACATAAATTATATAAATGGACATAAATGTGGAATCTTTTATTTTTTTATGTGAGACTTTAGCAAATTTAACAATACCGCATGCAACTAGTGAATGTAATTTTGAGTAAAAATTGCAATCCCGGAACTTCGAGATTCAATTTTGATGCTCATTTGCATATTACATATATAAAAAAAGGTTAAAATGAACAAATACAATTTATACGAGACATTTATATTTAAGTATTCTGTGAACAAAACTAACAATGCAATATTGACAAATAATTTGTATGTATATGCCCGAGGCAGTTAGGACCACTCCTGCAACAACACTGTATATCGGGTTTGGGCAGATCTGCGTTATAAATGCCACAACATTGTATAATATCTTCTTGGCCGTCGAATAATATATTAAATAACCATATAAAAATACTATTTAACACAATTTCTATGTAAGCTTCCCTGCAACAACACTGTACATCATCCAATATAGCCGACTCTCCGACTATTGAACAATATTTGTAAAAACCGATATGCAATATTGTTGCTAGGGGGATGTTAATCGTAAAGCATTGAATTTTCGTCAGTTAATTTTTTTTTTTAATAACCTAAAATCATTCCATAATAATAATCTCAAAAGTTTCAAGATTATATTCACTAATTCTGAGATTCAAAAATGAAAAATGAACCACATGATTGGATTCTCTACCTGTAATCTTATTCCGAGTATTGCACTAGTGACGCATATAGTTAAGGTGAGCAGTTTAATTGTGGTATTCATTGGACTAGTCACGTTAATGACATATGATACTAGTGCAATATCCAAAATAATGTGTTTGATTTTCTCATCACGAAAATTCTAACTAGTAGGATAATTCGTGGATTCAATTAATTTAGAAATAAATATTGAAGAATGTTTACATTTCTCAACTCTTAACAAGAATATACTACCATGTAGCCAATGAAAAAAAAATTGAATCTCTGATTGTCAAATGAGTATCTAACTAACAAATAAGTAAATACTGATTCTCAAAGCTTACATCATATTCACCGTTGTTGTTCCTTCGAGAAGAGGTAGACGCCAGTCTTCTTCTTGTACCTCCGTTGCTGTTAACTGAAGCCTGTGACGAAGACTGAATTGCGGCCAATGACGGTTTGAATCTGAAAATGATTTTTGTAACTTTTAATTTTCTCAACATGGTGTAGTGATACTCGAAGCGAGTCCACATATTAACATATGGACAACTTTCAAAAAATTTGATAGATGTGAAGATTGGTGGGGTTGAAAATGGTGAACGTTATATTTATATAAAGTGTTCACTTAAGCCAGCCGAAGACAGGTCGTAAGCCATGTAATAACCTCATATTTCTATACATTTTCCATTAAATATAATAAAATTAGCTTTGTCTTTATGAGATATTAGATACTAATTTAATAAATTATCATTGTTTATATTAGTATTTGTTATGTTAAGGCCTGCTATTTAGCTAATGATGCTAAATTAGATATCCAACACGAACAGGGATACAGAAATAACACACCCACGGCTGCCTGGTATCTTCCTTCAAGATTCAGTGGATCGCAATTGAAATATTCATATATATTTTTTTCTATATTCATGATGATGAACGTAGCTGACTCTATGAGGACTGACAATTAGTTTGTAGAGTACTTTTTATGCACATTATGTAACATCAGCAATGAGCTGGTAGCAGAATGACATCGGAATTTGTTCCTGAAGGTAGACTGTTAAAGCGGCATTCCATCTGAACGTAATGAAATGGTTAAAAGCAGAAGTGAGGCATGTCCGGATTGAGTAGTTTGCAAACGAAATGGAAGTTGCATCAAATCAATGCTTCAGCAGATACAGCCATTACAGTGAAGGATGATTTCGCCAAAAAATCTAATCCATGTTGGAACATGCATCCTATTTGCCCGATCAGACCCTCTGATTTTTTTCTATTCCCCAAAATCAAGAAATGGATTACAATGCATGCTCTAAACAGCTTCACAGAGCAACATGCTTGCTAATAATATTCTTGCTTCATCAATTATCTGTGCGTCTTGACTCAAAATAAATAGTGCAGATGTGTAGGGGACAGGATTTCAAATTCACCGCCGTCTTATCCGGCATCGTTGCTAGCAACATAAGCTTCACCGGCTGCCGCTACAGGTCTGGCCCGATTCCTCACTGACGATCTCTCGTCCGCTCCACCGCTTTACCACGGCGGGTCTTGCCCGGTCCACGCGCCCCGGGCGAGTCCGCGACTCACTTCACTTTCATAGTTCACTTTATTTCTTCGTTCTATCCGTAATTCGGTATTCTTTATTTTATCATACTGTCATAATAAACATCAATTTAATTTAACCACTGACCTAACGCCCAATTATGATCATTTGTTACATTATCAATGTGAATCATTACGTCATCAAACAGATAGTTTACCTCTCCCCTGTGGAAGTTTTTCTGACTCTATCGAAGAACGGCACGGATCCATTCTTGGGCAGACCTTGGTGAGGAGTGGTAAAGGCAGGCGATGATACATTCCTCGGCATTACGCTTGGAGCTGCACCAGTGCGCTGACCGACCTAATAAACCAAAGAAAACATTACTTTTTGTTCAGAGACTGCTCAAAATCATAATAGCAAAAGCGATAAGAAACAATAATGTTAAAATATTAGACCCATTTATTTTGTGCAGTACTTTGGTAACTCGCATCACGCTTGTAAGCATGGTTTTTTTTTAGTAAATACTTAGTAGGTGATAAATAATAATGTTTATTTTTAAAATGTCTAATCTAAAAATTACAAATAAATTCCTTACTTGTTAATATATGTAAAAAAAATCTAATAGTCAGATTGTATTTATCATGTTTATGTGTGCTTGTGTGTTGCAGACTATATTAATCATTTAAAACACAGTTCAAGTAATTTTTGGTGTAGTAATTTCTGTATAAAAAAGTGAATTTTTGTTCTTCGAGAGTAAATAAACCGAACACAAAATTTGCACTGCCAAGAAAAGAGGTCATCTTTATTCAAACAGCGCTCAACAAGTGACACACATTTTTAACATGTTCCCTGCCAAAACTTAATTTCACAGGTTTATATTCTCGAATGCCGTTCTTATTGAATAAGCACAAGATATCTTGTGGGTATCATACTAATGAAATTATTTTTTTATTGAAGAAAACTGTGTATCACGAGAATACTCGTGGCGGGCATCCGTCATTGAATATTGAATCACGTAATATATATTTGCTAGCAACAAAAAGTTTTTCTTCTAGTGCAGTGATGGCGAACCTTTTGGGCTCGGCGTGTCAAAATTTCAGAAAATCTAACTTAACTTTGCTGGCGTGTAAAGCCCCCCCCCCCCATTAATTAATTGCTCATTTCAATTATTTGTTGTTTTCACATACATATGAAATATGTACGTAGTAATAAATTCGAATGTTGTTGTCGGGTAGACGTCTAACTATCATGAGTCATACACGCTTTGCGACAAAAGGACGAAACACGACGTTTTACGACCATGTACGTCATACACAGGTGCAGTGATACAATAGAAAATCGGCTAGCCAATGTCCACTTGGAAATATTTTTTTAAAAATTCAACATTAGATATATATATACTTTAATATTATTGATTGTCTGTTCTCTCTTTTATGATATAAAAAATAGGTTTTTAAAAATCAACGTGTGGGTCATTTAAAAAGCCTGCGTTCGCCATCTCTGTTCTAGTGTATTCTGTATTGCTCTCCCTGGAATTGTACAAACGGTGTTATTACGTATCACCTTTGAAATATATATATCCACTTAGACATTTTTTTTAAAACTGAGATTACGTTTACATAAATGATTATTGAACAAACGTAAACATTCATCTGTCATCTTGTGTCGCATTTGACAGTGCAACCATAGACAAGAAAAGAAAGTGCAAAGCAATCTATAGCGTGACGCGAGATGACAGATGCTCAATATTCTTGCCAGTCATAAAAATTTGTACGATTTCGTTAATATATTATATATTTACATACTGATATTGAATATATAAAAAAGAAAACATTTAAATTATTTTAACCTAGAGATATTAAAAACACATTCGACATATTCGCTACTTTGGCGAATATGACTATTTTTTTCTTCCTGGCAAATGACACTTACATGTACGGATCCAAATCCAATAACGTATCCAGATAAAAGTCATAGATAAAAGATGGCGGGAAGCGCTATATTATTATAGATGACGTTTCCTTTATTTTAATAAATTTAGTATTAAAAAATTTGATGTTGTATGTTATAATAAAGGTATGAGAAGAGTATGGTATCACACTGCTAAGAATAGGAAAACTATATTTTCAATTACTGACAATGTTTTTACAAGGTACAAAAGAACACGAATGACATCAACATTAATAAATTTAATTAGCAAAAAATGGACGACAAAAACACTGGGAACAGAAAATGTTTGCATTTGATGAATAAAGTGGAATCAATTAGTATGTGCTTAAATAATTACATGTGAAAAAAAAGTGCTGTGAACAACTAATTGAACATGGACATGCCTAACACTCGGGGCAACAACTTACTCTGTGATGATATTGTCTATTATATATTTGTCCAATTCCTGCAGACTGTAAAAAAAATTAAGCCAAAAATAAACTGGAATTTTTAATTAATGTTTTACACACACCGTAAATTTCTTAAAATATGGCTGAAAAGATAAGAAAAATAACTGTTGCTGCCTGCATCGCAGCATCTCTCATCAGAAGTGTCCTTCATATGATTGTTCATCATCATCATCCAGGTGATATTGCAAATATATCACTTGAAATCAAGAATACTGTAAGTCAGCGTCAATTTTTAATATAGTCGATGGATAATTTATTTCTAATTCCTCGAAAAACTCTCCAGAAATAAAATGAATCACTAAATAGTAAATATTTCCTGGAATTAATTGAACCCATTCTCTATGCATGACGATACCCCCTATATAAAATATTATGAGACATAAACAGTTTTATTTGTGTGGAAACACTTATTAACATATATACAACTTTCAAAAAAGTTTGAAAGATATGGAGATTGATTAATGTGTGTGAATGGTGAACATTATATATATATATAACGCGATCACTTAAGCCAGCTGAAGACAGATCCTACGCGTCAATGTAATTACCCCCCGTACTAATAGCTTAGTCTCTATGAGATATCTATTATTTGTTTAATAACAGTGCCTTTGTAAGTGAAAATCCAGTAATTGTGTGTTCTTGGACATATTCAAATATTGCCAAATTCACTACCATTTTGAAATGTATCAAATATATGCGAAATACTAGAACCACAAAAAATCACCTATTTATTAGTCTCAATACTTTACGTAGGAGGGGTCGATATTTATGCGACAGAACATCTTGAAATTGTTTTATTTAGACTTTCTTATTTATAAGTTTTTAAATGTATCACACTTCTTGTATTATGAGAAATTTGAGTCAAAATTGTTAGTACTTCTAATAAATAAAATCTTATCTGTTTATTCACTCACTAACATTTAACTATTTAACATTTCATTTTAGACATTTTTTTAAAAATAGATTTTTTTTAAATAGATTCTGTCAAAGAAACAATATATGTTTTAGTTAGTTATGACATCCTGAAGAAGAAAATGGTATTTTTCGAAACCGGTAGATGTATTTAAACTCAATTTAGTGGTTAATAAAACAAAGATAATAAATAAAAATACATTTTTCATCAATTTTTCTAATTTGCCAACCGCAGCATCGACAGAGTCGGTGTGCTTGTCAGCGAAAGGTGACTGACTGACGAAGCAGTATAAAAATTTTCAGATGGTGAATTCTCGACTATCCTTTCAATCTTTTTGGTCAGACAAATATATATATATATATATAGTACACCACAATGATCAATATCTATGTAGTGTTATCCTTAATCTATAACCATATTCCTTATATAATTTTTTCAATATCAATTTTAACAACATAACGGAAGATTTGTGAAAAATTCCTATAAAAAAATAAATAATAAAATACATACCTCTGAGGACTCGTGGTGCTCTTGCATTTTGGCTTCGCTGATGGTCGGCAGGGTGGGTATATTAGGCAGAGTCGGCATCGTAGGCACCGGTGTGAGAGAGCCCGGGGCCAGCTGATCCAGATTAAACGAAGAATGGACTCCCGGGTCGATATTCAAAGGCATCTTCATTCTCTTTTCCATGGTACCATCCGGCAGCTGTACCACGAAATAGGAACCGCTGATAGACCCCCGCTCCATCTGAATCCTCTTCACTTCGGCCAATCGCTGCAGAAGCGGTTTGACCGTCGACTCCTGATGACAAACCGAGGAATAATAATTAGGGATGTTTGTGAAACCAAGTATAGTGAGTTATGCACCCTTTACTAGTTATTTACGCGCCTTGTTACTTAATAGTATTGTGTGTGTGAGTATTGCCGCCTTTTTTCAGAGAATGCAAGAGACGGTAAACAACAGGCAGTTCAATTACATCAGTACAAGGGTCCAAATAAACCAATCGTCAAGAGTGTGCACTTCTGTTGATTGAAATCTACCAAAAGAACAACATCGGACCAGAAAATCAGCAAGTATAATAAAAAGGTTAGTGCAGTGTTCATGTATCATACGAGCCCTTATTGTCAATCTGAAACCTGGGAACCGACTATCGAAGGCATTCACGGAAACACTGGTGGCGGCTGAACGAGTACAAAGTGGACCTCAGACACTAAGATTGATAATTGGCAAAAGAAAATTGAAATTGTATTAACGAGTATACCTAAAATGAGTAAATGACATGGCTCAAATTAATAATAAAATCTTTATCAAACACTTAACAACACTTTAACAGCGCAACTTAGAAACGATAGAGAAATAATTAGATCAAACTGAATACAGTGGAAATGTAGAAATATTGTGAATAATCGGATAAAACTGAAAAATAATGAAAATGCAAGAAAATAAAGCTGAAGAAAGATTTATACATGTACTTAGATGGTCCGATGGGTGACCAATGTTAGTGTGCCGTCAGTGTATGTTAGTAGATATGAAAGAAAAATATGTCTCGTGGCAGAAATGGCGATGTTCTATTAAATCTATTTACTCCTACAATAACAGGTTATAATCATACAGACTCATCTTAAACTTTGCAAGTTTTTAATCATAAAACGTAACAAAAACAGCATGCAATCGCAACAATATAATAATTATAATACAAAATAAATGCATTGGCATACATTTGAAAGAAATAACAATAGTGGGGTAGTGTCCCTCCCCGCTCCGCCTTGCACCCAACTGAACCAACCCTCGAACCCACGCCGTGAGAAGATATCCCTAGTAAGCCCTTTACTTTACCCTTAGAACCTTTTGTCTTGCTACCGAGCTCCTAAAATCTTCCACATATATTATATTCTCTCAAGAATTTACGATGTCCAACAGTTTATTGTACAATATCGACATGTATACGAGAGCCGGCCGTGGCGCGGTGGGTGAAAAAGCCAGGTGTCGAACCTAGGTCAACAAATTTTATTTAAAAAATGTAATTAGCAAAGACTGAAATCTCCCTTTCATTTTTCTGCCGGCACAGATTATTTAAAAGCAGACTCTTCTTATCGGATTATTTTGTTATTATTTCAATTATTTAAAGAATATGATGACTAATTTATCTGCGTTAATTGGTTAACACTACATTTGGATTAATTATTTAAAGTAGGCTTTTGTATCATTGCAACCGCGAAGCGAACCACTACCTCGCAAAACCAAACGGCGGGAAAAAAAACTAGTACCTAGTAGAAAGGGATCGACTGTATATAAGATTTGGCGGCATGCGTTGTCTACACCCGACGTAATATCATTTAGCGGCGCGCGAACAAATCTAATCTCCCTTGCGATTCCGGCGGGTGCATTGATCATGGATTGCGGGGCACGGAGCATAGGGTGACGGCGATGGTGTAAATTGGGTCAAATTGTTACCAGGTAGCCGCCCGGGGGGCAATACGCAATCATTGATCCAATCTCCCGGGGGATGTTTAATATCATCTCGCTCTCAATCCGTTTATGGAAAAAATCGGTTCTAATTGGAAACTGGATTATTCTAAAAATATTATACATAAAATATGAATATCATTACTAGTTACGCGAAAAACATCTTTCATTTCATCAGTGCCGATAATCGGAGTTTATTTTTAAAACAACATCCCTTTAAAGCTTGCATCAATATAAAAATCCTTAAAGTAACCATTACACCAGAAAGTACAAGTATTAATACTACATTCCTAACTCGCTAGGTACATATAAAGTATCTGTCCTGAGGTAGGTAGCCATTAGGTTCCATAAGCTAGATTATAAGTAAAAATCAAAAAAGAAACAAGTACAGAATAAGTATAATGAACAAAGTAATCATTTTGATACATACTAAAGACATGTAAGAAGTAAAAGAAGAGAAACAAGCAGGGATGTAAGTACAAAAAACTATATTCTTTTGTTTGAGTTTAACCGAGGAGTTGAGGCACGAATTGAATAGTAAATAATACCATGCATCGCTTCAGATGTTACTCTTTAGTATTGGCTCGACGACTTCATCTCTAAACCACCGGATTTGTTCAAATTGATGCATCTATCATTCAATTATTTGAAAGCCATCTTCTTTATATTTAGGGAATCTCAAATATCTTTGTGTCAATGTGTCCAAAATTTAATAAAAAATAATTATTAATTATCTACTTATTCGTCAAATGTTTTTTTCTGATATTATAGTAGGAATATTTATTAAGACATCGTGTATAATATTTATATTATTAAATTATTCGGTACAGTAGGTACCTACTTTAAAAAACTACGTAAACAAATTTCAGTTTACAGCTGATATAGAAGTAGTAATAATAATAATAGAACACGCGAAGTATTGTTATTATAGGACCCGAAAATAAATGTGTTCTATAAACCCGACTCGATAGTTCTCAACGACTATTATTACAAACAGATCGTGGGATGAAATATGCCAATAGAAGAGTTCTCTAGCGCTAGTTCTGGTTGCAAATAATCCCGTCGTACACTCCTCTGATGGAACACGATCGCGCATCAGCAGAACATCCGAGCGGGAAGGCGGCGGAATGACTCAGAAAACGGGGAAAACCACCCCGTTCGGTGCCGCCGTCGGGCGAGCGGCGACTATCGATTCTCCGGGTGACTGCCATTCAATTTAGAAATGCATGTACGACTAATACTAACGGACGTGAGGGTTTTTGTTCTCAACGGCGGTGGCGGATTTGTGCAGTCGCCTCAGTCGCAACTGCAGCAGAGCCCGCTTCCCAAAAGATCTACGAATCACTAATTAAGACGATAAAGAAGCAAAACCAGATCTAATATTATTGATTATTAGACTTTATTGACATACATATTTTTATTGAACAGAGGTGAATATATTAAAATATAACATGATAAACATACTCCACCTCTGATATATACAGCATCGTCCTGGCTACTTTGCTAGACTGCCGTCTGTGATAAAGTAGCCAATTTTTTTCGTGCTGTCATGGTGTTATTTAATGATAGTTTAACCTAAAACATCACCTCTATATCTGCGTTTTTTATGGAAGTACATATATATTCATTTAAAACTGACAATTGCAATGTGATTGCGATTTAGGTCATCAGTGTGAGATATATCACTTAGAAGAATGTAAAAAAAAAAAAATATTTCTAAAATATACAGTTGCTACCTGGACTCACAATCAGTGGCGTAACTACGCCAATGCAGTGCATTAGGGCCCACGTTAGATAGGTGTCGAAAAAATTCGCTATTTTTGCGAGTATCGGGTACCTTTTCCAGCGTTTATTATAATGCATAGCACGAAATGGAATTATACAATTTAAAAAATCGTTTCTCACACGTATTGGAAAAACGTTATCAATGTAGCAGTACCCACCCCGCTAATGTGTAGGGTTAGGGGCTAGAACATCACCGTGAAGCGAAGCAAGTATTCTTTAAATCCCTTGCGAAGTGAATATTAAGTGAGTCTTCTTCTTCTTCTTTCAAACAGGCGATCCACCCTTCAAGAGTGATTTGTGCCATTAAACAAGTTAAAACATTATTTCATAGAAAGCAGTACAACAATATTATAGAATAGGGAATATTGCGTTACAAGTTAATACCATTGACGTTCAAGATATAGCTTAAATGTGGCGAGTTAAGGGAAAGAAGATGACACAAGTTAACCGGGAGTTGAAAATTACCATTGACGAGATTATTGTAAAAAAAAACCTGTAATCCGCAATGGACAGGCAAAAAAGACATGGTCAAGGTTTTCCTCCTCGGCACCACATTCACACATTGGGATTGTGTGAGTGAAGAGACTAATATTGTTCTTACTATTTAATGTACTATGTAGTACTAATATTAGTGTATTCTTTATATTCTTTACTTGTTTAGGGGGGCCTTTTTTCCATTTTACGGTTACACCACTGCTCACCGCCGGTAGAATACCGATTAAACTACAGCAACCAACAAATAAAACTCATCAAATTTGATCTTTAGATAGACATCTATTTTTTCCTGTTGGAAACGATCATATTTTTAATTGCCGACTAGATGGCGCCATAATTTTAAATTAAATACTTTTTTTTATTCTTTATGAACGATTAAATGTATTAATATCAAAAAGGTAACATATAGGTTCGAAAATTTGTCGTTAAAAATATTGTCGCTATAGCATAGTTGGATAATGCACCTTCCCCGGTTTGGAAAGAGATCCAGGTTCGAATCCCGGCGACGCAACAACAATATTGTTCGATAAAATTGATTATATCTTTTTAATTAATACATTTAAATTCATATTTAAAAACATCACAGACCGTCCGTTCTGAATAATTACAAATTCACAATAAGAATGTGTTCTCCTAATAAATACTTTTATTGTAAAAGTAGCGATAAGTCATTGATTATGTTTTTAATGATTTCAATCAGCTTCCTGATTCTCCCTTTCTGAAACCGTGTGTATCCAACGTGCACACATTATTTCAGTCATACTTTAAGAGATTATTGCCACGGCGATTGTATTATACCCACGCATATTAATACGATGACATCATTAAAATTTCTCCGTACCGTTTCTTATAATATAATATAACATATAGTATAATAATATCAATCAATTATCAATTTCCGAGAGACTCTGAAAAGAAAGAAAAGCTCACCGGGGGAGCTATCGTTTTCAACTCATCTCGGAGAATCCGAGAACACATATCTTAGAAAAGATTTTTATTTCGTATAAAAGAATTTTTCAGAGAACACATCTGTCATTGTTGGCAAGGTATATTATATGTTCCGAATTCGTGGTATCGGTGAATCACTCGCGTAAATATATTTTAGACTAACTCGAAATATTCTGAAATATGTCGATTTAATGATACGCCCCTGAATAACATGGATCCCACCCTAACGTGGGGGCAAGTTTCTCTTATTGTTAATACTTAAAGAAAAAATAGCGCATTATACACCTGTCTATTCTCAAATACCGCAAACTGTTTACGGTATCTAGAATACCATAAGATTCTTAGGAAACAAGTCTCGTACAGTCGAGACTAGTGATGAGCTCAAAATCACGAACCGTGAGTCAATCACTGATGTCTTTGAGTCACACTCACTATCAGTGGTTGAATATCTGGGAATATCGCAATTCGTGATGAATTTTTTTATTTTATTTATTAGGAGAACACATTCTCATTGTTAAGTTGTAATTATTCAGATGGCTCTTTCAAATAATGGAACGATTAAATGTATTAATATCAAAAATGTAACATATAGGTTCGAAAATTGTCGCTAAAAATATTGTCGCTGTAGCATAGTTGGATAATGCACCTTCCCCGGTTAGAAAAGAGATCCAGGTTCGAATCCCGGTGGCGCGACAACAATGTTTTTCGAAAAAATTGTTTTTTTTTATTTTGATCTTTTTCAAATGAATACATCTATCGTTCCATTATTTGAAAGCCATCTATATTGTTTTTACGGGATCCAGGGATCCAATTGCAGTAGCGCGACAACAATATTTTTCGATAAAATTAATTTTATACGTATATATCTTTATAATGAATACATTTAATTAGTATTTATTATAAATAAAACTATCATCGCTGTGCCAGTTGTTGGAAAAATAATACTGATGATGATGGAAAGGATCGACTAATCCGACATTAAAGGAATCACAACGGGATCACTAGCAGGTCAGGATCAAGATTTTAAAATCAAAGAAACGTCTAATTCTCATGCGATCGACGTTAACCCTTCCCAAAGCATGCAGTAACACAGGTCTACCGTCATAATTAAACCTGTCATATTTCGGTAAATACATGCAATATAAAATTCATATTTTAGATAATCCTAAAGAAAATATTAGCGCTCAGGAATGACTAGTAAAAAACCAATTATAAAAAGGGAATCGTACAAAAACAATTATTTTTTCCATTCAATCCGTTGGTAAAAATACAATTTGTGATATGAAAGACAGATATCACACACTATTTTCACAGTGAAAAGAACAACAAACATACAAATATAATTATCTCTTTCTTACTAATTAAATGAAGAGAGATAAGAAGGAAGGACACATTGAACAAGATTTAATGAATGTTCTAAATTAATCATTTTTCAAAATTGAGTGCTCAATATTTAAAGTAAATTCGAGTCATTAAAACCATTTAAGCTAATATAAATATTTTTTCTAACTGTTATTTACGGCAACACGAGTTGACAGCATGGCTGCGTTCGGGTATTTTATGTCATGGTATGGTAAAGGTTAACTAGGAACGGACGCCGAGTCCGTGTTTGTCGTGTTTCCTTTCCATGAATCGAGGCAGACAGTAACGAAAATGATAAACTTGCACAAAGCAAGTCGCTAGCCAAAGAGACGAGACGTGACGTCAAATAGTGCAGCTGAGAAAATGCATGGTGTAGTTTAAAATATACATTGAATTTAAAAAAAACTGAGATGTCGTAGATAAATTTTCTGATATCTAAATATTTAATAAAATCCAACAAAACAAAATCAAAAAACTGCGAATGTGGTGCCGAGGAGGAAACCCTTGACCATGTCTTTTTTGCCTGTCCATTGCGGATCACAGTTTTTTTTACAATAATCTTGTCAATGGTAATTTTCAACTCCCGGTTAACTCGTGTCATCTTCTTTCCCTCAACTCGCCACATTTAAGCTATATAATAGCAAATTTCTTGAATGTCAATGGTATTAACTTGTAACGCAATATTCCCTATTCAATAATATTGTTGTACTGCTGTCTATGAAATAATGTTTGAACTTGTTTAATGGCACAAATCACTCTTGAAGGGTGGATTGCCTATTTGAAAGAAGAAGAAGAAGAAGAAATCAAAAAACGTAGGTACGTTACTCTGTGGAAACTACAAGTGCTAGCTAGAATCATGGTTTTTGTCACGAAATGTCTCGAGGGAGTCCCTGACTTCTAGAGAGTGCGTCCCCAGACAGCGAGTAAGGGAATGATAGCCAGATACGGAGGGGATGATAGAAAAATAAAATGTATCTCGCAAACCAACAGACCGGAAACCTAGGTCCCTTGAGCCTTGGAAGGCAACCTGTCTAGGAGACGACATGTCCGACTGCAGCAGCGGGTACAGATATACTAAAATGACTGATTATCTTCATAATTAGTATCGGAGTTTCTTATTTTGATGATTTTGTCAGTCCAACGAGATCTAGGACGGCCTCACGATTTTTTTCGGATACAACTCTTTATAGAAATGCACCCACACAAAGACTTCACAGGCATAGGTGTCCAGCGGAAAAAATTCCAATATTAAGTAAAGTAATATAAGTTTTAACATAAGAGTGATATTTTTGATGCTGTTCTGAGTCAGAGATACAATTGATGTGATACTCGGTCATTCTGTGTCAAACCAAAATATTTATTGTTTGTTTTGCTTACTTTTTTTTTTTGTTTTTAAACTACATATATAGGTATATTTTAACAATTTCTATTTTTATACATTTATTATTTATAAATTTATTATATTTATTATAAATCTATTATTATATATATATATTCCATGCTACTTGTGTAGCTGCTCATGTTTTTGTTTTTTTTTTATACCAAACCAACTTTGTAAAAGTCCATAAGGGCGTTAATAAATAAAAATAAAAAAAATAAAAATTACTGTATTCGTCCAACGATTGTCCGTCCTCCGAGCGATATGGCCTGCCCATTACCATTTCTGGACGTATTCTATCACATCAACAACTCTTCTGTTCTCTTTTTTTCTTACCTCTTCTAATATGCTTATTTTCTTAGAAATGTGTTGTTCTAGGTAAGCATAATTTTCGACTTGTTCAAGCTAATTCGAGTTCTAATAATATGAATGACTGTCGAGTCAACAATATATAATTCCCTAATATAATACATGTACATTCTCATTATAATAGTTGAAGGTAATTTAACATTCAACATATGTCAGACAGTTTGATATCAATAAAAAAATCTTTAAAATATATGTGATAAGGGCATCGTACAACAGGTGACTGGATGAAGGGTCAGGGATTGAGAAAAATCATGACATTCGGATAGTATTGTAGAGACCTGAACGCGCCGCATAATTCAAGCGCTCTACAGCCATTTAGTGCCGAAGTGTACCGACCCAATGCAGATGACAATACATCGCGGCGGACCCAGTCCGAGAAGCCAGCGAAAGCGAGCATCTCCAGTTACGAACTTTACTTGTGCAAATTAACCTAATTAAACTTAAATGAACTTAATTAAACTTAAATGAACTTAATTTAACTTAAGTTAACAATTGTGAATCGACCCGCAATAAACACTCACTTTTGTAAGTTCTGTTTTAATTAAATACCTTTCCCTAGCCACTCGCACACACCACATTCATATACACCGCGACATACACATCTACACGCGTGAGAACTGAATAGAGATAGGGCCTTCAGTCTCACCGTGTAAACTTGACATCTTAAAGCGCACACCTTTCGACTCGCATCACGAGATAATTCATGAACCATTAAGTATAAAGAAGTCGTTCCAACCTTGGGGTACACCAGCGGGCGCATGAGCGCGCCGAAGACCGCGCAGTTGAGGATGAGGCCGGCCAGGATGAGGTTGGCGCCGCGCCAGCCGAACTGCTCCAGCAGGGCGGTGGCCAGGGGCGCAAAAGCGAATGTGCCCACGCCGGAGCCGCACACGGCGATGCCGGTGGCCAGGGAGCGCTTGGTCTCGAAGTAGTAGCCCACGGCCACCACGGCGGGCAGGTAGATCATGCCGAAGCCGATGCCTAAAACAAACAAAATGTTACTCGTTATTACAAAAAATATTTAATATCCGATTAAATTAAAAGCAAATCAAATACATATGAAAAATCTATAATTGTATGAACAAAAACATTTTAAAGTAAATTACAACATTCAATCACATTATTTCTTAACAAAATTAAAGTTTAAAACTAACTACTACTTACTACGCATACAAAATAAGCACCCATTGTTTTTTTTTTTTTAAGAATTCACAAACCTGAAAGGAATCGTAAACAATAAGGAACCTCGTCGGCAGACGCTGCTTTCGATTTTATGACTTTTCAAGTATTAGGGTTTTCAGACCGTGTAGTGTGACTCTTGACCTCTTGACTCACTGGTGTGATTGTGATTGATATTCGATAAAATCAGTGATCGAAAACTGTGACTGTGATCACAGTTTCATTACTAATACGCGAGCGCCGCACGATATCACAATACACGAAATAAATAAAAAATTATAATATTGAGCGTATTCACTTATGTCATTCAAATATCTTTTGCGTAAAAAATATATTCTAGCATATATAATTATAGTGTATGTTATTTAATATCACCATAAAGAAAATTAAAACCTTTGAAAAATAAAAAATGTGAGACTATTTTTCGGGGTCAAATACGTGAAACGTTTTGGCAGAATCTGCTAGATGGCGCTAATCAAGAATTATAACGTCATTCTTTCATGAATATTTTCGTTTCATATGCACATGTGCCGAATAACGGTTCACAACGATATATAAATAAAATTTTAAAAATTAATCACGATATTCCCAGATAATCAATCACTGGTAGTGAGTGTGACTCAATGATATCAGTGATTGACTAGACGGTTCGTGATTTTGAGCTCATCACTAGTGTAGTGTATTTTGTTCACTTGTTAACAATATTTTTGTAAGTTAGATCAGTGAAACGAGCTCACTATAACAATGAAGAGTTGTATGAAAGCATGCCTGGATCAAAATAATAATAAGTATTTCTTCACTATAGCCGTGCTCTCACTATAAGCGTACTCGATATAACCGACTGGATTTCTAATGCATATTTTTAACAGTACATACCCTTTATTATTACATACCACTTATTTGTAAAAAAAAAAATACAATTTCAATAGGTTTATAGAAAAAATTTAGAAGACAAAATGTATTCAAGTGACGTCATTCTATTTGAGCCGCTCCACAAGTGTCAAGGAAATACGCGTCGAGAAATACTTCCATCCTTCTGAATTCTGGTGCGATGAATAATTAATGCAAAGTGTTTTATTAGGGGAGCGGATTTAGGGGAGGCTTCTATATTATTCAGCCCATCTACCCTGTACGCACTCGCAGACACTTCCTACTTATTTATATACATATTTGAATACACAAAACCTTATTGAAACTAACGTCATAAATTGTAGCCGATTATGTGAAAATCTGTTACGCATATAGTAATTGCTATTAATAATATTTATCAAAATATTATACAAATTAACCCCTAAACATAGTAATATAATAATTGTAATGAATATATTAAGTAATAATAATAAGGTTAAGATATTAAAATAAATTTATATTTATGCTAAAAGCAACTACCAATTGCAATTCCTTATTTAGTTCGTGTCGTGAACCTGTGCGATTATCGTGTCAAAAAAGGTAAAAACTATTTCGCTAATGTATTTAGGATGTTTTTAAAATAAATTATTAATACGGAAAAAATCTATTTATCGAAAAAATATTTAGTTGCTACCGGGGAATACGAATTCATTTAATTTGTATTAAAAATGTCACAGAAAATGTCGTGTGAAAATGCAATATCACAACAAAAATGTTTTCTCCTTAAAATATATATATATATATATATATTAAGGAGAATACACATATTAATTAGAAAGATATACATATAAAATCAATTTTATCAAAAAAGATCGTTGTTGCGCTACCGGGATTTGAACCTGAATCTCTTTCCAATCCGGGGAAGGTGCATTAACATATGTTACACTTTTCAAATTAACACATCTATCGTTCCATTATTTGAAAGCCATCTACGTTGTTTTTACGGAATCTGAAATATCTTTGAGAAAACCGATAGCAGACGCCAGAATGAACAATTCATTTTTATTAAATTTTGGACACATTGATACAACTTATATATTATTAAAGAGAACACATTCTTATTGTGAAGTTGTAAATATTCAGAATATAGGTTTGTGATATTATAAAAACTAATTAAATGTATTAATCAGAAAAAAACACATATAAAATCAATTTTATCGAAAAAAATTGTCTCTTTCCAATTCGGGGAAGGTGCAGGTTCGAATCCCGGTAGCGCAACAACAATATTTTTCGATAAAATTGATTTTATATGTATATCTTTCTAATTAATACATTTAATTAGTATTTTTTAATATATATAATTATTAATTCTTGAATGATTTCCCGTCATTATTGATGTTTTTTTTTTTTGGTAGATACTAATATGATAGCAGATTGTGGACAGTGGCGCTGCGCGCCCACGGCCAGTGTTTCCTGTGAACTTATTTTTCAATGTTAAAAATATAATTTATTTTAATATCAAAAATTGAAGCGGTCTATCGTAGAACAATCTATATAGTAAAATAAATATAATAATAAATAAATATTCGATATTTACCCCTATCGAGTACAGTTGCTTTAACTTGGCTCAGAAAAATGATTACCTAGATTGCGTCATCTCAGGCCCAAAGTAAGTTGGAAAAAACAGACAGATCATCGAGTACTGAAACATCGCGAGACAAGAAAAGATGGAAACATGTCGAGACTTTGAGCTTTCGACCCATCTAGAGTAAGTGGATGAAAATGAACAACGACATAAAAGTTTGGTCGAGAGAAAGAAAATTATCTACAAAAGAATGCGATAGTAAAAATGCCTTCAAGGGTAACAGGTGAATACCACACGGGATGAGATCATATCATAAAATGAATTTTTCGAATTCTTGGAGAAAGGGGAAAGGGGCCCAAAACCACGTGTCTCACTTGAGCAATGTGAGTGAAACTTAAAAGAGGTGGGGGTTGACGATCAATAAGAGGAAGAAAGGTGATTCCGAATTCTCCGGTTATTTTGGGATGACCTTTACGAATGAAAGCGAATTCGCTAAAAGCAAATGTTGGAGTGATGAAAGATAAACGAAAATTATTCATAAAAAATACGCGAGATCTATTTTAATTTTCACTAATCTAAACTTTGTACCACAAACACTTTGGGTTACACTTGTCACTATTTGTTTATTTTTATATATTTTAAACTCTATCCCGAATCGTTTTGAGACTTGTTTACTCTCGTTTCGATTCGTCATATTTACATGTTTATTTTATTTTATTACATTATTATCATAATACCATCACAGGTTGGCTCCGGCATCATCGTACCAGAGCCATACAGAGAGTACAGTTAGACGTGAGACTCGTTATCACATTCAATTCAGAAGGCAGCCAGAGAGAAGCTATATAAATCATACACCCCCAAAAGGGGAGGGTAGACGTCACATTTATGTGTTGCAGTCGCAGAACTCGGCCACAGTTCGGCAGAAATTCACCCTGTCCAGGTCGTAAAGGTGGGTGGGAGAGCCAGTAGAATGCTCCGTTAGGATTCTCAATAGGTCATCATTATAAACATCATGATAAACAAACTAAATGCGGTTTGGTACTCTATTCGGGTAATGGGGCGGGGTTTGGTAAGAGGGTGGGCGAGTAGGCACCATATAAAGGATTAAACAATTTAAAAACCGTCGAAATACAAAAGAATTTAAATTCGGAGAAAACACTAATTAACAACATCACATTCCCACACACACTTCACCTTTACTATCTATATTCCCATTCCTAAACCCCGCCCCTCTACCTGAATATGCTACCAAACTGTATTTAGTTTAGCTATCACATGATGGTAAGAGGGGTTGTAAAAGGTGTTTTTTTAGAGGTATAGAAACACATAAAAATCATGGTAGGTATTGGCTTTATTGGAAAGATAATTTTATGCCATTTGTTTTTAAATATGTTTTCGCGCACAATCTGGAAGTTTAATTTTCGACCACTTTTTGAAGCAAATAGGGCCGTATATCGGTAATAACGCGACGAATGTTGGCTATCGTCATCTATCATCTTTGGTTTATCGGCGTTGACTAGCGACTTTACATATCCCCACAGAAAATAATCCATGTGCTAAATCACACGATTTTGGAGGACAATTCACGCGAAATTATACGATCATCGAATGTTTCCTTTAATAAATTGATTGTGGCGCCCGCTGTGTGGCATGTTGCTTCGTTTTGTTGACACCGCAGCTCTTCCACACTAATGCCATTCAATCGGGAAACGAAAAAGTGACTCATTCGGGTCCGCCTCAATACTACGCTCCCCTACAGTAACAGCTTCTTCGGTGCGCACTGTACGACGCCTCTGCGGATGCGTATCAATTATTCGAATTACTTGCTCGGATGGACGATTATGTCGACCGTAAAATGGACGGAGCGCACGGTAAATTTCGCATACTGAACCACAATTTTCGACATAAAATTTGCAAGCGTTGTTCTGGCGTAAGTCTATTCATGGTGAAACGGCAAACCAAACCGAGCGCAAATCAGCTGCCAGTGTTGCTAATTTAAAAAAACACCATCACCTCTCGAAACTATGACAGTGACAGTATAACCCAAAGTGTTTGTTATACCACAAAGTAACTATCGTGTCAATTAATGATAAGAAATCTAATTGATTTTTGTTGTACATTAAGAATATAATATAATAAATATTTTAAAAATATGTAACTCAACTGCCTGAACTGCCTAATGAGTATACTATATATACTCAGATATAGAGTATATCTCTGATATTTATCTGTGAAGGACGGTATGTATCACTTGCGTCGTTCTACTCTGCGTACAAAATACAACAGGAAATAAATCGCGCTTGATCTGTTTTTCTGCAACTTTCGAGACAAGTCCTATCCGTATACACGCATCAAAAGAATTCATATGTAGAAGTGAGTCAGAAGATTTTGCACGGTGAAAGATTTCGAAAAATTTTAGAGCTTTTCTTTAAAAATAATTTTGTACATTTTTTTCAAAATTGATATTATTTATCGATCTTGAACTTTTCTTCTACTTTTCTACGAGTTTCGCTGGCATTTTTATATACGTGTCTCAGTTCAAGAAAATCCCATAAAATGATTTTATTTGGCAGAGAAGTGAGCAGGGCACATTGAGTGGCGATTAAACCGGGAATGGCTTGAGGAGCCGTAAAATAATCTGATATCCCGGGGGTTAATGAGTTTAACAGCCACCCACCCCTTCGGTGCACCGGTGGCTGTGTATACATGTATATATAATACTTCATTCGCTGGCACGCCATTAAGGCCCCAACGCTAATGATCGAGCAGGAGTCTAAAACCTCGAGGAGTATGAAGAGATTAAACCTAACCCTACCGAGATAAAAATACCTCTACATAAACGTGCCGTCAACCTATTATGCCCTTGGAAAAACAAGGTATCATCTGATATTTGCTTCAAACTGAGATATTTACTGTTTCCGAAGTAAGTTTGTAGAACTCCATAATAACATGTGAAAATAAATCACTTGTTTTTTGATTCAATTCGTTTAATTTACATAATATGTTAAACTGAGATATTGAACATTCAAGTTTTAAATATTAATATTTCGATTCCTTCGGCGATTCATCGCTCATGAGGTGGAATGCTTACAAAAATATCTTATTAAGGAGAACACATTCTTATTGTGAAGTTGTAATTATTCAGAACAGACGGTCTGTGATATTTTAAATAATAATTAAATGCTTTTGAAATTAGCAAAAATAACTTTGTGGTTAAAATTCATATTTTTATTTGTTAACTTTATTTTATAAACCACTTATTGAGTTTAAATACATCAATTTTGCATATAAACGGTGTTGGTCACAAATTAAATAATTTGGAATCGTTGGAGCTACCAACTAAATTTAAGTACGAGTCCCATTCTAAATTTTTTTCCTAAAATTATTCGAGTAAATTTGTATTAAGTAAGAATTTGAGTTAGCTACTAAATTTATTTTTTAAATAATTGTTGTTTTTTTAAAAATAGATTCTGTTAAAGAAACATTAATATATGTTTTTAGTTAGTATTGACATCCTGAAGAAAATTGAATTTTTCGAAACCGGTAGATGTATTTAAACTCAATACGTGGTTAATAAAACAAAGTTAACAAATAAAAATAATAATACTTAAATGTATTAATTAGAAAAATATACATATAAAATCAATTTTATCGAAAAATATTATTGTTGCGCTACCGGAATTCAAACCTGGATCTCTTTCCAAACTAGGGAAGGAGATCCAGGTTCGAATCCCGGTGGCGCAACAACAATATTTTTAGATAAAATTGATTTTATATTTATAGTTATTATTCAAAAATACCTCTAAAGTAAACTGATTTCTGATTTCGGGTATATTATATTACTCGTAGATTTTTTAATATTTTAAATTCAAATCAACAAAATGTAATATTTGTTTTTTTGATTTCTCCTAAAGTACTAGAAAACTTGACATATTTATCAATTTAAAAGAGTAAATTAGGTATTAGTAGGTAAGGTAAAAATGTCAATGTTGGCCAAAATGTCAAATATTTATTACGTTGCTGTTTTAAGGGAGAGAAGAAATACAAAATTAAATTCATATATTTTTTTTAAATTTCTAATTTATTGTGTTATACGATTTGGTAATAATTATTTCAATTTTATTTCGATTAATATTTTATTTATTTACAGCTAATTTTTTTTCGTATTATCAAAAATATGAACGTTATATTACGTAATATTTCGGAACTTAGGAGAGAATTAAAGGTGATATCTCGGGTAGAACGTATACCAAAAGCAAAATTAAACCAATTGGTTCAATATGTACTATATCAAACCATCCATAAAAACGTTTTTTAATGTTCTATTAAAAATATACCGATAAGCAAGTAAATCGCAGTATTATCAAAAGTTCACTCACTGTAAAGATGGTATTTACCATAATGTAAAATCAATCAAAAACAAACTAATTTATATATTAAGGATAATTTTTAAACGGCTCAATAAATGTTGGAACAAAGTTGACACGTCCTCGCGTCCAAGCGGTCCAGGGTCAATCAACATGTCACAGCTGTAACCCCGACCCGAAAACAGAAAATGGCAAGAAAACGAACAAACAAATAGTTTTTATAATTCCCTGAGGACAGAGCGGGCACTTCGAAATCAGTCGGTATTAAAATATAAAGCCTCTAAGAATAAAAGAAAAAATACTATTTTTATATTTCCATTTTGATATCGTAAAAAAATAACTGGAAAATATAGATGTATAAATAAATTGTAAATGTTTTAAAAATAACTAAACGCTTGTATTGTTACAAAATAATATTATCTCATTTCTATGAGTGGCAGAAACAGAATGCAAATGCCATTCAGGAAGATGGCAAAATCTCAGATATCTATGATGTCCAATGCTAAAGGTTTTAAGAAAAGAGGAAAAATTGTATGACATTAAAATTAAACTAATGTTTCTAATTTAATGTGTGCAGTGCAAATTCTAAATAGATTTTTAAAATGTATGTATTGTATGTTTATATTAGAGCGTACACATACATATATGCCCTAGTTTAAGAAAAAACAATAATATATTATTATTAAGGAGAACACATTCTTATTGTGAAGTTGTAATTATTCAGAACAGACGGTCTGTGATATCTTAAATACTAATTAAATGTATTAATTAGAAAGATATACATATAAAATCAATTTTATCGAAAAATATTGTTGTTGCACTACCGGGATTCGAACCTGGATCTCTTTTCCAATCTGGGGAAGGTGCATTACAACAAATTTTCGAACCTATATGTTACACTTTTTCAAATTAATACATCTATCGTTCCATTATTTGTAAGCCATCTCTATTGTTTTTACGGAATCTCAAATACCTTTGAGTAAACCGATAGCAGACGCCAGAATTAACAATTCATTTTTATTAAATTTTGTTTACTCTCATAATTACATATTTATTTTATTTTATTACATTATTATCTTAATACCATCACAGGTTGGCTCCGGCATCATCGTACCAGAGCCATACAGAGAGTACAGTTAGACGTGAGACTCGTTATCACATTCAATTCAGAAGGCAGCCAGAAAGAAGTTATATAAATCATACACACCCAAAAAGGGAGGTAGGTAGGGTGTTTAGATGTAATGGCAACATGAGAACGAGCATCTTAATAAAGCCGACCCCAAATAGGTGGGAAAAAGCAAAGAAGAAGACTTTTAGTCAATAATATTAAATACATAATTACTCCAGAAGTTAAAAATTGAACAAACTATTTTTTTATAATTTTTAGGAGAACACATTCTTATTGTGAAGTTGTATTAATGTGTCCAAAATTTAATAAAAATGAATTGATAATTCTGGCGTCTGCTATCAGATTTACTCAAAGGTATTTGAGATTCTGTAAAAATAAGGTAGATGGCTCTGTCAAATGATGGAACGATTAAATGTATTAATATCAAAAAGGTAACATATAGGGTCGAAAAATTGTCGCTAATAATAATGTCGCTGTAGCTTATTTGGATAAAGCACCTTCCCCGGTTAGGAAAGAGATCCAGGTTCGAATCCCGGTGGCGCAACAACAATATTTTTAGATAAAATTGATTTTATATGTATATCTTTATAATTAATATATTTAATTCATATTTAATTTATTTTTTTATAATTTTCATTGTTTTAACGCGCCGCGGTAGATCGCCAACTAGATCTGATGAAACCGTCAGCTGCAGATGGCGCCAAATAGTTTTGGCTGTAGTGTCATCGTTGTCATGGCGACCACTACCGTTGTTCTGCCAACAGAATCATGAAGAACAATAAGAAATATATAATAATCATTGGTAATTAACTCGAAACGAACGTGCACGACAGCGGCCATTTAATTAAACAACACAATAATGTTAATAATTTATTGTATATTATTACGGAGACCTACAGCCCACTGACGAATCTGTGTCTAGTGTATATATTTTTATTATTACAATACGTACATAGATTTGTGTATATTTTAATTATCTATATTATAATGATCTATATTAATCACATCTTAATAATAATAATAATGATTGTAATAATATATTTTGGTTAAAAGTACGAAACTGCGCGCAGTGTACACGAACGATACCATGCGTCCACTGACGTCAAGTGCATTGTTGCATTACTGTCGAACGTGAAGCGGTCATATAGCTTTGTCTCTTTCTCGCTTAGATAGCGCTCACGCACACATTGACGTGTATCGGTACACAACGCATTCTTGAAGCGCTACGATCAAAAAAATCGACCTGTAGAAAATTAGGTATTATGTATTTGCATTTATTAAATAATTCGTTTTACCCAAACAGGTTTAAAAAAAAATCTAATATATGTCATTCCCATTTAGAATATACATACACATATATCCAAGTATTTAGGTATTATATATATTTTTTTAATTGAGATGCGTACACGGAATACATGCCACATCAATATTACTATAATATTTTCAAATTGGCTAAACGCTTGTACTGTGAAAATAGGACTGCTGGTCGTCTGTAACGAGGCTCGAATCCCCCGACCGCAAGATCACCAAGCCCGCGCCCTAGCCACTAAACCGACGAGCTACTCAAAGCTTATGCTAAGCTCGGACAAAATTAAAACTTGGACGAGCTTTATATGATATGAAAAGATAAAAAAAAAAACAAATAAACACTGAGCAAAACAAAAAAACACCGAGAGGTTAATTTGGTCCGCTCAATTAAAACGGATATTTCAAAAAAATTGCGAAACATTCGTCCATTATGACGTGTTTATAAAATGAATAAACAAAAAAAGACTAAAATTACAGCAGGAGATTGCGCTACGGCTTAAATGGGCGCACGGTATTATGTCTGAGGCCAAAATTATCCGAAATTGAAGAGGCGTGGATGGAGCAGATTCTGGGGTGTAAATTTCGCCCGGATTTCTGACAAACAACGGATTATCAAGCGGATTTAGGGGTGAATTCATTAAATCTATTTCTGTATAAAAGCGCTCGACGGCCATTTCATTTACATACATTAAAAGTATAAAATAAATTGATTAAAAGTATAATATAAATACATTAAAATTATAAAATAAATACATTAAAAGTATAAAATAAATACATTAAAAGTGAAAAATGTCAAGATTATTAAAAAAAAATAAGTAGTAAAATATTAAGATGGTAAAATTTATTGTTAAATGTAAAAAATGAAATCATAAAGGTCCATATCCACAGAAGGAGATAATCTCAGAGATTTAGTTGAGATACATCTCAATACTGTGCACACGTGATGAGATTTTGTAGTAGACAAAAATCAAACCATCGTACGTTCTGACAGCGAAATTCGTCATCTAAAACTGCCATAGACTATATCTTCTGAAAGTTAGCTAAGTCAATAAACACTAACATAATTATAAACAATTATTGTGTTTTACTGGGAAGATTTAAAATCACCAAAATAACGAACATGTGGATAATGACATTTGACGTTTAACATGCGAATGTGAAGTACGGGGCCTACGAAAGCCGACGATTGTTTTCCAAAGCATTCCATGGGAGCGAAATCCTGAAATCCAGAAATGTCTCGAGTACTAAAAATCTCTTTCGTGGACACGAACCATAACAATAATACGCTTTAGCGTTGGACTACAACATAAACGGGTCCACAGACTAGTGATTGTGACTGTATAATTGATGTTCGATTGTAACAACAATTGCTAACTATGATTGTTTAGTTGCGGTTAAGTTTCTACGGCACTCCCCGAATTGCGGATAATCACAATTACCAATTACAATCACAGTTTATTTCATCTGTCCATGTGGTTGTTTTTGATATATCTACCAATTGGCATATGCTAATTGATTTTATTATTATTTTCGACCATGACATGATTTAAGTACACAATTTATCGTGTCTCATGAGGCTTTTCAAGATTTGTAACTTTTTCAAAAAAAAACAACAGCCATTATGAAAAATATCTGACATTTCACTACGTACTTTTAACTCAACAATCACTAGAATGAGCATTGCGTGTCAAACTCTTCCCCTAGCTTGACTAATGCATTTTCTAAGAAAGAACAGGGCAGGATTTCCCACGGGGGTCGCCAGGATGGTTTAAATATGTAAGTAGCTTCGTCGTGACCAATCATGGAGAGAAATCGCGCTTTTTTAAAGAGACTCCTTGTCTACGATCAAAGCTGGTGAATATTACAGTTGAATTGAGTATTTGGAAGGACATCATTTTTGACATGACGACGTTATAATTAGTTTCATTTAATACTGTATCCTGTTCACAATTCAAATGTACAAATTACAATGAAACAAAATTAAAAAAAAAAAATAATCCATTATGCTAATCTATCTATGGAATACATGAATAAATCATCAAATGAGATACAAGCATTTCCAGTAGTGCAAGTAATTGTAGACGGGTATATGACAAAAGATATTTAAAAAATAAACGATATTAAAAAATAAAGTATCTGAAAAATACAGAAGACGAAAATATATTTGAAAAGTTCATGAAATTGAGAAAGGGATTTATCTAATTTCACGAAGTTTACGCCCCATATTTCCAAATTTTCAAATATATAAATATTATTGGAAATAGTTCAAGCTTTCAATCATTTTTTTAAATACTAATTAAATGTATTAATTAGATATATAATCAATTTTATCGAAAAATATTGCTGTTGCACTACCGGGATTAGAACCTGGATCTCTTTTCTATTCCATTTTCTTTTACAATCCGTGTATGCTACAGCAGACGACAAAGTTTCGAACCTATATGTTACACTTTTTCAAATCAATACTACATCTATCGTTCCATTGTTTGTAAGCCATCTCCATTGTTTTTATGGCCGATAAACCGATAGCAGGCGCCAGAATTAACAATTGATTTTTATTAAATTTTGTTTACTCTCGTTTCGTTTATATATCTTTATAATTAATACATTTAATTAGTATTTATTGTAAAACGTAACGTGTATTGTATATTTATTGTATGTTCTGAATAATTACAACTTCACAATAAGAATGTGTTCTCCTTAATAATAAATATATTTAGTATAAAAAATATATTGGATAGTTTTAATTTTAAGAAAACCTACTCTGATGGAGTTATGATATTTCACAGATGTAAGCATTAGTATTGCGACCAAAACATTAAATTGTAATTCTAGTTCTTATAATATCAAAAGGACCTCAGCTGCCATCGTCACAGGTGATGTTTTGAGTACCTCGTAAATGTAAATTTTTAAGGTTTCCAATATCGTTGGTTCCGCCATTTTTATGATTGCCGGAAACAGAAGAATTGTTTTATGGTGAAACCGACATGTGTCGTCGCTAGATGTTGTCACCCTGTATCTGCTTCTTCTTCTTCTTGTTTTAAATAGGCAATCCACCCTTCGAGAGTGATATGTGCCATTAATCGAGTTAAAAAAATATTTTATAAAAAAGTACAATAATATTATAGAATAGGAAATATTATATTACAAATCAATAACATTTTCGTTCAAAATATTTACTATTATATAGATTAAATGTGGCGAGTTGAGGGAAAGAAGATGACACAAGTTAACCGGGGATTGAAAATTACCATTGACGAGATTATTGTAAAAAAAAGCCTGTGATCCGCAATGGACAGGCAATAAAGATATGGTGAGGGGTTTCCTCCTCGGCACCACACTCACACATTGGGGAATCTATCAAGTTCAATCTGAATAAATGTGAGGCTACCTGGCAATGCCCAATATTTGACATTGTTCTTCTGGAGACTTTCCTTTTGGAGAAAGGAGAAATCAAGGGGTGCGGGGGGATAGATCTTTGTATTATTTTAAGCGATTACCCTTATGATTATTTGAATCCATCCATTGTGTAGTCCATATAGAATCCAAATGTTTTTACCATATTAAGTCTGTCATACATCGGGATTTGGAATTGATGGGGAAAAACTCGGGAAAGAGTGGCCTCCTTGGTCAGTTTATCATGCACATTCATTATCATGAATTCCCTTATCGTTTTTTCCTGAAGAAGATACCATAGGTATCGAAACATGTTGAAAAATCAATAAATAGTGGTTTTAAAACAAAATATTTTGTCTAATTATTTATTATATTTAATTTGTCATAAAACGGTTGCTCAGCATTGTACTTTGTACTAGGTATATTTCTGAAGAATCAACAAGCATATTTAAGAAGATACACGATCGTTGTCAATTTGGTTCATTCATGTACCAAATTGCAGGTTCCTATTATTATTTATTTATCGCGCCGTCAATATCGTATTTGTGTTCAAATATCCAAATGGAAAAATAAGCGACGTTAATGTCACCCGTGTGTCATAATGTCGGCGTCGCGATCGAACGGTGACGCGCGGAGGGTGTATCGCCACGGCGGTAGACAGGCGGGCGAGGTACTAGGTCCCCCCTCGCCCCGCCCCGACCCGACCCCCGGCGGGGATACACCCGATGGAAGAACCAATCGGAAAAAAAAAAAAAACGGCCAAACATCACTAATGCACACACACGCGTGTGGACGACGAGGCCGTGTTAACGCATGGACGGATAAACGAATAAATTAGAACCGAGGCATTTTAGTACGGGCATATTCTTATAACTTACCATCACGCTGGGGTAGGCAGAGAGGATAGAGCGCCACACTATTCTGTTCTGACACACGATTCTCGCCTCATCTGCATTCATGCATCTTCTCATACAAGCTCGACGTTTATTGAGGATTCCAACAGGACCATCCTCCAGTATCCGGTTTACGTCCTCTACTTCTGGTGCCATCAACAATATTTCCTACCATTCTCTCCTCATTCTTCCGATCCATATGACCGAACCATTCGAATCGAATACATTTTCGGCAAATTTTGAACGTATTATATTATTTATATTCTGTAATCTTTCTAATGCATACATCTATTATTCCATTTTTAAAAGAAAAAATAATGGTAAATCTCAAATAGCTTTGAGTAAAACACGCCATGAGACGCCAGAATTAAATAAATTAATCAATTCTATCAAAGTTTGATATATTTTTAGGGACCCTTTTTTAAACCCTCTGTCGGCGTTGAGTTATGATGTTGCATTTTCAGAACATGGTTCTGAACTATATTCTGAAAATGCAACTTCACAACAAAAATGTGTTCTGAAAAATAATGAACTCTTCATTTTCTCCGCGACTGATCTGAGAAGGCTGACGTCACGTCGCGTAGCTCACGCCTCGTGTAAGAGAACGTCATTTAAATTGGAATCATGACCGTTATTGATTAAAACTGTACAATATGACCGGGCGCCTATAATTGTACAATACGATCGAGCGCCTATAATTGTACAAATAATTGATTAAAACTGTACAATTTGACCGGGCGCCTATAATTGTACAAATAATTGATTAAAACTGTACAATATAACCGGGCGCCTATAATTGTACAATACGACCGGGCGCCTATAATTGTACAATACGACCGGGCGCCTATAATTGTACAAATAATTGCTCGCTTCAAGTACATGCTAATCCGAATGCATAGAGTACGAATTTAATATGGTGGACGGTAATGTATGCCGATTGCTTCTCGCCCCAACCCCCTAGAGAAACGCGACAGCAAAACAACAAAATGGCATAAACTCTGAACCCGTGTAGTCGTGCGATGAATGAGGCTATATTTACTCGCCAACGCAAATTTAAAATAAACTAAACTGTAAATAAAGCTTTATATATTAAACAAATATCAGATATATACTTTCATATATTTTCCATTAAATATAATAAAAAATAGCTTTGTCTCTATGAGATATCTGATATTTGTTTAATAACAGTGCCTTTGTAGATAAAAATCCAGTAATTGTGTGTTCTTCAACTAAATAATAACTAATAAATTCAACATCTTCTGTGTACATTTCAGGGCTGATGGATCCTGCAATGCGATCCGAAACGTCGGCTAGATATACACGGCAGATTAGCTCACAAAACTGAACACATCAATTTCTGTACGGCCGTGAAAACCTAAGAACATTTTTTGAAGTCATCTTCGAATGTAACAAATTTCCACAAGATGCCAGCCATTTAGTTTTCCATGACAATTTGTTTATTATTGACTAACGTGCTTTTTTTTCTTCTCTTTTTATAATATTTTAACAGTTATTGGTAATGCTTCCTCACTAGGATAATCCAGTGTCGAGGTGGACTATTTGTTTGATCTAGTAATAAGACACTTGCCTAGCGATAACGTGGTCAGGGGTACTAGTCCGAGAAGACTATCAAAATGGTTCCATCATCAAAGCACAAGCGTTTAGCTTAGTTTAAAAATAGTAAGAATATTGATGTGACACGTATTACGTGTACGCATCTCTATTTTTTTTTCAATATGCGAAACATTAACAATTTTAATTAAATATATTAATTAGAAAGATACACATATAAAATCAATTTTATCGAAAAATATTGTTGTTGCGCCACCAGGATTCGAACCTGGATCTCTTTCCTAACCGGGGAAGGTGCATTATCCAACTATGCTACAGCGACAATATTTTTAGCGACAATTTTTCGAATCTATATGTTACCTTTTTGATATTAATACATTTAATCGTTCCATTATTTGTCGCTGTAGCATAGTTGAATAATGCACCTTCTCCGGTTAGGAAAGAGATCCAGGTTCGAATCCCGGTGGCGCAACAACAATATTTTTCGATAGAATTGATTTTATATGTATATCTTTCTAATTAATATATTTAATCCATATTTAAAATATCACAGACCGTCTGTTCTGAATAATTACAACTTCACAATAAGAAAGTGTTTTCCTAATAAACCATTAACAATTTAATGATAAAACATATAAATGTATATTTAAAATATTAAATCAATAACATGATTTTATAATGCTTGAATTACACTACTCTACATTTGGTACAAATCACACTTTGATATTTATTTATTTATCTATAGGTATAAGACAATTTTACAATTTAGGTTGGTTTTACTGTCTCACTAGAACTGAGGCAAAACTAGCGGTGCCCAATAGAATCCTGGTACCGACGATGTTGTATGGAAGTGAGGCCTGGAGATGGCAGAAGAGGAACTAAAGTAGACTGAATGCAGTGGAAATGAGATCACTTAGGCGTATATATGGTATATAAATCTGATGTTAATATAATGAGGAAGATTAAGAAAGAATCACTTAGGTAGTTTGGTCATATATTTATGATTTTATATTTATATCTTTACAATTAATTATTTAAAAATATCACTGACCTATGTTCTGGATAATTACAACTTCACAATAAGAATGTGTTCTTCTAATAATATATAGGTTGTATCAATGTGTCCAAAATGTAATAAAAATGAATCGTTAATTCTGGCGTCTGCTATCGGTTTACTCAAAGGTATTTGAGATTCCATAAAAACAAAGTAGATGGCTTTCAAATAATAGAACGATCGATGTATTAATTTGAACAGTGTAACGTATGGGTTCGAAAATGTGTAGTCAAAAGTACTGTCTGTTGGTTAACGCACCTTCTCCGGATTGGAAAGAGATCCAGGTTCGAGTCCCGGTAGCAACAACAATATTTTTCGATAAAAATTGATTTTATTTACATGTATATCTTTCTAATTAATACATTTCATTATTTAATTTTTCATTTTATAATTTTATCGTAGTATCAGTTCAGGTCCAGAATATTTGAAATTCCTTTGGTTATATGTGCTCGTGGGGTTTGTATGTTACGTTTATATATATACATATAATAATAAAATGTTACAAATTTGGACAAAATTAAATAATCTATAATATGTAGATAGAGTTAGCACCAACATATATAAATAAAGCGTCATGAAAAAATTACATGTGAAAGTTTTTAAATAATACATTGGAAAAGATGTCCAACTCACATTTCTTACTATTCACATTCTTACAGTCGTTCACACGTATTCGGATAGCATGTACTTATCACAAATTTCCAAATATCCTCACAATTCAACACCAGCCAATACACAAAATCAACAAGAAAATATTACATTTTTATTATTAAATAGCTGTGTTCTACATGCAAACCCACCAAACCCCAGAGGTAAACTTGTGTCGGGTTAAATAAAAGTCAACATGTTTTCATCCCCCATCAAAATTCCCGCGACCGACTCCACTGTCGCCATTTTCCGTGTCGCATTTCACCCTAGAGTCGACAAATTGGGCTTTTCAAAAATCAGATTCGCATTTAAACGTGACTGTCTCGTTCGCCAGCAAAAATGACAATTAAAAATTTGATTAGTATTATATAATATACGGTATTTAATAGATATTAAATGGAGAAATCTTTTTCTATTGAATCGGAAATTGAATAAGATCTAAAAATGTTTAAAAACAGAGATGGTAGGGAGGAAAAAAGGTGGGGGTAACCAGGGAACATGGAGGAGGGATGCTAAGAATGAGTGGGTTGAATTTACAAAAACTATATGTTTGTGCGCTGAACATCTGCGCGCCAGTACTTATTTCTTAGTATCAACAAGCGTATCTTAGTTTTTTTAAACACATGTTCATACAGTCAAATGATCTGATAACTGAAAACTTATATATTATACATTACATATTGAAATACATTAATGTGGTTTAACAACTAAAAATCTGATAAAAATTTAACAAAATCGCGTAATTAAATAGAAGCGACGATGACTCAAAATACTTACTAGGAATCATTCCCGTTCATGTTTCCGTTCTCGTGCTGCACGTGATATTTGCCGTAATCGCGTGCATCCGCATATCGGCGGGGGACAACACTATGCACAATACACAGAGACTGTAAGGCGACAAGTACCTACCACTGGCGTCAGCAATTCACTAAACCGACGGCGGAAACCTTAACGATAACATAACATATGGAGTTTCAAAATTCTCTCATATGACATCACTTATACATGAGCTACATCGGCTCCGGTTCCCTGAAGGAGTTGAATTTAAATTGTGCTGATTGATGCACAAGGCGACACACAACATGATGTCTCTGTATCTTCACGGCTTACACGCCTTTGTATCCCAGACAATTTGAATGGTAGACGTTAAGCTCTCAGGTCAGCGGCAGAAAAGGTTGTAGAACCGACCGACCGTCGCCAGAAGTCTAAATTTAGTGAACGGACATTTGCGGTGGCAGGCCCAAAAGCGTGGGACTCTTCACTCTCCCGTTATAAGAAACAGTGCATCAGAGACTTTAGACTAAGTTTAAATAACAATTTTTAATTTTAAAAACTAAGACAATGTAGGACAATAAACAGTTGATGTGTAAAGCGCCCTTGAGATGAAAGTTTTTATAGTTCTATTTATAGTATAAACTATTTATAGTTCTACAATTATCTTTATTTTAAAAATTAAAAATTGTTATTTTCACTCCGATGTACTATTTCTTATGACGGAGGGCAAAGAGTTTCACGCTTTTGGGCCTGCCACCGCAAATGCCCGTTCACTAAATTTAGACTTCTGGCAACGGTCGGTCGGTCGATTCTACAACCCATCCTGCGGCTGAAGTAGAGGCTGACCTGAGAGTTTGATGTCTGGGATACAAAGTTCTTGAATATACAGAGACGCCATGTTGTGAATCGCCTTGTACATCAACCAGCACAATTTAAATTCAACTCATTCAGGGAATCGGAGCCAATGTAGCCGATGTAAAAGGGATGTTATATGAGAGAATTTGGAAACTCCATATATTATCCGTGCAGCCGCATTTAGAAGATTGTAATCTATTCAGCTGAAACATTGACAGGCCAGCTGTTATAATAGTCCACACGTGACACCACAATGAATAGACGATCAGTTGATAAAAGCACGTACTGCAAGTTTTACTGATTTGTGTATTCATTGAAAGATTTGAATCAATGTGCACGCCCAACAACTTAACTGCAGATTTAGCATTCGCAGACATTGATTATTGTTTTAAGTTTTGCATACATACAAACTCATATAAATAGCCTTATACTGGTGAGGTAATATTTTTCGTAGTTTCTCTCCCGCGCACAAATTACAGCATTTGTGTGCAAATTACCGTAAAATTGCACAAAATTGCGCATCATAAAGTAGACAAATAAAGCTCCTAACCTAATAACAAAAAGCGTGTATTACAAGTTGACCAGAACATTAAATAGTTATTTACAATCTATAAAGCTTCAAGTACCAGAATTTTGGTGTTCTCCTTTCGTATAAGTTAAATCTAAACAAAACGAGCAATCAATTGTAAGTTAATGAGTCCGCAGTGTATATGTTCAGCGATCGCTCCAGGAAACGTAGGAACATTATTTACGTTGGGTAGGACCTCGATTATCCAGGTCAGTACGGCGGGAGCAAGGGGCAAGGTTCACGTTATCGCCGAGTGGCATACAGGGAAAGAGCGACGCCTGACGCGATGAATAGGCGACCGGCGACAGGCAACAGATTGATTTGACTGGGGCCGCGTAAACCTTTTGTGTATATATCTACATACCATTTAAGCAACCTTTTAAACTCCATAAAAAAACTACTTGTTAGTACTACGTAATTAAGAATGTATTTTAAGTAGGTACCCGTAGAATTTTTCAGTTCTAAGGCTTATATTTTAATAAAATAGATTTTTATTGTGAAGTGTTGAAATTAAAACAAATAAGATGAAAAATATATATAGTTACCACCGTGACTCGAACCCGGGGCTTTCTCTTACAACACGGTAATACGCTGTCTCTTCGATTTTTTGAACTTGTACGTTATTCCTTATATTATAGTGAGACATCTATCATTTCCAATTAAAGCAAACGGTGTTCAAACGACGACTCATTCGAGGAGTTCCAGGTTCGAGTCCCGGTGGTAATTTCATATATATATTTTCGATAGATAAATTGATTTCTGTTTACCTTTCTATGTGATTCTTCTAATGTATTTTGAAAATATATATATTTTGTAATTGTTCAAAGGTTTTTGGTGAAACTTTGTGGAATTCTATGATTATTTTGTAAATTGAGTTAAAATAATGTTTTATTCCACTATATTTTTTATTGTGTTAAACGTTAGAACATTTTCGGGAACATCTTTCCATTATCAATATTATAATTCAACTAAAATTAAAAACACCTTCAGACAGTAATATATGGTATGTTTGGAGTTAACGGAGGTGAGGGTGCCTGCTTTCTATATAATAAACAATATTAAAAATTATATCTTGAATAATAAATCAAAAATACCCCAAGAAGAAAAAGGCGGAGTCTACAAGTTGAGTTGTAAAGATTGTGTCGTATTTTATATTGGACAGAGCGGAAGAAGAATAAGAAAAAGATTGGAAGAACACAAGAAAGCTATAAAAACATCAGTCTAAACTCCTCTATGGCTGAGCACGCAAGAATGGAGGACCATCCATTTGATAAATAAAAATTTAATAATAAAAATAACAATAAAAACATAATAAATATTCAAATACCGTCCATTACATCCCCTCTCCTATCCATTTGAACTCCACTCCCACCCCCACCTCCGTTAACTCATAAATCTATCTCCTAACTGGATCACTTTTTCCAATGCATTATCAACTATGCTACAGCGCTAGTAATTTTGACGAAATATTTTCGAACCTATAAGTTACACTTTTTCAAATTAATACATCTGTCGTTCCATTATTTGAAAGCCATCTACCGTCCTCGGATTGGAAAAATAAATGCAGGTTCTAATATTTTTCGATAAAATTGATTTTATATATGTACATTTTTCTAATTAATACATTAAATTAGAATTTAAAACATCACAGACCTATTTACTGAATAATTACAACTTCACAATAAGAATGTGTTCTCCTTAATAATATATAAATACTTTTATAACAAAGTCCATTAAAACTACGACACATCCTGGATAGAAGATTATAAAATGTTAAGTTTGTATTGTAGATTGGTAGATGGAAAGTAAGAGAAATACAAATTAAATTAATCAATTAGAAAGATATACGGAAAAAAAATAGTTTCTTCTGGGATTCGAATCATTTTCGCTATAGCAGTCGGAATACATTTTCGACAAATTTCGAATATATATTCTGTAATCTTTCCAATTGATACACCTATTATTCCATTTTTAAAAAAGCGATAATTTTACATTACGGTGAAAATTTAAGTAAAACCCGATAGGAGACGCCAAAATCATATGAATTCATTCATTTGACAAACATTGTCAGGGAAACAGAATGATTTAAGTGATTGTTTTTTTTTATACCGATAATTGTTAAAAAAAAATACCCGCATTCATCAAATCAGCGTTGGAAAGGGCGGGAAGGGGGGGGTTTCTTTTGAATTGTTTAGAGATTTGTGTATCGAGATAAAGTAATCCGCGCACGAACGCAGCGCTTCTTCGCGAGGCCGCGGCGCCGATCTTGAATACCTCATGACCCGTGAATAATTCAAGACGCAACGGAACCGCTGACCTTGACCCAAAACGTGACGAGACCGAAAAAAATAAAAAAAACACCTTCGACTGTTGAACCTAATGTTTTCGCGAAATCAAAACATTCAAATATTAATGCAAACAAAAAAAAACGCATTATATGTCTCAAGACACATATAACGCATACATCATACCATATTTCTTCCTCAATTATATCTACAACGTTCTTATATATCACAGTCTACCCGCGAACGTGCAATAAAATTTTCGTATTCTATTTCAAACGCGCTATTGTATCAATAAAACATATTCTACGTTAAATGAGAAACACGCATTTTGTTTTTATTAATAATTGGTTCAAATAACAATTCTCAACATTATATTCTTGTACAACAATTTGGCACGATAGTCAACTGGCATGGAGGAGTAGCTAAGATGGTAGAGCGCTCGTTTAGCATATGAGAGGTATCGTAATCAATATCCAGAGCCTCTAAAATATTTTCGATGAACAACACACAAGATGAAAGTGACAGTAAAAACGCAGTTTTCATGACAAACAACCTGGGAGAGCCACACTGTATTAGAATGGCCTAAACTCGTAGTCAGAATAAACTTAATAGACAGGACCAGTGGCGTGACTACCACCATGGTGGGAGTAGGGGGGCGGAATATCCGAACAAGTTCAACAATCGCGACAATTATGTATTTAAAAATTTACAAGCGAATTAGTCATTTAAAATATTTATTATTATTATTGTGTTTAGTTTGTAGAACTCCGTGTTTATTTTTAATTAAATTTAAAAAGTCAAATTGTAAAAAATATTATTATTGAGTTCTGCATCTGTTTCAGCGGTTAAGGCCATTTTCAAACAGTCTTACTTAATAATTCAATTATAATTGTTACGTAAACTAGCTGAACTCAATAATAATATTTATTATTAATGAGAACACATTCTTATTGTAATGTTGTAATTATTCAGAACATAAGCGCCCTTGAGGTGAAAGTTTTTACGAAAATGGCGCTATATAAATTACCTATTATTATTATTATAGGTCTGTGATATTTTAAATATTAATTAAATGTATTAATTAGAAAGATATACATATAAAATCGATTTTATCGAAAAATATTAAAAACAAAGTACATGGCTTTCAAATAATGGAACGATAGACGTATTAATTTGAAAAAGTGTAACTTACAGGTTCGAAAATTTGTCGTCAAAAGTACTGTCGCTGTAGCATAGTTGGATAATGCATGCACCTTCCCCGGTTTGGATAGAGATCCAGGTTCGTATCCCGGTAGCGCAACAACAATATTTTTCGATAAAATTTATTTTATATGTATATCTTTCTAATTAATATATTTAATTAGTATTTAATGATATTTATTATAATTTGACTTTTTAAAGTTAATTAAAAAGTAAAATAAGTCTAATAATTTCATGATACCAGTTTTAGGACAGCAGTACTTTTACCTAACATTAACTATTTTAAAGTTATTAAATTAAGTTAGGGCCCGAAAAATGTAGGTACGTTTGTGTGATGTCCTTGAGATCATATACATGTGTGTGTGATGGGATAAAAGGGGAGACGCACGCCAGGCGCGCTCTCTTCTGAGTTACCGTTTGACTTCGATACTAGTTATATTCCTTGTACCATCATTGTATTATTCTTGTAATAAATATTTAATTATCAAATAAAAGTTTCTCATGGACCTTCAACAATCAACTACGAGGTGTACAACTGAAACGTACTATCTACGCAAGTACGTAATAATAATTTGTGTTTTAATTTATTTAGTATAAATAAAATAAATAATTTAATAGAGATGCGTACACGGAATACGTGTGAAGTTATTATTTTTACATGGGAAGTATGGAAGTCTTGTTCTAATCGATAAATAGTTCAATTCGTGAGCTCACTTTCGTCATCCACTAATAATTTAACTATTTTCAAACTAAACCAAACGCTTGTGCTGTGAAAATAGAACTAACTTGCTTGTATCTTGGAATAAACCGCTAGATTACAAGGCGTGTCTTAACTATAGAACCAACAAGCAGGTCGTTTGTTAGGAAGCCCCGTAATTTGTTGTAACGCCACTGGACAGAACTAAAGTATATACGAATATGAATAAGTTCTCTGTCGGTTCATAAGGAACGATATATATACACATACACATAATATTAAAAAGACAAGCAAAGAAAGACAATACATCTTATTGGGCAATCGCATTCAGTCATAGCGTGTGATCAGATGTGTGAAATGTTGCCAAAATGTTTGCGTGTCTACCTACAGGTAATAAAAGAAGACACACCCAAATAAATTTATTCAAGTAGCGTAAGCAATCTACAAATAGTAATATATGATAGTCCCGCTTCGTCAGTTCACCAGTAGAGATGTCCAATCCAAAATCATGTATCGTTCATTTTATTTATTTATGTGATTACAAAGATCGATGTTATTTAATTAAACAGTACGAAGACTTTTTTGATTGATTTGTTGTAAATTTAATTAATTATTCAATCGTATTCATGTATAATGTTCAAGCGTACACATATACTAGCAATATTTGAATATTTCCAAGAACACATAATTACTGGATTTTTACCTATCAAGCCATTGGTATTAAACAAATATCAGATATCTCATTGAGATAAAGCTATTTTTTATTATATTTAATGGAAAATATATGAGATATCTGATATTTGTTTAATAACAATGCTTTTGCAATTGTGTGTTCTTGGACATATTTAAATATTGCTAATATAATATACTGGTCAAAAATAAGAAAATACAATAAAAAAAAAAAGATTTTTCAGGCGTATTGTAGTATAATATATTATAAAACATTTTACAGATAAAGAATATTGCTTTAAAATAATTTCAAAAAAATCAGATTCTCATATGTGATGACATGTATGCTGTTTAAAAAAGGAAAAAATGGATTATCAAATTTGCTCCATAGATGGCGATGGTGTAGTGGTACTCGAAGCGAGTACACATACTAACATATATACAACTTTTAAAAATTTGATAAATGTGGAGATTAAGGGGCGAGAATTGGTGAACGTTATATATCATTTATACAGTGATCACTTAAGCCAGCCGATGACAGGTCGTAAGCCCTGTAATTATCCCATACTTTCATATATTTTCCATTAAATATAATAAATAATAGCTTTGTCTCTACGAGATATCTGATATTTGTTTATTAGTATACATATAAAATTATAGGAAAAGTTGATTGATGAAAACGATTTTTATTTGCTGTTACCCTAGAATGTAGTCGATTCAATTATTCTGAAGAAAGTAATAATAAAAATATATTAGATGGAGTTGGAATAGTTCTAAAACAAACTATTCTCGAAGAACAGGCGTACGAAGCAAGAATAATTCATATTAGATTAAAAAAACTTCAAATACAAATTAAATGAAATAGAAGCATAAAAAACTAATACGAAAGCTTGATAAAACTTTTATATAACATTGAATATTTTTTGTTATTCCTTCAATCAGCGGGCATAATCACCAGTAAGTGAGTCTATTCCATATTTTAGTCATACTCAACTCGTTTAATGTAATTATAATAGTTAAATCGATTTTTAATAATCTATATCACGTAATTCGTCGAATTGAAGGATAAGATCGACCCCCCGCTAAAAGGTCGATCAAAACAAAAAATGAACAAAATCGATCTTTTCCCCGACCTCACTAACGAATACAAGTTGGCTAAACAATTCCACGCCATAAAGTTGATTAAATCGTGTTGTCATTGATATCATCAGCAGAACTGGCTGGACACACAAATTATTCTTGGTTCGGGTCCGTGTGTTGGGCGTCCCGTATTGGACAAACATGTCAAGCCTAAACAAAGATCAAAAAAATAATACAATATTGAGTTTTTATGACTAAAATAAAAAAAAATTGTACATTTTTCTATAAAACAAAGTTTTTAACTTGATTAATGTCACAAATCACTCTTGAAGGGTGGATTACCTATTTTGATCTAAGTATGCGATATATTATATATATATATATGTGTGTGTTACGAAATGACCATAAATATCAATAGCTTTCTGATCTCAGCGAAATAGTAGTTCGAAATTAATTCAAATAGTGTCACTAGGTTGAAACAAAAATTGATATTTCATTAATATTGTATACAAGCTTACAGTCATCTTATTTATTTTAAAGAAATTCAATCTACTGAATCTACCCGAGACAACAAATAAGTCATTAAAATGAAAGCTTGTTTAACCAGCGAAATACGCAGAGCCCTATTATTAGTGAAATTAAAATAAGTATGTTAAATGAGCACACGTGTACAGTAGTTTAAATAAAAATGTCAGATTATAGTTCCGAGAGCAACAATGACACTTATATGTTTTAGTTCCGAAACTGTACAACACACTAACTGAATCGTTCACTTACAAAAATATAACGCAAATATGGTCTCGAATATATTATATAACGATGTCTAACATTCCATCTTAATCACAACACAACACTAATAATTCACTTTCGTAACACGTTCACTACTTTGTTTATTGTATCTCTGTCGATTTACTTTTTAATTAAATAACACCACAACAGCACGAATAATATTGTCTACTTTAACACAGACGGCAGTCTAGCAAAGTAGCTGGTATAATGCTGTATATATTAAAAGTGGACATTGGATACCTATTGCATTCCACACAGTAAACTACGAGTAGTACACTTAATAGTAATATAATTATGCGAGTAATAAGTTTATCATATGATACAGAGTGCGACAGAACCGATTAAGCAGTTTTAAGGAGTTATAAAAATGTAATGGGTGTATATAGAGAAAAAATGTTTTCATTGTTGAAGTTAGCAGTACATACCATTAATAATCATTAAGTTTTGAAAAAATGTCCTCAAGGCGGAGGCCGTTAGCAGCAACACACTGTCGGAGACGATCTCTGAAGTTTTGTACAGCTTAGTCAAACATATCGCGGAATATAGCGTTTACTTCTTCAATAATCCGCTCCCTTAGCTCTGGTACGGTATGAGGGCGACGTTTAAACACATTTTCCCTCAGATATCCCCAAAGAAAGAAATCACAAATACTCAAATCTGGTGACCGGGCAGACCATCCCACATCACCCCTCACGTCCGAGAAACATTTCTCTCAAAATATTGAGTGAATTTCGGGCTGTGTGAGCTGTAGCCTCATACTGTTGGAACCACATGTCTCCCAATCCCTCTTCTTCAACAACCTCTTCAATTCTGGGCTGCAGAAAATTTTGCGACATTGGGACAGTATTCGTAATTTACGGTCACGGCACACCACGCCGTTAGTTTAGGGCAAGGGTGTCCATCCTTTTGATCACTGGGAGCTACTTTTCTATATTAAATTTGCTTGGGATCGACTTTTAATAAGATTCTTATGGGTAATTTAATTGGTATTTTATATCATTCTTCAAAGTTTAAATGTACACTTTAAACACGAAATGTCGTTATATGTATATTAAAAAATGATCCAATATTATTATTTCTGTCTTGACGTTTTAGGGAGCAAAAAAAAAACAAAAAATAAAAATCATACAACTTTTTATTGTTTTACAATAATACAAAAATCTAATTTCAAATCTTTTCTTGATGGGTTTCGGGATCGACCAAATTTTGGCTCGCGATCGATCGGTTGGACACCCATGGTTTAGGGGAATGTATCGGTCTTTCGTGAATAATTTGGGAGTTATTTTACGCCCAGAAGCGGAAATTTTTCTTATTCACAGTCCCACTGAGGTGAAAATGTGCCTCGTCGCTACTAAAGAAAGCACTTTGCGTCGCGATCACAGATCGGTTGTTTTTAAAATAAGCACGCACAGCAAATCCTCAATGTGCTCCGATCCAAACCATGTTGGCTACTGAAATGGGTTTACAGACGGAACAGAGGGATACCACGTGCACCTGCCTCCTCCCCACCACCGCCTGAGCGTTGACCTCTCCTAACCACTTAATCGTTTCTGCCGCACCCTGAATTATAGCATTTTATATTATATTTATAATATTAATATATACATAATATATTTTCAGGCAGATGGATTTATTCGATTCAGAACTTTCACTAGGAGAATTTAAGAATTGACTCCCCGAGCACTAGAATCTTTAGAGAACATAACAGTTTCCACATATTAAATATTTACAGCCAATTTAAATCTCTCTAACGGCGGTCGCTTGAATCTTGCCAAGTTCTTGAATAAGCTTTATTCCGGGAATGACCCAAATGCTTGTCTAGGTATACCAAAACACACACATAAAAATATAACCGTGGGCCAACTATTCGATTCAAGACAAAATGAAGTTTCAGGTGTTTTTCAACATTTTTAATAACTATATTTAAGACAAAATGAAATTTCAGGTGTTTTTCAACATTTTTAATAACTATATTTAAGACAAAATAAAGTTTCAGGTGTTTTTTAGCATTTTTAAATGGGTGGAACTACAACGTTAGAATTTGTATAAATATAATTATACTTTCATACTTTCTTAAACTAGTTATTCATGTTTTGATGAAGATATATCGGAAAAAATATCAATCTTTTGAAATGAGTCGGTAGACCCCTATGTATATTACAAACTCATAAAATACCCTTTTTAAAGACGTGAATTTAATTATCTATTAAAAAGGATACCCGTTAATATGCGTATTATTAATATTATATCAATTGTAATACGTAACACTGTTTAAAAAATCAATCAAACACAAATAAACAATTTGAAGAAGTTGATCAATTAAAAGTAACCGTTAATGAAATCAATTGCGATTTTTTAATGAGCATTCTTAATTATACCATACAAAATAATACATGGCAGGCTTGACGTCCTCGATTTTACTGATCTGATTACGTATTGTGTGCCTAATGGCAGATCGTTAATTTTGAACGTTTCAAAGACAAATTATATATTTTATTAATTAACCAATGCTATAATTGATTATTAAAGTCGTTCTGCATTTTAAAATATTAGTAGTAAATGTATATACGATGAGTATTAAAGTTAATTATGGATATTAATGACTATATCGAATTTAGTGATATAATTTAGTTTAAAAAAATATACATATAAACTATGTTTGAAATTAGATTATATTTATACGTACATTCTGTGCCTGTATGTTTAATAAATAATGAATTACTGTGAAAGCCCATCTGGCCATTGTTAAATAAATTGTAAAAACGAACCGGACATATGAAGCAAAGGACGAATGAAAGGAATAGTCAGGCAAGAGGGCCAAGCATGACTTAAGGGTACCATTTTGAAGAAGGGCAATCGTAGATGACATCAAATAAAAACACACAAATATGTATAAACCATAACGTGATACAGATATGCAAATATGATATTTAGTAGCTTGTTGGTCTAGTGGTTAAATTAAATATGATATTGAGTAGTATAATAACACAATGTTTCAACCCAAAGATGCGAATTTCTAGATTATTTTTTTTCATGAAATGCTAAAATAAATTATGCAAAGAAATATTTTGCATAATTGCATCTTGCATGTTTTTAGCACACAACTTACAACGTGAACATTTTATTTGGGTAGCTTGAGTAGTAGCTTGATCTAGTGGTCGGTGGTTCGTGCCTCGTTCCAGGAGTCCAGCAAGATAGACCTATTTTTATAGTACAAGCGTTTAGCTTATTTTGAAAATAGTAAGAATCTCTATTTTTTTATTAAAAATTAAAATTAAATTAAATTATGTGGTGATTTATATAATAGTGTTTGGAACAAATATTTATTTTGCACTGTGCATTCCCCCCTCCCTATTCCCTTCCCGACCCGGCACGCCACCGACCAGTCGATTGGCGACCTTGAACGAGTGCGGTATACGTTTACCTAAACGATTACAACATTATGCTCATTTGAGACTTCGCGTCTATACAGTGTCCGAACTCGTCGTCGTCTAAAGAAACCTAAGACGAAATAGTGAATTTAAACATACAGTCCACATTTTAGAGGTGTCAGCAGAATCCAGATTGTGGTGAGTGCCAAACTCCTTCCGTATCTGAATTCTTCCGGCATCTATGCTTATGCGCTACAAATATTATAAGGTCTACTGAGATTCTTTTGCACTGAAGAAGGATATTTAATATATTTATATTAGTGGCATTTTCAACGAGTTCTTATTCTTTTTCGCAGTTGGCAGCCCCTGCTAAGAAACAACTGTTTCAATCATTTTTCGTCTTTGTTTTTATGTATGTCGTTTTAAAAATATATATTTGTAGGTATACAAAATCTTCCTTACCTTTTCACCAAGTAAAGACCTGATCGACTGAGTTTGAATGTGTAATTTATTCCCTTCCCATTCCCGCAAAGAATGCGGTATATTTGGTAAGTGTGTGTGTTTTTCAATATTAATGTCACGATTTTTTTTACAGTTTTTGAACATTCGTTATTTTAAAACGACATCAGACACTGGTTAACGAAATTGCTGAGACATCTACCAGGTCGATAAAAACATAATTACGTGAGATAATTGTTTTAACGGAGTGCGGTTTTGTCGAAAAAAAATCAATTAATTTTTTCAAATCTTGCGCCGTAAGACCCTACAATAGGAAGTATTTATATAAAAAATTTGCTAAAACGGTATACGCGCCGCGATATGTTAATTAATATTATTATTTTTATAATACATGTATATAATACTAACTATATTACATAAATAAATAATCTGAAATACTTCTGGACAGTCTGTAAATATTATAAAATAAAATCTTACATATATAACAAATAGTCTAACGTCCCTCAGCGATTTCGCGCGCCCGCTTCCACGCATATCGTCTAGCAACGATTATACAACAATAATAATTCAATATGTTTACGCGCCTTGTTACTTCTATTGGCACCAATGGGTTTCTTGGTTTATAAAAATGTACATGTGTGTGTGTGTGTTTGAGTATTGCCGCCTTTCTTTCGGAAAGCTAAGACATGCGATTATTTCGCGATTAATTGAAATATTTTATTGATTCCAAATTATACCTATGTATATTGAATACATGGGCATCAAACTTCGAGGGGCCAGACCACAGACCATCAAATATATAGACATGAACTAATGCAAACTTCTTGACCCAATATTTTCATTGTAGTGTCACCCACGTGATCATTTTGGTACCACTTACACAATCAAATGGCTCCGCGACTTTTTTTTTAAATATGACGCGATTGGAACGAAAATTTAAACGCTGACAATATAATATACATTAATGTAAAAAAATTCGTCTTGTTTACACAAAGATTTATTTTCCAAGAGTAAATACTTTTACTATTGCATAAATGCATCATAAACTATCGGATTTATGTTTCCACCAAGAATGTGTGTAGAATGCCCCTCGTCCCGCAACCAATGTTCCAAACCCCTCTTCTATATGTACACTTTATTTCATATCTATTCATTTACTGGATTTAGAGTCTTAAGCAAAGATATAGAATAATAATAGGTAAATATCGCAAATATTTATTTCGAAATACGCTAACATAAAGCTTAACGTAATATTTTCCGTAACGGTACAGCAGTACAGGGTGGCGTACACTAGATCCGATTCGCGCGCTTGTCCCGTCACAAATAATGATTTTTTCCTTCCATGTCAAATTAGTATTATACATTGAAGCGTAACAATATTTTATCATGTGATGATGTTCGTATGTCGAGAATACCAAAATCTTCAAATTCGAATGAAATTTTGTCACAACTTGGCAACCCTGCTTGGCACCGCCTCGCGGTGTTCCACCAGCCAAGGAATCACCAACCAATTTTATAAAATCCTCTTAATAAAATTACGTTAAACGTGTATACTTTTGTTGGCATTACAAAAATTTAAAAAAAAAATCAATTGTATATGAACGTATTATATTAAAATAATTTTGTTTTCATTTCTCGACATGGTTTGCAAACCCTGTTCCTCATCAGCAGACAGTCTGTCGGCAACTTTTCTTGTGACGCAGTTTTGGCAAAGAAAATACATAACATTACAATTACGTAATATACTAATATCCTGAGATATACAAAGCCAAATAATAATTCAAGTCGTACAATACATACATAATATTATACATGTACACACACACACACACACACACAACAAGAAAGTTATCCGAAAACCACCGAAGAGATTAGTAGAAAGTTTATTCGTGACCAGTGGCACAATTTTATTTTAGGCGCCTGGAGCAAGAAGAAGTTCCATAAACATAAATAATATAATAAATTGAATAAAAATGAATTGTTAATTCTGGCGTCTGCTATCGGTTTATTCAAAGGTATTTGGAATTCCGTAAAAACAATGTAGATACAAAGTAGATAAAGTACTGTCACTGTAGCATAATGCAATTTTATATGTATATATCTTTCTAACTAATACATTTAATTAGTATTTAAAATATCACAGATCTATGTTCTGAATAATTACAACTTCACAATAAGAATGTGTTCTCCTTAATAATATATACGTTGTATCAATGTGACCAAAATTTAATAAAAATGAATTGTTAATTCCGGCGTTTCCTATCGGATTACTCAAAGGTATTTAAGATTCCGTAAAAATAAAGTAGATGGCTTTCAAATAATGAAACGATAGATGTATTCATTTGAAAATTGTAACATATAGGTTCGAAAATTTGTCGTCTGCTGTAGCATACACGGTTAATGCTCCTTCCCCGGATTGAAAAGAGTTCCAGGTTCGAATTCCGGTAGCAACAACATTTTTTTTCTATAAAATTAATTTTATATATATATCTTTCTAATTAATACATTTAATTAGTATTTTGATTATTTATTGGATAGATAGATTTATTTAAATAAAATTAATACCATAGAACTACAATATATATGTTCTAAAGTTGCAACAAGATAGAAATGTGACGTCATTAAATATTAATACGATAATTTCAGTTATCGTGAAACAATCAAATGGGTCAAACACGATGATGAAGAAAATAAAAATGAAAGACAGCTCACAGCACAGAGCACAGTTCAAAAATAGCACTTTGCAAGTCTGCCCGAGATTGAACGATATCGTTCATGTTTCCAGTGTTGCTGGCCGGGGTAGAAGCGAACCATGCGGGAATCCAGCCATAGCCCGACGTAACTTGGCACAATAGCCGTGTCGATAAGGAATATATACAAAGGTACACCGACGTCAACTCGAATTGGGTCAAAATGAAATTGATTTAGTTAATAGAAATTTCTGAAATGCAGTCATACATTAATATGTCAACTCTCGTTTACTTATTTATTTAAAATAAATTAAATTAATCAATTAGAAAGACGTCCTCCCCAGAGTTTGCCACTTGGGTTGGGAAGAAGAACCGGACATGCTCGTATTTTGAAAACCGGAACGTGTTCTCTGAAAAGTCTGTCATACTACGGGATATGGAATTGATGAGGGAAAACTGCGAAAAGGCCAGTTTATCAGCACATTCATTTCCTTACGTTCACTTCTGATGCACAAAAAAATTATGTCACATAAATAAATTCATGAGATAGTGACGTCACGCACCCCAAACTGTCCAACATCGTGTTTTCAACAATGCGATTCAAAGCAGTTATTTAAAAATACAAATACTTACTAATACATATGCGGGTGCAACTGTGGCACACGTGCAATGCAAAATAATATTTCTTAAAACAGTATTATTTGTTTTATGATTGGCTGTGTTGCCTCCCAGAAATGAGTTGCGAGCCTGGTATCGAAACCGCTACAATATGATACTATCAGGGACATGCAATGCATACAAGTAAAAAAACTGTGCATTACTAAAAGTTTTGGGAAACAAATATAAATTAAATAATTGGTTTAATATAAACGGCAATATTATTTTACAAATAGCGCCATCTGTTTACCAGAAGAGACTTTAATTGCTTCTAAAAACTACCACGACAACTCACCGCTGTACCCATGGCGCTCTTGTGTATTCGCAGCGTCGAGCTATTCACATTACTCTGTTCTGTCTTTAAGCTAGTGAATTACTCGAGTCATATAATTGGCTATTTACTAAATTAAAAATTTTTAGTCGTTACCTATGCTGTTTTTTAACAGAATAACATTAGAAAGGCTTACAACTGCATGCAAATCATTGAAGTGTCTACTTCCTCTTTTACTAATACTCGAATTTTACTATCTTACTGTTTTTAACGTGTTGATTTCATGATTGTTCTTTAAATTTGGTGCATGGATTGGTTTTTGATTTGGAAAAAACAAAAAGCAATTGGCAGAACTATTTCCTACCTTTAATAATAATTATTATTTCCTTCAGTTATTACGTGGAGGATTATCAAACAATAAATAAATCATGTTCAGTCATAGAAAGTGTTCTTAAAAAAGTCCATCCATTTTTTATATGGGTAAGAAGGTATCATTTTACGTACTCTAAAATTACAAATACATACACGGCAGGGTCGTATAAATGACGGATTTATTTTGTCTAAAGACGTTGGTTAAACAAAAGTATATATTATATCATTGTATAACAGCGTAACCTGAATCTATACCTACTGCACGCCACCGGATACTATGTTAAATATTATTTTAAAGAACAATGGCGATTGTTTAGTTTGCGATGCAGAGCTGAAACAATATTATTAACAAGTTAGAGCGAACTAAAATATTATAGCAGTACTAATATTTAAAACGCTTTTCTAACATATTATTTAAACACCACTAAGTATATACCGCAAATCCTTTTAATAACCAAACTCGTGAAACATCCAGATAAAAACGAACGTTATGAAGTAATAATTACGTACCTACATAATATTACTGATCTAGACAGATACAGTACAGTAAGCATTGCGGTATTCCAATTTTCAAATTTCTGACAATAGACTAGTTTTGTTTACTATTTTTAAAAAAATATACCTTGAGAATGAAAACGAAATGTAACAATTGATTTTTATTCTCACACAATTAGATGTTCCCAATACCACATATATTATTATGTTTTATTATGTTCCTATTGAAAACATAATAATTATTTTTTAAATAGACATAATTGTCATTTTAATATAATTATAATTCCAAACTAAGCTATAAACGTCTGTGCTGTAAAAATAGTACAAATTTTGCTGATATCTTGAAATGACGCTCGAATCCCCAACCATTAGGCGAGTGTCTTAACCACTAGATTAATAAGCATATCAAATACATAATACATAAATAAATTAATTAATAATATAAGTTGTATCAATGTGTCCAAAATTTAATAAAAAAATTAATTGATTATTCTAGCGTCTGCAGTCGGTTTACTCAAAGGTATTTGAGATTCCGTAAAAACAATGTAGACGGCTTTCAAATAATGGAACGACAGATGTATTAATTTGAAAAAGTGTAACATATAGGTTCGAAAATTTGTCATGTAAAATACTGGCGCTATTATAACACAATTGGTAGTGTACTTCCCCGGATTGGAAATAGAGATCCAGGTTCGAATCCCGGCAGCGCAAAAACAATATTTTTCGATAAAATTGATTTTATATGTATATATTTATATAATTAATACATTAAATTAGTACATAAATAAATTGTTATCATACAATATATCAGTTTGAATTAATCTCTGCTCGCGAGAATACGGATTCCGTCTAAATAAAAATAACATAAAAATGTACCTAAAATTAATCAGCACATTGATACAGAAACATGATAATGTTAAGAAATTCAATTGGATAGATTTCATGCGTTTTAAAATTGAAAGTGAAAAAATAGGATTTAATAAATATCGATTAATATAATAATATCGATTTAATAAATATCGATTGATAACGCACACAAGATATGATCGCAGACACGGCGCTACACTCTAATATATTATTTTATCTTTTGAGACATTTTTAATTTTTCACCAATACTGATAATGATTGGCACTGTATTAAAATAGATAAAATCAATTACAAACATCGCTGTAATCCATCAACAAAATTGACATACTTATAACAAATTTACAATTCTATTGAATTGTATTCAAGTGTGTGTTGTATATTCGCACAAAAATGAATTAAAAATATTTGATTTAAATAATATTGATCATATCCCGATGTATGCCAGACTTAATATGGTAAAAAAAAACATACGAATTCTATCTGAACTGCACAATGGATGGATCCAAATACCAATAAGGATAATCGGCTTAAAATAATACAAAGATCTATTCCTCGCACTCCCTGGTTCACCAAAAGAACAATATCAAATATCTCTAGAATGAGAATAGGGCATTGCCAGGTAACCTCACATTTATTCAGATTAAACTTGATAGATTCCACAATGTGTAAGTATGGTGCCGAGGAAGAAACCCTTGATTGCGGAGCACAGGTTTTTTTTACAGGAATCTTATCAATGGTAATTTTCAACTCCCGGTTAACTTGTGTCATCTTCTTTCCCTTTACTCGCCACATTTAATCTATATAATAGCAAATTTTTTGAACGGCTTGTATTGTATTGACTTGCAATGTAATATTTCCTATTCTATAATATAATTGTACTTTTTTCTATAATATAAAGTTTTAACTTGATTAATGGCACAAATTACTATTGACGGGCGGATTGCCTATTTAAAAGAAAAATGTTGATTTTATAAAAAATTAAATGTAAAATAAAAATATTTTTAATTATGCTACCACATAATAAATATAAATATTATAACTGTGAAATAACAACTTAACAATGTATTAAAATCGTTAAAAAAAACTGTGTACGTAAAAAAACTAAACTTTTGATAAAAAATGGATTTCAAATAGTACCTATACATATATATTAGTGATGATATTAAACCGTTTTTTTAACCATGATTGTGATTGTTAGATTCGTGTTTGATTGTAATGATGACTGACTTTTATCAGTTAAATGTCAGTTACCAATCATAGTTACAATCACAGACACAAGAACGGTTTAACTCATCAATAATACCTGTCCACACCTTGAAGAGCAAGCTTGAAATCTAAATAACAAAATTCCTCCCGACACGCTGGTGTTGTCCCGAAATTCGGTCCTAAACATTCTAGTAAAAAGGGACTTACCTCCTATGACGCCGTAGGTCAGCATCAGCATCGTGACACTGGTGCTGAAGGTACTGATGACAAAAGCGGAGGAAGCGATCAGCGAGCCCGCGATGCAGACCGCCCGACAGCCGAACTTGTTGCAAAGTGCCGACACCACAGGACCTGGAATGACGGAATATATTAACATTGAGGCTTTCGCTTACGTTAGACTATAAACAAGGGATCCCTTTAATCTTACAATAATAATTTTCAACTTAAAGGCAAGGTTATTTTAGTGAAGCGAACATAACCCGCAGACAAAATGAAAAATTATTATTAGTTGTGAAAAAATTCTACACGAACCGACATCCGTCCTAGCGTGGTATCAAAACCGGCTGAAGTTTAATTAATGAAAGTATTTTATATAAAGTATGATGATTTTTTTTAAAGTAATAATCACGTCTCACGCTGCAAACATAAAAAATATGAAAAATTATTGTTACCCTCCCAAAATCAACGCCGCATAATTGAGATCCGATTTCTGATACAGCAAGTTTCAAATCGTGTTCCATCTGTATTATAATTTATGATATAAAAGCTAGATAGCCGTTGAATCGATGTTTTAGAATCAATATCATATATTTTTGTATATTTTGACATTAAGCTTTCAATAATTATTGGAATTACGATAACTTTAACCGATGCCTTCTTCAGCCGCCGTGTTCTTCATCAGACATGTCATTATTTTGTAATTTATTTAATTTACAATTACAGGACGTGGTTACTTTTAAATTTAATCTCTTCATTTTTTATAAGTGAAATTAGGAATATGTAGATATAACGGTATCTGCACGCAACATCTGTAATAATGTTAAATGGCAACCCTAAAGAGCTTTCTAGATAATTCTAGGTATGCGGGTCACGAATGTATTCAATATAATTATACATACATTTATAATCTCTTCTTGAGCCAATCCGACTAACTCCGTAATGATAAACACTGAAATAATTATTAAGGAGAACACATTCTTATTGTGAAGTTGTAATTATTCAGAACAAACGGTCTGTGATGTTTTAAATACTAATAAAATGAATCATTGGAAAGATATACATATAAAATCAATTTTATCGAAAAATATTGTGCATTAACCGGCTATGCTACAGCACACAGTACATTTGACGACAAATTTTCAAACCTACACGTGTACACTTTTCAAATTAAAATTAAATTTTCATTTTTATTCCGGTACAGGCAATCTTCCTTATAGATTTACGCGGATTGTGCATAATTTCACGTCGAACATGAACCACATGTTCTGGCGTCGCTGCTGACGTAGATGGTCCCGGAAGAGTTTGGTTAACCATTGTCACCAAATAAGTTGCGTGCTCAGCCCATCACTTACTCGTCGAATATTAAAGTGAGTACAAAAAGCGCGACGCGCACGTACTAATGAATCACCGCACTTTAAATATTGCTCAACCGTGAACGCGCGGTGCGCTCCTGACCATTGAACTCATTGCGACTATCAAATCCGCAAATCACGCGCGTCGAACAATACCCCTCCCACTTACCTCACCCTGATGGTTTACGAGCAATTACAATTTAATCTGGATTTTTTTCCGCTGGACACCCCTTACAATTAATGTTTAGAAATACTGATAACTAAATTTATAGTTAATAAGATCTTATCAAATGTAATTAAATTAATAAATAAAATTACAAATATATTGAACTCTGTCCCCAGATAATCACTGTTTATCCGAAGGCATACAAGGTGTGTCCATTATTTACAAAAATGATAAACGAAACTGATTATAAATCAATAAATGAATTAAAAAACTAAAAAAAACATTATCTCTAGCAGATCGACGGAGAGATAGATTGAAGCACATAAAGGTGTACCTAATGTTGAGAACATCAAAGCGTAATTAATTATTTGATAACGGATTGGTAAATACATAGTCTTATCAGTATATTAAACCTATTATACAAGACAAACAACGAACATCTACACGCCAGTTCCGAGAGCAACAACGACATTTTGTCAACGATTTTACGTGTTCTTATCTCCGAAACTGTACAACACACTCAACACCGACTGGAAATCGTTCACTTCCAATAAGATTACACAAATATGGACCCAATATATGATCCAATTGGGTAGAGATCAATCAGAAGCATCGCTATCCAACATTCTAATACAATCATTATACAATGCCTACACTAATAATGCACTAGTTTTACAACACTCTCACTACATATATATTTTCTTCATTTTTATTTTTATTCCGGCCGAATCTTTATCGTTCTTGAATTAAATAACACCACAACAGCATGAAAAAAACTGACTACTTTAACACAGACTGCAGTCTAGCAAAGTAGCCAGGACATCATGCTGTATACATCAGAGATGGAAGTCTACTCCATGCCACACAATAAACTACGAGTATATACTTAATTGCAATATAATTGTATTTTATGTTTATCATGTTATATTATAATATATTCACCTCTGTTACAAGAAAAACATGTATGTCAATAAAGTTTAATAAATAAATAATATAAATTATTAAAACGCTGTTTTTAAGGGCAGATCGAAGCGTCAATAAGAAACCGTAGCCGACGAGTAAATACAGAATTAATATTATATTCCATGCTGATTTTGTTTGACCGCCATTATATTTTGGCAGATATTTGTCAGTTCGCATTTGGTATACGTAGAAAGTAGTCGATTACAATTTATTATTGAGCATCTAACACCTCAACAATGTGATGAAGTCATTAAAACATTTTATCTATATAATAATGGCAATGCGGTAACCGTTAATGGTGATCGCATCGTCACATGTTGGAAAACTTTACGGTGGCCGGATTGGGTCGATTGAGCCCGCAACACATGTGATTTCAACAGGACGATATCACCTCACACAGCCCGAGCTACGCTTAAAATATTACGAGAAATTTTTCCCGGCCGCATAATATCAAAAAGTGGTGAAATCGACTGGCCTCCTCGATCACCTGATTTGACGGCTCCCGACTATTTTCTGTGGCGGTGCTTGAAGCCAACAACAATTCCGATGCTACAGGACAATATTAGAAATGAAATTGCTGAAATGACACGCGAATTGTGCGAGAATGTTATGAAAAATATGGTTAAAAGAGCACGCTGCCAAAGGCGGTCACTTGGCTGAAGTCATATTCCATACACAATTGTAATAAATCAAATAATCGATAAATAAAACCAAATTAAAAAACTGTGTTTTATTTCTTAGTTATTCAAAAACAACATCAGCCTGGAACATAATATTCACCCTGTATGAAGAAATGAAAAGTGAATTAACTGAAAATATTACTATTATAGAACATCGTTAGTTGCTATAGCTTAATGATTAGAACACTCGACCCAAAATTATCGAAGTATGAACTCAAGTCTCCAATAAATAAATAAACATCATAATTTATTATCCTAAGGGTACGGGCTCAAAGTCTCGATAAGATTCCATCTTTCCCTATCTTGCTGACTAATCAGGACCAAATCTGTTCTCATACAGTCCTTGTTGCTATTTATCCCAACTTAATCCTTCCGAAGTTGTCAACAAAATACACCTTGGTAGTCATTTCTATGGTATACGCAAGACGTGTCCAAGCCAACTTAATTTAGATCATTATACATATAGAAGTCTAAGATAACACATTTCGACAGCCTGAATTCTTGTTCTAACTCTCTCCGTACAGATCCATATTTAAAAACTTTAAAAACAGTAGCATAAATAGATATTTCTGTTATTAGGAGAACACATTCTTATTGTGAAGTTGTAATTATTCAGAATATACTGTGATATTGGAAAGATTGGAAAGAGATCTTGATTCGAATCCAGGTAGCAACAACAATATTTTTCGATAAAATTGATTTTATATGTATATCTTTCTAATTAATATATTTAATTAGTATTTAAAATATTTCTGCATAAATTCTAGTTTTCCGAGATTGTGAGGTTTTCACAGCGCGTGTCAACGACACTAGTATCATAACACCCCCGCGGAGAATGTTTATGTAGTTCGACCCGCCCCACCTCGTGTACAGGTGATCACTGGATTTTATTTTGACTCTTCAAACATTGATTGAATTTTTTTTCAATATTCTATTTTGTGGAAATATTTCTTACTCGTCGGTGTCTACAAACTTAGCCATTACAATGTTCTTATAGTACAGCCTCATTCGCAAACACCATATAACGCACTGCGCACTTTTTGACACAGTTTCTTGACACACTTTAACCGAGAAGCCTCCAAAAATACATATTCTGTGTTAAAAAGAGGGAGAAAACGAACAATCAAGATATTTTTTTTAATTACTCTACTATAACGACGTATAATGTATGACAATTTACGACACACATTTTATGAATTTACTGCGAAATCCTTTTAATTAATTTATATACAAATAGTGTTAAACATAAAAATAATTAAACACGAACAAATAGAAAATGAAAATAATTTTAATAACTCATTTGGTGTACGTATGACATATCTGAAACGTTTTCTGTAAAGCATTAAGCTACGCCTAGCGTCTGATACACCAATATTTTGTTATTATTATTCTAGGCGATTAAACCGGTACATTACGCAGTTTGACAGTTTAAACACATTTTGTATCAATTTCGTTTGATTTAATTTATTAATTTAATTATGCAATAACGCATTAAATACAACAGTGCCGTCACATGCAGCGAAATATCAAAACTATAAAATATTTTCTCGCGATCATTATTCATTTAACGTTACATTAGAACGTTATGAAATACTAATTAAATGTATTAATTAGAAAGATATACATATAAAATCAATTTTATCGAAAAACATTGTTGTTGCGCTACCGGAATTCGAACCTGGATCTTTTTGCAAACCGGGGAGGGTGCATTATCCAACTATGCTACAGCCACATTATTTTTGATGACAAATAATGGAAAGATAGATGTATTAATTAATTCAAAAATTCGTCGTCAAGAATAATGTCGCTGTAGTATAGTTGGATAATGCACCTTCCAAGGTTTGGAAAAAGATCCAGGTTCGAATCCCGGCGGCGCAACAACAATATCTTTCGATGAAATTGATTTTATATGTATATCTTTCTAATTAATACATTTAATTATTATTTAAAATATCACAGATGTATGTTCTGAATAATTACAACGTGGGGCAACGTCGACATTTTACAATTATTCTCACAAAGTTCAGAGCGTTCCGGACAGATCTGAGTGCATATGAATCATACCGAATCGATAATTATCAGGAAAATATTGTGTAACCAATGTTGAGCATCACCTAATATGTATTATACTTTTGACTCTCTATTGACGGGAGTATACAATAAATATTTGTTTACGACAGATACGAGTGTGTTGTACGTATAATAAGTTGAAACTAGTCATCACAGTATCATAAAAAAATATAGGTTATGCAATCAGCTTCGAGTGATCAGTGTAAAAAATAAAATTCTTTATTGTTGATCACAGATTATAGCAAAAGTCTATCAAATAATAACGATAAGAAAAAAATTATCGCCAACGTCGTACATTGCTTCACAACTACTGGACACTCCAAGGTTTCACAAGCGCTTGCGTATAATACGCATATCAACTTGACATTGAAGACAGGGCAATTTTAAATTGCTAAGAATACAAAATGGGACATAAAGATACAAATCTTCTCATATCATTTCGATTAATCTTCAAGGCAATAAAATGAGTACGGATAAAGAAAACGAAATCTAATCTACATTATTAATATTCTGAAATAACCATTTCAAATTTCCACCGCCGCAGTGAGTTAGCGCCACTGGGTGGTTTTCATTTCAATCGCCGGTCGGTCTTTGGCCGTGAAACGTGTAACATGTTAACACGTCTTGTTCGCGTTGTGTTATAGAACTATACATGGGACTTATATTTGACATTAGTGTTGTAACAGTATCTTATAAATGTGTAATTTGAAGCATATTTTGGTTGACTTTATTATTAACGTTTCATTGACCAATAATTAAATTGTATTACTGCTTAATATGATTAATACAGCTCATATTAATTTTGTCATACCTTTATAACAGTGGTGTGCAGTAGGTATAGACTTAGGTTATGCTGTTACCATGCTATTATATAATATACTACATGCTACATTGTACACAGATATATAAACTTTCGTTTATCCGACACCCTTAAGCAAAATTAATCAGTCTTAATAAAAATCCATTATAATCGAACGCAAAGAACAATCATGACAAGAACACTTTTAGTAATGTGGTAAAATTTGCAGCATAATTAAGGACTCCGTACAACATGGATCAGCTGATCCATTTCTGACTTTGATTTTAGAATGGAATTTTCAATTCAGTAGGTATCAATTATATGGCTTGAATAGAACAATAAATTGAAAAAGTGGCTAGCAATTGCAATAGCAATAAACGACGAATAACCTAGTAGAGAACTACAGCATCCAGATCTACGCAATTAATGATTCTACTAATAGACAGTGGGCGATAGCGTAATTATAACATATGGATTATTTAATTTATATTTGTTTCCCGGAATTTTCAGTAATGCAAAGCTTTTTGATTGTATGCAGTATGCAATGCACGCTCCTGTGCGAAGTATCAAAAAATGATAACAAACTGAGAGTCAACAGAGTCCCAGCCATTACTCTACTTGATAATACCCACGAACTGAAATGTCTACTGTCTCAGTGCATTGGGGCCCGCGTTAAGGACCCAAAAATCCATTCGCCCCTTACAATACATTTTGTATTGATGCTTTTCCCAGCGCTAACATGGACTAATCATTTTTTTAATTTACCACACACATGACATTGTTTAAACAAACTTTAAAAAAATTATATCCCGCGTACATTAGGTACTTACTACCCAGTAACAGTAGTATCCGGATAATATCATATATCGGGAAAGAGAAAAATCTGGGTAAAGTCAAGCAAAGATTTTGTGCAATTGCGAGTGTATATGAGTAAAACACACTTTTGTTTATTTTTCTTATAAGTGTGCCCAGTCAACTGCATAACTGGGCAACTAGTACCGAAGCGGCACAAGTCAAGGGAAGTATGAAGCGCCTTGTCAAGTCTTCGCGCCCCAACCTTCCTAGGATAAGGGGATAAAGATGATGATGATAAAAGTGTGAAAACTGTAAGATACTAGAGTCCAATTTTATTAAACTATTAGTACCCCATGCTACTAAATATTTTACATTCCTATATATAATACATTAGCTAATGGATTACAAACACTACTATACCTTGTAACAATAGATTAAAATTAAATACCAAAAACAACAAAATTCATAATAATAATTAGAAAAAACAAACATTTATTAAACATTAGGAAAACACATTCTTATTGTGAAGTTGTAATTATTCGGAACATAGGTATGTGATATTTTAAATATAACCTTCCCCGGTTTGGAAAGAGATCCAGGTTCGAATCCCGGTGGCGCAACAACAATATGTTTGGATAAAATTAATAATATATGTATATCTTTCTAATTAATACATTTAATTAGTATTGATGAAAATATTACAGACCTATGTTCTGAATAATTATAACTTCATAATTAGAATGTGTTCTCCTTAATAATATTTGTTATTATCTAGGATTCTAGGACGATAAAAAATATATAAGATTTAGTAAATAGATCTATTTTCTATCTTCGATGTTACATTGTACACATCAGAAAAAATGTTATTTTCCCATTTAAATCATTTTTTTCATAATACCAGACTCAAGACACTAAACTCATTTTCTTCATTCTTTATATCCATCATTACAAGAACCGCAATTCTCCGTTTTCTTCTAAGACTTGGCATTGCTTCCTTTTTTCTTTTTAGTTATTTTTTCCATTCTAGAGTAACTTCTTACCTTTTAGCTCATAAGTAAATTTGCTTGTGTTCAAGATTCTATACTCGATCTTCTGCGCCCTCTTCTTGAAGTTTTTGTGACTCCAGATGTACCAGGTAATAAACTGATTTACTCTAATGTACTTGGAGCCATTAACGACGTGTCAGTTGTTCTATGTCTAGACACTTGTGTTCACCATTTAATCTCTTTCCGAACTTTGCGACGCTTAGTTCTCAGAAGAAGATTAATTTATATTAAGTTAAGGTATATTGGTAACGACGTTAATAGTTGGAGATGAATTTCCAGAAATATTGAATGTTTCAGCGGATGTTAGAAGACGCAGTCAACGACATTGATTCTTCACTCCAGAACATCAATCAGATGTCCTTTTCCGATTACGACCTATAATCTATAACAAACGGAAAATAAATTGACATAAGATAAGCTTGGTCCGTTTGCCCCGTAAACACGGAGTCCGTTTGCCCCTACACACCACTGAAATTATTTATAAAAAAAAATAATCGATGGAGTTAATGACAAGATTTTGCCTTGACTAATACACTACAATAGCTAAACATGATATAAACATAACCTCAATTTGTTTTCATGCGTTTAGAGATTCATGTAAATGGAACGAAAATATAGTAGTTGTGTATTGTTTACCAATTTGGCCTAAAACAGGCTTGCCTAGTTGGGCAATGCGTTTTAAAGTGTGTGTTAAATATATGTAACAAACGTTATGGGTATGTCCGTTTGCCCCCATGTCCTTATGCCCCAGGTTTACCCTGTATATTCAGGGGAAATTTTTTCATTTTTAATTGGAGTCCAATTTTTATAGTGGCGCCGTCGTGTCATTGTGTATTGCTTACCGGCGGCTAGGTACATCCCGGACAGCAAGCTGCCGACCCACGCCACAGTGCCCTTCCCCTGGTTGAAGGTGCCCACGAACTCTGGCAGGAAGATGCCGAAGGTGTAAGCGATGCCGTCAACGATGAGGTTGCACATGAACGATGCGAACACGATGACCCAGCCGTAGCCCCCGTCGGGCGGGGGCGGCAGCTCCTGCTCGTACTGCGAGCCGCCATCGTCCTCCTGATCGCCGTCGTCCGTTAGGCGCGCAGCCTCCGGGCACGATGTCTCGCTCTCCGTCTGAAAAATAAATGCACATTAATTAATATCATATTCATACACCGTGCAATAATAGTACATAAATAAAGATGATTATTTTGGATTCAAAATATCGTTACATTTTCACTGAAAATTCTTCATGGCAAATTTTCATATGATTTATTAAGATTTTTATGCATGTATTATTTGCTTATTTTCCGAAACTGGTTGGTGTATTAAATTCAACTTATGAAGTGGTTAAAAACAAAGTTTTTAATCATTTATAATCAATAAAAACTGCAATGTAAAATTTGCAATAAGTATTTAAAAAAAGGGAAGGAAAATGTTTTTTCCGAAACCGGTTGGTGAATATAATTAACTCAGTAATGTGAATGAATTATTTACATTCTTAATAGTTATTAAGGAGAACACATTCTTATTGTCAAGTTGTAATTATTCAGAACACAGCTCTAGGATGTTTTAAATACTCATTAAATGTATTAATTAGAAAGATATACATATAAAATCAATTTATCGAAAAATATTGTTGCTACCGGGATTCGAATCTGTATCTCTTCCTATCCGAGTAACGTGTATTAACCGATTATGCTATACCAACACAGTCCATTGACGACAAATTTTCGAACTTATATGTTACACTTATCAAATCTATCGTTCCATTATTTGAAAGCCATCTTCTTTGTTTTTACGAAATCTCAAACAACTTTGAGTAATTCGATAGGAGACACTAAATTTTGGACACACTGATACAAGTTATATTTTATTTAGGAGAACAACACTTTCATATTGTGAAGTTGTAATTATTCAGAACATAGGTAACATAACAGAAGTTCGAAAATTTGTCGTCAATGCACTGTGTTGGTGGTATAACATAATCTGTTAATGCACGTTCCTTGGATATTTTATATTTATATCTTTCTAATTAACACATTTAATTTGTATTTAAAAAAACATTATTATTTGATTGCTCATTTTGATTTTTCTTATATGATTGATACAGATACATTTTGAGTAACAGCAGATGTCATGTTAATATTTCAGTCTTTTATATTTTACATTTCACAGCTTTACTATATTATGCCTTTGAGATGTGGTGCTGGAGACAAATGTTGCGCATACCATGTCTTCGTTCTACAGGAACTGAACATCAAAGACAGACTCTCAACCATTTGCCAAAGACGAATCTTCTTTGGTGAAAACCCTTAAATCTGCAGGATGCCGAGAAAAGTCAAGAGGGTGGGAATTCATGAAGTTCACGAGTTCCTCAGCCGTGAAGGACCGTCGTGGATGATAATTATTTGTTCCAAATGTCGCCCCTTAATAATGTTTACAAGAAAGCTGACATAATTTATAGAACCGTAAAGAAATATTCTTTGGTCTTAAAAATATTGATACAAAGACGTTAAAGATTCCGAAGAACAGTAGAGGTTCAAATTAACGATACTCTAATATTTGTAGAAATTCAAAAGAGGTTTTTATCTGTGGATAAAGTTTAGGGGAATATGTTTTAAATACTAATTAAATGTATTAATTATAAAATCAATTTTATCGAAAAATATTGTTGTTGCGCTGCCGGGATTCGAACCTGGATCTCATTTCCAATCCGGGGAAGGTGCGCATTACCAACTACGCTACAGTGACAGTATTTTGACGACAAATTTTCGAACCTATATGTTACAATTTTTTCAAATTAATACATGTATCGTATCTGTGTATTCTCCTTAATATAGTATGTTTCATTAGCAATATTTGAAAATGTCCAAGAACACACATAATTACCGGATTTTTACCTACAAATATCAGATGTCTCATAGAGACAAAGCAGTGTTTTATTACATTTCATAATATGTTTTAAATATTTATCGAAGTTTCTAGAAATGTATCAAAGTGATAATACATTATTCAAGTGCTGAGATTTCGAGATGACTTGCTGATGACGAGGGGACCACCTACCGTGATAAGAATATGGTCCGAAATGTTGTATCGTTGAATTCGATGCCTACTTATATATGATACTTGTAAATATTTGGTCAGCGTTTGGCAGATGATGTGCAAATAGCGAATGCAAATGTTTTCTGTCTGAAATGTTGTCAGGTGACGGTCGGACCTCGTTGCGTAAGATGACACCGGCCGACATTTATCAGCGCTTCTGAATCGCAATACCGCATTATACAATCTTTATATCGGACATATTAATGATTACGTATCGAAGGTGTGACCTTCAGGTCTATACATCACTATGCAGAATCAGATTCAGCTCTCAGTGAGAGAATTACAATTGATACGTCACCAATCATTTAGGTACTTGTCATTCATCGATCACTTCCATTATTTTTCATGGAAAAAGAGTAAAAATATTGAAAAATTTCATTTCCCACATCTATTTTATGTTACGTTTTTTATGCGGATTAAAAAATATTTTAAGTTGCAAGAAAAATATTTTAAAAATCAAAACATCCCACGCATTCAAAAATACTTTGATGATACTAGAATGAAATTACTCAAGGAAAAAATTACACTTCATATTATCCATTAACAGAGCATATAAAATATCAAACGCGGAACCTAAAATGAAAATAAAATTATCATAATGGTTACGAAATTTATAATATTTTTATATCGTTATTATTAATATATTGTATTTTATTTTATTATAAGCTAGTTATTACATAAATATATTGAATAACATTTTCATTTCACGCAGGAAAGACTTTCAATGCTAATTCATAATTTTGCATTTTTTTTACGAAAATATCTGTTTTTATAACTAATTTATAAATGTACCTATTAAATTAGATATTCTTTAACCATTATATTATAGATTACAAATGTATTATACAGATTATTACAGTTTAACTCTCACACTAGCTAGTCTCCTTTTTGGAAAGGTAATCGATAAAAAAAAATGTAACTTTAATTATGTATAATACTCAATACACATATTATAAAAATTGTAAAAGATTTCATAAAAAAAAAATGTTGTCTATAAAAAGGGAAAAATGAATTATCCAATTTGGTTCATAGATGGCGATGGTGTAGTGGTACTCGAAGCGAGTCATATATACAACTTTCAAAACTTTGATAAATGTGAAGATTGAAGGGTGAGAATGGTAAACGTTATATTTATATAAAGTGATCACTTAAGCCAGTCGAAGACAGGTCGTAAGCCCTGTAATTACCCCATATTTCCATATATTTTCAATTAAATATAATAAAAAATAGCTTCGTCCCTGTGAGATATCTATTATATGTTTAATCAAAGTTTTTCATCTTAAAAATAAAAATAATATAAAAGCAAACTGTTAGTTGAGAATTACCAATATATTTAAAACTACCGTAAGGAATTGTGAAAAATTAGGGTTAACGAAATTAATTCTCATGGTATGCCACAGTCCTAGACGTTGGTTTATGGAAGGCGCACATTACACGTTCGAACGGCTATTACCATAGACTAGTAAATGAATAGACACAATATGAAGTGTATATACATAGGAGAGGGGTTTGGAACATTATTTGCGAGACGAGGGGATTTCTACACATATATATCCAACGAAACATAAATCCGATAGATTACGACACATTTATGTAACATTAAAAGTATTTACATGTGTAAACAAAACGTATTTTTTACATTAATATATATTATATTGTCAGCGTTTAAATTTTCGCTCCAATCGAGACACTTTTTGAAAAAAAAGTCGCGGAGTGATTTGATTGCGTGAGTGGTATCAAAGTGATCACGTGGGTGCCTCCAAAATGAAAATTTTGGGACAAGTTATTTGCGTTAATTCATATCTATTTATTTGGTAGCCTGTGGCTATTACCCATTATATTGCATTTTTTAATTTTGTCTGTGTCATGAATAATATATTAATATTTGTGTAAATATCTACGATTCGGAATCGATACGCAATGTAATAATTAAACAGATGAGAGGTTATAAAAAGGGGGAAGAGGGGGATTTTACAAAGCGAATTATAAGAACAAAACATAAATCAGGAGACCACATTCTTATTGTGAAGTTGTAATTATTCAGAACAGACGGTCTGTGATATTTTAAATATGAATTAAATATATTAATTAGAAAGATATACATATAAAATTAATTTTATCGAAAAATATTGTTGTTGCGCCACCGAAATTCGAACCTGGATCTCTTTCCTAACCGGGGAAGGTGCATTATCCGACAATTTTCGAACCCATATGTTACCATTTTGATATTAATACATTTAATTGTTCCATTAACACAGATTTTATATGTATATCTTTCTAATTAATATATTTAATTCACATTTAAAACATAAATCAGTAAATCATCTCGATCGTACGTCTTAGGTTAACCATTTATAGATGCTGAAAGCATACTCGATCAGACCAGATGGCACATTTATGTACATCATAATAGTAAGTGAAATCATTTATTTATTTATTATCTTTAAATAGAATACTGGATCATTCTAATGACAATATCACGGACGACGCTATTGCGATAGGCGAGAACTTTGACCTGAACTTCATGAAACAATAGTTTAATGCACCGCGCGACCCGATTCTGTAATACGCGACACATTCATTAATATACATGTTGAGGAAGGTCCTGGATCACTACTAAAATAGCATAATCGTTCTGCCATGCTTGATGAACTTGGTGGTGGCAGGCAAATCCGCGCGTACGAAAACTAATTCAGTTATCGATCTAATCCTATTTTAAAGGATAGGCTGCGATTTGACAATATTTACAAAAAATAAACCAAAACATTTTATATAACCTCACTAAGACTGCCTGCCGTTAGGTGGTTTATTATATACCATACTCATTACGTTGTAATTTAGAGTATTTTTCAATTTATATTGTATAAATATATGTAAGTTATGTATCCATAACAATGTTGCGCTTCCCCATCTTTTATATATGACTTACTGGACTGTATTGCATGTATTAGACTTAGTGATGAGCTCAAAATCATGAACCGTGAGTCAATCACGGATATCTTTGAGTCACACTCACTATCAGTGATTTGGGAATATCGTGATCGATGATTCGCGATTCATTTTTTTTTATTGTTATGTTTGTTATGTTACGTGATCAGCGCCATGCCAAAACGTTTTGCGTATTTGATCCGAAACGATTTTCATTCTCGTTGTGATTACATTAAATTAGATATGTATTAATTATTTATGCTAGAATATGTTTATATCGTGCGGCGCATGCGCATTAGTAATGAAACTGTGATCACAGTCGCAGTATTCAATCACAGATATTATCGAATACCAATCACAATCACACCAGTGAGTCAAGAGTAGCATTTTATCTCATCATTAAATGGACTGTAGTGTTATTTGTCAGTAAAAAATATATTTGCCAAAGTAGCGAAAATGTTGGACATGTTTTAAATATCTCTAGGTTAAGATTACTTGAATTTTTTCTTTTATATATTCAATAACAGTACGTATTTGAAATGAAGTATACATAGTATTTATTACGAGTAAGAAAAGACATACTAGCGAAATCGAATTTCGACGACTGACAAGTGACTGTTATCTTCTTTTCGTATATATGCTGTCATCTCTCTTACTATAGCGTAAAAATTAGTTCAGCGGAAAAATTTAAGATTAAATTGTAATTGCTCGTAAACCATCAGGGTGAGGTAAATGGAGGGGCATTTGATGATGTGATTTTTCAAGCGTATTCTAGAGTATAATATGTTAAAAAAACATTTTACAGATAAATAATATTGCTTTAAAATAATTTCATAAAATCAGATTCTCATAGTGATGACATATATGCTGTTTAAAAAAAAAGGAAAAATGAATTATCAATTTGGTCCATAGTTGGCGATGGTGTAGTGGTACTCGAAGCGAGTCCACATACTAACATATATACAACTTTCAAAAATTTGATAAATGTAGAGATTGAGGGATGAGAATGAACGTTATATATATGATCACTTAAGGCCTTAAGCCATCCGAAGACAGGTCGTAAGCCTTATATTTCCATATATTTTCCATTAAATATAATAAAATATAGCCTCGCCTCTATGAGATATTTGTTAAATACAAAGTACACTACTTGATGCATTAATATAATAGGGGATTCCCGCATTGAAATATAAATTTTATTGAGACCCTGACTGCGCAGCGGTCACCAATGGCCGCTATAGTCGCCCATAGGGACTAGCAGCAAGCAAGCTAGTTAATTTATAACATTGAATAAACAATCGGATAAATAAAATTATCTATCTATCTATCGACGTAAATATTGTCAAATCGAATATAAATAAAAGCCAGATTTGTGTCTAACACGTTATTTTTGTATGCAAACTTGAAAGGAAACTGACTTAAAAAAAGAAAAACGCATTAAATATCAGAGTGATTTTTAATATTATTTATTATACAATAAGAAATATAAGGTTGGTGCATAATTATGGAGGCTTTTATCGCTACATGTTTTTCTTTTAAAATTACAGTTTTTCATAAAAATAATCTCCTCTTTTCAGATAGTGAAAATGCGTGTCGAAAATCATATCCATGATGATCTACCACTTGGAGAAAGGTCATTTCGCGATATCAACGAACTTTTTGGCAAAGGAACAATCAGTGGTTCAAGAAGTTTAGATCGGGCGATACAAACCTGGCAGATGATGAAGGAAGAGGTCGACCATCAAATTTCGACGACCGGACACTTTTGGCAGCCGTGGAAGAGGACGAAAGCTTGACAACGAGAACGTTGGCCGAAAACTTCAATGTGGACCATTCGTAAAAAGCTCGGAAGAGTATGAAAATTGGCTGGATGGGTCCCCCGCGAACTCTCCGACAACAACAAAGCCGAACGTGTTCGATTTTTTACCGATTTGCTGCAGCGAAACGAGCAAACTCCGTTCCTGAAGAATCTCGTCACTGGGGATAAATCGTGGCTGTCGCCAATAAAGGCTGGGAACTGCTTCCTCATCAGCCATATTGTCCCACAGAAGCGCCTACGAACTATCACATCTATCTATCTCCGAAAAATTGGGTCGCGAACAAAGTTTACGACCATTTGAATGACTCGGTGGCCGACGTCAAAGAGTACATTACCTCTAAAAACAGAAACTCTTTCGCCCGTGGGATCGACCGGCCACCGAGTAAATGGGAAGCAGTTATTGAAGTAGACGGTGAATATGCTACGGAATAATCATTTAAAGATATTATTATTGTATTTGTTGAAAAAAAAGCCTCAATAAAATACCATTAAATAGAAAAACAAACAACTTATTTTTTCAAATTGAAATTGATATGAACATGAAATTTAAATCTAAATTAATGGAGAATTATCACGATTAAGACAACGATGAAAAACCACCTATTAATACATTTATTTTTTATGTGACTCATTTATTTTCTTATATTTTAGTAATCACAATGTTGTAGAACAGGACCTCTTTATATACATAATAGAAATACAAATAAACTAGACGATTTTTTTTAGGACGGGCTAACCCTTAGTAATAGAAGGATGACAATCTTACTCACTGAAATAAGGTTTAATAAATTTTAAGCTACTTTTATTTTTGGAGAAATAAGCGATAAGCGAAAGGGAAAGAAGATGACACAAGTTAACCGAGAGTTGAAAATTACCATTGATAAGATTACTGTAAAAAAAAAATCTGTGATCCGCAATGGACAGGCAAAAAAGATATGGTCAAGGGTTTCGGTTTCCTCCTCGACACCACACTCACACATTAGGGAATCTATTAAGTCCAATCTGAATAAATGTGAGGCTACCTGGCAATGCTCAATTCTAATTCTAGAGATATTTTATATTGTTCTTTTGGAGAACCAGGGGGTGCGGGGAATAGATCTTTGAATTATTTTAAGGCGATTACCCTTATGATTATTTGAAAACATCCATTGTGCAATCCAAATAGAATTCGTACGTTTTTTTACCATATTAAGTCTGTCATACATCGGGATATGGAATTAACGAGGGAAAACTCCGGAAAGAGTGGCCTCCTTGGCCAGATTATCAGCACATTCATCTCCGTGAATTCCCTTATGTGCAGGAATCCAAACGAATTTATGTAACTCATATATTATATAAAATTGTAAAAATATCAAAAAAAGAAAAATGTAATACTTGAATTACAACAACTAATAAACACTTGATTCATCCAACATAAGCACTAATAATGGAAAATATTACAAACACACAACACTAAAGCACTTTATAACCTTGTTATAATTCGACAATTTATTTACACACAAAATATTAGAGAAGCAATTGTGATTACCGTCAGAAACGCACATTCCTCCTGTTTTACTTCTTCCATAATGATGTAATGATTTTAACTGATTCGTGCGCTAAAATGTAACGATTACGATAACTGAAAAAAAATTAGCCCTCTTCTGAGCCAGCTCCCTGTTGCGTCCACACTGCGGGATGTTAGTCAAATTTTGACCAATATTGTCACGATATTTGATTTGCAAGTTAACGCCCGGCCCGAATGTGTTTGCAAAAGTTTCGCAACCAGGGACGAACTTTAGACAATTCTTCAGTCGCACACAGGCACACCCGTCTAGGCATTTTACAAAAGGACGATAGATCTGGTCGTGAATTTATGATATGTGCTATCTATAATTATATATTTTTGCTGTAAATTTAACTCTTTACGGGACTACATTATTACAATTTTTTGTGTCTCAACTCAATGGTGACGGATGAATTGCTCTACTTCGGATTTTTTATTTTTTATTATCTTATAATTTTGATTATGAGAAAACATGCTGATTAATTAATTAAATTCTTTTACATTTTTTGGCGTTTGATTTGTTGCCTTATGTATACATTCAATTCGCGGTTTACCAAATTTTAACCTGCGTATCTCCTCCTCTTTCTTTCCTCACCTATCCTTAAGCACAATGAAGAAAGAGGATATTGCAGTGATTAAAGTCTTCGAACTGCAGCAAGTTCAGTGCGCTTGGAACTTTTATACGGATAACTACCGTCGCTTCACTCCGCTTTACTCCGCTAACGCTTATTAATTAATCTTACCTTAATTCCGCTTATACATAATAATTCTTTTCGCGAGTGTAAGTATACACGCCGCAACGCTTATTCTTGTGATGGAGAGGATTCAACAAATGAAATCCGGCAGACGAAAAGTAAGTGCTTTCCTTTCTTCCTCTATTTCCACCACTGATATTTTTTTTTTCTTTGTGTATTGCGCTTCTGGTGAGATTTTCTATTATTTTAAAAATAAAATGCCAATGCCTAAATAAGGCATGTATAATAATAATAATAATAATAAACAGGAATACGAAAAACAAATTCATCAAAAACCTACATCTGAAGAATAGCACTTTATGGAAGTGAAACCTGAATTTATTGCGGCTTATCAACTTTTATGTACCTGCCAGAAATACTAGAATCACTTTACTTTATTGTAACAATACTGGGACGAGTGCTAATTCTCAATTACAAAAAAATCAAAACTACTTACGCAAATATTGCTGATTTATGGAATATAACATAAATATAACCGAAATACAAAAAAAATCTTACATATTTATTTATAACTGGGAAATCAGAAGAATTAATTAGAGACCAACACATGGTCTCACGCTGTTATTTTTTCATGAATATTTTAGAAATTTACTATCTTCTTTTAATTTTCACAACAAAACTGTGTATTACACACACACAGAGGTGCAGTCCCTCTCATCATCAGGTTATTACACCACAAAGTAACCGCCATGTTAATTAATGACATTTATTATATTTCTACTTTTCTTCTCTGTCTCCTTTATTATTATTTTTTCTCTTTTGGATTAAGACTATTATTGTTTTTATACATTGCTGTTAATAGTATACCGTACCGTTTTAATAAATTAAATTAAAGTATTAATCGGAGAGAGAAATGGGCAATGGGAAAAGGATGTAGAAAATTAGCTGTAACCGAGAGAAATACGAATGAGTAGGTTCCAATGAGAGTGCAATAAAGAATATTCATAATAGACACTATCCAAAAGGAATATGCTAAAAGATAATAGGATACAATGAATATCTCAAAAATATAATTAAAGGAAATATTAAGGGAAGAAGACAGACAGATAAAAAAAGCTACATTCACCAAATAGTGAGCAAGACGAATGCAAATACCTACTTCAAACTTCTGGATGAGGTCCAGGGCATGGATGCGTGGCGACCATTGACACTGACAATGATGAGAACACAGTTCTTTAAAGTGAAAGATGAATCATATATGCCGTGGAGGGCATAACATAGGATAGGGGAAAGTTTAAAGGCGTGATGATTTTAAAAGCTGGAAACTTGTACACACATACAACAAGTCAAAGAGTGAGCCCAAACATGACTCACTCACTCGTGGCATTTAAATATATATATATATATTGCAATTACCGCTAAACGGTAAATAATTCTTCCCATTACCGGTTCACCGATTATTTACCGATAAATGAAAAAAAAATAGACTTAGATGATTAGTAGAATGATTAAAGTATAACTGTATGTGGGCTACCTTTACTAAAAACGGTATCCTAGATTAAAACATAAATAATTTCAAATACGTTTCAGGTGAAAAATGTCATATGAATACATACATATTTATATGATGTTCTTTTCGTTTTTACTGAGATATGGTAATGGGAAATCAGATAATCACTTATGTATATGCCACATTGAGCTTGGTTAATTTGAATTACGACTGTATAATATTTGTTTACCTGTCCGTGAGGAGTTAATATTATTAACTTATTAGTTTATCCATTAACTTATTGTTGTATGTAAAACATACATTAGGTGTATGAATACATACCATGCATGGATATCTATAAATTTTATTGTACAATGTATATTTATTTAATTTATTTCATTTTACAATTTTTTTTTAATATTTACAATAAACTTTCGTTATAATATTCCTGTATCTATCCTTGATTCGCGGTAAAATAATTTCCGGTATGTTTTGGTTGATTTATCGGTTTACCGGTAAACCGGTAATGCAAACCCTAGGTATGACACTATTCAATTTTATTTTTTATATGATGAAAAAAATAGATATTAGCAACGGTGCATTAAAATTCATTCAATCTTCCACTGACTTCCCAGTGTAACATAGTTTCAGTACTGTTTATGTTACAATGAGGTGTGAAATCGTTTATAAATTGCACACATTAAAATTAGATACGGTTGAATCAATCCATCAGCCTACCTCACTCATATCATATCGGGCGCGTAAGTTAGTATTGTGATATCCAATTAAAAATAATTTTTAAAATATTAAAAATATGGATATATTCTTTCATTGTGATTTAGAACAATAAATTATATTTTTCAACACTAATCACCGGGGGATTGTAGTGGTGTAGAGTCCAGGCTAAGATCCTCAGCATAGCAGCGTGTTACTCGCAACAATATTATCTCAAAACCCAATCGAAATAAAAGTTTATTTTTATCAAAATATTTCAATATTAATGTTAACTGCAATTAATAGAGTGGTCAAGCTTAGCCCAGTTATCGTAACTTATTAAGTAAACGAATTCGGCAATCCGCCTAACCTAACCTAACCTAACCTAATGTAACACAACCTACTTAAAATGTAACATTTTAATATTTAAAGTAGACACTAATTTATTTATTCATGTTACAATTTAAGATATTTTTAAGGTTGACAAAATCAACTTTGTGATAAAAATCCATTATTTTAAATTGTTAACTTTGTTTTATTAACCACTTAATGAATTAAAATACATCTACCGGTTTCGAAAAGTATCATTTTCTTCTTCAGGATGTCAATAACTAATCAAAAACATATATTATTGTTCCTTTAACAGAATCTATTTTTAAAAAACAAAATTTAGAATGGGACTTGCGGTTAAATATAGTTGGTTGTTTATAATTTTTTGATTAGTTTTACACGCTTTTTTTTTGGAAACGTTGGAGATAAATGTATGGATGTATGAATAGATGTTATTTTAATTCATTAAGTGGTTAATAAAACAAAGTTAACAATTTAAAATAATACAATTTAAGAACTTAGGTTCGCGGTATTTTTAATACAAATTAAATTAATCAACTAGAAAGATATTTATTTATATTGTATCAATGCCCTTGTGGGCTTTTACAAAATTAATAATAAAAAATATATGTGCAGCTACACAAGTAGCATGGAATTTATATATAAAACATAAATTGATAAAAGTTGATTTAAAGGAAAAACAATTGAAAAAAGCAAAAAAAAAAATACAATCAAAATTTAGGTTTAACACTGAATAGCTGAGTACCAAAATCACAACAGATCAACAATCAGAACAGCATCAAAAACATCACTCTTATATATAAACATTGAACATCTGAATATATCTATAAGGCCAAAATCGTACCTGAGCCTTGTGAAGTCTTTGTATGGGTGCGTTCATATAAAAATTTGTAAATGATGCGTTTACATGGAATAGCGATATACAAAAAAAAAAAAAATTGTTTGCTATTGCGATTCGAACCTGAACCTTTTCCTATCTGTGGAAGCAGGACGCACGAAGTCAACTTTTATATCTCGTTGACAATAATATTAGATCTGTTTAACTTTATTTTAAAAGAATTGAATGTCAGACTGTGTGTTAGCCAGTGCCAGTTCTTCAGTGCCACTCTGTAAGTGAGCTGCTTCCATCGAAGTTAATGAAGCTAATTTCAAACACAATCGATGTGATTCGCCCATTATCGGAGAAAAATATCGTCCGGATCCTCAACGTCTGCTGGACGTGTTGACTCAATCGATCAGAGCGACCGCCGCCGATGCGGGCGAGCGCTATCGAACTAATATTTAATATTTGCACGCGCGTTACGGCGAGTCAATAATCTGATTGGCATTGCGGTGGTGACATCTGTCGACGTTAAGTACTAAGCGCCCGGTTGTAGGAGAGTACTAATTAACGGCAGTTGCTAATCATGGAAATTGACAAATCTATGCGTTGTATATTTTATTTCGTATTTATTTATAATATTTTTTAATTAGTATTTAGGCACGAAAGACATACTTGCATAGAACGTAAAATTATTAAAAAAAAAAAACTATTTGCAACAAAGTTGATAACACAATTAAATTATTTGTAAACACATGTATTGAATCTGACGTTTAACTATCAAAAATAGTGAATGGATATAAATTAAACAATGTTATTACTCTACTTGAGTTTATAAGCACTACTCGGGTTTCGAGAGAAACGGTAACTCTCATCGACAGGTGAAGTATTAAACGAGACTCTCACCGACAGGTATACTTAATATTATATTATAATATTAAGTATACCTGTCGATAATATGACATTAGCCTCACTGCCCATCAACACTGTATTTGCTCCTCCCTTAATATTCCGTCTAACTATATATGTATTCTATCTCTTTCTTTCGTATATAATTTTATATTTTGTTGTCTCCCTTGATGTTCTATCTAACTGGATATGTATTCTGTCTTTCTCTTTCATGTGTAAATTTATATTCTATCTCCCTCTTTATGTATATATAAGTGCACTCTTTTTGTATTTATGATTAGTTTTAAAAACGTCCTGATGAAGATCGAGATAAACGAAACGGGTTAACGTTAAATAAATTTCGTGGTTTCATACAAAGTGATTGTTATTTTATTTAATATTCATCTTTCAGTTCACTGTCTATGCATACATGGAACATCCCCGTCACCATGAACTGTATATCGCCTTCGGTATTAGTTATTTTATTATATCCTTTAATAATAATGTAATTTAAAATTGTACAGATAATAAAAATAAAAATATATTTATAGCAAATTGTAAAGGATAATTTTAATTTTAACCTTGGGAGATTATACTGATTGATTCGACGTCCGACAGGTTCGGATCCATTCCGTGTTAGGTTTTTTTTTACGGTTAATTAATGATGTAGAATCTGCCACCAAGCTAAACATTATTAATGTGCTGCGTTGAAATTCTAATATTATACATAGAATATAAATCAGGGTGAAATTTGTACCGCGGCTAAACTGCTTTGAAAGAGCAGGTAATTTCACCTCATCCATTATTATCAACCGTTTTCTATCCACTGCTGGACGAGAGCTTCTATATGGTCCTACTCATTCGCCGCCTGGTTGGCATTTTTTTAATACTGATAGGCAGCTGTACAACTTCCGGCTAACTATATATGTATTCTATCTCTCTCTTTCACGTGTAATTTTATATTCTATCTCCCATTTTATATATAAATAAGTGCACTCTTTTTGTATTTATGATTAGTTTTAAATACGTCCTCATGAAGCTTGAGATGAGCGAAACCGGTTGACATATAATAATTTTCGTAGTTTAATAGAAAGTGATTGTTATTTTATTTAATATAATATACCAAAACACAAAATGATTGCTTTCTACGAAAATATGAAAGATGAACGTTAGCAAATCAAATATGATAGTTGTTTTGAGAGAGATGAAAGTGTGACTAAAGATAAATATTGAATGCTTAGAACAAGTAAACGAATATATTTGACAAGTATATGCACTAGGGATAGAAATCTAGTAAAGTAACCGGTGCTCTGAATGCAGTTATTACAAATAGGAATGTATTAGTCGAAGCAAGACTAGCGATGCATAATTGAAAAAGGCAACAGGCACTTCTCTGGTGACAGCCCTAAGATCAGCAGAATGCCGTGAAAAGTGGAGTGGCATAGTCAAAAGAGCCGCCCGACATGGATGATGAGACACAAATCATTAATAAATCTTAAATTACAAACGTTTATTTCGTTTCAACGGCTGCTGGGGAGTTTCAAAATCACCCGACTGACGAACGACAACAACATTTGACGTACGACGATCGTGAACCGAGGCGGAAAACGAATCTCTCAGAATGGGGACTACGAAAGCCACAGAGTTGTCTCCAAAGAATCCCATGTCCAAATCAAAATCCCTATTCAGTGATGATGGGACTTGGGGCCATTAGAAGAATCAACAATCCTCGAGCGTGCAAGAGAACGTGTGTGAAAGTAAAAATGTAAGAATGATGCATCGGGACAGAAGAGTGTGGCGCACTATCTATTTCTACCATTGTGAGTTAGTTAATTATTAATACAAAAGAGTGAAATAATTGATTGCATATAATATGAAATACCTATTACACAATGCATTATTTAATCTATTCATATTATATATTCGCCAGCGTGGCCTTGAACTAATTGACTCCGATTCTACTCCATCGCACCACTAACGCATAGCCTCTGTTCAAGATCACGCAGGTAATTATCGATGGGCACACATCGCTTATAAATTGCTGTTTATCGGATAAATATGTGTTGAAAATGCCTTAAATAATACATTTTTTGGTACAAGCGGCGAATTGATGACCCCATTTTTCTCATTGTTTACATCAATTCAATAGAGAAAAAATAAGAATACTCGACAGAATTAATTTTTAACACTAATCTTGAACATAAATATTTTAATACATCAAAAAACAAATTTAAAAAGACCCGTCTGGCGCTGACCGCAAGAATAGGCAGATTTCATCGGTGTTTTTTATTTTATTCTCTAGGTCCAACTATTCGAGTTTTTGAACAGCCGCCATTTTGAAACAAAGTTGCGTATCTACCTGTATGTACTCTAAATGTATTAATTAGAAGGATATACATATAAAATCAATTTTATGGTAAAATATTGGTGTTGCGCCACCGGGATTCGAACCTGAATATCTTTCCGAACCGGGGAAGGTGCATTATCCAACTATGCTACAACGACATTATTTTTGACGACAAATTTTTCGAACACATTTTTTTTAAACGTATTTTACAATTACAACGTCGCAATAACAATGTGTTCTCCCAATAATAGTTATATCAAAGTGTCCAAAATTTAATAAAAATGAATTGTTAATTCTGGCGTCTGCTATCGGTTTAATCAAAGGCATTTGAGATTCCGTAAAAATAACACAGATGGCTTTCAAATAATAAAACGATAGATGTATCGATTTGAAATAGTGTAAGTTTCGAAAAATTTGTCGTCAAAAATAATGTCGCTATAGCATAGTTGGATAATGCACCTTCCTCGGTTTGGTTCCAGGTTCGAATCCCGTTAGCGACAACAATATTTTTTTTTGATAAAATTGACTTAACACGTATATCATTTAATTAGTATTTAATATATTTTAATTAATTTAAAGAAATGCAGCTTGCATATCAAGCGATTTACTAACTATATACTAAAAATAAACATTATAGACACGAAGCAGACATATTAAATATAAGAAAATGATCAAATTGAACTGATAATATATCTCTGATGAGTGCCGTTGATGATTCTAGATATCCAATATACAATATATAATATTGTGTTTACAATATTACGAACGTGTTGCATAAGACGGAAAACCGGTATTAATAAATTAACAATAAATATTAACCTTGACACCAGACACTGTACAACACAACATTTCGCGGATAGAATTGATTATACGTAAATAACATTTGACCGACAAAACTAGTAATACACGCTTTTTCAATAACATGATGATAAAGTGCCTTGTTTATTTACGAAACCAATTTTAATCTCGAGAGAAATTCAGAGAGAGAGAGAGCTATTCGAAATTGGATTTAAAACTTGACAATCGATTGAGAGAGGGATACAATCCCACGGTTTGAATCATCAGATCTAGACGACCAGTGAAGACATTTAAAATCGTTCTGATTACAAAACATTACACAGATTCTAAATTTGACTTATGATTCTTAATCAATAAACACAACATTCAACCAGACGTGCTTGTTGGTCTAGTGGTTAAGATACCTACCGGTTCGAACCTCATTCCAGGAGACCAGCAAGTTAGTCCTAATTTAATTTACTTTAGTTTGAAAATAGTAAGCATATTGATGTGACACGTATTCCGTCTACGCAACACTGTTCAAAAGAAAACTTGTTATTATATAGTAGCCTTATGTTACTATAAAAAAGATATCTGAAAGAGACTGACATAATATTCTCTAATTAAGGCTCAGAATTGGATCACTCTTGGACACAACTCTGAAGAACTCTTTAACTGTTTACCAGAGCAATCATAAAACTATTTTTAAAAAAATAATTAACTTTACTTCCATGATCCGATCCAAAGGAAACTAGGAGCAAAGCCTTAGGATACTTTTCAGTGCCAAAATTTAATACCAAATTCACTCAACGAACTTTCTTATTTTGTGCTCCGCGAATATTTAACAAATTGCCACTAGACTTTAAAGGGTTGATTAACGACTTCAAACTGAAAATAACAAAGCGGTTGCTTGATGTTGGTAGAAAGCGAAATGAATCTAATTTGTCATTTGTGCTAACCTAACTACCTACACATTTTTGTCTCCAACTATTATATATTACAGACAATAATATTTTTATAACTCTTTATCATTAATATTTTATAACTTCAGATTGTACATTTTTCACATAACTTTTTATAACTTACTTAACATTAATATACAATAGTTGGAGACAAAAATGTGCAGCTAGTTAGGTTAGCACAAATGACAAATTAGTTTCATTTTGCTTTCTACCCACATCAAGCAACCACTTCGTTATTTTTGGTTTAAAACCGTTAATCACATTAGACCCTTTAAAGAATAGTGGCAATTTGTTAAATATCAGCGGTGCACAAAACAATAAAATTCGTTAAGCGAATTTGATATTCATTTTTGACACTGAAAAGTATCCTAGTTTCCTTTGGATCGGATCGTCGAAGTAAAGTTTTTTTTTTTAAATAGTTAAAATATCCTTTACTGAGTGCTCTGCAGTCGTCATATCCATTACAACCTTGTCCTGTCCATTACAACCTTCTTGAATTCAATATTGCTGAGATATGATTGTCGGAAGATCTCGACAAGCTCAACATCTGTGCTGATGTGCTATCGGAGATTAATACTTGAATAGCCTTTAATTGCTTCCCCGTAGGGCTTTGGTTCCACATCCATGGCTCATATTGGCTTAACGGCCACATTATAAATGCACTGATACTAGTTTAAATCTAAACAGGTTTTTCAGCGCAAAAACTTGTATGGATTAGAGGTACGAATGGGTAGAGGCACTCTTCCTACTGAACTCTGTACCGTGTACCGATAAAAACAAACCTCATAATGGAATCTTCGAAACATTTGCCAGTTCACATTTTGTCGGTAGACTAAACAGACAACTCAATTATCTGAGAACCATTGAAGAACTGGTCTTACCTCCCGCAATCTGTCGGATATACAAAATTAAACATGTGCTCGACATTCTATCAAAGCATATCTCGATAAAAAGAAGTAATAAATGAAATAACATTTGGATGGATATAAATGAAATAATGTTACAACTACTCGAGTAGTGCTAATAAACGGAAGTAGTGTTATAACATTGCTTCATTTATATCTATCCATTATGATAAAACTCTACAAAATTAACGCCAATTCTAACAATTCAAAATTCAAAATAACATTAAATATACATCAGATATCTCATAGTGACGAAGGTATTTTTATTATATTTAATGAAAGATATATGGAAATATGGGATAATTACTGGCCTTGTGGCCTATCTTCGGCTGGCTTAAGTGATATATATATATAAAATGTTCACCAATTCACACCCCTTAATCTCCATACTTATCAAATTTTTGAAAGTTGTATATATGTTAGTACGTGGATTCGCTTCGAGTACCACCACACCATCAATATCCATGGACCAAATTTGATAATTTATTCATTGATAATTATTTCGTAAGCCCTGTCATTACCCCATACTTCTATATCTTCCATTAAATATAATAAAAATAGCTTCGTCTCTATGAGGTATCTGATATTTATTTATTAACAGTGCCTTTGTAGGTAACAATCCAGTAATTGTGTGCTCTTGGACATATTCAAATATTACTATAATAAACTTTACTTTACATTTTTTTCAATTTCTATACCATTTTGCGACACAACAAATAATATAGAAAGAAAACATAAAAATGTCTAAATTCTTTGAACATTTTAACAAAGCCGAACAATAAAATGTTGTAACAATGAGGTTGTGTTATAAAAAGTCAGAAAACATATAAAATAAACCAAAGCAAAAGCCAATAGTTTTTTTTATTATATTTAGTACATTGCGAAGGCATTGTAAACGTTCTACATAATGGTATGTATATTCTAAACACGCGATCTTTGTTCAGTATTGCAGCCAAAAGACTTTTGGCAATAATGGTATAAGCGTGGGCTACGCAAAACGATCTAATCCACTGAACCCGATAGGGCTCTTGGATTTCAGTCAGGGATTTACAAAACTAGATTCAGACCCACCATCCATCAGCTCAATTTGGTTTAAAAAAACACTTGAAATACAATATTCTGGTCTGTGACTGTACCATCTAGATTTTTAGAAGAGTAAAAAGGCAGAAGAGTAAAACAACACGAGGAAGAGAATTTCAAATCGAGTTCAGCTTGAAATCAATTTCTAAGCATGGTATTGAAGCGTTAAAAAGATTTCAACCCAGCGAAAGCTCCGTGCGCTCTTACGTTCGACAGATATTTGGAAACAAAAATAAATAAAGCGGTTTGTGCCTCTGCTAAATATACAGAGTATACACACCAGCACTGGCATGTAGTAATATAATCCATAGTAATAATACGCTTCCCGATATACATCTATAACTTTCTGAATGTGGCTTCAGTAGTGTCATTATGGCTGTATATTGTTTGATTAAACGGCCAGCTCTGTGAGATGCGAGCAAAGTAAACACAAACGTGTTTTTAATATCTTTAGGTTAAGATTACATAATTTTTTTATCTTTTATATATTCAATAACAGAACGTAAATATATATTCAATTTGAAATGAAGTGTACATTATCTTTATTACGAGTAAAAAAAACATACATGACATTTGTCTTTTTTTTTCTTATCTATACTGTCTATGGTATACCATAGAATTAAGCACATTCCTAAATGTCAAAACAACGATTTTTGCTTATGTTTTTCATTCGATTTCAAATAGCATTTTTGTGTTTATTATTGTCTATCTGCGAATAAAGGTGGAATAATTTTAATTACATCAAGAGTTTATTTACGTATGGTTTGTTTTGGGGAAAGCTCTATCATTGGAATATAGATTGTATTGAGACCCTGACCGCGTAGCGGCCACAATAGCCGCCCACAGGGCCTAGCAGCAAGCAATCGGCGATTATGATCAAATTAAATTTAAAATGGTTTCGAAAAAATAATGTAAATAATTCAATTTTAAATACTAATTAAAAGATACATTACATTACATAAAAAAATGATTTTATTAAAAACTATTGTTGCTGCGCTACCGGGATTCGAACCTGGATCTCCTTTTCCATTCCGGGGAAGGTGCATTACCAACTATGCTACAGCGCCAGTAATGAAACGACAGATGTATTAATTTGAAAAAGTATAATATATAGGGTCGAAAATTTGTCGTCAAAAATACTGGCGCTGTAGCATAGTTGGTAATGCACCTTTCCCCGGATTGTAAAAAGAGATCCAGGTTCAAATTCCGGTAGCGCAAGAACAATATTTTTTGATAAAATTGATTTTATATGTATATATTTATAATCAATACATTTAATTAGTATTTAGAAACATCACAGTCCTATGTTCTGAATAATTACATCACAATAAGAATGTGTTCTCCTTAATAATTCAATTTTAAATTGAACAAAAAAGTATTTTTAAAAAACTTACAGCCGATCACTGTGTACGTTTCTCAGAGATAATCTGATTTCTAGTTAGACGCCTTAACTGTAGAGACAAGGTTGGTGATGCGAGTCTTATGGATATAACCCTTAATAAGTATAACATGCACACGTAAAAATAATATTTGGTGCTTCATAAAATAGAAAAACAGAAAATGGTGTCCAGACAACTACACACAAGATACCTTATATAAAGTAGATTAATACAAGTTAATAAGCTGTGTTTAGTTGTCTTATGTGCACCAGACTTGTGTGCAGTTGTCATTTAGGTTATTCAGGATGTAGTTTATAAAATATCGATGCGTTGCTTCGCACGGACCGGGTGACCCTGGCGCCACCCTTCCGTTTCGGCGGGAAATGCTGCACAAAGGCGCTGCCTGCAGAGCTCGCCATCGATCGGAAAACCGCCACTGCATGCGAACCCAAGGTCGGACTCCAGCGGACCATACCCTGATTTAATTACACGGCACGCTTCATAAGCTGCCCCTACATTTATATAACCAATTCCACATCTTCTAAGGCTTAAATACAAAATAATCTCAAATTTATTCTTATTAAGGAGAACACATTCTTATTGTGAAGTTGTAATTATTCAGAACAGACGGTCTGTGATGTTTTAAATACTAATTTAATGTATTAATTATAAATATATACATATAAAATCAATTTTGTCGAAAAATATTGTTTTTGCGCTACCGGGATTCGATCCTGGATCTCTATTTCCAATCCGGGGAAGTACACTACCAATTGTGTTATGGCGCCAGTATTTTTCATGACAAATTTTCGAACCTATATGTTACACTTTTTCAAATTAATACATCTGTCGTTCCATTATTTTAAAGCCATCTACATTGATTTTACGGAATCTCAACCTTTGAATAAAGTGCAACATATAGGTTCAAAAATTTGTCATGAAAAATACTGGCGCTATAACACAAATGGTAGTGTACTTCCCCGGATTGAAAATAGAGATCTAGGTTCGAATCCCGATATCGCAAAAACAATATTTTTTGGCAAAATTGATTTTATATGTATTTATAAATAATACATTAAATTAGTATTTAAAATTTATTCAGTTTCATTCTAAACTTACGTTCATTTTTGATTTTGATCAATTTTGCCATTTATATTTATAATGTAATGCATAATTATTTAAATTCATGTCATAGCCGACCACATAAATTCAACATTTTTATTAGGAATTCAAAAAATATTATTACGATTTTTATTGTAAAATGTAAGTTAAATATGAAATAAATATTAGATGTAAAATGTTTTTATCCATACAAATCGCATAGCAACATAAATAAAACAAATGCTGTCAATTAAGAGTAATTATTATTGCTTTTTTATTATATTTTCGTTGATTTTTTCGATAAATCAAGATTATACATTTATAAATGTTTCCGAGGTAAGTTTGTAGAACTCCATAATCACATATGTAAAAATAAAATACTTGTTTTTAATTTTACTTAAGACGCGCATCACTCTCGGATTGATTAAAAATGATATATCATTACTAGTATCCCGAAACAAAAACGACCCAGAGGAGGCCCAAAGTCTCGATGGATAGACGAAATTATGGGAACAGTGGCAGTGACACGGGAAACATTGGCGGAAGAAGAGAGTGCCAGAGTCATTCTGATGATGCTAATGGTATAAGTACATAATGTAATATAATGAAACCCTTGACCATATCTTTTTTGCCTGTCCATTGCGGATAACAGGTTTTTTTTACAGTAATCTCGTCAATGGTAATTTTCAACTTGTGTCATCTTCTTTCCCTTAACTCGCCATATTTAATCTATACAACAGCATATTTTTTGAACGACAATGGTATTGATTTGTAAAATAATATTTCCTATTCTATAATATTATTGTACATTGTTTTAACTTGTTTAATGACACAAATCACTCTTGTAGGGTGGATTGCTTATTTAAAAGAAGACGAAGAAGAAGAATATAATGATATACATTACTCAGGCATACCTGATTAGGTTAGGTATGCAATCGTACATAAAATTATTACATAATAATACATTTATAAGGTGAATTTTTTACATGTATTATGTACTTATATTGATAAATAATGTCTAACGGTCTGACGTATTACACTTCTAAATTAATATTCATTATGTATACATTTTCACCTAGTTAATTACTATGAGTGTTGCGTAATATTTCTAATATCAGACATATGTACCGAGGGTATGCACATAAAATTTGGCAAAGTAAATACAACATATCAGTAAGAAAGTATACTTTTAAAATAAGCAATGTTATCTTTGTGGTTAAGATTCATATTTTTATTTTTTATCTTTGTTTAATTAACCACTAAAATGAGTTTAAATACATCTACCGGTTTCGAAAAATACCATAACTCGAGTTATGACATCCTGAAGAAGAAAATGGTATTTTTCGAAACCGGTAGATGTATTTAAACTCATTTTAGTGGTTAATTAAACAAAGATAAAAAATAAAAATAAAAATAGTAAGAAAGTAAGACATATATTTGGGTACCCTGCCTGCTACACTAGTAATTGACTGTATTATAGCAGACAGTGTTCCTCCAATATAACAGTAAACAAAGTGCAATGATCGATGTACAAAAAAATATATATATAAACAGTTAAACAAGAGATGCAATTAGGTAATTAAATATACTGTTGTAGCAGTTTTATTCTCAGGTTTGGACCTTTAAAAGTTCTTGTACGTAATTTCTCCCCATTTCGTGGAGCCAGAACTGTCCTTTTCGTGAAAAATATGCAAGGCAATGATTGCAATCTTTCACTTTTGCATTTAGACCGTAAAATTTTTCAGCGTCGTCGCTTGTCAAGTCGAGACATGAGCTAGGCAAAATTATGTAATTCCCAGTCATTACTTTAATACATCTATAGAGACACAAATAAATAAACCGATTAAAAGAAACATCGTTCTCTTTGTTATGCACGATAAGGTCACGTGACTCGCGTCAAATAACAATTAATTGCCTGCATAATATTGTATAAAATGTCTGCGGTCTGCATGCAAGTGTAGCGTAATTTATTGGCGGAAGATGGGGTACCTAACGCTTCAACACGAGGTTTGTTCTCTCGAGTGGTCAGTGTGAGGAAGACGTCAAAAGCTATGTTTTTCAAGTACACAGAAATATTTCATTCTAGACTAGTAATCACATTAGATTTTATCGCAATTAAGGCTTTCCTTTAAAAAATTACGAAAATGGGGGGTTTTTATTATTCATTTATATGAGAAGTTATACACTATATAAAAAAAAAAATTAAAACTATTGCTTAGATATGACCTTTAAACTAATGTAAAACTAATGAACGGAATGTTATTTGGCATAATTAAGAAAATACAAACATTATAAGAAAGACCGCGACCACTAAATGCATTTTCCGCGTGCCGTAAAAAATTCTTACATATACGAAATATATATTGTTATAATCTTGAAAGCAAGATTACGGAGACAAATCTGCGTTGAGAGAAATTAGTAAAATGTTAAATTAGTCAAATCCCGTGTATAACTTCTGATATAAATGAATAATAGAAAGCTACATTTTCGTGTATAACGCGATAATATTAATTATTTTTCAAAGCAACATTGTGTGGGGTCATCATCTGCCACCGGGTAGTTAACTCAGCTGCGTAACTACGCGAATGCAGCTAACGCGGTGTATTGGGGGGTCCAATTTGGGGACCACTATAGATAGAGAGTCCAAAAGGTCCGCACTCTACTTTGCGTATCGATGATATAAATTAAGAAAGTTGAAACAATGTACGTCTCAAAACGACGACATAACTACTCCAGGGTAGAAATTTGGTAACCTTGGAATAACAAGGTATCATCTGACATTTACATCAAGCTGAAATATTGAATTATTCATACAATAAGTTTGATTCGTCACCCATGAGGTGAAATTTTTACAAAAATGTCGCTATTATATGATTTAAGTCAATTGATTAACTGATTACCGATTACTGATTTCGGACTGGTCGTATATCATAGGTAACTCGTATATTTCATTTGTATTCAAATCAACAGTTGTTGTTCTAAAAAATATTACTAGTGCTACTAAAATATTAAAGTGAAAATTATTGTCAGAATTTTAGATTTTTTTTTTTACCAAAATGTCAGATGATACCTCGTTGTTCCGAGGTCACGATTAAATATTCTTTACTATATTATTACAAAGCGTATTCTAGTATAATGTGTTTAAAACATTTTACAGATAAAGAATATTGCTTTAAATAATTTTCAACAAAAATCAGATTCTCATGGAGTTGACATATATGCTGTTTCATGGAAAAATGAATTATCAAATTTGATGCATAGGTGGTGATGGTGTAGTGGTATTCGAAGCGAGTCCAAATATTAACATATATATATATATACAACTCTAAAAAAACAAATTAATAGATATGGAGATTAATGGAGTGAGAATGGTGAAAGTTATATTTATATAAAGTGATCACTTAATCCAGTCGAAGACAGGTCGTAAGTCATGTATTTACCACATATTTCCATATATTTTCCATTAAATATAATAAAAATAGCTTCGTCTCCATGAGATATCTGATATTTATTTAATAAAAAGTATATAATTTAAAAATACATTTTTAATATAATTTTTAAATTGGGTCAAAACTGTTGGAGCTGCCTAAGCGGACGAGTTCTGAGAATAATTGGATAATACCGATAATAAGTATTGTCATAAATTATGCTCTTATTACATAAAGGGGCGTTGCATGTGCGCGGGTATATACCTATTCACTTTGTTGCATGTATTATTTTACAATATCATACATGCATATATCAACATGTCATTCTCAATACTAAAAAGCGTAAATACCAATTCATATTTCAAAGATATAGCCGATGAACAAAGAACATCCTAGAAGATGCCCAAAATGCCGCGTAGTGACATGGAGATTGGCAAAGGGCCGAAATGAGTGACGGAACCATGGGGAGGCCTTCATCCAACAGTGGATCGACAATGAATTATGATGATGATGATCAAATGTATATTATAATTTTTTCACATTATGACCTCGGATGAGAATTTTTTCGGAGATTCGAATCATAAAGTAAAAAATATTTAAATAAATTACAGCGTTCAGCGCGAAGCGATCTATTATCGAATCATCATTGCATGTATTTCTCTCGTAGTTTAGAATAATGCATCTAGTATACACGTACTACACTGACTCTCAGAGATCAAAATCTCATCGCGAACACGACCCCGAACAAAACGCTAATTCAATCTCAGAAGCTAAAATAATGAAAATTATCTGGTATTATTAGGAGAACACATTCTTATTGTGAAGTTGTAATTATTCAGAATAGATGGTCTGTGATTCTTTAAATATTAATTAGAAAGATATACATATAAAATCAATTTCATCGAAAAATATTGTTATTGCGCCACCGGGATTCGAATCTGGATCACTTTCCAAACCGGGGAAGGTGCATTATCATCTAACTATGCTACAGCGACACTATTTTTGACGACAAATTTTCGAACCTACATGTTACCTTTTTACATTAATACATTTTTTAATCCCGGTGGCGCAACAACAATATTTTTCGATAAAATTGATTTCACATGTATATCTTTCTAATTAATATTTAAAATTATCTGGAATCGCTAACACCGACAAAATTTTTGAGTGTCTCAATTCAATTCAAATTATTATGAATCTCGGATATTTATAACCGGACACCAACACCAAACCCAACTGTTGGAGACGTTTTAATCTGCAGAAGTACATTTATATCAAATTTTCTAAAATAGTTATATCTAGAAATATTTTAAATTCATTAAAACACATCATAACCCGCACCTGACAGATCAGTCGGTAGTAGTTGTTACGTAACGGAATAGTCGCATCGAAGGGGGGGCAAACCGCAGAACAGCCTTGACCCTGAGCAGGCTGTGCGCCAGCCGCAAGAGGCACGGGGCGCGGCGCACACCACCACCACCACCACCTCACCCCTATACACAGATAATTCCGTAAAAAAGGAAATGATTGAGTACCTGGAGGATTACGGCATACAACATGGTCGGTACGAAGCCTGCGTGACTACCAGATAAGGAAACCTTTAACACTCACTGCCCTGTTGGTCAAAACAAAACACGTCCGGCGGTGGTGTGTCATTTTAGACCCACCTCAAATGTTCAGTTTTTCAACCGTTTTGTGGGAGATTTTTTATAGATATTTGAATTTAAATATGATTGAATGAAATGACATGATGTGGCGTAAAAAATTAATGATTAAAATTAAAAAATATTACAAATAATGTACATATTCTCACGCATCAATAGACGCCCTACACAGCCAGCATACAAACATCCACTGAGCACGTAATCTTCTCGTCGGAACCCAGACAGGTAGAACTTACAGGTAGGCGCAACGCCCCTCAAATAGTTATATTACTGGTATTGTCTAGGGGCCGCCAGACGAAAATAAGTCAAAACAAATACATGGACACATACCTGGTATCCTTTGTCTACCCGCTCAAAATGTTGACAATATATATTTCGGTGTAAGCGCTGAGTTTCAATCCCGTAAAAGCGACTGATTTTTGAGCGTTTTTTCACATTTTCATCAATAACTCATTTGAATCTCGTCCGATAACATTTATTTGTATCTCAAATTATTTGGAAATATTTAATAAAAGATTAGCTAGAAGAATAAACAGCATTAAACGAATATTTGTAACGTAATTCACATTTAATTCATATTTTTATAAACACCCGGGTCAAATCTGACCCACCACCGTAGAGTATGTGTTAACAGAACACAATGTCAGTTAGACTAAAAACTGATAACGAGCGTGCATGAAAAGGTGCCTGAAAGTATGAGAAGAAAAATTAAGGTTCAAGTAATGTGAGGTGACGATTATCAAGGTCTTGCTGAAATAAAAGATTAAGGAGATTGTTTTGAATGATAAATTTCAAGAAACAACACAATGGACCATCGATTAACCGGGGTTAAAGAAATCTCGGGGTTGAAGAAAATGAGCTGGATTAAAAAAACTTGGAAAATCCACCAAATTTATTTTTATAAAAAACTAATAATTATTATTATCAACTAAGGATACGGTTAAAATAAATACTTTGTTCCATAAAACGAACTGTTTGTGCATTAGAATAATAAAAAATGATAATTAAATATATTTATTTGTTTATTAAAACCACTTAATGAGTAATTTAAAACATCAACCGGTTTCGGAAAACATCATCTTTCAGGATGTCAGATTAAGCAACCAAAAAATATATATTATTCAATGTGAATTGAATAATGTGACAAAAATACTATAAATAAAAGAACACAAAAGGTGGCTGTACAATAATAACTTCTCAGAATTTTCCAACCACCTTTTAGAGACAGACTACAATTTCATAAAAGAAAACGGCATTGAAATTTTAAACATTAATAATAAAGGTTGTTAATAATAAAGGTTAATAATAAAGATTGGATAATCTAGAAAGTCTAGAAATCAAAAAAAATCACTCAACACTAAGTCCAATATCAATTAAACCTTAACAAACGACCCGCTATTTAATATATTCCCTATTTCAATGTCCCTCTGTCAATCACAATCCCACTCTCAAGAAGATTCCGCCTACACCCCGCATGGATGTCGTTTCAATTTTATGGAATAGTTCAGTTGTACTCATTCCTGAAAATGATACGACACAGTGGATTAAATAAATACAATTTCAAAAAATATATGCCTAGAAACAGTGTTTTAGCTACAAAATTCAGAAAATTCAGATTGTGCCCTGCTGTTGTCAGGTATTCAAAACTTGCGTACGTGTCTCAAAATGTTCAGTGAGATAGACCCCTTCACCATAAATCGTACTGAATATATAGTTTTTGTAAAATGTCGAATGAAACAAGCCTCGTACAGCCTCTCGGATTGCACACACAGACAGAGTGAAGAATCGACAACAATACACGTGTTCGTAATACCTGATATCAGCGCCGGCGTTACGCACAGGCAGGCCTGCCTGGGGCGGGCCAAATCAATGGGACGGCCGAAAAATTGTTGTAAAACGATAATAATGTGTAATAAAAATAATTCAGGTATAAACAATCCAAGAAAGCAAAACCAATAAATAACATTATAGTTATATCCTACTAAGGCCGAAATTTGTAGTCAACATTAGTGTCCGGAACGTTTTTTGGTAAAAAGCCGCCGTTGGGCAAGTTTCAAAATGCCGGCCTAACAAAATACCACCCCTAACGTGTGTGGCACGCGGGCGGTCGATTTAGGGGGCTGTCAAGTTATGGGGATTTTACAAAAATTGAAAACATCATCATCATCATCGACAAAAAGTCTAGCGCCGGCGCTGTCTGATATCTTCACACATATTATACGTACATATTCGCATTGTACATAACCTTACATCTACAGAGAAAGCTTCGTATCGCGCAATCAACAACAGACTATCAAATCCAATAATCGTTTATCGCGTTCAGTCCAGGAGACGGATTGCACGTGATACTGTTCAATTAATAACTCTTAACCTTCCTGCTCGCCTAACACATATTAGAGGTGTAAGTTCATTCTTGACACTTGACACTTGACACCCGAAGTAAAGTTCGCTTTAATCCCCCATTTGTAAAATATAAGGCATGATGTCAAATACAAACTTACGTGTAATGTGTAGTTATTTAAAAAGTAGTAAGAAATTGTAAAAGCCAGTGTCAAACAATACGGAACCTGTGAGAACGCTGGTTGCTGACGTTAATAGAACGAATAGACTATTCGACCCCTTCTACGTAAGGTATCTGCTAACAAATATATCGTTTTTAGTAGTTCTAGTATTTCGCATGTATTTGATATATTTTAAGTGGCAAAAATTACATTTTTTTTTTACATACTGTATTCAATATGAAGTTACCGTTGACAGCAACTGCACACAAGACAGGTGCACACAAAGTAACAAAATATTAGATAGATTAATACATATAAAGTTATCTTACGACAACTACGTTAAGTTAGGTTATTTAATACAAACACTACAGTACTTTGTGTGCAGTTATCATAGAATCAGAGATGTTGTATTCGATAGAACGTAATAGAGTAAAATATATGTTACGATTTTATTATATCAATACGTATCCAAATACATATATACGAAACCGGTTGGTGAAGTAATTAATATTTTAGTTTTTTCAGAACACAGGTCTGTGCTATTTTATTACAAATTAAATTAATCAATTAGGTAGATATACAGGTAAAATCAAAACCAGGAACTTTTCCTATCCGGGAAATATAATATATATATCTTCTTCTTCTATAGCTTTCGCTCTCCATCGAGCCGTATTCCATGCCAGGTATTTTACTACGCGATAGCTTCTGCATTCCTTCCACTCTAGCACTGCCTCATAAATACAAAAATTATATAGGACTAAACATTTCATACATAAAGCGCCCTTGAAGTGAATTTTTTTTTTCGAAAATGTTTTCCTCATCCTCTTCTATCATTGAGGTTAATAATTTACAAGGCATGGCATTTGGCACTGAATGACATCACTTAAAAAAACTAAACTAATGTATTTTATTTCCCTCGACGGCGCGCGAATTCTTTGTCGCGAATATTCTAACCCTATCGATATGATATCGTGTTTTGCGCACAAAAGCATATTTGCAACATCGTTAAGCGTAAAAAACTCTTATAATACAATAACTAAAATAAATTAAAAAAACATTGTGGGGTGTAATTCTCATGACGTTGCTAGAATTAGAAAATTTTGCAAATATGTACTTTGTAACGCAAAAAACGCGCGCCATAAAAGATTTCAACATAAAATTAAAACGGATCACTTTTACGAAAACATGACTCTAAAATAATGCACCCATTTTTTAATCAAAATATAAAATGTAAATTTCACCTGTTATGTTAAAATATATATCTCGCAAACTTTGTACGTGAAATAAAATAGAACCAGCAAAGATATTTCACCACCCCTACGTAAAGCATGTTTTTTTAGAGGTATAGAATTTTAAAATGAAATAAAACCCATAAAAATCGTGGTAATGGTCATGATGTTGGCTTTATGGGAAAGATAATTTTATGCCATAAGTGTTTAAAAATTATTTCGCGCATATTTTCCGCGAAGTTCTATTTTCGACCACTTTTTGGAGCAGCTGGGGACGTATATCGGCATTAATGCGACGAATGCTGGTTTATCGGCGTAGACTAGCGACTTCACATATCCCTACAGAAAATAATCCAAACGTGTTAAATTACACGATCTTGGAGGCCAATTCACGGGTCCATTACGCGAAATTATGTGCTGATCGAATGTTTCCTTCAATAAATAAAATGTGGCATGTGGATCTTGTAAGCTCGTAAACCAAGATCTCTCCGCAAAATCTTCAATAAAGTGGATGGACATAGCTTCAATTGCTGTGCACGATGGCGAATCGACTCATTCGAGTCCTCCTCAATACTACGCTCCACTAATAGTAACAGCTTCTTCGGTGCGCACCGTACGACGTCTCTGCGGATGCTTATTATTAATAAGAGCATGCGTGGTGCGAAAAGGATCAATGGTTATTCGAATTACTTGCTAGGATGGACGATTATGTCGACCGTAAAATGGACGTAGCGCACGGTAAGTTTCACGAACTGAACCACGATTTTCGAAATAAATTTGCACGATTCGCAAGCGTTATTCCAGCGTAATTCTATTCATGGTGAAATGGCAAACCAAACTGAGCACAAATCAGCTGTCAGCTGTTAAACTGTCTGTCGCTGGAAAAAATGTTGCCAATTCGAAAAACAAACCTCTAAAAAAAACACCTTTAGTATATCTGAACTACTCTGCTGTACGTGCAAAAGTCAAATAATCAAATTTCACTGATGAGATATTTGTACTGTTTTAAAGAATATGATCTAATTAATACATTTAATTAATATTTAAAAACATCACAGACCGTCTGTTTTGAATAATTACAACTTCACAATAAGAATGTGTTCTCCTTAATAATATAAATTTTCATTCGTATAAATATTTTGTTGTACAAAATTCCTATAATCGAGAGGGTAAAACATGTATACACATTAAAACATACTGAAATATACAAATTCTTTGTGAACCATAATATAATGTAGGTGGCTAATGTACAGGGGCGTGCAGTGCATACAAGCAATAAAGCTGTGCATTACTAAAAATTCTGGGAAACAAATATTGATTAAATAATTGGATTTACATAAACGGAAACATTATTTTACAAGTAGCGCCGTCTGTGTACCACCAGAGACTTTAATTGCTTAGTTCTAAAGACTACCACGACAACTCACCGCTGTACCCATGACGCTCTAATGCATTCGCCGCCTTAACCTATTCATATTACTCTATTCTACCTCAAAGCTAGTGTATTACTCGAGTCATATAATGGGTTATTTACTGAATTAAAAATTTCTTTCCGTTGATCCGTTTTGTATGGAGCCCTTACCTATGCTATTTTTTAACAGAATAACATTAGAAAGGCTTAACAAGTGCGTGCAAATTATGTGACCACTTCATATTTTACTAATTCGCGAATTTTATTATCTTACTGTATTTAAAGTGTTGATTTCATGGCTGGTCTTTGCGTTCGAGGTGCATTTTGTGCATGAAGGATTTTCAAACAATAAAAGAATCATGTTCAGTCATAAAAAGTGTTCTTAAAAACGTCCTACGTTTAAACTTAAACTTTAAAAACACTATTAATAGTACTATAAAATTATAAATATATACATGGTAGGGTCGTATAAACGACGGATTTATTTTGTCTGTTAACGCCGGTTAAACAAAAGTTCATAATCATAACAGCATAACCTAAATCTATACCTACTGCACGCCAATGCTAATGTATGTTAACTCGTTAATAATAGGTACATTAAATTCAAAGCTCCGAACAATCAATCATTATGTAGGCTGATGAAAATGGTTGTTGGAGCCCATGTAGTTAGTTCCGTATGAATTATTATGGATAATTTGTTGTTACCCTTTTATACTTCAATAGTTGTGTTTACGTTTACTGAAATTTTTAAGTGATAAAAGTATATATCTACGATGGCCTTTTTTTTAAATTAGAGAAGAAAAATCAGATATGTAGCTGAAAAATTACAGTGAGCGGCTTCCGGAAAGTAAATAGGTTTTGAGTTGCTCAACGAGGAATGGAATGAGCATTAGCTTACGTGACCTTGTACGTAACAAAGAGACACACCAAAGATCTCTAGTCTAAGATAATTATATATTGTATATCAATTAGCATTAGCATTATAAATACAATAGAAAATAAACACATGTAAAATGGTCAGTTATTAAACATAGATACTACGTATTCTGCACTTAACCTAGTGTGCTGTTTCCTGGATAATATCTGCCGGCAGTGGTGCTCGGGTAGAGCTCACGATCACAACTTCACGTCTTTTTTTTGTGTGCCAGTCTTGTTTCCCGTGAGGGAGTGTTTAGTGTACTCCCCCAGTTGCCACTCTGTCCCCCGGTTTTTGTGTGTTATTACTGTATCTTTGTTATATTATTATTCAATCTATCATTATACTAGCTTACTATTTTCAAAAAATCTTCATAGTTGTTTGTGGATTGTTACACCGTACGCATTGTCGTAGAAAGCATAGCATAGTTACCGCACACGACCTGACCCATATACCTGTTTGTTTCAAACTTATATTACTAATAATCGATCATAAACAATTGTAAAACCCACGAAAAAATGTTGAAAAATGTGTCGGTGCCCGGACCAACAAAGGACTTCCCAGCAATCTAAATTGTGTGTGTTGTAAAATGTCACTTTTTACATTAAATGTATATATATTTGTATCAAGCAAATACTTTTTATTTTATCATTATTTACAATTATTTTATTATTACAGCAAAGATCCCTACGAAACGCACAACATAAACCTTGAAAGATCTGCCAAAAATATGGGTTGGATAGTAAATCAGCTGACGACTAATAACGCATCCGACAAATGCTCAAACTCTCATTCGTTAGGTGCAAAAATTCACATACCTCGAGTCCCTAATAACAAGTAACAATAACACTACAAGCGCGCAAAATAAGGATAAATCGCTGTTATTTTTGTCACCAAAATCAACTGCTGTCCAGAAATTCCAAAATCCTAATTTAAAAACCCTTATCCGATCAGTTCTTACATATACAGGGTTACTGGTAAATCGATACATTAGTAATAGGTATCGTAAGTAATCGATTTAGCCCCTAATTGCTTAGTAAAAAATTTGAGAAATTAGCTTATTTCCGAAAAAGAAAATATTTTTTTATTATAACGTTGTAGAATTTTAATGTGCTGCTCGAAAGTATTAGCAAGATGTATCGTTTTTATGGTTCATAATAACGTGTGAGCATATTGTCTAAGCATAAGAAAAAAAAGTTGGTAGATAAACATGGTGTTGTAGTTTTATTTATTATTTAACTTTGAAGTTAAAATTTTGGATCTAAGAAACGGTTCACATTTGGATACGGCAATATGGGGCTAAATCGATTACTTACGACCCCCTACTATTGCGTATTTAAAGGAATGTATCGAGTTACCAGTAACTACAGGGTTACTATACAAATAATACATCTGAGATATGGAAAAACGAACATGCACTGGACATTTCTGAAATGAAAATATTGAGGCGATTCACTGGGTTTGAAAATGGATTTTAACATAGAAGTTACAATAATAATTAGCTCCACAATATCATTCGTGAGCTAAACGTCTCAACGTTCTCCATTATAGTGAAATGTGCTGAGCTTACAATGAATTTATTTATTTTTATAAATGTTTAATGTTCACCGACATTGATATATATTTTGTTTCATTACCGATATTTAAAAACCTAATAAACAGTGATTTTTCCTTGTTAGTGCGTTCATAACTTTTCAATTTTTTTTTCTAGTACATTTAACTCTAAATTAGTATCATTTAACAACTACATATTATATTAGCAATATTTAGATATGTCCAAGAACGCAAAATTACTGGATTTTTATCTACAAAGGCACTGTTATTAATCAAATATAAGATATCTCATAGAAACAAAGCTATTTTTTTATTATATTTAATGGAAAATATATGGAAGTATAGGGTAATTACAGGGCTTACGACCTCACCAATTCTCACCTCTCAATATTCACATTTATCAAATTTTTTAATGTTGTATATATGTTAGTATGTGGACTCGCTTCGAGTACCACTACATCATCGCCATCTATGGACCAAATTTTATAATTCATTGTGTATGTTAGGATATATGTAATTTATCACCAAACTTGTATCGATTTTATTTCTAATAAAAATTATTTTTTTTAAATATAAAATTTTAATAAATAGGAAGACTTGAATGTTTGGACCATGCAGAGAAGACGTCCGAAGTCACTACTGAATACCGGACCAACAGGATGCAGGGGTTTGGTATGGCCTAAGCTAAGATGGAGCGACAATGTCCTCAAAGACGTATCTGCTTTAGAGATCCAAAATTGGAGAAAAAAATGATACAGAGATCAAACTCTTGAGAAGGAAGACCTACCGAGGTTTGTGGAGTCAATACTGATAATGATTAATGATATATATATATATATATTGTTAACATTCGTAATTTCGTATCTCTCCTAAGATGAACACATTTCATTGCACGTGTCGGATGCCGTGATTATTTTGATAAGTCACGATTCCATATGTGACAAACCGCATACAAAGAAAAATATAATATAATCTGCACGATTAAAAAACACCTTTGTTTCGAATTGAGGCCATAAACAGCTGCGAGATCGTCATAAACTTGTACGATAATAGCTAGAACTAGGAACGAGTTGTAAGCAGGCACGTTGTGTACTCGTCGAGTAAACAATGCACTCGTGCAAGCAAATGTTGCATATCTGCATAGTCTGCAGCGCGTACATACAGCGCGTCAAGTAATTAGGTATCCAAACTTCAGGGTTAGATAAATGTTATTATTTTTATTTTTAACTTTGTTTTATTAACCACTTATTGAGTAAAAATACATCTATATAATTTTCTACTTCAGGATGTCAATAATTAATCAAAAACATGTGTTATTGCTTATTTAATAGAATCTATTTTTAAAAAACAATAATTATTTAAAAAAATAAATTTAGTACCTAACTCAAATTATTGATACAAATTTTAGAATGGGACTTATAGTTAAATTTAATTGGTTGTTTATAATTAATTGATTAGTTTTACACGCTTTATTTATCTCCAACGATTCCAAATCATTTCATTTATGACCAACACCGTTTACATGCAAAATTGACAATCCCAATTTTTTATCGAAACCATGACCATTTTCTATCAAATGATTAAAAAATTCTGAAAAGCCACTATTGTTCAAACATCTCAAACGCTCTTTAACTCTTATATTAAAATTTCGACTCGTTTTACCAATATAAAATGCAGCACAATCCTCTCAACTAGGTTTGTAGACACCAGAATTGTGAAATTTATTATCTTTGACTTTAGAATTTATGAGTAAATTTCCTATATTAAACGGTGTTGGTCATAAATTAAATAATTTGGAATCTTTGGAGATAAATAAAGCATGTAAAACTGATCGATAAATTATAAACAACCAACTAAATTTAACTACAGTTCCATTCTAAATTTTTTTCCAAAAAATTAATCTAGTAATTTGAGTTAGGAACTAAATTATTATTGTTTTTTAAAAATAGATTCTGTTAAAGAAACAATAACATGTTTTTGATTAGTTATTAACATCCTGAAGAAGAAAATTATATTTTTCGAAACCGATAGATGTATTTTTACTCAATAAGTGGTTAATAAAGCAAACTTAAAAATAAAAATAATAAATTTTAACCACAATGTTAATTTTGCCAATTTTAAAAATATTAGATAAATCTATTCATTTTGAACAAAAAAAAATATTAAGGAAAACACATTCTTATTGTGAAGTTATTGGATTCAGAACATATGTCTATGATATTTTAAATACTAATTAAATGTATTAATTACAAAGATATACATATAAAATCAACTTAATCGAAAAATATTGTTGTTGCTACCGGGATTCTAACCTGGATCTCTTCCAATCCGGGCATTATCCGATTATGCTATACGAACACAGTGGATTGACGACAAATTTTCGAACCTATATGTTACACTTGTTCAAATTAATACATCTATCGTTCCATTATTTGAAAGCCGTCTACTTTGTTTTTTACGGAATCTCAAATACCTTTGAGTAAACCGATAAGAGACGCCAGATTTTGTTGGTATAGCATAATCGGATAATTCATAATATTTTTCGATAAAATTGATTTTATATGTATATTTTTCTAATTAATAGATTTAATTGGTATACCAGGAACATTTTTTGTGTACTTTTCATCATTCTGATTATTTTATTAGTTATAACCATTATTAATTATGACCATTTTAATTTCGACATCCATAAATTGTGCAGGTGTTCCGTATTCAGTTTTCAAGTTACGGTTAACAGTTTTTTTTATTACTTAGTAATATATTGTCCCTATACAATGTATTACACGTATTGTAATTAAAAACGCATTTATTTCTACTTGCAAAGAGGGTCTATTATTTTTAATTCATAATATATTTTCTCATTTACTTGACCTAGACCGTTTATATGCGACAAGTGTTTAATCATTTTGTAAGACTTATCTTAGGCGAATAAGTTTATAAAATTCTATATTAATTACTTCGATGATTGTCCCCACTGTTGTAAAAATTGAAAAAAATGCAACATTTGAAGTCGCTGTTTATTGTTAACTGTTGACGTTCTTCTTAAAGTGTTACAACATTTTCTATTCGAATTTGAATAAAGAAGACTCCCTTAAACTTTGGACAGCTGGCTTTGTGACGTAAGTTTCTGAATGTTCGTCGTTTACCTCACGACCAGGGGCGTGCAGCGCATACAAGCAAAAAAAGCTGTATATAACTAAAAATTCTGGGAAACAAATATAAATTAAAAAATTGGATTAACATTAACGAAATCATTATTTTGCAATTAATGCCGTCTGTGTACCAGTACTTTATGGCGCTCTTTTTTTATTCGCCGCATCGTGCTATTTACATTACTCAATTCTGTCTTTAAGCTAGTGAATTACTCAAGTCATATAAATGGCTATTTACTGAATTGAAAATTTCTTTCGGTTGATCCGTTTTGTATGGAGTCGTTACCTCTGCTGTTTTTAACAGAATAACATTAGAAAGAGTTACAGCTGCGTGCAAATCATAGAAATGTTTACTTTCTCTTTTACTTATTCACGAATTTTACTGTTTTTAACGTGTTGATTTCATTATTGTTCTTTGAATTTGGTGAATGGATTTGAATTGGCAAATGGCAGAACTATTTCCTACGTTAACCTTTAATAGAAATAATTAATTCCTTTAGTAATTACGTGAAAATTTTTCAAACAATAAATGAATCATGTTCAGTCATAGAAAGTGTTCTTAAAAACCTACATACATTTGTATATGGGTAAGAAGGTATTATTTTACGTTAAAACTTAAACTTTAAAAACACTATTAATAGTACTCTACGATCGACGGGTTTATTCTATTTAATGACGATGGTTAAACGAAAGTACATATATTGTATTACATATATTATATATGATTGTATAATGTCATTGCTAACCGCGTAACCTAAATCTATACCTACTGCACGCCACTGCTCACGACAAAGTCGTAATACATCCCCTTCAATTATTTCACTTAACACGGATCCTGTCACTGACAGAACAAAGACCATTTCCGTTTGCTATTCGTATGAAATGTCATAGGGTGGTTCCATCAATCTTCGATGGAGTACACTTTGTGATGGAATAGTAGAGTAAAGCGTACAGCGGAGAAGTTCCACAATAGTTGGTAATTGAAATAAAACTCTTTGTTACAAACAGAATGGCGTGGTCGACTGAACAGAGAGCACCAGGGTGACATTTGAACGCAAAGGCGTCTCGCGACACCCGTAAAGTCCGTAGATCATTTCTAATTTCAAGCGAGTAATATTAAACATGAAATCACTAAACATTAGATCGGCATTTTATACAAATAATAATATAGGAAAATTACTCATAAATTCTAAAGACAAAGATGATAAATTTAATAATCTCAGTGTTTATAAACTTAGCTGTGAAGATTGTACTGCTTTTTATATTAGAAAACAAACAGCATTTATAATGTTAAATGTTTATGTGCATTTATAATAAAAATTCGGGATTGCCTGTTTTACATATAAATAATATTGGTCAAAAATTGAATAATTTAAAATCATTAGAAAAAAATAATTAAAATATTATTTAAGGAGAACACATTCTTATTGTGAAGTTGTAATTATTCAGAGCACAGGTCTGTGATATTTTAAATACTAATTTAATGTATCCATTATAAATATATATACATATAAAATCAATTTTGTCGAAAAATATTGTTTTTGCGCTACCGGGATTCGAACCTGGATCTCTATTTTCAATAGCCAATTTTATTATAGCGCCAGTATTTTTCATGACAAATTTGCAATTGGTAGTGTACTTCCCCGGATTGGAAATAGAGATCCAGGTTCGAATTCCGGTAGCGCAAAAACAATATTTTTTGACAAAATTGATTTTAGATGTATGTATTTATAATTAATACATTAAATTATTATTTAACTAAAATATTATATACAACCAACTAAATTTAACTACAAGTCATGTTCTAAGAAAATTCTAATAATTTTGTATCAAGTCAATTTCCACATCTTTCATCATCATAACAATTTATGTTAAGTACCTACTAGATTTATTTTTAAATAATTTTTAAAAATACATTTTTTTTAAATATCGGAATTATGTGACGTATATGTTTTTTGGTTAGTTTATCTGACATTCTGATATTTTTAATTACTCATCAAGTGGTTTTAATAAACAAAGTTAAATAATCTATAAAAAAAATTAACATATTAATACCACATGGACTAGGTATGTTACATTCTGTATAAATAAAAATTTAATAATTCATATACACAAATAAAAATGTTATTTAATCTAAAAAGAATAATTTATACCTACGTGAAATTCGACAAGTTCAATACAAAATCAAAAGTGATCAGGAATTCTTGGAAGTGTATACGAGTATATGTGATGACTTGTCTACGTTGACATTCCGTAAACATAAATGTCGACGCGTACATTACTTCTAGAGCGAGGGTATATGTGTACACGAGGCCACTTTTATATCCGTGACATCAAATTTTAATACCAATATTGCATTTTATTTTAAAAGTAGCTAAATCAGGTAATGTTTGTATCTAAAAGGAGCTATATCTAGTAAAAATTTGCTATTTTCTGTTGGCATTGATTGTAGTGGTTAGTAATCCCGCCTGTGACGCAGGAAACTGTGGTTCAATACTCTCCCGGAAATGTTTATATATTATTATTTTATTTATTTAACTGGGTTTATGAAAAAAAATTTCATACCAGAGAAACATATACTATTCAGATATAGCATGACACGTGTCTGAGACAATGTTATTTTTTTTTTTCAGGATTCTAAACAAATCAGAGCAGAGGAGTACACTCGTCGTTAATTACATTCAAAAGTTGATTCGCAATGGATACATATGCAGGAGCAATCTTTGCGAGAAGTGTCTACTGCAAAAAATAACAATGGTCTATTTAGTTATATCAGCTATCTAGCTAGCTTATATAGTTATATCAGCTATCAGTGATTCACGCACTTCTCATCCAGGTGTGGTGCAAGCAATGACCACAACGTACTTGAAACGCTTCGAGCAGACTGGGAACAATCGAGGGAGCAAACAATACAAAGTAAGTATTTACCAGTGGCGTACAGTAGGTATTGATTTAGATTATGCTGTTACCAATGACATTACACAATCATATATAATATATGTACTTTCTTAGCAATATTTGAATATGTTCAAGAACACACAATTATTGGATTTTTACCTATAAACGATTTCGAGACGAAGTAATTTTATTATATTTTTTAAAGGAATGACATATAGAAATATGGGGGGTAATTACAGGACTTACGACTTAAGACAGGTCGTAAGATCTGTAATTACCCCCCATATTTGTATATATCATTTCTTTAAAAAATATAATAAAATAGCTTCGTGCCTTTATAAATAAAAATCCAATAATTGTGTGTTCTTGAACATATTCAAATATTGCATAAATAAAATACTGGTCAAAATAAGAAGAATATATAAAAATTTAAATATATATTCTAGTATAATGTGTTAAAAACATTTTATAGATAAAGAATGTTGCTTTAAATAATTTTCAACAAAAATCAGATTGTCATTGAGTTGACATATAATATGCTGTTTCAAGGAAAAATGAATTATCAAATTTGGTCAATAAATGGCGATGTTGTATGTAGTGGTGCTCGAAGCGAGTCCATGTTATTACATATATAATTTTCAAAAAATTTGATAAATATGGAGATTGAAGGGTGAGAATTGGTGAACGTTATATATATATAATATATATATTTTCGATTATTAAAGTCGAATTATTCCTGGCCCTACAATCGGGTATGAATTCTGCTCACTGTTCTCTGTACGGAGATATATTTTAATTAAATTGTCCTACCACCACATTTTGGTGTTCGTTTTCAGTGACTTTTATTAAATGAGGTCTTTAATTTCGATCATCTATCATAAATGTTAGCAGTGAAGTAGCTAGGGCGTACTATCTAAATGGAGCCTCCACCACATTTTGTTTTTTATTACTGAATTTTCTAATTTTACCCCATTCATTTTAGGCTTATATTTTTCCTAATCGCCGTTGTTCTCCAAGTAATGATATTTCCATATCGATGGTTGACAACACATGTGTTTAAATCTGTTTTTAAAATTTGTTATTTTTTGCATAGATACATCTATAAACGATACAATGAGGATAAATAGCTAATTACAGCACGAGCGGTCAATGTCAACACACGTATTAAGCTTAGTCCGTCTACCTGTAATGGTCGTAATAAAAGCTATCATGCAAATGTGTAAAATTAAATAGAGTAAAGTAAAATATATTTACACACATAAAAATCTGTTGCGAATGAAAAATTAAAACTATGATTTTAAATACGAATTATATTTAAATCATTGAATAATTAGACAAAATACTTGGTTTAAACCACTATTTATTGATAATTCCACATGTTTCTATACCAATGGTATCTTCTTCAGGAAACAATGAATACTGAAATAAAATAAAAACTATAAAATGGTGAATAAGTAAGAACTAATATGAAAACAAATTTAAAAGATGACTACTTGCAATGAGGATTTGGTTATTTATAATATTTAGCTTGCTATTAACACTTTTTCTTATTTCTAAAATTTCAAATTTATCTAACTGTAAACCCTTAGTATTTGTGTGTATAATTTCTAAACCCTTGTTAATATCAAAAGAATGGTTTGTTTCCAAAAGTATTTTTGTTATTTAGGCATCTCAAGTGCTCCTTAATTCTAATAATCAAATCAAAAATTTCACATTCCATTTTGGCGCCCTCCCCCCACCCCTAGTCTGGCGTCCGGGGCGTGTGTCCCCGCCCCCCTAAACCCCCCTAGCTACGCCTCTGAATGTTAGATCAAAGAACAATAACCCTTAGTAAACGATCGTTTGCATGTCTGTAATTCTAATTTCGCTATCATCCTGTCAGATTGTATAATACATACTAAAACTTTCGACACTCATTAGCAGTAACACATAGTTCAACAGTATTCCGCGGCTGCAATTCATTGAAGCCACTTAACGTCATCAATGTCACCAGTCGGGTTGTACTGTGGCAGAGCACGTTCCTTTGTGTGATAACAAATCATGTTATTTTCAACACTGAAAAATAGGCTTTATCGATTATTTAATTCATTACAGTAGTAGCCTCGACCTGGGTGTTACAGCTCAATAGTATCATATAAAAGTGTACTTTGAAGCATATTTTGGTTTACTTTATTAGTAATTTTTCACTCGACGAAAACTATTTCTTTTTTATCAATTCTGGAAACACAGGCCACCATAACCGCACACAGGGTTCTGGTATAACATAAATCGTTATGAACATACGTATATGTGTGGGCGGGAATTTTTCACTTTTACGTACCACGTAATTACACATAGCGAATTACAATAGACCGACGAACATAATGGGTATATTTGAAAGTTGATAAAAAGCTTATAGAAACGAAGAATAAATTCCTGCATATCAAGAATATACCTACATAAGTAATATAAAATTTAAAAAAACTGAGGGGGGGTGCCTCCCCAAACTGCTGCGAGATCCGATACCCCATCCCTTCACTCAAGGCTGCTTCGTGTGTACTAGAGTTAACATCTTCACATAAATATTCGATACAGCGATACAAGAAATAATTATATTTCCATCCGCCTGGTCGCATAACAACGTAAAACAAACGTGTCGACAGCTGTCCGTGTCGCGTATTATATCACGTGACAGTGTGCGGCTATCACATCAAATGAAGTACAATAAATTACATTTCTATAGTATTAAAGTCGATGTTTTTAATAAATTACTTAATTGTTAATTTTTTTATAAAAATGTAAATGTAAATCATTAAGCAAATGAAATCAAAAATCCATTTTTAATATAACAGAAATAAGATGTTATCACAGAACAGTAAAAGTATATAAATGAGGGGTTTGGAACATTAGTTGACATTATGACACATTTATGTACCAGTAAAAATATTTACTCTTCGAAAAATATTTTTTTGCGTAAGCAAGAACTATTTTTTACATTAATAAATATTATATTGTCAGCGTTTAAATTTTCCTTCCAATCGAGTCATATTTTTAAAATAAGTCACGGAGCTATTTGATTGCGTAAGTGGTGCCAAAATAATCACGCGGTTGACAGCAAAATGAAAATATTCGGACAAGAAATTTGCATTAGTTCATGTCTATATATTTGGTGGTCTGTGGGTATTCTATTAATATTAATTTTCTACATGTTTTACGGCGCATCAAAAATTTTAATCGTAATTATTACTTTAGGAGTTGCATCGCTCTCGCGGTGCAGTCTTGACTCGATGTGCGCGTCAACCCTGCACAATCATTTGGCAACTTTTTGATACCCCAAGGTATATATATATATAAAACTTGTGTGCATTCAAACTTGAGCTATTTATTTATTATTTTTTCTTTGTATACCTAGGGCTATTACGCATTTAAGTAATGTTATATATGAATGTAGGAGCGAAAATGGGCGATTTGATTGTATGCCATTTGTTGTACGCCGATGATGCAGTACTAATGGCGATTAATGAACAAGAACTACAGAGTCCAGTGAGTAGAATGTACGATGGATGCAAGGAAAGCGACCTCATGATGAATGTCAACAAGTCGAAAGTGATGGTATTCGAGAAGGAGGAAAGCAAGACACCGTGCTAAATACTTGAAGGTAATGAATGTTTGAAACAAGTAGATGAGTTTGTGTATTTGGGAAGTATGTTTGATAGAAACGGGAAGACAGAGAAAGAAGGGTGACTGCAGGGAATAAAGCGAACGGCGCTTTGAATGCAATTATAGCTAATGGGAACTTGTCAACTGAGGCAAGACTAGCGGTTCACAATGAAGTACTGGTACCGATGGTATAGAAGTGATGCCTGGAGCTGGCAGAAGAAGAACGAAAGTAGACTGAATGCAGTGGAAATGAGATCACGTAAGCGTATATGTGGCAGATTTATGACATAGTAAAGAATGAAGAAATAAGGAAAGAATGTAAAGCTGATCTTAGTATAGTGAGTAAGATTAAAAAAGAATCACTGGTCACATAGAACGGATGAATGAGGAGAGAATGGTAAGACAGATATATAACGCAAGTGTTGATGGCACCACAAGTAGAGGACGTCCGCGGAAGACTTGGCACGACCACGTAAACAAGACGGTCCTGTTAGAAGCCTCAATAATCGGCGAGCTTGTATGAGAAGATGTATGAATGTGGATGAGGCGAGAATTGTTTATCAGTACAGAAGAGTGTGGCGCTCTATTCTCTCTGCCGGCGTGATGGTAAGAAAGTAAGTATCAGTAAGTATTAATATTATTAGCCTTTTATATGCTTATGAAGTTTAAAAATTCTGTGATTCGCTTTACGGCGGCGATATGAAACGTTCATATCTGTACTTTGTAAACATGGATGCTATGTGTTTGCAAAAATGATTTGTTCAGTACAGTTTGAACAGTAAATATCCGTTCAGATTGCAATGCTCTATTTACAAATAGTGTACAATTACTGCAGTGGTCTAGCGTAGTCTTTATATTAACTAAACAATTAGGTCAAGCGATGGCTCGATAATAAATCGATATATTGCACCACACTATAAGATGACTGAAGGCGCCACCACCAGTGGCGTGCAGTAGGTATATATTTAGATTATGCTGTTACCAATAACATTATACAATCATATGTACTTTCGTTAAACCAACGTCTTTAGACAAAATAAATCCGTCGTTTATACACACTTACCATGTATTTATTTGCGATTTTAGAGTACTGTTAATGGTGTTTAATTAAAGTAAAATAATACCCGCATACCCATATAAAAAATGTATGGACGTTTTAAGGAACACTTTTTATGACTGAACATGATTAATTTATTGTTTGAAAATCCTTAAAGTAATAACTAAAGGAAATAATTATTTTTATTTAAGGTTACGATTGCTCTTTGTTTTTCCCAAATCAAAAACCAACCCATGCACCAAATTTAAAGAACAATTATGAAATCAACGAATTAAAAACAGTAAGATAGTAAAATTCGCGAATAAGTAAAAGATGAAGTAGACATTTCAATGATTTGAACGCAGTTGTAACCCTTTCTAATATTATTCTGTTTAAAAAACAGCATAGGTAACGATTCCATACAAAACGGATCAACCGAAAGAAAATTTGAATTCTGTAAACAGCCATTTATATGGCACCAATTGTAAAATAATGTTTTCGTTTATGTTAATCCAATCATTACATTTATATTTGTTTCCCAGAATTTTTAGTAATGCACAACTTTTTTGCTTGTATGCACTGAACGCCCCTGGGCGCCACCCAGTCATTAGATAATGCTGATCGCTGAAGCGCCTTTTGAAGGTGGACTGCATATGAGGTCAGAGTCGGAAGGCAAGTGTGGTGTCGTCTTACAATGTCGACCAGATTTTTGCACGATTTACAGAAAAACAGTTTAATTGTGATAAAATCAATTAAATGTATTTATTTGAATTATTTATCAACAAATATCAGTGTATCGAGTATAAAAAAAAATTGCCCAAGGTTTTGATTGCTAATAAATTAAAAAATATTTATTTAATCAAATCATTTTGAAAACGTAACCTTTACATTGAGTACGTGCTGTACATTCTAACGTGCTTCAAACGTCAATAATAAATACCTACATATTTGTATATGAATAATGTCAACATGTTAAAAATGACTACCTACAAATGTTAGTAAGCTTTACGCATATTCTACTAGCATACTATTCCATGGTCTAAAAGTTAATATATTATTTTCAATATTTTCAAAATGAACTTTTTGGTTTATTACGTTAATTATTTTATAGATTATTTAATTTTGTTTTTAATTAACCACTTAATGAGTAATTTTTAAACATCAACCGGTTTCGAAAAACACAATTTCCTTCTTCAGGGTGTAAAATTAACTAACCAAAAACTTATATGTCACGTTATTCTAATGATATAATAAAAATATATATTATTTAAAAAATAACTTAAATTGTTACGATGAAAGATGTGTGAAATTGACTTAATGATACAAAATTATTAGAATAAACTTGTGGTTAAATTTAGTTGGTTATTTATAATATTTTAGTTAATATTACATGCTTTATTTATTTCTAATGATTCTAAATTAGTCAATTCAAGATCATAATTATTTATATGTAAAACAGTTTTTATCAAAACCCGAATTTTTATCAAAAATATGATCATTTTCTAATAAATGATTGGAAAATTCTGAAAAATCATTCCTATTTAAATGCTCGTTGACTCTGATGTTAGAACTTCGACCTGTTTTACCAATAAGGAAAGCGGTACAATCTTTACAGCTAAATTTAAAAAACACACCGGAATTTGTGTTTAGAATTTATGAGGTATTTATCTTAAATACTCTTTGACTTATATATACTCGCACGCATATACCTATGTGTAAACACAGAGATACGCGGACATTATCTAAAACGTATATAAAATGTTATGTTTTATCTGTATGTAACACATTTCACGCATTGTTCACATATAGCTTATATCTGTGTTTAAACACAAATAATACATAAAGGAAATATGGATGAATATTTTATACACAATATATAATTAAATTAGATCTGTCAAATTGGGAAGGGACGTGAAAGCTTATTGTTCGACGGACCATTAACACTGGAAGCTATCAGGACGATCCCAAGTCTCGTTCTCGGGAGACGATCTCATCTTCCAGTGGCTCCAGCGACCGAATAGAGGGTGAGGGAACAATGCACAAGGTACGCTCGGATGGTTCAGATAATATTAATGAGATCAAAATCAAGAACTTGATATCAATAACAACCTTAGTCTATAATAACTTTTTATGATTAAAATGCTTTTAGTTGGGTTCATTTATTGGAACATACAAAAATCTGGTTCACCCCGTCCCACATACCATTGGATCAATACAAACATTTTTTTTTAATTGTCAAGAACTTTGAGGTTTATTTTTAATTTTGTTATGAAATATTTGATATACCTGGAACTATCTGGGAGTCTATAGTACAATCTAGATAGTACGGGGTAAGAATTGAAACGTTATAAAAATGTTAGAATATCGAGAATATTTGTTACTTAAATATTTGGTTACAATTATTCAAGTTTGGTGCGAGGGTAATATGCGAGGGTCGAGCTATAGCGGGATTAAATAATTTTTTAAACATTTCATATTTTTAATAGCAGTTTCTCTACGGTGTTATGGACATGGAGCAGCACATATGGGAACCCAAGCTACGAACGGCGCTCCATTCCTTCTGCCGTATTTCAAATAGCAACAACTTTCGCAGAGCTTATTTATCAACTCATAATCCTGCGCGTTATTACGTATTTTAAATCGCGTTTTATTATGTAACTTTACTGAATAAACCTGTGACTCACTGTAAGCACTCTTTTACTCATGCAATACCTTATTTGATAACTTATTTCCTCTCTGTAAAATCAAGCTGAATACGAATTTTGAACACAAATGGTGGATTGTATTTGACGGCACCATTACTTTATTTATACATATCTTTCAAATTTTCGAAAAACAATTCAATTCTGAACAGAAAGCCGATGATAAACAACAATCTAGTAAACAACTCATAGCAAGAACAATATACTAATCACTTATTACGATTTCCGGTTTATTCCATAACGTTTTAATAAATAGTAATGTTTACGGTACAAAAATAGCCATGGCGTTCAAAGTAACACATTAATGCATCGCAATGAAGTAAGACGACATCTCGTTTGAATTATGCACATGCGCCTGCAGTAACAAAGAAATGATTGATGCCAAACCTTGATCAGTAGCAAAATCAGGGCCGTTGGAACGCGGAAAGGGGAAAAAATTCGATAAAAATATATATGTGTGAAAGATGCAATAAGTGTAGAGAGATGAAAAGATGCAATATCAATATAAAGATGTAAAAGATACAATAACAATAAAGAGATAAATGATGCAGTATTCAAACATCTTAAAATTGTATTTATATTTAACTGTGTTGTATTTACGTTATTCGGTAGATCTAAACTATTCCATAAAATTTAAACGACATCCATTACGGGGTATATGCGGAGTCTTGGTAAAAGTAGGGAGGTAGGTGATTGACAAGGGGTCATTGAAATAGGGAATATATTAAATAGCGGGTTGTTTGAAAGGTTTAATTTGTTATTAATTATATCGGACTTAGTGTTGAGTGATTTTTTTATTTCTATACTGTTTCGGATTCGTAAAAACACATTTTGGCGCGTCTTGCGAATCGGCCGCGACTCATGTTATACCTTTTCCCCGTCCAAATTTCCCAACCATACCTTCTTAATGCTCGTCTTTAGTGTGAAATGTGACCCTGACATCAGCAGACGTCAACGTGGCTGATATTTGTTCGATCGCGACATCGCGATAGCATTCGCGGTGTGGATTTACTAGCACTGTATTTGTGATTTTGTGTTTGATCACGCATTGTTTATTTGTTTTTTGTGTCCCGTGGGTGAAGTTGTAATATCGCCGTCTTCGATTGGAAGCGGAGATCTGCCCATCCGCGTGCCGTTTGTATGACCTCGGCGGCGATTGCAGGGCATCATACACAAGGTAAGGCGAGCAGTCCTTCCGAATCCCGGTTCCCCGAGATCACTGGTCCTTCGACTGAAATCTCTACCCATCATCGACCCTTTTCCCTTATATCCAGTTTCCCATATTTCCTTATTTTCCCTCCCCTGCGGCGATTCCGACTTACGACAGTTTTCTTTTCATATACTTTCTAAACTATCCAATCAAATAAGTAAAATTTCAATGCCGTTTTTTTTACGAAATTAAGTACTCCGTGCCATTTTACCTACATAAAATATCAGAACAACGTAAAAGGATATAATACTCATTATATCTCATTATGTCAATATCTTAGATCATTAGTCTTCTTCATCTTAGATCAGAATGCAGTCATCTAGTGGTACCAGATGGGAATTAAGAGGCCAACACGCCATCCTAAAACAAGCTAGACTTGATGAAATCATCAAACTCTATGAAAATACGACATAAACATAGAGAGGGCTTCAGCCACTGCTGCAAAATGTCAGATAATAATTAATCATGAATGATGACTTTATGTCATACAAATAACAGCTTGGAGATGTAAATGATGCGTTAACATTATGCGCTATGGGGGTGTAAATAACATAATAATACAATGGGGGTAGGGGGGTGCCACAATCGATATATAATTATTTCTAAACTAGATGGTTTTATTTTTGTATTTATTTATGTCAGAGTCTGCAGAAGAAAGCTGATAATACTCAAATGAATGCAGCGAGGCTACTAATTGGGAGACCATAGGAGGAGGTATGATATGTCATAGGCCGAAAGGTTCTTCAGCCTTATCCTGGCTACTTAGCTTGACTGTTAAATTAGCCGGTTTATTTGAATAATAAAAATAAAAATAAATTAAACAAATTATAGATATCTCATAGAGACGAAGCAATTTTTATTATATTTAATGGAAAGATATAGAACTATGGGTAATAACAGGGCTTACGACATACGTAATCACTTTTTACAAATATAACGTTCACCATTCTCACACATTAATCAATCTCCATAACTATCAAATTTTTAGAAGTTACATATATGTTACTATGTGGAAACACTTCGAGTACTACTACACTATACACTAAATTTGATATTCATTTCCCTGAAACAGTATAGAGAATTTAATTATGTAAAGCAATATTCTTTATCTGTAAATGTATTTTTTTAAACAAATTAAATTAAATTATACTAGAATACACCAGATAAATCAATATTTATAATATATTTTCTTATTTTGACCAGTATATTATTAGCAAAATTTAATATGTCTATAAACACACAATACTCTATGAGATATCTATAATTGTGAAAATCCAGCAATTGTGTGTTCTTGGTTTTTGGTTCAAATAATGCTAAAAATGTATGTGAATGGATTTCGGATCTTGGATGCACTGAGTGCAAATATTAAATTAGATTATACATTAGACATTAATATATACATTTTTATATTTTTAAAATTAGCAATATTAACTTTGTGGTTAAAAATCATATTTTTATTTATTATCTTTGTTTTATTAACCACTTAATTGAGTTTAAATACATCTACCGGTTTCGAAAAATACAATTTTCTTCTTCAGGATGTCATAACTCCTGATATAGTTATTTATATAAATATATATATTATTTATAAATACACGATAAAATATATAAATGTGTTGATAATCTAAACAACAATAATAACATACGAGCATACAATCCGTAATGTGTCTACTGAATATAGTGCATGCATCATCAATTTCATCAGAATACGAGACAGACCACAAGGAGTAGAATCAGATCATCGATAACTTCAGATTTTCCTCATTTAATACCACCTAGATATAAAAATGAAGAATTTCTTTACGGGCTAAAGATTCTTTAAAAACATATTTTATACAATGTTGTACGCGATAGTGGCTATTTATCGTATCATTAAATAAGCAAATATGATGAGATCATGCCTTAAACTGGTACAAAGTACTCGTATGGAGGCATGTGACATATTGGACCAACGGGGCGCATAGCGGACCTCGCATCCAGGAACGTTCCAAGAGGTGGCTACATTTTGCGCAGGGTCTTAAAGAGAAATTATGCAAAATTTAAAATGGATGACATTCCTAGTGCATAATATTTTAGAGATGCCGCACTGTCAGAGGTATGAACATTTTTTACCAAATATTTTATTGATTCCAAATTATATATTGAATACAAAATTAAAAGGTCATTGAACTTGCAATAGATAATAGATATTTTCCGTAACGGTAGCGAGATTGTGCGTATTTCTTGAACATTTTCGACCAGTAATTTAGTCAGGTACCCATAAAATATTGTGGACTAGGTCAGTTACATCTGTATAATATATGTTTATATCGGGTAAAAAGATTGGGGTGGGCGGGGAGAGGACACCTATGTTTTGCCTAACCCACTACTCTTGCCTCGATCAATTTCATACGTCTTCTCGTGTACACTCGTCGATTGAATCTATTAACAAAACCTTCCTCCAATATCTGGTCTATCTGATCGTGCCACGTCCTTTGTTGGCTATTGCCTTTAACTCGCCTCAGTTACAGTTTATTCAGCATCCTCTCTTCACTCACATAATACACATGCCCAAACCATCTCAGTGACCTATATCTTAGTTTTATCGGCTATAAACAGATGTAATACATTCACTTTTCTAAAGAAATAAAATGAAAATTTAATGAGATAATAAAGGAAATAACAATTATTAGAACACATTCTTATTGTGAAGTTGTAATTATTCAGAACATAGGTCTGTGATATTTTAAATATGAATTAAATATATTAATTAGAAAGATATACATATAAAATCAATTTTATCGAAAAATATTGTTGTTGCGCCACCGGGATTCGAACCTGGATCTCTTTCCTAACCGGGGAAGGTGCATTATTCGAAGTGTTTCCACATATACATATGTTATATACAACATTAAAAAATTTGATTTGGTGGAATGGTGAACATTACACTGTTTAAAGTGATCACTTAAGCCAGCCGAAGACAGGTCGTAAGCCCTGTAAATTACCCACACTTCCATATTTTTCCATTAATAAAAAATAGCTCCGTCTCCGTGAGATATCTATTATTTGTTTGAAATCATAATACTACATATAAATATCACTAAATGGAAATAAGCACAGTAATGAGTATATAATAGAATAACAACAAGGTGGTAATATATCAGATCGTAAATCTTTATTTCTAAGAGTTTTCAAATGTATGTATTATATAAGACTAAATATTGAATTATTGCATTGATGACATTGATTTCATAACCACCCAGTGTAACCCGCAAGTTAAACACGACATAAGCATAACCGCAAGTTTCTCTGAGCTGCCCTTTGTAATTAGCGAATACGATAATTTGGCAAACGCCAAGCGTTGCAACAACACCTGACCACGAGCTTGCGTCGGTGCACTTTCTTTCGGGATTACGGCACGCAACAATAATGCACTCGGCTCGGTTGCACATCGCGACAAATCGCATTAAAACAACCTTGCCACAAGCGTCATTTAATGTGTACACATAATTAAATTGTTTACACGTCACACAACACCTTTCCAGAAATTAATTTTAAGCTAATGTCAAATGAGAGTTGGCGGTTCTTACGAGGGGTCGTTAATTATTTAATTACTGAAAAGAGCGTGCAAAATAGCAGTGACCAAATAGTTAGTACAATGTGGCCTCTATTGTCGCTAGAGGTTGTGTTCATCTGAAAGAAATCACTGCAGAAGCATGTTTTTGTACGAGTTAGTTTCCGTTCTTACAATAAACAATATTAATAATAGCAACATTTTAATATGTTCAAGAACGCACAATTACTGTTATTAAACAAATATCAGATATCTCATAGAGACAAAGATATTTTTTATTATATTCCATATATTTTCCATTAATAACAGTGCCTTTGTAGGTTCTTGGGCATATTCAAATATTGCTAATATACTAGTCAAAACAAGAAAATATATTAAAAAATGATTTTTCAGACGTATTCTAGTATATGTTAAAAAAACATTTTACAGATAAAGAATATTGCTAAAAAATAATTTCAAAAAAATCAGATTCTCATAGTCGTGACATATATGCTGCTTAAAAAAAAGGAAAAATGAATTATCAAATTTGGTCCATAGATGGCGATGGTGTAGTGGTACTCGAAGCGTGTCCACATACTAGCATATATACAACTTACAAAAATTTGATAAATGTGTAGATTGAGGGTGAGAATTGGTTAACGTTATATATAGTATTTATAACGTGATCACTTAAGCCAACCGAAGGCAGGTCGTAAGCCCTGTAATTACCCCATACATCGTATAAGGGGAAGGGATAGACTGAGACTGCCATTCAGGAAGAAGGCCAAATCTCTGAAATTGATGCGATGAAATTTTTTAATGAAATGCCAGAAAACATAAGAAAGGAAAAGAACTTGAATAGATTTAAAATGAAACTGACTAAATATATAAAAGATAAGTTTTAGTAAAAGAAATTACTTTAATCTTGTATATATTAGAGCATATATAAGGAATGCTTATGTATGCACTATATTAAGAATTAAATATATATATTAAATATATTTTCCATTAAATATAATTAAAAATAGCTTGAGATGAGATATCTGATATTTGTTTAATATTAATAATTACTGGAATTTGTAAAATATTTCAATTGAATTGTCTAAAAATACCATCTGCCGACTGTACAAAGTAGCGAAAGGTAAAGAAATTTCAAATGCTGAGAGGCGATACAAGAGATATTATAATATTATATATTAAATTAAATGCCGACGAACTTCCTACGCCGTAAATGATAAATGCCATTAATTCAATACAATAAAGTGGTATTTTATGTTAACCCTTCCCAAACCATGCAGTAATACAGGTCTAACCATCATAATTAAATATGTAATATTTCGGTAAATACATGCAACATAAAATTCATATTTTAGATAACATAGAAAACATTAGCGCAGTGAAAAATCAAATATGAAAAGGGAATAGTACAAAAACAATTATTTTTTCCATTCACTCCGTTGTAAAATTAATACGTTGGTAAAAATACCATTTGTGATATGAAAGACAGAGATCACACACCATTTTCACAGTGAAAAGAACAACAAATATACAAATATAATTATCTCTTTTTCACTAATTAAATGAAGAGAGATAAGAAGGAAGGACACAGGACTTTATGAATGCTCTAAATTATGTAATTAATCATTTTTCAAAATTGAGTGCTCAATATTTAAAGTAAATTCGAGCCATAAAACCATTTAAACTAATAAAAACATTTTTTCTAACTGTTGTTTACGGTAACACGAGTTGACAGCATGGCTGCGTTCGGGTATTTTATATCATGGTATGGTAAAGGTTAAGCGCATTCTACATTTACCTTTTTATATCTGTCTTATGTCTACTTTATTTCATGTACTTATTAATAACCGTTTAAAATCTGACTTAAAACAACGTACAAAATGGGGAAAAAATTGTCCGCCTAAAAAATTCGTGAAAAAACTATCTGAAAATAAAAATTAAAAATCCACAATTTACTTAAAATATGATAGCAAAAAATTTTGTTTTACTCTTCGACAAATGTGCTAAAAAACGCAATAATGAATCAACCGCTTGCAAATAAAATACCTATACAATTAAATGCGATGCGTTTCGCCTCAAAAGTAAACACTGTTAAAGTGCGGTCAAGATCACCCACCGCCCCCAAATAACAATCATTTTTAAAAAACTGAATGTCGTGACGTTCCTTCAAATGCGTTGATTTTAATTTCAAAATATATTTACACTGTTCTTGTATGTTTCTCGTTAAATTTCGATCCATTATATTTTTAAAAAGCCTCCGATAAACCTCCCCTTCCGTACACTCGCAATGACGTACGAGAGGAATGATTATCGCTATATTTTTATTGCATCTTAAGGGACTGTTATGTTTTAAAGGAAAGCCGCGTTCAATCTTGTTCATATTAACCGACTTTACAATAATATCATTTGTTTTTCACATTGATAGCCACTTGAGGGCTACGTTGGGTTTTCATTATCTATAGAGAATGTCAAAGCGAAAACATCTTTCATGGAGTTATTATATTATTATATTAAAGCAATATTTGAATATGTTCAAGAACACACAATTACTGAATTTTTACCTATAAAGGATTACATAATTACAGGTCTTACGACTTGTAATTATCCCCCATATTGCTGGCTTAAGTGATCACTTTATATATATATATAACGTTCACTAATTCTCACCCCTCAATCTCCATATTTATCATGTTTTTATTACCCCCATATTTCTATATATCATTCCTTTATAGCTTCGTTTCTATGAGATATCTGATATTTACTTAACAACAGTGCCTTTGTAGGTAAAAATCCAGTAATCATGTGGTGTTCTTGAACATATTTAAATATTGCATAAATAAAATACTGGTCAAAATAAGAAAAATATATAAAAATTGAAATATATATTCTAGTATAATGTGTTAAAAACATTTTATAGATAAAGAATGTTGAAAATCAGATTCTCATTGGAAAAATGAAATATCAAATTTGGTCGATAGATGGCGATGTTGGAGTGGTACTCGAAGCGAGTCCATGTAATAAACATATATAAAATTTTCAAAATTTTGATAAATATGGAGATTGAGGGGTGAGAATTGGTGAACGTTATATATATATATATAAAGTGATCACCAGCCGAAGACGGGTCGTAAGCCCTGTAATTACCTTCCATATTTCTATATATCATTCTTTTAAAATATAATAAAATAGCTTTGTCTCTATGAGATATCTGATATTTATTTAATTTGATTTTTTTTTAAACACATTTGCCCAAAAAAATGCTTTGTACGTTTAATAAAAACGTAATAGAATGTGTTTGGGACACATTTGTGCTTGAGCGAGAATGATGTACTATGCCTTCCACCTCCCCCCCCCCCCTTCCTAACCTGCCTCGGGGCCAGTCGATCGGCGTAAAATAGAGCGAGAAGTGTGTCTACGTGACCATCTATTGCAGTCTGAATCATTCAAGATCCTGAACGGAGACAGAGTGAAAACCCTAAGTTACAGTCCACATTGGAGATGCCAGTAGAACGGATTGTGGTGAGTGGAACTTCCTTCCGAATCCTGATTCTTCCGGCATCTATGCCATCACGCAACACTATTAAAACAATGTAATCGCCAAAATATTAAAAGAGGAATTTTTCGAAAGAGTCTAGTCATAACAACGATTACTGCGGCTGAATACCGTCCGCCTTGACAAAGGACGGTACAATATAAATGATCCACGAGAGCGGTGAATCATTGTTACTGATAACAGTTTTAAAAAATTTATTACGTCTGATTTCATACCAGCCGCCGTTAAATACGACCGAGACAATTTTTCTTAATTTTATTATTTTTACGCGACTAAAACCTATACTATAATTGTGATATCGTTAGACTTGAATAGATGTGTGTATGAGCGGCGCACCGCCGGGGCGGGATGCGTATCTGTGGGCATGTGTGCGGGGATATAAAGGGCGCCCTCTCTCTGTGCGTGTCCATAGGCTTTATCGTTTGACTTGCTACTAGTGATATACCTCGTAAAAGAGTTTCTATTGGACCTTCACATTTACGAGGTGCACACTGAAGACGTACTCAGAAGACTAGTAGGTAATAATTTTATTTATCATTTATTACATCATTACAATTTTGGCCGTGGCACTAGACACGATGACACCGCAGAAAAACTGGTGGCCCGAGGGTAGAAGGAAGTCATGGAAGGTCACCAATACGATGGACCTACACGGACTGAACAAGAAATGCTACGGACCTGATTAAGTGGCGACAGATCGACCACTCTTACGTAAGTATCATAAATATTTCATTTTTATTAGTTACGATACTTTACTTCAAAGATCCACGTCATGATCTGCAATATCTAGACGCAGATCCATGATCACAAAAGTGACAACAGTCTAGAAAAGGAAATTATCCTGGGAACAAAATTACGCACCGAATCTCGTCTGATTGATAAGGTTGACTAATGACATAAAAGATAAAATAATCTTTGAAAATATCGTGACATCTCGACAAGTCCGCGGCACGCTTTGAATTAGTCACTCAACCACTGTAATCTCAGGACGAATTTACAATAAATGCACCCGTCGATAATGCCGGGCGCAATAATGCCACGAGCACATTTCCTGGAACGAGCGCTGATAAAAAATAATAACATGTGCATATATAAAACAAAGGTCGTGAGGCATACGAGGGCTGCCTAAAAAGTTTATTGACAAAGTAACAGGACATTTTTTCTTCAATTTTATTTTTATTTTTCTACATAGTCTCTTTGTAAGTCTGTACACTTCTCCCGGCGACTCTCCCATCCCTTTAACCCGTCCAAATAGTACTTGGAGTCTTTCTCTGCAAACTAGTTATTTACGAAGATGATGACGTCCTCATTTAACGAAAATCTCTGTCCTCCTTCAACTCAAACGATCGTCCAACAACAACGCGCCCAAAATGGCTGAAATTTTGGTGAGTACTTATCAAAGCGTGCGCAAAACATGTTCCCCAACTTTTGTTGACGAGTGTTGCCATCTTCGTGTTGGGGTCGGAAATTTTTCAGACACCCCTCGTATTATACTGTGCATCGCGCAAAATACCAGGCCAATTGGACGCATTCATTTCAATGTTGTCATCTAAAAGGAATTCTTCGTGATAAACACATTTTTTTAGTAAAACAGATTTTTGTAGACACAGCAATGTATTCGTGTCAAGGTCGCATTTAAAAATAATTAAAAAGTCTTAGAAAGTTCTTTTGGCGTATTCTATTTTAACACTTCTTGCAATCTGCTTTCTTGCACTAAAGCGAGAGACCAAACTGAGAGTACACACACAGAGAGTAGTACAGAGCTAAACCGTTATTTTAACCGTGATTGTGACTGTGATTTGTATTCCATTATAAATTGGAATATATACAAATCACAATCACCGATTGGCTCATGTAGAGCGATCGCACAGCATCAATATTACAATTTAACCTGATACAGTCTTTGATTTCATATCACGCTATTTCATTGACAAAATATTTGTCATAAATTTGTAACATTCTGGGAGACAGACACTGAGATGTTTCGACAAACTCGTATAAAAGACTTTCTAGAATGGTCTAGTCTTATCTTCGATTTGAGCTTGGAACGTCAAAAAATATTCTGGAATCATCTAGTCGTATAATAGATTTAAGCTGGACGTATTGGCAACACACAAGCCACCGTACACGGATGAGACTTTGATCTCTGGTTTCAGAAATTTGGCGGTAAAGGTCGGTTTGTATCAGTTGCTCATTCTATTCTGTATACAAAATTCAATAGGAATTGAACCAAAGATAGCTTTTTTTGTTGTTTGTTAAAAAAATACAATCGACAATGAATGACAACTCGCTCCGGGCTCAAATCTATGAGTCTCATTCATGTACATGCAGCATTACTACGCGAGACCTGACGTCTAAGGTATGTACAGTAGAACCTCGGTTAGCGAGCATTCCCAAATCTTACTCGTCATGTGAAACACCCGTTAAGTAAAAAATTCGATAATCCATCCCGAGCCGAAAAAAATTCTGAAAAAAGTTATAATTTATTTATTATTTATGATAATAATCCTTTTTTCTAGAAAACTATCTAGAGACACTTGTTTATGCATACGATTTAAAATTTTGCGAAAGTGACAAAGAATTATCGTTAAATACATTTGTAACGCGCATGCGTGAAGCAATTCCCTTATTGAGCTAGATGGTAGTCACTCTGCCGGGGCTGTTACCTCCTCATCCCCTGGCCAACTCTCCTCCGCAACATCTTGCAACGAAACAGAACGCAGCTCATCGATGCTCGACGATGTCGTTGTAATCCACAAATTCATCGATGTCGTTGTTATCCACCACACAATTCACAAAAAAGCACAATCACGAGCGACACTAAGATGTTGACGGAACGAGAGCTAATCACAGACTGGCAGCCGAGAAGCAAGCGCGAGCCTGAACAATGGACCCATTGTCTGTCTCCTCGTCACTCGTTATGCGAAACGTTGCTCGTTAAGCGAGTCATTCTTTTGCAATACGTTATGCGAATCACTCGTTATGGGAGATGTTCGTTAAGTGAAATTCAAATTTAAGTGACGGTAATTTTTATTTATTCTATTATGTTTATTGAATACAATATATAGAGAAAAAAAAATTTACTGTCATTTAAAAATGTATCAAATACGTACAAAGGTCAAATAGTTTTTTAGATCTTTACGAGATACCCACTGGTTGTATATTAATTACAAATTTATTTCTTGTACATATATATATATAATACATGAATTTTTTAATTTAAAACATTACTATTCGATTATTTGGTCGAAAGTCTACTGAAGCCAGTCATATTCTGACAGCCACAAGCGGTAGTCTGTCGTGACGTAATTTTCAACACACCAAGACCATGGTCATCGTCTAACAGGTGCCTACTCGGTGCATGGACGCTTTAAATAGATTTACATGCAGATTTAATTACTAAACTAATTTAAAATCAAATTATTTATTAAGGAGAACACATTCTTATTGTGAAGTTGTAATCATTCAGAACAGACGGTCTGTGATATTTTAAATACTAATTAAATGCATTAGTTAGAAAAATATACATATAAAATCAAGTTTATCGAAAAATATTGTTATTGCTACCGGGATTCGAACCTAGATCACTTTCCGATCCGGGGAAGGTGCATTAAGGTATTTGAGATTCTGTAAAAATAAAGTAGATGGCTTTCAAATAATGGAACGATAAATGTAATAATTTGAAAAGTGTAACATATAGGTTCGAAACTTTGTCGTCAACAGGTCTGCTGTAGCATAGTCGGTTAATGCACCTTCCCCGGATTGCAAAGAGATTCAGGTTCGAATCCCGGTAGCGACAACAATATTTTTCGATAAAATTTCATATGTATATCTTTCTAATTAATACATTTAAATAGTATTCCAAATTATTTCATCACAAATTCGTACATTTTTTGGTGATGTCTAATATCTATTACAGAGATGTGGTATTGGCGTCGTATGCTCACGTGAGCGAATAATTTTCCTCGACTCGTGTTCCGTATACCATAGACTGCGAGTAAAGAATGAAGAAATAAGGAAAGAATTTAAAGCTAATCTTAGTATAGTGAGTGAGATTAAGAAAGGATCACTAAGGTGGTTTGGTCATATGGAATTGGATGAATGAGGAGAGTGTGGTAAGAAAGATATATGACGCGAGTGTTGATGACATTAGAAATAGAGAACATCTGCGGAAGACTTGGCACGACCAGGTAAACTAAATAACTAGAAGACGGTCCTGTTAGAAGCCACAATAATTGGCGAGTTTGTATGAGAAGATGTACGAATGTGGATGAGGCGAGAATCGTGCGTCAGGACAAAAGAGTGTGGCGCTCTATCGGCGTGTGGATCTATAAATATTTTCGACTTTTTCTCTTCTTATTTTTACTGTCTTGTATTTCTGCAATAGAGGAGAAAGTTCATTCCTTTTTTTTTGCAGCGTTAAATTCGTTTAAATTTCAGTTACACTTTTATTTGCATCGATCAACTGTTTGTTTTTCAAATAAAATAAAATAAAGCAACAATGAACAAGCCGACTTTTAAGATCGCCGCCGGTCCGGCCCTGTCGCGCGCGAATAACGAGAAATTCTAATCTCAATCTAGATGCGTCACGCATTCAGATGAAGCCGAGGGCCGAGTCAAAACATCGGGCGGGTAGGTACCAGGCACTAGCGAAACGATCGGCGCGCAACTCCGGCCGTCACCATCGGGCAGATTGACACATTGGCGTGGCAACAGGCCGGCACGTGGGCGGGCGCACGTGACCGCGGGCGGCTGCGCGCGCAGCTCCCGGCGCGGGACAATTAATCCCTGTTAACCCCACCATGGCCTGAGATACATCCCAACGAACGGCGACATTAAGTGTAGGGCTAATTAAATCGATGGTGAAGCGTATTGAATAATGCTTCACGTTTTCATGTTTTGACGGCGAAAAACAATTTAGCAATATTTAATTTACTGAATTTTTACCTATAAAGGCACTGTTATTAAATAAATATCAGACATCTATCTATTTTTATTATAGAATATACCCTCCCATATTTTCTATGTATCATTTCCATTAAAAATATAATAAAAATAGCTTCGTCTCTGTGAAATATCTGATATTTATTTAAAAACAATTTACATGCAGAGAGAGGGGAACAAATACCATTGAATAATTCTGACACTTATTGTGAGAACTGTCACTACGTGTGTCACGAAAGTGAGTAGATGAGTGGTGGGGACGAACCTTGTAAGAGACCGTCTCTGGGGGAACAGCTCTCTTCCATCACAGCTCCACCTGAATAACTAGTCTATCTCTGAATGTATAATTTATATTACTGTATATCGTGTTGTAATAAACGTATAATATTATTACCTGGAAAGACTTAGTTTCACTTACACAGATTGGGCCAACTCGGACTGACTGATGTAAAATGCATATAACTTTTGTAATTTTTTATATATATTAATTTTTAAAATATATTATTACATGAAAGTGTACTTTGTTAACTTTTTTTAAACTATGTGTGGAAAATAACACCATTAAAATGACCTCCATTTTCTTGTTGACAAATAATTGCTCTTTCTAAAGTATTTTGCATTGCATTACGCGACGTGTCTCCAAATTTGTTATTTCTGTACGAATACTTTGTTTAAGCTCCTGAATTGTTGCTGATTTGTTTATGTAAACTCAGCCTTTTAAGTAGCCCCACAAAAATAAATCAGGCGCCATCAAAACTGGGGAACGGGTAGGCCAAGCAAACAAAGCATTTTTTTGAAATTAGCCGTACACCGAAAATGATCGTCGCGAAACATAATAAAATCAAATAATTTTAGTGATGAGCAGGGGGAGAATAACTACCGATGCAAAAATTTAGATCGCTCAAATAGTGTAGGTTTATATAGAGAACAGATGAATATTAAATTTTAATATATACAGTTTTTAAAAAAGGAATGGCATACATACTAAGACGTGCACGGATACAAATGCGAATATCTGTAAAACTTATTTTATCATTTTAAACAAACATTATGTAAACGTTATTATTTATGTTTTATTTTAGGATCTCTTATACAGAGTGTAACAGACCTAGTACACAATATTTTATGAGTGGATACCTGTCTTAATTACGAGTCGAAAATGTTCAAGGAATATGTGCAAATTATACGCCGTTACGGAAAACATTATTGTTCGAATTTGTTACAAAATCATGTTAAGCTTTAAGTCTACGTACTTCGAAATAAATATTTACGAAATGTATCCATTAATAATCCATATTTTTGCTTCAGGTCCTAAATCATTTAACAAAATATAGTCTCGGCGCTTGAAACTAGATGTCTTTTAATTTCTTGTATTCAATATATAATTGGGAATCAATAAAATATTTTAATTAATCGAAATAATCACATATTTATATATTTGATATGGTCGAGTTTAGCACATCTTGCTTGAACATTTTCGACTAGTAATTAAGTCAAGTATTGCACCCATAAAATATTGTGGACTAGGTCTGTTACATTTTGTATAATATTATACTTTAAATTAATATATAAAATTAAAATATATTGGTCTTACGGACGCAACGTTCATAATACACCCTATCTTAATGTTTAAGAATGAGTTCTATACCCTTGTATAGAACACATTCTTTAAGACAATGCATACCTCAAAAATGCATCACCTAATTATGACCAAGGCTAATGCTGACGCCTACAGCCTTTGGACAGAGAAGCGGGCGAATATTGCACCAACAAGAACACAGATATTTAATATGAAAAAAATATGTAGGTACATAGATGTGTGATTTTTTTTCCAATTTTTCCAATTCCTTAGAGTCTACGACATAGTACTCTACATGCGGCTAGACCGCCAAATCTACTGCTACAAGTGCATCAGCGCTAATCGCTTTGACACTTTTACTAACTACCTTATTGTAATAAACATCACACGTGTTTTATATTAATACATGAATTGGAAGGGTAAAAAATTCTGATAAAAAACTCTCTAAACAATTTACTGGAAGTTAAACGTTTCAAATAGATGTGTGATTTTTCGACCGCGGCACATAAACAACAATTGCGAGCGATTCGGAGCAAAATTCAAGTTGCTGGTGATTTCATCGACCAATAAAAACGTTTTGCATAACGGATATATCGACCGGTTTCGGTTTACGCCCTGTAAAGGATTTTAAAGGAAAATTAATTGTCTAACTAAGGTAAATGAATCCCATCATTTCCTTCAATAAACTTGCAAGCACACAAAATAATATATTTGCTTCAATGGTCTAATACGAATCTGCCGCGATGACTCAAAATTGAATAAACTTCAATTTTTTAAATTAGTCTTTAAGAAAAGGCAGACGAAACAATTATTAATAATAAATGCACGAATAAGGATATATTATATTTACGTAGAAAGCAATCACTTTGTGGTTTGACATATTAGATTAAATAAAATATAATCACTTTGTGTGAAACCACAAAATTTATTATACGTCAACCGGTTTCGCTCATCTTAATAATCAAATAAATTTATCCATTAGCCTCATATCGGGTATGTTTCCTTTAAAATCAATTTAATATCAATCAACGCTGTATGTTCCCCTCCCTTAATGTCCCGTCTAACTATATATATGTATTCTGTCTCTCTCTTTCACATGTAATTTTATATTCTATCTCTCCATTTAAGTATATATTATCTTTGAACGTCTGTAACCAGTGTGACGATAGTCAAAAAATAATTCAAGAAACTGCATTCAGAAATTTAAAATTAATCTAAAGTAAATGATTAAGATGTTAGTATTCAAGTATTTGATAAAAATTAAAAGCAAATCATAAATAAGTTTGTAATAAATGTTGTGCAAATTTCCGCATAATGACCACACCCTAATTCTGTTAGGTCGGTTTCGTGTCATCTCAATATCAATGGTTACAATTTCGGTGGTCACATAAAAGAAAAACGATTAATTTTGAATACTAAGAGCTTGCGCAACCTCCGTTTAAATCAAAACAGAGATCACGTGCATTCATTTTAATATTGTAGAAAATTTTTTGAAATATATCTCAAAATAATATACGAGTTCCTTGAATATGAAATAAGACGAATGAGATATGTAAAATAATACTAATTCGAAGGGTTGGCATATATATATATATATATATATAATATATTACCTGAGATAAGAGCCTTATCCTTCCAACAATGGGAGGATGAGAATATATATAGATCAGGGTTGCCAACTAAACGCGAATAAGACAAAATATCATTAGCAAACAAAATGAAATGATGCCGGCTGTAAATAGTCGGAATAAGACTGGAAAGATTAGAGAAAATACGAAAATACTAAATGAAAATTAGGTATCTGTGAAAATTAAATGATGATCTGCGATATACTGTTCTGGTGAGTTAAATGTGCCGGCAGTGGTGTGCGTGGAGTGTGAGTCTCTTATATGTTTTTATTTTGTGCAGTCTCGTTTCCCGGAAGGGAGTGCCTCTTCACTTCCCCTCTTCGTATTATATTATATTATTTTCTAATAAAATGAGTCAACCGGAGACAATGAGGAACAAATTTTGGTACCGCCCTGTCAATATGCGGGGCGCTACCGAACAGCTGCCTGGTAGCATTAAAAAATGACAACTAGGCCTTGAGCTTATTGTATCGGTCCTGGGTAAGCGGTGGATCCGCTCTCATTGTGGAAATTAAATGTCGTATTGAACAAGTTCGATGTGCATCCTTCCGCATGAACAAAGCGTTGTACAGCCACGATCTGACATAAAATTTGCGAATGAGAATGGCACGATGCTACGCGTACGACGCACTTTTATATGGAATGGAATCATGAACCCACTGAAACAATGCTCATGATCCATTTGAAATATGGATCTATAAATGGACACCAAAAATAAGTTGGCTCGATATTATTTGTTTGTTGTGATTATGATGCGAAGGGAAAAAGAAATCCTTAAAACAATAAAACCCGGAAACTTCAATATTTTGGCGATATTCTGCATCTCATCATTCAAGAGAAAATTGCTAGCAGAAGAGGGTCCGGAAGACGAAGCGCATCCTTAAAGAATTGTCGCCAACTCATGATCGCTAATGTTTGTTAAACGGACAACCATTAGAAGATGAAGAAGCTTGCCAAAGCTGGCTAGCTGAAGAATTTTTAAAATAAAATTGTCAAATTACGAACCGCGAGTCAATCACTGATATCCTTGAGTCACACTCACTATCAGTGACTGAATATCTGGGAATATCGTGATTCATTTTTTTATTATATTAATATTTGGCTGTGAATCGTGATTCAGCGCCTGCGCATTTGAGACGAAAATATTCATAAAGGAATGACGTTATAATTCGTGATCAGCGTCATCCAGTAGATTTATTCCCAAACATTCTACGCCTTTGATCTGAAACACTGAGAATTTGACTCGAAAAATAAACTAAATTGTTTTAAGCGTTTTCATTCTCTTTGTGATGATATTAAATTAGATATATATTAATTATTTATTTCGTGTATTGTGATATCGTGCGGCGCGTGCGTATTAATAATGAAACTGTGATCACAGTAACAGTTTTCAATCACTGATATTATCGAATACCAATCACAATCACACCAGTGAGTCAAGAGTAGCATTTTTTCTCATCACTACCTGTTACCCTGCAATATGTGGCTATCGATGAAATGTTGTGTGGAGTGTGCGATATCCATATGTATATTTTTTTGACATCCGTAAATACGGTAAACTTCATGTTGCCCACATCTGAAACACTCCGGTAATAAAAGGCTTCAATGTGTTGAAAGTTTTTGTTAATTAAAGATTAATAGGTAAGGAACTTAACCTCGATTTTCATGTTTTAAATTTATCTTTTCTATATGAAAAAAAAAATTTCCGGCACTAGCCGCGCGTGTATTTTCTAGGTCTAATATGAACGAATTTTTTTCAATATTTTTCCGTATCGGATAAAGCACAAAAACAAAGAGAAAAATTGATTTTATCCAGAACTCTCTTTTAAGTTTTTAAACAGCTGCCATTTTGAAACAAGCCCAAACATAGTCGAGATATCTACCGGAGAAATTTTTCTGAAAAATTTGATTTGAAATCAGGTAAGAACTACACGAATTATCGTATCCATTCGTTATATCTATACTTGTAAAATAGTATACAAATCTGTTATTAAATACTAATTAAATGTATTAATTATAAATATATACATATAAAATCTATTTTGTCGAAAAATATTGTTTTTGCGCTACCGGGATAACTCTGCACACACATTAACTAATGCAGCAGCATTTAATTTTTGACTAACGAAGAAGAAATTCAACAATTGTCAGTGTTGCAAAATAAATAAAACTTTGAGAATAATACTCGGAAAAAACAGATATACTCAGAACAATGCAATGCTGAAATATCTGAATATGATGAAGTTTAAGCAGAAAATATATTTTAATATAATGGTATTTATTTACTAAATCCTCAATAAGAAAATATCAGCGGAATTTACACGAAAAATTGATGCAAATCAACATGAGCACGAGCATCGTACAAGAGGAAGGGATAGACTAAGACTGCCATTCAGGAAGAAGGCCAAATTTCAGAAATCGATGAAATTTTTTAATGAAATGCCAGAAAACATAAGAAAAGTGGAGAAATTGAACAGATTTAAAATGAAACTGTAAAAGATATGTTTTAGTAAAAAAATCTTTAATTTTGTTTATATTAGAGCATACATATGTATGCACTATGTTAAGAATTAAATAAATAAAATAAACAATTTCAGACCAATTTGTAGGGAGGCTTCTCGTACTTAATATACTTTCCTGAACTACTACATTATGGATGTTTTTATTTACTATATGTTGCTATGCTATTTGCCAACCCTGATGTGGGTCCCGACGCGACCTAGCCCGGAGCAGCTGGGCGGAAAACATCTCCTTCCGTCCGCTACCCTTCGTATCGCGAGTTTACGGTTGTTCAAGAATCTTTTCATCCACCTCTATTCAATCCGCAATCTAGCGATCTTTTTCTGATTTCAAATATATATTTTATATCTCCCCATTGAAATACCATTCTACATTTGTATCACATCATTACTGACAATGTCAACATCTGCAAAATACAGAATATTCATACCATTTTGTACTGTATTTCGGTTAAAATTAAATTAAATGTATTTAATTAGAAAGATATGCATATAATACTGGGATTCGAACCTGGATCTCTTTCCAATCCGGTGAAGGTGCATTAACCAACTATACTACAGCTGACAGTACTTTTGACGACAAATTTTCGAACCCATATGTTACACATTTCAAATTAACACATCTATCGTTCCATCATTTGAAAGTCATCTACTTTGTTTTTACTGAATCTTTGAGTAAACCGATAGCAGACGCCATAATTAACAATACAAACATTTAATTAGTGTTTAAAATATCACAGACTTATGTTCTGAATAATTACAACTTCACAATAAGAATGTGTTCTCTTTAATAAAATAAAATTATTAACATTTTTTGTGATATAATTTTTTTATTTTGTGATACTGGTCAAATTTTTCATGGTTTCGTCAATATATACTATTTATATAAGTACGCATTTTGTAAAAAAAAAAAAAAAAGAGTAGGAAATGTCAAAATGTAAGATACTTCTAATTGAATTATTTAAAAACGGCAACGTTAAATATGTCAATTTTCTTATTTTCCCACATTCCTCACATCTCCCACATGTATTGTATCGCCCACACAGCATCTTTACAAATGCTACAGACCAAATCTCGACACAAAGCTATCTTTGTGAGAATTAAAAAAAAAAAAAATCTAAAAATAGACTTCATTCTTCAAAGTACCACATTTTATAGATCATCAATATGACTGACTGAATCATCATAAATTAATTATGGTGACTAATCAATCATCATAATATTTATTATTTCGCGGGAAATGAACAATGACGCAGTGAAACGTAGCAAATAAAATATCAAACACCTTACAGCATAGCAACTGACAAAATATAGGGTGTCCAGCAGAAAAATTTCAAGATTAAATTGTAATTGCTCGTAAAGCATCAGGGTGAGGTAAGAGAGAGAGGTATTGTTCGACGCGCGTGATTTGCTGATTTGACAGTCGCAATGAGTCACTGGTCGGGAGCGCACCGCACGTTCGCGGTTGGGCAACATTTAAATTGCGGTGATTCATTGGTTCGTGCATGTCGCGCTTTTTGTACTCACTTTAATATTCGACGAGTAAGTGATGAGGCCGAGCAAAGTTCAGACAAGAAGGGACAGTGGTTAACCAAACTCCTCCGGGACCGTCAACGTCAGCAGCGACGCCAGAACATGTGGCTCAAGTTTGACGTGAAATTATGCGCAATCCGCGTAAATCGATAAGGAAGATTGCAGCCTGTACTGGAATAAAAAAATCAACAGTGCACGTTATTTTTAATACAAACTGCAAATCGTGCAGTTTCTCAATGAAAATGACTATTCTTTACGTGAAACCGTAACGAGAACGATGCTGGAACGTTTTGGAACAGCACGAACGCTTGCAAACATATTGTTTACTGACGAAACACATTTTCATATCGACGGCTATGTTAATAAACAGGACATGAGATACTGGTGCCCCGACAACCCGAGAGAACGCCATCAAAAAAGTTTGCATTGTCCAAAAACGACAGTGCGGTGTGCAATTTCTGCCCGAGGGATAATTGCCCCTTATTTTTTAACCAGCGAGTTTTTGGTAGCGCAACTGCAGCCATTTCCCGAGTTCAACAACAGAACACAATTTCAGCAAGACGGTGCCACTCCACACACAGCTAGAGTTTCAATGGAGAAGCTGAGGGGAATTTTTCCCAATAAATTAATCAGCAAGTACGGAGACATACCCTGGGCACCTCGGTCACCGGATCTTGCACCGTGCGATTTTTTTTTGTAAGGATTACTTAAGTCGAGAGTTTACAGCGACAATCCTCGAACAATTCAGGCCCTACAAGAAAATATCCGCCCTTGAAGTTGCTGCCATTCAACCGACGCTTTGCCCTCGCGTGTTCGCAAATTTAAGTCATATTATAAGATTGTCTTGAGAGATATTAAACTCCATTTTGAATTATTATATAAATATGAGAATAACATTGTAGTTTTTTTTTATTATTTAATATTAAACTTGAAAATTTTCCGCTGGACACCCTTTATAATATATATGTGAGCTGTGCTGTTTACTTGTAAGCTTTTCACAATATAATCTAGCCTGGGATTTAGGTAATAAAACCAGCGACTTATTGCGATATTGTCGAGTGTCAACAATTCAGATAATAAAACGTGTAAAAACACCGCAAAAGCGACAATATGTGAGATTAACGCTTGAGCAGTACGAACTCGTCAGAGATCGGCCGACATTTTGGATTGGGATATTATTCAATGTGCTGTATCGCCACAGTCAGCAGCAACAGCCACATATCATATGAGAATTGTGTACTTTACAGGAGAGAGAGAGAGAGAGAGAGCCAGAACCAGTTTTAAATAATTTTTGTACAATAACTCAAGTGTTGTATTGTACTGTACCTTTATAGAGTTGTAAAAAAGGAGCAGATTCTTTCTAAACTGTAACTGAACTAAACTTAGGTACGATACCCTTGACTTGTGCGCAGTTGACAGGGAGGTTACAGATGATATGTGGTGATTACATTACTAGTAATACAGAACGATTCCCCGTGAAAATTCAAATCCAATAATATAAATATCTTAATTTGACAAAAAATTGAGATATGCGATGCTTAGGTGGCGATATTTAAACGGACGTAGATTTTTGTAAATCTGAAAAAATATCAATATAAATAAATATTAATTATTTTTTTTAAAACAAAAATCACGTTTTGAAAATAATTAAAATTTAATGTATGTTTATATGGCTGTTCTCTATAGGTACGGTACTATTCTAAACCAAATTTTGCGCAATTACTCTCTAGGACCCTACGCAAAATACATACACCCTTCCCCTAGCCGCTGTGTATTATATCCATCATTGCCAAATTTTACTCATTTATATTTTAGAACATTGAGAAAAATATAGTTACAATAATTGTTAAATATATATATATTAATATAAATTGTACATTGTTTATTGCATTTTATTGTGTGCATGAATTTGACGTACCTATTTAAAGAAAATTAAAAAACAAAAAGTCAAATAATGCCCAAAATATCATCCGCAAACACGAGTCGAACAAGTAATAAGCCTTATTTAATAATGCTGATAAAAACAATACAATTGAACACCCTCGTATAAAATCAAACGCTAAGAGAGCATTAATAATCTTTGCGGCCCACGCGCATAGGGAATAATTTCCCTTTCGCGTTAATTATAATTTCGAGATTTCCACAAAATTACTCACGCGGGCGGTGGGTTGTTTGTAAATAATTTAGGGAATTATATCAATTATACACGTGCATGATCAGCCAGATAAATTTATTAAAATAATTAAGTAATAAATTTACACATGAGCCGAACACAATATTGAAATAATTGATAATAAAGCGAGAATGTAATTGATTTCACAATAGGGTACATATTCAGAATGTCAGTTGATAAACGACGCGCGGTGAGTGATTAAATTTTTACAAGGACTTTATAATTAAAAAAGTGCTATTAGTATTATTGTCGAGGTTGGCCAATAGCTAGCGACAACACGGGACGTTAATTGTAAAAAAGAAAACAATGTAAAATAGTGAAGTGCGTCCCGCGAAAGACAGAGAACCCCACCTACCAACTCGGTCGCACACTAAATGGTTTACAGATTAGGCTTTCTCTTTCTTTCTTGTATTTTTAAGAAAATGTTCTTGTCGGTATAGCTATTTCCAATTATATCTGTTCTTCGCAAGTTATACTCCCTTGTAAGCTATCAGATTTATTTTAATTCGTGATTTTTAGTTCTATCTACTTAGATTTAATTACTAGCAATCAAGTTGCGATTAAGTGACAAGTTTAGATACATGTCGCGATAGCCAAAACATAGAAAGAAAATAATATTATTTTTTAAATACTAATTAAATGTATTAATTTTATCGAAAAATATTTAGTTGTTGCTACCCAGATTCGAACCTGGATCTCTTTTCAATCCGGTGAAGGTGCATTATCCAACTATGCTACAGCAGACAGTACCTTTGTTGACAAATATCCGAACCCATATGTTACATTTTTCAAATTGATACATCTACCGTTTTCATCATTTGAAAGCCATCTACTTTGTTTTTGGAAAGAGATCCAGGTTCGAATCCCGGTAGCAACAACAATATATTTTTCGATAAAATTGATTATAAATGTGTATCGTTCTAATTAATACATTTAATTAGTATTAAAAAAAATATCACATACCTATACTAATTAATTATACATATTATACATTCTTATAAATATACAAAAAAGGCGAACAAGCTTCATAATGTAAGAGATGTTCATTGTCTCCTTAACTAGACCGAAGTCTGTACTAAAGGAGACAGGTTCATCCGTTGTTTAATATATCTTTTTTTATATTATTTATATATATTTTTTATTTAAACCAAAAATATTACGAACGAAGTAAACAGGGTTTCAAAAGAATTCTTATAACATAATAAATAAGTAAAATACTCTCGCTATCCCATGATTGAAACACTATGCAAAACAGAAAAATTAATATAAAGAAATTATCAATAAAATATGAATTAAATATATTAATTAGAAAGATATACATATAAAATCAATTTTATCGAAAAATTATGTTGTCGCGCCACCGGAATTCGAACCTGGATCTCTTTCCAAACCGGGGAAGGTGCATTATCCAACTATGCTACAGCGACGATATTTTTAGCGACAAATTTTCGAACGATTTAATCGTTCCATTATTTGAAAGAGCCATCTACCTTATTTTAACGGAATCTCAAATACCTTTGAGTAATCTGATAGCAGACGCCAAAATTATCAATTCATTTTTATTAAATTATAATTACAACTTCACAATAAGAATGTGTTCTACTTAATAAAATAATATTCAACTGCTGTGTGCCGGAAAAGCGAAAGAAAAAATAAACCTTTTTTCGCCAGCGAGTTGTAACAAATTTCGAGTACCTAAAATTTTCCCTTCTTCAATATTCCGCAGCTGCGCTTCCGCGTACTACACAAAAGACTTCACGCATCATTCTGACAAAACAGATTTGCATCAAAACAAGTCGCCAAATTTCTTCAAAAGATTTATGACACAAAATATAAAGGAATCGTTTCCAAGAATTTTAAGTGCGAGTATCTTGACCGCGAAACATAATAATTGGTACACATATCACCCATTTGGCATCATGTGTTTGGGACATCATTTCAAAATATTTTATGATTTCGGTACCTAATAACGTATATTGTTTATTTTATTGGTAAACTGAAAACTACCCACAATATATTCACAGTTCAAAAAAAAAAAAAAACAACAATTGAAAATTGTACAGTTTTGTAGCAATATTTTCCCCACGTCTGCTCTACTAGGTAAACACTAGTGGCGTGTCGTAGGTATAGATTTAGATTGTGCTGTTACTAATTATATTATACAATCATATATAATATATGTACTTTCGTTTAATCAACGTCTTTAAACAAAATAAATCCGTCGTTTAGACGACCCTACCATGTATTTATTTGTAATTTTAGAGTACTATTAATAGTGTTTTTAAAGTATAAGTTTTATCGTAAATAATACATTCTTACCCATATAAAAAATGTATGGACATTTTTAAGAACACTTTCTATGAATGAACATGATTTATTTATTGTTTGAAAATCCTTAACGTAATAACTAAAGGAAATAATTATTTATATTAAAGGTTAACGTAGGAAATAGTTCTGCCAATTGCTTTTTGTTTTTTCCAAATCAAAAACCAATCCATGCGCCAAATTTAAAGAACAATCATGAAATCGACACGTTAAAAACAAAAATAGTAAAATTCGCGAATTAGGAAAAGAAGAAGTAGACACTTCAATGATTTGCACGCAGTTGTAAGCCTTTCAATTCAGTAAATAGTCAATTATATGACTTGAGTAATACACTAGTTAAAGATAGAACATAATAATGTGAATAGCTCGATGCGGCGAATGGACAAGAGCGCCATGACTACAGCGGTGAGTTATCGTGGTACTTTTTAAAACTAAGTAATTAAGTCTCTACTGGTACACAGATAGCGCTAATTATAAAATAATGTTTTCGTTTATGGTAGTCCAATTATTTAATTTATATTTGTTTCCCAGAATTTTTAGTAATGCACAGTTTTTTTGCTCGTATGTACTGGCATCTCATGGCAGTCTATTTGATCGCTAACTTTTTTAGGTAATTTAGTGCATACCTATTTGGTATATACCAGACGAGGTGGGCGGTTTTCATCTAAGGTCACAACAGCACACCGAATGAACCGAGACGACCTTACTCTATACCCAGAGCACGCGGCTCTGGCGCGGGTCCAACTATCGCTGTTACATTTCCGCGATCTGAACACACACAAGCGGGCCATTCACGTCAGACTTGTGGCTCTGGAAGAATCGAGAACACTTGTAGCTATGTGTAAAGAAAATGAGTTAGTTGTCTTGGCGAAAAAATTTCACCACCGTCAGTCATTAACCTCGGAAGACAGACAGATATATGTAAAGATATCCACGTGTTTGTAAAACTTTCCGCGTCTGTTTTTGTTCTGGGAATTATCGGATAGTCTATTGTTATTACATTTGCGGAGGCTATGAACGCGTCTCACAGTTACCCGGTCGCAAAACCGGGCTCTCAATAGTTCGACTACTACCCGTCTTTCCGATCGCAAGCGTTAGACCAGCCTACAGTAGCAACTTGCGCGTAGCTTTAGAAAGATGTCCCAATAAAAGCGCCATTTTTTTCAAAAAATTTTAAAAATTTCATTTGTCAACCTTGCGATCAGTAAAAATACAAAAATGGAAAAGGTTTTAATGAAACATTTCGTACACTTCGTGAAATATTCGGTCGAAATTATGTTCCAAAGAAGTCATGAACTAGAAGATTAATTTTAAAAAAATGAGGATTACCCGTGCTTCATAAGAGTGGGCATGTTCCATGTGTATCCAGTTATGTGTGTTCTTATATTTAAAATAAAAACACTGTTTGTCCAAGCCCGTACACCCACCCAACTCTAATCCTTTAGTCTTAAGTTTAGTATTAGTAACATTACTGAAGATAATGACCCGCATTGAAAACGTTATAATAAATAACAAATTAATGAAAGTAAACAGGGCTTTTACTTTAAATGTTTTTTGACGGTTTGATACTAAAAGAATGTAGTAAATAATCAAACATTGAACGATTTTATTATTACAGAATGTATACAATATTCAACCGTTCCAGTTTAATGGCAGTGCATAAAGTAGCCGCATATATTTCGCGGATCTCTATACGTACTTGTAATCAAATTTTAATATGCATTCGCAAATATACTACATCAGTAAACAAAAGATTCTTTGTTGCGATATTAATATCATAATCGGAAATATATTAAATATTTCACGATGCAAGGTGAACTTCACGATGAACTGCTAGCAAATAAGAACAAGATCTCGAAATACCGAGAGTCTGCTTTGTGTGCAGTTTGGTGACCCGATGCAGATAATCGTCGCTCGGAGGTACACATTTTTCTGCCTTATTACTGATTCAACAGCACCTATTGTTTGGTGCGTAATCTTGTGCATGTGGTCCCGAGGTACACACTCGCAAAAGGCGGCGTGTGGTGCGCGACTTTTTACCATTCAGATAATCGATGCCCTCTGACGCGCCACTGTGTGCGTCATTTAATGTGATGATTAAATAATAATAATAAATCTCGAGTTATATATATATACTTACTTACTTACCTTCACGCCGTTTCTCCGCGGGGGTAATAAAATAATACAGCGCCATACTCCTCTGTCCTAACACACAATTCTCGCCTCATCAATATTCATACATCTTCTCATACAAAATCGACGATTGTTGAGGCTTCTAACAGAACCATACTCCATTATCTGGTTTACCTGGTCGTGCCAAGTCTTCCGCGAACGTCCATCAACCATTTCTGGTGCCATCAACACTTGCGTCATATATCTTTCTTAGCATTCTCTCCTCATTCAACCGTTCCATATGACCAAATTTTATATTGTAAATACTAATTAAATGTATTAATTAGAAAGATATACATATGAAATCAATTTCGTTGAGATAAAACTGATTTTATATGTATGTATTTCTAATTAATACATTTAATTAGCATTTAAAATATCACAGACCTGTGTTCTGAATAATTACAACTTCACAATAATAATGTGTTCTCCATAATAAAAGTGCATCCCTTCCGGCCTCGACCACGAGAATTAGGTAGATTTCAAGTGTGTTTAGGGGGTTTTAGTCTAGTAAATCCAATACTATCGGAGCTGTGAATTTTTAAATGTTTTGAACACCCGCTATTTTGAAACAAGATGTAGGATCAGACTGATAAACGAACATGGCCCAGATATCAGCTGGTCCAATCGATCTCCGATCTCCACTCCTCTATTCTGAGCCATAATTCTCCAATCATCCGGAGAACATTCAGCATCCAACGTGGTCACGGTCTTCAATGTTCCCCCTCCCCCTCAGGTTTATGGAATGTCAGTCGCACCCCTGGAGACTCTTCCATCTGAGCCAGATACCGATATCGATATACAGATAAGTTCAGCAATACCAAGATCGTATATAGATAAGCATCGAACTCTAAATAAGCTTAATCTAACTATGATACAACAGACAGTACCTTTGTTGACAAATTTTCGAACCCATATATCACATTTTTCAAATGAATACATCTACCGTTACGTCACGGTACTGTCTGCTTTAGCATAGTTGGATAATGCACCTTCCCTGAATTGGAAAGAGATCCGGGTTCGAATCCCAGTAGCAACAAAAATATATTTTTCGGTAAAATTGATTGTATATGTGTATATTTCTAATTAATACAATTAATTAGTATTTTTAAAAATATCACAGACCAATGTTCTGAATAATTACAACTTCACAATAATAATGTGTTCTCCATTCGATTTACGTTACAGCGAGTCTGAATATATTTTTTTTAAATACTGCATAGGTATTTTTTAAATAAAAGCAACACGGGTTATACATATGAAGCTGATACATGTATATATATTATACATACAAGAGATATTTACTTCGGGTCCAGCTCTCAGCGGTCACCCTCGGCCCATTACCACATTTCACACCCCGAATGCTTAAAGGCAGCCTCACATCGGATCGCCAACGCCAACGGAAAAGTTACAATCTGTAAAAATATATCATTTCGTCCGCCGTCCAGCCCGTCGCGCGGTCTCGACGCCGTAGAAAGATCAATTCGACTTCCGACGGCGGAACTAACTCGAGTAATTAAATTTGTCCACACCTTTTCCGAAAATTCGAAGTAGAAATCTATTATATACACGCATCTATTAAAACAAATCAGGTATGTCACATAAGTACGCCGCTCCCAGAATTTGGAAACTAGAACAATCTGTTGTCGGTAGTGACTTTTCATAATTATCTCATTCATATCGTCAAATTATGTTCTGATTACATACACGTATATTTTTTTTCCTGTAGAAACCAAACCAGCTTTTGCTAAATAATCTTATATAAGAAAAAAATGCCTATCCTGACTAATAAATCATTTATAATGATTTGATCAATTGATAAAAATTAAAAAATCAAAATTCAATTGGTTTATATCATGTATTACTGATACAAACAAATAATAGAGGAACGATTAAATGTATTAATATCAAAAAGGTAACATATAGGTTCGAAAATCTGTCGCTAAAAATATCGTCGCTGTAGCATAGTTGAATAATGCACCTTTCCCGGTTTGGAAAGAGATCCAGATTCGAATCCCGGTGGCACAACAACAATATTTTTCGATAAAATCGATTTTATACGTATATCTTTCTAATGAATATATTTAAAATATCACAAACCTATGTTATGAATAATTACAACTTTACAATAAGAATGTGTTCTCCTAAAAATAATAGATATAATATCATGTTTTAATGATAAATCATATTAAAACTATTTTACGTTCAAAAATATGTCGAGATATCATGTGTGAATTTTTTTCAAAAATGGTGCCATATAATTTACAGTAATAAAATAGCCCGATTTCCGATTTCCGTCGTGATCACTTTACAATTCATACATTTTAATTGTATTCGAATTAACAGTTGAAATTCTAATAATTAATAATTAATAATATTAATAAATGATAGTCAAATTTAACTTTGGTTTCGAATTATCTCCTAACTACTTGAAAATTTTAGACGCTTGTTTTTAATGAGATAATTATTGTAAGAATTCTGATACTAAATGTCAATTTTGTGCCAAAAAAACATACACGTTGTAGAAGGATTTTTTTTATAATACGCGAGACGTTATTCATTAAATGCATTTACGAATGATATGACAAGATTTGTTTTTTTTTTAATATTCAAAATTATAAATGAAAACATGTTTTCTAGAATTTTTAGTAAGGTATCATGAGAATCGGCGTAATTGACTTTTAATTTAAAATGTACATATGTAAAGCTGTACTGCTATTTTTGTTTATATTTGAATTTGAATTTCCTATTTACAACTCGTCAAAAATAATGATAATATTTGCTTTTAGTTTTTATGTAAAAAAATAATCTTTTCCATGCTTGTTCAATAATATGTCTGTAAGGATTGGAAATGATATTCGTCGTATGTGATACTACTATTGTCATTCCAGTCAGAGTGAATATGATTGTGAAGCTGCGTTAACACTCTCGTTCCTCAAATGCCATTAACGTGTACAGCTATCACAGTGGTTTACGATTGGGTAAAATTTGTTTGCGCTTCTTGTTAATTGGAACTCAACACTTCTTCTTTTTTTAAATAGGCAATCCACCCTTCGAGAGTAATTTGTGCTATTAATCAAGTTAAAAAATTTGTTTTATAGAAAAAAGTACAATAATATTATAGAATAGGAAATACTATATTACAAGTCAATACTATTGTCGCTCAAAAAACTTGTTATTATAGATTAAACGTGGCGAGTTAAGGGAAAGAAGATGACACAAGTTAACCGGGAGCCGAAAATTACTATTGACGAGACTAATGTAAAAAAAACCTGTGATCCGCAATGGACAGGCAAAAAAGACATGGTCAAGTGTTTCCTCCTCGGCACCACACTCACACGTTGGGGAATCTATTAAGTTCAATCTGAACAAATGAGAGGCCACCTGGCAATGCCCAATTCTCATTCTAGAGATATTTGAGACTGTTCTTTTGGAGACTTTCCTTTTTGAGAACCAGGGGGTGCGAGGAATAGATCTTTGAATTACTTTAAGACGATTACCCTTATGATTATTTACACAAAATTAAAAAAATATATAGGAATACTTGAATATTTATTTATATAATTCTTAACATAGTACATACATAAGCACTCCTATATATGTTCGTCAATGAATCGTAAGACGATGGTAAAACCGAAAATCATCGGTAAAATATGGCGGACTCTTCACAGCTGTTTCAAAAGTCATCGGTCACATTGATACTTTGAAAGTTGCAGCATACAATAAAGCGTGATTTCATGATTATTCGTCTTGTCACACTGTGAGGCGAGATTTCTCATCTATGCTTTGACAGTAGTAAAATTGACGTACGTTTTTTTTTTACTACGGGCGATGGTAAAAAGTTAATATAGTAAAAATCACATTTACTGTAGATCACAACTGGCCCCAAGTAACAGTTTTTGACAAATGAAATTTTAAAATGTCTAAAATAAATGTACTATAATTTCATTCCTTCCCAGCTAAATGTACACACAAACATGGGAGTATTTATTGTAATCATTTGATTTTATATTACTTTTTTTAAAGTTTTTATCTTTACATATATATGTATCTACTGAGTAACAAACTACAAGTAATGGAAAAATATGTTATTAAGGAGAACACATTCTTATTATGAATTTGTAATTATTCAGAACATAGCTCTGTGATGTATTAAATACTACTTAAAGGTATTAATTATAAAGATATACATATAAAATCAATTTTATCGAAAAATATTGTTGTTGCTACCGGGATTCAAACCTGGATCTCTTTTCTATGTTCTGAATAATTACAACTTCACAATAAGAATGTGTTCTTCTTAATATATAATTGTTAATTCTGGCCTCTGCTATCGGTTTACTCAAAGATATTTGAGATTCCGTAAACACAATGTGGCTTTCAAATAATGGAACGATAGATGTATTAATTTGAAAATGTAACAAATTTGTCTTCAAAAGTACTGTCTGCTACATTTAATTAGTATGAAAAAAGTTAACGCTGTAGGTGAATGAAAATTCACGTAACATGTATCTACAACCCCCTGCAAAGGGTTGATTTTGTTTATGCTTTATCTGGAATATAAAAGACGACAATATTGTCACTCTGTGTGATTTATTTGTTGTCTCTTATGTTATCATTGCATTTAATCTGGTCTATATTAATTATTAATTATCTTTTGTATTTTATAAACGTACAAATGATAATGTCCCGATTCGTGATTCGCTGTTATCAATGAACGTGTTAAAAGTAATTTATCAGGACACGTGCAGACGGGAACGTGTCGCGTTCTATCCTCTGGCGCACCTGAGGAAAATGACACGGAAACGCGTGCCACGAAATCATAACAGAAATGCACTCACACTAATATAAATATAATAACTATAAAAACGCAGCTTATCGGAATTTGTTGACATTTAATTCCACATGTTTATTACCTCCATTTTTTAGAAGTTTATAAATAAAATACCTACGAACACTATTAATGATTTAAATGTTGGGTAAATTTACGCGCGGCATGTTGCAGTTAATTATTTTTATTATAGAATAGTAAATAATACAATAACACTTGTGTTGAGATAAATACACATTAAAAAGGTCGTCATGAAGCTAAATGTTTACATGTTTCGATACCAATGGTATCATCTTCAGGAAACAATGTATACTGAAATTAAAAAATACAATCATAGATAAAAACAAAAATATAAAATCGAGGATCTACAAATTAATTTGCAATGATTGCAATTATTTTTATATGGGTAAAACTTACAGAAATTTTGATATTAGAATTAAAGAGCATTTGAGGTGCCTAAATAACAATAACTATTCATAATTTTCCAATCACCTTTTGGAAACGAACCATTCCTTTGATATTAACACGAGTTTAGAAATTATACATATAATAACAGCAAGCTTAATATTATAAATAACCAAATCACCTTTGTCGCATTTTAAATTTGTTTTAATAATTAATAAATAGTGGTTTAAACAAAGTATTTTGTATAATTATTAACATATAATGAGGCCACAAAGAAATATTGCAAATATTGCAGAAGTAAAATTAGTTAACCATTGCGATCGAACAACGAATTTTTTTACGTTAGTAACTTTTTTTACCATAGTAAAAAGTTACCACTGATCACACAACCGGCCCTTAGCATTGTAATTTGTCAATATTATTATTTATTTAACATCTTAGCTAACCCCTTCCCCAAATTTCGTTTTGTAGTAATCTCAGAAAAATATATAACGAAAAAGTAACCATACTCTTAATTATTTTATTCTGTACCCATGAACGTCAAATTTACACTTTTATATATATATTAATCAAAATACCCACATCTTGTTACATATGTAAGTAAGAACTGCTTTGTAAATTCAATACTTACATATGAATTAATAAATCAAGTGTAAATTTGACGTTTATGGCTACAGAATAAAATAATTAAGTTATATATTTTTCTGAGATTACTACAAAACGAAATTTGAGGAAGGCGTTAACTAAGATGTTAAATAAATAAAAATATTGCGACTATATTTTTTAATGAAATAATAATTCATTAGAAACGGTTTAAAGTGATGTAAATTAATCAGATTACCACTGTCCTCTGTCTGTCCTGTCTTGAGGACAGACACACGAATATTATTTAGGACGCTTACCGAGGACTTTCAAAAAAACGTAACCGGACCCAGTCAAAATGTACATAGAATATATTTTTTTCCTCTTCGGTATCTACAAATATATTTAATAATCGTAAGTTAATTTAAATAAATTATAGTTGTAAAAATTATTCTAGTTAATGTTAAAAGTGTAACTAAATTTTGTAACACACTATTTTTAACGAAGCCTTAGAAAAAATATATATTATATATAATCAGCATCACCCATCGATATTGGGTACCCACGTACCAAAAACAGGTCAAACGACAATATTAAAATATAAAGCATTGCAATTGTACCGCTTAATGGTGACATATTATTTCTTTCTTAGAATATGTCCGAGTTTAAAATCGCCGATCCTACCGACACTGGACACTCATCGTATCCATTGAAAGAATTAAGATGCAGAATCAATAAATGCACGCGCGCAAATTCCACACGATATAAAAACTAATTGAATTTGTTATGCATTATTTCAACTTACCCTGCTTAAATAGCGCGGCCTCACTCCGCGGGAACTCGAGGGAGGATTTGTCAGGGATGCTTTTGACATATTTATATAATTTCAGGAATCACAGATAATACAAAAAAAAAAACTTTTAAAAAGTAACGAGAGTGAGTAAATTTAAATTCTCTTATAACACGCGTATAAAATGGAATAACGAAGCACAAAAAAAAACATTAAATTTTCATAATAATAAAATACTGCTCTGTCAAACAATAACAATAATAAGCACCAAAAATCTCTTGTATCACAGCCCCATACCGACCAATCCCGCTTCAAATATATCGGAAATAAACTTCTAATTTATCGGAATGGCTCCGTACACTCAAACACACTGATGCAGACATCATTACACGGCGAATTGAGGATCTAATTTGAAGAATACGACAAATGCAACCGATTGTTTTGACGGCACGGCCGCGCGTTTGCCCGCACAATGACAGCTGATTAGTATGGCGGACGGACACGCCGCGCGCGCGCACAAGCGACTGCTGCTGGCGACTGATACCCAAATCGTGCACAACTCAAATATAAACGCAGTTCGCTCCGACCGCAGATTCGCACTCGGCAAAAACGTTTTCTTTCAGGTCCGCTTCGAGCAGTACTGTTGGACGCCATCGACCATTCTTATCCGATAGATAGACGTATCTGAATCATTTTATTGATAATGCCGGATAAAAATGGTGTTACTAACCAGCGATAAAGTGATGAATAATGAAAATGTCACAGTTGAAGCGGTAATTATGATCCAGACGGCAAATTATCATAAATACCGATTGTCAGTAACAATAATACAACGATCGTGGTCAGAATTTTATTTAACGTGATTTCTTTTTTCTTTATTCTTCTTGTAAGACAATGTCTTCATTTTGTTAATTTTCCACAACACTTTATTAATTTATTACGGATTAAACATATACAGGTGGCCCAATAAAAGTGAGAACATCTCGTAACACGTGAGCTATTTCAAAATATAATATAATTAATTATAATTCTTAATGTAATTTTTTTTTGCACAATATTTTGCTAATCAGAAATCATCAAAACACCACATATTGCATAATCTATTGGGTTTAAATCTGGGCTGTTCGGTGGCCACATGCCTGGCTCTATGAAATTAAGTTGATTGTATTTCTAGCTGTGTGAGATGGAGCTCCGTCCTGCTGTAATGTCCAGTTACGCTGTAATGTCTAGCTGTACTCTAGGCTTTGTTTTGAAACTCTTTGATCATTTTCCTAGCACCGCAACTTCTATCTTTTGCAGTGATTTTTGTCATTCTGGCCAACAATTTGAAAAAACCAAATATAATCAATGGGAAAATTAATAATCATAGATGGCGGCCAGAAATTATCGAAATAAAACGTAATATAGATAAATAGGTAAGTAAGTAAATTAGTAAACTATTTAAGCTATTGTTGACATAGTTTTACTTACATAGTTAACTAATTTTGATGTAATTATATCACATTTTGCGAAATGTTCTCACTTTTTTTGGACCATCCTGTATTGTGTCACCATTATAATCTATAGAAAACATGTATGTAATTTGATTAATTATTTGTATGAATTTTAATTACTGTTTTATTTATTGCTGTACAGCTGTATATTTTCCAAATAAAATAATATTAAAATAAATACTAACTATCCATCTAACTATTGTCATACAGCCAGTGACGTGCAGTAGGCACAAACATAGGTTATGCTGTTACCAACGATGCTAACTAAGTATACAATAAGTAGGTATACAACGTATCGAAAAAAAAAGTTAAATTTATTTTTAATTTTGAGAACATTTAATTCTATCAATTTAAAAATTGTAAATTTATTACTTAAATAAGCAAGTTCTTTTATTGATCGGTACCGTACTCTGCTTTCGATTTTGTTTAAACTATTTTCTACGATTTCTCCTTCCGACAACGGATTTAAAATGTTTCATTAAAAGTATTCAAAAACATTTATTTAATTAACTAGCTTTACAAATTTACATAGCCGAAACTAGAGAAATAATTGTATTTGGCATTTAATTTAATATTGGTATTATCTAACTTAATAATATCCTAAAAAATGTAGAATAAATTATGATACATATAAATTTTATCTACGCAAACACCGAAATATGTAATCACAGGTGGGAATATACTAAAAACATAAAACGTTTAGTCTGTCAAGTAAAACAAATACGTAGAAATGTTCAGTTTTCAGTAAGGATCAATCCCTTTCGAAAACGGCAGCCTTAAGCATAAATTGTTTGAAAAATGCAGAAAATCCGCAGATGTCCAGATGCCGACATAGATTCAGTAAAAAAATATTTAGTTCAGTACAATTATTCTAAGGATTGAAAAAACAAGTTAGGTTCATTAGAGACCTTAGAGATGCTAGCAAATCGCGGAGTAGAATGCATATGAAGTTGGTACAAATGGTTCGCAAATAACCCACGACTAGACGTGGATTAAGTCATAGACAAGGCTATACTAATCCGGGTAATAACGGCTAGAATTTTATAGGCTCTTTTCATAATATAAAGTTCATTTTATTTATTTTTATTTCTCTGAATTATTAGTAATGCACAGTTTTTTTGCTTGTATGCAATGCACGACCCTGCACACACCAAGTAGTGACCCAACGATGACCGGTGCATGCGTAAATTATTAAAAAAATATAGAAAATTTCTATAATTATACGGTCTGCCATAAAAATTTGCATTAAGGCAAAATTAGTCTTCAGATATTTACTATTAATAAAAAAATATGTGAAGTAGATGGTTTTGTGGATTTGTTCAAACAAGGATTTATGTTTCCTTGTAAAATGTGATATTTTTCGGGGACTTCAGTTGACTTAGGCCAAATACGTACATTATTACGCCAAATATATACGCCATTAATTAATTGTTATTCTTTATTTTGTCAAATTGTTTGTATATTGTAATTATTATAGATATATCAATACTTAAATTTTATTTCATAAGTATTTCATCAAACAGTTTTTATTAATTATTATTTAATGGATATGACACGCAGTACTAATATTCTTATATATTATAATTCTTATTTAGGGAGACCTTTTTTCCATTCTCCATCTCCCAATTATATGTAATTACGCCACTGATCAGAAGAAAGGTGAGCAACATAGAGAATTGGCGATCTTTGCAGGAGGCCTATATCCAGTTAAGAAAAACTGTCACTAGGGACTAACAACGGAATTATGCAACGTTTGAATATTTACAATCGTTTTTTATCGAGGCAATTTTTTTATTACATACGACGTGTCTACGGTGGCTACTAATATACGAAGAGCTACAGCCTCCCTCCACGGCGCTTTTCCTGAACTTAAACGAGTATGTTTCCAAAGCTTAGAAAGTCACATCACAAAGAAAACAGCATATTTATATTTCGGGTTAACGCTCTAAAAATGAATCACTAAGTAAATAGAAATAAAATTTACGGACGCACCATCTAGCGATAGTTTCCGAAAGTATTAATAAATGATGCGCCTTTAAAGACGGTGTGGATTTTAATTTACTCAAATGCTTATTTAAATTTGCTTTACTTTATTGCTCCGCCGACAAAAGAACTGGGTATTAAGTTTTACAATTCTGTATGAATTGGAAATTATGTTTTAACTGTGTGATTACATTTGATTTTCCATATAGCTAATCTGTATTTAACAATTCCCAAAATCACCAATAAGTATGGATCGAGAATAGAATTTGTTGTTCTTACAATAAAAAATAAACTACTTGGGTTTTACAAAAGTGTACGCTTTCTCTCAATTTAGAAGAAATTATAAAAAATGGCTTATCGATAATAACCTATCTTATCTGTAAGAATGAAATGAATTGTTTAAACTGTGACTGATTAGTTGTTATGTAACATTAAATATTAAATGTAACAAAATAGATATAAATGTACCTGCAGACAAACATCTATCAAAATAAAAATAATATATTTAAAAAAATTAAAAATGTAAGTTTGTATTTTATTTGAAAAAGATAATAAAATAAATAATTATTTTCAATACTGACATTTTTTTATAAATTGATATAAAATTATACAATATGATACAGAAAGTGATATCTTGTCAGAATCCAATCGGAATCTTAATAGATGGAATATACATATTTTTAAATAATTAAAACTAATAAATGTAAAAAGAAACCGAAATGATACATTTTTTACCATTCTTTAAAAAAACTTGAACGTATTAAACTACCTATATTATGTTAATACAAATAATATAATACGTTTCTAGCATTTCAACATTTTGCGCGACATTTATTACAAGTTTAATAATAAAAAAGTAACGTAATGAGTACGACAGATACAAAGTATTTGTAATTTGTTCATACATCTATCTACATTTATTTTTCTTATAATCGGTACAGAGCTTTCAAAATCAGTAGGTACTGTACTGATAAATCAGTCTAATAAAAATGTAATATTATGTTGTAAACCTAGTTCAGAATCTGTTAATCTCTATCACGATATTAACACTAAAAATATATCAACGTCACTCAGCATGGGATCTGCAATGAGTCAATTTCAGAGAAAAACAAAATAAACATCTACTTTCATCCTAATGTATCGATACACCTGGCGACTGGCGGCAAAAACGCGCACTATTAGTACGATAACTAACTGGCAGAAATCTGTTTTTAGACTGACAGTGGTCCAATGAGATGGCTGCATGTTTTAATCAATTATTCGACTGAAACAATATGAGAGTAGTTTGCATAGATAAGCTTGTAATTACAATGTTATGTTTTGCTAAAGTTATATTGTTAGTATACAGCATTATGACCCTCCGCTATTCCGTACATCGGCGCCCGCGAGTAACTACGAAATTATACAACAATATTTAAATAAATCATTTTCAACAATGGCAGAATCTGTCGCTATAATTTTGAATGTGGAATATTATTGATCGACTCAGGTACATACCATATTCGGTAAATATACTTTTTTCATACATTTTAATTAACCTTTACCATACCATGATATAAAATACTCGAACGCAGCCATGCTGTCAACTCGTGTTACCGTAAATAACAGTTAGAAAAAATGTTTTTATTGGCTTAAATGGCTTTAATGGCACAAATTTACTCTAAATATTGAGCATTCAATTTTGAAAAAAATATTAATAACTTAATTTAGAGCATTCATTAAGTCGTATACAATTTGTCCTTCCTTCTTATCTCTCTTCATTTAATTAGTGAGAAAGAAACAATTATATTTGTATGTTTTTTGTTATTTTTACTGTGAAAATAATGTGATCTCTGTCTTTCATACCACAAATTATATTTTTACCAATGTATTAACTTTACAATGGATTGAATGGAAAAAATAATTGCTTTTTACGATTCCCTTTTCTTAATTGGTTTTTCACTAGTCATTCCTAAGCGCTAATATTTTCTTTAGGATTATCTAATATATGAATTTTATATTGCATGTATTTACCGAAATATTACAGGTTTAATTATGATGGTAGACCTGTGTTACTGCATGGTTTGGGAAGGGTTAACAATAAAATATGTGGAATTTATAGAATTAATAAACAAAATACGAGCGTACCAAATTAAATTATTAAGCTATTCTATTTTTAATGATTTATTAAAACACTTTTTAACTTTTCTCCACTATTTATTATGTAATGACCATTACCGACTGGTACGTTTTTCTCTTAAGCTAGGATAAGCTGAAGATGAATTAACAATATCAAAATTAGAAATATTATATTTTTGTTGATTTAAAAAAAAATTTAGGTAGTACCATGCAAAACCTGAATATTTCGCCCCCCCTCTAGAAATCGTATTTGTATTTGTAATATTAAAAAGGGTTCTAACGACGAGCACATGATTAAAACATTTTTTTTTTAAATAAGTCATCAATTATTCTCCTAAATATTAACAAACACTCAAACAACCCTTAACCAGTAGTCCACCTCGACACAGGATCATCAAAAAAAAAAAATTTTTTAAATCTTTTAACATTCTATGTACTAATTCAGATTTATATATAATTTATAGATCTAATCCTGTGGCTGAATTTAATTCTCCGATGTATGACAGACTTAATATGGTAAAAAAAACGTACGAATTCTATTTGGACTGCACAATGGATGGATTCAAATAATAATTTAAAGATCTATTCCCCGCACCCCCTGGTTCTCCAAAAGGAAAGTCTCCAAAAGAACAGTCTCAAATATGTCTAGAATGAGAATTGGGCATTGCCAGGTAGCCTCACATTTATTTAGATTGAACTTGATAGATTTAATCTATATAATAGCAAATTTTTTGATCGACAATGGTATTGACTTGTGATATAATAGGAAAATGATCAAAGAGTTTCAAAACAAAGCCTGGAGTATAGCTAGATATTACAGCTGGACGCAGCTCCATCTCACACAGCCAGAAATGCAATCAACTTTCTTCGTCGTGAGAATGTTAATTTCATCGAACCAGGCGTGTGGCCACTGAACAGCTCAGTAGATTATGCAATATGGGGATTTCTGATTAGCTAAATATTGTGCAAAATAATTACATTAAAAATTCTAATTAATTATATTATATTTTGAAATGACTCGTGTGTTACGAGATGTTCTCACTTTTTTTGGGGCCACCCTATAGTAAGCATGTTTTATACGTTCGAATAACTATTAACTATACTATTTTGATTTTAAACTGAGCCTATTTCATGAAGAATATAATCCAGGGTAGTGTTAATGTTCATTATATTTGATTTCAATGTGTGTTCAATGTTTTATGGTGGAATTTGCATTACTTGTCATTAGTGGAGGGTTGCTAATTCATACTCAGTGGATTCGATACACGCATTTCCAGTAACGGATTACCCTATAGCACGCCATATATTGCCTAGGGACCTCCCAAGGTCAGGTAATTCTATACTTCTATGAGATTTGTTTGTTCATCACGCTTTACAGCACCTTAATTTCATCAGAAGTGCCTTAATATTATTTGCATCACCATATCGAACGGTACTTCGTCAGGGATCCTTATAATCAATTGAAATCAAATGCCGCATTCTATGAATGCGAATGATCTGATGCTATGCATTATTGGTATTATTTATGGAATGAAATTATAGACAACGAAACATTTGAGATGTGGATCTATAAAATAATATTTTTTATTTATTAACTTTGTTTTATTAACCACTTATTGAATTAAAATACATATACCGGTTTTCAAAAATATCATTTTCTTCTTCAGGATATTTGTTACTTTGATGATACAAAATTACTAGAATAATTTTTAGGAAAATATTTTAGAATAGGACTTTTTGTTTAATTTAGTTGGTTGTTTATAATTTTTTGATTAGTTTTACACGCTTTATTTATCTCCAACGATTCCAAATTATTTAATTTGTGACCAACACCGTTTATATACAAAATTGACAATCCCAACTTTTTATCAAAACCATGACCATTTTCTATCAAATGATTAGAAAATTCTGAAAACCCACTATTGTTCAAACATCTCAAATGCTCCCTTACTCTTATATTAAAATTTCTACCCGTTTTACCAATATAAAATACAGCACAATCCTTGCAACTAAGTTTATAGTTAAATTGTTAAATTTATCATCTTTGTTTTAGAATTTATGACTAAATTTCATATACTATTATTAGTATAAAATGCCGGTCTAATGTTTCGTGGAAGGTGTTTAGATATTTGATTCGAAAATTTATTTATGTATAAAAATAATTATTGTTTTTAGATGTATTTTAATTCAATAAGTGTTTAATAAAACAAATAAAAATATAGAATATGGACCACAAAGTTAATATTGCCAATTTTAAAAATACTCTAATAGAATAAGGAGAATGGATAGAGTTAAAAATGAAGATATTATTTAAAACAATAAAAATACAAAAACTTCAATAATTAAATGTAATTAGACATCCAGAGAAGTATCAGTTCTTACATATTTATGGCCCGTATCAACGATAATCTCTCAATAAGACTTTGTTCTCTGTGAGTCAGTAAAGATATATATATATATAACGGAAGTGTTATTCTAACTCACGAGTTAAACCTAAGAACCTGAACCCACAGTTTGACCAGTGTATTGAAGAGCTGTTCCGGGCAACAGTAAACAAAGTGAAGATAGCCAACGTCTGTTGTACAAATAACACACAAAAAGACCGAATAGTTGACATTACAAAAAACGACGAAAAAATTAAACTGAGTGTCTGAGTGTCAAAAAAAGTGGGAACATCATTTTGAAACTCTTTGATCGTTTTTCAATTCGTAAATTTTTGATCAGAATACGGTCTTCTGCGGTGATTTTGGTCATTCTGGCCAACAATTTGAAAAAAAAACAAGTATAAACAATGGGAAAATTAATAATCAAAGATGACAACCGGAAATTGTCGAAATAAAACGTAATATAGGTAAATAGGTAAGAAAATAAATTAGTAAACTTTTTAAGCTATTGTTGATATAGCTAAACTAATTTTGATGTAATTATATCACATTTTAAAAAAAGGTTCTCACTTTTTTTGGGCCACCCTGTATATAATTAATTTATTATTATTATTAATCTCTTCTAAGTTAGATCGCGTTTTTGTGAATGACCCTTGAGGAAACCTACGCGGACGTTTTGGCGCGCCCTCAAAAAGTAAGTTAATTCTAATTTATTAATTAGTTGTATATTAAAATTTCGAAATAATATTTTTCTAGGTATTTGTTATATGAATAAATTACTTTCATAAAAATAGACTTACATTGAATCCATCTAAAACAGAATTACTATGGAGAGCAACACGTACAAGGCATTATTTAATAAAGGAATAAATGTTTGCGAACGCTAAATCTGCTAAATGCTAAGTTGTTGGGCGTGCACATTGATTCAGTAAAACTGTCAGTCCATGCTGGCATCAACTGAGACAGATTAAAAGTGTTCGGAGACATCTTCCTCTCGAGGCAGCCCAAAATTTTCTTACTTTTTGGGCCATCCTGTATATATATATATATATATATATTCTCATTTCCCTCCCACAAATGTATTTATTACATATGATTTTATAGAATATTTGAAGTTCTTTAAATTTCCCGCGGATAACCTAAAATATTTTCGTACGTATTGTATAATAATAATACATGATATTACAACTAAAATAATATTGAAGAACTTGGTTCGGGTCGACATTTTGGCGCGAAATGGTCCACTAACTACTCACGCACTGAAAACTTTTGGCTAATTTTTTTTTTTTATAAATCATTATCACATTCAGAACAAATATACTTTATTATATATAAAAACACAATATCTTTATGTATAGCATATGTAGGGAATCTGTACATTTCATCGGAGTGAAAAGAAACCGCGTTCTAGGTACACAAGTAGGTATAGTATAGTATGCACCAGTAATAAGTTTTCGGTAAATCAGTATTTTAAAAAAAATATACGTTTCGCATTTAGGATATCGTGTCGTATGCTTCTAAAGTTACTGCTGTCAGTTTGCACAGATTTTTAACAAATCAACCTAAAAAAAAAACAAATTTACATAATCACCAATTCATTGACGAAAACAGTACAGGCTCGTCAAACATTTGTATCACAAAAAATATTATATCGCGTTGTATTTTCAGGAACATTAAATTAATTAATTAAAATAGCATGCAAAATGCTTCAACAATGGACGATTGTGTGCATCCTTTCATCACATTGATATAAATGGTTGGTGTATAAAAAATTTACTGGGATTTTCATCATTTTAAATTTGTTAACGCTTCATTAGCATATGAAGTGGAAGAATGATAATAGTTTAATGTTAATGTGAATAAGTTAGATTTTCATTGATGATCTAAACAATGAACGTATCAAACTAATGAATGGACGTCACTTTTATATAATATTTTAATTAATTAATTAATTAATTTTTAGCTGATGTATGAGAACTGCGAATTATATCGTTTTAATTGAATTCATCTCCAAAATGAATGCATTTTTTTGAAAAATAATATCGTACACGGCCCAAGCCGTGGAGACATGAGACCGTCTCGATGAGTCTGGCCGAAGCGCGCACAACACCGTCCATCGTTGATTGTTGTAAAGAGGTGAGCTCTTACTAGATAATCCGGAAGAGGACGCGGCCTGATGACGTCGTCGTCATCGATGTCATCGGCGTCGGCGTCGTCGATGTCGCCGGCGCCAGGGACGTCCCGGCTGGGCGCCGGTCCCATGCCCGCGACTGACAGCAGACTGGGGGCTGCCGGCGGAGCCAGCTGGAAGGGGGCTCCGGCGGGGCCAGCTGGGAGGCGGCGCATAGCGAGCCGCTCGATAAGCAGCGCGCGCACCTTGCGGCGCTCGCCAACCGACGGTGAGCGGCCGCATCCCCGACCGTTCGAGTACAACCACTCCTACGCTTCATTGCCTAACGGCAGAGGCAGTGGCGTATCTATGTCAATGCAGCCAACGCGGTGTATTGGGGCCCACGTTAGACGAGGACCCCGTATCGCGCAGAACTACTCGCCGAGGAGGCGCCATATTATTGATACGATAAGACACGTGTCAATAATTTAAAAGTGTAATCATCGGCGTGGCGCCAAAAAACCCGTGGGATAACGAACGTCGCCGTGTAGGTACTTGCAAATATGACTACAAGTATTGTTATGAATTTCAATAAAAACAGAGTATTCTGCTGGCGGAAGCCATTCTCAATTTTTCCGCCGTAGTGTGACTATATTGAACATATTTTGTGTTTCATTTCTTTCGATCTCATAATCATCATCATCACCGCCGGTTGAGAGAAGCTGAGATCGGCGAACCACCCCCACCCTTGTCTGCATTCTTGTTTCCTGTACAGAACAGGCCCAAAAGGTCCGCGTCCTGCAGTACTTTTGATATTGATGCTATTCCCGGACTAATGGAATTATATAATTTTAAAATGTACGTAAATTAATAATTTACGAAAACACGTGAATACATTATTGATATATCCGCTAATGTGGTGGGTCAGGAACCAGACCATCGCTGTAAAATGAAGAAAGGGTTTTCTTTCTTTTGCGAGTGTATAAAATTTTTATTTTTTCATTAAATTAGACAAGTTTTGTTCGTAATATTTAAGGATAAAGCCGCGTGTTACTTGATATGCATCATACACGACATGTACAGGGGTCCCCTTTTCTATTTGAATCCAAACGTCTCCGTTAATGTCCCACTAAGTCAGTCAATTACTATCAGCTGCTTAGTGGTTTGCGTATGCGCGTAACGAGTGGAAGTATGCTTTTCGCTCGCCACTTACAAAAACTAATACCCATTACCTACATAGATTGGGTACGCAATGCTCTGTTGAGATGACGCCACCAGTTGTCGGTTTTATGATAATAATAATAATGGATAATTTGTATAGCGTCATTTTCGTAAATGTTTCACCTCACCTTACACATTAACTGTTTATAGTTCTGCAATTATGTTTGTTTTTACAATTAAAAATCGATATTTTCACTTATAGAATAGACTTTTTGAAAAATGTCTCCGATGCACTGTTTCTTATGACCACAAGTCTAAATTCACTAAATTTAGACTTCTGGCAACGGTCGGTCGGTTCTACAACCCTTTCTGCGGCTGAAGTAGAGGCTGACCTGAGAGTTTGACGCCTACCATTCAAATTGTCTGGGATAAGTTCTTGAAGATACAGAAGCGCCATGTTGTGTGTCGCCTTGTACATCAACTAGCACAATTTAAATTCAACTCCTTCAGGAAATCGGAGCCAATGAAGCTGATGTAAAAGGGATGTTATATGAGAGAATTTGAAAACTCCATATATTATCCGTGCAGCCGCATTTAGAATGGATTGTAATCTATCCAGCTGAAACATTGGCAGGCCAGCATAGATGCTGTTACAATAGTCCACACGTGACACCACAATGAGTAGACGGGCTGCCTCAAGAGGAAGATGTCTCCGAATACTTTTAATCTGTCTCAGTTGATGCCAGCATGGACTGACAGTTTTACTGAATCAATGTGCACACCCAACAACTTTAGCAGATTTAGCGTTCGCAAACATTTATTCCTTTATTAAATAATGCCTTGGACGTGTTGCTCTCCATAGTAATTCTGTTTTAGATGGATTCAATGCAAGTCTTTTTTTATGAAAGTAATTTATTCATATAACAAATACCTAGAAAAATATTATTTAGAAATTTTAATATACCTACTTACATATTTTTTTTCTAACTAATGTGAATTAGAATTAACTTACTTTTTGAGGGCGCGCCAAAACGTCCGCGTAGGTTTCCTCAAGGGCCATTCACAAAAACGCGATCTAACTTAGAAGAGATTAATAATAATAAATCAATTATATACAGGGTGGCCCAAAAAAGTGAGAACATTTTGTAAAATGTGATATAATTACATCAAAATTAGTTTAGCTATATCAACAATAGCTTCAATAGTTTACTAATTTACTTACTTACCTATAATACGTATTATTTCGACAATTTCCGGTCGCCATCATTGATTATTAATTTTCCCATTGTTTATATTTGGTTTTTACAAAAATCACTGCAGAAGACCGTGTTCTGATCAAAAATTTGCCAATTGAAAAACGTCGGGGTACTAGGAAGATGATCAAAGAGTTTCAAAACAAAGCCTGGAGTTTAGATAGACATTACAGCATAAATGGACGTGACAGTAGGACGGAGCTCCATCTCACACAGCCAGAAATACAATCAACTTTCTCCGTCGTGAGAATGTTAATTTCATCGAGCCAGGCGTGTGGCCACAGCCCAAATTTAAACCAAATAGATTATGTAATGTGGAGTGTTTTTGATGATTTCTGATTAGCTAAATATTGTGCAAAAAAAAAATAAGAATTACAGTTAATTATATTATGTTTTTAAATAATTCATGTGTTACGAGATGTTCTCACTTTTTTTGGGCCACCCTGTATACGTGTATATTTAATTAAATACATCTGCCCCGTTTCGCACCGGTTGTCGATCTCTGAGATATTCGCTAGAAAGGTATAATAAACACGCACGGATATAAATCTGCCGCATAGTAACGTTTTGGCGCTAATATGTAACTTTTATTATTTTCACGTTTTCTGTCAAATCATGGCGAACCTTTGTCATTTGTTATCAACGGTAAACAGGAGCCCCATATTATTATAATATTCGAATTATTCGCGTGAAGCTGAACATAACGTGTGAAAATTAAATAAACAATGCGAAGATACCACAATCTTGACATATGTAGGCGCCTAATTCCAAAAACTATCTAAAACGGATTTCGAATAATTTGAGTTACATATGCAGTTATGTACGTTTTTTTTTTGTCAGCCGCATGCAGAACACATCGTTTCTCGCAAAAACCACTTAAATCCATTTATATTGCATGTTCAAAATCAGGGTTTATTCCAAAATACCCCAAAACAGACAAAGTATAAGTTATTATATGAATATATCCAAGAATACACAATTACTGGATTTTCACCTACAAATAATAGATATCTCATAGATTGATTGGTGAGAATTGGTGAACGTTACGTTCATATAAAGTGATCACTTAAGCCAGCCGAAGGTCGTAATTCCTGTAAGTACCCATACTTCCATATATTTTTCGTTAAATATAATAAAAAATAGCTTCGTCTCTATGAGATTTATATTATTGCGTGCTCTTGGACATATTAAAATATTGATATTATACTGGTCAAAATAAGAAAATATATAAAATTAAAAAATATTTATTTTTCAGGCGTATAATATTAAAAAGATTTTACAGATAAAGAATATTGCTAAAATATTTAAAAAAAAAAACTGATTTTCATTGACATATATGCTGTCAGGGAAATTAATTATCAAATTTAGTCCATAGATGGCGATATTGTAATGGTACTCGAAGTGAGTCCACATATAAACATATATACAACTTTCAAAAAATTTGATAGATATGGAGATCGATGGGTGAGAATCGGTGAACGTTATATTTATATAAACTGATCACTCAAGCCAGCCGAAGACAGGTCGTAAGCCCTGTAATTACCCATACTTCTATATATTTTCCATTAAATATAATAAAAAATAGTTTCGTCTCTAGTTGTTATTCCTCCTGAAATGAAATCAACCAATCGCAACGCTTGTTGATGATCACGTAATCTAAAATCTAGCATGGCTGCCAGAACGATATATACAGAAAAAAAAATTACATTACAGAATTGCCTTTTTAAAAAATGGTGATGTAAAATCAAATATTTAGTACATTTGCTTTTAAAATATACCTTTTCATCCGCTACTCAAAAACACATAAAGTTGTTTTTAGGGGGTTTTGGAATTAGGCTCTACATATTATGCAATTTTGAGCAATTTTAATAAATCTAATGATGAAAACACTTGAAAGATATTTGACAACATCTCCTTACCTTATCCCTTTCATCCGGGGTCAGCTACTCCAATGAGTCAGCTCCACTTTGTTGCTGCATCCTTGAACTCGTTCATATCTTTAAAATCGCGACAGACTGAAGCTATTCATGTTGCTCGTGGCCTTTTTCTACCGATCTCGATACTAATCAACAACGTCAACTGCTACCAGCCTACCTCTCACTCTCCATACCTCGTGTTTTGCAACCCCTTTAATCTGTCCGTGTAAGTGTGACTTAATCCATTTTATGTCTCGTCCACTGTCCCTATTTGGGAAGTGTTTTTTTTTTTGATAAATGGATCCCTGAGTGTCTGCCTTAAACTATTGCACCTTAATTTTCCATCTATATATAAAACTATATTCTATGGATTTATGTTATATTATGTTTTTTATGTATAAATGCAGCACTTAAGGGACGCTGGAGGGTCAAAATTTTTATTTTTTTGCAAAAATTGCTAATAACCACATTGAATTTCTTATTTTTTGTTTTTTTACATAAGCTTAAATATGTTATTGAATTAAAATCGCGTATTTTTATTAGCTCTGATGAGTGGGACCGACGAGGAAGCCCTAGCTTCTAAACCGGTCCCGGGAAAATAAAAACATCAACTGCTATTTCCGTACAAAAAAATCATATAAAATTATCTGCGATCTCTGGCCGAACTACAAACAAGTGAATTCAATTAAGAAAAATTAATATTCTCAGATCAAATCAGTGCCTAACTGCAATTTCTGTAGATGATTTAAATGTATTATGAAACATAAGACTTTGTTGCATTTTGAAATTTCTCCTAAAATACATTCATATCGGGTACATAATAAAAGAGAACTGGCCGTATTTTTGTCTATAATCCTTCAAAACGCCGACGTTTGACTCACTCACTTACCATCACGCCGTTGCCGATAGTAGGCAGACAGGATAGAGCGCCACACTCTTCTGTCCTGACACACAATTCTCGCATCATCCACATTCATACATCTTCTCATACAAGTTTCTAACAGGACCGTCCCCCAGTATCTGATTTACCTGGTAGTGCCGAGTCTTCCGCGGACGTCCTCTACTTCTGGTGCCATCAACACTTGCGTTATATATCGTTCTTACCAGTCTCTCCACATTCATCCGTTCCATATGACCAAACCATCTAAGTGATCCTTTCTTAATCTTACTCCCTATACTAAGATCAGCTTTACATTATTTCCTTATTTATTCTGTCATAAATGGATCTGCCACATATACGCCTAAGTGATCTCATTTCCGCTGCATTCAGTTTACTTTCATTCCTCTTCTGCCAGCTCCAGACCTCACTTCCATACATCAGTGTCGGTGTACCAGGACTCCATTGTGAACCGATGTTTGATACAATATACATTGCTTCAACGTGTTCTTAGATGTTCAATGCAACATTTTTGTAAACGATACTTTGAACAATTATCCTTCATACTTCTCACGTGCACAGTTTTCTCCCTACCCCGGAACACCGCGAATAGCCATGAGATTAAGCGAGCCCCTTGTTAACGTATTGGCAGCCCACCTAATGGACGAGAGCGACCAACAAAGACCCATCAAAATTTAAAGGATTTTTAAGGGGAAAAAAGTATGCAAATTGATGCAACTCCGTATTATCCGAGTTTTTGATTGAGCGAGATAGGCTCAATCCACATTATTTTGAATAATCCATGACCCATGAACCCATGACCTTTGGATAAGTTTACGTGTTGAGCACATGGCCTGCTTGAAAAATAATATCCAATGAAAATATTTTAAAATACCAATTAAATGTATTAATTAAAAAAATATACATATAAAATCAATTTTATCAAAAAATATTGCTGTTGCGCTACCGGGATTTGAACCAAGTAGAACAAAGTAGATGTCTTTCAAATAATGGAACGATAGATGTATTCATTTGAAAAGTGTAACATATAGGTTCGAAAATTTGTCGTCAAAAGTACTGTCGCTGTAGCATAGTTGAATAATGCACCTTCCAGGTTCGAATCCCGGTAGCAACAACAATATTTTTCGATAAAATTGATTTTATACGTATATCTTTCTAATTAATACATTTAATTAGTATTTAATAATATTTTCCGTAACGGTGTAGAATTTGCACATATTCCTTGAACATTTTCAACTTGTAATTTAGTCAGGTATCCGCCCGTACAATATTGTGGATTAGGTCTGTTATATTTACAGTTAAGTAGTGATGGTAAAATCGCTATTTTGACTGTTATTGTAGCTGTGATTGTGTTAAATTGTAACTGTGATTGTGTTAAATTGTAACTGTGATTGTGTTAAATTGTAACTGTGATTGTGTTAAATTGTAACTATGATTGCTAATTGATTAACGTAATTCTCCGAGCAATGACTGGTACACTGGAAAGTAAGCCTCCGACACCTCAGCTACCGATCGTCGACACAATTACAGTCACGCAACGGTTCACCATCGCTAATGAGAAGCAACTAATAACTGTACACCCCAAAGTGAACGACCGGGAAGAAGATTAAAATCATTTTGCAGTTAAAAAGTTTCAATGTGATTTAAATTTATCGAAAATACATCGTATTTCTTTTGGGAAAATCATTTTTGTATTACTTGCAGTAAAAATTCCTGAATATACGTAAACAGTTAACAAGATAACATAAACGCTCGCCGATAAGCGAAGTACTCAACACGTTAAGGTCATAATTATGAACTACAAAGAACATTTAGTTTTTGTGAGAAATTTCTCCGATATTGTGCAGGACAGACCTGAAGCCACCTTACCATTTAAAAATAAAATAACTCTTTATTTTTTTATTATCTTTTATGTGATATTGTACATAGCGTGTGTATTTTACCTTATAAGCTTTTTAAGCTCTTCATAACTGCATGCAAAATGCCTGGCTATATCGCACGAGTATGCCATATATCTCTGTAAATATACGAAATACAAAGATCACATTTTTTGTATTCCTCCGTAGTATATTTAGGTATAGGATAAAATAATTACGATATATCAGTATTTACCATCATCCGCAACAATAAAAAATGTTTTCTCGAAGAACCTGACGTGATTTGTGTGTGCACCTGTGGAGCGGTGCGGAAGGCTAGTGCGCGGGGCACGGGGTGCCGGATGCCGATCGTCACTTTAGTTAAGCCAGCAGTCCACTCTCGCCGAGGCACGGCGAGAGGAGCCGACCACGAGAATATACTGCAGCTCTCGGCTTGCATCGACTCCTGACATTAGTACGCTGGCCGAGTTAGATGTCTTTATGCTGTCGTTCCGTAGGACCAATGTTCTCATTCTTAGCACTTTGTCACAATATTCAATATATATATATTCACTTATATATAAATCAACTATCATTTTAATGATGAACTTAAGTAATAAATATAAAATATTAATATTTATCAGACTTAAAAATCGAAAAAGTCTCCATGTACACTGAGTTTACAGCACCGGAGCGCGCTTTATTATTTTAGTACCGTATGGGAAAGGTTAAATATCAATATTTTGAAAGATTAACATTTAGTCATTTTCAAAAAGAAAAATAATATTTTTAGGGAGAACACATTTTTGTTGTGAAGTTTCGATTTCAGAACATAGTTATGTAGTATTTTTAAAACAAATTAAATGGATCAATCAAAAAATCTATTCTAACTAAAAAAAAATTTCGATAAATAGATTTTTCCGTACATCTTTCTAATTGATTAATTTAATTTGTATTAATCTATTTAAAACTTTTAAAAAAATTGCTCCGCATCTTGTTTATAGATGTTAACAGTTGTTTGTATTGAATTAATTCATAAATCAAAATTAACAATAAAATAAACACAATATTAAATATTTTTATTTTGGCTGTAAAAACATAAATTAATGGTACTTTCTAAATTATGTTTATGATATGGAATAACAAATTACAGTGATAAAAAAAACCGCGTATCAGTGTTGTAGCGATCAGAATTCATATTCACCGCCATCTCAGTCGGCATCGACGCTAGCGACAGCGCTGCCGTTGACCGTTTCACAACGGCCGTCTTGCCGGCCCACGCGCGCCGAGCGAGACCGCCGACTCGCTTCACATCTTCACTCATCCATATAAACACCCCAACACGCAAACGACATTTCTTTCATTTAACCACCGTCCTAACCCCCAAAGTATGTACCTCTGAATTGTACATATTTCTCTAGTTTTAAAAAAATCGACGGGGTATCGAATCCCTGTCACTGCCGACAAATACAAGTAAAACGTGAGAAATGTTATTTATTAATACTGGTTCGTTACAAATTTCACCAGGGATAAATATTTTTTTAATAAAATTAATTAGCTTAGGACCAGTTTTATTCTTCAATCTAATCTTAACACATTGTAATGATTTGCAGAATCAAAAACATTGTTTTTCATGACAGCATACTCTTAATAAAGTATCTCAAATTAATGATATTGGCATATTATTTGACGAAAAACTTTCATTCGTTCCACACATTAGTTAAATTACGAATAAAGTTATGAAATGTTTTGGTTTTGTATGAAGAACGGTGAAAGAATCACTTAAATCTCTTAAAACAGCTGTGGTTCGTAGCAATTTAGAATATAACTCGACAATTTGGTCTCCATTCTACAAAGTACATGAATTAAAATTAGAAAGGGTTCAAGATAAATTTTTAGATTTATTAACTTCAAACTGTGTATACCCGTTGAACAAATGAATTATTTCCTTATCTATGGCAGAACTGTCCAATTTAGGGAAAACTTTACGACAATATCACCAATTGCTTCGATTTATTTCATTTTTTTTAACCCAGCAAATCGGAAAATGTAAAGTTTAGCCCACAATATATTAGAAAAAGAAAAAAAATACTGCCACAATATACCGTATTTCCTCGATTGTAAGACGCGTGTCTTTTCCTATTTTGGTGTCTCTGAATTCGTGGTGCGTCCGTCTTACAATTGGTGTAAAATTTCGCCTTCGTAATGTGAATCATAACTGATTACTAGTAGTATTTTTATTTATTATCTTTGTTTTATTAACCACTAAATTGAGTTTAAATACATCTACCGTTTTCGAAAAATACCATTTTCTTCTTCAGGATGTCATAACTAACTAAAACATATATTATTGTTTCTTTGTCAGAATCAATTTTTAAAAAATCTATTTAAAAAAAAAAAAAAAATTTTAGTACCTAACTCAAATCATTACTTAATACAAATTTACTCGAATAATTTTTAGAAAAAAATTTTAGAATGGGACTCGTAGTTAAATTTAGTTGGTTGTTTATAATTTTTTGATTAGTTTTACACGCTTTATTTATCTCCAACGATTCTAAATTATTTAATTTGGACCGACACCGCAATGATTAGCAAATTCTGAAAAATCATTTGATAGAAAATGGTCATAGTTTTGATCAAAAATAGATTCTGACAAATTAACAATAATATATATTTTAGTTAGTTATGACATCCTGAAGAAGAAAATGGTATTTTTCGAAACCGGTAGATGTATTTAAACTCAATTTAGTGGTTAATAAAACAAAGATAATAAATAAAAATATGAATTTTAACCACAAAGATAATATTGCTAATTTTAAAAGTATGATTACTAGTAGAACTGAGCCGAAAAGTGATTCAGAAAAATCTGACACTGAATGGAGAAATTTCAGACTCGGTACATAAATAATATGCCTATTTTTAAATCCTTTTTATTGTCCTTGTATGACATTGTCTGTTATGATAAAGTTTATATAATGCGAAATACTACAACTGAGAATGACCTACTTATAATACTGGTTCTAACACTGCACATATTATAAGAAGGATCAAAATGTATTGCACATTTACAATTTGTTAAAGTAAAATATCTAATTAATAAGAATGAGAGAAATATAATAATACATAGTTAAAAAAATATATATATTTAATTTATAAAATATGCAATTAGGATATGACTTAAAATATCATACTTACAGTATTTTATTTATTTATTTACACCCTATCCCGAATCGTTTTGAGAGTTGTTTACTCTCGTTTTGATTTGTCATACAATTACATATATTTAAAATTTTATTAGATTCAGACATTATTAACATCATAATACCATCATAGGTTAGCTTCGGTGGTATCATCGTACCAGTGACGTGAGACTCGTTATCACATTAAATTCAGAAGGCGGCCCCAAATTATGCACCCCCCAAAAGGGGAGGGTAGACGTCACATTTATGTGTTGCTGTCGCAGAACTTGGTCAGTCAAGCAGAAATTCACCCTGTCCAGGTTGCCAGAGGTGCGAGGGAGAGCCAGTAGAATTCTCCGTTAGGTCACTCTAGCCACTGCTCTTCCCGGCATCATACCCTAATAAATTGTCAGAAATGTCCAAGATTCCTTTCATTTCTTAACTCCATATATTATCCGTGCAGCCGCATTTTGAAAGGATTGTAATCTATCCAGCTGAAACATTGGCAGGCCAGCATAGATGCGGTCACAATAGTCCACAAGTGATAACACAATTGCATTTATAAGTAGACGGGCTGCCTCAAGAGGAAGATGTCTCCGAATACCTTTAATCTGTCTCAGTTGATGGCAGCATGCACTGACAGTTTTACTGATTTGTGTATTCATTGAAAGATCTGAATCAATGTGCACGCCCAACAACTTAACTGCAGATTTAGCATTCGCAGATATTGATTCCTGTATTAAGTTTTGCCTTCTAGGTGTTGCTGTCCATAGTAATTCTGTTTTGGATGGATTCAATGCAAGTCTATTTTGTGCCATCCACTCGCCTATTTCATCTACGCACCTTGCAATTTTTCCTTTTAATGCTTCTCTCACCCGACTTACAGAAAAAATAAATTTGCCAATTGTTTTATATGGCTGTAGTAGTCGGGCATACTTTTGGAAAGTGCTGCAAGTTTATTAATAAAAATAATTTTCATTGTTATATAATTTACTCAGATTTTAAAATATTAATTACTAATTGGAAGTAGATTGATTTAGAACTATGAAGAAGTAGTTTATGCAATGAGGTTTAATAATTGTTTCCCACCTAAGTAGAGTATTTATTCTATACTTATCATCAGCGGCGTGCACTAGGCACGGACTTAGGTTATGCTGCTAATATCGATGGGTACTATCATTAGAGGTTGTATTCATCATTCACTCTTTCAGAAACATGTTTTTGTGTCAATATACCTGCGTGAATGTGTATTATTATTCTTTTAAGTTAACTAAAGGAGTTAAATATGAAATAATAGCATGTTTAAAGTGTATTGGAATGCATACAGTCAAGTCTGCTTCAAAGACAAACTTGCGGCATTTTGTAACACATCTGTTAAAGCGAAGACGTGTATTCGGAACACCGCGCGGTGCGAGCCTTGCGTTTCATTTGTATATCTTTATTTGTCAATTTTAAACTCTTCCGCTAGTTATATGGATCTAGTTAACACATTAACATGAGAACTGAATTATTTTCGCGTAGATTTACATACTCAATATGTAATATATCAAATAAATATTTATTTTGCAAAAATTATAGTCATGCACAGCTTTTTTGATCGTATAGAACAGGGGTCGGCAAACCGCGGCTGTTTTTCATAGGCATTTGCGACTCTTCTCATATTTTCAAATACAATCATATTTGATAATATATCATATTTGGAATAGTTTGCATGTAACACATGACACAATTAAAAAATGTAGCATTTGCCATTTTCACAATCTTCGGCTCTACCTATATATGTGAACAAACATTATTTTCCATATATCAAATAAAATAAGCAAAAGAACCGATGATAAATTACAATCATGCCCAAGATTGAACAAGTAATTACTTGCCTAGCACATAGCAAAGCTTTCGAAAGTGACGCGAGGTCACCGTTTTAATAAGTAAACTTTACAAAGCCCAATAAGTATTTAATTATTTAGGTTTCCATGTTTTATAAGTAAAGCACTTGGCTACTGAAGCTTATAACTGTATTGTAAATTTGAGTTATAAATAAAAATCTTGATTTTAACTCATTTTTTACATTGAAAATGTATGTTGCAGCTCTATGAAAATGATGAGATTCTATTAACTTAACATTTGGCTCTTCCTACTAGAAAGTCTGCCAACACCTGGTACGCAGTGCACACTCCGCCCCTGCTTGCGGGTGATTTATTTTATACAAACTAAATAAATCAATTAGACAGATATACAGAAAAAATCTATTCATCAAACAAATATTTTTTTATGTACATCTTTCTAATTGATTAATTTAATTTGTATTAAAATACCACAGAACTTGTAACACAATAAAAAAGTATATACATACTTACCATATAATTCAAGCGGACGGGCTGAGTGTTAATTTGATATTTATTTACCATATATAATGCAAGCGGGCTAAGTGTTAATTTTAAACCTACTATGACACGAGGGTAAGTGATGAAAATTGTTCTACCCTGGTCCTCGCCTCTCTTCTGTCCTGTGCGAACAGGATTTCCACCTTCCAGTATTTGGTTGACTTCTTCCATCACAGACATCCTCTTTTTGGCGCCAACTATACTGGCATTGCATAATTTTATTAATATTCCCCTCTTTCATTTTGTTATACATAACTGAGTTATCTAAGTGACCTTTTTTAATCGTATTAATTTCCAATGCAGTTCAGCCTGCTTCTATTTTTTCCAACTGCAAGCTTCATCTATTGTGCACCCGCCCATCTTGCCTGAAATGACAGATGACAAGATGCCAATTACTAGTTAGCTATTACTGCATTCAATCTTATCAACTTCCTGGCGTACATGGCACAACATCATCATCACTGTATGCCAGCACACAATAAACAGCGTATTGTTAGATCATACATTCTTTTTAGCTCTCCTCACATTGTCATTCCATCTCAATCTGGGTCTGCCGAGAGGTCGCCGTTCATTAGGGATCCCTCCATGAATACGGCTCGCAGCACGTTCCGTATCATACGCGTATTATCCTTTGCGATTTTACCACACAATTAAATCAGGATTTTGATCATGGTTTTTTTAATGCGCCACAAACCGACTGATTATCTCTCACTGGGGCAAATATTTTTTGGAGAATTCTTTCAAACACGTTCAGTTTCTTTTCCGAGGCATTTAATAGTCTAGACAGCGGGGCATATTATCGTGTGGTAGTTTACCATTTTTGATTTAATACAGGAGTTTTGATATCCTTTATGAACCTTGTAAAATATCTGGCTACTTACTGTTCTATTAATTCTAACTCGGTGTACCTATAAACTATTTCAAAGTGTATCGTGTACGCAAACCTTGCAACTGAATAAATGTTATTAAACAAATTATAAACATCTTATAGAGATGAAGCTATTTTTTTTAATAATATTTTAATGGAAAAATAAGGAAGTATGGGTAATTACAGGGCTCAGACCTGTCTTCGGCTGGTTTAAGTGATCACTTTATACAAATATGACTATCACCATTCTCATCCATTAATCAATCTCTATTAATTTTACTATTTAGTAATATATCTGTTAAAATAAACTAAACAGAGATCTTGAAACACTGTGAGCAGAACTGGTTGATTTAAAGTCATTGTTATCTTTACATCCAAAATTCTTGATCCGCTTACGATAATGATGGAATTTGCAAAGGGTTTAAAAATGATAAGCATTAAATTCTGAAAACAATGCTATCCTCTCCCGGTGCAGACTTGTCCTCCAAGTCCGATATCAAAAAAAGGATTATTATTAAAGCAGTTCACATGATTACAAATAAATAAATAAAAAACGTGTTTCAGTTTGGTAATTTTTTTATTAATTTCTATACATTTGTTTGTGATTCACATCTACTTCATTAGACTAGACATGTTCCATAATAGGACTGTCTTTACAATTTTTGTCCGGTGTCTGCTTATCTCGAGAGTAGTTCTAAAGGTTGGTTAAGTTTCATCTAGATTTTTTTTCGGAATCTAATTTTTAAAGTGAAACTAACTTTTAGAGTTACTCTTGAGATAAAAATATATCTATAGACGAAAAATGTTCCTTTTTTTGTAAAGTGAAACTGACTTTTATAGTTGCTATCTAGTTGAAAATGAATCCTTGGGGAAAAAAATTGTTAAAAAAAAAACAATATTTTCCCCTTACTACCGAAGGTGAGGGAAACACTTTATTTTTTCACCCAAAATTCATCTTCAAATAGATACCAACTCCAAAAGTTAGTTTCACTTTCAAAATTGGACTCAGAAAAAAAAAATACATGTGTAATGTACGTAATTTTAAATTTATAAAGGTAATATATAATTTTTATATTTAAAAGAAAAATAATATTGAATAATACAAAATAAATATGATTTTTGATTTCTATTTACTATATATTTTCTGCTGAAGGCACTTGCCTAACTCACCCGAGGATTTTGCGACTATTATTTCCCTACAATTGAATACATTTTAAAAGCAATTGGAACCTAATTGATTCCAGTTGAACGATATACATGTTTCAAATATCAAGGTTTTATAGCACGTGTACATGGATAAGACTTATTATAACAAACAAACGGGTTCGTTACAGTTGGTGCTCGAGACCGGGGGCCGAAGATCATACTCTAATATATAAATAATATTATACATTTAATTATAAGTAAAATACCTAGATTCATCCCATTGCTGCCGAAGATCTAATCTGATATCGAAAATGTATTTAATATATTTATTAAAACTTTTATATATTTTAATATATAATGTTAACAAAACACATAGATTTATCACAGTATATAACTCGTATCTCATTTCAAGATACAGTAAAACCCCGCTTAGTGCTGCTCCGGTTTAACACTGTTTTATTTGAATAGGGTATTCCTCGAAAATCGCACACCGCGTGGGATTCCCCGATATCCAAAGCGTAACGCGGAAGAGTAGTATGCCGATTGCTTTAATTATTATTTAACATTTGATGCCGTTATTGTAAGTATAAATAGATGAAACACAGTGAATGATTTAGTGAAAGGTAAATATTACAATTTTCAGTTTTATTATGGGTGATAATAAAAAACCACGAAAATAAAGCGATAAGAAAGAGCATTTCGCTGAACATTAAAATGCAAGTGCTTAGACGATTAGATACTGGTGAACGTCAGTCTCAAATTGGTGCTGAATTGAACTTGTCATCTTCAACAATAAGGACAATTCTTAAGAATAAAGAAAAAATAGTATCATCAGCAACTACAACTTCTTCAACTAGAGTTTCCCGTTCTAGAAATCATACGATAGAGGAAATAGAAAAACGACTTTCTATACGAATTGATGACGAAATTGAACGCAATATGCCATTAAGTCAAGCTATTATAATGGAAAAAGCGAAAAGAATTTTTCGTCACATTCAACACAACTGAACACAACACAACTGAAACATTTGTTGAAAGCCCGAGGGTGGTTTAACAGATTTAAACATCGTAATAACCTTCACAACATAAAGATTACAGGAGAAGCGGCAAGTGGGGATGCAAAAGCGGCGGCTGAATTCCCAGCGATATTAAAAACAATAATTGAACGCAGAAACTATCCCCCAGAATTAGTGTTTAATGTAGACGAGACGGGCTTATTTTGGAAGAGGATACCAAAAAGAACATTTTTAAGCTGTGAAGAAAAACACGCACTACGCTTTAAAGCAGCGAAAAATCGCTTAACCCTTTTACTGGGTGGTAACGCCAATGGAGACTTTAAGTTAAAGCCCCTACTTGTGTACCACTCAAAAAATCCTAGGGCGATGAAAGGAATTTCTAAAGCAACTTTACCTGTGATTTGGGAGTCCAATAAGAAGTCTGTTACGTAAAAACATTTTGCAATTATAATTTTATATAAAGCAACTCCGTTAGAGTCGAGGAGAGTCTGCATGTGTCAAGGACAATCCGGGCTAGATGGCGCATAATAAGCAAACCAGGCGCTGGATAGAAAGGTTCTGACTCTCGCGCGTCATTTTGGTCTGAGCGCTGATCACTTTGGATGAAAGGATGCGAAATTGACTTACACCTACTTGAGAAAGTTCTGCACGCAATCTGTAAATGCGCGTGCAGGAACACTTCCTGCCGATAAGAAATATAATGTCCGACAAGGTGCTAATTATAAACTTTCTCTTTCTAACATTGGTATGCGTAAGTGAAGGAGCGCGAATTTCTATCCCAAAGATATCTTTTTGACACGGTACAGCATCAATCGCGTGCTCAACGGCGAGGGCCAGTTCAGATCTAGCACCGGGGCAACAAAGAGGTTCTTCTAAAGTTCGGAGTAACTCGAAATATAACACGCGCATTTCGGCTTTCACTCCCGGGTTGATCTACTTATAATCCTATAACATTAAATTTCATCAGTAAAATAACGTATATTTAAACCACAACCCATTTTAATGACTGCAAGTCATGGGATTTGGAGTGTTACCTAGCCAATTTTAAAATAACTTGTATTAAATAAAATCAAGCGAGACAAACAGTTGCATCTGACATATGACCAAGAAAGCCACGGAAACCTTAGTGCTACACTAATAATCATATAGATATATACGTAATTACGCGATAAACATGTATTTTTGGAGCCGCATCGGACGAAACTCCACCATCAGGCCTTGTTTGAGGCCACGCCAAAACGCTTGACTAGACCATCGCCACCCACCACAGCAGAATAAAGAAAGGTACTTCTAACTCACACTATCTACATTTATTTAAGGAGCGCGCCTTAGCACAAGTCCTTCCCTCCCGCTCAAAAAGTCCCCATTTATTTGAATTAATGTTGTAATATAGTTGTAAGACTTTTTAGTTTAGATTTAAAATTGTGAATGTCTCTAAAATTATAAACTGGTGAGGTTACTACCTTGCATCTAACCTTTAATTTTACTTTATTTTTTATTATCTTGATAAGTTAGAATAAATGATTATACAAAAATCCCAATATTAATTTTCATTGAAAATTCCTTCTTCCCCCTTGATTGAATGATCGTTGCAATCAGTCGGATCCATTTCGGTACAACCGAACGACCTGGTAAGGGTGCCTCATATTAATGTGTGTAATTATGTATTAAATTGTGTTTGTTTGGTTACGTAACAGGTCTTAAAAAAGAAGAAAACATTTCACGACCGTGTAATTGACAATTTTATAAAAAAGGAGTGTCGAATCGAGCTCAAGTTTAGGTAAATGAAAACTCAGGTACAATTTATTTATCATTTATACGAATAACACATGAAATTTTGGATCTGTAGTTGATGTTGTGGAGCGTAAAGGTTTTATAGAGGTAATTTCAAATAATTTGAGACTATTTTTTTTTTTTTTTTTTTTTCAGTAGTTACATCTTGTTCGTAAGCTAGTCTATAGATTTGTATATTTGATAGTAGGTATAAACTTATTATCCAATATCCCTTCTACAAAGTCACCGACAGGCACTGGTCGCGAGTACCATCGCACGCAGGCTAGGTGGGCTACTGTGCCCGGCATGATTGTCAGAAAAATCCAGGCGGATGAGGGAGAAAGGGTACCGTCCGCTCCCTTAGAAGTGTTTGTCGAGGCGTAAGCCCCCATTTTTGGGAAACCCAGCGCTCCATACGTACCGACCTTCGATCCTCCACCCATATTGGAATCTCTGAGCGGGTTAATGTCCGAGCCAGTGCTAGCGGCTGAGGCTTTTGCAGCCCGAGTCCGCACATCCACCACTGCGGGTCCCGATGGAATTACCATGAGGCAGTGGGAAAAGACCCACGGCCGATTGTTGAACTTCCTCCTAATAATGGGTAAGACTCCTACATGCCTTACTAAAGCACGAACAGTCTTCATTCCAAAGAAAGACTATATCTCCCTTAGGACGTGTCAGTGGGGTACTTTCACGCCCCGGTGAGAGGAGAAGTAGAGGTTCTTCTATCATTTTCATACCCTCCAACAGGTATGCCAGGCTATTTCGCCTGAGAACATCTAACTATCCCTTGGCACAAGCTGCCTTCCATCTACCACTCATCCAGCGCCAGCTGAGTTGGAATGAGGGGAGAAATGTGGCAAATCAGGTTTGCAGCACTACTGAGATAAAAAGGCATTACACGAGGCAATTGCACCAATCCATAGATTGGGAAGGAGTTGGAGCTGTCTAGGGGGTCACGCTTCTCGACAGACTGGATCTCTTCCTGTTCCAACGGAATCCCGGGTAAGGACTATATAGCCTACCATAAGGTGTACATCAATGCCCTGCCTACCACAATCCGCACAACCAGGGGCAGTTTCGCGGGAAACACGGCATGAGGGTCCAGACCCTCAATTGCGCTGCCACGCTGCTACCAAAACGGCAGCGTATGCCATACAGATGTGTCCCCGCACGCATGGTGGAGGATCCTCAGACATGATGCTATATGTAAGACCCTGCAAGGAGCCCTGTTGGAGAAAGGGTGGAGTGTGGAGAGTGAAAGGTTATACTGTACTTCTAGCGGTGGGTTAAAACCCAACCTCGTCGCCATCGGCGAGCGCGGCGCAGTTATAATAGACGCCCAGATAGTATCCGCTGGTCACGGACTGGACAGAGTCCATAAAAAGTAGGCAAAGTACAATCAAGAGGAGCTAAAAGCCCTAGTGGCGGAGAGTTGACAGGCAGGTGAGTGACGTCACCTGGTCAGCAGAGTATCAAAGAGTTGACTAATTTGGGATTCTCCGACGGCACACTCCGTGGTTGTATAACTCGCGTTCTTTGGGGCTCCTTTATGAATTGGAGGAGTTTTAACTCGAGCACAGCGAGAGGGAATAGGACCACGATTGCAACTCACGACAGAGCAGGTATTGACTAACTGACGGGGTACGGGGTCATGTGAACAGCCTAATACTTTTAGTCTTATGTACGGTTTAGGGTCCTGATTGCCTCCAGGAGATATCCATTGTGCGACGAATAGAATCACTCTTCTGGGAGCAGGGATGGGCTCGTTTCTTCATCACTGTGAGCGTCATTAGTTCCGGTGATTGAGATCTAGATTAGTCGCAGGGATCGAGTTGAACTGTACATAACCAGAATATTCCTGAAGTTGGAAGGTCATACGATGGGGTCAGTTGGACTCCATTACACTGGGCCACTGCAGCCGGTCACATAGAGAATCCTTACAACCGAAGGTAATCGAAACAAAATCAAAGTTGATCAATAAATAAATATTTATTTTAATAAACAAAAATTGTTGTCGATCTAACCTTGTATTGTCAAAATTTGTACAAACCGCCAACAATGTGACAGTGGCGGTAACCAAACAGTGCGAGTTTATAAATGATTTAATGTTTTATGTAACCAGAATATTCCTGAAATTGGGAAGTCATACGATGGATTCGGTTGAACTCCATTGCACTGGACTACTGCTGCTGGTCACATAAAGAATCCTTTCAACTGAAGATAATCATTGTCCCTATGGCAGTTGTTAAAAATATTGAAAAAGTCAAGACGACTCAAAGAAGGATAAAAGTAGATACTGTTATGTATATATTCCTTAGCATGCTATATATTAGGTAATCCCAGAATTAATGTCGCTTTTTCAATAGGCAACTTTGGCTCAGTATTGATGTGTCCATTGACCAGTAAAGACTTGTGTTGTCATTTTTTCTTTGTGATCATTTGTCTTTCTTTTAAACAAAAAAAAATCTCTTCCACCCCATCTACAAACAATGGCACAGACGTGTCCTTCGGAAACACATTTGGGAACCTGTATGCTGTTTGTTTCATTAAAAAAAAAAAATTGCGACAGAAGCAACGGAATCTATTTGTGACATTTACGGTGATATACTGGACAAAAGAAAGTGCCTACGTTGGTTCAAAAAATTTCAAACAGGCAATCTCGATTTGAAGGACGAGCCTCGAAGTGGACGGCACAGTCTAGTGAATGAAGCAGCTCTAAAGGCGGAAATGAAAGCAAATCCGATGATGACCATCGATGAATTATCGAAGAAGGTCGGCACATCACGATCGAACACCCATCGCTATCTTGAGAAACTGAAGAAAAGTTAAAAAAAGAAGGTATCTGAGTTCCTCACGCGCTAACCGATAGCAACAAAGCGCAACGCCTCAGCATATGCAAAATACAGCAAGAAAAGCAACAGTCTACCCCGTATCTCCATGACCTCATCACCGGAAACGAAAAATGGGTCCTTTATCATGATATTGTCATGTATACAATTTCATCACAATCAACGTACTTGTCACACAAAATAAAAAACCGGTAAATACCGAAATTTATTATTTCATTAAAAATGATATATTTTAATAATATTTTCAGCCGTGTTTCCTTGGTGACTGGCATTTCATGGTCTACATCAACACAAAACAAATGGGTACACATTTCTAAGAGCCTTTTATATTTTATGACCCCAATATATCTAATTTATCTGGACAGATTGTAATCTTAAAGCTTAAAGATTGTATTCGTAAAAGCATTATCGATTTGAACCTAGATTTTGCATTTAATCAGGCTGAATTAAAATTATTACACGATATTATATCCGCTTTGCAACCAGTAAAACTTGCTGTAGAAGCTCTTTGCGGATCAGTCAAATCAAAAAAAATTTAACTCTCACAGTGTCGTGGGACTATTTCTAAAATAAGTTCTTACACAACATATATTATCATCTATGGCATGCCTCTTTGGTATAAAGTCACTCGTAACAATTCTCCCTCCCGTCTCGCTCGTTTGGCTCGCTTCTGAGATTTCTCTAGGCCGCTCCAGGCGAAACACGTATAAATCCGGTCAACAGTTTGCACCAAAAGGACGCTGAATCTCCTCGAGAGATTAGCACCCATTTAATTGATCATCCAGTGTTTAGCATCTGTGCTTTATATCACTGTGCTGAGTTTCAGTTGGCAATACATGAATCATACTTATCTCGATCCGTGTAATTCACTAACGGTTCCCCAAATTCAAAGGGTCTCAACCCTTTCGTGAGATATTGTTCTGCCTAACATGACTGACTGTCTGGGCAGATTTTAGGTCAATTGCATCCCTCACCGGGCAGAACAACCAAAAATGTAAGTATCAGAAGATAAGATAGAGTGTTACACAGAGACTATGATTACCATTGTTTGTTCATAAAATTGTTGTTTGTTTTATGCGGCGTGCCGCGGGATTGGGAGCACAAAAAACACTCGCCCACCCGTCGGTACGTCGCCTATTTTCATGTATATTCTTATAAAGGTCCCGTGGACGCAGTAGAATAAACAAATGTTATGGTCCACGGCACCCATTTGTTTTGTGAAACAAATACCCCGCCAGTGCTCCTGTCTTAAAAGGCCCTGTTCAGGGCCGCCAAATGAGCCTTCTGATCGGCGGCCCAAAAATGGCCTTTATCAGAGCCGCAAAATAAGCCCTTTGCTCGGCGGCCCAAAAGAAAGGACTTTCTCAGGGCCGCAAGGTAAGCCTTCTGCTCCACGATCCGAAAAAGCCACATTACAGACAAAGAAGCGCTGGCCCGGTCTTTCTTGTTACGGGATATCACGGGTCGCGGTACGAGTTACCAATTCCCCCACTGGTGATATCCGCCTGTTTATATTTTTATTTTTACGATAAGAAAACACTCCGCAAACCTGTTTCTGCCGCCCGCCGGCTCACGACCGAAAAATAAAGCATAGTTGCAAGGTTCGACCGGCAGGCGGCGACAGCCTCTGCGTCGCTCGGGACGCGGCTAGGACTGTAAGCGCGCCCTGATTGGCTCAGCGGCAGATTTGGGGGTGGCGGGCGCTGCTAGTGATAGCGTGCCCGCCGGATAGAATAAATACTGTACAGAACAGTGAAGAGACAGCTTCACAGTTCCGACTTGACCTCGCTCCGGCGCGGTCGTGTTTGCTGCTACGCTCCGCTATGAGCAACGTTTCTTCCGATACAGTACTACCTACAAAGTGACAATTTCGCAAAAAAACATAAAATCGAATCAAACGGTTCCACCGACGGACCTCGTCCTCCGCGACCAGTGATTCTTCACCGGAGACGCTTCACCAGCAACACTGCATACTCCGATTCTGCCGCACTCCACTCAATATCAAGAAAAATTCGATTTTCCGATTCGTGCAGGCCTAACAAAGGCCTTTTCACTGGACTTTCGACGCTATACCGCGCTAGAAGCAACCGCCAGCCCTGGCAAGAAAAATTTCTACATTTCATCGTACCCAACAGACAGCCCCGCAGTAGGAAGCTTTACACCCGAACCGGCGGCCCTGAAAAGGGCCTTTATCATCTAACCTGATACAAGCCACACGACCTGAATACGACACCGAGCACATCATCATCATCAACATATCGACCGCCCCCCAACGGGCACTTCACAATGCCGACCGATAAGAACACCACCACCAAAGTAACCACCGCAACCAAGAAAAAGCTCTCCATCTCCAACACCGGCAAGCCATCAACCGCCTCCTCACCATCATCATCATCATCTTCGATCTCCAAACCCACAACTACAACCACACCAGCTAATCCAGAGACCAGCACCATAAAGACTACCAACTTTCAAAATCTTTCCCCGGAGGAACTCTTCGAGATGGCCACGGCGATCTCCACCAAACTGGCAGCCACCCCCAGGGCAGCCAAAATTGCCTCCAAACTTGCATCAGCCACCCGCACCGCCATTCCACCACCATCTACATCTGACCAGGCCACACTAGCCCCAGCAGCCACACCAAGAGCAGCACCTGCCACCGACTTCCCAGCACTACCACCCGCTTCAAACCCCGACTGGCACCAACCGAAGCCCCAACGTAAAAGGAAAGCCTCATCCACACCTTCACCACCTTACACGCCGACCTCCACAGCCAACAGATTCGAACCACTTTCCGACTCGGACACAGACACAGACTCCGACTCTGACGATGAGGACTCCGACTCCAACATGGCCACCGAAGAGGATCCTCTCAATGCATCACCAACCACACCTGCACCCATCAAGAAACCCAACATACCTCCAATCATGTTGAGGGACTCTACCAACTGGAGAACAACACGTGCAAACTTAATCGCAGCCGGAGTCAAAATCTCTACAGCATCAATCATCAAGTCTGGTGTCAAGATTAACACAGCCGACATTGACAGCTTCAGGACCGCCACCCGCCTCCTTGAGGACTCAGCCACGCAATTTCACTCCTTCACTCCACAACAAGACAAAACATTAAAGGCCGTGCTGAGAGGAATCCCTCTGGACATCACTGACCAGGAGATCATCGAGGAGCTGGAGTCCACATTCCCTATTGTCGCTGTCAACAGGATGAAGACCGGACCAGAGAGACGCCCCATTCCTCTGGTCCTAGTGCAAACTGAGAACAACTCAGCCGGCAAAGAGATATACAACATCACATCTCTGTTTGATCTGAGGATCCAGGTGGAGAAACTTAGGAGGAAGGACGCGCCATCACAGTGTCACAGGTGTCAGCTATTCAACCACTCTGCAGCCATGTGCAGGGCCAACCCCCGCTGCGTCAAGTGTGGCGGGAACCACCTGACGTCAACATGCTTCAAGCAGAGGGAAGACGGCCCTGCAACTTGCGCCAACTGCGGAGGGGCCCACCCTGCCAACTTCAAAGGCTGCCAGCATTACCCGCCACCCAGAGCCAACCTGACCAGACCACGCCCTCAAGGCCCAGCGCACCCTGTCTTCAACTCGAGGTTAGCCACCCCCCTTACCTCCTATGCCTCAGCCTTAGCCCCCCCACCCACCACCACCCCCCACCCCCCACCTCCACATCAACCCACCCCCCCCCCTCACCAACCCATCACCGGCCTCGCGGCCTTGTTCAACTCTTTCATAACCCAACATCTCCGAAATCTTAAAATTCATACTAGATATCATCCCCCGATTATTCTCAGCCGGCTCGATCGGCGAAGCCATCACCATGATCATATCCGAAATCCCAAAAATTACATCACTCTTCAGTTCCTCCCGTTGAATAAATGGCGAACTCTATCTTCCCTTCCTCCCTGAACATCGCCGCATGGAATGCTAACGGACTAGAGGGCGATCAGGCCGAAGTGGCGGACTTCACAGTCCGCCACTCCCTTGATCTCCTTCTGGTCAGCGAAACTCATCTCATCCCATCTCGCACCTTCAACATCCCAAATTTCACTTGTTACCGCGACGACCGACTAACGGGTAGGGGTGGAGGAACAGCTATTTTCGTGAAACGAAACATAGCCCACTCCTCCAACCCTACCCCAGCCTCCCCCAGTCATCTCGAATCAACATCAATCACCATTCATACCCGCCACTCTGGCCCTTTACGAATCACCAGCATCTATAACCCCCCCAACGCTCTAATCACTTCTGATTTCGACTCCCTACTCACCGGCGACACTCCCACCATACTCGCCGGTGATTTCAATGCAAAGGATTCCTCCTGGAATTCCAGAACTCCGAACCAAAACGGGAAAAAACTCCTAGCATACACGAACAAAAACAACCTATCAGTCGTAGCCCCCTCCAAACCCACCTTCTTCTCTAGTATCGGGTACCGACCCGATATTCTAGACTTCGCCATCCTTAAAAACTTCCCATGGTCACATTCCATCACCACTTCGAATGACCTTAACTCCGACCATAACCCAATTTTTATTAAAATATTCGACTTCCATAACGTCACCCCCCCTTCGCCAGCAAACAACATTGTTAACTGGCCCCACTTCGAACAGGTCATTCGAACTAAATTCACCATCCCCTCTTCAATTACCGACACAGCAGATTTAGATAGGCATATCGACTCTTTTACCTCCACGATCAATTTAGCTATCGACGAATCCTCCAAACCCCCCCCCCCCGCCACACCTCGTCGCCTTGCACTACCTCTCCACATTCAAACCCTCATACGGGAAAAAAATCACGCCAGACGCCAATGGCAAAAATACCGCATCTTCGCCGACAGAACTCGAGCCAACCAACTCCAAACCAAACTCAGAAGCGCACTTTCGGCCCACCGCTCTGAGTCTTGGCAATTCAAACTCTCCGCCCTTCAGCCCCAAGATGGTACGCTCTGGAAATTGGCCAAATCACTCAGAGCACCAAAAACCACCATCACCCCGATTCACGCCCCCTCCGGACTACTGTACGAAGAAGAGGACAAGGCCGAAGCTTTTGCGGACAGCCTTGAACTCCAATTCGACACCAACCCCGACATCTCCACAGCCTCCCACACAGCGTACATCAACAGCCACGTCGAAAACAATTCCAACCCCCCCTCACTTCAGAATAAATTTTTCACCTCACCAGAGGAAATCAAAAAAATAATCAGAAATCGCAAACCCAAAAAAGCTCCGGGTCCCGATGGGATCCCAACTAAAGCCTTAAAACTTCTCCCCTCCAAGGGGATTCTCTTTCTCACCCTTCTCTTCAACACCGCCTTTCGATTACAATACTTTCCCACGGCCTGGAAAACTTCTAATATCATCCTCTTCAAGAAACCCGGCAAAGATCCGCTTTTCTGTGACAACTACCGTCCAATCAGTCTTCTCTCTAACATCGGCAAAATCTTCGAGAAAATATTTCTCACCAGACTCCAAGCAGAACCAGGCCTCAAAAATGCCATTCCAGATAACCAACACGGCTTTAGACCCCTTCACTCCACCAATCACCAGCTTCTGAGAGTCGTCGAGTTCATAACCGACGGCTTTCGAAAACATCGATTCACCGGCGCAATCTTCCTCGACGTGGCTAAAGCCTTCGACAAGGTGTGGCACAACGGCCTCCTTTACAAACTTTCTGAATTCTACAACATCCACCCCCAACTCTACGGACTCCTCAAGTCGTTTCTCTCCAACCGCCCATTCAGAGTCAAACTCTCAAAGACAATCTTCTCCTCCCTCCGCTTCATGAAAGCCGGCGTCCCGCAAGGCTCAATTCTCTCTCCATTTCTTTATAACGTTTTCACGAGCGATATGCCGCAGCCGACTGATAGGTACTCCATATCAGCACTCTACGCAGACGACACCACAATTCTCACAAACTCTACAGACCCACTCACAATCACCATCCGTCTTCAGGCCCACTTAGACGCCCTCCAATGTTGGTTCGAGGCTTGGCGCATTGCCATTAACCCCGCCAAAAGCGCCGCAATCCTGTTTAACCGCACACGTCTTCGCGGAACCAGACCAATAGGCAACGTCACCCTCGATCAGGTAGACATTAAATGGCACAATGCGGTTAAATACCTCGGACTAACATTGGACCGCAGGCTAACGTGGAGAACTCACATCTTATCCACCCTCCGGACAGCCAATAAAGCTAGAGGTATCATTCACTGTCTCATCAACAAACACAGCCCCCTCCATACGAACACCAAAATCCTTCTTTACAAATCCCTCCTCCGCCCTATCCTCACCTACGCCTGCCCCATCTGGGCCACAGCAAAAAATCTCAATAAAATCACCACTTTCCAGAACAAAATACTCCGCTTCATTCTCCAAGCCCCGTGGTTTGTGAGAAACACAATCATACATCGGGACACCAACACACCACACCTTAATACGCACATTCTAGAACTTTCAACTAGATTTTTTAAAAAGCTTCAAACCATCCCAAACCCCTCCATCTCCTCCCTCGGCAGAAACTCCCCCGATGCAGATCCTGACAGATTCCTCCCCATCTCCCTGTTATATCCCCCTGCTCCCGTCCCTTGAAGAATGGCGAAAAAAAAATTTATATAATATAAAAAAAAAAAACCAAACTTAACTAATATGAACAAAAAAAAAAATAAAAAAACAAAAAAAAAAAAAAAAAAAAAAAAAAAAAAAAAAAAAAAAAAAAAAAAAAAAAAAAAAAATATATACACATTTTACAACTTTTTACAAACTTTTTACAACTTTTTACAAACTATTTACAACCAATATTTACAAAAAAATAGAACATATTAAAAAAAGCCATAGTGCCTAGCAAGCACCCCATTCTTCAGGGACAAAAAAACCTCCTAACCGCCATACCCCAGATTTCGAAGACAAGGGGGCGCTGCCCCTATCACTTCATAATAACATTCAAAGTGATGATGAGACAGCTTCACAGTTCCGACTCGACCTCGCTCCTGCACGGTCGTGTTTGTCGCTACGCTCCGCTATGCGAAGTTCGTTCTCGCTTACCAGTGCTTTTTTCGTAAATCCCATACTAATCGCAAATCGAATCAAACGGCTCCAGCAACGGACCTAGTCCAAGTGAACAGTGTTTCGACACCGGGGACGACCCCCTCTAATACCTACACAGTTTTATTTTTTCCGTGCACCGCCAGTTTTTCAACAAAACCACCTTCCAGTTTCGCGAGTGGCCCTGAAAAGGCAATTAAGTGATTTTTCAACATTTCTAATTCAAAAGTGCCTACCGCCTGACCTGTAAAGGTTAGTTAAGTGTTCTTTTTCCGTTTTTTTGTGTGCTTCAACCAGTGGCCCTGATAAGGGAAGTTTTCCTGATTTTATATTTTTAAAAAACAAGTTGGCGGCCCTGAAAAGGGCCTCTTTCAACACACTGCGCTCTCCGACTGCCCATCACAGGGCTTAACACCATGCCAACCGTCAAAACATCAACCGCCACCACCTCCTCTGCAGACAAAAAAAAAACAACAACCGCCAACCTCGCTAAATCACCACAAACGCCAAACCACTCGTCAAAACCATCAACATCATCGCCAACGCCTACTACCAAGACAGCTATTTCTATAACCAAAAAGCAACAAGACTACGACAACCTCTCGCCAGAAGAATTATTTGAGATGGCCACCTCTATCAGCAATCAACTAGCTGCAAAACCTAGAGCCGCAAAACTTGCCTCCAACCTTGCTTCGATATCACGCACCACCACCCCACTCTTACCATCTCCAAGCACATCTACACAACTGCCATCTGCTGCACCAGCCACTTCACCCACCATCGAATTCCCGGATCTTCCTCCCTCTGCCAACCCTGACTGGCATCAGCCAAAACCGGCAAGGAAACGAAAAGCCCTATCTACACCATCTCCACCCATCACGCCAACCACCAATAGATATGAGGCACTATCCGACTCAGAATCAGATACGGACTCAGAATCGGAAGAGGAAGACGAAAACGCCAACTTGATGGCCACAGAAGAGGCCCCCCCCAACCCTCAGGACAATTCAACTACCATTAAAAAACCAAACATACCTCCTATAATTCTGCGAGACTCTTCAAATTGGAGATCCACTAGAGCAAAACTTCTCGCCGCAGGGGTTAAAATTTCTTCAGCAACTATCATCAAAACAGGAGTCCGAATTAACGCAGCTGACATCGACAGTTTTCGATCCGCCACTCGTCTCCTAGAAGACAACGCTACACAATTCCATTCCTTCACCCCGCAGCAAGATAAAACAATAAAAGCGGTACTGCGTGGCATTCCGCTCGACATCACTGATCAAGAGATATTCGAAGAACTCGAAACTCTATACCCATTAGTAGCAGTAAACCGTATGAAAACCGGTCCGGAAAGGCGTCCAATTCCACTGGTCTTAATACAAACAGAAAACAACCACCAAGGCAAAGAAATATTCAATATCACTTCTATCTTCGATCTAAAAATTCAAGTCGAAAAACTAAGGAAGAAAGACGCGCCCGCTCAATGTCACAGGTGTCAGCTATTCGGTCACTCCGCAGCCATGTGCAGGGCCAACCCTCGATGCGTTAAATGCGGCGCAAACCACCTGACATCTACCTGCTTCAAGCAGAGAGAGGACGGCCCTGCCACATGTGCAAACTGCGGAGGGCCCCACCCCGCCAACTTCAAAGGCTGCCAACACTACCCCCCACCACGTGCCAACCTCACCAGACCTCGCCCCAGGGAACCAGCGCACCCAGTCTTCAATTCGAGGTTAGCCACCCCCCTTACCTCCTACGCCTCAGCCTTAGCCCCCCCACCCACCACCACCCCCCACCCCCCACCTCCACATCAACCCACCCCCCCCCCTCACCAACCCATCACCGGCCTCGCGGCCTTGTTCAACTCTTTCGTAAACCCTAACATTTCGGAACTCATTAAGATCATATTAGAAGCAATCCCCCGTCTCTTCGACGCCAAATTGGCCGGCGAAGCCATTTCAATCATCATCACAGAAATACCTAAAATCTTCTCCCTATTCAGTTCTTCCCATTGAGCAAATGGCGAACTCTATCTTTCCATCCTCATTAATCATCGCCGCATGGAACGCCAACGGACTAGAGGGCGATCAGGCCGAAGTGGCGGACTTCACAGTCCGCCACTCCCTTGATCTCCTTCTAGTCAGCGAAACTCATCTCATTCCATCTCGCACCTTCAACATACCCAACTTCATCTGTTACCGCGACGACCGACTAACGGGTAGGGGTGGAGGTACAGCTATTTTCGTTAAACGAAACCTAGCCCACTCCTCCAACCCTACCCCCGCCTCGCCTAAACATCTCGAATCCACATCTATCACCATCCATACCCGCCACTCTGGCCCCCTCCGTATCACCAGCATTTATAACCCCCCCAACGCATTCTTCACCAGTGATCTCGACCCCCTACTCACCGGCGACACACCCACCATACTCGCCGGTGACTTCAACGCCAAAGATTCCTCATGGAATTGTAGATCCACGAACCGAAACGGAAAAAAACTCCTAGCATACACGGACACAAACAACCTATCAGTCGTAGCCCCCTCCAAACCCACCTTCTTCTCTAGTATCGGGTACCGACCCGATATTCTAGACTTCGCCATCCTAAAAAACTTCCCATGGTCTCATTCCATAACCACTTCGAATGACCTTAACTCCGACCATAACCCAATTTTTATTGAAATCTTCGACTTCCATAACGTCACCCCCCCTTCGCCAGCTAACAACATTGTTAACTGGCCCCACTTCGAACAGGTCATTCGAACTAAATTCACCATCCCCTCTTCAATTACCGACACAGCAGATCTAGATAGGCATATCGACTCTTTTACCTCCACGATCAAATTAGCTATCGACGAATCCTCCAAACCCCCTCCCCCCGCCACACCTCGTCGCCTTGCACTACCTCTCCACATTCAAACCCTCATACGGGAAAAAAATCACGCCAGACGCCAATGGCAAAAATACCGCATCTTCGCCGAGAGAACTCGTGCCAACCAACTCCAAACCAAACTCAGAAGCGCACTTTCGGCCCACCGCTCTGAGTCCTGGCAATTCAAACTCTCCGCCATTCAGCCCCAAGATGGTACGCTCTGGAAATTGGCCAAATCCCTCAGAGCACCTAAAACCACCATCACCCCGATTCACGCCCCCTCCGGACTACTGTACGAAGAAGAGGACAAGGCCGAAGCTTTTGCGGACAGCCTTGAACTCCAATTCAACACCAACCCCGACATCTCCACAGCCTCCCACACTGCGTTCATCAACAGCCACGTCGAGAACAAACCCAACCCCTCCCCACTTCAGAACAAATTCTTCACCTCACCAGAGGAAATAAAAAAAATCATCCGTAACAGAAAACCCAAAAAAGCTCCGGGTCCCGACGGGATCCAAACTAAAGCCCTGAAACTTCTCCCCGCCAAGGGGATTCTCTTTCTCACCCTTCTATTCAACACTGCCTTTCGTTTACAATACTTTCCCACGGCCTGGAAAACTTCTAACATCATCCTCTTCCAGAAACCCGGCAAAGATCCGCTTTTCTGTGACAACTATCGTCCAATCAGTCTTCTATCCAACATCGGCAAAATCTTCGAGAGAATATTCCTCACCAGACTCCAATCAGAACCAGGCCTCAAAAATGCCATCCCAGATGAACAACACGGCTTTAGACCCCTTCATTCCACAAATCACCAGCTTCTGAGAGTCGTCGAGTTTATAACCGACGGCTTTCGTAAACATCGATCAACCGGCGCAATTTTCCTCGACGTGGCAAAAGCCTTCGACAAGGTGTGGCACAACGGCCTCCTCTACAAAGCTTCAGAATTTTATAACATCCACCCCCAACTCTATGGACTCCTCAAGTCGTTTCTCACCAACCGCCCATTCAGAGTCAAACTCTCCAAGACAATTTTCTCCTCCCTCCGCTTCATGAAAGCCGGCGTCCCGCAAGGCTCAATTCTCTCTCCATATCTCTATAATATATTCACGAGCGATATGCCTAAGCCGACTGATAGGTACTCCATATCAGCACTCTACGCAGATGACACCACAATTCTCACAAACTCAACAGACCCACTCACAATCACCATCCGACTTCAGGCCCACTTAGACGCCCTCCAATGTTGGTTCGAGGCATGGCGCATAGCTATCAACCCCGCCAAAAGTGCCGCTATAATGTTCAACCGCACACGCCAACGCGGAATACGACCCAAAGGCCACGTCACCCTCGATCAGGTGGACATCAAGTGGCACAATGCGGTTAAATACCTCGGACTAACATTGGACCGCAGGCTAACATGGAAAACGCACGTATCATCCACCCTCCGGTCAGCCATCAGAGCAAAAGGTATCATCTCCTGCCTCATCAACAAACACAGCCCCCTTCATACAAACACCAAAATCCTTCTCTATAAATCCCTCCTCCGCCCACTCCTCACCTACGCCTGCCCCATCTGGGCCTCAACTAAACACCTCAGTAAAATCACCACTTTCCAGAACAAAACACTCCGCTACATTCTCCAAGCCCCGTGGTTCGTGAGAAACACAGTCATACATCGGGACACCAACACACCCCACCTAAAAACGCACATTCTGGACCTTGCCACCAGATTTTTTAATAAGCTTCAAACCATCCCAAACCCCTCCATTTCCTCCCTCGGCAGAAACTCCCCCGATGCAGACCCCGACAGATTCCTCCCCATTTCCCTATTATATCCCCCTGCTCCCGTCCCTTGAAGAATGGCGAAAAAAATATATATAAAAAAAGCAAAAATAACTAATATGTAAAAAAAAAAAAAAAAATTATATACAAATATTTACAACTTCTACAAACGTTTTACAACTATTTACAAATTATTTACAAAAATGTTTACATATAAAAAAGCCATAGTGCCTAGCAAGCACCCCATTCTTCAGGGACAAAAAACCTTCTAAACCGCCAAACCTCAGACTTCGAAGACAAGGGGGCGCTGCCCCTATCACTTCTTAATTTCATTGAAAGTGATGATGACAGCTTCACCTTCAGTTCCGACTTGACCTCGCTCCGGCTAGGTCGCGTTCTACACTACGCTCCGCTATGTGCATCGCTTCTCTACTAAAGTATTATTTAAAAAGTGATATTATTGTGCAACAGTAAAACCAAATCAAACGGTTCCTCCGACGGACCTCGTCCACAGCGACAACTGATTCATCACCAGGGATCATCTCCCTCCAACTCTGCATTACCTGTTTCTGCCGCGCCCCGCGCTAATCCAGAAAAAAAAGCCTACCTACCGCTTCACGCCGGCCCAATAAAGGCCTGCTTTTTGAAACCTACCGGACCAAACAAAAATTTTTTTTTTTTAATTTTTTGTTCTCACGCACAACCGGCAGCCCTGCATAGGATCATCACCTCACAAACCAGCGGCCCTGAAAAGGGCCTTTTACATTTCCGGCTACATCCACGCGGCCCTGCATAGGACGCACCGAGCTCCATCATGCCGATTGAAAGGACAACCTCCACCACCTCCACCACCACCGCAGCCAAAAAAAGGACTTCCACCACCAACACCGCCAAGCCTTCAACAACATTACCATCATCATCATCATCAGCATCAACAAAAGGCACCGCATCCAAAACACTGACTCCAGCCTCAACACCGACACCATTACCAATGCCGTTCAACCCCAAGGACATTCAGAACCTCTCGCCCGAGGATTTGTTTGAGATGGCCACCGCATTCAGCAAGAAACTGGCAGCCAACCCCAGGGCAGCTAAAATCGCATCAAAGCTAGCTTCAGCCACCCGCTCCGCCACTCCACCACCATCTACATCCGGCTTGCTCACACAAGCCCCAACCGCCACACCAAGACCTACACCCACCACTGACTACCCGGAGCTACCACCAACTTCTAACCCAGACTGGCACCAGCCCAAACCCGCCCGCAAACGAAAAGCATCATCTACACCGTCACCTCCCTACACGCCGACCACCACCACTAACAGATTCGAGGTGCTATCGGACTCCGACTCAGACACGGACACGGACACCGACGACGAAGACACCGACAATATGGCAACAGATGAGTCCCCTCCCACGCCCACAGCCACACCTGCAGCCAAAGTCAAAACCAACATTCCACCGATCATGTTGAGGGATTCCTCAAACTGGCGATCCACAAGAGCCAACCTTATTGCAGCCGGCGTGAAAATCGCCACGGCCTCAATAATCAAGACCGGCGTTAAGATCGTCACCGCCGACATTACCAGCTTCAGGACCGCCACCCGCCTCCTCGAGGACAGCGCAGTACAGTTCCACTCTTTTACGCCACAACAGGACAAAACCATCAAGGCTGTACTCCGAGGAATTCCCCTCGATATCTCCGACCAGGAGATCATCGAGGAGCTGGAAACCTCCTACCCTATTGTCGCCATCAATAGGATGAAAACAGGGCCAGAAAAGCGCCCAATTCCCCTCGTCTTAGTCCAAACTGAGAATAACACTGCGGGAAAGGAGATCTTCAACATCACGTCACTTTTCGACTTGAGAATCCAAGTCGAGAAACTACGGAAGAAGGACACCCCTGCGCAATGTCACAGGTGCCAGCTCTTCAATCACTCTGCAGCCATGTGCAGGGCCAACCCCCGATGCGTCAAGTGCGGAGGGAACCACTTGACGTCCACGTGCTTCAAGCAAAGGGAGGACGGACCTGCCACTTGCGCCAACTGCGGAGGGGCCCACCCCGCCAACTTCAAAGGCTGCCAACATTACCCGCCACCCAGAGCCAACCTGACGAGACCACGCCCTCAAGTTCCAGCGCACCCTGTCTTCAACTCGAGGTTAGCCACCCCCCAAATTTCCTACGCCTCAGCCCTCGCCCCACCATCCTCCACCACCCCCCCCACCACAACCCACCCCCACCTCACCTCAACCAAACACCGGCCTCTCGGCCTTGTTCACCTCTTTCGCCAACCCCAACATCTCAGAACTCATAAGAATCATCCTTGAAGTCATCCCCCGTCTATTCACCGCCAACTCGGCCGGCGAAGCCATCTCTATTATCATGACAGAAATCCCCAAAATCTTCTCACTCTTCAGTTCTACCCATTGAACAAATGGCGAACTCAATCTTCCCATCCACCCTTAACATCGCCGCATAGAACGCCAACGGACTAGTGGGCGATCAAGCCGAGGTGGCGGACTTCACGGTTCGTCACTCCCTTGATCTCCCTACTGGTCAGTGAAACTCATCTCAAACCATCCAACATCTTCAACATTCCTAATTTCATGTGCTACCGCGACGACCGACTAACGGGTAGGGGTGGAGGAACAGCTATTTTCGTGAAACGAAACATAGCCCACTCCTCCAACCCTACCCCCGCCTCCCTTAAACATCTCGAGTCTACATCTATCACCATCCATACCCGCCACTCTGGCCCCCTGCGAATCACCAGCATTTACAACCCCCCCAACGCCTTCTACACCAGTGATCTCGACTCCCTACTCACCGGCGACACACCCACCATACTCGCCGGTGATTTCAACGCTAAGAATTCCTCCTGGAATTGTAGAACTTCAAACAGAAACGGGAAAAAACTCCTAGCATACACGGACACGAACAACCTATCAGTCGTAGCCCCTTCCAAACCCACCTTCTTCTCTAGTATCGGGTACCGTCCCGATAATCTTGACATCGCCATCCTAAAGAACTGCCCATGGTCACTTTCCTTAACCACTTCGAATGACCTTAACTCTGACCATAACCCAATATTTCTAGAAATCTTCGACTTCCATAACGCCACCCCCCCTTCGCCAGCTAACAACATTGTTAACTGGCCCCACTTCGAACAGGTCATTCGAACTAAATTCACCATCCCCTCTAAAATCACCGATACTTCAGATCTAGACAGGCATATCGACTCCTTCACCAACATAATCAAATCAGCAATCGACGAATCCTCCAAACCCCCACCCCCCGCCGCCCCCCGCCGCCTTGCTCTACCCCTCCACCTTCAAACCCTAATTAGGGAAAAAAATCACGCCAGACGCCAATGGCAAAAATACCGCATCTTCGCCGACAGAACTCGAGCCAACCAACTCCAAACCAAACTCAGAAGCGCACTTTCGGCCCACCGCTCTGAGTCTTGGCAATTCAAACTCTCCGCCCTTCAGCCCCAAGATGGTACGCTCTGGAAATTGGCCAAATCCCTCAGAGCACCAAAAACCACCATCACCCCGATTCACGCCCCCTCCGGACTACTGTACGAAGAAGAGGACAAGGCCGAAGCTTTTGCGGACAGCCTTGAACTCCAATTCGACACCAACCCCGACATCTCCACAGCCTCCCACACTGCGTTCATCAACAGCCACGTCGAAAACAATCCCAACCCCCCCCCACTTCAGAACAAATTCTTCACCTCACCAGAGGAAATAAAAAAAATCATCCGTAACAGAAACAAACGTGGTTTGTGAGAAACACAGTCATACATCGGGACACCAACACACCCCACCTAAAAACGCACATTCTGGACCTTGCGACCAGATTTTTTAACAAGCTTCAAACCATCCCAAACCCCTCCATTTCCTCCCTTGGCAGAAACTCCCCCGATGCAGACCCCGACAGATTCCTCCCCATTTCCCTAATATACCCCCTTGCTCCCGTCCCTTGAAGAATGGCGAAAAAAATAATACAAAAATAAGAAAGAATAACTAATATGTAAAAAAAAAAAAAAAAACTTTTTACAACTATTTACAAAAAAATTTTAACATATAAAAAAGCCATAGTGCCTAGCAAGCACCCCATTCTTCAGGGACAAAAAAACCTCTAAACCGCCATACCTCAGACTTCGAAGACAAGGGGGCGCTGCCCCTATCACTTCATAAAGTCATTGATAGTTACGTTACAGCTTCAAGCTTCAGCTTTAGAGTCTCGACTCGACCTCGCTCCAGTTCGGTCGTCTCCTCTCCAGCGCTCCGCCATGCGCAGTGATCCGCCGCAATTCGGTTTTCTAGTGTTTCGCTCCATACAAAAGTAATATCGAATCAAACAGTGCATCCAACATAAAGTGACAATTGTGATCGGTGCCTCGTCACCAGTGACCATTTTTCTACCAGTTTACAACTTTTCATAATCGTGATCCGCTAAGTGGCCCTAATAAGGCAAACTAAACAACCCCGTGAGGCGGCCCTGAAAAGGGCCTTTTTGTGTGTTTTTGTGATTCGGCCAAAGACCCGAAACGTCATTTTAAGTGTTCAAGTGAACGGCCCGGTTTTCCGACAGTCACGTGTCACCCCCACCGGCCCTGAGATAGGACTCCTAACACATAAATACAGTGACATCGCAATTCAGTGCACATTCCGACAGCATTACTCCACCGATACGGTTAGTTCAATACAAAAAACTTCAACTAAAATATTTTCTTCCAAATTTCACTGTACCTACAAATTAGCCTTGACAAGGGACTTTTCTGCTGAATTTTTTTTTTTTTTTTTCACATCTTGTGACCTACTACAATTGTGTTTTTTATGATCAACATTTACAACTCTACATAGTTTTTTTCTTTTTGTGTACCACGTGCGGCGGCCCTGAAAAGGGCCTCCTGATAACTTTTTGTGCTCCACACACTCCCACCAGTGTACACTGCGCCTCATCCCAAGGCCCGCTATGCCTCCCCCAACCAAAACATCAGCTAATCCCTCCAGTGCTCCCAACAAGACTACATCTCCCAACTCAGCCGACCGCTCTACACACACTCCACCGATGTCTACCTCCACCACCTTAGACCCCGCTCTAGCTGCCAAGCTAAAAAACGTGCAGAACTTTACCTCGGATGAACTCTACGAAATGGCGACCACCATCAGCCAACAACTAGCAGCCAAACCACGAGCCGCCAAACTTGCCTCAAACCTCGCCTCAGCAACCCGCTCGACCACCCCTCTGCCTGCAACTACACTCAACCCGACACCCCTTCCGCAAACCCCTAGCACATCCACCGCCAACGTTACTGACTTCCCCAATCTACCACCGCCCTCCAATCCAGAATGGATTAAACCCAAACTCACAAAGAAAAGAAAAGCCAACTCACCAACGCCCCCCTCAAGCCCCAAAACCTCCAACAGATTCGAAGCCCTCTCCGACTCCGACACTGACAGTGATGATGATAATTACAACTCCGACAATAAAATGACCACAGATGATACTCCTAACACCTCACCAGCTTCTTCACCCAAACCAAAAAAAAAAAATCAACATCCCTCCCATCATGTTGAGAGACGCAACAAATTGGAGAGCAACCCTCTCCATACTTAAAAATGCAGGAGTCAACATCTCTGCAGCCCGCACCACCAGATCTGGAGTCAAAGTTGACACCGCAGACATAGACAGTTTCCGAACCGCCACCCGCATACTAGAAACCAATGCCACCCAATTTCACTCTTTTCTACCTCAACAAGACAAAACTATCAAGGCCGTCCTCAGAGGCATACCCCTGGACATTTCAGACTCAGAAATCCTTGAAGAACTTAACCCAACATATCCAATAGTTTCTGTCAACCGCATGAAGACAGGACCGGAACGCCGCCCCATGCCACTCGTCCTCGTTCAATTAGAGAACAACAACGAAGGCAAAGAAATCTACAACTTACAAACCATCTTCGAACTTAAAATATTTGTCGAAAAGCTGAGAAAAAAAGACGCGCCGACGCAATGCCATCGGTGTCAAATATACGGTCACTCAGCTACAATGTGCAGAGCTAATCCACGGTGCGTCAAGTGCGGCGCCGACCACCTCACAACAACCTGCACAAAACTTAGAGAGGACGGACCGGCCACCTGCGCCAACTGCAGAGGCGAACACCCGGCCAACTATAGAGGCTGCTCCTACTACCCCCCCCCCTCGCATCAACCCCACCAGACCTCGCCCTCAAGCAACCACACCCCACCCCCCGATATCTTCAAGACTCATCTCTCCAACCACTTCATACGCGGCAGCCCTCGCCCCCCCCACATCCACCATCCCAACCTCCCCCCACCCTACCCACCCAACCCCCCCAACCCAACATCGGTATTTCATCACTTTTAAATTCACTCCTCAACCCCAACATAGCTGAAATTATTAAAATCATAATCAACACCATCCCCCGTCTCCCAGCCGTCAATTCCTTCGGCGAAGCCATAACCATCATATTTTCTGAAGTACCCAAAATCTTCACTCTTCTCAACCTCAATTAAAGAACCTCCAATGGCTAACACGACCCTTCCCTCTTCCCTACTCATTGCAGCCTGGAATGCTAACGGACTGGGAGGGGATCGAGATGAACTGGCGGACTTCACAATTCGGCACTCTCTCGATCTCCTCCTAGTCAGTGAAACTCACCTGAAACCCTCCCATACATTCAATATCCCAAACTTTGCCTGTTATCGGAACGACAGACTCACCGGCAGAGGAGGGGGCACCGCTATCTTCGTCAAAAGAAGCATTGCCCACTCCTCTAACCCTACCCCCCCCTCCCTCACTCATCTCGAATCAACCTCCATCACCATCCATACTCGCCACTCTGGTCCACTCACCATCAACAGCATTTACAACCCCCCCCAAAAGTTTCTCACCAAAGATTTCGACTCCCTCCTTAACAACGACACCCCCACCCTACTCGCAGGAGACTTCAATTGTAAAGATCCCTCCTGGAACTGCCGAACCACCAACAACAACGGGAAAAAACTACGCACCTACATCGACTCTTAACAATCTATCAGTCTCAGCCCCCTCCTCCCCAACCTTCTTCTCTTCTTTCGGCCACAGACCAGACATTCTCGACTTTGCCATCTTTAAAAACTTCCCCTGGTCCCACTCAGTCACCACCATGAATGACTTGAACTCAGATCATAACCCCATCTTCATTGAAATCTTTGACTTTCACAACACCCCCCCCCCCTTTGCCAATCAATAACATAGTCAACTGGCCACTTTTCGAACAAGTCATCAAAGATAAATTCATCATCCCCTCCAACATCTCCGACCCCTCAGAATTAGACCGGCATATCGACTCTTTCTCCAATACAATCAATTCCGCCATGACCGAAGCCTCAAACCCCCCCCCTGCCGCCCCCCGTCGACTCTCCCTCCCCAACCACATCCAGACTCTCATCAGGAGCAAAAACCACGCCAGACGGCAATGGCAGAAATACCGAAATCCCGTAGACAAATCGCGAGCCAACCATCTTCAAACCAAGCTCAGAGAAGCAATCTCGGCCCACCGCTCTGAGACTTGGCAATTCAAACTCTCCACCCTAAATCCACAAAATGGCTCAATATGGAAAATGGCCAACTCCCTCCGCTCTCCTAAATCTACCATCAACCCAATTCACACCCCTTCCGGCTTGGTGTACGAAGACGAGGACAAGGCCGAAGCATTTGCCGACAGCCTTGAACTCCAATTTGACACCAACCCTGACACCACCTCAGCAACGCACACCCAATTCGTCAATAGCCACGTCGAAAACCACCTCAACCCCTCCCCCCCACCCAACAAATTCTTCACTTCTCCTAAAGAAATCAAACAAATAATCCGCAAAAGAAAATCAAATACAGCACCAGGCCCTGACGGAGTCCCAATACTTCCCCATTGCCTGGAAATCCTCTAACATCATTCTTTTTCCAAAACCAGGCAAAGACCCCCTCTTTGCAGAAAACCACAGACCAATCAGCCTCCTCTCTAACATCGGTAAAATCTTTGAAAAAATATTCCTAAATAGACTCCAAGATCAACCTGGCCTCAAAAACGCAATCCCTGATGACCCCTTCACTCCACCTACCACCAGCTTCTGAGAGTCGTCGAATTCATCACCGACGGCTTTCGCAAACATCGATCTACCGGCGCCATTTTTCTCGACGTGGCTAAAGCATTTGATAAAGTATGGCACAACGGCCTACTTTATAAAACCCTCGAAATCTACAATCTCCACCCCCAACTCTACGGTCTCCTTAAATCATTTCTCCACAACCGAACTTTCCGAGTCAAACTAAATAAATCCACCCTGTCCTCCACCAGATTCATGAAAGCCGGTGTTCCACAAGGCTCCATTCTATCTCCGTTCCTCTATAACATCTTCACGAGCGATATGCCAAGACCGACTGATAGATACTCAATCTCAGCACTCTACGCCGACGACACCGCCATACTTACAAACTCCACCGATCCCCTCACCATCACCTATCGTCTCCAAATACACCTGGACGCCCTCTTAACCTGGTTCGAAACCTGGCGCATCGCCATCAACCCATCGAAAAGCGTCGCCATTCTCTTCACGCGCACCCGCAAACGCGGCATTCATCCCAAAGGTCATATCATCATAAACAACATTGACATTAAATGGCACAAGACTATCAAATATCTCGGACTTACTTTTGACAGAAAACTGAACTGGAACACTCATATCACCAATTCCCTCCGAATAGCAAGCCAAGCTAAAGGATCTATCTCCTGCTTCATTAACAAATTTAGCCCTATCAATCCGAACATTAAAACTCTCCTTTTCAAATCCCTCCTCCGTCCCCTTCTCACTTATGCATGCCCCATCTGGGCCACTGCCAAATACACCAAAAAGCTATACACTTTTCAAAACAAAACCTTAAGAGCAATTCTTCAAGCCCCGTGGTTTGTTCGTAACTCCATCATCCAACTCGATACAAACACCCCCCCCCTAAAAACTCACATTCAAGATCTAGCCCAAAGATTTTTCTCCAAACTTAAAAACTTCCCAAACATCTCCATCGCCTCACTTGGGCTCATCGATCCAGATGCCGACCCCGACAAACTCCTTCCCATTTCCCTCCTTTACAACCCCGATCCAGTCCCCTGAAGAATGGTTGAAAAGAGGCCCAGACCCAACAAAAAACAAAAACTAAGTCACAAAAACCTCAACAAAACTTATAAAAAACAATAAAAAAATAAAAAATAAAAAACTAAGCAAAAAACAAAATGATAAAAAGACAATTATCAAAAGTTCAAAAACAAAAGAATTACAAAAAAAAAAAACCTTAGTTCATAATGCCTAAAAAAAGGCACCCCATTCTTCGGGGACACAATCCTCTAAACCGCCATACCATAGATTACGGAGACAAGGGGGCTCCGCCCCTATCACTCCAAAACTCATTGAAAGTGAAGTTAAGTTAAGACAGCTTCACAGTTCCGACTCGACCTCGCTCCTGCACGGTCGTGTTTGCCTCTACGCTCCGCCATGCGAAGTTCGTTCTCGCCCAAAAGTGTTTTTATGCTCGCTACCCCATACTAAATTAAAATCAAATCAAAAGGCTCCGGCAACGGTCCTCGTTGAAGTTGTTATGGTCGCATCTCACGTGTGACGTTCACGTATTACGAATATTATTTTCGGCGCGAATTTTAAATTATTAGTTACTATTATTTAAATATTGCTGTGCGGGTCGCGCGCCGGGGTAATGCATGCCCCTCCTCACCCCGCTCCTAACATGTATCCACGGTGGACGAAGGGTCGCTACCCCCTCCCCCGCGCATCGCCGGGTGGGTTTTGCCTGGCCGAAAGGACTCTCTCTCGCTCCACGCCTGCCGAACGCACCGGACCTGCTCCGGGGTGCCGCCGGCCTTGCGGCCGGCCGCCAGCTAGCTGCATACCAACCGCCATGTTGCCTTGAACAAAGCCGCCAGGAAGCTGCGATGTGCCTCCAGGAAGACGTCCGAGGACCCCGCCTATACACAAGGCAAGTTGTGGATATTCCTGCCGCTCACAACGGAGGACCAGAGGCCGCCCACCACGAGACGACCGAATGCGGCCACGGAGACCACGTGGCGAGCGAGGCTGCAAGGACCGCGTCCGCGAACGGGACCAGGGGCGGGCTCCAGATGTCGCTTGCCGCGCGCGCCGCGGCGGGCCACACGTGGCCATGTAATCGGCCACAATGGGAAGAGACTAAGTGAGTGTAAAAACAATTGAACAATTCGTGCGCCCCCGTAATTGAGGTTAGATATAAGTAGCAGTAAGAATTTTCCTTTTTTTTCATTATTATTGTGTTGTAAATAAACGTGTAAATTTGTATATAGAACACTATTTAATTTAATTTAGCCTCCCGCCTCCTCCTTGTGATTCACATTAATATTGATTATGCAACGACCCCAACGTTCCGTTCATATCAAAGTGAACAGTGTTTCGACACGAGGGACGACCCCCTCTAAAATTAAAATCAGTTTCTGTGATCCGTGCACCGCCATTGTTCTGTCAAAATCGATTTCAGTTTCCGCGAGCGGCCCTGAAAAGGCACCTCAGTGATTCAGTTCAGTTCAATACAAAAGTGAAATCCAAATCAAACGGCGACACCATAACCAAGTGACACTAGCGATCAGTTCCCCAACACCGGGGACCTATTCCCAACCAGTCCGCACAGTTTTTTCGTTCCGCGATCCGCTAACAACCCAGTTTTTGACAGTTTTGTGACCCTCCCAGCGGCCCTGAAAAGGGAAGTTTTTATTTTTGGTTTTTGTGCATCAACCGGTGGCCGACATAGGCAATTCAGTGAATAAGCAGGCGGCCCTGTTAAAGGCCTTTTTCCTCACCACAGACGACCTTCAAAAGGCAGTTTTTAACCACACAAACTCCGATAAGTATCATTAACACTAACTTTTGTTTATTCCTGTTTCAAATTATACTATATTTCATCAAGATCAGTGACCAACTACGCCAGTGATCTCTCCCCTATCACCGTAAGCCCCCCACAGGGCTCACCACCATGCCGCTTAACAAAGCAATATCTACAAACTCCATCACCACTACCAAGAAAAAAACCTCATGCTCACCTAAACCATTGTCACCGCCTCGCCCCGTACAAAAACCTACCAGTGCTTCTACACCAACCAAACCAGAGACCAACCCGATTAATAAACAGAGAAAAATGGAAGACCTTTCTCCAGAAGATTTATTCGACATGGCTACCTCAATTAGCCAACAACTGGCAGCCAAACCCAGAGCAGCCAAGTTAGCCTCGAATCTGGCTTCAATTACCCGCACCGCCACTCCACCCACACCAACACCCGGCCCATCAACCACCATTCCAACAGCATCAACCTCCAGTGACTTTCCGGAACTACCACCCTCCACGAAGCCAGACTGGCAGAATCCGAAACCAGCACGAAAGCGCAAAGCTCCAACTCCATCACCCCCATACATACCATCAACTTCAAACCGCTATGAACCTCTCTCAGACACTGAAACTGACTCAGACTCTGAAACAGAAGATGAGGATGACGAAAGCTCCAACCAGATGGCCACCGAGGAGGCCCCCCACGCCTCCCCGGCCACCCAAGAAACAATCAAAAAGCCAAACATACCACCAATCATACTCCGGGACTCTGCAAACTGGCGAGCTACCAGAGCCAAACTATTATCAGCCGGAGTCAAAATCTCAACCGCCTCAATAATCAGAACCGGAGTGAAAATTAACACAGCCGACATTTCCAGCTTTAGAACAGCCACCCGCCTCCTAGAGGAAGAGGCCACCCAGTTCCACTCGTTCACCCCACAGCAGGATAAATCGATCAAAGCCGTGCTACGTGGCATTCCCCTTGATATCACGGATCAAGAGATCCAAGAGGAACTGGAATCCATCTACCCTATCATAGCAGTGAACCGTATGAAAACAGGTCCCGATCGACAGCCAATTCCTCTAGTCCTGGTTCAAACCGAGAACAATTCTAATGGAAAAGAAATTTTCAACATCACCTCCCTATTCGACCTGAGGATCCAGGTCGAGAAATTAAGGAAGGACACCCCTGCTCAGTGTCACAGGTGCCAACTTTTCGGTCACTCTGCAGCCATGTGCAGAGCCAACCCCAGATGCGTCAAGTGCGGTGCCAACCACTTGACGTCCACCTGCTTCAAGCAGAGGGAGGACGGCCCTGCCACATGTGCCAACTGCGGAGGGCCCCACCCCGCCAACTTCAAGGGCTGCCAGCACTACCCTCCACCACGCTCCAACCTCACCAGACCTCGCCCACGAGAGCCAGCGCACCCTGTCTTCACCACAAGGTTAGCCACCCCCCCTAACTTCCTACGCCTCAGCCCTTGCCCCCCCACCCACCACCACCCCCCTCACCCCCCTCGCCACCCCACCCCCACCACATCAACCCCCCCCGCCCCACCTCAACCTAACACCGGCCTCTCGGCCTTATTCGGTTCTTTCGCCAACCCCAACATCTCAGAACTCATCAGAATCATTCTAGAAGTCATCCCCCGTCTCTTCGCCGCCAACTCGGCCGGCGAAGCCATCACCATAATTATCACAGAAATCCCCAAAATCTTCTCACTCTTCAGCTCTACCCATTGAACTAATGGCGAACTCAATCTTCCCATCCTCCCTTAACATCGCCGCATGGAATGCTAACGGACTAGGGGGCGATCAGGCTGAGGTGGCGGACTTCACGGTTCGCCACTCCCTTGATCTCCTCCTAGTCAGCGAAACTCACCTCATACCATCTCGCTCCTTTAATTTACCTAACTTTGCTTGCTACCGTAACGACAGATTAACGGGTAGGGGAGGAGGAACCGCTATTTACGTGAAACGTAACATAGCCCACTCCTCCAACCCTACCCCCCCCACAAACATCTAGAATCCACCTCAATTACCATACACACCCGCCACTCTGGCCCCCTACGAATCACTAGCATCTACAATTCACCCAACGCCTTGCACACCTCCGACCTAGATTCCTTGCTCACCGGCGACACACCCACCTTGCTCGCCGGTGACTTTAACGCTAAAGACACATCATGGAATTGCCGTACAACCAATCGAAACGGGAAAAAATTACTTGAATACACAGACATCAACAACCTATCAGTCGTAGCCCCCTCCAAACCCACCTTCTTCTCTTATGTCGGGTACCGACCCGACATACTAGACTTCGCCATCCTCAAGAACTTCCCCTGGTCTCATTCAATCTCCACTTCGAATGACCTAAACTCGGACCACAACCCAATTTTTCTAGAAATCTTCGACTTCCACAACGCCACCCCCCCTTCGCCAGCTAACAACATTGTGAAATGGCCTCACTTTGAACAGGTCATTCGAACTAAATTCACCATTCCCTCTACAATTACCGACACAGCAGATCTAGATAGGCATATCGACTCTTTTACCTCCACGATTAAATTAGCCATCGACGAATCCTCCAAACCCCCTCCCCCCGCCACACCTCGTCGCCTTGCACTACCCCTCCACATTCAAACCCTCATACGGAAAAAAAATCACGCCAGACGCCAATGGCAAAAATACCGCACCTTCGCCGAGAGAACTCGAGCCAACCAACTCCAAACCAAACTCAGAAGCGCTCTTTCGGCCCACCGCTCTGAGTCTTGGCAAGTCAAACTCTCCGCACTCCAACCCCAAGATGGTACGCTCTGGAAGTTGGCCAAATCCCTCAGAGCACCCAAATCAACCATCACCCCAATTCACGCCCCCTCCGGACTACTGTATGAAGAAGAGGACAAGGCCGAAGCTTTTGCAGACAGCCTTGAACTCCAATTCAACACCAACCCCGACACCTCCACAGCCTCCCACACAGCGTTCATCAACAGCCACGTCGACAACAATCTCAACCCCCCCCTTCCAGAACAAATTTTTCACCTCACCAGAGGAAATTAAAAAAATCATCCGACATCGCAAATCCAACAAAGCTCCGGGTCCCGACGGGATCCCAACTAAAGCCCTCAAACTTCTCCCCGCCAAGGGGATTCTCTTTCTCACCCTACTATTCAACACCGTCTTTCGCTTCCAATATTTTCCCACGGCCTGGAAAACATCTAACATAATCCTCTTCCAGAAACCCGGCAAAGATCCGCTTTTCTGCGACAACTACCGTCCAATCAGCCTCTTATCAAATATCGGCAAAATCTTCGAGCGTATTTTCCTCACCAGACTCCAATCAGATCCAGGCCTCAAAAATGCCGTCCCCGACGAACAGCACGGCTTTAGATCCCATCACTCCACCAACCATCAGCTTCTGAGAGTCGTCGAGTTCATAACCGACGGCTTTCGAAAACATCGTTCAACCGGCGCAATTTTCCTCGACGTGGCTAAGGCCTTCGACAAGGTGTGGCACAACGGCCTCCTTTACAAAATGTCAGAATTTTACAATCTCCACCCACAACTCTACGGACTCCTCAAGTCGTTTCTCTCCAACCGCCCCTTCAGAGTCAAACTCACCAAAACTATCTTCTCCTCCCTCCGTTTCATGAAAGCCGGCGTCCCGCAAGGCTCCATTCTCTCACCATATCTTTACAATATCTTCACGAGCGATATGCCAAAGCCGACTGATAGGTACACCATATCAGCACTATACGCCGACGACACTTCAACTCTCACCAACTCAACAAACCCACTCACCATCACAAACCGACTTCAGTCTCACCTGGACATCCTCCAATGTTGGTTCGAGGCATGGCGCATAGCCCGCCAAAAGTGCCGCTATATTCTTCACCCGCACGCGCCGCAGCGGCATTCACCCAAAAGACCACGTCACCCTTGAAAAGGTAGACATCGAGTGGCACAAAGCTGTGAAATACCTCGGACTAACAATGGACCGTAGACTGAGTTGGAAAACCCATATCACAACCATCCTCCGGTCAGCAAACAAAGCGAAAGGTTCCATCTTCTGCCTCCTCAAAAATAAAAAAGCCATAGTGCCTAGCAAGCACCCCATTCTTCAGGGACAAAAAACCATCCAACCCGCCAAACCCCAGACTACGAAGACAAGGGGGCGCTGCCCCTATCACTTCAAAAAGACCATCCAAAGTTACGACAGCTTCACACAGTTCCGACTCGACCTCGCTCCGGCACGGTCGTGTTTACTACAGCGCTCCGCAATGAGCCTCGTCTTCTCTGCAATCAGTTCTTCTCGTAAAATTATATAATTTTGAAAAATCGAATCAAACGGCTCCAGTTACCGACCTTGTCCATAGTGACCAGTGCTTCACCACCAGGGACTGACTCCTTACAACGCTACATAGTCTTTTTGTGCCGCGCTCCACTCAAATCCGAAAAAAAGACGATTTTCCGCCTTTTTAGTGAATTTTGACATTATCCAGTTTCAAGTGATCCAACCGCCAGCCCTGGCAAGAACAGTTTTTTTTTTTTTTTGTGCACAACCGGCGGCCCTGTAAAGGGAAGTTTTACACCCAAACCGGCGGCCCTGTAAAGGGAAGTTTTACACCCAAACCGGCGGCCCTGAAAAGGGCCTTCTATCTTTTTCCTGCATTCAACCATACGGTCCTGAATAGGACTTTCCGATCATCAACCACACCCAGCATACCGACCGCCCCTCACCGGGCTCTTAACAATGCCGATCGACAAAGCATCTACCTCCAACTCCACCACCGCAGCTAAAAATAAACTATCAATAACCAACACCGCCAAGCCATCAACTTCTTCTTCATCATCATCATCAACCAGCACTGCACCCAAACCAACAACTCCAGCATCAGCACCAAAGACAGAGATCATCCCTACCAAAACAAGAGATATTCAAAACTTATCACCGGAAGAACTCTTCGAGATGGCCAACCCCTCCCCCCCATGCGCAGTGATCCGCCGCAATTCGGTTTTCTAGTGTTTCGCTCCATACAAAAGTAATATCGAATCAAACAGTGCATCCAACATAAAGTGACAATTGTGATCGGTGCCTCGTCACCAGTGACCATTTTTCTACCAGTTTACAACTTTTCATAATCGTGATCCGCTAAGTGGCCCTAATAAGGCAAACTAAACAACCCCGTGAGGCGGCCCTGAAAAGGGCCTTTTGTGTGTTTTTGTGATTCGGCCAAAGACCCGAAACGTCATCTTAAGTGTTCAAGTGAACGGCCCGGCTTTCCGACAGTCACGTGTCACCCCCACCGGCCCTGAGATAGGACTCCTAACACATAAACAGTGACTACTCAACACAGTGGGGTAAGTACACTTATTTAATACCAACACCCGCCGCGACTGGTCCGACCGTTAAATTCACCGATTGAAACAGTAGTGCGACAAACAATATTCTGGCGTCCCCGACAGTGTCGGGGAAGCTCTTTCATCTGCTTCGCGCCAACATGGCGTCGAGGCAGACGTACTGGCTGATGGAGGACGGGTCCATCGACGCCACACCCCCAAACTTTACCGCGAGTCCTCCATCGGCCATGGAGGTTGCACCAGACACCGCCGTAGCCTTAACCTCGGGCAGCCAGTTCCCCGCCCTGCCACCCCTCCTCCCCCCCGGATTTCGGCACTCCCCCCGTGGGAGACGCCGAAGCATACAGCGAAGCGAGTGCGTCCAAACTCGACTTCTCCACCCACGACCTTAAAGGACGATTTCGAACGCGCCATGTTGTGCGTCGAATTGTTGGGATCGCTAGGACGTCCCACAGTCGCGATTGCAAACTAGACTCAGTAATGGCGAACAACGATTGGGGAGTTCAAGTGATTGCGTGGAACGCTCATAGTGTCCGGGACAAAATCGACGAGCTGATGGCTTCCGTCATCTATGGTGGGGCCGATATTGTGCTACTTTCGGAAACGTGGTTGAAACCAAACCAACCACCGTTAAAAGTCCCTGGCTTTGACGTGTACCGAAACGATCGCGAGCTGGGCTCCGCCGGGGGTACTGCCATATTAATTCGAGACATCATTCCGCACACGCGGATGAATATACCACCGCTCGAGTCTGGAGGCCACGGCCATCAAGGTCCACATTGGCGGTCGAGACCACGTCCTGGTCGCCGCATATAACGCCCATGTGCTGTCGCGCCGTGACATCGACGTAGTCATGGCACTCGGCACGACAGTAGTCGTCGACGGAGACTTTAATGCAAAACACTCGCACTGGAATTGTCACAGCGCGAACGCAAATGGGCGTTCTCTTTACGCACACATGGAATCGCATGATTATGTTGTCCTAGCCCCGGAATTTCCTACTTTCTTTAGTCCGTGTTCAAATTACCCAAGCACGCTCGATATCGTTCTGGTCAAAAACGCACCCCTCGTGAGAGAGCCGACAAGCGGCGACGATCTTTCGTCCGACCACTTGCCGGTTTACTTTCAAATCAACGGTGCGACGGCGCGAACCGCGCGCACACAACGCAATTTCAAAAATGCGGATTGGCCGGGCTTCAAAGAGCACATAAATAAAAACATTTATCTTTCATCCGACACGTTTAATACACGCGATAATGCGATCGATTCACTCGCGAAGATTATCCAAAGCGCTAGAGACACCCACATACCGGTCAAGGAGGTGAGACCGTACACTCTGCCACTCACAGATGACATTAAAACACTCATCACAGACAAGAACAACAACCGCCGATACTATCAGCGTTTTTGCGACCCCGACTACAAAACACTCTACAATCAGCAGATGAAAGAAATAAATTATAAAATCAAACAACTGCGCAACACTTTTTGGGAGAAAAAATTTAAATCTCTGACCACTGCGGACAATTCTCTATGGAGAATGGCCCAGGCCATCAGACGCAAGAAAACGGTCATTCCACCACTTATCGTACCGGGGCTCTTCCATCTGCTTCAAGCCAATATGACCACGAGGCAGACCTACTGGCTGATGGAGGTCGGGTCCTTCGTCGCCACACCCCTTAACATTATCGCGAGTGCTCCATCGGCCATGGAGGTTACACCTGCCACCACCGTAGCCTCAACCTCGGGCAGCCACCTACTAGCAGGTGTCCCGCAAGGATCAATAATGTCCCCCCTTCTATTCATTCTCTACTCTAGTGACATGCCTCCCCCCGCTAGACAGTAGCACGACAGTTGCGCAATTTGCAGATGACACCGGTGTTTTAGCGTCATCATTAAATGCTGTGTTAGCAGTAAAACGCGTCCAGCGACAAGCCAACCTCATAGAGAAATGGTGCAAAAAATGGCGAGTCGAGATAAATCCCCTGAAAAGTGCCGCCACTATCTATTCTCATAGTACGCCAAAAATCCAAACCAGAAATATCTACATAAAAATGTTTGGTAAAAAAAATCCCATGGACCAGCGACATCAAATACCTTGGTATCACGCTAGATTCCAAACTCACCTGGTGCAAACATATACAGGATCGAATAGGGGCTGCATCACGTGCACTCTGCGCCATGTACCCTCTAATCTAATATTAGCAGCCCCCGTCTGGGGCCACGCGGCAAAGTCACACATTAATAAACTCCAATCCTTCCGAAATAAGGTCATCAGACTTGCGCTGAAGACCCCAAGGTGGACCAGGATAACACAACTACATCATGATTCGGGCATTCCCCCAGTAAGAGAATTTATCAAACATCTTTCCAAGCGTTTCTATGCTGATCTCCCCAAGCACCGAAACCCCACTATAAACTCACTGTCAAATTATGACATTAGGCTACCCTCGCGTATAAAACGTCCGAAGTCAGTACTTTTATCTCCTGCCCCAGCTAGCAGCACCATTTTAATTCGGCCCTTAGTGGCAACTTCATGATGAAGGAGCAAGGGGCTCTTTGAGCCTGGTGCTCCGCAAGACCACAGATCACAGTCAAAAGCAGAGAGCATTCCCTTCAAGCACTTTGTTGATACCATCGACTTTTCTCAATATAATCTCGCCAATTTAATCGCTATGGATGAAACTTCAGTATACATGGGCTAAGAAACAAAAACTACTGTTGAAATCAGAGGTGCCTCGTTGATCTACGTTTCTTCAACAGGATACGAAAGTGCAAGAGTTACCTGTGTTTTGGCAATTCGCCTTGATGGAACGAAAGTCCCACCACTTATAATTGTAAAAGGCAAGAGAGACAAAATACAAAAGGTTTCAGGAATTTATGTTCTTGAAACGGAAAATGCATGATGCACTCAAGCCGTTATTAGACAATGGGTTGATTTAATTCTGCCATCTATTCTTCGAGGTTCTCAAAGAGGTCTTTTGGTGTGGGATTCGGCCAGCATTCATCGTGCCAAAGACATGAAACAATTTCTGGACAAGAGAAGAATTGATCAAATAATGATTCCCGCGGGAATGACTTCATACCTACAATCTTTAGATCTTGTCATCAACAAACCATTCAAGGATTATTTGCGAATTGAAGTTAATGATTACATCGAACATAAAATGGAGAGAAACCAACGTGGAAACTTTATTAAGCCAAAGCTGACAGAAATCGTGAAATGGGTGAATAATTATGTAATAAAATTACCGCAAATTGTGTTGGCAATGCATTTCCTGCAGGATATTTGGGCAAGAAGTGTTCCTTCGAAGAAAGTTATATCGCCAAACATGAGATATTCGGTCCACGTATTCTAGAAGAGATCCATTTGCAAGAAATAGTCTGGCGTTCGAGGTTGATGTGTTATGACAACGTCCCAGAAGAGGATGAAATGATGGTGTTAAATGTTTCTATTTTGTTAATGTATGTTCCTCTTGCTCAGCAAATAAACAATTTTGATTGCATATATCTTGAGGCTTAATAAAGTAATGTGTTTTGTACTTTTGGTTTTCCTCACAAAAATAAAACCTACATTGAAAATACGACCTAGTTCGTTTTTTAGCTATGAAATTAATATAAGACCGGGTCTTATATTCGAGGAAACGCGGTAGGCAAATATTGTAGAATATCATCGGTTTACCAACACTAATCTAGACTATCCATTTTTAGTAAAAAGTATATTTGAAATATTTTGACAAAGGGGAAGGAAATTTTCAACTCCACTCCACTCCAAGAAACAAAGATACACTTAATAAATTGTGTACATATTGGAGGAAAACTTGGATAACCCTCTTTTGTGAAAAGAATGAACCTGAAGCTACTGAGTAGCAACAGTAAATATTGATTAGCTTATTTTCAGGAGAATGTATTTTTTTGTTTTGGATCGATTTTTATATTGGTAAGTTAAGATATATTCCACGAAGGTGAAGTCATTAATATCTGGCAAAAAAATATTACAATTTACCTTATTTTACAGCTACATTAAAAATATATTACTCATTATAAAATATTGATTTTGTTTGTCGCTTAATTTCGGTGTAATAAATGTTGTATCACGTCCATACATACTTTGTAGTATAAAAGTTCAACCGCTCGTGAATTACAAAATTCTAATACCGATTAATGTGTACATTTTTTCCAAAACAAAGGCAGATACATAGTTTTAAATCCGGTAACATTTGCAGATTTTAACAAAGAGATTTTTTACAATCTCACAAATAATGCTCACAATTTCGTATAGTATACTTGGCAGTCATCTTCACATGTCTTAACTGAGATGGTCGACTGGACAATAAAATGCTGTCTCACTGGATGCTGAGAATTCGAACCGTACTCTTGCCGGGGTTATCTGAAATATAAGAAGAAAAACATTTAAACATAAAAAGAATGCAGTGTGTTTCATTATAAGTTGTCTGTTGCCTAGAAAAGGAGCTTGAAGGAAAACTAAAATGTTTTGATACTGAATTCTCAAACTGATTTTTTGCAGCAGTGACAGTGACAGAAGAGAGAATATTACTTAATTAATTAATTTAAAATAGTCAAAATGCAAATATTATAAAATGAAATTAAATAAATCAGATCCCCCAGAACGATGACCTATGAAGAAATGAAAGGCATCTCAGACATTTCCGTAAATTTATTAGGGGTTGCTGGGATGGACGATGCCGGGAAGAGCAGGCTAGAGACCTAACGAAGCATTCTACTGACTCTCCCTCGCACCTCTTGCGACCTGGACATGGTGAATTTCTGCCGGACTGTAACTGAGTTCTGCGACAGCAACACATAAATGTGATGTCTACCTTCCCTTTTTGGGGATGTATGATTTCTATAGCTTCTTTCTGGCTGCCTTCTGAATTTAACAAATTGTACAGGTATGGCTCTGGTACGATGATACCGGAGCCAACCTATGATGGTATTATGATGATGATGTTAATAATAACTGAATGTAATAAAATAAAAAAATATGTAATTATGACGAATCGAAACGAGAATAAAAACAACTCTCAAAACTATTCGGGAGACAAATCTTTCAAAAAATAAACTCATCTCTTAAAGCTCTGCACCGGAAATATAATGTTCCGGGACCGAGTTTCGGTGACTACGACTATATTTTTTAATAGGTTAACTTTTTTCTGTGATTAAGTGATTGATCTAAATTATATTTTAATTATCATATTATTAGGCATGTTCTGAAAAATAGAATGCAATTTACTTAAAAATTAATACAAATATTATATTATAAACTAACATAAATCATTGCTTATTTGTTAGACCCTGCGAGTAGCTACATGGGGCCATGGCCAGTTTTTTCGGCAATAATGAAAGAGAAAAGGAACCATTTATGTTGTGTCTAATATTCTATGTGCATAGTCCAAATAAAAGTAAACCAAAACAAGCTTCAAAATATACATTCTTAAGATACCATTAGGCAAGCTTTGCAAGCCACAACATCAAAGCCGAGGCTGTGATGTGTTTTACGAATTTAATAAAACCTTTTTTTGACATGGAAAATTCAATTTATTATCAAACTCTCCCAATATTGATTTTATTTTCTGAAATAGAGTTAAAATGATATACGCTTGAAACATGTGTGAACAAGTCATTTCCATTCCAGTAAAACACAAATAACAGCACTTTTAACAATCTTCACACTTGAGATCCCGTAACAAACGTGGATTTCTCGATAACGGTTTGATTCTCACCAAATGCACTTATTTTTCTTTAAATTAGCAACTCTGTACATTCATGATAGCCGGAAGCTTACCTCACGTTGTGTTGATGGAAAGAAGTCCTCCACTTCTGCAAGGGCGCATTTCCTCGTTATTTATTATTCATCAGATTTCAGTCATCGCTTGCGGTCACGTGACAAAGATGACACCACTGCTGAAACTATCCGGCAACATCTACAACATCCCTGGCGGCTTTCTGGAGAGAGCCATTGTTAGCAGATCCTTCCATCTAGCCGGCGATCAGTATCAAGTCACTAAGATAAACAAATAAAACTTTGATCTATGAACATGTCTAGTAAATGGCACCCAGGACCGTTTTATGAGCAAAAGCTTCCATATTGATCCTTCACGTTCAGGTTGGTATTTTTTAACACTACTTGACAACCATGCTATGCCGCAATACTGTATAGCAACGATGCAACACGGCGTGGTTGCCAACCAAAGACCATTCACTGTCTGTACAACGCTGAAAAAATATATTTACTCTGTAAAACATAAATAACAGTATGTAATGATAAAAATATATACATACAAGAATCACTGAGTGATACAGCAAATAGCGGTTCCTAGACCCCTCATACACCCCTTAAAGGGAACAAGACAAAAAAAGGGAAGCCAGGACCAACAGATATTAATCTTAATATATCCAGTTAAAATTATTATGCCGATGCCGGCACGTCTCGAATAAGGCAAACTGAAAAACCGATCGCTAGCCGTTAACGGTTTCAAAAATGTCGGATTAATAAATATACGAGCAGAACTATGCAAAAGTTAAACGGATGATTCGAACAATTCCGACTGAATACAATTTGATATGGTTCGGCATGATTTAGTACGACGGCGATTCGGCGTGATGTTTACGGCACGCTGAATGACAAACGTTTAGTGAAAGATGAATCTTCCAGTAAACAAAACAGAAATCTTTTAAATGGATACCTTACCTCCATACATGTTTAAATATTTTCACATTTTACATCCAAATAGGTTGGTCTCTTCCCATTGGTGAAATTGGAATAAAACTTATTCTGAACAAGACGATATTGATTTTTCAAAGTCCGACAGTCCTTCGATTATCAATCCTCCCTGTCCTACTTGGTGATTGTATCTTGTGATTTGTGGCCATTTATGAGCCATCTTTTATCCTTACGAAACACTAACCATTCACTAACAGCCGCAAACGACGTATTCTATACGAATATTGCGAATGACCGCCACAACGATATTATGCATATGTCCATAGATACATATGACGCGTTGAATTAGCGCGAAAACAATTTTAGAAAGGTGAGGTTCTAGCATATCTATGGGTTCTAGCAATAAATAAGAAAAGAAATTCTAACTCCATTTCTATGGAATTTCTAATTTTCTACCGTTAAAAATTCGTTGGGCACTTTTAATATAGTTTTTTTCACTAAAACTCATAATAGCATTTTGAACTGTTTATTGCATTTTTTTTATAAATGATGTAATTTCCATCGTTGTTGACATCTTCCATTGTTCGATTAAATCATTTTTTTGTTTTATTTTTTTGTATGACTATTTATTTATTTATTTGTAACTATATAATACAATGTAAAAATGTATTTGGACTATGCCCATCTCACTAGAGAAATTCTGTGTGGAATCGAAATAATTAGAAAGAGCCGACCTAACGTCATCTGTAAATTATTATTTTCTTCTTTCAAAAAATGTTCATCGACCAAAACAAATGGTAATCGGAAGGAGAATAAGAAAAATGCAATAAAACTTCTTAACCAAGGGCCTTAATTTTTCCCGAGTCAATTAAATAGTGTGTGAGCGAGCTTTGTTGTGCTGCTGAATTTTTTTTTTTCTCTACTTACTAGAGCGCGAGTATCTTTTCGAGCATTGTCACATTTAATCGAGATAGTTGTACAATATATACTCCTCCCATCACTGACTTGCCTTGCTTTAGCACCTTAAAATAAATTACTCCTTTCGAATCATAGCAGAACTTTCTTAGGATGCAATCCAGGTTTGAGTGTTGTTATTACCTTTTGTAAACAAAATAGCCACTGCTTTTTTGTTATATTTGAACTTTTTACGCGCCTTATTACTTTGGTTGGTACCACTGAGTTCCCTGGTTGATAATAATGTGCATGTGTGTGTGCGTGAGCATGTGAAATCTCTCCCATTATTTCCCGATTAGGTAAAAATTACATTTTTTTCATTTAAAACAATGAACAAATAATCCCAGAACACAAAAAATTACATATGCTGCTCAACAGCCTGAACATTACTAAATTCAAAAACTGTATGAACAAGTACTAGAAGAATAATATTTTTAAGAAGAACACATTTTTGTTGTGAAGTTGCATTTTGTTGGTACTTTTAATACAAATAAAATTAATCAACTAGAAATATACACAGAAAAAATATTTAGTTGCTACCAGGATTCGAATCTGGACCTCTTCTTATGTGTGGAAAGAATAATAATTCATTCAATAGATCGGAGAGTTGGGTGTTAGAATGTTATTGTTAAAATCTTCACTTGGTACCGTGCTGAGGGCCTCGCAAATCCAGTGCGCTAATAAATAAAAATACAAATATAAATAGAGGACTTTATATGGTAAATATTAACAAATCTGTACTTTTATCAAAAACTAGGCACCTAGTCTCATGTTTGTCTGAGGGTCATTACTTGAACAGTTGGACCAATTTCATAGTGCATAAATCTAATGTTTTATTTGAATGCACTAAGTTGCTCCAAATGTTTTTAACGCTATTAAAAAATCATTGCATTTTCTTTGCATGGCAGCGTTACCTTGTGAATGTAAAAACTAAATATGACTCACTTAAAAAATAAACACAATAAGTAATCTTTATTTAAATTGTATGTGAAATATTAAAAATTTTATACACTGGATCAGGTGCATTGGGGTAATCATAAAAAATAACCGGTTAGATTTTAAACAGCAACATAGCCTTTGTTTATTTTAATTATATTTTCTACCTAATATAAATATAGGTAAACTATCTAATACACATAATTGGTAAACAACAAGTTGTCCCAAACAATATTTAAAAACACATAAGACTGAAATAATTTAAAATAAGATGTGGTCAAAACATTGTTTATTTGTGAAAATCAAGACAAGAAAGCAAATGGTATTTGATGCTTACATCAAAAGTTTTTTTTTGACATATACACCTCGGCATGACCACAACTGTAGATGCAAAGTGTCTGCACTGTACTCAACATATTTGCTGCACAGATGTGCCGTGCACTTCGCAAGTTCTTAATCACTTTCCCTATGCCTTAACTGTCTGTCATTTCGTAATCTGCCAAATTCAGATGTGAATGCGAGCACTAGAAATCTATGTGACTTCTGTTATTCTTCTATATCACAAATTTTTTCAAACACCATCGTAAAGGCTGACAACTCATCATTCACAATTCAAAATGCCAGCAAGCCCAGTATCCCATTGTCTAGAACTTTGATTACTTTTGGAAATTTCAGCTATACTCCAAAATATATGCATTTGTCGTGTAGTAAATGCAGGAGAGATGAAAGTCATCGGTCGTACTGGACTCTATAAATAAAATGATGTGTTAGTTCCACTGTAAACATTGTACTTTGTCACCAGCTATTAAATAGTTTTCACAGTCCAATAGAAGGCAAATGCACGGTTACCCTGTCAGTGGAGTTCCGTTTTGGAGCGCAATACTCTGTTTATATAATAATAATGTGTAGTTCCTCTAAAAAGCCAAGCCTCTTGAGTAGGGTCGACTGATGATCCATTTTTGTTTCATATAATGAAGGAAATAATTTAATTAGTTAAGAATACTTTTTTTTTTTTTAGAACACATTCTTATTGTGAAGTTGTAATTATTCAGAACATAGGTCTGTGATATTTAATTCATATTTAAAGAATATTTTTTGTCAAATACTGTATGGTCGTATAATACCAAAGTATCTAGTAAAGCAATTTGAAATATGTAAAATGGAGCAGAAATACTGGGAAATGAAAGACCAGACGCACAATACAAATTAATGGAGGGAGCAAGTAGATGTCCCGAGAATATAAGAAGATTTATTTATTTCAAAAGCTTGACAATATTGTCGACACAGATCTGGAAATGTTTCCATGAATACTGATCAATAGGTGGATGGTCAAGTCCAAGTGGAGAGAAATTCATCTAAAAATGGTCAATAAAAATGGTTGCAACGCATCACGCGCTCTGATCCATCAGACCACGAGAGCTTAATGAGAAATGAAATGAAATGATAAATGGGGAATTCTCCCCCAAATATATTTTAATATCTAACTTACTTATTAATTGTTAAAATACATGTTAGCAATGTTCCCTCTAAGTTTGGATCATAATGCGCACATGATAAATGTATTGTGGTATTTTAAGAACTAATGCTGTTATATGTGCGGAGAAGAAATTTGTGTGAGGGAAAATAAGAAAAACATTACCATACCAGTACAAAGCTACTGGTAGGGCCCAGGTTAACCGTATTACTTGTATAGATGTATTAAGACATATCAATAAGTCAAGAGAACTAATAACTATCAGAGAAAGCTGCACACTTCAAATATATTCTTTGCATAAAAAAAATATGATATTTTACAAGTCATTATGCAAGGGAAGACAGAAGCAGCAGAACTGTAGATAGAAAAAGATTATCTTGGCTGTGTAACCTCAGAGAGTGGTTCAATGTCTAAATTGTTGGTGATCTTATACAGGATAAATTAAAATACTGCAACATGATATCCAACCTTTGATAGAAGGCGGCGCATGAAGAAGTCTCATTAAAAATTGTGGGCGCGTGCACATCCGCACACTGATACTAAGTACTGTGAAGATCATTTGCAAAGTCAAAATGCCTTTTAATTTCAAATAAAAAAAAAACAGTTTAAAAGACAATGAACAGCTGAAAAAAATCATGTCTCATCATCGAAAAGTGCTTCTCTCTGTCTCAGAAAATAACCACCCACCCATTTACCGGATTTAGCGTAACCCAAAATTTATTAATTCATTTTAAAAAAGCACTTGAATTGCAAAAATTACGAGAGTAACTTTCCACAGAAGGTGACGTAGTATTTCTATAAAGCGATGACTGTCCACACCTCATCATTTTCTGAAAATAATAACAAAAATATACAATACATTGACATTATAATTATAAAAATTGTGGATGGAGGAGTGACGGTACAATGTACCATATGTTGAGACCACTAAGGACCACCTCCATCTTATTTATCTATTTTCTAAATGCATGATATGCCTGAACGGTAATCTGTGTCGCGAGTCGATTTTGATTCGGACCGACCTATTGTTATTTGTCATCCGCGGATACTTGGGTTTCTTGGAAGTGTATTTCGCAGGGACCCACGTCACACGAGAACCTTTTCTTCCGTCATTGGAAAGCTGTCCTTTGTTTTCTAGGCCATTCATCGAGAATATTTATCTCTTCCGCAATTATGAGGGATGACCACACGCATAGCGCAATACGTTATGATGTAAATTAGGGGGTCAACAATAAGACAATGACCGCACCAAAAAAAAGGACCATTAAGATACGGGTGCATTTTTTCCACCCGAGATAATGGACTCCGGAGTAATAAAGCAGCTTTTGTTGCATGCACGTGCAGAAGGGCCACCGTAAGCGACGACTGACTATCATGTCTTTTTCCGTAGGGGCAGGCAGAGAAAATAGGACGCATATGAATATTTATGTGTACACGGATTCACATCTTCCACATCCATGCACCTTATGTGGTGCGTAGATCGGACTATTCAGTCGTCAATCATTCATTCAATACGGCCAAACCGTTTGAGCAAGTCTCAATTGAACCGCGATTCGATCTAATCAAAGTGCGCCGGTGTAGTAACACTTCTGCAGTATTCAGTCTGCATTCGTTCCTAATCTACTAGCAATAATCGAGTCAACTAAAACAGATAAGAATGAAGGCGGGCAGAGAGATTGCAATGCAAATGAATATAAATAATATGTAATTATAACTGGGCAGGTAGGAAAAAACATGTAATAGGTATAAGTGTAGGTAATGCGAAAATCACTCATGAAACAATGTAATTTAAAGCTGAAATAAAGAAACCCCATGTGTACCTAATTATAAAAGTTTTTATCTCAGAGGTAATAAAAAAAATGATTAGCTCTTAAGTAGGGTTTTCTGTGAGATATTTTTATACTGATTGAAGATGTACTTAGAGGAAAACTCAAGGTTTAATTAGAGATGGTAATAAATCTGATAAGGGGTAGGCTTAATGTGAAAAATGCTGAGGATTAAGTAAACAGTGACATTATTGAATTTTTATGTTATTAGGCAGGACTGTAATTAATTACGAAGAAAGTGAGCGGAACCGAAAATTAGGCCTGCAAGCGAGAGTGTAACGCCGCTGTAAACGGATGGACCAATGAGGCATCGCCAATCAGGTGTCCTGTTTGTATCATGCGCTTATCGACAGACAATTTTCAGCTGGAAGCTCACATTACGTTTATCTTTAGTTAAAAAATGAAAATTAAACTCACAAAGCACTGTCTGAAGTATCTAGTCTCTAAAGTTCAACGAAGATGAAAACTTGAAGGAGGGCGAGACTATCAGAACCAAATGAACTCACTAGGGAATGAAATGACAGATGACAACCATAAACAAATGACAATTTACTGAAAAATATATACCTTCCCTATGCCTAAAACTATGAACTAAACGACGATAGTCGATTGCTTTCCTACTAGTAATACTTTAATAACATAATCAGAAGGTAAATATATCACCTACCAGCTGTTTTATGTAAATTTGAAAACATTTTTTTTTTCTGTCATTATTGATGGGCTTTCGCATGGTCGAAAGTAGAATTGGTGAGATATGTATAGGTACTTAATCCATTCATGGGTGCGAAACATCAAGACATCTTTTTTCACGGCACAAGATACCAGGGTGAAATTTAACCTCCTCTCTAACTGTCTCCACTTATTCCTATACCTGGGGGGTATTATTTTTCAGTTCCCGAACCCTCCCATCTTGCTCCAGCTATCTTCCAGACAATTAGCTCACCTCTTTCTTGATCGTGTCGTTTTCAGTGTATATCTTTGGTATTCTTTCAACATGGTCAGCCTATCACAGTCTTTAGACCTACAGAATCTTATGATTGTTTCTTGTTCAATTAAATTTTTTAACTCATGGATAACTTTTTTTTTGTAAGTTCCGTTTTCTAGTATAAATAAGTCCATACATTTTTCTTAGTATTTTGTATTCAAAAACTGCTTATGTATTTTCTCTGAATTGTGTTAGGCACCACGTTTCGCAAGTGTTAATGACCACTGTTTTATATATTAGCAGTTTGTTTTGTTGATTCAATATTTTGCACCAATTACTTACTGGCATAAAAGCTTATTTTCTTCCTAGACAGCGTATATTCAATACATCAGTTTTCTTATTTAAGAAGTTCAATGTTCAGATATGTCAAATTATCAATCCCTTCGTATACATTTTGAGAAGCCACTTGTTCACGTATATTTCACCTTATATTTCCTTAAAATTGCAACATAATTTTAAAATGTATTGTATAAAGGTCAATACAAATTTAAAGTTTTACATAACTAAATGATTTTCTACAATATTTATATTACGAATTAGCTGTGTAATTGAAAGTTTATTTTGACATGGAATATTGCATAAAGCCATGAAAATTCATTTTTATGTATAAGGTTCATATTACTATATGCAGATTAGGAAAAATTAACCTTCTAACTTCTAAAAAATTATCGATATACGATTTCGAAAAATAAACACAGTCGAAAATAAATAAAACTATGTATATAATTACTTATTTTTATTATTAACGGCTTACTGTCTTTCTCGCGCCATTTGCTTGATACGGGACACTAAAACTAATAAGAAATTTATAACTAAATGTTTGGTAAACCTTGGCTTTGAGAAGACCAACTCAGTATTCAGACTTCTTCTATTGTATTAAATAATAACTGTGTTCTTGTCGCTGCGTCTCTGTCCTGGACCCCATCCAGGCGCAATGGCAATATATATTTTTTAATATTTAGAAATAAATAAAAAATAACATATTTTTGATGTTTATAGCGTTAACTTTGCTGTTGAACATATTTAATAACTAAAATAAAATAAAAACTCATTCAATTTAAATTATTAAAACATGCATTCAAGACATATTGATCTAGTGGTTGATGGTTCAAGCTTTGTTCATATAATAAAGATATATAAAGTTAGTCCTATTTTCAAAACACAAATGTTTAGCTTCATTTAAAATCAGTAATAATATTCATTTGACACATATTCCATGTAGGTACGCCTCTATTTAAAAATATATATATTTGACAGTCTAACATATACTCCTGCAAATCAATATTCACAATGTCTGCTTTGAGGCACCTAATAGCAATACCTAATGGCGCTTACCCGTATTTAGCTACAAATATTTTATTTGAAATCTGTATCGAGACACCATTCTTCCAGAAAATTATGCAGGTATACAGACAGGATAAAGATATATTTTTTTTGTGAAACTAGAAACAGTATCTGTAAATAAATGATAATAACTAAACAGAATTACAGCCTAGTGTTGATCAGTATAATGATTAACATAATTTAAAATTGTTTTATTATCTATAGCTCGGTAAATCAGTCTGCTTGAAAATCAGATCGCCACATTCCAACAAAATTTTAATTTCTTAAAAAACGCGATAAAATATTATTTTTTCGAATCGAATTGAAAGCCATGCATAATATGACAGTTTCATTTCCATTCCCATTACTTTTACTCAGTGTTACAATAATCTGGTCTGTAGGAAACCTTATTCTAAGTTGTCATAATTAATAATACATTCGTGTTAGATTCCGTAAATAAATCATTTTACTTTCTAGTTGTTCTTTGGCTATATTTTATATTTTAAATAACCAATCTGTAGAAATAATGAATCGCTTTGTGACTTATTTCAGCTAGCGGAAGGTATTCTCGCAACAAGTGGGCAATAAAAAAATAAAATAAACAATCCCTTGTGTCATTATTGCCGGCAAAACATGGCGGTACGTAGTGCGTACAGTCTAGGAGTGTAGCGAGACAAGTCCGCGCTCGACGCTGCCCGTTTCCATAAATAGTAACTTTATAAATGTAGCGAATCGTTTAAATTATATCCCGCATATTCAACATCTTTAACAAATAAATATTGGACGGTAAATGAACTACGTTATACTACTTAGTCATTTAAATGTTGATTAAATTATAAAATATGAATTAAATATATTAATTATAAAGATATACATATAAAATCAATTTTATCGAAAAATATTGGTGTTGCGCCACCGGGATTCGAACCTGGATCTCTTTCCTAACCGGGGAAGGTGCTTTATCCAACTAAGCTACAGCGACAATATTTTTAGCGACAATTTTCGACCCTATATGTTACCTTTTTGATATTAATACATTTAATCGTTCCATCATTTGACAGAGCCATCTACCTTATTTTTACAGAATCTCAAATACCTTTGAGTAAACTGATAGCAGACGCCAGAATTATCAATTCATTTTTATTAAATTTTGGACACATTGATACAACTTTATTATTTTAGGAGAACACATTCTTATTGTAACTTGAATATTGAGAACACATTCAACTTCACAATAAGAATGTGTTCTAAAAAAAAAAAAGATTAATTTATATATGTGTGCCTGTTGCCTGCCCCTTGACTATTTCGTATTGTCTACGCACACAGTAATTCTTTCATTTATTTATGCTACAATTTTCTCAAAAATTCGCGCGCCATCATTCATTGTAAATAATTGTCGAACCTTTATTTAATCTATTTATTTAATTAATTAAGTGATTATAAGAGTAAATAATCATGACACACTAACATAATGTAAAACATATGGAACTAATTATAAAAATCCATGGAAAAATTCAATAATAATGAAGTTATCGTATATAATGTCGCAGTTTATAATTCAAAGGAACACATAATATTAGTAAAACACGATAAAAACTGATGGAAAAATGGGTGGTGGGGTTGAAACTATGGTTGAGGTAGAGACGTATTTATAGATAGAATAATTATCTAAAATGGTTAACAAAAATATATATTATTAAGGAGAATACATTCTTATTGTGAAGTTGTACTTATTCAGAACATAGGTTTGTGATATCTTAAATACTGATAAAATGTATTAATTATAAATATATACATATAAAATCAACAGTAATGTAACACAGCAACAATATTTTTCGATAAAAGGTATTTGAGATTCCGTAAAAACAATGTAGATGGCTTTCAAATAATTGAACTATAAGTGTATTAATTTGAAAAAGTGTAACACATAGGTTCGAAAATTTGTCGTTAAAAATACTGTCGCTGTAGCATAGTTGGTAATGCACCTTCCCCGGATTGGAAAAGAGATCCAGGTTCGTATCCCGGTAGCGCAACAACAATATTTATCGATAAAATTGATTTTATATGTATATCTTTATAATTAATACATTCAATTAATATTAAAAATTATATATGTTAATGTAGTAAGACCAATATTGAAAAAAATCATTATCTGTTAAATTTTCATTATAATATTATCACGAACGTTGAATGAATGAATTTTGTGCATTAGAGGTTCTACTTCTAGGAATGTGGAAGAGTACGGTCTATCGGGTCAATCTGGATGGAATGTGAAAAGATTTTAGTTATTATTGACTGGGACAGTTGATCAGCGCGTGCTCTTCGATGTTCCAGGGTTTTAATATTGCGGAAGTTTGCTGCATTTATGTAAGAGTTAAATAATAGATTAGATCTAACATTAAGGTGTCGAAGAAACCTATTTTGTATTGGTTATAACCTCGCAATATATATAATCTGTTGCGGGTTTCAGATTGTGTAATGCTACGCAATATATGCACTCTTGAGAAGTTTTACAAGAGTCTAAATAAATGTATGTATTTTAACTTTTAGCTGACTTGAACCGTCAGCGCTCTGAAGACTATCGGCGGCGGTGAACGGCAGGAGCAGCTAAGTGCGGGGCCGTAAAAATGCATATTCCATTCCATCTTTTTGCTTTGCGCTTAATACAACATTTATAAAGAGACAAAATCGATAGTTTTCTTACCAAAATATATATATATATATATAACTTTGTCAGCTGTTAAAAAGTTAAATAGTAAAATAATTCAATTATACATATATAAAACAAAACTCCTGCTATAACTTTTTCTTAATAACTATAAGACGAGTTCATTTATTATCTAGTGGCGAGAGGTCGATTTCTAATAAGATGAACAGAGCAAGTGCGAGACATGCCCAGTTATGAGCACATCAGAGAGAGAGAGAGAACTAAGCCCGTGCAGCCAATACGGTTTCATTGGGGCCTACGTTATGTTAGGGTTTAAAATGTCCGCGTCTTACAATACATTTGGTATCAATACTTTTGCGAGTTTCTACATTTTTCTCAGCGCTAACGTGGACTAATAATTTTTGAATATTCACAGTATGAAATGTAATTTAAAAACTAATTTCTCAAGTGAAAACATTATCGTTATACATATACAGTAGTAAGTACCTCGCTAATATATCGAGTTGGGTACCACACTATCGCCACATAGTAAAAATCATCATAAATCGAAGGAATTTTTTTTTTCTTACGTTACGAGTACCAGAATGATACAGGGAGGCCCAAAAAAAGTGAGAATATCCCGTAACACATGAGTAATTTCAAAACATAATATAATTAATTATAATTCTTAATGTAATTTTTTATGCACAATATTTTGCTAATCAGAAATCATCAAAACACCCCATATTGCATCATCTACTGGGTTTAAATCTGGGCTATTCGGTGGCTGCATGAAATTAACATTCTCACGACGAAGAAAGTTGTATATCTGGCTGTGTGAGATGGAGCTCCATCCTTCTGTAATGTCTAGCAGGCTTTGTTTTGAAACTCTTTGATCATTTTTCTAGCACCCCGACGTTTTTCAATTCGCAAATTTTTGATCAGAATAGTGATTTTTGTCCTTCCGGGCAACAATTAAAAAAATATATATATAAACAATGGGAAAATTAATAATCAAAGACGGCGACTGGAAATTGTCTAAATAAAACGTAATATAGGTAAATAGGTAAGTAAACTAGTAAACTATTTAAGCTATTGTTGATATATTTAAACTAATTTTTATGTAATTATATCACATTTTACGAAATGATCTCAGTTTTTTTGGGCCACTCTGTATATATCTTAAAATACAATTTTGTTTTTTCTCGTGAAAGTATGAATATTGTAAGAGACAAGAGACCGATTTTGTTCTTATTATTTTAAGAATAAATTAACGCAGCTAGTACTTAATATTCTTATGGTGTGTGTTCATGAATGAGACTTTGATCTCTTATCTTAGAGGCTTGCTCGTAAAGGCGGTTGCAATGAATCTGTCTTTACGCGCTTTCGAGAGAAATCTTACATACATAGAACCTTTGGATCATCTTGCATTGGGGACCAATTTTTTAAGTTATCTGACTTCTACTTACATAGTATAAAGCGAGGGAGGATAGTAAAATAATTCGGCCTCAACGTGATTCAGCATAGATTATTCAAGGTGCACATGGCAAGATTGCTGACGCAACGGTATATTATAAATTGGTTTCATTAGAGAATAAATTAGACACGAAACATTTGTTTAACATCGATTCCTTTGACAGTTGTTTGCAGAGTTGTATGAGCTCCTCAAAGGCGCACGCGGTCTTAACACTGAACTTAAACTGGGTAATAAAAACAAATTTGAGACATTAAAATAAAATATATAAAAATCTAATATAAATAGCTTCGTCTCTATGAGATATCTGATATTTATTTAATAACAGTGCCTTCATAAGTAAAAATTCAGTAATTGTGTGTTTTTTAACATATTTTAATATTGCTAAATTTGGGACAGTTTAATCTCAGCAATTATAAACGTATGCACTGCATGGATTATGAAATGAGGTCTGTACTTGACGCCCCCTGCCTTCTCGGTTTTTCCCGATTCTCGCCGATGCATCTGTTTGTTTACTCAATTGATGGACTTGTGTTTTGGTTTTAAGTTCGCTTTTAGTTTCAATTGGTGCTCACAGGGTGGAGAAGGTGGGACCGTAGAATAGAGATACACGCATTGGTGGACCTAATATAACAGTAAATAATAATAATATCTTTTTCTACGGCCATGTCACGGCAGATATGTGGACATTCTGTGTAACATGTGAACTGCCAATCCCAGATCTAGAAACTGCTGTACGCGGTAAGGAATAATTTATCTCTACTCTATTGCATGTCAGATGTTTGTTTCTGCCTACACTATAACTCGATAAGTTCTCCATCTTACCTGTATTATTTTTAAATGTTTTTCGGAGACTTCCCGGGTTAAATGTGTCACGCATGTAACTGCGTTAAAAATAGTGCGTAGTGTGTTATAGGAGATTCGCGGGTGGTGTAATATATACGAACGTTCTTACTTTGTTATGGGTATGTATCCTTGTGAACACCGACGAGGCTGAACGAGGAAGACGCATGTCTTCCGATCAGAAAGAGTACATAGGTATGTATAAAACGTATATCGTTTTTATTTTTCATAAAACTAAGGAATGTTATCTGAACTTGAAATAAAATTCAGACTGTGTTTAAAGAAATCAAAACAAAATTAATGATCTGTACAACTAGAAAAACATTTGCAATATTTCTGTTTTCAATAACAAATTTGACATTTTTACTTTCTTCTCCCATGTTCTGAAAATTTCAAATTTGCTGTATATAAAGCCCATAGATATGTCTACATATATGGAATCAACATTACAACCGACCTGAAACCTATCAATAATAGGACTGACTTGCTGGTCTATCAAACTCCCGACTTCTTGATTACCATGCCAGAGACGTTTTTAGACTGTCAAATGTCATTAGTTGTCCTCAACTTTAAAAATAGTTTTCTTCTAGTGTTTGTTTGATTATCGAATATTGGCGATCGTGTTGGCAGTCATTATTTTGTCTGCAGTAGCTGGAAATAGTAGTGTGGATTTCATTGTCTTAGATTTTTCAGTCAGGATGTTCTTCGCCTCTTCTGCTCGCAATTTTGGCTCGAATTTGAGATGTAGGATCTAGTATTTATAAATTTCCGAGTTTTTATTGTTTTTCCTTTCGTATTCAATCTGGATCATCACATTGTCATTAGTAACTCTCCGGCTTATTTTCAGAAGCCATCTGTAAGTCCACATCTGAAAGAATTTTGGGATGGCTAAATTACCTACAGATGATTTCACATCTGGGGCGCTATTAATATCTTCCGTGGAATTGTCTGCAGTCTGCCATGCGAGTTTAACAATGATTTGGAAACTGTTGATGCCATTTACAAAGCTCTCACAAAACTGAAATTAATTCTGTCAAGTATAATTGATTGAGCCGGAGCGTGGTACTGAACATTGAGAAGGTCTCTTCTATGATTTTGTTATGAGAGGAACATCTATAGATGGAATTTAAAGATGTTGTTGTAATTTAAAGAATAAAATTGTCAGGAGTGAGACTGACTTTGTGTAAAGAATATTGTGTATAATAGTTGAGAAATTTGTGTCCTTCCTGATAATTAGTATTATTTGATTAATTTTTTTTCTATTCTACTGAAGATACAGTTTTTTTTCATAAATCTGAGATCTTTGTGAGAAGCTAGGATTGTTTATTTCCAGAGAACTATCTCATCTTATTGCGGGATCTCACGCAAGTGGAGATGGATAGCCCGACAGAGGGTTCGCGGTCCAGGTCAGCATACTTTCAGAAACTTTACAAGAGAATGTTTACAAAAGGTATTAATAATTGAAGACTAACAATTATTTTGAGAAAACAATATTATTATTTTTGTTGGATATTTGTTTACAATTTCATTTATATTATGCATAGGAGTTGAAATAATATATACAGGTTGGCCCAAAAAAATGAGAATATCTCTTAACACATGAGTTATTTCAAAACACAATATAATTAATTATAATTCTTAATGTATTTTTTTATGCACAATATTTAGCTAATCAAAATCATCAAAACAACCCATATTGCATAATCTACTGGGTTTAAATCTGGGCTGTTCGGTGGCCACATGCCTGGCTCGATGAAATTAACATTCTCACGATGAAGAAAGTTGATTGTATTTCTGGCTGTGTGAGATGGAGCTCTGTCCTGCTGTAATGTCTAGCTATACTCCAGGCTTTGTTTTGAAACTCTTTGATCATTTTCCTGGGTCTCCAACGTTTTTCAATTGGCAAATTTTTGATCAGAATACGGTCTTCTACAGTGATTTTTGTCATTCTGGGCAACAATTTGTAAAAACCAAATACAAACAATGGGAAAATTAATAATCAAAGATGGGAACCGAAAATTGTCAATATAAAATGTAAATAGGTAAGTAAGTAAATTAGTAAACTATTTAAGCTATTGTTGATATAGTTAAACTAATTTTGATGTAATTATATCACATTTTACGAAATGTTCTTACTAGAACATCCTCTTCCTCTGCAACCTTCCAGGTTTCCCACTACATATCACTAGCCTCTCCAGGTCATCTTCCCTGCGAGTGATGTGTCTAAAGAATTGAAGAATGCATCCCATGAAGATAATGGAAAGCCATGTTTAGTATCTTAACTCTTCCAGGACGGAGGTGTTAGTTAATCTTCCTGCCCACAGAATAAAATATACCAATGTAGTACAGGTAACCCCCGTTAATCGCGACCCCCTTTAGTGCTGATTCATTATAATGCGGTATTTAAAAAAAAAAAGTCTTTTTCTCAACATTTGCCCGGCTTCGATACATTCCAGGAATCGTCATAATGTGTGGTTGCACGAGCGAGCTATCTTTCTTTTTCATTCACTCACATAATACAGATGTACATATTCGTAAATTCACGAGCGCGAGTGAGACAAAATATGTAACGCCGGTTCCTGGTAAGTTTGGGTTTTTCTGTCAATCAACTATCCTTCAACTTCAATACTTCAATGTAATCTTAACTGAGTGTCGAGCGCACGCTCCATATTTCTATTCCTTTGTTAAAATCACGCAGCGAACCCTTAACTAATGAAGAGCTGAAGGAAATGGACTGTCATACTATGTCACAAGAAAATGATGTCTCGGAACCTGTTCCCGTGTTAAAATAATCGAAAAGGCCCTTTCTTTTCACAATCAGTGCATGCAGTTGTTAGAAGAAAATGACAAAGATTATGAGCGAGTGAGTGCTGTAAAGCGTGGTTGTAATGGATTATTTGACGGTTATAGACACAATAAACGTAGAAAGGCCAAACAAGGAAATCTAGATTCTTTTTTGCAAAGCGGAAAAAAAAAAAGAATTATATTTTATATGACATTGTTATTTAATGTTTATTAAAAATCTTAAAACAATTTTTTTTTTTAATCACCCGTTGATCGTGGAATTTTGCTTATCGTGGCCATGTCCAGAACGTATCTCCCGCGATCAACGGGGGGGTTACCTGTACATTAAAAGTGATTCCTAACATTTTCAATACTTACACACTATGAAAGATGCACCAATTGTTTGTGGCTTTCGACTGCATAAAGTTCAATTCAGTTAAAACAATACGACAATCACTAATTCTAGATGCGATGACCCATGCGTAACTACATAACCTTATCTTTCAGAAAATAAGTTGTAAATGAATATTCATATTTTATAAATCTTTTTAACCATACTGCAGCAACCTCCATATGTACTTGCGAGGTCCCATTCAACATGAAAAATATTTTGTTGTCTTTATAATGTATTGACGTACTCCAATCTCTGAACTTGGGTCCTCTCTCAGAGGTGATCATATTACATTAGCATTACCCACACTTAATTTAAAAAAAAATTCTAATAATTTTTATGACATATCTTTGTATGAGTTTTATCATTTAACGCTAACCGGTTTCAGTTCCCTTGTCAGGGCACTAGAACATTAAATCAAGCATATAATTTTGTCAAGAACTTGTAATACAATGAAATAAATCGTGTGTCGCTTTGCTTTTTTGGTTTTTGAGCATCTCTATGTGAGATTTTTAATTATTTCAAAACTGAGATCTACATAAAAAGTTTGTGGTTAGATGATAGATTCCTAATGAGAATATTTAATTTTAAAACTATTAATAATGACATTTTCAAGGGTTGAAATAATGTGATAAATAAGAATCTCTAATTATACTATTAGTCCAATGAAATTAGACAAAAAAAGGTCCAACATCCAACAAAATCCTGGAAAGCTGGATTTTGATGTGGACCTTGATATTGTGGTTCTATCTGTGATTCGTGAATATCTCGTTAACGGTTACTTTTATAGAAAAAAATGTAACCGTTTTGGAGATAATTCATTTATAGAATTGTAACCTTTGTTTTTATCATGAAACGTGCACTCTTTTCCTTCCACATCACCTTCGAAGTAGAGTACAAGGTGCATCTTTTTTCACGTGGTATCGATGTTTGTTTTTGTTATTCATTGATTAATTTTTTATACAAAACAAGAGTTATTCTTCTTCAGATTCTATTTCAATTTACATGAAGTGAACTTCATCATCTTTTTCTTGTTCTTCTTCTATTGTATCCTGTATTTCCATATATTCAGTCAAGAAACACAATGGATCTATATCTTTGGTGAAGTTGCAATTATCAATATCACTTATATTGGGTGTTACATTTAAACAAGACTGATTGTGGCAATTACCACAAACTGGTGAACAATATAAGCCAAGTTTTCTGCAGCCGCAGTTTAAGCACCCTTCGTGCAATTAGTAAAGTGTCTGGAGCAGGTGGAAGCAGAGTTTTAATTGGCACCAAAATATTATCCCTTAACATCCATCCCTAGTCTTTTAGAGAATGCTCATTGCCTAGCTATATCTGAACCTGATAATTCAACAGGTTTTGTGAGCTGTGAAGATTTTATAAAAGTTGAATATCTCTGAATATCAATAGATACTTTGTTTACTGGGGCATGATACATAGCCGGGAGAAAACGAATTCCATTATGGAAAATTATATCTGAAGAACACTGTCATAGTAAAAAAATCTGCGAAATTTGGACATTAATTTTACCTTTACTAAAAATTGCTGAAGTAGCGTCGCAACCTGCCATCGCATGTATAAATAAAATATGATCTTGACACTTTGGATAAAACTTCAAACTTTATAAAGAATACATTTTTGTTTCTATTTTTGCTTTTCCAGGTTTCAAAAATAAATGATTTTATTTTTCGTGCAATCGATATTAATAAAACTTCTATAACTTTACCTACAACAATACTTGTTCTTCTATCGGATTCTTGGATTGCTGTTTCAATGAGAACATCAGCATCGTTTTGAGTTTGTTTTACATTAACAAATTAGCTTCAAATTTTTCACATGACATGGAACGGAATCGATGTTTGTTGTTTCTTCCATGTTGTTCATTCCCAAGGAATTTGTCTTAACCCGTTGGATCCATCAAAGAGAATATCAGTATTTTCGTAGAAAGCAATCACTTTGTGGTTTGACATATTAGATTAAATAAAAAATGAATTTCGTGGTTTTATATAACGAGATTGTGTTTTATTTAGAATATCAATAGATGAAGAAACTTTTTAACATCGACGATATTGCTCTGCAACTTTGATATTTTTTATGATTATCGTTATAACTATCAAATATAATTACAACATTTTAACCATAATGTCCGTGTATACAATAGACATATGTATCAAAAATTGTATTAAATGTTTCTTCTTTATTCCATATATCACGGTGTAAAAGAAATTCTCCATTAATGATATATTTATTTAGACTTTATTGACAGATATGTTTTTGTTGTATGGGATAGAGTAGACTCCACCTCTGATATATAAAGCGTTGTCCTGACTACTTTGCTGGACTGAAGTCTGTGTTAAAGTAGTCAGTTTTTTTTGTGCTGTTATGGTGTTATTTAATAAAGATTCAACAGAAAAAAAAAATCATTTTTAAATAAAAATGTATTGGGAGTGTTGTAGAACTAGTGAATTATTAGTGTAGGCAATGTATAATGAGTATGTTAGAATGTTGGATAGCCATGCTTCTGATTGCTCTCTACCCGATTGGATCATATATTGGGTCCATATTTGTGTAATCTTATTGGAGTTGAACGATTTCCAGTCAGTACTGGGTATTTTGTACAGTTTCGAAGCTAAGACCATGTAGAATCTTTGATAAAATGTTGTTGCTTTCGGAACTGGCGGGTAGATGTTCGTTGTTTGTCTTGTGTTGTGTCCATGATTTATTGCTTGGGGTGAGTTATGTTAGCATGGAAAAATTGAACGAATCTCAACATAAAGATTTGTCCTATGTCTAGGGGATTGTACTCTTTAAATATAAGCTCTGATGGATATCTAAAGGGATGACCATTTATTACCTTTTGTGCTCTTTTTGCCGACTCTAATATTGTTTTTGCTGCTTCTCCCCAAATTAAAATAGCATAAATACTAATTTAATGTATATATTTATAATTAATAAATTTGCAATACCAGGCAAAAACAATATTTTTCTACAAAATTGATTATATTTATAATTAATACATTAAATTAGTATTTAAAACATCACAGACCGTCTGTTCTGAATAATTACAACTTCACAATAACAATGTGTTCTCCTTAATAAAATAGCATAATTAATGATGGAGTAGTAGATTGCAAAGTACACCGATCTTAAGAGTTTGTAGTCAATAATACATTGTATTCTTTAAATTATACATGGTATTAAAAAAGTTAATTAGTTTTCTTAAGCGTTTATCTAGGTTCTATAAATGTTCTTTCCAGTTAAGATGATCGTCGATCAGTACTCCCAGATATTGAATAATTTTAACTCGTGCCAATTTTTCACATTGGCACGAGGAAGCCGTGTTCTTGTTTGTTTAGCAGTCATGTTCGATGAGTGTATGGCTTTGATGTGGCGATGTTCTTTTGTTAATACAAAAACATACATATTTTGACATTTGTGGTATCTAATCCAACATTTACTGATTTAAAGCATTTATAAACAGAATATTTTTGATTTTTACGCATTCCCTCTCATCGAAGAGTGATGGATATGGAGCTAGTATATGCGACAAAAATTCTTGAAGATGTGTGTCAATCCTTTTTAATTAATTAATTTATTAGAAACTACGTAAAAGATATGTATAATACGTTTGGACTGTGCCCGACTCACTAGAAAATTCGGTGTTGAGACGGCATAGTTCACAAATATCAGACCGAAATTAACATTTACCTCTTATATATTATATATACATGTTATACATCATACATAAGGTGTATGTATAAAAAGCAATTACAAAATGGACTTCCAATATGTTATTTTAGGTAATTTGTAACACTTATGCATAATGTATGTAGTAATAAAAGATCAATTGGTACTTGTTCATTATGAACTTTCATAGAGCTAGACACTGTTAAAAGAGAAAGTATTCCGTCAACACGTTTTAGGTTAATTCTGTCAAATTTTTGACCAATAATGTTTGTAATAACTTTTCAGAGCACATTCCTTCTCCGTCTCCACTACAGTGTAGTATATATGTATTTATACTTTTAAAATTAGCAATATTAACTTTGTGGTTAATATTGCTAATTTGTTTTATTAACCACTAAATTGAGTTTAAATACATCTACCGGTTTCTTCTTCAGGATGTCATAACTCATGTGGTCATTTTTCGAAACCTGTAGATGTATTTAAACTCAATTTAGTGGTTAATAAAACAAAGATAATAAATAAAAATATATATGTATTTGTTTCTATTGTTATGGACTCTGACATACAAACATAAGGAAATTCTTAAATATTTCATGTCGTATTCAAAATCCAATGAGATATACATGCCGTTGAGGACTGCATACTTTTATTTATTTATTTTAGTGAAAATACAATGACAAAATAAATTCAATTTTTAAATATATGGTTACATACATACATGGTTTTTCTTTCGCTTACCTCTCCAAAAAAGAGACCAGCTCTTGTGCTTGGAGAGGGAGTTACACTACAATAATTTTATATAATACCTTACATATTCTATTCATTGTCCATTTGTGTGCTTCTGAAGTATTCTGTAATATTGTTTATTGTCCAATTATGTGTTTTTGAAGTGTTCATTTAGTTTCTTTTTAAACTCTTTTATATCCTTCAATTAATTAATTAATTTGTGTAGGGAGGCTATTGAAATTTTTTATCCCTAAATATATAGAATTTTGCTGATAGTGTTTGGTGATTTTAGGGATTTTAAAGTTATTTTTAAACCTTAATGATGTGCTTGTTTCAAATTTTCTTTAATTAATTGATTAATTAAGGTTTTTTTGTAAATTTTTTCTATTTTGGGAACTGGGAATTTTGCAAAAAGTGTTTGTGTTGAAAAAGTTGATCTTTTTTTTTTTTTTTAATATCACTTTAATAATTGTTCTCTGTATTATTTTTACTGAGTTCATTATATTATTATATGCTTCTCCCCACCCAATTATTCCATACTGGAGTAGTGAGTGAACAATAGCAAAATATACCTTTTTAAAATTATTTATACTTGGAATGTTCCTTAATCTTATGAATATATAAATACATTTTCTTATTATTTTCACTAATTCGTTAATGTGACTGTGCCATTTTAAATTTTGATCAATAATTACACCAAGATATTTGATTTCTTTTTTTTTTGGGCTTAAATTTGCACAAGAGTCGTTACAGGCAATTTTGTTACAGTTGTCGTTATGAATAGTAATTTTTATATGGGGCGGTGTTTTAAGACTTTTTATTGAAAAGGGAATATAATATGTTTTTTCAGAGTTTAAAGATATCTAGCTGTCCGTTACAACTCTTCAACTCTGTAAATCGAATTGTCTTCAAAACGGTTACTCTTACGAATAAAATCCATATCGTTTTTGTAGTAAATTTCTTAAGCTACAAATTTAATTATCAATATTTTTCTGTAAAAGTGACCGTTAACGAGATATTCATTAAAAACCGGTTTTGGTGACCGTTGACCCCACGTAAAATTTTTAGCAGCACTCGTATCGATAGGTAATTTTGATATTTTGTTTAAAACCACAATATTAAAGTCCATACCAAAATCCAGCTTTCCGGGAATTTGTTGGAAGCGAAATATCTAATTTCATTGGGCTATATCTTATTATATTATATTCCATCAAAAATCTCATTTAATCTTTTTTAAAACTGTCAAAATTTAAAATGCCTTGAATGTTCGCTTTGACACTTTTACTATCTACCTTATTGTAATAAACATCATATCTGTTTTATATTAATACATGAATTGGAAGGTTAAAAAATGTTGATAGACAATTTACTGGAAGTTCAATTCATGTACAATAAGCGATCAGCACTTGTAGTGTTAAATTAGGCGGTCTAGCCGCACGTAGAGTACTCAGAGTATCGTAGACCCTAAGGACTTGGAAAAAGCTGACGAATGGATAAACAGATGAAGCTTACTCGAAACCGAAAGTTTTCTTAACTTCGGTTAAAAACGCCATTCAGAAATTGGAAATATTGATGTCATCTGGCAGATAGAATACAGTAACAGGGGACCCGCCACTTACCCAGGACTGTGTTATGAGGCAGATAGAATACAAGCGGAATTTATAAAGGTTATTAATTTTGAAGACAATAAAGCCTTGCTTGATACGTGCAACCGACCAGATAATTGAAAAAAACAGAATTTCAAGTTAGATTATTATTATGTTTCATTGACTGTAAAAAAGGTGTCTTTTTTTCATGTCTGTAGTAGACAATCATAATCGTACAATTTTTGTACCAATGAGGTTGGCACTGTACGAATGGTGACTGACACAGATTAATAGCGAGTAAATGGCAGCTTGCCAATTGTTGTTATTTGTGTGTTCGAGTGAACCGCAACTGGCCGTTATCGTTTATAATATTTGGTAGCCCTAAAAAGGGCTTTTTGTATTTTTCTCATTCTTTGCAACGCGTCGTGCAAAGTTCTTTCTACAAGAAAGTGGCGGTTTTTCTTGCTGTCGCCAATGCTCGGTTGTTTTCTTTTCCATCACATCGCTCCTACGCTTTTATCTACTTTTTGGCGGCCTTCTTCGCGGCCGGTCTGGCTTTCGGCGCCGCGGCCACTTTCTTCGATTTGGGAGTCTTTGGCTTCCTGGTTGGTGGCTTGGCGGTCTTCTTCGCTTTGGTGGGAGTCTTTGGCTTCGCCGCTGGCTTTTTGGCGGCTTTCTTCGGCGAAGAGCGGGCGACGGGCGCCGCCTTCTTGGACTTGACCGCGACCTTTTTGACGGGCTTCTTTTTCGCCAGCTTCACGGCGGTGGATTTCTTCTCCTTGGCGGCGGACGGGGCGGCCGGCCTCTTGCTCGTCTTACTCGCCTCCAACTTGAACGATCCGGATGCGCCCTTGCCCTTGGTCTGGACGAGCGCGCCCGTTCCGACGGCACCCTTTAGGTACTTCTTGATGAACGGCGCCAGCTTGTCAGCGTCCACCTTGTAGTTGGCCGTGATGTACTTCTTGATCGCCTGCAGTGACGAACCGCCGCGCTCCTTCAGCTCTGTGATCGCGCGGTTCACCATCTCGGAGGTCTTCGGGTGGGACGGCTTCTTAACGGTGGCCTTCGCCTTCTTGGCCGGGGACGCTGCTGCGGGTGTCAGTGTGTCGGCCATTTCGCGTGATTTAATTTCTTCTCTTATTTCTTGAAACTCGGGAACACTTTTTCTCTCCGTTCGGTAGGTGGCGCGGCTCGCCGGCTATTTTCCGAATTCGTCGTCTGTGAATACCGTGTCGTAGTCGCGAAACGCTCCCGTGTCGATTTTAATCATGAAAACAGCTCTCATTTATGCTTCGATCTTCGGATATTTTGGCGTTTTTCACCCCCGCGGGACGTCTGCCGGGGGCGGCGGTCGGGCGGCGGGCAGCGGGGGAGACCCGCCCGGGCTGCGGGGCGCCGGGGGCCTGCCACCCCCCGCCGACGGTCGCTGTGGTGATTTTAATCCGGAAATGCGCCCTGCACCTCGCGTTGGGCGCCACTAAAAACGCCAATAATCTGAATATCGCCGCGACATCGACCCCGCGAGCCTGTCGAGAGACGGAGGAAGACCTTGGGTGAACTTTGAACCCACCCGCCGGCGGTCTGGGATCGCGGATCGAACGCCAGAGGGCGCAGAGCGGGCCCCACGTAACACAACCGCGACTGCCCCGTACACTCGGGCCGCCTCCGGTAGTCAAGCTCGTTAGGCTTTTTAAAATGTATTTTTTACTGTTATCCACGTGACGAAGAAACAGACGCCTGTGGGGACTATTCAAACAACGTAATTATCAGAATTAATTCAATTGTTTTTTCTTTTTAATTTTAAAGAATTGGAAAAAAATTATTAAATAACATGAAAATACGACCTTGGCCGTAATGCGATCCGTGTCGGGCCATTTGACCTCAAGGTTGTATAAAAAAAAAAAAATCTATATGTAATAAAATTCTATTATGCTGTGTATTGTGTATCTGTTGGATGAATATATTTAACTTAGGTAAATACAGGCAGTTCTCGATTTACGAACATTCGCTATAACGAACAGCACAATTTTATTGTTTTTTTATTGACCTAACGGACGAAGTTGTCGGACTGGGTAATCAAATGGAACTCGAACTTGACTCGGTTGATGTAAAAGAGTTGTTGGACCCATATTATGGGGAATTGACAACTGATGAGTTAATAAAAATAGAAGTAAATTTAAACATAGAAGAAGTACAAGAAAAACTTGGCATTTCACATCCAGAACATGTACGACGCAGAAAATGGCTGCGGCTTTTACGAGTAAGTTAATTTTTGAGAAATGTTCGAATATACATTGCGGAATATGGAGACAATTGCGACTATCAAAGAGGCGTTTATGATTCACTGATTTGTTATAATGAGATTTTTGATGAAAAAAGTAATCTGGCTGCGCAGTCTTCCATTAAGCCATATTTTAAAAGAGCAGCCGTTTCTCGGGAGTTCAATCATCAGCCCGGGTGCGCCAAGTGACACGCGTGTGGAAATAACGAAAATTTGAAAGAATAAAAATTGAATGTACAATACAACACACTAATATAGTACAACACTTCCGTAATAATACTACGTCACCCTGTCTGTTTCTGTGGCTTTCTGAGCGTCTAGGATGTAGTGTTTATGGCTATATAGCGCTTGATTAAACGGCGCATCACGTGCACTCTGCGCTATGTATCTGTTATTAGGCAGGAATAGCAAACTTGCCACAGATAACAAGCTTCTCTGGTAAGATCTATACTGCTATACGCAACCCCCATCTGGGGTCACGCGGCTCCATCACACATGAAGAAACTACAGACCTTCCTAAATGAGTTCATCCGGTCAGCGCTGGCTGCACCTAGATGGGTAAGGCTCACACAACTTCATCAAGAGTGGGGCATTCTCCCCGCAAAAGAGTTCATAACACAAATCGCGATTTAAACGTCCAAAATCCATCCTCCTTTAGAGGCTTAATTCACTGCGCCCGCTAGCGGTTCCCTGCCTCGTGTTATATGCAGATTTGTTACATTTGTTGCTTAATTCTAAAAATAAAAAATTTCAGGCCATTAAGGCATTCTCCCGATAAAGGGGGACCCGGTACCTCGTTAAGCCATGAAATCAAAGTCAAAGTTAGATCTGTGAGACGCCAGAAGGGCAAAAACGAACGTGTTTTTTTAAGTAAGGATTCCTGCTAGTGATTTTAATTTTTTCTAAATATTGTTTTACGTCCGTAGCGCATCGTTCTAAGAAAACGTACACATTCGATGTTTAATACAACGCTTTTAATGTGTACAGAAGACCGCTAACTTGGACGATTGCATCAAACGAACAAAAACATATAACGAACGACCTCATGAACGGAACTCGTTCGTAAATCGAGAACCGCCTGTAGCGGCCCCCCCCGCCGGGCCGCGGGGTCGCACAGAACAGCTCGCGGACCGGAACAAAGAAGATTACAATTAATGTATGTGCATAGATTAGAGTTAACCAGCAGAAAGCTTCAAGTTATTGTTATTACACGTGTGTTACAAATGACTAAACCAATAAGGTAGGATCCAGTTTGAAGCTAGATTGAAGATAACATGTTGTGTTGTGACGACACAAATCCGCGCACCTTTGATTGTTTGACTATTAGTTGTGTAATTCATGTACAGATGACAAGATACGAGAAGAAGCTGTACGCAATAAGAACATGATAAATCCACCTGCAAGAGGTGGTTTAGGTTGAGCGGATATAAGCTATTATCATCGTAGTACATAATAGGTTGTCATTTGAATTTAATAATTGGCTACCTATAGGTAATGAATGGTGTTTTAATTCCGATTCCTAGTCTGGTACGCTTTTGAAAGAATACTGTGATAAATATGGTATTCAGGGCCTTATAGTAAAAGGATGTTACCTTATAACGGAAGTATAAACGTTTGTACTAAATATGTATGGTGAAAAGATTATAATACAATACAATGATACAGCGGAGGATAGAGCGCCTCACCTCTACTACACTCTACGAAGAAGAAAACAGCAGGGGCGTGTCCGGAGAGGAGGGTAAGTCATTTTATCATATATATTTTTTAATGCATTACTTTAATACACATCTTGTATAATCAAAAACAACAAAGCGAGCGACGTGTCCATCTGGCGGGGTATATCGTGAGAACAAATTGGCGGCCCTAAAAAGGGCCTTTTGTAGATCGTCGACGGTGGTCGGCGTTCGGGTCAGAGACGGGGAGTTTGTAATATCATCATCAATCAGGAGGCGCTCACTTGGAGCTGGTGTACTTGGTGACGGCCTTGGTGCCCTCGCTGACGGCGTGCTTGGCGAGCTCGCCCGGCAGCAGCAGCCTCACGGCCGTCTGGATCTCCCTGCTGGTGATGGTGGACCTCTTGTTGTAGTGGGCGAGGCGGGACGCTTCGGCGGCGATCCGCTCGAAGATGTCGTTGACGAAGCTGTTCATGATGCTCATCGCCTTGCTGGAGATGCCGGTGTCGGGGTGCACCTGCTTCAGCACCTTGTAGATGTAGATGGCGTAGCTCTCCTTCCTCCTGCGCTTCGGCTTCTTCTTGTCGCCCTTGGAGATGCTCTTCTGGGCCTTGCCAGACTTCTTCGCTGCTTTTCCACTGGTCTTGGGCGGCATGGCTCTCGGTTATCAGTTTTCAGTGGAGAACATTTTTCAGAACAGATTATATGTATCACTCTGAACGGCGCACAGAGCTCGCGGTGGCTCCGGTCTCGCGGCGGGGCACCAATCGGGTTTCTCCGGAAACGGTCGGCTCGGCCCCCCCCGCAGCCGAGCGGCGCTCCCTCCCCGGCGCGGAGCGCGTAAAGAGCGCGGCCAGATCGGCTGGGGCATCAAACTCCCGACGAGCTCGCCGCAGCAGCAGCCGCCTGCCACTAGTCGATAACCAGATAACCGACCGAACGCTGCATCATGTCCGGACGCGGCAAAGGAGGCAAAGTGAAGGGAAAGGCAAAGTCCCGCTCCAACCGGGCGGGGCTCCAGTTCCCCGTGGGACGCATCCACCGCCTGCTGAGGAAGGGCAACTACGCCGAGAGGGTCGGCGCCGGCGCGCCCGTCTACCTGGCCGCCGTCATGGAGTACCTGGCCGCCGAGGTGCTCGAGCTGGCCGGCAACGCCGCTCGGGACAACAAGAAGACTAGGATCATCCCGAGGCATCTGCAGCTGGCCATCCGCAACGACGAGGAGCTGAACAAGCTCCTGTCGGGCGTGACCATCGCCCAGGGCGGAGTGCTGCCCAACATCCAGGCGGTGCTGCTGCCCAAGAAGACCGAGAAGAAAGCGTGAGCGCGCGGATCTACACCTACCGACCACCGCCTGTACTGACCGAACATGGAACGCGCATGTCCGTGTACTAGACGCAACTACACGCGCTAACATAAAAGGCCCTTTTCAGGGCCGCCAACCGAATACTACACGCAAAAGATGGACACGTCATGTTGTTTTGTTAATTATTTGATTATTCTAGTGATGATGTTTGAAATGACGCCGCGTGGCTAATCTGGTTCCCGTATTGAAGTCGGGCTCTTCAGTAGCAGATTGGTGTGCAGCTGTTGGTAGCGCGGGGTACTGTTAGTTTGGTCGGAGGTAATTACACACATAAGTGAGGATATAATATAGAAACATTCCCGGAGCAGCGGAGCAGCTGGCGGCCGGCTATTGTTAGTTGCGGGGCATTTTGTTTTTTACCCTCATTTTTCATTGCTCAATTCTCTCTCCGTATCTCTACAATATATTCACGAGCGATATGCCTAAGCCGACTGATAGGTACACCATATCAGCACTCTACGCAGACGACACCTCAATTCTCACCAACTCAACAGACCCACTCACAATCACCATCCGACTTCAGGCCCACCTAGACGCCCTCCAATGTTGGTTCGAGGCATGGCGCATAGCTACCAACCCCGCCAAAAGTGCCGCTATAATGTTTAACCGCACACGCCAACGCGGCATCCGACCCAAAGGCCACGTCACCCTCGATAAGGTGGACATCAAGTGGCACAATGCGGTAAAATACCTCGGACTAACATTGGACCGCAGACTAACCTGGAAAACCCACGTATCATCCACCCTCCGGTCAGCAATCAGAGCTAAAGGTCTCATCTCCTGCCTCATCAACAAGCACAGCCCCCTCCATACGAACACCAAAATCCTTCTCTACAAATCCCTCCTCCGCCCACTCCTCACCTACGCCTGCCCCATCTGGGCCACAACCAAACACCTCAGTAAAATCACCACTTTCCAAAACAAAATACTCCGCCACATTCTCCAAGCCCCGTGGTTTGTGAGAAACACAGTCATACATCGGGACACCAACACACCCCACCTAAAAACGCACATTCTGGACCTTGCGACCAGATTTTTTAATAAGCTACAAACCATCCCCAACCCCTCCATTTCCTCCCTAGGCAGAAACTCCCCCGATGCAGACCCCGATAGACAAAAAAAAAAAAAAAACATTATTTACACACTTTTACAACTTTTACAAACTTTTTACAACTATTTACAAACTATTTACAAAAAAATTTAAACATATAAAAAAGCCATAGTGCCTAGCAAGCACCCCATTCTTCAGGGACAAAAAAACCTCTAAACCGCCATACCTCAGACTTCGAAGACAAGGGGGCGCTGCCCCTATCACTTCATAACGTCATTGAAAGTTACGTTACGCCCGGATTGCGCCGCGAGTGCCACAGATATATTTGGTTCGTTTCCAAAATACACTCGGGTCTCTTTATGCGCTAGATACGTTCCACAAGAAAACGCATAAAAAAAGACTAGACACACGTATATAAATAAAAGACACGTTCCATAATTTTCTAAAATCGCATAAAACTAATTCAAAAAGTTAAAATATACCGAAAAAAGTTTATTAAATTTCAGAAAAATATAATCTTAACATATTCCTTCCAAATTTATGTGTAAAAATTTTATAAAAAAAAAAATATATATATTGCATATTTTTTCTTAAGAATTATCATCGCTATATGACAATGTTGGGCATAATTCGCGAACTGGTTCTCAAATCGCTTTCGTCGCTAGAAGAGTTAGTCAGCGCATCAGATCTGTGTCCTGAAGATGATGATTCTTCACAAATACAATTAGCCTCAACTTCGCGTGTTGATTTTCCCTTTTGACAATATAATCCGTGATTAAACTCTGCTAAACTAAATTAAACTCTTTTTGTACAATTCCTGATATCCAGAAATGCAATTCTGAAGCTCGCATCGAAACATGAAGGCTCGTCTAGGATTATCATCTTTTCCAATGAAATGGTTTGCCGATTTGCTGCAAAGTTGAAGACCTCGAATACGCTCGCAGGGATGGCAGGAGTTTCACTTTTATCCGATTCATTTTCGAGTTACACCAATGGTATCATTGTCATTCGTGACATTATCCTCTGCATTCTGCTCACTGATAGTTTCTGAAAATAATGGAGGGAAGAAACGCGTCCAGACATGCCCGACTTCACTTGGTTTCGGCTGAATTGTACATATCCTCCCCCGATTCACGCCTAACTTGTGAGCCCATATCCAAAATAAAGCCAACACGGCATCCGAAGCCCTGTCCGCTCTCTACCCACTGGTGGGTAGAAGCAGTAAACTATCAATCGAAAACAAATTATTAATCTATAAATCAGTAATCAGACCCATCATGACCTACGCAGCCCCCATATGGGGCAATGCTGCCAAAACAAATATAAATATGATACAAGTCATACAAAACAGGGCTATTCGCATCGCACTAGATGCACCAAGATTCATAAGAACAAATCAACTTCACCACGACACTGGAATCCCTTTCATAAAATAATATATTAAAAAAATTTCAATACCATTTTATGCAAGCCTTGCAAACCACTCCAACCCTACAATAAGCTCACTGGGGGACTACGACGAACGTATAAAAGGCAAACACAAAAGGCCAAAAACGGTACTCTTATAATCTCTCAAACAAAAAAAAAAAATCAACAAAACTTTGATTCTTTAAAATGAAAATACCTATCAGGCACCCGGTCGCCTTGAGAATAATTCAATTTAAAATGGACTAAAGACTCAACTCGCGAAATTTAACCGTATCTCAAATTATAAAATCATTACGCAACCTCGGCCCAACCTAAAATCTTGACATTGCATCACTCAATTTTAAATTCAATTATTTTTCAACCTTTACATAAAAATAAATTCACACGACCATTCCACCTCCCAACGCCCCGATACTACAAGATGAAGGAGGCAGGGATTACCCAATCCGATACTCCATAAAACCAGTATATCCAAGTCCAAGTCCGCATATCCTTCCTAGGAGAGATTAATCCCACAACAGATCCCGAACATTACTCCCAGCATCCCTACTTTACCCCCCATCCCACCAATTCTCTAACCATCATTAATTAAAAAAAATAATAAATGAATACATAGTTCATCGGGGACCACAACTCCTCCACCGCTCGCCAGTCACCGGCGCAGACTGTTTGCATATACATATGCAGACAAAGTTCTCCGGATTTCTGACCCTTTCAACATGTCAAACTGGTCTAAAATATAATATATATATATAAACAGAGACCCGAGTGCGAGACATTTGAGCTTATTTTTATAACATCCGTTTATAATATAAATCTTATTCCGCTCCTTAAATAACTATATAATACTTAACTTCCAGTGAATTGTTTAGAGGGTTTTTTATCAGAATTGTTTACCCTTCCAATTCATGTATTAATATAAAACACTTATGATGTTTATTACAATAAGGTAGTTAGTAAAAGTGTGGTAAGGAATTCTTAACTTTAAATGGGTTTTAGAGTGGTAGGGGCGGAGCCCCCTTGTCTCCGTAATCTATGGTATGGCGGTTTAGAAGTTTGTGTCCCCGAAGAATGGGGTGCTTATTAGGCACTGTGAACTAAGGTTTTTTTTTTTTTTGAAATGAGATCACTTAGGCGTATATGTGGCAGATCCATTTATGACAGAGTAAAGAATGAAGAAATAAGGAAATAATGTAAAGCTGATCTTAGTAAAGTTATGGCACCAGAAGAGGATGTCCGCGTAAACCAGATGGTCCTGTTGGAAGCCTCCATCATCGTCCAGTTTGTATGAGAAGATGTAGGGCGTGATGGTAACATTCCTTAATATCGTTAATTGTTTAACTATTTGTCCCACCTCGAGCGTGAAATACACAAAGAATACCCCGCATTTTAAACTGGGAAGGTAAACCTGGGCCTTTAAACACAAATGTATAACTTTTTGTTTTTGTCTCATGTTAAATGAAAAAAAACAATATTTGTTTCTATCAAACATACTTCTCAAATGTTTGAACCAAGATACAATCAAAGATAAGTCAATTCCTTATCTTGTATTGTCCTTGGATCCAACTGAACCAGAGTTGTTGTTGTATGAAATTAGCTGCAGGAACAGCAATCAAGGTGAAACCTTAATTACGAAACGAGCTCAGTTAAAGGCACAACTAAAAATGTATCGTGCTGCCGCGGTCAGCTCGCTGTTTGTTGCTCACAAATGTTTAGCGTGGAACGAGACTATTGCGGTATCGAACGTGAGGTATTTGTGGCCCTGAAAAGGGCCGTTGGGATCCAGCGGCGGAACGGTCGCCGGCCGGAGGAAGGGCAGCGCCCCGCTTAACCCCCGAAGCCGTACAGGGTGCGTCCCTGCCGCTTGAGGGCGTACACCACGTCCATGGCGGTGACGGTCTTCCTCTTGGCGTGCTCGGTGTACGTGACCGCGTCCCTGATGACGTTCTCCAGGAACACCTTCAGCACGCCGCGCGTCTCCTCGTAGATCAGGCCGGATATGCGCTTGACCCCGCCGCGACGGGCCAGGCGGCGGATCGCCGGCTTCGTGATGCCCTGGATGTTATCTCGGAGCACCTTCCTGTGGCGCTTGGCCCCCCCCTTCCCCAGCCCCTTGCCTCCCTTGCCGCGGCCGGTCATGGTGCAGTGTGGTGCTGTGCAGTGGCGCGACTCTCTGGTGCTCGCTCACAGCGAACGGGCGATACGAACTGCGAATACGTCCCGGCCGCCGTGACCCCTCGTTATATCCGATCCGGCAACACCGCGCCGGCCGCCGGGGCTGGCGCATGCGCCGCTGTCAGTGGTAGCGCGGCTCGTGTTATTATTTTGGTCACATTACGGGCAATACAAAAAACATTCGACAGCAATTTCGGCTAGAAGCGAGCAAATCCCATTTTTCATGTCTTATATGTGTGTTGTACATTCCCTTCTTTCGATCTCAATTATTTTCTGGCGCTCTGGCGAATTATTGTTTCCGCTAAATAATTAACTTCTCAAAATTGACCATAGAACTTCAACACACGAGTTGCCTTGAATCTGTAAACAAGCACACCGGATTCTTATTCTGCATTCCTTACAATCATTCTGCTGAAGAAATGAATTAACAGTCGACTTTAGAAGATAGTAATTATTTTAAGGTAGTTCCACAAGGTGGCGACTTGAGCCGAAATGGAGACGTTCAAGTAAGCATCTCCATAAATCTGCATTTCTTCTGTCACCACACAATCTATCCGTTCGTGGAATCGGAGTAAAGCGAGCGATATTGGTGCGGTAGGTATCGGGCTTCCCAGATGAGCTGCTGTCTAATGGATTGGTGACAATTCTGCACAGATGCAGAAGCTCAGGAATATTGTTTTTCAACGATTCGCGATATGTTTCTAGATTTCAGCTCAATGCTGCTCTATTGTATATTGCAGAATGGGGTCACCCGATTGGAGAGCCGAACTCTAGTAACCTTGACAATATCTTCAATATGCGAGCGCAATATCAACTGAGAATTGAAGGGTACTCCTGGGTCCCTTCCTGGGACCGGGATGGGTTCAGCACATAACGAGTAACCGTATTCCGCTTGCTAAAAGTATCTACATATATCCAGTAGCGTGCAGTAGGTATAGATATAGGTTATGCTGTTACCAATGGTATTATACAATCATATATATGTTGTACTTAGGGTAACTAACGTCCTTTGTAATTTTTGAGTACTATTCAGTGTTTTGAAAGTTTAAGTTTAACGTAAAATTATACCGTCTTACCCATATAACAATCAACATAAAAAATTAATGTACGTTTTTAAGAACACTTTTTATGGCTGAACGTTATTACTAAAGGAAATAATTAATTTTATTAACGGTTAACGTAGGAAATAGTTCTGCCAATTGCTTTTTGTTTTTCCCAAATCAAAAATAAATCCATGCACTAAATGCACCTCGAACGCGAAGAACGATCATCAAAACGACACGTTAAAAACAGTAAGATAGTAAAATTTGCGAATTAGTATAAGAGTAGGTGGACACTTCAAAGATTTGCACGCAGTTGGCCTTTCAAATGTTATTCTGTTAAAAAAACATCATAAATAACGACTCCGTACAAAACGGATCGACCGAGAGGAATCTTTAATTCAGTGACTTGAGTAAGATACTACCCTAAAAATAGAAGATAGCAATTTGAATACCTAAAATCTCCGCATCCGCGTTGTTGTTGAAGTTTTTGGAACTAAGCAATTAAAGTTTCTACTGGCACACAGGTGGAGCTAGCGTAATTGTAATAAATTATCCGTATCCATATTATGGATTATTCAATTTATATCTGTTTCCCAGAGTTTTCAGTAATGCATATATTACATTGAACGCGCCTATTGTTTTTGTTTTGTAAGTTGGTATTAAGCTAAAATGTGTTTTTATGTACTGGTCACTCTGTCTGCCATAACGTGTTGAGCATTTCTTTTATAAATTAAAATACATTTTGCTAAGTAAAAGTAAGCATATTTTATTTAATCACATCACTTTTATTATGTATCTGTTCTTGTTTTACTGTGTTTTTATATGTTATTACTATTTAATTAATTAGTTGTATGGTTTCGAGCATATATTAAATTGGTGTACTGATGTACAATGGAGTCAAATCCTTGTTTGTAATAACAGTTTAATTAATATTAATATAAGCATACTTCGTAAAAATAAATCATAAACATTTGAATCATGCTGTATTGAGCCAATACCTCGGAACAGAACTCGGCCTCAAATTTGTAAATTTGATATATTTAGAAATGTATAAACAACAAACGCCGAATTATCTGCACTGGACTGAACTGAAAATATTTATAGGTATGACTGCTTTATTCATATTTCTGGTTGCATCAAAAATAAACTAAATAATTTTAAAAAGCCAATATTTACGCACATGCGCTGAGGCGATGATTTGACGCGCCGCCGCTGGCTCCGGTATCGCTCTCCCCTTCGCGACTCGCCGGCGTGTGTCGCTATAAATAGGCCGCCGACGCAGCGCGCGCCGTATTCTACGTTAACACTGCCATGGCGCGCACGAAGCAGACAGCCCGCAAGTCCACCGGAGGCAAGGCCCCCAGGAAGCAGCTGGCCACCAAGGCGGCCCGCAAGAGCGCCCCGGCCACCGGGGGCGTGAAGAAGCCCCACCGCTACAGGCCGGGGACGGTCGCCCTGCGCGAGATCCGCCGCTACCAGAAGAGCACCGAGCTGCTGATCCGCAAGCTGCCCTTCCAGCGGCTGGTGCGCGAGATCGCCCAGGACTTCAAGACCGACCTGCGCTTCCAGAGCTCCGCCGTGATGGCCCTGCAGGAGGCCAGCGAGGCCTACCTCGTCGGCCTGTTCGAGGACACCAACCTGTGCGCGATCCACGCCAAGCGCGTCACCATCATGCCCAAGGACATCCAGCTGGCCAGGCGCATCCGCGGAGAGCGCGCTTGAGCTGCCCCGCCGCTCGCCCTCACCCTCGCCCTCTCCACCACAATGCAAGCGAGGAACAAAAGGCCCTTTTTAGGGCCCAAATTAATTCACACCAATATAAAGCATCATTACGTCATACGTGCTATAGCTATAGATTGTAGCTAACATTTCTCTCTCCGCTGGTTGTATTGTACGCGCACTGGTAGTGGTACGACCGACTACGCAGCCAAGCGTGTATATCGATCGTTAGATAACACCCGTGTATCGTGTGCTGTGCGTGGCAGAGAGGAATGTGTGGGTGAATCAGTAGGAAAGTCCAATTAAACAGTGAGAAATGGTTCTACCCTTTCCGCTGATTTCACTTTAGGCGGGAAAGGTAGAACTGTCCGATTTTACATGAGCATTGTACACTAATCTCTCGACAAAGGTCCAGACCACGTCTGTATCAACACAAAATCTCGATATATGTTTTGTCTTCGTGTCTATTACGTACAAAGTCACTAAATTTAACGATTTTATACAAAGGGGTATATCAATAGATGCTTTAAATTTTACAGAGTAAGAGATTGAGAAAGATCACCCGATTACTGAATAAATCGGTGGCCGCGCAAGTCCCTGTAGAGCGTAAATAAGAGGTATGTTTTTTATGACTAATGCAAGCATATAACGGTAAAATTATATCTGGCTCCGTCTTGTATTTGATATTCCATTCCAAAGTGAGTGAGTAAGCACGATTTCGTTGGCACTTATGTATACGTGTGGAGTGTGGAGTGTGTAGCCCGGCGCCGGTGTGCGGGCCGCGCGATACGTCAACAAGTGGGATCTCAATACAGCAAACCTCGATATAACATTCTTCGGATGTAACGGACAAAAGTTCCGCTCAAATGTGCAAATTGTTAGCAAAACTACTTGAAGAACTACATCATAATCGTTTAATTTTGCACAGAATGGAAAGATGCGAAAGACAAAGATGTAGGAGGGCTAGAAGTTATGATTACTGTATACAGAATAATGTTTGAGAAGCAGTAGCTGAGGAATATGTTTTACAACGGTTAGATGTTGATGAAGGTTACCTTGGGTATTTTTATTTTATTCGGAAAACATATAGTTTATTAAAATCATAATAAAAGGTAAACAATAATTAAACCAGTTACATGTTTTCTCAGAATGTACTTTATACAGTGAGTACAATTTATAAAGGACTATAGTCCTATAGTACATATTCGTGGTAAACGGGAGGGTGAGGGGAAAGGAAAATGAGATAGGGAATAAAATCTGTGTGATAAAATTAAAATGAGAAAAAAAGGTCATTAAAGTTTATGTATTGAATTTAGATTTAACTGAGGTAACTGGAGTATTGAAAATGTCTAGTTCGTTTAGGTGTGAATTGAAATAAAGGTGTGCTCGATAAAAAAATGATTTTTGTTTGGCATTGGTGTTGCAATGTGGAAGATTAAATGTAAGATTAGTTCTGGTTGACCTGGCTGGCACTCGGATGGATATGCGTCTGAATAAATCAAGACAGTCTACTTTAGAGTTAGTAGTGCTGGTTAAGGTTCGATAACTACGAAAGTTAAGATATTTGAGGAAGCTGTTCTGTATTTTTTCGATTCTATTTTGGGAGGCATATTTGATGATACTTCGGACATATGAGAATCTAGTATTTGGAAGATGATGATGCGAGTGTAAATAGCGAGGAAGAAGAAGAAGCAACAGACCCAAACACAAAGTTATCAGTGGTAGGATCGCATGTCGACTATGATATTTATTGACTTTTCACAGGATAACGAAATTCAGCTTTATTACACCGTTCGGGTTTTTTTTAAGACCCGATTCGCCATAAAGATAATACATTAAAGTTACGAAATATCAAGTACAAATATAAATACTTCCGTCACGGCCATTACTGTATCTGTAGGTATTCTGCAGGCGTTGCAATTCTCTGGTCAAGGAACCGGCTTTCCATGAGAGCGCCGCTAGCACCAGATGTTCGATGCTGAGTGCTGAGCTCCAGCCGCAGCTTTACGCCCGCAACTCAGAAGTGAAACGAATCCATGTACACGGCCTTCAACAATAACGCGCCAATCCGAACAGTATTGCGTCACTTGCTTGTACGATATTTCGACCAGAGCTCAGAAGGATTTAAACAGGATCTTCTTCACCGCACAGCACCGGTAGAAACGCCGTGACACCATATTTGCACGAACGCTCTGCCGTTCTATGTCATCTTCATTATTATTAAAAAAAAACAGAAGATTTCAAAAGTATAAAGATGTTTAAAGGAATCGCCTGGACATCGAACATTAACGTCAATCCACATATTTTAACTATATACCTTTTTTGACTTTTCTCTATTGTCGTATCGGAGTACCGGGCTCTAAGAGCCCCTTGCTCCTTCATCTACTGTTGCCACTGAGGGCCGACTTAACATTGTTGGCTTGGTTTAAATGTGTTAACTAATTATTAATTGCGTGGATTTAACTGCTAACTTGGGGCAGGAGATAACAATATCGATTTTGGACGTTTTATCCGCGACGGTAATCTTATGTCGTAGTTAGATAACGAATTTATTGTGGGGTTTCGGTGCTTTGGGAGATCAGCATAGAAACGCTTGGAGAGATGTCTAATGAATTCCCGTATGGAGGGAATGCCCGAGTCGTGGTGGAGTTGTGTGATCCTAATCCACCTTGGGGCCTTCAGAGCGAGTCTGATGACCTTATTTTGGAAGGATTGTAATTTATTTATGTGTGTCTTTGCCGCGTGACCCCAGACGGGGGCTGCGTAGAGGAGTATAGGCCTTATTACGGCCTTGTATAGGAGAAGCTTGTTGTCTGTGGCAAGTTTGCTACGCCTGCCTATTAATGGGTACATGGCGCAGAGTGCACGTGATGCAGCGCCTAATCGCTCCTGGATATGTTTGCACCAGGTGAGTTTGGAGTCCAGCGTGACACCAAGGTACTTGATGTCGCTGGTCCAAGGGATTTTCTTTCCAAACATTTTTATGCTGATGTTTCTTGATTGGATTTTTGGCGTACGGTGGGAATATATGGCGGCTGCGCTTTTTAGGGGGTTTATTTCGACTCGCCATTTTGAGCACCATTCCTCTATGAGGTTGGCTTGTCGTTGGACTCTTTTTACTGCTTGAAGAGCATTGATGGAAGAAGCTAAGACAGTCTGCGAACTGGGCTACTGTCGTGTTGGGATCCAGCGGGGCTGGCATGTCGCTGGAGTAAAGGATGAAGAGTAGTGGGGACATGATTGATCCTTGCGGGACGCCTGCTAGTAGGGAGCGTATGGTCGAGAAGTGACCTTCTGATTTGACTCTAAATTTCCTGTTCGCAAGGAAGTTAGCTATCATTAAAATGTATTTTTGGGGGATCCCGAGCTTATCTGCTTTGTAGAGTAGGCCGTTATGCCATACTCTATCAAAGGCTTTGCTAACATCGACCGACAGGACTGCCGTGAATTGTCTTTTATTTATTGCGTCGTTAATTTGCTCTACTACGCGGAGGAGCTGATGCTATGTTGAGTGCTTACGCCGGAATCCGTGTTGGAAGTCGGGGATAAGATTATTATCTTCCGTGTAAGCGTTTAGTCTGTTGACTATTATTCTCTCTAGAACTTTGCCTGTGGACGGTAGGAGGCTTATGGGGCGGTGGTTTTGCGGGAGGAGGGGATCCTTTCCCGGTTTCGGTATCAGGATCACATCTGCAAGCTTGAAGGCGGTGGGGAAATAGCTAAGTCGGAGGGAGGCGTTGCAGATGGCTGTGAGGGCACAGACTGCCTTTGGGGGAAGGCTTTTTAGTATTTTGTTCGTGATTCTGTCAGGCCCCGGGGCTTTTTTCGGGTTAGAATTTTTTATTATTAGCGTGACTTCCCGTGGAGTGGTGAATTTGAATGCGGGTCCTTCAGGAGGTTCAATTAGGATTTTTTCGATGTGGTCGTCGACCGTTTTCGTGAACGGGGGGTTGTTATCTTTGTTCAGAGTGAACTGCTCTTCGAGGCTGTCTGCAAAAGTTTCGACTCTGTCTGCAGAGGAATATGCTATTCCGTTCGGGCCCTGAAGAGGCGTTATACGCAATTTTGGTTTTCTGATGGATTTAGCGACTTTCCAGTACGCTTGGGGGTCACCGTTGACTTCCGTCAGGAAGTCCTCCCATTGTTCATCAGATCTATTTTTCATTTCCTTTTTGACTCGAGAGGCGAGTGTTCGGTATCTGGCGTGATCCTTTGGATCGCCATACTTTTGGTAGTTTTTCCGTGCTCTGTTTTTTTTTCCCTAATCAGATCTTTGATTGTTTCGGGAAGGTCGGGGCGGTGTTGTTCAACGGGGGTAGAGATCGCTGCGTCGGCTATCGCGTTATTTATCGTCTCTGTGAATCTGTTTACCGCGGCGTCGAGGCTCGCGGAGTCTGGGAGTCTAGTGGGGATTTGGATCTACTTTTCAATGTTCGCGGGGACTTTTTTCCATTGAATTTTTGATCGCGTTTTTTTGGGGGTGTTGAGTGGTGAAACTATATACCTGGCATTGCCAAGTGGCCTCACATTTGTTCAGAATGAACATAACAGACTCCCCGATGTGTGAGTGTGGTGCCGAGGAGGAAACCCTTGACCATGTCTTTGCCTGTCCATTGCGAAGCACAGGTTTTTTTTACAATAATCTCGTCAATGGTAATTTTCAACTCCCGGTTAACTTGTGTCATCTTCTATCCCTTAACTCGCCACATTTAAGCTATTTCTTGAACGTCAATGGTATTAACTTGTAACGCAATATTCCCTATTCTATAATATTGTTGTACTGCTTTCTATGAAATAATGTTTTAACTTGTTTAACTTCACTGTGTATATGTATTGTGTCGTTTAATTTCTTAATAAAAAAAACCTGCTATGATGGACACACCGCAGACGAATTAGTCAGTTATATCGATGTCCTCCTGTATTAGAACTTCTGCATTTCACTGAGATCACTTGGAATTGTAATAATTGTAAAGTCAGACACACACACAATTACAATTCAGTGATTCTGAAGAAAGTCATGATTCGGAATGGTCTAAAATAATCGTCCAATGTCAAACTATTTTCAGGTCACCTCAGCAGTAATAGAATATAATAAATAGATATATGCGTAGTGACCATAATTCAAATCTACCGCCATCTCAGTCGGCATCGACGCTGGCGACTGCGCTGCCGGCTGCTGCCACAAGTCTGGATCAATTCACCGCCAAGCAGTCTCTCCAGTATCGGCGTTTCACAACGGCGGTCTTGCCGGCTCGCGCTTGCCGAGCAAGACCGCCAATTCATTTCATTTCATCATTTCCTACATTTTTCATTCGCTGTATTCATTTCTATCTGTCCTCATTGTCATAATAAACCTCAACACACGCATCAATCACATTTATTTCATTTAACCACCGTCCTAACCCCCAAATATGAAAGGCGTTGATCGCGCAGATCACTCTGTATTACGAAGAACAAAAAAATGGACCGAAAGAGTTGTAATGTATTCGCTGAATTGTGCATTGTTTCATTCATTTACGTGACGTAAAACCCAACTAAAGTACTAAGGGCCGGTTGTGCGATCAATGGTAACTTTTTACTAACGCGGGTTGTTGATACATCAAATTTACTGCTGTCAAAGCATAGATGGAGATGTCTATAGATGTGACAAATAATCATGAAATATGCTTTATCTATAAGCGTTCAATTTTTTTCGTATTATGTGTAATAATGTATATTAAACAACGAAATCATCACCGGACGAACTCTCATCGGTAAAATAACGGCACATTTAAAAAATAATAATTTTTATTTAATTTAGCGAAAATACAATGGCAAAATAAATTCAAATTCTAAATATATGGTTACATACATACATGGTTTTTCTTTCGCTTACCTCTCCAAAAAAGAGTCCAGCTCTTGTGGTTGGAGAGGGAGTTACACTACAATAATTTTATATAATACCTTACATATTCTATTCATTGTCCATTTGTGTGCTTCTGAAGTATTCTGTTATATTGTTTATTGTCCAATTATCGTATACTGCAACTTTCAAAGTATCAATGTGTCAGATGAATTTTGGAACGGCTGTGATCCAAGACAAAATAGGCGCTGCTTCACGTGCACTCTGCGCACTGTATCCATTGATGGGCAAGACTAGCAAACTTAGCCCCGAAAACAAGCTCCTCATCTACAAGGCCATCCTAAGGCCTCAACTCTTGTACGCAGCCCCCATCTAGGGTCACGCGGTCAAAACACACATGACAAGACTTCAGACCTTCCAAAATAAGGTCATCAGACTAGCTCTGAGGGCCCCAAAGTGGATCAGGGTCACCCAACTCCACCACGATGCCGGCATACTCCCCGTCATGGAGCACATCAAACAGATCTCCAAGCCTTTTTATGCGGGATTACCCAAGCACCACAACCCTACGATAAGTTCACTTTCTAATTACGATATAACCATTCCCTCGAAAATTAAACGTCCCAAGACGATCCTCGCGTAAGAGGCATCAAACCACTGCGTCCCTCTGCAGAAATTCGTGCGCCCTGTTAGGATAGGCTTAACCTTTCCACTGCAATAAAAACTTATTTTCTTTTCTTATTAATAATAAAAATCACTAAAGCCATGGCCATTAAGGCATACTTCATGATGAAGGGGCAAGAGGTCCAGCGGACCCGGTACCCTGTTTGCCAATAGAACAAAGACAAAGGCTGTGATAGTCAGTCAAGGTATTTGAGATTCCGTAAAAATAAGGTAGATGGCTCTTTCAAATAATGGAACGATTAAATGTATTAATGTCAAAAGGTAACATATAGATTCGAAAAATTGTCGCTAAAAATATTGTCGCTGTAGCATAGTTGGATAATGCACCTTCCCCGGTTAGGAAAGAGATCCAGGTTCGAATACCGGCGGCGCAACAACAATATGTGTATCTTTCTAATTAATATATTTAATTCATATTTTAAATTATAACTAGATATGAAAAAACATCGAGCGACAAAAATATGACATCATATTTTATCTAGATATTAGAATAGTTTTTATGTGCACGTTTATATTTACAGTGAAAGGAATATTTTTACGAGAACCTCGTGGAAATATGAGATTGCCTCAACGTTCTTCCATTCGTTCTCAAAAAGTATACAAAATCGAGGAGCATACTGTGGGAGTATTCCAAATTAATTAACGAGTTTGTAAACGAGACGGCTTACTAAAGTTTTTTTTTATCACTCCGATGGTTTACGCCCGCTACACACACCGATGACCCGGAAGCGGCACCCGCACAACACGTGTTATAAAAATACATTTAATATCTCCTCATATACAAGGCCAACTCCTGTACGCAGCCCACAACACACATGAACAAACTATAGACCTTCCAAAATAAGGTCACCAGACAGACTAGCTCTGAAATCCCCAAAAAGGATAAGAGTCACACAACTACACCACGACTCCGGCATGCTTGGAGTACATTAAACAAATCTCCGAGCGTTTCTGTGCGGAACTCCCCAAGCACCGAAACCCCATGATTAATAACCCTTTCAAACTACGACATAAACGTCCCGTCTAGAATCAAACGTCCCGAGACAGTCCTCGCCTAGAGGCTCCTGAATCACTGCGCCACTAAGCAGGTATCATGCAAGGGGTCCAGCGGACCCGGTACCCTATTTGACATGAGACCAAAGTCCATATGTTTCTTATCCACAATATGTATTTATGCATACCTACGTATTTTACTCCAATAAATGACTCTGTAACAATAAAACAATATTCTTAAGTGTAGTAGTAATTTATTTTAGTTACCTTGTAAGTATTATGTTAGAATAAGGCGGCACTGTACATAAAGTGTCGCGCCTAGTTCATTTGAAGCATTTAACTTCATTTTATCAGAATTGTTTACCCTTCCAATTCATGTATTAATATAAAACACTTATGATGTTTATTACAATAAGGTAGTTAGTAAAAGAGTCAAAGCGATTAGCGCTGATGCACTTGTAGCAGTAGATTTGGCGGTCTAGCCGCATGTAGAGTAGTACTCGTGGACTCGAAGGAATTGGATAAAAAAAACTACGTATTTTATATAAAAATTACATACATAATATGTTCTAATATTATATAAACAAACAACATTTACTTACTGTCTAGGATGTACACAAAACTATTTTTTAAGTTTTATTTTAAATTGAGACATTTCTTATGTCCTCTGGCATTTTATTGTAAATCTTCATTGCGCTGTACATCACACCTTCTTCCTGAATGGCAGCCTCATTCGATCTCTTCCTCTCGTATCAGAGGACGAGTTAAAGTATATTATGTTTCAAGGTCGTTATATTAAGTTCATATAGTTCGATATAGTACCGATCCGAGTTTAGTTTATTTCTTCTCGATATTATTCTTGTATTTACTTTCAGTACTTATTAATATAATAATTGTTAAATTAGCTAAGAATGCAGTGCTGCCAGAGTAGTGTTTCTGGACCCGACACGACCCGCCGGTTAATGAACTCAAAATCCGGATCCGGGATCTATACCCGGGTACCTAGAATTTCAACTATTAAAAGTTGATCGATTTGTTCAAGTCAATCTAAAACCCAAATGTTGTTGAATAGACTTTTCCGAAATACGGTCTCGGAAGACAATTTGGAAAAAGGGTCAAATTAAATTCTGAAAAATGCAGAAAAATCTGATGTAATCCAAATTGATGATTTCGGAAATCTTCAACAGGAGTTTTTACTTTTCAAAAACAACAAAAAGTAAACCATTTATCTTGAGAGGCTCTATGACGCGCTATGCACAGTGAAACCTAATTCAATGGATAACGAAAGAACATTCTCGGTGTCTAGAAAACAGTTAAATTTTTTATAAATGTAAAATTAATAAAACGGATTTTTTTTTAAATATAATGATTTTGGACCCGAGCCCGCCAGATTTCTAAAATATTGGACCCGGAATCTACACACATACTATTTTACATGATTAAGTATTTAATTTCAGTCACATCTTTCAAATTTTCATGTCAAAAAACGTAACATTACCTATATTTGAATCAAGCGTTGCAGAAGACGAATCATAATTTTGAATGGCGAACATCGTTGACTGACGTCACATGTGATAAGCAGATGTTTGCATAGTTTTTGAATGGTCATTGGTCATCGGTCGCATGTGTTACAGGGTACCGGGTTCGACGAACCCCTTGCCCTACCTTCGGTAGTAAAACATACTCAAAATAGCATAAATAATATTTAATGAATATTTGTTTTTCTCGATCTTGACGTCGCTTGAGCCAAATGTAAAATTATGAAATCAAATGTGCGTACATAGTACGGATTGGCACACAGCACGCTTTTACTTTTTGTTTCTAATAATAAATTTAATAAATAATGTTTTGCTCCTCTCAAACGGAACAGCATGAGACGTCTCAGATTCGCGGAGGGCGAATAATTAATCACAATCGTTTCCACTTCAACAAATTCCATTCCGACGACCACAAATAGAATAATCAAATAATCAACAACATGACGACGTGTCCATCTTTTGCGTACGCGTGTAGTATACGGTTTGCGGCCCTGAAAAGGGCCTTTTATGTTAGCGAGTGTAGTGTGTTACAGATGGTGATCTATGCGTAGAAAGGTGGGTAGGTTCGCGCGCTCAAGCCTTCTTCTCGGTCTTCTTGGGCAGCAGCACCGCCTGGATGTTGGGCAGCACTCCGCCCTGGGCGATGGTCACGCCCGACAGGAGCTTGTTCAGCTCCTCGTCGTTGCGGATGGCCAGCTGCAGATGCCTCGGGATGATCCTCGACTTCTTGTTGTCTCGAGCGGCGTTGCCGGCCAGCTCGAGCACCTCGGCGGCCAGGTACTCCATGACGGCGGCCATGTAGACGGGCGCGCCGGCGCCGACCCTCTCGGCGTAGTTGCCCTTCCTCAGCAGGCGGTGGATGCGTCCCACGGGGAACTGGAGCCCCGCCCGGTTGGAGCGCGACTTTGCCTTTCCCTTCGCTTTGCCTCCTTTGCCGCGTCCGGACATGATGCGACGTTCGGTCGGTTATCTGGTTATCGACTAGTGGCAGGCAGCTGATGCAGCGGCGAGCTCGATGGGAGTTATGATACGCCAACCGTTCTTGCCGCGCTATTTACGTGTTCCGCGCCGAGAGGGGAGCGCTGACCGGCGGCGGAGCGAGCCGCACCGACCGGTTCCGGAGAGACGCGACTGGCGCCCCGCCGCGCGGGCGGCGCTCCCGCGAGCTGCGCGCTCCGATTAGAGTGATATAAATAATCGGTACTGAAAAAAAATTGGAAAATTATCCATCTCCATTCGTCTGAAAACCGAGAGCCATGCCGCCCAAGACCAGTGGAAAAGCAGCGAAGAAGTCTGGCAAGGCCCAGAAGAGCATCTCCAAGGGCGACAAGAAGAAGCCGAAGCGCAGGAGGAAGGAGAGCTACGCCATCTACATCTACAAGGTGCTGAAGCAGGTGCACCCCGACACCGGCATCTCCAGCAAGGCGATGAGCATCATGAACAGCTTCGTCAACGACATCTTCGAGCGGATCGCCGCCGAAGCGTCCCGCCTCGCCCACTACAACAAGAGGTCCACCATCACCAGCAGGGAGATCCAGACGGCCGTGAGGCTGCTGCTGCCGGGCGAGCTCGCCAAGCACGCGGTCAGCGAGGGCACCAAGGCCGTCACCAAGTACACCAGCTCCAAGTGAGCGCCTCCTAATTGATGATGATGATATTACAAACTCCCTGTCTCTGACCCGAACACCGACCACCGTCGACGATCTACAAAAGGCCCTTTTTAGGGCCGCCAATTTGTTCTCACGATATACCCCGCCAGATGGACACGTCGCTCGCTTTGTTGTTTTTGATTATACAAGATGTGTATTAAAGAAATGTATATGATAAAATGACTTACCCTCCTATCCGGACACGCCCCTGCTCTTTTCTTCTTCGTAGAGTGTAGTAGAGGTGAGGCGCTCTATCCACCGCTGCATCATTGTATTGTATTATCATCTTTTCACCATACATATTTAGTACAAACGTTTATACTTCCGTTATAAGGTAACATCCTTTTCTTATAACGCCCTGAATACCATATTTATTACAGTATTCTTACAAAAGCGTACCAGACTAGGAATCGGAATTAAAACACCATTCATTACCTGTAGGTAGCCAATTATTTAATTCAAATGACAACTTATGATGTACTACGATAATAATAATATCCGCTCAACCTAAACCACCTCTTGCAGGTGGATTTATCATGTTCTTATTGCGTACAGCTTTTTTCTCGTATCTTGTCATCTGTACATTAATTACACAACTAATAGTCAAACAATGAAAGGAGCGCGGATTTGTGTCGTCACAACACAACATGTTATCTTTAATCTAGCTTCAAACTGGATCCTACCTTATTGGTTTAGTCATTTGCAACACACGCGTAATAACAATAACTTGAAGCTTTCTGCTGGTTAACTCTAGTCTATGCACAACATAAATTGTAATCTTCTTTGTTCCGGTCCGCGAGCTGTTCTGTGTGACCCCCGCGGCCCGGCGGGGGGGGGGCCGCTACAGGCGGTTCTCGATTTACGAACGAGTTCCGTCCATGAGGCCGTTCGTTATGTTTCTGTTCGTTTGATGCAATCGTCTAAGTTAGCGGTCTTCTGTAGACATTAAAAGCGTTGTATTAAACATCGAATGTGTACGTTTTCTTAGAACGATGCGCGACGGACGTAAAATAAGTTGACAAAATTATTATATACTAGCAGGAATCCTTACTTTACCGGGTACAACGTGGCAGGGAACTGCTAGCGGGCGCAGTGAATTAAGCCTCTAAAGGAGGATGGATTCTGGACGTTTAAATCGCGACGGTGCGCTCAGGTCGTGGAGATTGGTGTGTTATGAACTCTTTTACGGTGAGAATGCTCCACTCTTGATGAAGTTGTGTGAGCCTTACCCATCTAGGTGCATCCAGCGCTGACCGGATGAACTCATTTAGGAAGGTCTGTAGTTTCTGCATGTGTGAAGGAGCCGCGTGACCCCAGATGGGGGCTGCATGTAGCAGTATAGATCTTAGGACAAGAGAAGCTTGTTATCTGTGGCAAGTTTGCTATTCCTGCCTAATAATGGATACATAGCGCAGGGTGCACGTGATGCGCCGTTTAATGAAGCGCTATATAGCCATAAACACTACATCAGACGCTCAGAAAGCCACAGAAACAGACGGGGTGACGCAATATTATTACGGATGTATTGTTCTATATTATTGTGTTATATTGTACATTCAATTTTTATTCTTTCAAATTTTCGGCAGTGTTCGTTATTTCCACACGCGTGTCGCTTGGCGCACCCCGGGCTGATGGTTGAACTCCCGAGAAACGGCTGCTCTTTTAAATATGACTTAATGGAAGACTGCGCAGCCAGTTTTCTTTTTTCGTCAAAAATTTCAGTGAATCATAAACGATTCTTTGCACAGTCGCAATTGTCTCCATATTCCTCAAAAATTAACTTACTTGTAAAAGCCGCAGCCATTTTCTGCGTCGTACATGTTCTGGAATGTGAAATGCCAAGTTTTTCTTGTACTTCTTCTATGTTTAAATTTACTTCTATTTTTATTAACTCATCAGTTGTCAACTCCTCAGAATATGGGTCCAACAACTCTTTTACATCAACCGAGTCAAGTTCGAGTTCCATTTGATTACCCAGTTCGACAACTTCGTCCGTTAGGTCAATAAAAAAAAACAATAAAATTGTGCTGTTCGTTATAGCGAATGTTCATAAACCGAAGGTTCGTAAATCGAGAACTGCCTGTATTTACCTAAGTTAAATATATTCATCCAACACAATACACAGCATAATAGAATTTTCTTACATTTATTTTATTATTATTATTCCTATACGACCTTGAGGTCAAATGGCCCGACACGGATCGCATTACAGGCCAAGGTCGTATTTTCATGTAATTAAGTTATTTTTTTCCAATTCTTTAAGATTAAAAAGAAAAGAAAAAACATTGAATTAATTCTGATAATTACGTTGTTTGAATAGTCCCCACAGGCGTCTGTTTCTTCGTCATGTCGATAACAGTAAAAAATACATTTTAAAAAGCTTAACGAGCTCGACTACCGGGGAGGCCCGAGTGTACGGGGCAGTCGCGGTTGTGTTACGTGGGGCCCGCTCTGCGCCCTCTGGCGTTCGATCCGCGATCCCAGACCGCCGGCGGGTGGGTTCAAAGTTCACCCAAGGTCTTCCTCCGTCTATCGACAGACTCGCGGGGTCGATGTCGCGGCGATATTCAGATTATTGGCGTTTTTAGTGGCGCCCAACGCGAGGTGCAGGGCGCATTTCCGGATTAAAATCACCACAGCGACCGTCGGCGGGGGGTGGCAGGCCCCCGGCGCCCCGCAGCCCGGGCGGGTCGCCCCCGCTGCCCACCGGCCGGCCGCCGCCCCCGGCAGACGTCCCGCGGGGGTGAAAAACGCCAAAATATCCGAAGATCGAAGCATAAATGAGAGCTGTTTTCATGATTAAAATCGACACGGGAGCGTTTCGCGACTACGACACGGTATTCACAGACGACGAATTCGGAAAATAGCCGGCGAGCCACGCCACCTACCGAACGGAGAGAAAAAGTGTTCCCGAGTTTCAAGAAACAAGAGAAGAAATCAAATCACGCGAAATGGCCGACACACTGACACCCGCAGCAGTGTCCCCGACCAAGAAGACGAAGGCCACCGTTAAGAAGCCGTCCCACCCGAAGACCTCCGAGATGGTGAACCGCGCGATCACAGAGCTGAAGGAGCGCGGCGGTTCGTCACTGCAGGCGATCAAGAAGTACATCACGGCCAACTACAAGGTGGACGCTGACAAGCTGGCGCCGTTCATCAAGAAGTACCTAAAGGGTGCCGTCGGAACGGGCGCGCTCGTCCAGACCAAGGGCAAGGGCGCATCCGGATCGTTCAAGTTGGAGGCGAGTAAGACGAGCAAGAGGCCGACCGCCCCGTCCGCCGCCAAGGAGAAGAAATCCACCGCCGTGAAGCTGGCGAAAAAGAAGCCCGTCAAAAAGGTCGCGGTCAAGTCCAAGAAGGCGGCGCCCGTCGCGCGCTCTTCGCCGAAGAAAGCCGCCAAAAAGCCAGCGGCGAAGCCAAAGACTCCCACCAAAGCGAAGAAGACCGCCAAGCCACCAACTAAGAAGCCGAAGTCTCCCAAGCCGAAGAAAGCGACCGCGGCGCTAAAAGGCAGACCGGCCGCGAAGAGGGCCGCCAAAAAGTAGATGGGTGCGTAGAAGCGATGTGAGCCAAACCACCAACCACCAGCGACAGCAAGAAAAATCACCACTTTCTTGTTAAACGGGAATGAGAATTTGCACGACGCGTTGCAAGTAATAAGATATACAAAAAGCCCTTTTCAGGGCTACCAAATATTACAAACGATAATGGCCAGTTGCGGTTCACTCGAACAAAAAAAATAAAAACAATAGGCGAGATACTATTTACTCGCAATTCATCTGTATCACCATTCGTACAGGGCCAACCCCATTGATATAAAAAATTATACGAGATTCTCCCTACAGATATGAAAAAAAGATAATGCCTTTCTTATAGTCAATGAAACGTAAAATTCCCAGTTTTTTTTCAAATCATCTGGTCGATGTTGAGCATTCGCTCTTCAAGGTTGATTTTGTCTTCCAGGTGACATAAAAATGAATGGCGTTTTTAACCTCAGTTAACAATATTTTCGGTTCCGAGTTGGCTTTATCTATTCTGCCCGCCATAATTATTTTGTATATTTCGTTGATAACAGTTCTATTGCAATCTTCAATGGCCCAAGTTTTTGATTAAAAATAAATATCTCGTAAATAGTTGGACCTTCTGAAACAGTTTTATTGCTGTGTGTATGAGCCCGAACCAAGATGTTAATTTGTAGTTTAAAGATTGCTAGTTTGCAGGTTGTTAATTTTTTGTATATTATTTCAAATACTGCATGTTGGATCTGGTCTGAATTCGTTTATGAAGGAGGATATGTCTTCCTTTGTCCGCAGAATTAAAGGGAATTAATTTTTGGGTTAGTTTCTCTTGTCAAATTTTTATTGCTTCATAGGACGACAGATGTCGCCTTTTGTAATTTAATATATACTTGGAGCGAGACATGTTAGATGTCACCCTAACAGTGCACTTTTGAGCAGGGACCCGAACCGGTACCGAAAAAAACGTTATTTTTGCCGGAACGAAAACCGAACTGATATTTTTTTCAGTTTTATATTTCGATTTATAAGAATGTTTTTTTGCTGATAAAAGCTATTTTGTTATATGTACTAATTATATAATGTGTAGTGTGTATAGTGGCCACTAGATGCGTAGTAGACATTTTGTGTGCAGTTGGCAGTTCGTAAACAAACTGTGTATACACAAATGTCATGACTTTGAAGAAGAGGACGTGGACAGCGCAAGTTTCCTTGACGTTCATAACCACTGTTACATGTATTTTATTTGTATTTGTAAAAATGTATTTTGTCTGCATTTTAGTTATATCAGAATCCGACCTCTAGCGCACGTTATCCAATATTCTCCTTTCACATTTTAATTATGTATGTGATTACCTTAAGTTATAGCGAAAAGCCGTACAAAGAGAGGTATGGACGGTATGGGTGTATTTACATTACCTTGCTAATATTTAAATACGAGCTGAACCAAAAACTGTAACTGAATCTACATTTTTTTTTTACTGAACTGTTTTTAAGAAAATGAAATGAAGGATTTTAGGATCTTGATCGGTGAGTTACTGGTAATTTCTAGTTACTAATTTGTAATTTATTTCTAAAACTTGCATTTGCTTCTGCCCTAACCGGACATATTAATCTTCTTGAGCCTTGATTTGACATTGCTGTCTGGATTTGGATATGTTTAAGTTGGATGATTTAAATACAATAGACATGATAATGAAAACAACTACAGGTGACTCTAGGTGAACGGAGAATGTCATAGAACTAATTCTGTATTTTTTACAATTCCTTATAATAATAATAATATTGGATAATTTTTATAGCACAATTTTCATAAAAAATTTCACCTCAAAGGCACTTTACACATAAACTGTTTATAGTTCTACATTATCTTTGTTTTTAAAATTAGAAATAGTTATTTTAACTTATGAAAATGATTTTTTGAAAAAGCACATTTTTATTCTCTTCTTAATAAAGTCTCTGATGCACTATTTCTTATGACGGAGGGCAAAGAGTTCCACACAAATGCCCGTTCACTAAACATAGACCTCTAGCAATGGCCGGTCAATTCTACAACCCTTCCTGCGACTGAAGTAGATGCTGACCTGAGAGTTTGACGTCTACCATTCAAATTGTCTGGGATACAAAGCTCTTGAAGATGCCATGTTGTGCGTCGCCTTGTACATCAACCAGCATAATTTAAATTCAACTCTTTCAGGGAACCAGAGCCAATGTAGCTCGTGTAAAAGGGATGTTATGTGAGAGAATTTAGAAAGTTATTACAGGCGGCCATCGACTTTCGCACTTAACTGGTTCCTGAAATGTGTGCGAGAGCTGAAATGTGCGAAAGTAAAAGTCATGTAAAAAGAAAACCAAAATGGGATGTATTTTCAGTTATGTGTGTATTTATCAATCACACACATATACGTAATAAAATAACAATGCGCATTAGGACTCAGGAATCTTCTTTATGAAATTGTCAAGAGATTGTTGAATGCCATCCTTTTTTTCTTTTCCTGATAAGAGTTCTATAACATGTCGTGTCTCTATCAATTGCCCTATGTACAATCTGTATTGGGATTACATTCATCCATGATAGCCAAAAAATTATCACGATGCATAAAGACTTCATTCATATTTTTGAATGTCAAAGTCTTGACAATGTCAGCCTCTTCTTCGCCATCATTTGTTTCTTGTTGTTCAATTCGACAAAAATTGTATTCATTCGACAAAGGCTCTGAATGAGATTCGATTAATTTATCAACATCTTCGTTGTTGACATCCATGTTTAGTTCATTCATCATTGAAACTATTTCAGTTGTGATAGTTTCCGGAGATTCTTCACGGTTTAGATGATCGCCATCATTTGTGGGCATAATTTTTTCATTGTGGATTCTTTTATTTCGGCCCACGAGTATCCTATATTGTTTACTGTGTTCCGTATGTAGTGGTTTCTCTAAAAGTGTTTTAGTGTAGGTTCACCTTCCCTGTCAGTTGCCTCGATGGCCTGTTTCATTACCGCCCCTGTATAATAAGGTTTAAACGTAGCAATTACTGTTTGGTCCACAGGGAAAGAATATAACTTTCATTTCCAGATATAGATCCAGCAGATATTTGGGATGTCCAGGACCATTATCTGATATTAACAATGCTTTAAATTCCAAATTATTATCATTACAATACATATTGCTTAACTTGTGATGATCCACATATAATAAACTGATAAAAAAAATACAAATTCTGCGAAATTTCTAGAGCGGGTCGGCTAGGGGAAGGAGTAGCGAGGCGGGGGATGAGAACAGCAGGAGCGGGGGTGGTGAACGCTTCTCCACACAGTCAGTTTCGGGAGGGTGAGGGGGTTGTACGTGTGAGAGTCGCTTTTGAACCGGGAAAAGAGTCGAATACGTTACGATTGTTCGGGGTACGAAATTTGATTTCCTTTTCGAGTGTTTTAGGGGTGATCGTGTGGGTTTCCGGGTCCGCGGAGGTTGTGTTCAAACTCCAAATCGCGAGTGTGGTGACTCCAAGTTCCAGAGTGCAGACCAGGATCGGCGCAGACGCTGAGGACCATAGCCGCACCGAAATACTAAATTTATCTTTTTGCATGCTTGTATACATAATTAAAACCGCTAACAAATACTGTAGTGTGATTCGGATCATCATGTAATTACTCATTCATAAAAAGGGGCTGGCGTAATCGCTAGACTAGTTTATATTTCACTTTATTTAATTACTGTCCTGTTTTATTAATGTGGAACACCCACCTATAAGTTTTAGTAACATTTATGTCATCATTCAGGACTAATTATACACAGAACTGATCTCTGAAGTACCCCGATGTTAGAAGTAGATGTAGGGGAGGTTTAATTTTGAAATAGCATCAATCGCGATCTATTATAAAGATATGATTTAATCCAATCATGTGCGTTTCTATCTACCCTATAGGTTTTTTGCTGTCTCTCAAGCAAGATTTGATGATTGACTGTGTCAATTGCAGCACTCATATCTAAAAGAGCGAGCGGTACCAGATGTCAGATGTTATAATGAACCACCCCTATTTCTGCAAAATGATGACGTTTGTATGCAGATTGCATTTTGGGAAATAAAACATTTTCTGTTAAATATATATGAAGATGACACAATACAACCATTTCCATTATTTTTGAGAGGAGCAGCAGATTAGAGACAGATAATTCATGAGGTCTTCGGGGTATAATTGAGCATTTTTCAGTAGTGGAGTCACGTGGGCTATTTTCATAAAGTCTGGAACGCTTGGATGTTTCTAAAGATTTGTTCACTAAATCTACCGTAAATAGAACAAGGTGACACATAATATGGCGCCTCTGTATCTTCAAGAACTTTGTATCCCGGACAATTTGAATGGTAGACATCAAACTCTCGGGTCAGCCTCTACTACAGCCGCAGGAAGGGTTGTAGAACCGACTAACCGTTTCCAGAAGTTTAAATTTAATGAACGGGCATTTGCGGTGACAGGCCCAAAAGCGTGGAACTCTTTGCCCTCCGTCATTAGAAACAGTGCATCAGAGATTTTATTTAAGAAGAAACTAAAAACGCACCTTTTGCATAAGTGAAAATAACAATTTTTAATTATTAAAAACAAAGATAATTGTAGAACTATAAACAGTTTATGTGTAAAGCGCCCTTGAGGTGAAAATTTTTACGAAAATGGCATTATTAAGTAACCATGTTGGTATTGGGTCTAACGCAATTGCGTATTAGATAAGCCTTTGATTATTTGCATTATTTCAGCGATCAACATCAGAGTGAAATTGTGCAGTTGCAATGTAGTTTCTTCCTCGATCAAAGGTTTCAAAGCAGAGCTCGTCAAGGTACGAATAGCAATCACTTTGTTTGAGAAACTCCCTTATCGGTTCCACTCAACAAAGCTAAATTTAAATCCGCAACTTTATCTTCCAGAGTCCCTTAAAATGTTGCATATTATTATATTATGATATAGTATAAAACATATAATACATAGTGTTTACGCACCTTATTACTCTGGCACCACTGGGTTTCCTGGTTTATGTTATTGTGCATGTGTGTTTGTGAGTATTACCACCTTTTTTCGGAGAATGAAGAAGACGGTAAACGACAGGCGGATTAATTACATCATGTGCTTCGACCAGTCCAGGGGTTCAAATAAACCAATCGTTAGAAGTGCGCACTTCAGTTAGTCGAAATCTACCCAGTCAAAAAAAACAAAATATCAGACCAGAAAATCAGCAAGTACAATAAAAAGGTTAGTGCAGTGTTCATGTACAATCGGAAACCTGGGAACCAGCTATCGTAGGCATTTACATAGTATATAATACATAAATACAGTCATAAAAAGGAAAATGAACATACGAAATAAAATACAAAATTTAGAAAATAAAATAGATTAGTATGATGAGATAGGATAAGATAAGTGTGGGTGAGAGGAAAACAGGAAAAACGAAATGGCATAAGACAAGGAGGGGGCGACTACACAAGCATCACTGCGCACAGTCCGTACCGTCCACAAGTCTACCCCTGACCATCCACACGTGGATCATTTTCAATGAGTGTTTGCACTTCATTGTCGTAGATTTACAGCCAGATACCAGGAGTAAAGCATCGTCTGCGTAAGCCACAATTTCAAAACCAGGTGATAGCGGAAGCAATAGTAGATCATCGAAAATTATGTTCCACAGAGATGATCCGAATACAGAGCCTCGGGGGCAACCCGCATTGGTTTTTCGAGACAGAATTTCTCCATATGATAAGGTCCACTCAGGTAGTGACAAAGAATCTTGACCCGTTTTACATTGTTAGTGTTTATGTTTTGTTAGACTGATCGACTACAAGGCATTATCGAAGGCGCCTGTGATGTCTAGAAAGATACTTACGATGTATTTTTCCTTACACGCTTGTGCCCAATCCTGCACGAACTTAATTGCATGTGCAATTGATTTTCCTCAAACAAAGCCAAACTGCCGCTGACAGCCAAGGGAGAGAGATACCTCTGGCTTGTTATGTATCAACTCTCAAATACCTTACCGTAGATGTAAAGGAGTGTGATGGCCAATATGTGCCCGAATCAGACTTCGGTTTTTCTTTGCCTTTAGAGATTATGTAAAGAAGTCTATTTTTCCAAACACTAGGGAAAATTCCTTGTTTCAAACATGTATTAACCTTGATAAATTTCTAGACATTCTTGCCAATCGTGGTCTATCTCAGCTTTAGTGACTGCCGGTTGGTCCGAGTTATTCACAAGCATAACATTAGTGGGCCATAACATCAAGCTAACCATCGTAAGCAGTACCCTTATTTGAGTCAGCCAACAATTCAGACACCCTCTGAGGGTCAGACATTCCGATCTCAGTGACCCAGTGGCGCCATGCATCTCCCTTTGTACATCGGATGTCTCTAAAGTAAGCCGCCCAACTTGACTACTAACCGGTCTGTGGTCATTAATGACAATACTTATTGGTTATATATATATATATATATATATACACATATATATATATACACATATATATATACACATATATATATACACATATATATATATACACATATATATATATACACATATATATATATACACATATATATATATACCGATATATATATATACACAGATACCGATATATATATATACGGGTACACAGATACCGATATATATATATACGGGTACACAGATACCGATATATATATATACGGGTACACAGATACCGATATATATATATACGGGTACACAGATACCGATATATATATATATATATATATCGGTATCTGTGTACCCGTGAACTAACGCCTACGTCTTGGATGAGCTAAGACGCTATACATGGCTTTTCATGATCTGCATCCTTCTCTTCTTCGGACACATCATTTGCAGAGAAGATGAGGTAGAGGCTAGTGATGTGTAGTGGGAAACCTGGAAGGTCGCAGAGGAAGAGGATGTTCTCTACTCATCTTATTTCAACTCCTATGAACAACCTAAATGATATTGTAAATATTGTTTTCTCAGAAGAATTGTTAGTCTTCAATTATTTTAAGTAAATATTGAGAGGCCTTAATACCTTTTGTAAACTTGAAAGTTTCTGAAAGTAGGCTGACCTAGACAGCGAGCCCTTCACCAGCTCGTCCATCTCCACTTATGTGAGATCGTTCTCTATAAATAAACAATCCTGACTTCATAAAGATTTCTGATTTATGAAAATAAAACTATATTTTCAATAGAAAAAGAATTAAACTAAATTACCAGGCAAAAATGCAAATTGTTCAACCATTATGTCTATACGCAATATTGTTTGTTTACACAAAGTCACGGTTTCGCTCCTGACGATTTTATCATTTACATTTCCGCGACGTCTTTAAATTTTATCTATAGATATTCCCCCCCTTACAAAATTACAGAAGAGACCAGGGCTTCGAACCATTATTGTTTTCATTCTGGAAAAAATAATGGTTTTTTCGGTATTTAGTTTTCAGTTCAGCTCTGAGTGATTAATTTTTTAAATGGTTTTATTTGTATTAAAAAATTATTTTCTGTCTTAATTTAGAACATTTAATAAATAATTAAATGTTACAATTATTAAAACTAGAAGTATATAATTATATGATAATAATATAATATATTAAACAAAACAAATCTGTATATTATATAAAAAAGTAACATATGCTATAAAATTCGAAGAGTTGATAAATAATGGAAATATAAATACTGATCCTCACCATAGCGAGTCGAACCGTGAGAATACCGATCGCGAACAATGTGTACGGTGAGAGAACGAGAGAATGTGTTGTGCCAAGAATAATTAACAAAATCAATAGACTTATTAAACATTTAAAAAAATTACAAAACCCCAGTGTGACCACCTTAAAATATAAAGTAAAAGAACATATTATTTTTAAATCTAATTAAATTTTTTGTTTCCTTGTTATATTATATAATATTCAGGTATCCACACATAAAATATTGTGGACTAGGTCTGTTACATTCTGTAAAAATTGTATATTTTTACAAAAAATTGATTTTTTCTTTATATCTTTCCAAGTAATTCATCTAATTTCTTTTAGCTTGACAACATGATTTATAAGCGTGTCCCACTACGCTAAATTGAAATGACTGTATATTATATTAGCATACCAATTAGGTATAGGATAATGCATATTTTTAGTTCATTAACATATTATCTAATTTTTTATTTTACCAATGTTGTATTTCATTTATAAAAAAAGAAAAAAGTCTCGTTTATAAAACCTCAACAATAACTATGTAAAAATCAATCCTTGCCGTAAAACTGCCATGCAGTTAGGCAAAAAATAAAATTATAATGTATATGTATGTAATAAAGGAGAAATACAGTATATAAAAAAAAGTATACAGGATTCTTGAGTATATTTATTTATAATTAAAAAATATGAATGTTACCTCAAATTATAAAAATATCTTCCAATATATTTTCATTTAAACTGTTTATATTTGTTTACGCGCCTTGTTACTTCGATTGGCACCACTGGGTTTCTTTGTTTATAATAATGTACACATGTGTGTATGTGTGTATATTGCTGTCCTTTTTTCGGAAAGCTAAGAAGGCAGTAACCGACAGGCGTCATTCTTTTTACATCCCGTGCTTCGACTAGTCCAGCGGTTTAAATAAACCACCAGTGCGCACTTCGGTCGGTCGAAATCTAAAGAAGACAACCCAGCTAAAAGAACAACAACATCGGACCAGAAAGACAACAAAAATAAATGGTAAAAACCAGCTATCGAAGGCATTTCCATAAACAATATTGTCTCGTAGAATAATAGAATAACTGAAGTGGAGAGTAAGAAAGTGTTAACGCACGTGTTGGAACATGTACCAAACTGAAATAAACTGATTTTTTTTTTTTCGATACAGCTCCGGTTTTCGTTCTGACAAAAATAATGGTTCTTTCCGATTCAAAGCCCTGGAAGAGATCTTCGTAATGTTCAGTACCACGCTAGACACAATCAATTATGCTTGATAGAATCAATTTTGGTTTTGAGAGCCTTGTAAATGACATCAACAGTTTTCAAATCATTACTAAACTCACATTGCAGACAGCAGACAATTCCACGGAAGCAGTGACGTAACTACAAAAATTGTACCCCAATGCAGAATGAAAGAAAGGGCTCCTAAATAAGTTTAGCATATAAGATATATAAATTAGTACTGCGTGCTTTATAAGTTGAATAATAAAAACAAAATAAGTCTCTTATCTCATATAATATTTATACTTTGCAAGCCATTTACATGCACTTAAAATTTAAATGCTAGCAGTCCACTCTCGAGAGGAGCCGAGCACGAGAATGTACTGCAGCTTTCTTGTTGTCATCTGCCCTCGCCGCAAGTTGTTATGTATGTACCTACCCTCCAAAGCCACATCCCTATCTTTTAGGTTGTCAACCTTAACCTTTCTTGATGTGAGGAGAGATATGGGTTAGAACCATTATTTTAATAGTTTTGTCTTTTCCTTTTATTTATGCTTTCTGTAAGTGGATGTGTATTGAAACGATTATTGCATATCATCTAATTTATGACTTTGTTTACCCGGATTTAAAATATCTTCTTTATTATTTAATGGGAGAAATATCTCCAAAAATATATTTTTAAACTATAACACAGCCCTTCAGAGATCAGATCGTATCTAACATCCAAACGAGAAAAAACTGAAAGTATCTGTTTCAATACATCTCCGTAAACACGCTACCTTATTTAAAAGTACCGAGTCGTGATTTTAAGACCTCCCGAGAAAGGAACATAAAAAAGTGTGCAGCCAAACCTCGGATTCTCTCGCTTCGCTTCGCCTCGTCCAAGCTCCGTTCCCCTATCAATTTTTTGCACAACTTAAAGGGCAAGAAAAGTGAGAGCAAGAGCGTAAGGGAATCACATAAATGACTTCAACAGATAAATGTGACAGTTACCCTCCCTTTTGGGGGTGCATGACTTCTATAGCTTCTTACTGGCTGTCTCATGCCTAATTAATACATATTGTACAGGTATGGCCGTGAGCCGGAGCTAACACATATCAGTTAATGACTGAATGTAATAATTGTGCCAGGAAATGAAAAAAGTTAACTATGAAGGGGCGCCACAAGGTTTTAGTAACTAACTGCTGGAACGTAACTTTAAAATATATTCCAAAATAGCTTTGAATATTTTGTAAAATATTGCATGTGTTACTCTCAAAACGATTCCAGGATAGGGTGGGACGCTTTGGGGTTTCCTTCATAATGACATTTGGCAAGAGCAAAAAAACCTCCCTTGCCTGGTAACCAAGAGGTCAGGGGTTCAATCCTTGGCCTGGGCGACCAAAAAGACTATTTTTTATAGGTCTCAAGTTTGTTATAAGAACTTTTATTCCATATAGGTATATATATATATATATATTTGTTGTATATATGAGACACGGCTTTATATACAACAAATTTAAAATTCCAGAATATAGGAGAAAAATGTAAAAATTTCGAATTTGGTAAAATTTGTCATCGTTATTGGGAACGAAATAATTGTAATGAAACGATGTAATTATTGGGAACAATGTCATTGAAAATGTTTTCCTGGTTTGTTCCATTCCATCTCGTGTACAGATCATTAATTTCAAGTTCAAACGGTATTCCGTAGTATTATGAAAAATAAAACTAATGTACGTGTTATATAGGTATATTACACCACCCGCGAATCTCCTATGAAACGTAACGCACTATTTTTAACGCAGTTGCATGCGTGACATATTTAACCCGGGAAGCCTCCGAAAAACATATAAAAAATAATACAGATAAGATGGAGAACTTATTGAGTTATAGTGTAAACAGAAACAAACATCTGACATGCAATAGAGTAGATACATTATTCCTTACCGCGAACAGCAGTTTCTAGATCTGGAGTCGGCAGTTTACATGTTTCACAGTTCACAGATGTCCAAATATATACCATAGAATAGAGATATATATATATCTACCTGTGACTCGGCCGTAGAAAACAGTATATTATTATTATTTACTGTCAATGTCAATTCCACCTCCCTCACCCGGCGAGCACCAATTGAAACTGAAAGCAAAGTTAAAACCAAAACACAAGCCCAACTATCAGTTGAGTAAACAAATAGTTTGCATCCACGAGAATTGGGAAAAACCAAGAAGGCAGGGGGCGTCAAGTCTAGACTTTATTTCATAATCCTTGTAGTGTGTTCGTAATTGCTTTCGAATTTGTTTTAATTACAGAGTTAAGATCGTGTGAGCCGTTGAGGAGCTCGTCTAGCTCTATAAGTAACTGTCACAAGAATATATGTTAAACAAATGTTTCATGGCTGATTTATTTTCTAATGAAACGAATTTATAATATTCCGTTGTGTTATTTTCATACACACACTCATCTTTTCAAAATATTACCCGCCTTATCTATACTGAGTCACGATGAGTCGGAATTCTTTCACTATCCACGCTCGCTTGACTTGACTAAAAATATTAGGCCGCAATGCAAGATGATCCAAAAGTCTCCTGTGTGGCGCTTGTATGCGGTTTTATCTCAAAAGCGCGTAAAGAACAGAGCTGTGATTCATTGTAGCGTGTATTTTTTACGCAGAGTAGAATGACGTAACCAGTACACACCTACCTTTACAAGCAAGTCTCTAAGATGAGAGATCATAGTCTCATCCTTGGACACACACCATAAAAATATTAAGTACTACGCGGTTTTATCCATTGATTGAATTGAACAGAATTGGTATCTTGTCTCCTATAATAATCACACTTTCATGAGAGAAACAAAAGTGTGTTTTTATATATTTCTATGTACTTTTTTCTGTGGCGATGGTCTAGTTTCTAATTCGAGCGAGGTACTATTGTATATTTTCACGTGAAAGATGATTTAAAAAATATTATAATTCCACTTCTTTCTGTGGTGGATTTTAAAATTATTTGTCCATATAAGCGCTGGGAAAAGTACTGATATTTTACATCCTGATTTAACGTGGATACACCTCAATGCATCGCACTTTACTGCATGGCCTTAGTTAAACCTCTAAATTGTAGATTAACCGCACCCATAGTTATTATGAAAAAGTTGTAGTAGGTGATTTCTTTTATGTATGTATAATGGAATAATTTTACTATTTCATAACTTTTAAGGAGAACATATTATTATTATTATGAAATTGCAATTTTTCAGAACATAGTTCTGTGATATTTTATTACAAATTAAATGTATCAATTAGAAAGATATATTTTATATATAATATTTTTTCGATAAATTCATTTTATCTGTATATTTTTCAAATTGATGCATTTTATTTGTATTAAAATATTTTATAACTTTTTAACAGCTGACAAAGTTATATATTATGAAAAATATAAAACTTTGTAATCCATATTTGTCAATTTTGGAAAAAAAAACTGCCGATTTTGTCACTTTAAAAATGTATTAAGCTCAAAGCAAAAATGTGGAATGGTATCTGTACTTCACGGCCCCGCACTTGGATGCTCCTGCCGTTCACCCGCTGCCGATATTCTTCAGAGCACTGACGGTCCAAGTCAGCTGAAAGCCATAATACAGATTATATATTAATTTAGATTGTCGAAAGTTTCTTCTGCGGATTCATTTATTTGATAAGATGAAACAAAGATCCTACAATTATTCAACGTATGAATGATAGCGCGCGAATTCTTGAGAAAATATGTATAAAATAATAATTAGATTACCGCACAGAAAAAAATGAACACTTAACGTTATTAATATATTATATAAAGCGATTTAACAATTTTATTTTGTACAAATAATACATGTACCAGGAAAGTCACATACTACGGTGAAAGTGTTCAAGGAGGGACAACTTTCAACGCTACACAACTGTGACAGATGATTCAATTACTGTCATTGAAAACTGTTTAACTTAATTTAATTAATTAATATAGATCATACTAGATAGTAGGTTCTTATGTTATTAGTTTCTTCATTTCAATGTGCATTTGCATGGCTTCATACGTGCATTTTCTATCTATCTTGCATCAGTCTCGTTATAAAACAACAAATACCATTTTATAAACTTTGCAATTAAAATACACATCTGTGTCACCTACATCTTTATTGTGTTGCGTATACACGAATGAGATTTTAATCACTCATTTCAAAGATTTGGCGATAAAGGTCGATACAAATATCAGTCGTGTCATTCTACTCTGCGTACAAAATAAAATAGGAAATGAGTCATTGCTCATTCTGCGTCCAAGTCTGTATGGGACTTTCAAGACCAACTAACTTACCATCAAGTCGTTTCTCTGCAGAGGTCTGAATGCCACACTCTTCTGTTCTGGTACACCGCTCTTGCCTGGTCCACTTTCATACATCTTCGCATGCATGATCTTCGGTTGTTGAAGCTTCTGACAGGGCCGTCCTCCAGTACTTGGTTTATATGGTCGTGCCAGGTCTTTCACGGGTGCCCTCTGTTCCCAATGCTTAAACTCACCTCGCATATCTTCTTCGAGTCTTCGAGAAAAGTCTCATTCGTGTGCATGTGCTGTTTCAATTAATAAAAATATATCGAAGAAATCAATGGTCAGGCCAACAGGCATACAGATTTTCCAACATTTAAATGACTTAACTAGTATAACCTAGTTCATGTACCATCCAATATCTATTAGATAAATATGTTGAATGAGTGGGATATAATTTATACGATTCGCTAAATTTATAAAGTTCCTACGAGCACATTTAGAGAAACGGGCAGCGTCGAGCGCGGACTTATCCCGTTTTACTCCGGGACTGTACTTACCGCCGTGTTGTGCCGACAGTAATGACACAAGGGTTTGTTTATTTTATTGTTTTATCACCCGCATGTTGGAGACCGTCCACTAGCCGAAATAAGTCACGAAGCGATTCTTTATTTCTACAGATTGGTTATTTAGTTTTGATTTAAATACATGTGTGTTTGTTTACTTCGCAAAACGTGAAATATAAAATACTGCCATAGAACAATCAGAAATGAAAATGATTTATTTAAGGAATCTAACGTAAATACAATTATTTGTGACAACCCAGTCAACGTAGAATAAGGTTTCCTTATTCTACAGACCAATATAACAATCGTTGAATTGAAAGTCTTCAGGAACGGAACGTGCATCCAAAGCATTGTCATATTAGAAGGAAATTTATATTGTTTTAAAAAGTATTCCTATTTATCACGAATATATTTGTTACTAACTTATAGAAGAAAACATGTCCTTTAATTCAATTCGGAAAAATAAATAATTTTTTTCACGGTTTTTAAGAAATTTAAATTTTATTAGGATGCGAAGATTTCTATCAGTAATTCAAATAATTTTATTTAAATAAATAAATCTTATATTCTTGGACATCTGCTTCCTCCCTCCATTAATTTGTATTTTGACCCAGGTCTTTTATTTCCCAGTAGCTCTGCTCCAATGTATATATTTAAAATTACTTAAGGACGTTCTTAAAAAAATCACTTTTCTTACAATCCTTTTGAAACTTTGAATACACATACTTATGAGTGTCTTTTATACGTAGAAATTTTTTTCAATAGTCCTTGCGGTAGTAAATTTGTAAATAATGACTGTTAAAATTTGCATATTTAACATACAAACCATACCCCGATCGATGTTGTAGCGCACGTTTAATTGAATAGCAATAGTAATTCTCTTACGATTGTTTTGGAAAACTGAGAATCATTAATTAAAAATTTAACAAATATCTTTCTGTAAAAATAACTAAAACAAGCGGTATTCGTTTTGTTATAAAAAATGTTAAAAGTGAGCTACTTTTGATGGTTTTAACGTTTCCTTTTATAATTTGAATAGTGAGAGATGGCGACTTGGCAACGTGGCACACCGCGGAAAGTTTGAAATACCGAAAAGCGCAGCAGTTTTAAATGCGAGTAGCTCACAGGCTGTAGGTTATTGTGAATGAAAAATCTATTTATATAACAAATGAAATATTTATTACTATTCAATATAAATAAGCATCATGTTAACATAATAAATAAATATTGATTCTAAAATATAATCTGTGATAGAATTTTCATAAAGAATTTTATTTTTAACATAAAACAAACATAAAACCTAGCAATATATTTTTTTTAGACACTAGTACTTTCTTATTACTTTTTTTTTGGTTTTTAACTTTTTATCTTTTGCAAATTTTGATTTTTTAAGAACTTTAAGAACTTTTGCAAATTTTCATTTTTTAGATACTTTCGTTATAATATATTTATTTTTAGTTATCCACACTTTCTTATCATCTAATATTTCGGTAAACAATTGCACAATAGCATTTTCACCGCCTTTGTAGATTTTTTTTAAATGATCACATGAAATGTCATTTAAAGCTAGTTTTTTACACATGTTGATAGAAATAATATCCTTTAATTCTGCCAACATTCGTAAATTGACTTTATCTTTGTCTGACTTAAATAATTCTTGCAAATAATACTCGCATTTTTGTAAGAGTTAAATAAATTACTTCGTAATTTTAATGTGTTAATAAAATTTTGTAGTTCTTATCTGGAATTTCACATTGAGCTGTTTTATGAAGTGTTTTTTTAATTTTTTGTTTTTTAGCTTCAGACATACTTGCTGAGGCTTTAGCTATTTTATCACCAGTCTTTTTTTTAACGAATCTACAATTTTTTAAACGCAAACTAATTATTGACATTGACAGCACACGTCTCCAGCGTAGGAATATTCAAAGTAAGAATACCATGTTGCCGGATCGGAGAAACGACGCAATGAGAATATTTTTGAACTTCTGCGCATGTGAGCGGAAGCGAAAAGTACACTGTACCTCAACTATTTTTTATTCTATTCATAGTAGTTTACATATGGGGGAATCTTCTTGAAGGTTGAGTACGACTGCTCTTTGGGAACGTCCTTAATTAGATACTTTGGTATTATACGACCAAGTATTAAGTATTTGACAAAAAGTATTCTTAACTAATTAAATAATTTACTTCTTATATGAAACAAAAATGGATCATCAGTTGGCCCTACTCAAGAGGTTACCCGTGTCTAACTTATAATGTCATAAATTGGGTTTTGAGAGGAAGTACACATTATTATTATATAAACTAGAGTATTGCGCTCCAAAACGGAACTCCACTGGCAGGGTGATCGTGCATTTGCCTTCTATTGGACTGCGAAAACTATTTTAATACTTGGTGACAATGTACAATGTTTACAGTGGAACTAACACATAATTTTATTTACAGAGTCCAGGACGACCGATGACTCTCCTCTCTCCTGTACTTACTACACGATGTATGCATATATTTTGGAGTAGAGCCGAAATTTCCAAAAGTAATCAAAGTTCTAGACAATGGGATACTGGGCTTGCTGGCATTTTGAATTGTGAATGATGAATTGTCAGTCTTTGCGACGATGTTTGAAACAATTTGTGATGTAGAAGAATAACGGAAGTCACGTGGATTTCTAGCATCACATTCATATCTGAATCTGGCAGATTACGAGATGACAGACAGCTAAGGCAGAGGGAGAGTGATTGAGAATTTGCAAAGTGCGCGGCACATCTGTGGAGCAAGTATGTTGAGTACAGTGCAGACACTTTGCATCTACAGTTGTGGTCATGCCGAAGTGTATATGTCAAAAAAATCCTTTTGATGTAAGCATCATATACCATTTGCTTTCTTGTCTTGATTTTCACAAATTAACAATGTTTTGACCACATCTCATTTTAAATTATTTCAGTCTTATGTGTTTTTAAATATTGTTTAGGACAACTTGTTGTTTACCAATTATGTGTATTAGATAGTTTACCTTTATTTGTATTAGGTAGAAAATATAATTAAAATAAATAAAGGCTGTGTTGCTGTCTAAAATTTAACCGCTATTTTTTTTTATGATTACCCAAATGCACCTGATCCAATGCATACAATTTTAAATATTTCACATATAATTTAAATAAATATTACTTATTGTGTTTATTTTTTAAGTGAGTCATATTTAGTTTTTACATTCACAAGGTAACGCTGCCATGCAAAGAAAATGCAATGATTTTTTAATAGTGTTAAAAACATTTGGAGCAACTTAGTGCATTCAAATAAAACATTAGATTTATGTACTATGAAATTGGTCCAATTGTTCAAGTAATGACCCTCAGACAAACATGAGATTAGACGCTTAGTTTTTGATAAAAGTACAGATTTGTTAATATTTACAATATAAATTCCTCTATTTAATTTTCTTCAGTAGCTATAACATTAGAGAGGTTTTATTAAAAAAAAATCTAGTAATATTAAGATGCTAATAGTTATTAAATATATGGGGTATACGGATTTTATGTTTTTTTATTCGGCATACAGGTTTTGAAATTAGTCATCTTCAGACTGTTGAGCAGTAAATATATGTGTTTTTGTGTTCTGGGACTATTTGTTCATTGTTTTATAAAAAAAAATTGATAATAATAATAATGGATATTATATTAGTATGATAGACAACGGATGAACCTGTCTCCTTTAGTACAGACTTCGGTCTAGTTAAGGAGACAGTGAACATCTCTTACATTATGAAGCTTGTTCGCACTTTTTGTATATGTATGTTTATAATGTATATTAAGAACATGAACAGAATAAATTTTGATTTGAATGCTGATCCTCTATGTGGACAACGTAGCATGGTGGACGAATCAGTCCTACAAGCTGAAATTGAAGTAGATCCGATGATAACCACCGATGAATTATCTAATACTGGATAATATCCGGAGATACTTATGTGGCGGCTCGCGCGCATCGTCCAGATGTTCCTTGTTCTGTCAATTCGTGGTATTGCACCATCTCACGCATACAAAGCGGAAACGTTCGAGGAAGGCCGGACTGCGCCGCCCGGCGGGCATGACACACGGGCACCACAGATGTGCACCAACACATGCAGCGGAAGAAGCGGTCGGCCAAACAATCGGCGCTCAGTACCCGAACCGATCGGACCGCGGATGCACATCCTGACTCTCACCTTTCACTAACCGTACATCGTTTTTCCATGTGTGTTGTTTCTTGCACTCAGTGGCTTCTCCCCGATGAGAACAAATATGTGCGAATAAAAATGGTTTTCACCAGAACACCAACCAACCTTCCCACACTTACAAAAATTAGCAAGAGTTGTAGAGTTATCCGACCACAACAAAACAATAAGGATAGGTACACATGTGCACTCTATTGCTGCAAAAAGAGCAATATCAACTTTTTTTACAAAATCTAATCACTGGAGACGATTTCATATGTAACAAAAAATCAGTGGCTATCTTGTATACTGTGAGAACTGACACTTTGTAAATGTATGTGTGTGTGTGTCATGAAAGTGAGTAGATGAATGGTGGGGAACAGCTCTCTCCCATCACAGCTCCACCTGAATAACTAGTCTATCTCTGAAGTGTATAATTTATAAATACTGTAATACTTATTGTAATAAACCTAATATTGTTATACGGATACTGAATTTTCTATTACAAAGAATTGGACCCAAAGTAAATAGTCAGTAAGTAGAGGATAGAACCCCTAAGGAATCTGGTGATACATGGAAAGTCATCACGTATACAAAAAGTAATAACACCATTCAATCCTGGATTGCATCCTAAGAAAGTTCAATGATTCGAAAGGAGTAATTTATTTTAAGGTGCGAAGCAAGGTAAATCAGTGACGGGAGAAGAATACAGTGAATGACTAACTTCACTAGGTGTGGCACCGTTCCATGTAAATGCATTATATACAAATTTTTATAGGAATGCACCCACACAAAGACATCACAGGCTTGGGGATGATTTTGGTCTTGTAGATATATTCATATGTTCAATATTTAAATATAAGAGTGATGTTTTTGATGTTGTTCCGAGTCAAAGGTGTAATTGATTTTGGCATTCAGCCATTCTGTGTTAAACCTAAAATTTTTTTGTTTTTTTTTGCCTAACTTTCCATTTTTTTTCTATTAAATCAATTTCTTTTTTAAATATAGGTTGGCCCAAAAAAAATGAGAACATCTCGTAACACATGAGTTATTTCAAAACATAATATAATTCTTAATGTAATTTTTTTTGCACAATATTTAGCTAATCAGAAATCATTAAATCACCCCATATTGTATAATCTACTGGGTTTAAATCTGGACTGTTCGGTGGCCACATGCCTGGCTCGATGAAATTAACATTTTCACGACGAAGAAAGTTGATTGTATTTCTGGCTGTGTGAGATGGAGTTCCATCCTGCTGTAATGTCTAGCTATACTCTAGGTTTTGTTTTGAAACTCTTTGATTATTTTCCTAGCACCCCAATGTTTTTCAATTTGCAAATTTTTGATCAGAATACGGTCTTCTGCAGTGATTTTTGTTATTCTGGGCAACAATTTGAATAAACCAAGTATAAACAATGGGAAAATTAATAATCAAAGATGGCGACTAGAAATTGTCGAAATAAAACGTAAATAGGTAAATAGTAAGTAAATTAGTAAACTATTTAAGGTATTGTTAAACTAATTTTGATGTAATTATATGACATTTTACGAAATGTTCTCACTTTTTTCGGGCCACTCTGTATATTCCATGCTACTTGTGTAGCTGCACAACTTTTTTTTATAATTAATTTTGTAAAAGCCGATAAGGGCGTGAATACAATATATATTTAAAAAAATACAAAAAAAGACTCCCGTGCACTAGTAAACAGAGAAAAAAAATTAGCAGCACTACAACGCCCGTCCACACACTACTAAATTGTAATTCTCATTCTCCAGACCTGACTCCTTCCGACTACCATTCGTTTCGGTCGATAAACATTTTTCGAAGAAAGAAAAAAATAATTTACATAAAGTCAGGTCTTTCTAATCATTTCGATTCCGAGCCAGTAGTAGATGAATTCTCGGGTACCGATTGAAATTGTATAAAAAAAACGTAATAAAGAAAAATCCCGATATGTAATTAAATATAAGAATTTTGGTAGCAATGGGATTACTATGACAACAAATGTAAATGTATTGAAATAAGCTATTCGTGATTTAATATAGGAAACAATGTTATAAATCGTCGATGTTTACTGGGATCAAATTTTAGATTAACGCAATGAAACTATGTGATAAGACAACGCGCTTAGTGAGAGTGTTGTATTTGAATTTATATGAAAATAATAAATGGAGGTGATCAATTTTGGGCGGATGCTGATAAGAAAAGTTGACAATCGGTCTCGGAAGTCGGAGGAGGCAGGGAGTTGATATCGGGAGCGATTAATTGGTATCGGGAGTCGGAGGAGTTGAAAGTTATTAGTGGTTGATCATCGACAACGCTATCGGGAGTCGGAAGACGTCGCGAGGTCGACCAGCGGAAGTGAACGGTTGGCATCAGAAGTTCAGTACAAATGTAACAGAGTCGGAGAATAGACAGCTATAGTTTACCACAATCTACTTAGAAACAACCGCCCAGCCCGTTACAAGCAACCAGCCTGACAGCCAGCTGTCGAAGCAACTGCCGAGCCAGCCTGAAGGCAGTCAGGATGCAACCGCCCGCGCAGGGTGCTAACGGCACTACTTTGCTGGACTGAGACCGGGTCTCTGGAAGGAGATCCCAGAGAAACATCGTAAAATAATCTAAGATAGAATAATAATAGATAATAAGTTAACTCTAAATATTTTCATCTGCCCATACTTGAATGTGTAATAGCCAATAAATGTCTAATTTGTGTGCCATTTGTGTTTTTTATATTCACCTGTAGTCTTCTATAACCATAGTACAAATAAAAATGTGATACCTTGTGAATGAGTCGCGAAACGCGGTCAGGATCATAACAATATTCGAATAACAATTAATAAATAAAGGAAGTAAACCCCACCCCCTTATCGCGGGTACACCTTATAGTATTTGTATTAAAGTGCCTAACGCATTTTTAGCAGTAGGTACTCGCATAAAGATTTGCGTTCACTTCATTACTCCATAGAAATTGAGCAAGAGCTTATCTATGCCAGAACTTTATCTATGGCCAGAACCTCACTGCTCTACGGTCACTTCTCTAAAGTTGTTTTCGCGCCAATTATCTATAGTGCCAATAACAAACGTAGCACTACTTTTTTGTTTGTTATATTGGTTGGCCTGCCCAAAAGTGGTGATCATAGATAAGATTATAGAATATATATTATGACGATATTTAAGTTTGTTTCTATTATCTATGACCATAACCGTAAATAATCCATACGTATAACGACTTTTGACGTTACTTCTTACTTTCAAATTTTATCATGTTTCGAAGACAAAAGTGCTGTGTACCTTGTTATTTGAGTATAAAATCAATATGTGACACTGGTTTCTCAGATATGAATATACTTAAAGAGTGAATTTGTAAAATATCCAACCTAGAGATGCTATTCAAATTCTCAAAATTGCACGCGGCGTACATCAACAAACGTAAGTTTTCATCTATATTCATTCCAGGATCAGGAAGTCCTTCTGAAGTCGCATTACCTTCGCAGACACTTTGAAGCCTACCACTTATAACTTTCATAAATTTTTATCTCGTATTTTTGTAGAGATGCATAATGCTATAAATAAGTTCTCAGGTATTTCACGGTAGCTATAGCCGTCTTTACATCACAAAAATTTATTTATCCGATTAATTTATCAAACTTTAAATTATATGAAATGTGGTACATTGGTAGCTTATAGCAGAATTTTTTTATCAGAATAGTTTGCATTAAAAGTCTTCACTTAATAAGCTTAGCCTAATATTAGAATAAAAAGATATATGTACTTGACATTTTGAATCCTCATTTCCCAACTTACAAATATAATTTATTTTTCAGAGATAGCACAAGGAGACATTAGCCAAGCTGAATTTTGTATTGACACTGAGTGAGTGTGGTGAGTACTAGTTCCCTTGCCTCATAGACACCCTCGGTCGACCTGTTCATTATATCACAAGATTAATTATAATGACAAGTCACACAAGACTGATGTAATTAAATTTTATAGCATTATATTTTTGCTTCCTTTTTTTTTTTTTACTATGTTTAACAACACTTAGAAATCGTGTGTGCTTTGCGTTGTTTTTTAGAGGTGGAACCAGAATTAGTGGGCAGTGAGGGAGGCAGCGAGCGCTTGGTCCTGTTATTGTGTGCACTCCACCTGTTAGGAGCTGGGAGCCTGGCTGCCAAGCAGCACCTCCTCGCCAGGACCCTGCATTCTTCTAGTTAAGAATGGTAAGCCCATTTTGTCATGATTATTTTTCAGTCATATATGTTTGTTACTGTAATTCAAATAAATATTTGTTGCTATCCATAAGACAAGTATTTTATATGTCATTGAAAATATATTACGAACACTAAGTACGTAATTATATTTGTTTTCACTATTGTTCTTCATGAATAAGTACAGATCCAGAGCCTCTGTTCCAAAAAAGCCGTCCCCGCCACTGCTAACAAAATCCTCTACCATTGCGCTATTCGTATGGTAAACTCGATGTATTTAATTGCAGTTTATGTATTTAGCTACAACTTTCCCGGAGGCAGAAAAGAATTAACCAGTGTAAGGAACATGTCTTGAGTCAGAAGCAATGGGGAATCCATGCGATTTACATATAAGCATATTGTTATATCCAACATCCAATTATTTTTCTCTAATACCTATTATCTAAAACAGATATTCATATTTTGCAGATTAAATCAAGAAGATGAAAGTCAGGTAGTCTTGTCGCCCAGATGTTAAACCGATCATGTTAAATGATGCAAAGGAGACTATGAGCCAATGTATTACTAAAGAAACAACTGTTTATACAACTAAAGTATGCAATGTAACTTAGACATGTACATTTTTTATAATTTCTTGTAAATCACTCATAATTTAATATCTATTATCCGCCCACTCCATTGCGATGAATTGTGAGGATGATGAGAGCGATGAATTAATGAATTGAGCATTGTTATTGAAGGAGACCGACAATATGTATTTATTGCTCTTCTTCAAGTTTCTAAAGTTGTGAAACATCCACCTTAAAGAATGCACCACCATCTGTTGTTGATGAAAGAAATAGGAAATTTTGAGGAATGTATAAAATATGTAAAAAAATTTCAAACATTTCTTTTGTTTTTGTACCTCAAATAACTTTTTTTAAATTTCCGGGAGTACAAAATTACAGTTTTATCAGATCGCCACATGCCTAATATATGTTATAAATTTAATATTGCTGCTCATCTTAATTATTAGTTTTAAATACAATAGAGATTCAGTAAATAATTTACAATAGATATTCAGTAAATAATTTGATTTTAAATTTAACATAAAAAATGAACATTTATACATGATGCAAAGACGTTAATCATATTTTAAATGTCGGTTAGGCTTAAATCCTTTTTCATACCCAGTCAAAAAATGGCACGTAAATTAGTTCTTAAAAATAATAAAAATAAAAATCGAGCAAGTTCATTCTTTCAGAGTAATAATTTATAATAAATTTAATGTATTCTAATGTAGAATATATTATTTTTATAGTGCAATTAAATTATCCAATCACTTTGGTACCACTTAACAAAATCTCACTTATTGTGCAGATATACTTGCTATGGAATTTGGCCATTTTTTATACATTTATGTAAAGTCATCAATAATATACTTCACATTTAAGTAATTGTTATGTTTTCAATAGGTTCGATGACAATAATTTATAATATAAGTGAATGTAATGTTTTCAGTATGGTCGGTGACTAAAATATATTATGAATAACACTGAATTTCAAATCTATCCACAAAGCGATAACCATTTTGTATTATATTAATAATTTAATATGATTATTATGCAAAGACAATTAACTATCATACGAAAAGCATTAACTATCATACAAAACCTATATAGTGTTGCAGGGATGGTCTCATATAATGTATTATTTTGTATAATCACTAAGTAAATCAATATTTTTCATTATCAATTTAATTTAACAATGTGTGCAGTACAAATTAATTGTCAGGATGATGAGATAAATATATTAATTAGCTCTTTAAGAACATTGTTAGCTAATAATATTGGTTATTGAAGAAAACTAACAATATGTATTTGTTGCTCTTCTTCAAGTTTCCAAATTTCAGAAACATCCACCTTAAATAATGCACCACCAGATATGTTGTTGATGAAAGAAATAGGAACGAACCCAGCTATATTGAAAAATGACGTATATTGAATAAAAATTCTAAATTCACTACAATCAATTTTTCATACAAAAATGAATTAATATAATTAAGTCTCCTTAATATGTATAACAAAATTATATAAATGTATCCATTGCGTTTAATATCACATTATTTTTAATTTTACCACTATTTTTTCTGATAAAAGCATTGGGTTTAGACAATTCTAAGCCAATTGCTTAATAAAAGTTTTACGGTGACTACGCTTGTTTGTTCTCCACTCTGGATATTTTTGGACCTAAAGAATATTAGCATTTAGAGCTGCAATATCGAATAATTCGAAAAGACCATCGTCTTGTAGCCACCACACAAATATTTCTTAGTCATTTTATCGCCCGTATCGTAATTTTGTTAAATAATAATTCACCACCTGCAGATTGTATGAATTGGTCAAACTTTGTTGCAACTTTTTTATCTTTGCATTACCACATTTTTATCTTGTCTTATAATTTATATTCCATTGTCAATTTTCTTTCCCTATTTTTCTGTTATTCTAGAATTTGCATATTTCGCATAATAAATATTTTAAAACAAGCTTGACATTTTTATTGTTTACCAAATTCCCATTTTCAACAATAGATGTAATTTTATATATTTTTGTTACAAAAATTTTAAAATTATTTCTATTGATTGAAAAACATTATTTTCGATAGAAAAACTATTTTTCTATCGAAAATAAAAAAAAACGATTTTTTAATTTTTTGGAAAATTAAACATTCAAAAAAAGAGCGGCAAAATCTGTGAATTAGTACCCACATTTGCATTAGATTGCGCCACTGTACCTTGCTGTGGTACCGTTTTTTTCGTTAGAGTTGCCAATCTAAGTATATCTCTTATCTATAGTGCCAATGAGCGGTTTTTCTGGAAGTATTCACCCTTGGCTTGGAGCAGTCTTGTACATAAAGAATATAACGTCATAATATTGCGATTATGGTGTTCATTCGCGGCTGCTGTTGCTTCGTAAGGATAAAGGATGGCCCGTATATGGACATAAACTACGAGATACAAGCACCAAGCTGGACAGGGAGGATCGATGGTCGTCGGACTTGAATCTGTTGCAGCATCGTTTTGTTCGGAATAAGTTTTATTCTAATTTCACTAGTGCAAAGAAACCAGTCCGGCGGGGCGAACCGGATCCTATTGGATGTAAAATGTGAAGATGTTTAGACATTTATGAAGATAAGGTATCCATTTAAAAGATTTTTATTCGTTTACTGGAAAATTCAACTTTAACTTAACTTTTTATCATTTGCCGTCGTGCCGAATCGCCGTCGTATCAGATCATATCGAACCATATCAAATTATATTCCGTTGGAATCGTTCGAATCATCTGTCTAATTCTGCTCGTATATAACTCTTCGCGTATATTTATTAATCCGACATCTTGAAAACCGTTAGCAGCTGACAATCGGTTTTTCAATTTGCCTTATGCGAGTCGTGCCAACATAGGTGCAATTAATAATACGGTAGTTAACAAATTTATCTGGACATAATCATAGATCAAAGTTTTATTTATTTATCTTAGTGGCCTGATACTGATCGCCGGCTAAATGGAAATATATGCTACCAAAGGCTCTCTCCCCGGAAAGCTGCCAGGGATGCTACAGATGTCGCCGGATAGTTTCAGCAGTGGTGTCGACATTATCATAGTTACCACAACTGATGAATAAAAAATAACAAGGAAATGTGCCCTTGCAGCAGTGGACAACTTCTTTCCATCAAAACACCAGGTAAGCTTCCGGTTATCATGAATGTACATATTTGCTAATTTAAAGAAAAATAAGTCTATTTGGTGAAAATCAAACCATTATCGAGAAATCCACATTAGCAGCATACCACTAAGATTGAAATATTATGTTGTGCGGTAAGCGGCATCCTTGCATCTATTTTATAATGGCAATGCCGCAAGAATCATGTTCTATTGCGGATATTGTTAAATATTGATAAAAGATCTGTTATTGTGTTTTACTGGAATAGAAATGACTAGTTCATACGTGTTTCAAGAATTTTGAAATTCTTCAGTATGAAGTTAGCCACTCCACGTTGGCCAATTGATCAATGATATTTGTCAACTATCAATCTTTTTAGATAAATATTTTATAAATCGTTTTAACTCTTATTTCAGAAAATACAATCAATATTGCGAGAGTTTGATAATAAATTGTGTTTTCCATATCAAAAAATAGGTTTTATTAAATTCGTAAAACTTTTATCACAGCAGCCCTGGCCTTGATGTGGCCTGCGGAGCTGGCCTAATGGTACCTTAAAATGTATATTTTGAAGCTTGTTTTGGTTTACTTTAATTTGGACTATGCGCAAGGAATATCGGACACAACATAAATTGTTCTTTTTCTTACTTACCATCACGCTGTTTTCCCACAGGGGTAGGCAGAGGATAGAGCGCCACACTCTTTATGTCCTGACACATAATTCTCGCCTCATCCACATTCATATAGTTCTTATACAAGCTCGACGATTATTGAGTCTTCTAAGAGCCGGTTGCGTCATCTTCGGTAACCATAAACTTTACTTTTAAACTTAGTTTATCCGAAAACGCGTTGCGTCATCTCATTTTTGTCGCTTACTTTTAACTTTAACTATAAACCGCCGAAAATCTCCGCTTAAATGTAAACTTTACTAATGCACATGCGCACTGCGCGCGAGTCACTGACAGATGTCACCGAAATCGAGTATTTTTCAATTTTTGACACTGTAGTATCGAAATGTACAATATTATGTCGGATAGCAGTGATATCGCAGACTTTTTTTGATGATAAACTAATTATACAGTATATTCTTAACAGGAAAAGTAAAACTCGGACCTCGGCACATTATTTTTTGCGGGAAGAAATAGGTTTTAAAAAAATCTTTTTCCGATAACGGATTGCATCCACTGGATTTGTCATCTAGGGCACATTTGCATTGTGCACATTCACTTGACAACCGTCATTAAAATCATTCTTTTAATTTTTTCGACGTCGTATTATTGAAATGAACATTATTATGTCAGATAGCACTAATACCGATTCTTCTGACGATCAAATAATTGTTCAATACATCCTTAACAAGAAGAGCAAAATCTTTTAGGCCACAAAGTGATCATTTTATATGGGAAGATATAGATTTTATTGTAAGATTCCGCCTGTCCAAAATTATGGTTAGGTAACTGGTCTTGCTTATTTCAGACAATATAATGTCATCTAAAGTTATCTACTTCATAGGTATATAATAATATTTTTGATAAAGATCAGAAATCACGCAGTTCGTCCTGTAAACCAGGTCTCGATAACTTTGCATTTCTATGCCACAGGATCAATGCAAAGATGCACGGGTGATATATCTGGTGTACACAAGAGCACTATTTCACGGATTGCGAATAAAGTGAGCAGAGTAATAGCCGCTCTCAGATCACAATTTATGTATACCTGTATCTACCAAAGAAATTCAGCAATATCTGAATCAATTCTTCAACATTATAAAATTTCCAAACACGATCGGTGCAATAGATTGCACTCATGTGGAAATCCTATTTCCAGGAGGAAATAATGCGAAATACTATCAAAATATAAAGGATTACTTCTCCATTAATGTGCAGGCAGTAATAGATGCCACAATGAAATACACAAATGTTGTTGCAAGGTAGCCAGGCTCAACACACGATAGTATTCTAGTCATTCTAGATTAAAAGGGCAACTAGATGATGGTATTTTTAATGAGAAACATCTCATTGGTGACCGTGGTTATCTACTCAAACCATACTTACTTACTCCATTTACAAATCCAATATCTGTGGCAGAAAAACTATATAACGAGAGCGAAAACAGGACTGGGAATGTTGTAGAAAGAACATTTGGGGTGTGGAAAAGGCGTTTCCCCGCAATAGGTATGAAACTCAGGCGGAGTATTGAAAGAGTGGAAGCAGTCATTATAGCCACAGCAGTGCTGCATAATGTTACCGAGTCATCAGACTTTGTGACAATATTATATGAAATTGACTCTGAACTTGCACAGGATGGAAATAATGTAAGACGAGATCTAATAAATGGCTATTTTTCCCAATTATTAAACCAGCCATAGCATTTCATTTATTTATTCTTAATATTGTGCGTACAAATGTAAATATATATGTTCGAATATAAATAAGATCAAACTTATCTTACACATATTGGCTTAGTTTCATTTTGAATCTATGAAGTATCTTCATCTGGCATTTCATTAAAGATCTTTATCGCTCTGTACATCATTCATTTCTGAGATTTAGCCTAAATTGTTGTCACATTTATTTTACAATAATATTGGATCTATAATAAAACAATTCTTCTGTAAAAACTCTTTTATTATATTTATATATATACCTTTTAACATAAATCACATACAGAAATTACCATCATAAATTGAGTAAAGTCAAGTAAGTAAAATTAAAGTCAATAATTAGAAACTGTAAAGCCATACGACATAACTACACATTATTATTTTAGTAAATAGAAAAACGGTTTATGTTAATACCTTAAAATGAAAGGGGGTGAAACCACATTAGCTAAATACAGCAAGGCAGTAAACATTTAAAAATAGAGAAATGGTTAATGTTTATAAAATTAAAGAAGTAAATTATTTAATTAATTACATATTATTTTTTTCTTTGACTAATTTAAAATTTAGTTGGGCCAAATATCTCTCAGATTGACGTCTGACTAAAATTACAACATGCAGTTCTTGTGTATTGTCTATTTGTTCATTTGGGGTGATTGAATTCATTTTGCGTTTTGATTTATCTGCGAACAAAGAAAGGGTATATATTATAAATGAAATAATTAAACTAAATAAAAGCATTATCGATATCTAATATTTATATTTTTTTACATTATGTAAGTGTGCATACACCAGAAAATTAATTAATTATATTGTGAATTATCATTCTGTTCATTTTTTTGAGGTGTTGCCATCAGTTGGTATTTGAATGCAATGCCAAGATATTTAGACTTGAGGCCTGTGCTCAACATCTTCCACCTATGAACATACAAACATATTACATTTGTATAATTGATCTGCTTACAATTGGGGTGTGCATTATTTATTTGTTTTTAAAAGGTAGCATATTAAATGCAAAATGAGTGATAAGATTTGCATTGCAAGGCCTTGCAGAGTACTTACAGTTAGAATCTGTATCATTATCAAATACCGAAACTCGCTATCCATTCACATCTGCATCATACCTCGTATCCATTCTGCTGTTTCTTGCTTCGTCTTGGATTCTCTGAATAAATATTAAAAATAATGTTTACTAATACGTAATTTACAACATAAACTTTTAAATATAGTTAAAATACAAGAATACTTACTTTATATTGACATTCATCGTTCAAAAACGGTAAATTGCTCATTTCGGGAAGGCAAACACACCAATTTAACGTAAACGTCAAATGTCAAATGAAGCGTTCTACACGTGTTGCCATAAGCAAAATTACTCGCGCGGCATTTGTTTTTGAAAATGAGATTTTAAGAGGCTCTATGTAATTGCTACACTGGATAAACTATAAACTTTGTTGACGCAACTCGATTTCTGTCAAATTATTTGAATCTCGTTTAAAAGTAAACGAGTTTGAATCTCAGTTATGGTTACCGAAGATGACGCAACCGGCGCTAACAGGACCGTCCTCCAGTATCTGGTTTATCTGGTTGTGCCAAGTCTTCCGCGGGCGTCCTCTACTTCTGCTGCCATCAACACTTGCGTCATATATCTTTCTTACTATTCTCTCCTCATTCATCCGTTCAACCAACCTAAGTGATCCTTTCTTAATCTTACTCACTATACTAAGATCAGCTTTACATTCTTTACTCTGTCATAAATAGATTTGCCACATATACACCTAAGTGATCTTATTTCCACTGCATTTCGTTCCTCTTCTGACAGCTCCAGGTCTCACTTCCATACATTAGTGTCAGTATCAGGACTCCATTGTGAACTGCTGTGTTGCCTGTGATCTTTAACTCTTATTAATGGTAAGAAAAGTGGCCATGGCACTCGCAGGGTCTAGCAAATATGCAATGCTTTCTGCAAGTTTATAATATAATATTTGTATTAATTTTTAATTAAATCAAATGATTTTTCAGAACATATCTACTTCCGTGATAATTAAAATAAAATTCAGATTGATCACATAAGAATCAATCTATTGAAAAAATATTGTCAAGTCCCAGAATATTCTATTACCGATACATTTTTCTGTGATATATTTAAATTTATTTTATAATATTTGCATTTTGACTATTTTTAAATGAATTTATTTAGGAAGTAATATTGTCCCAAGTAGAAGTTACTGCTGCAAAATAATCAATCTGAGAATTCAATACGAAAACAATATTTTTCTTCATTCTTTTTATGTTTAAACATGTTTCTCTTTTATTTCAGATAACGCCAGTGAGAGTAAACTTGGAATTCACAGCATCCAGTGTGGCAGCATTTTATCTCGGTCAAGACAAGTGAAGATGACTGCCAAGTATACTATACAAAATTGTGAGCATTCGTGAGATTGTAAAAAATCTCTTTGTTAAACTACGTATCTGCCTTTGTTTTGGAAAAAATGTAGACATTCATTGGTATTAGAATTTTGTAAATCCACGAGCGGTTGTGTACTGCAAAGTATGTATGGCCGTGATAAAAATTGAACGAGTACAACATTTATTACACCGATATTAAGCGACAAACAAAATTAATATTTTATAATGCGTAATATATTTTCAATGTAGCTGTAAAATAATGTAAATTGTAATATTTTTTTGCCAGATATTAATGACTTCACTTTCATGGAATATATCTTGACTTACAAATATAAAAATCGATCCAAAGCAAAAAATACATTCTTCTAAAAATAAACTAATCAATGCTTACTGTTGCCGCTCAGCAACTTTACTCTTTTCACAAAAGAGAGTTATCTAAGTTCTAAGGCTTCCTCCAATATGTACACATTTTATTAAATGTATTATTAAATTAATCAAAGTGCTTGATATAAGGAGGTCCTAATAGTTTGGGCACCACTCGATATGACGTGGGCTTTCGCCCGCGCCCCATCATCATATTATCACTATATTGTTGGTCACTGAGAAGGAGGCGGGATGGAAATCAAATAGGCAATAATTATGTACATATTTACAATTTATTAAATTAAATTAATGAGAAAAAAACCTTAGGTCAAATTCTTAATCTAACTTATGGTCTACTTATTCATAATCTTGAATTAATCTTAATCTACCTTAATTAAGTTGGTGATGATTCGGTCCGGGCTTAGCCGATCGACGTCTGCTGCCGTTGTCTGCCGCGCGGATGGTGACCGACGACGCGATCTGGGCGGGACCGTGACTCGGCGGGTCCGCTCTGCAATTTTGTCTTCTGGTGGGTGGCCTCGCCTCATCAGCTCCGGGATGCTTCCTTACACCTCTGTTCAAGTTAAACCATTGTTCCATTTAGACTTCTCCGATTCCGCGCTGTCCTCCACTTCCGCACGATATTTCAGGTTCCGTTGTGATTACTCAACTTCGCTTTTTATTTATTGCGCGAATGTAACTCTCTTTGCTAGACCCTTGACTGTCTAGATTAGAGCTGTCCGACCCAACCGTGATATTCAACGGACTTGCGGGATTCAACTGTCGTTTGAGAAATTCCGTTCTGACTGCCGGTTTTTCAGCCAACTCCCCGCCTCACTCTCTTCACTGAATTTTTCCCAACTGATTGTTTCTAAGTGTAACTCCGGTCTGATTCTAAGTCTAAGTTCTGAGTCTATGTTCTGAGTGATAAGTTCTGAGTGAATGTCTTCATCTTTTTCCAATTCTTTAGAGTTTACGATACTCTGAGTACTCTACATGCGGCTAGACCGCCAAATCTACTACTACAAGTGCATCAGCGCTAATCGCTTTGACACTTTTACAAACTACCTTATTGTAATAAACATCATAAGTGTTTTATATTAATACATGAATTGGAAGGGTAAAAACTTCTGATAAAAAACCCTCTAAACAATTTACTGGAAGTTAAATAATTCAAATTAATTAGGCGCGACACTTGATGTACAGGGCCGCCTTATTCTAACATAATACTTATAGGTAAACTATAGTAAATTACTACTAAACTCAAGAATATTGTTTTTATTTTTACAAAGTCATTTATTGGAGAGTTCAGTCGACGCTGCCCGCTTCTGTGTGCATCTCAGTCCGGAGGATCGAGCGCGTTACTTCGCTTCAGGAAATAGTGCCTGGGCAATCTGCGTATGTATCTGAAAGGCATGAGACTGATGCTGTGCTCGTACGAGCCGAGACCTCGGATGAGAGGATTATCTTGAGAAGGATGGGAGCAAGATTTGTGGAAGTTTGCCGATAATTTATCAAAGCATTGCATTATTGTGTTCACCTTGTGCTGAAATATGGTTATGGTTAATAATTTTTTTTATTGAATTCTCCATCTACGCTCATTAATAAAATAATAATCTTAACGCAAATCCTCCAAAAGAAATGATTGATTATATTGATTAACTGCTTCACGGTCGGTTTTGCGACTTCTAGAAACCAAATATGTTTTTAATTGACTATCATCTACGCTTTATTCTCATCTTTAAACATAATGTAGTCCTACTATTTCAACTATTTCGTAACCATATCGAGTATCTAAATATCCTTGACATATAATGAAATTTTTATAACAACTGCGAATATTAAAAGTTAGAATACGAATTAAATTATCATTGTGTATGTAAAAACCCACAAGGCGTCGATGGTAATAAATAAAATATAATGTATAACGCTAAATTCCTTGCAGATATATTTTAGTGTTTTATGGTGCCGGCTCGATTCTATACACGCAAATAATTAAATGTTGCAAAATTCAGTTCTAACCATATCGGTTATTTTCTTTTGAAAGATTTTTTTATTTTGGAATAAATTTTATTATCAAATATATTTATCTATAAAAAAAAAATGCGGTTTCCAGCATATTCACTAATTTTAACTTACGTTACCACTCTCGTTTCGATGGGCGATCTTACGAAAAAAAAAGAGTTGACGTGTCACTTCGCTAGGGCACGAGCGGATTCACCCGACCGAAGTCGAGATCTTCACACTCGCTCCAAACCGTCGGTGGACACAGACTCGAAAGCCGGTACCGGACCGAGGGATCGGGGCAGAAGGCTGCTGGACGGCGAGGTTCCGAAGGATGAGGCGGGATGCGAAATGAAAAACACTTGCTAAAGGTGTATTCAGCGCACCGCAGTATGTAGTTGTGTAGAGACGAGACGTTTGACGAAAAGTGAGCTCCATACGTACGTAACTTTCTATGATGTTGAGAAGTGATAGGGGCAGCGCCCCCTTGTCTTCGTAGTCTGGGGTTTGGCGGTTTGGATGGTTTTTTGTCCCTGAAGAATGGGGTGCTTGCTAGGCACTATGGCTTTTTTTTATGTTATATTTTTTTCGCCATTCTTCAAGGGACGGGAGCAGGAGGATATAATAGGGAAATGGGGAGGAGTCTGTCGGGGTCTGCATCGGGGGAGTTTCTGCCTAGGGAGGAAATGGAGGGGTTGGGGATGGTTTGAAGTTTTTTGTAAAATCTGGTAGCAAGGTCCAGTATGTGGGTTTTTATGTGTGGTGTGTTGGTGTCCCGATGTATGACTGTGTTTCTCACAAACCACGGGGCTTGGAGAATGCAACGGAGTATTTTGTTTTGAAAAGTGGTGATTTTATTCAAGTGTTTGGATGTGGCCCAGACGGGGCAGGCGTAGGTGAGGAGTGGGCGGAGGAGGGATTTGTAAAGGAGGATTTTGATGTTGGTATGGATGGGGCTATATTTATTGAGGAGGCAGAAGATGGAGCCTTTGGCTTTGCTTGCTGACCGTAGGATGGTTGTAATGTGGGATTTCCAACTGAGTCTGCGGTCCAATGTTAGTCCGAGGTATTTCACATCCTTGTGCCACCTCGTTGAGGGTGACGTGGCCTATAGGTTTGGTGCCTTTGCGTCGCATTCGGGAAAAGAATATATGTCATTGTTTTCATGTCTAATTAGGGTACCGAGTTCGATGAACCCCTTGCCCCTTCGTCGGTAGTATGCCTTTAGGTCAGGAAAATTTTATTATTAGAATTTTAAATTTTAAATGGCGCAGGAACTGCTAGCTGGCGCAGTGATATTATTCCTATAGGAGGACGGATTTTGGACGTTTAAAACGCGTCGGTACGCTCAAGTCGTGTTTAGCTAACGAGTTGATGGTCGGATTTGGGTGCTTCTCGAGTCCATCGTAAAAACGTTTGGAGATTTGTGTGATGTACTCTTTTACGGGGAGAATGCCCGACTCGTGATGTAGTTGAGTAAGCCTTATCCATCTAGGTGCTTTCAGCGCTAGCCGAATGCATCTGTTCTGGAAGGTTTGTAGTCTTTTCATGTGTGATGGAGCCGCGTGGCCCCAGATGGGGGCTGCGTAAAGGAGTAGAGGTCTCAGAATGGCCTTGTAGAGGAGGAGCTTGTTGTCGGTGGCTAGTTTGCTACGCCAGCCCATTAGCGGATACATGGCGCTGAGTGCACGTGAAGCAGCGCTTATTTTATTGTGTATGTGGTTGCTCCACGTGAGTTTGGAATCCAGTGTAATACCTAAGTATTTTATTTCACTGGTCCAGGGGATGTTTTCTCCAAACATTTTTATATTGTTTTTTTGGTGACGTTTAATGTTAAGTTTTCTGGTGAATAGTGTCGCGGCACTTTTAGAGGGGTTTATTTCGACACGCCACTTCTTGCACCAATCCTCTAAGAGGGTGGCATGTCGTTGGATTCGGCGGATGGAAAGAGAGGGTTTCCCCGATGCCGATAGATACGCGGTGTCGTCGGCGAAGCTAGCTACCGCGGTGTTATCCTCTTCCTGAGCTGAGGGGATGTCGTGGGAGAAAATGTTGTAGAGAAAGGGTGATATAATGGAGCCTTGCGGCACTCCGGCTAGAAGTTTTCGGATAGAGGATAGGATGCCATTTAATTTGACTCTAAATCTCCTTTCCGATAGGAAACTGGCTAGGAGTTTTATAGCTGCGGGGGGGAATCCGGCGATATGAGCTTTGTAGAGTAGGCCGTTATGCCACACTCTGTCGAATGCTTTACTGACATCAACGGACAGGACTGCCGTGTATTTGTTATTATTAAACCCGTTGATGATTTGCTCGACTACGCGGAGGAGCTGGTGAAGAGTGGAGTGATTACGTCTGAATCCGTGTTGGGAGTTGGGAATTATTTTTAATACGTCTGCGATCTTATTTAATCTATTGACTAAGATCCTTTCGAGGATTTTTCCTGTGCACGGGAGGAGACTTATCGGGCGGTGATTCTGCGGGATTAGCGGGTCCTTACCCGGTTTTGGGATAAGGATGACGTCTGCAAGCTTGAAATCGCGGGGAAAATAATTAAGTCTAAGGGAAGCGTTGCAGATGGCTGTGATAGCACAGACCGCCTTTTGCGGGAGGCTTTTGAGGATTCTATTCGAGATCGCATCGGGGCCGGCGGCTTTTTTAGCGTTCGAGTTTTTTATTATTAATGTTACTTCTTGGGGGGTCGTGAATTGAATGGGGGGGGCCTTCTGTGGGTGTCTCTAGTAAGAGTTTGACGTGGTCGTCGACCATTTTTAAGAAGTTTTGATCGCTAATTTTGTTTGGGGTGAATTGTTCTTCAAGGCTATCTGCGAAGGTCTCGGCCTTTTCTGCAGAGGAGTATACTGCTCCGTTTGGGCCCTGGAGAGGCGCTATGCGCGTTTTGGGTTTTCTGATTGATTTGGAGACTTTCCAATAAGCGTCTCGGTCATCTTCAAGTGATAAGATGAAGTTTTCCCATTTGTTATTTATGTGAGATTTTATTTCTAGTTTGATTCGCGCCGAGAAGCGATTAAATGTGATACGATCTGCGGGATCGCCGTACCTTTGCCAGTCTTTGCGGGCTCGGTTTTTTTCCCTAATCAAATCTTTGATTCTTTCGGGGAAGTCGGGGTTTTTAGCGGCCACTGGGGAAGTGGTTGTGGCTTCTTTTATCGCGTCGTTTATTTTTGACGTGAAGTCATTTACGGCGGCGTCAAGAGTCGCGGTGTCCGGTATTGAGGTGGGAATTTTAATGTTTTTTTCAATTAATTTAGGGACTTTTTGCCACTGGATTTTGTGTTGGATGGGTGCGTGTGGGAGGGGGGTGGATCCGTCCGACAGGGTGAGGAGGATTGGGTTGTGGTCAGAAGATAATTCTCTGATCGACTCAATAGAGTAGATCGGGCTTGTGTCTTTTAAGATCACGATATCGTTGATATCGGGGCTACCCTGGGTACGTGGGAAAAAGGTGGGAGCGGACGGGGCGTCCATTATGATTTGTTTGGAGAGGGAGTAGTCAAATAGAGTTTTGCCCTTTCTATTATCGGATAAACTGTGCCATGTCCCGTGTTTGGCATTTAAGTCGCCTGCGACTATTGTTGGCAGCTTATCGGCAAATATCAGGTCCTCTAACTCGGCGGTTATTAGTGGCTTCTGCGGGGGGCTATATACTGATATGAATTTTAGAGGACCGGAGTTTAGCGTGTTGATTATTACTGCGGTTGATTCTATGTTATCGGTGGTTGGGCTGTCGATGAAGCAATGATCAAGTGAGTATTTAACGAGAACCGCGGTGCCGCCACCTCGGTTTCTGGTTCGGTCAGTCCTGTAAATTATGTAATTTTGAATAAACAATTTTACATTAGGTTTAAGCCACGTTTCGTTGACTAGGAGGATATCTAGATTGTGTTGGTAGAGGAAGTCCTCTACTTCTAAACTGGACGTTCTAAGTTGACCGTTGGCGTTCCAGTACGCCGCTTTTATGTCGGATGGCTGGTATGTTTTCCTAGCCATAGTGGGTTCGTAAAATAGAGTTTAGGTGTAACATTGCGGAATGCGCGGTTTCCATAAATTTTTTGATATCGGTGATCGCGTCCGTTATGAATTCAATAGGAGGGAGTTCGGATTGTCTCGGGGGTGTTGAGCGGCGGGGCTCTTGGCGTGCTTCGGTGGGGGCCGGTTGGGATCGCGGCGGGTTCGCGGCCCGATCCGGTTGGGTGGGGGGTTCCGGAAAGTGATTGAGACGCCATTGTTGGGAGTGGACGGTGGTCTGGCGGTTTTGATTCCGCGGATTGTAACGGCGGTTTTCGAATGGTGGCGGCGGGGCGTGGCGGGTGGGAGAGAACGGGGGTCTATGGTGTCGCTGTAGGAGCGACGGTTGTTATGGTTGGGGTAATTTCTGGGTGGGGCTCTATTGTTTTGGCGGTGTGACGGGTGGGCGGGACAGCCTTTGTAGCTGGCAGGGTGGGGGCCCTCGCACAGCGCGCATTTCGCGGGCGTGTCACGTGGTTTGGTACATTCGGAGGTTGCGTGATCGCCGGCGCATTTAGCGCACCTGGGCTTCCCGAAGCAGCAGGTGGATGAGTGCCCGTGGTACTGGCACCGGAAGCATTGTCCGATTCTGGGGCGGGAGCGTAAGCGTTCTAGCGTGACTCTGATAAGCAAGATATATTGCAAATCTGTGAAAAATTTTTTGGCCGAATCATTTTTGGTTAGATTTACCAGGACTAGTGGGAGGGCAGTCCTGGATGGGCCCATCTTCATCCTGTGGACTGAGATGACCGGGTAAGTTTTGGAGAGCTCGTCGGCGATTTCTTGCGCCTCGTAGCTTTCCGGAATGCCACGCAATACTATTTTCAACGGTTTATTTTCCGGGAGGCGGAACGAGTGAAACTCCATTTTCCTTTCCCCTAGGATCTTGGAGAGTCTTTGATGGTCCATAGGGGACTTAGTTTGGAGGTATAGGTGGCGACCTCGATTTAGCGCGATGCAATCGATGCCCCTGTCAATTATTACGGGATAAATGGTCCTGTAGTCATCCTTGTTGTGGAGGACGATGGGAGGAATTCTCCCGTATTTGGGCCGCTCGTTGGGAGATTCCAAGTCAGGCGCGTTATCGGTCGTGGGTGGAGCCGGGGCGTGGGAGTTGGGGGCGGGGGAGGGGGGGGGGGTACCGGCCGTCTGCGCTTGGCGCTTCTTGGGCGGAGATTTAGGAGATACGGTGATCTCCGTGGGAGTAGAGGGGCGAGGGGAGCGCGGGGGGTTGGGGCTATCACGGCCTCGTTTCCGGCGGGAAGCTACGGTTAGCCAATCCATGCCCTCTTGAGATGTAGAAGGTTGGGGCGAACTGATTAGAACATCCAAGAAGGAAGGGGATGAGCGACCTGCGTCCGACTGAGCGGATGGGCTGCGGGAGCGATCACCGGTAAGGGTGCCGCAGGATGAGGCGATCGAGTCGATGCTTGAACGCCTATTCTGGGTGGCCGAGGGGATGGGCGAGTTGTTTTTTTTAAAACTGGCGAGAAGGAGGTCGATATGCGTTTTCTCGACCGCCGAGAATTCCCGGTCAATTTGACTGTTGAGAAATTTCCTGATTTCATCCTCCATGGAGGTGACAGGAGCAGGTTTTATCGCGGCGGGCGCAGGCGTGTTGGGTGTCATGTTGATTTTTACTATTGGCCTAAATTTTGGGATGAAAAAATTAATGTTGGTGTTTTTGTTTTTGTTCGCGTTACTATTGTTGGTCGCAATTTTGGAGACAGGATTCGCCGGGTGAACTAGTCACCCGACTAACGGTAATTATTAACGAATTTAATTTGGAGGTTTTTCTTTGTTTTAATTTGGAAGGGGTGAAATTGTTATTAATCGTTGTGAATACGCGCTTGTCGGCGGGATGTTGTCGGCGTTACGTCAGGTGGCCGGGCGGCCGAGCGGCTTACGTACCGTTATCTCGGGCCGGGCGAATTTCTTAGAAACGGTGAGGTAAGCGTCCCGAGTTTGAAGCTCGGGCGCAACTTGTGCGATTGTGAGCGGCCAGGGGCCGGCGTGGTTGTTTAAAACTTTGATAAGAAATTATTATTATCGTTGGCGCTGGTAAGGATATAAGATTTTGGTTTCGCTTTGTCGTCGGCAAGGGTTTTGAAGGTCTTATGTAATTTAATTGCGTCGAAGTTATAGATTATGACATGGATTTTAAAACGGTGTCGCAGGTTAAGCACGTTGCACTCACCAATGGACCGCAGATTTCCTAATTATTCTCCTTTCTTTGGCAGGCACCCTGTGCCTTTTAAAAAGGATGCCAAATACTCGGAGCCTGAGGTAAAAAGCCTCGAAAAGGCTGAAAAACCCTCAGTATGCTGGTGAGGAGCACTGAATTTACGCGACGTGATGTTATTATTATGTCACCGTAAATTCAATCACTGTCTGTAGCACTGGAACTGTTAGCACTGGTGACCACAGAGTAAAAAGATAGAAAGTTGGTAGAGTTCGACCCGCAGGTGCACACGGGAGCCTCCCAGTAGGGGCGATACGCGGCTGGCGGAGAACACTGTATCAGAGCGGATGCTGAGATGGACCGTACTGTAGCGAGTCGAGCGAGCGAATGATATGATATGGAAAAGAATATAGCGGCACTTTTGGTTGGATTGATGGCTATGCGCCATGCCTCGAACCAACATTGTAGGATGTCAAGGTGAGACTGCAGTCGGATTGTGATGGCGAGTGGATTTGTTGAGTTTGTGAGAATTGACGTGTCGTCGGCGTAAAGTGCTGATATGGTGTACCTATCAGTCGGCTTTGGCATATCGCTCGTGAATATATTGTATAAATAGGGTGAGAGTATGGAGCCTTGCGGGACGCCGGCTCTCATGAAGCGGAGGGAGGAGAAGATAGTTTTGGTGAGTTTAACTCTGAAGGGGCGGTTGGAGAGGAACGACTTGAGGAGTCCGTAGAGTTGGGGGTGAAGGTTGTAGAATTCTGACATTTTGTAAAGGAGGCCGTTGTGCCACACCTTGTCGAAGGCTTTAGCCACGTCGAGGAAAATTGCGCCGGTGGATCGATGTTTTCGAAAGCCGTCGGTTATAAACTCGACGACTCTCAGAAGCTGATGGTTGGTGGAGTGAAGGGATCTAAAGCCGTGCTGTTCGTCGGGGATGGCATTTTTGAGGCCTGGATCTGCTTGGAGTCTGGTGAGGAATATTCGCTCGAAAATTTTGCCCATGTTAGATAAGAGGCTGATTGGACAGTAGTTATCACAGAAAAGCGGATCTTTGCCGGGTTTCTCGAAGAGGACTATGTTAGATGTTTTCCAGGCCGTGGGAAAGTACTGAAAGCGAAAGGCGGTGTTGAAGAGTAGGGTGAGAAAGAGAATCCCCTTGGCGGGGAGAAGTTTGAGGGCTTTAGTTGGGATCCCGTCGGGACCCGGAGCTTTGTTGGGTTTGCGATGTCGGATGTTTTTTTTGATTTCCTCTGGTGAGGTGAAGAATTTGTTCTGGGTGGGGGGGGTTGAGATTGTTTTCGACGTGGCTGTTTATGAACGCTGTGTGGGAGGCTGTAGAGGTGTCGGGGTTGGTGTCGAATTGGAGTTCAAGGCTGTCTGCAAAAGCTTCGGCCTTGTGAGCTCCATACTGCGGCGCCCTTGTATTTATTCAAGTTGAGTGGACGTGCGCCGTTAGCAGCGCGCCACCCCAAAATCACCCACCGCACCAATCAGGGCGCGTTTACAAGCCTAACCGCGCCCCAAGTAATGCGGCGGTCGCCGCCACCTGCCGGCCGAACAGCGCAACATTGCTTCATTTTTCGGTCGCGGGCTGACAGGCGGCAGAACCCGTTTTCCGGAGATAAATAATTAAAAATAGATATTAAAATTAACAATGGGGGATATCACGAGTAGGGAATTCCGTAGTGAATATCGCGACCCGTGATATCCTGCACCAAGAATTATCCGGCCAGTGTTTCTTTTTGAGTTATTCTATTTTTAGTGATTTCGTTGTTTTGAAATGGTCGCTAAGCGAGTTTTTGAGCGGAGGGCTCCCCGTTGTTGCTCTGATAAGGGACTTTTGACAAAATGTGAAAACTGGCGGGATAATTTTGTATGGGTGCTGTGGACTACGACATTTGTTTATTTCTACTGTTGTCCACGGCATTAAATAAACTAAATTCAAATAATATAGGCGGCGTACCGGCGGGTGGGCAAAGGTTTATTGTGTTCCCAATCCCGCGGCACGCCGCGTAAAGTAAATAATAATTATTAATCAACCAATAAGTAATAATTTCAACTTATAATAATAATTCACAAATAAGTAACAAAATCATATTATGGTAATAGTCTCTGTGTGCAACAATGTACAACATAAAAAACAAAGAAAAAGACAATGCAAGAGACTAACTTATCTTCATGCCGAATAATAATATGTCCTATACGACGACCTTGTCCAAAATTATACTAGAGCGCTATGAACATTACTGTAAAAGACTTGTAACTTTTCATATTTCTAAATTGCACATTATCATATCATTCTATTATCTTAGCTGAATTAAACTATGAAGCCTAATTTTTTTTTTGGACGCCAGATATTTTTGAAAAAAATATCAAAACCTCTATTGCACTACAAACATGTCCTCCGCCTTTCTCATCTCGGTGTGACCAACGCAATCTCAGGGATAGTTTGCTAGGAGGCAATTTCCTAACGCATCGACAGACGCGAGCCCCATGTTGGGCGCCATTTGATATGAACGCAACATTGTGGTTGTTGCGCAATCAACATTTGTAGTGATCACAAGGAGATGGCGGGAGGCTAAATTAAATTAACACGAGTTTCTATATACAAATTCACACGTTTATTTACAACACAATGAAATATGCAAAAAAAAAAGGAAAATTCTTATTGCTATTTATATCTAACCTTAATTAAAGCGGGTGCACTAATTGTTGAATTAGTTTTCCCACTCACTTTTGTCTCTTCACATTTGTGGACGATTGCATGGCCACGTGTGGCCCGCGGGGCGCGCGCGACAAGCGGCATCTGAAGCCCGCTCGTGGTCCAGTTCACGGACGCGGTCTTTGCAGCTTCGCTCGCCATGTGGTCTCCGTGGCCGCGTCCGGTCATCTCGTGGTGGGCGGCCTCCGATCCTCCCATGGTGAGCGGCACAAATATCCGCAACTTGCCTCGTGTTAGGCGGGGTCCTCGGATGCCTTCCTGGAGACACATCGCAGCTTCCTGGCAGCTTCGTCTCAAGGCAAAATGGCGGTTGGTATGTAGCTATATGGCGGAAGGCCGGCGGCACTCCAGAGCAGGTCCGGTGCGTTCGACAGGCGTGGAGCGAGAGAGAGTTGTTTCGGGTATCAAAACCCACCCGGCAATGCGCGGGGGAGGTGGTAGCGACCCTTCGTCCACTGTGGATACATGTTAGGAGGGGCTTGGATTGCCTGGCGCACGGCCCGCACAACAATATTTAAATAATTTAAAATTCGCGCTGAAAATAATATTTGTAATACGTGAAAGTCACACGTGAGATGCGACCGTAACACACACCGACCTCTTTTTTGTGACGGTGCCGTATTACGTGCGCTAAACTTAGATTAAAACAATTTTTATTACTATGTCCTAAGCCTACTTATTGCCTACAATATCAAATAGTAACCTAGTCTTATTCTACTATCCTAGTGGCGATCGTCCGCGCTTCTAACTTACCCAATAGTGTTTGCATATAGCCCTATTACAAATTAGTTCCAATAATGAGAAAATACAATTCGACGTGAAATCATAATTCAAAACAATTCGTCGAGAGAGAAAATACTTACGCTCTGATCGCGGCGGCTTCAAAGCACTGTTCCGCGGTTGGTCAGAATCTATGTTAGAGACTTGACCCGCGCTATCATCTCGCTTAATGATTATGGGTGCTACCCACGCTGGTCTCCTCTCATACTAAGGTTAAATTCGCATCCGCGGATTCTACTGATTCTACTCGCGTTGGTGTGTGTATGTTCTCCTATATGGTCACTGTCGCGTCGTCCGCGCCGTTCTTGGCTACTTCTTGTCTTTCGTATACGCTCGTATACTAACATCATTTCGTCCTCCGTGTGCGCCGCACACTAGCCCTCTGTCACTCTCGCACACGCTCGTGTGCATACTTCACTACGTCTCTGAGCCATTCCAGCTCCTCTGTCATCGTATACCGCGATTATCCCGTTGGTTCCGTGCCAACTCCATTGTCAACACCGGAACTATCTACCGCCCGTATATTGCACAGGCCGAACACACACAAAACCATTCCGCGAGAAAAAAAAAATCTTTATACAATTTAAGATCGAATTCAAAACCTACAAAAAGACATCCCGTAAAAGAAAAACAAAAACACACTTGATTGCGAAAAGGTGTGACTAATTTAGTTAGTTATTATTAACACTGAATGCCACATAACTGTAAATACTGAAAAATATCTTTCAATAAACTAACACGATTTAAAATAACCTAAGAAAGAAAATATTTACAAATTGAACAGGGCTACGGCCGTTATGTTATTTAATATTTATTCTATGTAATTTAAAGTTATAAAGAGTCTAAAACTATGGGCGTCAGATATTTTTATGCAAAAAAAATATCAAAATCTACTCTATATATCTCCCGCCTTCCTCGTTTCGTGTGACCACCACGATCTCAGGGTTGGATTCGCCAGGAAACCATTTCCTGGCACGACGACAGACGCGAGCCCCCGGTTGGCGCGCCATTTGATATTAGGAGGTCCCAATAGTTTGGACACCACTTGATATGACGTGGGCTTACGTCCTCGCCCAATCATCATATTATCACTATATTGTTGGTCACTGAGAAGGAGGCGGGGATGGAAATCAAATAGGCAATAATTATGTACATATTTACAATTTATTAAATTAAATTAACGAGAGAAAAACCTTAGGCCAAATTCTTAATCTAACTTATGGTCTACTTAATCATAATCATTTTTTTTTTAAATTGGCGTTTCACCCCTATGGAGTGTTCTTGCCATTACCGAGTAATTTTATTTAATGTGATGTTTCTTTTGGATACATTTAATTTTTACAGGTTTATTTCATTGGCGTTTAGGAACCTTGTTAATATTTTAAAAATGGTTTGATTGTTAGATGATAACAAAGTTGGGATGTTGGCGGGGAATGGAATTTTGTTGTTAGAAAGATCTTGGATTAAATTTGGATACTGGTCATTGATAGGGCATCCTAAAAAAACATGTTTAAATTTTCCTCTTCTAGTTGACATTCACACATAGGAGAGTCCCGAATGTGGATTTTAAACAAGTGAGAATTGATACAACAATGGCCGATCCTCATACGGCAGATCGAGGAAGTTTCAAACTTATTTAATTTTGTTTTGGAAAACCAGGGCCTAGTAGGAATCTCTGGCTGAATTTCCGCAACCCATTTACCTTTTAGAAGTTTAGAAGTCTCCCACTGATCTCTCCAAATGCAGATCATTTTCTCTCTGAGAATTGGAAGTATATCAGATATTGTCACATGATTATGTAAAGGGACGCTAGAAGTAGAGGCTTCCTTTGCTAAGGCATCGGCTTTTTCGTTTCCCGGAATTCCACAATGACTGGGAATCCAAGCTAAAGCAATATCCATGTCGTTTTGTTTCATACTAAGCATTAATTCTCGTATTTGGATACACTGCTCGTCTTCGGCGTATGAAAAGGGACACGATTTTAATTTTTGTAGGACGCTAAGAGAATCTGACAGGATCAGGCTTTTATTGCAAATGGGTAGATTTTTCATAATATATTTTAATGTCTCGGGGATCGTAATGGCTTCAGCAGTAAATATTGAGGTTTCTTTTGGTAATCGATATTTCTGTGCCAGGTTTTCTGAATCACAGAATGTTGCTGCCCCGGTATGACTAGTTAAATCTATTTTGGAGCCATCTGTAAAGAAAAGTTTCCAGCCCAGCCACTTTGATCTGATAATATTGATGAAGTCCCTTTTGGCGTGGGGGTTATTCTGGATTCCGAATGATAGTAGTATTTTGGGGGTGAATATATGGGTTTGGAAATGAGTGGCATATAGGGGAAGAAGGTTTTGTCTTAAAATTATGTCAGAATACGTCTGAAAAGTCTTGAAACTATTGGTCAACAGTGGTGGACTTTTATTTTTCCAATATGAACTAATTCTAAGTTGTTCTGTAAGAGTTTTAATTTTTGGTATTAGAGGTGATCTTTTTGACGAATACATTTGAAAAGAAATTTATCAGACATAAACTGTCTTCTCAATTGAAGTGGAGGATCTACTGTTTCTACCTGTAGAGCATTAATTGGGGAAGACTTCATTGCTCCAATTATTAACCTAAGACTTTACGACTGGATACGATCTAGCCTTTGTAGATTTTTTTTGAAGTTGGTTCCATAATGAAGGATGCATAATCTAGATGACTACGAACATATGCGTGATAAAACAATTTTTGGGTGTATGGATGGCAGCCCCACCACATGCGAGATACTGCTCTCATAGTATTGAGACTTTCTTGACATCTATTAACAATTTGGTTTATATGGGCGTTCCAGGTAAGTTTGGAGTCTAAAATAACTCCCGAGAATCTAATTTGGGATTTAACGGGGAGGGTTTGATCAAGGCAAGTTATATGTACAGCGGGGACTTTTAGTTTTCTGGTAAAGATGATTACACTGCTTTTTTTCACAGACAATTCCAATCCATGTCCCATTAGCCATTCAACCAATAAACAATTTACTGGAATTTAAATGCTTCAAATTAACTAGGCGCAACACTTTATGTACAGTGCCGCCTTATTCTATCATAATACTTATAAGGTAACTAAAATAAATTACAACTACACTTAAGAATATTGTTTTATTGTTACAGAGTCATTTATTGGAGAGTTCAGTCGACGCTGTTCGCTTCTGTGTGTATCTCAGTCCGGAGGATCGAGCGCGTTACTTCGCTCCAGGAAATAGTGCCTGAGCAATCTGTGTTTGTATCTGAAAGGCATCAGACTGATGTTGTGCTTGTACGAGCCGAGAGCTCGGATGAGAGGATTATCTTGAGAAGGATGGGAGCAAGATTTGTGGAAGTTTGCCGATAATTTATCAAAGCATTGTATTATTGTGTTCACCTTGTGCTGGTGGTGTAGTCTAGACAGATTTGTTTTGGGTGTGGTGTTGTGTATGATTTTAAGTGCTTTATTTTGAATAACTTGGAGCTGTGTATATTTCGTTTTGTGTATGCTGCTGAAGGCAGGCACTGCGTAGGTGATGGTAGGCAGAACCATACTGTAGTATAATATTGATTTGTTGTGAGTGGATAGTGCGCCTGTCCTGTTGAATAGGGGGCGGAGCGCGCCGATTGCTTGGTTTGCTTTCAGGCGTGTGTTCATCACATGACGTGTCCAATTCAAACGCCGGTCGAGTGTCAGCCCGAGGTATTTCACCTCGGCCAGCCACTCCACCTCGCTTTCATTGACTAAGATTTTGATTCTTGGCATCGCCTTCGCTACTCTGTGAGTGAAGAGAATTGTCTTGGTCTTGTCTTCGTTCAGTTTCAGGTTCCACTGGCGGTAATATGCCACCATTAGGGTTAACGTCCTCTGGAGCTGTCTGGCGGCCAAGTTCGGGCATCTGGATGTTGCAAAGAGCGCGGTGTCGTCTGCGAAGACGGCGTGCGAGCAGTTCTGTAATGTAGGAGTATCAAAGGTAAAAATGTTAAACAAATGGGGACCGAGCAAACTGCCTTGAGGCACACCCATGGGTATGACTCGGTCGGTTGAAAACTCTCCTCTCACCGAGACTGTAAAGGTTCTGCCTGTCAGATAGGAGTTTATGATCACGATCAGGTACCGAGGCACTCCGATCGTGATTAGCTTGTACAGTAAGCCGTCTATCCAAACGGTGTCGAAGGCCTTTGCGAGGTCCAAGGGCGCCATTGCTGTGCTCTTATTCCAGTTGAAGCCCATCGACATTTGCTTGACCACCCGGACCAGCTGTTGGGTCGTACCGTGCCCAGATCTAAATCCGAACTGGTCGCCGGGAATAGTGCCCTTGCATGATGTGAACGCCACCAGACTGGTGAGAATAATTTTTTCTAGGATTTTATTAAGGGTTGTTAGAGGAGGCTGATCGGTCGATAGTTGAGAGGGCAAGAGCGGTCCTTTTTTGCTATCGCAAAAGGGAGGATGTTGGCCTTTTTCCACTGTTTGGGAAAATATCCCAGCAGCAATGAAGCATTGAATATTTTTGTAATGTGGCTTTAATTTTTTGATGATGCGTTTTACTTCGACTGGGGTAGTCAATCGTAGGTCATCGGTATCGTCTTCAGTGGGCTGCGCCGCTCTGAAATCCCGGAGCGTGTCGGATACGAGCTTCTCAGTATCGGGATCACCGATTCCGTCGGTGACTGTATATGTTTTCTCGAAGCCGTCCGCCAGGGCGTTGGCTTTTTCAGAATCTGATAGCGCGGGCTGTGAGCGCCCCGGTGTGATAAGTGGTGGAATAACCATTTTCTTTTGCCTGATGAATATAGAGAATTGTCCGCAGTGGTCAGTGATTTGAGTTTTTTCTCCCAGTTGCATAGTTGATTAATTTTGAATTGAATTTCTTTCATCTGTTGATTATAGTGTTTTATAGTCGGGGGTCTCGAGAACGCTGATAGTGTCGGCGGTTGTTGTTTTTGTCAGTGATGAGTGTTTTAATGTCATCTGATAGTGGTAGAGTGTACGGTCTCACCTCCTTGACCGGTATGTGGGTGTCTCTAGCGCTTTGAATTGACTTTGTGAGTGAATCGATCGCATTATCTATGTCTTCATGTGTGTTAAACGTGTCGTATTTTTATTTATGTGCTCTTTGAAGCTTGGCCAATCCACGTTTTTAAAGTTACACTGGGTGCGCTCGGCTCGCACCGTTAATTTGTGGACGTTATATGCGGCGATCAGGATGTGATCTCGACCCCCGATCTGATGGCCGATTGGTGGTATATGCAACCGCGTGTGCGAAATGATATCTCTTATGAATATGGCAGTACCCTCGGCGGGGCCCAGCTCGCGCTCGTTTTGGTACACGTCAAAGCCTGGGACTTTTAACGGTGGTTGGTTTGGTTTCAACCACGTTTCCGAAAGTAGCACAATATCGGCCTCACCATAGATGACAGAAGCCATCAGCTCGTCGATTTTGTCCCGGACACTATGAGCGTTCCACGCAATCACATGAACTCCCCTATCGTTGTATGCCATTACTGAATCTAGTTGGTGATTGTGACTGTGGGGCGACCGAGCGAGCCCAGTAATTTGACACAGCATTGGTGCATTCGAAATCATCTGTGCATAGAGTGAATCTATCGCGAGCGTTCATTACGAGATGCATGATTGATGCGAAATGTGAAAATTCAAAGTCGGGCTGGCCAGTGTGGCCAGATTTTGGGCAGTGGGAGGATCGCTCACTGCACCCTGTACGGCCCTCGACCACTGCCTTCCATCGGAGGCTGCGGGGAAGTCTCTCGAGGCCGCGTTGGACCGAGCTGCCTCTCTTCTCTGCGCCGGGCGGGGCTGCAGCTTCACCACGTACGCCTTGCGTCGCGGGCTCTCCCTATAGTTGGCGGGATGTGCGCCCCCGCAGTTACAGCAGGCGGCCGGCTCATCTCGGGTTGTCTTGGGGTACTCGGCGGTGGAATGTTGGAGCAGGCATTTCACACACCTCGACGCATGACCGAAACTCTGGCAACAGTTAACACTACGTGCCATGCTGCAGGAAGTTTGATCTGTACTTCTGTAGGGTTACCCTACAGTAGCAGATCACGGAAACTTCTGTTTGAAGTTTCCCCATGTCCACCTCCTGGGCAAAGTACGCCAGGTAGAGCGGGAGCTCTGACTTCGGGGTGGACATTTTTACGACCCGAGTGGCCGTGAACATCTGAAGGCTGAGGTCAGCTGCAATGTCCTCGACCTCAAGCATCGATAATCTGTGGATTACCGTCCGCATCATGCGCTCCCCCCCTCTCAGCCTTTCCACGAGCGCCTTTGAACCTGGACCTCCTGGACGGCCGCTGTGCTACCCCGGTTGTATTTAATGGTAAATGGTTCTTTCACATGAGTCTTAAACGACTCATGTAGCTGAAGATGTGTGAAATTCTCAGTCTTAATTGTTGAGAGTTGCCGCTGGTGGTAACTCACTCTCGTCTCAGACCTCTCTGAGGGTCGAGTAGCGGTTCAAGGTTGTGGGTGGGAAAGCTGGGTTTGGTCATATCTGTTTCGGCATCTCCCACGGTGGGAGCGCTGAAATCCTGGGGGGTGGCAGGGCGGGGAACTGGCTGCCCGAGGTTGAGGCTATGGCGGTGTTAGATGTAACCTCCATGGCCGATGGAGCACTCGAATGATTGTCAGGGGGTGTGACGATGAAGGACCTGTCCTCCATCAGCCAATATGTCTGCCTCGTGACCATGTTGGTCCGGAGGAGATGAAAAAGCTTCCCCGACAGTGTCGGGGACGCCAGATCAATGTTTGTCGCACTACTACTTTTTTCAAAAGTGATTCTGGTCGTTCCGAACGATACCAGTCGCGGCGGGTGATGATATATAAAGTGGACTTATCAACTGTTGGAATTTAGTCACTGTCAGTGATTTGAAAAAAGCTAGTTATAAGAGTTAGGCAAATTTTTTCCCAAATGCGCACAACACTGGAAAATTGTCACCGCTTTGGAATGCGGCACACGGTACTGCAAGCGACTGCGCACAGTATTGTGACCGGCGCTCGGCGCAGAGTCGCAATCGCTGCACGGTATCGCACACATGGAATCGCTAATGGTGCATGGCATTGCACTTGAGCAACTTGCAAACTAAACCACACTTTTCAGAGTGTGAAGCGTGAGTTCTTTTTACTGATCTACCTGCAAAACGCTTGGATAATACTGTTTTCGGTTTAATTTTTTAATATTTTCGTTTCTAATTATCATTTTTATTTTTTATTGTTGGGTTTTCAGAATTTGCTAATCATTTGATAGAAAATGGTCATGGTTTTGATAAAAAAATTGGGATTGTCACAAATTAAATAATTTGGAATCGTTGGAGATAAATAAAGCGTGTAAAACTAATCAAAAAATTATAAACAACCAACTAAATTTAACGAGTCCCATTCTAAAAAAATTCGTAAAAAAAATTATTTGTATTAAGTAATGATTTGGGTTAGGTTAGGTTTTTTTTTATTAAAAATAGATTCTGGCAAAGAAACAATAATATATGTTGTAGTTAGTTATGACATCCTGAAGAAGAAAATGGTATTTTTCGAAACCGGTAGATGTATTTAAACTCAATTTAGTGGTTAATAAAACAAAGATAATAAATAAAAATATAGACATGAGATTGTCCATATCCTAGATACATTTACTATAAAAATTGCTGCGATATCGTATTGATTGTTCAATGGCTGGTTTTTCCATTCTCCTAGACGATGATAGAGTGGGCGCCGCGCTACTAATTCATTTGTCTCTTCCTTTCTCAAATATTCCCTTACCAGCTCAAACAAATACTCAAATGTTGCTGCAGATATTAACAGAATTGGTTTTGTTTCTGTATATATGCCTCCCCATATATTTTTTATCCCTGAGTTCTGGTCCTCGATCATTGCTTTACTGCCACATACTTTCTTTATACTTGGAGACTTCGATGCTCATTCCCCTACATGGGGAAGTAGCTTTTCCGATAGATCTGGAAATCAAATTATATCTTTTATCGATGAATCCAAGTGCAGTTGATGTATCAATATGTACTGCAAACATTTCCAGTTCATCTAACTGGTCAATATTACAAGATCCCCACTGGAGTGGTCATTTTCCAATTATTCTATCTGTGCCTCTACATCCAATGAAATCTGTAGTTAAAAGGTCCAATAAATATAATATAAAAAAGGCTAATTGGTTAAAATTGAAATCAACCCAGTCATAGGAACCTCGCTCGATCCTCAAACGCTCTTTTCAGAAATATCGGCCATAATGCATTCAGCAGCGGATGCAGCTGTCCCTAAAGTTAAACCATGTTCCAAAAAGGAAGCGATGCGTAATTATAGAAATGATATAAGTCTAGACAATTTTCTTAAGCCATAAATATTCAAGCCAAGGTCAAGAGATTATTGAAAAAGAAAAAACGGGATGGATGGTATGAATTTTGCTCTTCCCTGATTCTCCCCCCTCCTACACATGTTGCATGATTAAAAGATTTTGCGCTTCCACATGCGCTCCTAAACATTCTCCATTAAACTCCTTGTGGATTGAAGAATTTGTCAATAAAATAGCCCCACCCCATCCTATGCCCCTTATCACAGTGAAATAATATTTTAAAATTCAATTTTAAATCACTCTCCTTCTTCATGGCTGGATTCACCCTTCTCCATGATTCACCCTAAAAACTGTATCTGACTACGCTCCAGGTATTGATGAGTTATCCTGCTCTTTCTTCAAAAAATCCCTACCGGATTTTCATAAATTCTTATTGGGTTTGTATAATTCATGCCTAAATTCAGGAACAGTTCTACAGGCGTGGAAAGCCCAAAGAATTATATCCTTTTTAAAACCTTATAAAAATCCCAACCAAGGACAGTCATACCGCCCAATCGCCCTGTCATTGTGTTTTCTAAAAATTCTGGAGCGTATGATTAAAGGTTAGAATGGATACCAGCTACAAAGAGTGCCCTGCGCACCCCTACAATCGCCAAATGCACAGAAACTTCCAAAACACTAATTGACAATTTGGTCATAAAATGATGGCATTGAAGTGGCAATACAAGAAACCGGGGTGCATTTGATCTACCATGTATGACTATTGGAATAAGTGCTACCCATAAATGTAGAATAGGAGATATTGTGACGAAGCCACTATTCGAACTGTAAATCCGGTAATTACGCAATCTCCGAGTCGCGCGTCCCACGGAATGGAATACGACGATTCCGGACGTAAATCGGAATCACCGCAGGGTAGTGGAGGAAAAGTAGGGAAACATGGTACAGGATGAGGTCGATGAGGGGATAGAGGTTCTAGTCAAATCTTGGGTGAAAAAAATTGTTAAAAAAAGTAGTGTTCCCCTCACCTGCAGTAAGGGGAAAATGTTGCTTTTTTTTAAGAATTTTTTTCCCTAATTTTAATAATATTTTATAATGCAATTGTGTTAAATTTTTGGTTAGTTTTAGTTGAATATAGTACAAAAGGTGTGTTACATTTTCAACTAGATATATTTTTGTCTCGAGAGTAACTAAAAGTTAGGCAAATGCTTTCAGCAGAAAATATATAGTAAATAGAAATCAAGTCATATTTATTTTGCATTATTCAATATTCTTTTTCTTTTAAATATAAAAAATTGTATTGAAACTTAACCGACCTTTAGAACTACTCTCGAGATAAGCAGGGACCGGACAATATTTGTAAATACAATCCTATTATGGAACATGTCTAGTCTAATGAAGTAGTAAATCACAAACAAATGTATAGAAACAAATAATAAAATTACTATTCTAAAACCCTTTTTTTTTATTTATTTGTAATCACGTGAACTGCTTTGTATGAATAATCCTTCTCTTGATATTGGACTTAGAGGACAAGTCTGCACTGGGAAAGGGTAGCAGTGTTTTCAAAATTTAATGCTTATCATTTTTAAACCCTTCTGCAATTCCATCATTATCCTAAGTGGATAACGATGACTCTAAATCAACCAGTTCTGCTCACAGCGTTTCAAGATCTCTGTTTAGTTTATTTTAACAGATATATTACTAAATTGTAAAACATTTATTCAGTTGCAAGGTTTGCACACACAATACACTTTGAAATGGTTTATAGGTACACCGAGTTAGAATTAATAGAACAGTAGCCAGATATTTTACAAGGTTCATAAAAGAAATCAAAACTCCTGTATCAAATAAAAAATGGTAAACTACCACACCGTAATATGCCCCGCTGTCTGGACTTTTAAATGCCTCGGAAAAGAAACTGAATGTTTTTGAAAGAATTTTCCAAAAAATATTTGGGCCAGTGAGACGGGGTGTGAATACACAGCGTGCTGCGAGCCGTATTCATGGAGAGATCCCTAATGGACGGCGACCTCTCGGCAGACCCAGATTGGGATGGAATAACAATGTGAGGAGAGCTAGAGAGAATGGTTGATCTGATAATACGCTGTTTGTATGATGATGATGATAATGAAAGCATTTAGGTTGTGCAATGTGCGCTAGGAAGGTGACAAGATTGAATGCAGTAATAGCTAACTAGTAATTGGCAACTTGTCATCTGTCATTTGAAGCAAGATGAGCGGGTACATAATAGATGAAGTTTGCAGTTGGAAAAAATACAAGCAGACTGATTGCATTGGAAATGAATACGATTAAAAAAAGGTCACTCAGATGACTCAGTTATGTATAACAAAACAAACAAGGAGAATATTAATAAAAATATACAATGCCAGTATAGTTGGCACCAGAAATAGAGGACGTCTGTGATGGAAGAAGTCAACCAAATACTGGAAGGTGGAAATCCTATTCGCACAGGACAGAAGAGAGCTGAGGACCAGGGTAGAACAACTTTCACCACCTACCCTCGTGTCATAGTAGGTTTAAAATAAACACTTTTAGCCCGCTTCCATTATATGGGACTGGGAATTAATAGGCAAATCAAGTGTTCTAGTAAGTAAATATATATAAAATTAACACTCACCCCGCCCGCTTGAATTATATGGTAAGTATGTAATGTGTTAAAAGTATAAAATAAGTCTTTTTTTACAGTTAAAAGTTACAAGTTCTGTGGTATTTTAATACAAATTAAATTAATTAATTAAAAATAAATACATAAAAAAATATTTTGTTAGCAGGATATAAAATACCAACTATTTGTCCGATAAATAGATTTTTTCTGTATATCTTTCTAATTGATTTAATTAGTTTGTATAAAATAAATCACCCGCTATATGGGATACAATAAGTATAGAATAAATACTTTATTAAACATCATTGCATACTGATGTACCTCAGAAGTTTAACAAATCAATCTACTTCCAATCGGCAATTAATATTTTTAAATCTGAGTAAATTATATAACAATGAAAATAACTTTTCTTAAAAAACTTGCAGCACTTTCCAAAAGTATGGCCGACCACTGCAGCCACATAAACAAATATCAATATACGGGTTGGATTTTCACATATCGCTTCACAGGTAAATTTCCCCTGATCGGGTGCACAACAATTCTGTCGGACACTGTCAAAATGCTTAATACATGCGTTCTTCCAGATTCAGTATGGACCTGTTCTTAGTTCAAAGAATCACATTTCCTAATTATAACATTAATGGCGAGAGCCGCCTGACTTAAAGAACTATTTGGAACTTGGTGAGACATCCAGTGAAGAGTTTGTTTGGTCTGGCGATAATTGTAAGGTCTTGTCTAGAACAGGATCAGGGGCACGGGGACGTTCCATATACATATAATATAATAAGTAGGGAAAGCATATTTTTCTTTGTGTATTGGTACTTTTTCTTTACTGGCAGCCCTGTTCCTCTTTTGTGCAATCGTCACGCCAGGAAGGCGGAAGCCATTTTGATTTCAATTTAGCTCTCACTAAGCAGGGTTTAAGTATATTTTGGATAAGCGAGGCAATATAACAGGTGACATAATTGGATAAGCGAGGCAACGGGTTGCTAAGGGAATGCAGCTACTTTTTGAACATTTTATCTCTTTCTAAAAAGTTTTAAAAATACATTTTTACATTGCTAATTGGTTCTCTCCAAAATGTCTTACACTGAGTAAATCTTAATGCGGATCTAGTAATGCTTGCTGAAGTATTGATTCTGGCTTCTTTCAGAACGGGCTAAACCCATCCTGCAATGATTACGGATGATGCTGGGCGCTGCGAGTCTGTCTTCTGACTCCAGGGTCTATAGCCAAATTAAATACATCCATCCATTGTTGTAGTGTGTGCTGTCCATGGGATACCTAAATATTTGCAATGTAAAAATCTATAATGATTTCGAGTACATATTATAAAAAACATAAATTGGGCAGATGTCATTAAAGGTTCTGTAAGACGTTGCATCACAGCAGGATAAATATTTTTAGTTATATCCTAATTGCATATTTTATAAAATAAATACACATACATTTTTATCCTTAACCCGACTATTACGGCTACAAACTATGGTGTCTTCTCGTGTGCGGGAATTCAGGTAGTCAAGAGCTAGATGTACAACAATAGTTTATTACAGATCTCACAGGTATTAACACAATATAAGAGATGTGTTCTGATCTACGATTCCAGAAAGAGTACTTTACACTCTTTTATCCCTTCCACGCTGCCATTCTTGCCAACATGCACATGTCATACAATCACTACATTATGATACATTACAATAACTATTATTATATTTCTCTCATTCTCATTTATTGGGATTTTACATTTTTTTTTTTTAACGAGTTGATGCAAATTGTAAAAGTGCAATACATTTTGATCCTTATTATAATATGTGCAATGTTGTAACCGGCATAGTAAATAGATCATTCTCAGTTGTAATATTTCGCACATGTGTATTTTTCTAATATTATATTCTAGGTATTGTGTTGTGTATAAAAAATATTACTGCCACTTCAGAAAGTATTAGATACATTTACAAATATACATAATATACAACTAAAAATGACCTATTTGATAGATTATGTAGGAGTGGTCGATTTGCTGGTGAGTAATGATAGTGTTATAGCTGTTACAAGACCAGGCGTCTTAATATCATAAGATGAATGACTTGATTGAGATATTTTTAAAAGGTAACCAAAATTCATCAATTCATTACAACTGTCATTGCCAAGTTGATACAAAATCTGGGCTGTAGTTATCAAAGAAATCCATGCTCGGGAAAGTCTCTTGAAAAAATCCGATTACAGGAATTGTTAAAAATCAACACCGCTATCTCATTTTTCACCACTATGTTCACCACTTTTTAGGAGAGGAATAAAACTGTATTCCGTTTGACTATACTGATAGCTGCTGTTGACAAACAAATTTAGATAACCGGTGTTGTTATTTTTTCATTTAGCACGCACAAGGCTTTCCAAACTTAAACCCGCTCGATTTAAAAAAGAACAGTGAAACCTCGATTGACAATAGCCTGTGTTGCCACTTAGGTACCGAAATGCCCTTAATTCCTTACAAAATAAATTACAAATAAAAATAATATTATTTTAATTTTATTTTGTAACAAAGAAAATGCTTTTGTAATATGTATTATTTTATTTTTATTCTGTGGAATGTTGGCGAACAAGTTGCAGTATATGATATTGAGTCACCTACTCAGGTTACGCAGCTAAGATAATCTCTTTCAACCTATACTTCGGCTACCTTCTATATATCTATCTTTCCCTGTATAGTCAATTTTAAGTTTGTATTTTTCATTGCGGAGAAGTATAGCTTTCCTCATTTTATAGTTTTTATTAGTTTTAATGTCAGAGACATGACCGGAGCCTCGCTTCATGTCGCAATAAACAAGGCCCAAGATCACAAAGAGTTGATACAAACATGAGCACATCGACCTAGAGAGAGATTAATTCTAAAACAAATTTAGATAAATTATTTAGAATGATTACTTTTCATTGCTGGTAGAGCTTTAATTGATTAATCTAGGTCCTTTACAGAAGTCGTCATTTACCTGAGATGGGTTTTTTAATATTTTGAGCATCTTGCGAGAAAATAAGATAGAAGAAGCTTGTTGTGGTGAGCAACATCGGAGGACGAAGAGGAAGAGAAAAATCCCCCACCCATTGGACCGACAGAGTATAAAAGGCAAGCAAGTGCTTTTCTGGTGACTGCCCTAAGCAGTGTCGTAACTATGCCAACGCGGTGCAGGAGCCCAAAAAGCTTGCACCCTACGATTCATTTGAAATCAATATTTTTACAAGTATTATTACCTTTCCCAGTGTTAAAATTAACCCTGGCATGGAATTATAACATTTAAATGTTTCTGCAAAAATATGTGAAAACGTAATATAGGTAAATAAATGAGTAAAGTATTGAAGCTATTGTTGATATAGTTAAAACTAATTTTGATGTAATTATATCACATTTTACGAAATGTTCTCATTGTTTTTGGGCCACCCTGTATATTACATACACGCACGCGTATACAGTGAATTTATGTCAATAATTATTAATAAGTTGGTGCAATTTATTTTTGAAGGGAACCAATTTGTCGTTGAAAACGTCAAGTTATCAGAAGAATTTACGATATTATATATTTGGATAAAACAAATTATCTGAACTTAGTTTAGTCTGCTTTTAACAATTTTCACATTTGACCGTAATATCGAGGTTCTGCCGCATTGAGGTCGTACTTGGTACGGTTTACAACGGGGACCCGTGCGCCGGCCTTGGGCTACACGATCCACACGTATACACGAGTGCTCGAGAAATTCATTCCGATCGATAATGAAATCGTGCTTTCTCGCTCACTTACGAATGGAATATCAAATACAAGACGGAGACGGATATAATTTTACCGTTATGTGCTTAGTCATAAAAACCGGTTCGGGGATTATTGCGCACACGAAATTTACGAACATTAATACTACCCACACATTCCTCACAGCATACGATACACGAACAGGTTTTATCTAATACACTCCTAGTTGTACCACTACCAGTGCGCGTACAATACAACCAGCGAAGAGAGAAATGTTAGCTACAGCACGTATGACGTAATGATGCTTTATATTCGTGTGAATTAATTTGGGCCCTAAAAAGGGCCTTTTGTTCCTCGCTCGCATTGCGGTGGAGAGGGCGAGCGGCGGGGCAGCTCAAGCGCGCTCTCCGCGGATGCGCCTGGCCAGCTGGATGTCCTTGGGCATGATGGTGACGCGCTTGGCGTGGATCGCGCACAGGTTGGTGTCCTCGAACAGGCCGACGAGGTAGGCCTCGCTGGCCTCCTGCAGGGCCATCACGGCGGAGCTCTGGAAGCGCAGGTCGGTCTTGAAGTCCTGGGCGATCTCGCGCACCAGCCGCTGGAAGGGCAGCTTGCGGATCAGCAGCTCGGTGCTCTTCTGGTAGCGGCGGATCTCGCGCAGGGCGACCGTCCCCGGCCTGTAGCGGTGGGGCTTCTTCACGCCCCCGGTGGCCGGGGCGCTCTTGCGGGCCGCCTTGGTGGCCAGCTGCTTCCTGGGGGCCTTGCCTCCGGTGGACTTGCGGGCTGTCTGCTTCGTGCGCGCCATGGCAGTGTTAACGTAGAATACGGCGCGCGCTGCGTCGGCGGCCTATTTATAGCGACACACGCCGGCGAGTCGCGAAGGGGAGAGCGATACCGGAGCCAGCGGCGGCGCGTCAAATCATCGCCTCAGCGCATGTGCGTAAATATTGGCTTTTTAAAATTATTTAGTTTATTTTTGATGCAACCAGAAATATGAATAAAGCAGTCATACCTATAAATATTTTCAGTTCAGTCCAGTGCAGATAATTCGGCGTTTGTTGTTTATACATTTCTAAATATATCAAATTTACAAATTTGAGGTCGAGTTCTGTTCCGAGGTATTGGCTCAATACAGCATCATTAAAATGTTTATGATTTTTTTTACTAAGTATGCTTATATTAATATTAATTAAACTGTTATTACAAACAGGGATTTGACTCCATTGTACATCAGTACACCAATTTAATATATGCTCGAAACCATACAACTAGTTAATCTATCATTGCTCCTAATATTTACAAAAGCTGATATGTACTAAATAATTAAATAGTAATAACATATAAAAACACAGTAAAACAAGAACAGATACATAATAAAAGTGGTGTGATTAAATAAGATATGCTTACTTATACTAATATACTTAGCAAAATGTATTTTAATTTATAAAAGAAATGCTCAACACGCTATGGCAGACAGTGACCAGTACATAAAAACACATTTTAGCTTAATACCAACTTACAAAACAAAAACAATAAGCGCGTTCAATGTAATATATTGATATATGCATTACTTGAATTACATTATTGAAAACATATAAATGAAATAATCCATAATATGGATAAGGATAATTATTACAATTACGCTAGCACCATCTGTGTGCCAGTAGAAACTTTAATTGCTTAGTTCCAAAAACTTCCACAACAACGCGGATGCGGAGATTTTAGGTATTCAAATTGCTATCTTCTATTTTAAGGTAGTGTCTTACTCAAGTCACTGAATTAAAGATTCCTCTCGGTCGATCCGTTTTGTACGGAGTCGTTATTTATGCTGTTTTCTTAACAGAATAACATTTGAAAGGCTTACAAATCTTTGAAGTGTCCACTTACTCTTTTACTAATTCACAAATTTTACTATCTTACTGTTTTTAACGTGTCGTTTTGATGATCGTTCTTCGCGTTCGAGGTGCATTTAGTGCATGGATTTATTTTTGATTTGGGAAAAACAAAAAGCAATTGGCAGAACTATTTCCTACGTTAACCGTTAATAAAATTAATTATTTTCTTTAGTAACGTGAAGGATTTTCAAACAATAAAATAATAACGTTCAGTCATTAAAAGTGTTCTTAAAAACGTACATTAATTTTTTATGTTGATTGTTATATGGGTAAGACGGTATAATTTTACGTTAAACTTAAACTTTAAAAACACTGAATAGTACTCAAAAATTACAAAAGACGTTAGTTAAACGAAAGTTCATAACCCTAAGTACAACATATATTATATATGATTGTATAATACCATTGGTAACATCATAACCTATATCTATACCTACTGCACACCACTGGATATATGTAGATACTTTTAGCAAGCGGAATACGGTTACTCGTTATGTGCTGAACCCATCCCGGTCCCAGGAAGAGACCCAGGAGTAACCTTCAATTCTCAGTTGATATTTCGCTCGCATATTGAAGATATTGTCAAGGTCATTAGGGTCACAAAACCATTCGAATCGCAGCATACCAGAGTACGGCTCTCCAAACGGGTGACCTCATTATGCAATATACAATAGAGCAGGATTAAGCTGAAATCTAGAAACATATCGCGAATCTTTGAAAAACAATATTCCTGATCTTCTGTATCTGTGCAGAATTGTTACCAATCCATTAGACAGCTGCTCATTTGGGAAGCCCAATACCTACCACACCAATATCGCTCGCTTTAATCCGATTCCACGAACGGATAGATTGTGTGATGACAGAAGAAATACAGATTTATGGAGATGCTTACTTGAACGTCTCCATTTCGGCTCAAGTCGGCAACTTGTGGAACTATCTTAAAATAATTACTATCTTCTAAAGTCAACTGTTAATTCATTTCTTCAGCAGAATGATTGTAAGGAATGCAGAATAAGAATCCGGTGTGCTTGTTTACAGATTCAAGGCAACTCGTGTGTTGAAGTTCTATGGTCAATTTTGAGAAGTTAATTATTATGCGGAAACAATACATGAATGTAAGTATGTAACCATATATTTAAAAATTGAATTTATTTTGCCATTGTATTTTCGCTAAATTAAATAAATAAAAACATATAGACATGAAAAATGGGATTTGCTCGCTTCTAGCCGAAATTGCTGTCGAATGTTTTTTTGTATTGCCCGTAATGTGATTAAAATAATAATAACACGAGCCGCGCTGCCACTGACAGCGGCGCATGCGCCAGCCCCGGCGGCCGGCGCGGTGCTGCCGGATCTGATATAACGAGGGGTCACGGCGGCCGGGACGTATTCGCAGTTCGTATCGCCCGTTCGCTGTAAGCGAGCACCAGAGAGTCGCGCCACTGCACTGCACCACACTGTACCATGACCGGCCGCGGGAAGGGAGGCAAGGGGCTGGGGAAAGGGGGGGCCAAGCGCCACAGGAAGGTCCTCCGAGATAACATCCAGGGCATCACGAAGCCGGCGATCCGCCGCCTGGCCCGTCGCGGCGGGGTCAAGCGCATATCCGGCCTGATCTACGAGGAGACGCGCGGCGTGCTGAAGGTGTTCCTGGAGAACGTCATCAGGGACGCGGTCACGTACACCGAGCACGCCAAGAGGAAGACCGTCACCGCCATGGACGTGGTGTACGCCCTCAAGCGGCAGGGACGCACCCTGTACGGCTTCGGGGGTTAAGCGGGGCGCCGCCCTTCCGCCGACCGGCGACCGTTCCGCCGCTGGATCCCAACGGCCCTTTTTAGGGCCACAAATACCTCACGTTCGATACCGCAATAGTCTCCTTCCACGCTTAACATTTGTGGGTAACAAACAGCGAGCTTTTTATTGCTTCACTGACCTGACCTGACCTGACCGCGGCAGCACGATACATTTTTAGTTGTGCCTTTAACTGAGCTCGTTTCGTAATTAAGGTTTCACGTTGATTGCAGGTAATTTCATACAACAATAACTCTGGTTCAATGGGATCTAAGGACAAGAGAAGGAATTGACTTATCTTTGATTGTATCTTGGTCCAAACACCTACGAGTGTTTGATAGAAACAAATATTGTTTTTTTTCATTTAACATGAGACCAAAACAAAAAGTTATACATTTGTGTTTAAGGGCCCAGGTTTACCTTCCCAGTTTAAAATGCGAGGTATTTTTTGTGTATTTCACGCTCAAGGTGAGACAAATAGTTAAACAATTAGCGATATTAAGGAATGTTACCATCACGCCCCGCATCCATTACATCTTCTCATACAAACTCGACGATGATGGAGGCTTCCAACAGGACCATCTGGTTTACGCGGATGTCCTCTACTTCTGGTGCCATAACTTTACTAAGATCAGCTTTACATTCTTTCCTTATTTCTTCATTCTTTACTCTGTCACAAATGGATCTGCCACATATACGCCTAAGTGATCTCATTTCCACTGCATTCAGTCTACTTTCGTTCCTCTTCTGCCAGCTCCAGGCCCCACTTCCATACATCAGTCTTGGTACCAGGACTCCATTTTGAACCGCTATTCTTGCCTCAGTTGACAAGTTCCCATTAACTATAATTCCATTCAAAGCGCCGTTCGCTTTATTCCCTGCAGTCACCCACCTTTCTGTCTTCCCGTTTCTATCAAACATACTTCCCGAATACACAAACTCATCTACTGGTTCCAAACATTCATCACCTCCAAGTATTTAGCGCGGTGTCTCGCTTTCCTCCTTCCCGAATACCATCCCTTTCGACTTGGGGTCGCTTTCCTTGCATCCATCGTACATTCTACTCACTAGCCTCTGTAGTTCTTGTTCATTATTCGCTATTAATACTGCATTATTAAAGAATGTTAATTTACATAATAATTAATATTAATACACACGATAGATACAATTATTAATATAGCGAGAGAATTATTTTAAATGAACTATCAGACGATTCAAAAAGTTACTAAGTATGAATTGGAATTCGATTGGAACTTGTAGTTACTCAAGGAGCGGAATAAGATTTATATTATGAACGGATGTTATAAAAATAAGCTCAAATGTCTCGCACTCGGGTCTCTGTTTATATATATATTATTTATTATATTTTAGACCAGTTTGACATGTTGAAAGGGTCAGAAATCCGGAGAATTTTGTCTGCATATGCATTGCAGAATTGCATTTCTGAATATCAGGAATTGTACAAAAAGAGTTTACTTTAGTTTAGCAGAGTTTAATCACGGATTATATTGTCAAAAGGGAAAATCAACATGCGAAGTTGAGGCTAATTTTATTTGTAAATAATCATCTCCAGGACACAGATCTGATGCGCTGACTATCTCTTCTAGTGATGAAAGTGATTTGAGAACCAGTTCGCAAATTATGCCCAACATTGTCATATAGCGATGATAATTCTTAAGAAAAAAATATGCAATATATATATATATTTTTTTTATAAAACTTTTACACATAAATTTGGAAGGAATATGTTAAGATTATATTTTTCTGAAATTTAATAAACTTTTTTCGGTATATTTTAACTTTTTGAATTAGTTTTATGCGATTTTAGAAAATTATGGAACGTGTCTTTTATTTTTATATTAGAATTACAGAACGTATCTAGCGCATAAAAAGAGACCCGAGTGTATTTTGGAAACGAACCAAATATATCTGTGGCACTCGCGGCGCAGTCCGGGATCTAGCCGATTTTAATATACACAATGAAAAATGTAAGCAAAAAAACAAAATGCCCCTCAACTAACAATAGCCGGCCGCCAGCTGCTCCGCTACTCATGGTTCAACGGGGGGATAAGAGTGGAATGTTTCTATATTATATCCTCACTTATTTGTGTAATTACCTCCGACCAAACTAACAGTACCCCGCGCTACCAACAGCTGCACACCAATCTGCTACTGAAGAGCCCGACTTCAAGAAAGGAACCAGATTAGCCACATGTCACAGTCAAACATCATAAATAGAATAATCAAATAATTAACAAAACAACATGACGTGTCCATCTTTTGCGTGTAGTATTCGGTTGGCGGCCCTGAAAAGGGCCTTTTATGTTAGCGCGTGTAGTTGCGTCTAGTATACGGACATGCGCGTTCCATGTTCGGTCAGTACAGGCGGTGGTCGGTAGGTGTAGATCCGCGCGCTCACGCTTTCTTCTCGGTCTTCTTGGGCAGCAGCACCGCCTGGATGTTGGGCAGCACTCCGCCCTGGGCGATGGTCACGCCCGACAGGAGCTTGTTCAGCTCCTCGTCGTTGCGGATGGCCAGCTGCAGATGCCTCGGGATGATCCTAGTCTTCTTGTTGTCCCGAGCGGCGTTGCCGGCCAGCTCGAGCACCTCGGCGGCCAGGTACTCCATGACGGCGGCCAGGTAGACGGGCGCGCCGGCGCCGACCCTCTCGGCGTAGTTGCCCTTCCTCAGCAGGCGGTGGATGCGTCCCACGGGGAACTGGAGCCCCGCCCGGTTGGAGCGGGACTTTGCCTTTCCCTTCACTTTGCCTCCTTTGCCGCGTCCGGACATGATTCAACGTTCGGTCGGTTATCTGGTTATCGACTAGTGGCAGGCAGCTGCTGCAGCGGCGAGCTCGTCGGGAGTTTGATGCCCCAGCCGATCTGGCCGCGCTCTTTACGCGCTCCGCGCCGGGGAGGGAGCGCCGCTCGGCTGCGGGGGGGGCCGAGCCGATCGTTTCCGGAGAAACGCGATTGGTGCCCCGCCGCGAAACCGTAGCCACCGCGAGCTCTGTGCGCCGTTCAGAGCGATACATATAATCCGTTCTGAAAAATATTCTCCACTGAAAACTGATAACCGAGAGCCATGCCGCCCAAGACCAGTGGAAAAGCAGCGAAGAAGTCTGGCAAGGCCCAGAAGAGCATCTCCAAGGGCGACAAGAAGAAGCCGAAGCGCAGGAGGAAGGAGAGCTACGCCATCTACATCTACAAGGTGCTGAAGCAGGTGCACCCCGACACCGGCATCTCCAGCAAGGCGATGAGCATCATGAACAGCTTCGTCAACGACATCTTCGAGCGGATCGCCGCCGAAGCGTCCCGCCTCGCCCACTACAACAAGAGGTCCACCATCACCAGCAGGGAGATCCAGACGGCCGTGAGGCTGCTGCTGCCGGGCGAGCTCGCCAAGCACGCCGTCAGCGAGGGCACCAAGGCCGTCACCAAGTACACCAGCTCCAAGTGAGCGCCTCCTGATTGATGATGATATTACAAACTCCCCGTCTCTGACCCGAACACCGACCACCGTCGACGATCTACAAAAGGCCCTTTTTAGGGCCGCCAATTTGTTCTCACGATATACCCCGCCAGATGAACACGTCGCTCGCTTTGTTGCTTTTGATTATACAAGATGTGTATTAAAGTAATACATTGAGAAATATATATGATAAAATGACTTACCCTCCTCTCCGGACACGCCCCTGCTCTTTTCTTCTTCGTAGAGTGTAGTAGAGGTGAGGCGCTCTATCCTCCGCTGTATCATTGTATTGTATTATAATCTTTTCACCATACATATTTAGTACAAACGTTTATACTTCCGTTATAAGGTAACATCCTTTTACTATAAGGCCCTGAATACCATATTTATCACAGTATTCTTTCAAAAGCGTACCAGACTAGGAATCGGAATTAAAACACCATTCATTACCTGTAGGTAGCCAATTATTAAATTCAAATGAAAACCTATTATGTACTACGATGATAATAGCTTATATCCGCTCAACCTAAACCACCTCTTGCAGGTGGATTTATCATGTTCTTATAGCGTACAGCTTTTTTCTCGTATCATTCATTAATTACACAACTAATAGTCAAACAATCAAAGGATTTGAGGAATCAATTGGAATTTGATTCCCGTTTTAGAAAGAGATCCAGATTCGAATCCCGGTGGCGCAACAACAATATTTTTCGATAAAATTGATTTTATATGTATATCTTTCTAATCAATACATTTAATTAGTATGTAAAATATCACAGACCTATGTTCTGAATAATTACAACTTCACAATAAGAATGTGTTCTCCTAATAAAAATATTGTTGTTGCGCTACCGGGATTCGAACCTAGATCTCTCTCCAAACCGGGGAGGGTGCATTATCCAACTATGCTACAGCGACATTATTTTAGACGACAAATTTGAATTGTTGATTCTGGTGTCTGCTGATCGGTTTACTCAAAGGTATTTGAGATTCCGTAAAAACAAAGTAGATGGTTTTTAAATAAGTTTTATTTATTTTATTTTAATATTAGAAAATATAATACATTTTAGAATTATCAGTAAGATATATATACATTTCATTTAACATTTATTCCTTCTCCATGAGAGTAGGACTCGTGTATAGAGAAGGAGTATGTACGAGATAATTTATGTCTCAGTTAGTCCGTGTATATATTTTTTTTACTTCAGATACAAATTGATAATAGTCTGTAGATTGTTAAAAAATGAAACGATAGATGTATTCATTTGAATTATAGGTTCGAAAATTTGTCGTCAAAAATAATGTCGCTGTAGCATAGTTGGATAATGCAGGCGCAAGAACAATATTTTTCAATAAAATTGTTTATATATATATATATATATCTTTATATAATAATTAATACATTTAATTAATATTTAAAACATTATGTATTTGCGTTCTAATATAAACATATTATATACTGCACAACACACACGCGCAATCTTCTTTTGTTTATAGGTAAATTATAATTATATTTTTATTATCTTTTCATCATTCATATTTTAATTTATTTTTGAAATACAATTTTTCCACCAAAAATGTAGTTCATCTCTAAAATCATTGCAGGATTTTTAGCAAAGAAACATTTCTTTAACGAGTACATAATTATTTAAAATATTTAGTACAAACGTTTCCGATATACGGCACGAGATGTTTTAAAAATGTAACAATCCTTTTTCACAATGACCTCAGTACAACTTACGCTTATTGGTTTAGTAATTTGTTACACACGTGCAATAATACAAAACTATGAAGACTAACCTACGATACTATTTTTTTTTTCCAATTCCTTACAGTCTACGATACAGTACTCTACATGCGGCTAGACCGCCAAATCTACTGCTACAAGTGCATCAGCGCTAGTCGCTTTGACACTTTTACTAACTACCTTATTGTAATAAACATCATAAGTGTTTTATATTAATACATGAATTGGAAGGGTAAACAATTCTGGTAAAAAACCCTCTAAACAATTTACTGGAAGTTGAGTGCTTCAAATGAACTAGGCAAATGTACAGTGCCGCCTTATTCTATCATAATACTTATAAGGTAACTAAAATAAATTACTACTACACTTAAGAATATTGTTTTATTGTTACAGAGTCATTTATTGGAGAGTTCAGTCGACGCTGTCCGCTTCTGTGTGCATCTCGGTCCGGAGGATCGAGCGCGTTACTTCGCTTCAGGAAATAGTGCCTGGGCAATCTGTGTTTGTATCTGAAAGGCATGAGACTTAATACAGATACTACTTGAAGCTTTCTTACTAGATAACTCTAATTTATGCACATATACAGGATGGCCCATAAAAAGAAGAGAACATCTCGCGAAACACACGAGTTATTTCAAAACATAATATAATTAATTATAATTCTTAATGTAATTTTTTTGCACAATATTTAGCTAATCAGAAATCATCAAAACACCCCATATTGCATCATCTACTGGGCTGTTCGGTGGCCACACGCCTGTCTCGATGAAATTAACGTTCTCACGACGAAGAAAGTTGATTGTATTTCTGGCTGTGTGAGATGGATCTACTCCAGGCTTTATTTTGAATTTCTTTGATCATTTTCCTAGCACCCCGACGTTTTTTAATTCGCAAATTTATGATCAGAATACGGTCTTATGTAGTGATTTTTGTCATTCTGGGAAACAATTTGAAAAAAAAACAAATATAAACAATGGGAAAATTAACAATCAAAGATGGCTGACCGGAAATTGTCGAAACAAAACGTAATATAGGTAAATAGGCAAGTAAATAAATTAGTAAACTATTGTTGATATATCACATTTTACGAAATGTTCTCATTTTTTTGGGCCATCCTGTATATATTGCAATCTCTTTTGTTCTGTTCCGTGAGTTGTTTTGTGTGAATCGCATTACATTACTGAGGTACATATATTCCTGCAATATAAAACGTAATCGAATTTTCTTGTAGATTATTATTATTTTTATACGACTAGGCTTACAAGGCCAACGTCGTAATTACATGTAATTCTCATAATTACATTATTTTAATAATCATCCGAGCCGTCTATTGCTTTCTCACGTCAATGGCAGTAATAAATCAATTAAAAAAATACTCAAGCTAAACGAGCTCATCTCCCAGCGGCCGGGTGTACGGGGCTGTCGTGGTTGTGTTACGTGGGGCCCGTTCTCCGCCCTCTGGCTTTCGATCCGCGATCCCAGACCGTCGGCGGGTGGGTTCAAAGTTCACCCATGGTCTTCATCCGTCTCTCGGCAAGCTCGCGGGGTCGATGCCACAGCGATATTGAGATTTATGGCGTTTTTAGTGGCGCCCAACGCGAGGTGTTGAACGCATTTCCGCATTAAAACCATCACAGCAATCGCCGATGGGGGCCAGCGGCGCCGCCGGGTCCCCGCGGGCCGGGCGGGTCGCCCTCTCTGCTCGTCGGCCGATCGCCACCCCCGGCAAATGTCTTGCACGGGCGAAAAACGCCAAAACATTCGAAGTCTGAAGCATAAATGAGAGCCGTTTTCATGATCAAAATCGACACGAGAGTATTTCGCGACTACGACACGGTATTCACAGGCGACGAATTCGAAAAATAGCCGGCGAGCCGTGCCACCTACCGAACGAAGAGAAAAAGTTCCTGTGAGTTACAAGGAATAAGAGAAGAAATCTAATCACGCGAAATGGCCGACACACTGACACCCGCAGCAGCGTCCCCGGCCAAGAAGGCGAAAGTCTCCGCTAAGAAGCCGTCTCACCCGAAGACCTCCGAGATGGTAAATCACGCGATCACAGAGCTGAAGGAGCGTGGCGGTTCGTCACTGCAGGCGATCAAGAAGTACATCACGGCTAACTACAAGGTGGACGCTGTCAAGCTGGCGCCTTTCATAAAGAAGTACCTCAAGGGCGCCGTCGAAGCGGGTGCTCTCATCCAAACCAAGGGCAAGGGCGCATCCGGATCGTTCAAGCTGGAAGCGAGTAAGACAAGCAAAAGGCCGGCCGCCAAGGAGAAGAAACCGGTCGCCAAAAAGCTGACGAAAACTAAGCCCATCAAAAAGGTCGCAGTCAAGCCCAAAAAGGTCGCGGTCAAGCCCAAGAAGGCGGCGCCCGTCGCCCGCTCTTCGCCCAAGAAAGCCGCCAATAAGCCAACGGCGAAGCCAAAGACCCCCACCAAATCAAAGAAGACCGCCAAACCGCCGACTAGGAAGCCGAAAACTCCCAAGTCGAAGAAAGCGGCCGCGGCGCCGAAAGGCAGACCGGCCGCTAAGAAGCCCGTCAAGAAGTAGACGGACACGTAGAAGCGATGATAGCTAAACCACCGGCAAAAAGAAAACAACCAAACACCACCAGCAAGAACAATAAAAATTCAAATTTGCACAATGAGATGCAGAGAAAGACACAAAAAGCCCTTTTTAGGGCTACCAAATATTTTATACGATAATGGCCATTTGCGGTCTACTCAAACACAGACACAAATATAAATCAATTGGTGAACTTGAATATTAGTTTCGGTTTGATTGTAATGGCCCTTATATTATAGTCGGTCCGGTACGACTTCTTCTAGTGCCTGTCCGCTTAACAAAAGTTAACAACCAAGTCTCAAATCAATCATCGGCTTGCAAATAAGGTAATTGGTATTTGTAAGGTAAGGTATTTGCAAGCCGATGCTTGATCTTGAGACTTGGTTGTTAACTTTTGTTAAGCGGACAGGCACTAGAAGAAGTCGTACTGGACCGACTATAATATAAGGGCCATTACAATCAAACCAAAACTGATAGATGTAATTAACTTGGAACAAGTCCAGCAGTATATTTATTTTGGATCATGTATCTCATTCCAAGAATATCCCATGAATGAAATAACAAGAAAGAAGCTTGCACTGACTTCCTTCTGTCAACTAAATTACTTATTTAAAAGTAACTTAACAATTTACCTCAAATAAAAGGATTTTAATCACTGCATACAACCAGTTCTTATACACAGAACCGAAACCTGGATGCTAACATCAAGAACGTATGGAATGACGGTATAACAAAGTATGGAAAGATTCACGCCAGGTTATGCTAGAAGAGACCGAAAGCGCATTGAGTGAATATGAAATCAAAGTTGGAAACATTATCAAGATTGTAAAAAAGGGTGCGTCAGAGTTACAGACGTTCATTTGATTAGACGAAACGTACCCTCGGTATAGAAAAACCCACAAGACAGTCTGGGGTGACGAGATTTGACACCATTCTAGAATGCCTTGGCAGCAGGGTGAAAAGGACCCCCCCCCTTCAGCTGTTCTTTATTATTAAATACACCCGTAATTCCTATAATGCGAAAATATATTTTGGTCCTCATGGTTGAAACCATAAATTTCTACTGTATTTAAAAAAAAACTCATGTTACATTTTATTTTCCCTTCATTGTGTATAAGTTGTACGCCAGGATAAAAGAGTGTGGTGTTCTATCCTCTCTGCCTACCCTTATGTGGAAATAGGGCAATGATAGTTAGTTATTACATATATATTTATTAATGCTTAATTGCATTGTGGTTTCTAAAACCGATTGAACAGGGGCATGCACTCTATACAATCAAAAAAGCTGTGCATAACTATAATCTTTGTAAAATAAATGTAAACTAAATATTATTATTTTTGATATATATATATATTAAGTATGTAGATCTAGATGAAAATAATTCAGCTCTCATGTTAACGTGTTAACTAAAACAGTAAAACTCTCGGACTAATTTAAAATTGACAAATAAAGCTGTGCATGTGTTTTTTTGCAAAATCTGTCCCAGACTTATACGAACTAAATGCAAGTTCCATGTTCCGAGTACATGTCTTCGCTTGAACAGACGTGTTGCAAAACGCTTCAAGCGTGTCTTCGAAGCAGACTTGACTGTATGCATTCCGATACACTTTAAACGTGGTATTATTTTATATTATAAAATTTTTTAGCTCCTTTAAAAACAACTTGAAAAACTTCCCAAGAATAATATTAATAATACACACTCACACAGGTATACTGATATAAAAACATGCTTCTGAATGCAACCTCTAATGATAATACCCATCGCTTTTACAGCATCAATATTAGTAGCATAACCTAAGTCCATGCCTAGTGCACGCCGCTGCGATTGAGTGACCATCGATCCCAAGACCTACTGCTCCCAATTAATCTTAACTTAAGTTCGTCCACATACAAGGGACATTAATTCACCGACCACCCAAATGAGGCCTAGTGGATAACAATGCTCGTTTTTGTTAAGTGTATTAACAAATGTGTCCCAGAATCACATTGAAGTTTGGCCAAATAAAAGATCGTGCTAAATAATTCATGTTTTGTTTTAAACAGTTAAAGCGATAATTATTCCCCACAACAGTAAAAACCCTAATAGTAATTAATTATTTAGCTGTTTTAAATCTACATACCGTTTACACATTTACTTGTAAAAGTATAAAATATTACATACTCTGAAGCCTAAAGCCATATATTTATAGTTGTTCAGTTTTATTAATTTTTCTCCCAACTTGCTAAAAGAACTCACCGCTCAGTTATCTAAATGGCAAACTGCTAATTTGTGGTTAGATCATTTCAAAAGAGAAAAGAAAATAATGATTATGCTAATTTTGGATGACAATGTGATTCCATGTCATTGTCATTGTTCGCATGTCTTACAGGGTGCCGGGTTCGACGAACCCCTTGCCCTACCATCGGTAGTATGCCTTTGAGGCCTGAAAAATTTTATTATTAGAATTAAAACAAATTTAGTTACAAGCTGCATTAATAATCAGGTTGCAGGAAACTGCTAGCTGGCGCAGTGAGTTAATCCTCTGAGAGGACGGATTTTGGACGTTTATATCGCGACGGTGCGTTCAAGTCGTGTTTAGCTAACGAATTGATGGTCGGATTTGGGTGCTTCTCGAGTCCATCGTAAAAACGTTTGGAGATTTGTGTGATGTACTCTTTTACGGGGAGAATGGCCGACTCTTGATGAAGTTGTGTAAGCCTTATCCATTTGGGTGCATCCAGTGGTAACCGGATGCACTTATTCTGGAAGGTTTGCAGTTTTTTCATGTTTGTGGGAGCTGCGTGGCCCCAGATGGGGGCTGCGTGTAGGAGTATAGGCCGTAGGACGGTCTTGTATAAGAGGAGTTTGTTATCTGTGGCATGTTTGCTATTCCTGCCGAATAGTGGATACATAGCGCAGAGTGCACGTGAGGCAGCGCTTACTTTATTGTGAATGTGGTTGCTCCACGTGAGTTTGGAGTCATGCTAATTTTTGTGCAAAAATTTTGGGTAGCGGAAAAGACAATTAATAATTTGGCGCCAACATATAAAATACAATTTTAATAGTGATGAGCTAAACCGTTATTTTAACCGTTATTGTGATATTTGTGTTCGATTGTAACAATGATAAGTAACTGATTATTCGTAATTCAGTGAGCAATCACAGATATACTGGAAACTAAATCTCTAATAGTAAAATATCAGTTACCAATCATCGTTATAAAAGAAATACCAAACACACAATCACAATAACAATAACGTTTAGCTCGTCACTAAATTTTAATAAATTAAACAATCCTTAAGTTTCTCAAAGTTACAAATTGAGCTTGTAATAAGAATTTTTGTAAATTTAAAAATGTGCATTTTCAAAACTAACACCTAAAATCAAATTCAAACAGCAATTAGAAATAACTTAGTAATTGAAATTGAGTACATACCTATTGGATAGAACCTACAAATTTCATTTATTAAATATCTAATATAGTGAGCTGTAAAGATAAATAATAAAATTACTCGAATGAGACATTAATTTAGATAGACGGTGAGACGTAACATTATTACTGATTCTTTCCGGAATGCACATTGATAGGCTTGTTAGTTAAAACTTCAATAATATTTAGCATAATCCTCCCAAAATGTTTTTTGAGGCTATAATCCAGTTTCAGTTTCACCTGAGTAAGCCATAAGACAATTAGTTAATTATATTTTTCCAAAAACAATTGTTGTAGATGTGCAGTTGAGAAAAGTAATTAACCTTGAAAATTATTAAAATTATTGTTTATTGCAATGTGGGTGATTTTTCCCTTTCTTAATTTTTTTGGCATTTTGGATAATTAATTATGCAGGACAGCTGTACATTATTCTGGAGTGACAACATTAAGGCATTTTAAATTTTGACAGTTTGTAAAAAATGTAGACCAGTCTAGATGAGATCCTTGATGGATTTTAGATAAAAGAGTATACTTGATTTTAATCCGTCACAATATTTCAATCCAAAATGTCATTATGAATAGTTTCAACTAATTAATTAATTAACCCCTCATTTCTAAAAATCCCGGTAGAAATTCTGTGACTTCTGACCACTAACTTGTTTTAATATTGCTCTCCTTTATAAAGAAAATTAAAAACATCACTTAGAGATGCCGTTTTCTCGAAAAATTTAAAGAAACAAAGTTAACAACACAGCTGATTATACGCAGGATTTATTTCATTATATTATAAGTTGTTGACAAAATTAAATGCTTAGATTCAAACAAACACAAACTGGTTAGCATTAAACAAAAAAAAAAAAACAAGTAATTGTATTCAAAGACATTTCATATAAATTATTAGAAAAAAAAATTAAACAGTGTGTGAATATCAAATATCTCATGGGGATTTTGTGTAAAAATATTATTGCAATCTATGCGATGCAATAAAAATAATAATATTGTTTTCTCAGAGTAATTGTTTAGTCTTGAATAAGTCACTTTTTAATTATTTAAATAAGTAGTTTGAGCCCCTTATACCTTTTAAAACTTTGTAAACTAGGAGTTTCAGAAAGTCAGCTGACCTAGATTGCGAATCCTCCACCCGCCCGCCTGCGGCCTTGCAAAAGGGATGGGGTTCTCTGTAAATAAACAATCCAAGGTTCACACACAGATTTCTGATTTATAAAAGAGACTCAATTAGAAGTCTAAATTATATTTCAAATTCAGACAGTGTTCTTTTGTTTTGTACAAAATAAAAATCATGATTTTTATGCACCTTAACAATCAGACGTATTTCTTCCTAGTTGGTGCCTACAAATATATATATATTTTTTTATTTTGACATATATAACAGGTGCAAAAAAAATACAGTTTGTAACATATATTTTACAAACATTTTAAATGCATCGGCCAACTAGGCAAGCCAAATTAGGGCAAATTGGCAAACTAATACATTTTACAAAACCAAAACTCATTCAAGGCGAAACACAATAAGATCGAATACATAACATATAGCAAGTAGACGTGAAAATATTAAAAAATATATAAAAGAAGAGAGAAAAAAAATACCAATGTGCAATACAATATGTAATGTAAGCACATATAAGGTGGATGGAAATATGCAAGACTAAAACATACAAAAGTAGATATAAGAATTATTTCATTAAAGGTATAAAAAAGTTTACTAACTAACTAACTAACTTGAAATATCCTTTTTAAATGCCTTAATGTCGGTTAAAGTTCTAATTTTATTTCTTAGTACTCTTAACAACGTTTTTTATATTATATTATAACCCCCAAGATCAAATCTTCTATAAATTGTTACGTTTCATGGCACATTTTACCAGAGAAATCTCCGATAAAACATTTTCTGTGTTAAGATAAGATGGAGAATTGCAGAAAACAGAAATAAACATCCGAAATGCAATAGATTAGAGACAAGTTATTTCTTACCGCATACGGTAGCTTCTAGATTTGTGGTCGGCAGTCTGACGTTCATAGATATTTAGTCTAGATAACCACTATCCATTATAAATCGTACGTGAAAAAATACATTACTATGATGGTTCATCGCAACGCTCCACTTTCCGACTGACAAGCTCCACACACCAACTGAACATTGAAACTGAAATGTATAAAATATTTTTGAATGCAACGAAATTCAGTAAAAATACACAAACTATCGGCTAAGAACTAAGAGCTGTCAGCTAAGTAAACAAACAGTCACAAACATAAACGGACAACACCGGGGAAAACCATCGAGGCAGAGGGCGTCAAGTCCTGGCCTCGTTTTGTAACCAATTCAATTAATACTGAAAGAACATCATATTGCTAAGATTGAAGAATCTCAAATTAATTTTTATTACACTATTTGAGTTCTGACGATAAACTCGTACAGCTTTGCATGCAACTATGTCACGGGAGTCGATGTTAAGTAGAAGTTTCATGGCTGATTTGTTTTCTAATGAAACTAAATTTTGACATTACTGTAATCTTACAATGTGTACATTTTTTTACACAAGCTCGTCAGTCCAACACATTAATCTGTATGGTCATCCCATGCTCACCTGGTACAGTTTAAATTCTTGTACTATACACAATTTCCTTACACTTTATTTTTTTCTCTCTATCTAATCTTTTTTTTTATTTCTGTCGAATCTTAATTAAATAACACCACAACAGCACGAAAAAAACTGGAAACAGACTTCAGTCTAGCAAAGTAGCCAGAACAACGCTGTATATATCAGAGGTGGATTCTACTCCATCTCATACAATAAACTACGAGTATCTTATGTTTATCATATTATATTATGTCAATAAATAAATAAATACTATATGAGAGAAATTGTGAACTAATACCACCTATGGTTGTTATGAAAAAGTCGTAATTGGAGATTTATTTTATGTATAATAGAATTAATTCATTATTTCATTACTGTTCAACAGCTGGCGATGTTATATACAGAGAATGTTTGTAATCCATGTTAGTCAGTATTGGTATCGCAAGTGCTGGATTATTGGTATTAGCAAAAAATTGTAATGGTGTTGACGTATCAATTGTTAAAAAAATACTTAAGAATATGAGTTCAAAATTTGTCGACATCGTAATCGGTTGATATAGCGAAATAGTAATGCGTTTTCCCGGATAGTAAAAGTTCCGGTTTCGTATCCCGGTAGCACCCAAAATATTTGTCTGATAAATAGATTTTTTCTGTATACCTTTCTAATTGATTAATTTATTTTGTATTTAAAAATATCACAGAATTATATTCTGAAATTGCCACATTCACAACAAAAATGTGTTTTCATTAAAAATTATAAGTGCCTACGTATTCGTGAAAATTTTCCTAATAAAGAACGTAGAAGTTGATTATAAATACAGTTTATTTTTCAATTTTCTAAACGCCGGAATTCCGGTATTTAAAAATATCGTTATTGCAAAAACCTCGATATATACCTAGACATAAGTGTTATGTGCAAAGTAAAAAGGTGAAACGGTTTCTGCACATGCGCGGCCCCGCGCTTGGCTACTCCTGTTATTCACTCTCCGCCATATTTCTTTGTTGGGTTGCTTCAGAGCACTGACAGTCCAAGTCAGTCTTTTAATAAATATTTATTTATTAACGAGAATACATTTTTATTGTGAATTGGCTGTTTTAGAACATAGTTCTGTGATAATAAAACAAATTAAATTGATCAATTAGAAAGATAAACAGATAAAATCTATCTACGAACCCGGAACTTCTCCTATGTGGTAAAATACGTCACGATTTCGCCATATTAAACATTTAGGTTTCTGACAAATTTGTGACTTTCTATTATTTCATTTTAGATTTAGATTCATTATTTCCAACTTCTAATATTAGACTTTACATGTACGTTTTTTTCTACTAAACTTACAAAACAACAAATCGTCACTGTCAGCAGCGACACCACACATCTAAGAATTGTGTACTTTACAGGAGAAGATTTAAATGACTTTTGTTGAATTACTGAAGTATTACTTACCTTTGTAGAGTTGTAAAGAGGAGCAGATTATTTCTAAACTGAAACTGACCTAAACTTACGTCCGATTCTCTTGACTTGTGCGCAGTTGACAGAGAGGTTATAGATATGTGGTGATTACATTTCTTTGATTTGCACGCCTCTAGCGGACGCTATCGTGAAACTAGTGATATAGAACGATTCCTTGCAAAAATTGAAATCCAATGATTATACAAATATCTTAATTTGACGAAAAATTGAGATATGAGATGTTGTTGCTTGGGTGACGAGATATCATTTTATGAACTTGAAAACAATTAATTTAAAGTTAAAGTCAACCGGGTCATTGAAGAAGGATAAGTTAATATACTTCAATTAATAATTATACAAAATACTTTATTTAAACCTTTATTTATTGACAATTCAACATGTTTCGATACCTATGGTATCTTCTTCAGGAAACAATGTATACTAAAATTAAAAATACAAGCATAGATAAAAACAAAACTATAAAATGGTGAATAAGTAAGAACTAATATGAAAACAAGTTTAAAAGGTTATTTATAATTTTACGCTTGCTATAAACACTTTTTCTTATTTCTAAAATTTCATATTGATTTAACTGTAAACCCCTAGTATTCGTATATATAATTTCTAAACCCTTATTAATATCAAAGGAATGGTCACCAAAAGGTGATTGTAAAATTCTGAATAATTATTGTTATTTAGACATCTCAAATGCTCCTTAATTCTTATATCAAAATTTCTACAAGTTTTTTCTATATAAAAATAATTGCAATCAATACAAATTAATTAATATCGTCCTTATCCTTGTTATTTAATATATAATTCTTTAATTTGTTATAAGTGTAAAAAGTTGGTTGTATAGAATTTCTGATATTTTTTATAATTGAATTTGTAGTAAGACAATAATACGTGGGTAAACATATATAATATACTTTAGTTCAAAACTTACACCTTTCTTGGAATTAATAAATAAACGCCAGAGTTTGAATATATCGATGATTTTTGTCAAAACAGAGGTAAAAGAGATACGTAAGCAATACGGGTTAGGGACAGTATAATATAACCTAGTTCATGTATCATTCAATACGTTAAATGAGCGGAATAGAATACGCGCGGACTTGTCCCGTTAGGTTCCCGGACTTACTCATCGCCATCTTGTGCCGAAATAATAACATTTGGGATAGGGATTGTTTTGTTGCCCTCAAGTTGGACTTTGGACCTTTTAGTCTACAGCTAAAATAAGTAAATTAACCAAATGAACCACTTAAATATAGTTATGTAGGAACACAGAAGAAATTAAACTAAGATGAAGCACATTAGTGGATAATTAGATTTACACAACTTAAATGTTCTTTACATTAAAAATGATAGATATGTGGGTACCAAATTTTATTTGTATATTATTTATTGTGATTTTGTAGCGATCGGAATTCAAATCCACCGCCATCTCAGTCGGCATCGACGCTAGAGACAGCGTTGCCGGCTGCTGCTACAAGCCTGGCTCGAGAATTCACTGCCAGGCAGTCTCTCCAGTTTCATCATTTCACAACGGCGGTCTTGCCAGCCCGCGCTCGCCGAGCAAGACCGCCAATTCGCTTCATTTCATAAGACACGTGCACCATCTACATCTTCATTCGTTTATTTATTCATCCTATCTGTCTTCATTGTTCTTGTCATATCATACTTGTCATAATAAACCTCAACACACGCCAATCATATTTATTTCATTTAACCACCGTCCTAACCCCCAAAACTTTTAAGAGGATTTTGAATATATTTTACAGATTTTGGTGTTTTAACATGGAGTATTATTATGAAGTTTTTAGAAGATCGGAAGACGATCATTATTAACTTTTATATGAAAGCGGCCCGGCTGTCTTTGACAGAATATACAGGGTGGCCCAAAAACAGTGAGAACATTTCGTAAAATGTGATATAATTACATCAAAATTAGTTTAACTATATCAACAATAGCTTCAATAGTTTACCAATTTACTTACTTACCTATATTACGTTTTGTTTCGACAATTTCCGGTCCATCTTTGATTATTAATTTTCCCATTGTTTATATTTGGTTTTTCAAATCGTTGCCCAGAATGACAAAAATCACTGCAGAAGACCGTATTCTGATCAAAAATTTGCGAATTGAAAAACGTCGGGGTGCTAGGAAAATGATCAAAGAGTTTCAAAACAAAACCTGGAGTAGAGCTAGACATTACAGCAGGACGGAATTCCATCTCACACAGCCAGAAATACAATAAACTTTCTTCGTCGTGAGAATGTGAATTTCATCGAGCCAGGCATGCGGCCACCGAACAGCCCAGATTTAAATCCAGTAGAGTATGCAATATGGCGTGTTTTGATGATTTCTGTTTAGCTAAATATTGTGCAAAAAAAAATACATTAAGAATTATAATTAATTATATTATGTTTTGAAATAACTCGTGTGTTTAAAACAATATATGTTTTCTTTTTTAATTGTAGGATGGCTGCTTTCTGCATAATTACGTTCAATTATTCCTTACTCCTGCAGATGAGTATATGTATGTATTAAATCGGTTTTTACATTACAAATGTGAAATATAAAAAAATACATGTCTCTGACGCGTATATCATACCACGCCCCCAAAAAATATGTTTTTCTGGTTCAAAAAAATATTCATACAATCAGTTCTTTTAATAGAGATGCGTACACGGAATTATTTATATTTACAAACTAAGCTATACGCTTGTGTAATGAAAATAAGATTAACTTGCTAGTCTCCAGGAACGAGACTCGAACACCCCGACCGCCAGATTACTAAACGAGTGTATTAACCACTAAACCAACAAGCACGTCAAATTAAATACTTAAATCAAAAATGTCTAATTGTTATGTATTTATCTACACTCTGAACCAACATTTCTATCTTTTAATGTATCAACCTTTCGTTAACTAGAAATGATTTAACCCTTTCAGACCCCTTGTGCACAATTATGCACAAAACTTTCAAAGCATAAAACAAGTACTAATTTTATGTGTGTTGATACTTCTGCCTTATTTTAATAACATGTACATTATTTTCTCCCTGTGTTCACATATTGTGCATAATTATCCATATCATTAATTTACCAAAAAAACAGTAAAAAATATATAGTTTTGTTTTATTTAAGCTCTGATTGCACCACATCCATCTTTAATTTTTTTATCTCCCTTAAAACTAATTCAGGTCTGCAGTGGTTAAGGTAAGTTATGAGTTGGAACTATTATTTTTAATAGTTTTGCTTACGTCTTTTGTCTAATCATTAATTATTTATATGATTATCTTTTAAAGTGTACCTAATTTATTTTATCTTGTTAATTTATGTTTTCTGTAGACGGATGTGCATTGAAACAATTATTTAATATCATTCATTTTTTACTTTGTTTAACCCGTACATAACCCGGAATTGAGATTATCTCCTATGATTCCCAAAGGAGCATTATCGCCAAAATTGTGTTTACAGACTGTAGCATGTCCCTTCAGTGGTTAGATCGTATCTCAAGTTCAAACGAGAAAGAACTGAAAGTCTGCTCGTTTTAACACATTCCTGTGAACACATTATCTTGTACATTTTGTGCTTGTATTGTATCAATAAAACGATACTCTTCTCAAGTACCAAGTCATGATTTCAAAATCTCCCTGTTGAAACGTAAAATAATTAATAACATTTTAATCTTCCTGAACCCGAATAACCCCTATCGTGTGAAGCAGATATACATACCTAATGCGGATTCGTACCAAGTAATGATATAAGATATCGTAAGCTCTTTATTAATACCAACTTGTTACAAAGTTCACCGTAAGTGTTACAAGTTCGGCGTAAGATCGTAATAAAAGTAAAACTCAAAATGTCAATTCAAACAAGCTCAAAATAAATATTCAATACATTTGATGTCCTGACAATCTTACAAATATACGCAAAAAAAAGAATTAGAAATTCCGAAAACACAGCATATTAAATCTACGGCAGTGAACCATTAAATTTTACTTCACAAAATTATGCAACATACTGCCAATAGAAATAAAAAATAGAACAAATGGAGCGATATGAGGCGTTGCCTCAAAAAGTTACGGTACAATAATACTTTTTCGCAGGAAATATAAATCTCGGCTGTGGGAAATTTATATCTCCTGCAAAATGTACGGTTGTGTCGTAACTTTTTGGGACAACGCCTTGACAATGGCACTTGTGCTGAAACCTACAAAAAAGCGATCTAACTTAGAAAATACACCAGTTTATGTCAGTCACTCCCTTAAGTCGATTATTATTTGGCTGCTACTACCAGAATGTTATCGATCGTCGCCGATTTCGCAAACGAGCTAAAGAACAATGTAATTAACAAATAAGTAAACAAGATTAAGTATAAAATTGAGATTGGAAAATCTATGTTGAGACAGGTAATAGTGTGCAAATATTTGATTAATATAATTGTCAAAATCCCAGCGCTGCTGTTTTGCCACCACTACTAGCCCTTACTTTAGCGTCCAAGTTGCTTTTATATAATATTATGAATACTTTTTATCTATGTTTGGAACTCTATTCTCTGTGTTCAACAAAGAGTAAACAGATTTTGACGTTCGACAAATACATAACCTGATTTTTGACATTTCGAGATTCAAAAAACGCTAAATATAAATTCTTTAGAACCGAAAATGGATCCTTCATTAGCAAAGCCAGCAAAATTTTTTAACTTGAGATATCCGCTGTCTTTTGGCGTAATTCTCGCAACCGCCGGCGTAGCCTTCATATACCGGTAAAAAATAAATTAAACGGAGAATGTGGCCAAGTGTCACAGGATTCCTTCGTATTATTCTGAACTAACTATAATGTGAAATTTTATTTTCATCATCAAACCGGCATTAATTAAACATGTTTTACTATTATGTAAGAGTTGTCAAAATGTCTTGTCTATCTAAACTTCCTTAACTTAAATATATCTCTACTTTTACGTGTGCATAAATGTACCTACTTATTTCAAATTGTCAAGATATATAAAAGTGTATATGTGTAGCTTTAAACTATTTATTTCTACAAACGAACTGCAGTGAGCTAATAAATTCCATTGTGATAAAATAAACCAATGGAGCGTTTTGTTAATACATACTGTTTTTTTCCGAAAATAGGACACTGTCTTACTTTGTTTTTTGGTCCAAGATACGTGCTAGGGATGTTTTTACTTATTGTATGTTATTTTAATTTACATAGGTACCAGCGGCGGTCAGTGACTTTTTGTAGAAGGGATGCTGGATAATAAGTTTATACCCACTGTCAAATATACAAATCTATAGACTAGCCCACAAACAAGATGCAACTACTGACAAAAATAGTTTGTTAAGTTAGCTCTATACCTAAATCCTTTACGCTTCGCAACATCACTTACAGATCCATTTTTATTTATTTAAATGATGAATTAAATTGATAATCGAAAGGTATTCTATGTTTCAATGCTTCAGCTTCAAGTATTCAAGCTAAACTGTTAAAAATGTATCACAAATTCCTTAAAATAATCTGCTCGCTTCGTAATATGTGTGCTATTCTATGCATTAAACGTCGGATGCTGTTAACAAATGTGTATACGGTATTCGAAGACCTTGACAGGCGGAACTGAATCCACACGCGCGAAAGTTGAATACTTTCAAACTTTATGGATACGGAACAAATGACAGAATCACTCTTGCTGGTATCTGTATATTTACGCGATGTTCGAAAGTTGAGAATGTGTAAGTATTTCGACTCGCTCTGTGTCATAGTGTGTGTTATGACTGGTCTCTAAATGACAGGACGAATTTATTTACAGCAGTGCTGTTTTCGGCTAGAAACAAGAAGTCCAAAGTTTTTTGACTCTAGAACGCAAGGGATGCGGAGCATTCAAAGCATGTATGAAGCGACCGCGCCTGACAGGTGTCTATGGTGGATCTACAGAAGAATGCTCAAAATGAGCTGGATGGATTTGAATGAAGTTGTTACGGTTCATACTTCACCAACTGTTCTAACGCTAAAAACGAAAACAGCGAATTGTGTGAGTGTATAATTGAATTATTAATTAATTCTATAGATTTGTATATTTTATAATAGGTTTAAACTTATTATCCAGCAAGAAGTCACCGACCGCCACTGACACCTGTGTAGATTTTAATATTCACCCATTTTGCGTTCATGCTTCCATTCCATAAACAAAAAAAAGTATTTCAAAATTGGAAAAAAAACATCTCTTGAAAATTACATATAGTTGAATTGAACAAGTATTAGTACAAAAAATAGACACCTAAGAAATCTGCAGATACAGTGAAACCCTCTTAATAAGCTTTCCTACGAAATAAGTTTACATTCTTTGGTCCCGATAAAGTTCCATACAAATCATACCTTTTTTTAAGCTTAATATGTTTTCCTCTTAATAAAATTTCCCGCCTAAGTAGTTAAAATATTTCTAACAGAACTCAGTTTATCCTTACAAAAAAACCTTTGTAATACGTTTTTCGGCATAAGAAATCTTGTTTCACATTCTCAAAAATGAAAAATGAAAGTGGCGCAATAAAATTAGGGCTTTGGATTTTGACCCCATCATATAAATAAAAGATCTATCCACTGACAAAAACCATCATATTTGAATAAGTCAATAAAATTTACTGCCTTGTTTTAACGGCACCGCCGCCGGTGTAAATTATTTTTTGCACATGCGGATAATCCTCACAATACAAGAGCCGCATCGGTAATACTAATATCTTGTTTAATTTGTATTAATATTTAACTTTAACTAGGCAAATATTCCTTGTTTCCGCTACATTAATTTGGAAACAATGTTGAAAAAAACAAATAATATTTAATCGGATTGATCACATTCTGGAATCCTTTTTGCACTGAATTGATCAGTTTATAAGTATACTCACAGTTAATATTATTCTAATATTCTGCAAGCCTCATTTTTAAATTAGTCGTATTGATGGATGTATCTTTCTAATAGTTCCCAAAGATGCTCAATATGATTCAAGTCCGGTGACTAGAGGTTGGAGGACTAGGAAATGCAATTGCTTAAGAATAGGCTTACCATACGTCCCAGTTTGACCGGGATTATTTCACACATTGGTCTCGGCCGGTGTGGTATTTTGTCCCGGCATTTTATGGGTACCTGACTAAATTACAAGTCGAAAGTGTTCAAGGGATGTGTGCCTAAATTCAACAATGTCAGATAATCATATTTATGTGATTATTTCGATTAATTTGATTTGATTTTAAAATATATATTGAATACAAAAAATTAAATGTCATAGAATTTAGAGTGGCCAGATTATTTTTTGTTAGATATTAATAATGGATAAATTTCGCAAATATTTATTTCAAAATACGTAGACTTAAAGCTTAACATGATCTTGTAAAACTTTCAAATATTATTTTTCGTAACAGTACAATTTCCACATATTCCTTGAACATTTTCAACTCGTAATTTAGTCAGGTATTCACCCATAAAATATTGTGGACTAGGTCTGTTACATACTGTATATAAAGTTGAAAGTGTGTTCTTTATACTGTTCGACTGACAAACCAAATTTGGGCGTTACTTTTTAGGATCCCGCCCAAATCAAAGACGCCCCCCTCTAAAGATATAAATGTTTTACGTTGAATAACTAGGGCTGGCTAGGAAAATTTCAGGGCTGGGTGCAAAGTTATGGCATTTCTTAATTTTTTATTTACATCCATCGCAGGCTTAAAACTAATGCCTGAATATTTTCTAATTTTGTTTAAAATAAAATATATTAATGTACTTATTTATTTTGCAATAATATTGACTTGAATGAATATACGCAACAGTTTAATCATAGGGTACACACCGACATACTGGCACAATTTAATAATACCCAAAAAAATATTTCAAAAGGCTGCCTAATTGAATTAGGTTAGGACTGAATAATTTAGTAAAATTCTTCCCTTTTTCTTTATTCATCTGTTTTGAGCTCGCGGCTGGCTAGGTGTGCTGCTGTATTATTTGCATCTGCTTTAGACCGGCGCTGTGAATACCTTCTATTCCAAATTTTTTTCAATTGTATGACAAGAAAATAGTCACCGTATATCTCACCCTCTTTCTGCCTGGACCATTAGCAATCATTATTTTAAAATTATAACTAAATCTGAATACCGGGTAATGTTGGGTATGTACAGCTAGCACTACTTCATCCAATACTTATACTGATAAGTAATACATACATTCATTTGTTTCCAGTAAATCATTCTTCGGTGACTTGGATGAACAAAGAAAAGTTCTGTACGGAGAAGAAGACTTGGTCGGCGGACAACTCATACGACAACAAATAATTGATTCAAAAAATAAAATTAAAAAATTATAAACAGTACTGTATATATTGTTAGGTAAAGCTGTAATGTTATACAATAAATTTATCACTTAAGCAGATTTTTATTCTAAAACATATCACCCAGTGATTCTTCCATAAATTTTTTGTAGATCGACATAAATTTAGCGACAAATGCTTCCAAGTGAAAGATTTGTTTATTTCCCTGATGCATTCGATGTTCATAAAATGCAGCAAAACTGGCCACTTGACTTTTCATCTGCATGTCGCAGTTCATGACGAGTTCCTTTAATAATCCCCCGAAGATCATATCTGCAGGAATCCCGTGGACGAGTAATTCGTACAACCTGGTTCTCACTTCGCCTAGTTTCTTCGGGGACTGCTCCAGTAGAATCATCTTCGCCGTTTCCCTGATGAAAACTTGCCAGTCCGGCTCAGATATGGTTTGGTTGACCGTGAAGGGGTATTGCTGAACCTTGCAGGCCTCGCACATTAACAAAGCTCGCCGGAGATTTCTCGAAGAGCTCTGAGATATTCTCACTGCCAATTCTAGAGGTAAACTCAGTCCTTCCTTCTTGCAGGTACTTTGTAATATAGTAACTATCTCCTGCTCTGTTGGTGCGGGAACACGGATGCCTAGACATCTCGAACGAATAGCGGGTATAACTCGGGATGTAGAGTTAGCGCACAAAATAATTCTGCAAGTTGCTACATATTTTTCCATGGTGCGTCTTAATGCATGTTGAGCGTCTTTAGTCAACTCATCTACTTCGTTAAGAATGACAACTTTAAATTCTCGTTGACCAGAGGAGTCCAGTTGATGGGTTTGGGCTACATTCTTCACGAGATCCATTATTACCACCCGGTCGTATATGCCAACATCCGAAGGGTTGACTTCAATGTGATAGTTACTACTGACGGTGATAATATCTAACTTTTTTTTAGATGGTGTTGTAAAGCTCATATTTTCTTGGCGAAGTCTTTCAACTCCGGAGCCATACAGTTCTTTCAATAAACACATAATTCGAGTTTTTTTACCAGCTCCACAAGGGCCATAAACGAGAAGATGCGGAAAATCACCATGCTGAACTAATTTCTTTAACTGTACCGCTTGCTCTTTATGATAATCAAGCTTTGCAAGATCTTTGGGACGATGTTTATCAACCCACAGACTCATTGTGACAAATTTATGTTTCTTATCAGTAATGTAATAAAAAATTAGTATGACTTAATTTCAAAATTCAGATCACTAATAAAGAAAATCGAAATGATGGAAATAAACAAATTATACGAGATCCGCAATCTGACATAACATTTGACTCTTTAGCGCCTTTTACAGACCATAGAAAAAGTTTACAGATTACAAAATAAATGTTTTGTGCCAGGAACCTACGTAAATTTGATAATCGAAAACAATGCTACTTTTAACCTCCTCAAACCATGCAGTACACCGGTCTACCGCTTTAATTAATCCTGTAATATTTTGGTAAATACACGCAACATACAATTCATATTTTAGTTAAATTGAAGGAAAATATTCACGCTTAGAAATGACTAGTGAAATAGTATGTATGTAAGGCGAATCCTACAAAAATAATTGTCTTTCAATTCAATCCATTATAAAATTAATACATTGACAAAAATACCATTTGTGTCAAGACAGAAAGAAATCACATATTAATTTCAAAGTGAAAATAATAACAAACATAATAGTCTCTTTCTCACTAATTAAAGAAAGATAAATAGGAAGGTTGTATTATATAATAAGAGCTAGAGCGCTATTGTTAAAGACAGTTATCAGTGGTCGGTCATCGGCATCGGAAGTCGGGAGACGCCGCGAAATAGTCACCGACAGTTGACAATTTGTTTTGTAAGTCGGAGTCGAGAAATGGTATCGGAAGGCGGAAAACATCGCGGAAGAGTTATCAGTCGATAGTTGGACGGGAGGGAGTCGTCGAGTGACAATCATCAGCGGTCAATAGTGACAGAACATCGATATCAGAAGTCCAGTATGAGCGCAATATAAGTTCGGAGACAGCCGCAATCAGCCCAGAAGTCAATCTGACAGCCCATCGTTGAGCCAACATGAAAACCCGTTGTCGAGCCAGATTGACAATCATATGCCAAAGTTAACCTGATAACCAGGCGCTGAACCAGCTTGAATGTAACCGCCAAGTTAAGCAGCCGCACAACCAGACGCCCAATCAGCCTGGCAGTAGCGGCCCAGCCAGCCTGAAAGAAATCATCAAGCAGCCGCCCTGCCCGTTGCCACTTCAGCCGGGGTGAAGCCGCCCAGACAATACAAGCAGAAGTCGGCAATACCGCATCGCCTGGCCAAAGACCGGATCCCTGGAAAAAAATCGACGCGCCGTCGTGGATTAATTAAGGTAGAATAATTTCACCTAAATTAGAGTTAAGATTGTATATCTACACATTCATACGTAGTAGCTAATAAATATCTGATTAATGTGTGTTTTCCGTGTTTCCATATTTCCACCTGTCCAAATTCTTACCAACATAGTACATATAAAAGTGTGATCCTGATAAATGAATCGCGAAGCGAAGCATTTTATCAATGTGCGGGGTGTCGCTCTAGCGAGTGATCAAGATCTTATTCATATTAAATAATCAAAGTAAATCCCACCCCCTTATCACAATGGTGGCCCATCGCGAAGCTAACAGCTGATGCCAGCAGTCCACGAGGAGCCGAGCACGAAAATGTACTGCAGCTTTCAGCTTACATCGCCTATTCTCGTGTCGACTCGTGCCATCTCGCTTCGCCTCGCACACCTCGCTTCGCTCCGTCCACGCTCTGTCCGATTCTGTATCGCAAATATTAATCTTATTTATGGAGGGCTTGTACTTAGTGGAGCAAATCGTATAGCGAGATCGCGAGCTGTTTGTCTCCGGTGGAACCGTTTTTACGATATCCCAGTGATTAAAAAGTAACCGGTTAAAAATCACTAGAAGTAAATGTCAACCTTCGATAACTGTAATGCAAATATCAAAATTCTTTTTAAAGTTTTTTTTATCTATGAATGAGTCAATGAGTATATTACATAGATAATAGTATATTACCAAGAATCTATAGAATTAATCACGTGCATAGATAAAAGATATATACCACGTGACAAGTGACAACTGATCGAACTAATCTGGCACCTGCGAAAATTGTAAATGTTAAATTGAAAATCTTTTTGAGAATTTTGAAATCCTAACGTATCTTCAACAGTTCGATACAAATTCACTACATTATAAGAGAAAACTTTTATTTTATCAACTGACATGTGGATTTTGTTTTAATTGATATTTTTTTCATTGAATCATGTTTTTGAAACGTTTTTCCCATTATTGCTCATTTTTTAGTAGTACTGCAAATTTCTCAGGTTTGATTTTTCTTTAAACATCTTATAAGAGCAATAGTTTTCTTTTTTGATACTAAACCGAAAAAGAGTCAAATATATGTAGGTTACGTTCATTCTAATTGCAAGACCATCAAACTAAAAAGCTCGATGCGGCCAGTGTCACATCTCTTTTATGTGAGCCGATTCAAAACATGTTGTCATTGTTTTGTACAAATTGCTTTAGATTTATTCAATTAATTAATTAATTAATTGAAGTTAGATTTTTTGTTAATGTTAATTAAGGTGACCAACTATCTTTGGTACAAAACGAGTACAAATGTAAGAAAAATTTGCATTATGAATTTTTTTTAAATAATTTGATAGTACAGTCTATACAGTATTTTGGGAGTACAGGTTTTAAAATGACTACAAAACAACCTAAAGGAGTATGTTTAATTAATGTTAATTATCTATTGCGGGGGAACGTGACTCTGGACTGCAAGAATGAAAGCCAGTCACAAAGCATTGAAAGATATATGTTATAAAGCTAAAGTGGTAGTCTACTGTCAAAATATTAGTCCTGTGACTGGTAAAATTATGATCTGCTGTGTTTCATTGTGGAATGCTTAATTATTTTTTTACAAATATAAATTTAGAGTAATTTTATTTATTTTGCAGCCTCCAAATTGTCAAGCATGTCAAAAGCAAATGCAAATAACATGGTTTGGGTGGACATGGAGATGACTGGATTAAATATTGACACCGATCACATTCTTGAAATAGCATGCATTGTTACAGACTCCCAGCTTAACATTATTGCAGAAGGACCTGATATAATTATACACCAAACTGATGGAATTTTGAAAAATATGAATGATTGGTGCATTCAACAACACGGAGAGGTATTATTCAACGGTTCTTTTGTTGTTCATTTAATACTTTTTTCATCATTGAATATCTTTAAAACATACATATATTTCTTTATAGTAGCAATGGAGTATGTATTTTGTAGTCCATTAGTGGTGAACACAGACCAGTAAATGAATAGACATGAAATATAGTATACATGTAGGAGAGGGGTTTGGAACATTAGTCACGGGATGAGGGGCATTCTACACATATTCTTGGTGGAAACATAAATCTGATAGTTTATGACATATTTATGCAACAGTAAAAGTATGTACTCTTCGAAAATTAAATCTTTGTGTAAACAAGACATATTTTTTACATTAATGTTATATTATGTTGTCATTGTTTAAATTTTCATTCCAATCGAGTCATATTTTTAAAAAAAGTCACGGAGGTATTTGATTGCATAAGTGGTACCAAAGTTATAACGTATGTGTGGGTTGCGTTAGTTCATGTCTATATATTTGGTGGTTCGTGAGTGGTGAAGTATTTTAGCAACCTATTGTAACACATAGTAGCAAATACAGGGACTCGTGATTATATGGGGCAGTAAGGGAAAAAATTGACCCAGATTATCTCCAAAACATTAAAACAATGACATGTTCTTAATTTCACCAGTTTTATTTTCTGGTACATATCAATTATATTAGTTAAATTTTTTGGTATATATATTATCAAGATATACATAAATCAAATACACTCAGTTCTCTTTTTATGCGGTTTTGAAGTTATGCGGTATATTTCAAGAAGCTTTTTTTTTTAAATAACTATTTTAGACCATTTTGACATGTTAAAAGGGTAAGAAATTCGGAGAATTTTGTCTCCGGATATATCGCTTCCTGCCACGGTGAGTGTCAAGGATAATTCAGATAAGCTCAACATATTTAATGAATGGTTCACTAATTGCTTTGTACCGGAAGTGGAAATATATATGAAGCAGAAAGCTCTCGATTTTAAAGTTCTATTGATCATTGACAATGTACCATGTCATCCATATTTGGAACATCCTAATGTACAGGTACTATTTCTTCCACCCAACACAACAAGCATCATCCAACCATTGGATCAAGGCATTATTTCTACTTTCAAAAAATATTACATTAAGAGCACTTATCGATATATGTTTAGTGGATAAACTAGGAAATGAGTCAGTGACAGTAACTGACATTTGGAAAAGTTTTTCTATTTTGGACTGTTTAAATCATGTTGCACTTGCTATCTCTCAAATAAGACCACAAACTTTAAATTCTTGTTGGTCAAAGAAACTAACCAAACATTGACAGTTTTAGCTGAAATAATTTATTTAGCACATGAAATTGGTGGGGAAGGTTTTGAAACATATACCCAAAACGATGTAGACGAATTACTTGAGGATAATGTCATGAATGACAATGATATCATTGGTATATCTCTTGATACCGTTGAAGAACAAGAAAACGAAAATGAATCGGAAGAAGATGAAACTCCAGTCACACTCACTGCAAGTGTAATTCGAGGTCTTCAACTTTCCAGTAAATTGGCAAACCATTTCATCGAAAAAGATGATAATTCTGAACTAGCATTCATGTTTCAACGCGAGCTTCAGAATTGCATTTCTGGATATCAGGAATTGTACAAAAAATTAGCAAAGCCATCGCAAAGTTTAATCACTGATTATATTGTCAAAGGGAAAAAATCAACATGCGAAGTTGAGGCTAATTTTACTTGTGAAGAATCATTATCTTCAGGACATAGATCTGATACGCTATCTCTTCTAGTGATGAAAGTGATTTCGAACCAGTTCGAAAATTATGCCCAACATTGTCATATAGCGATGATAATTCTTAAGAAAAAAATATGCAATATATATATATATTTTTTTTTTATAAAACTTTTACACATAAATTTGGAAGGAATATGTTAAGATTATATTTTTCTGAAATTTAATAAACTTTTCTATGATTGTTAACGTTTTTATAAAAATATGAATAAACATTTTAGAAGGAATATGGTAAGACTAATTATTTTTCTGAAATTAAATAAACCTTTTTTTATGCGATTTTCGGTATATTGTAACTCATTGATTTAGTTTTATACGGTTTTAAAAAATTATGGAACGTATCCTTTATTTTTATACGTGTGTCTAGTCTTTTTTTTTGCGATTTTTTTATTTTATTCGTTTTCCTGTGGAACGTATCTACCGCATAAAAAGAGAACCGAGTGTATATACAATACAACATTAAACTATTTAGTTACTCAATTACCCATTATGCTTGGAAAGTGGCAAAAGAGGTGGGATACAGCAACGCAGGGAAGATGGACTTATTCCTTTCTTCCCAACATCGCCATTAAGTTGAAAGGCATGATGAAACCTCCAGACCTAAATCATTTTGAATGACAGATGATTACGGTGCATGGTCAATTCTGAAGTAAACTGTTTAAGATTAGACTTGTGGATGCCCTGTGATGTACATGTGGGAGAGTGGAACAGGCGCCTGAGCATATTTTGTGGAGTTGTGAGATACTTAGAGATGCACTTGAATGTATGATTTGTGGTTTGACTGGATTTAGACACTGCCCGCCCAGGAATGCAGACCTAATTAGTAATAGGACGAATCTTGTTTTATATAAAGAATTTATTCGGGTACGGGTGACATGTTGGAGCTCCTTAGGTAGGTAGTTAGGTCGGCCTGCGTAGGTGGGTATCTCAACCTATGTGCCTACCCCTTACTCTCCATACCTCGTGTTTTGCAACTCCGTTAGTCTGTCTGTGTAAGTGTGACTCAATCCATTTTGTCTCGTCCACTGTCCCTCTTTTGGGAATGTTTTTGATGAATGGATCTCCGAGTGTCTGCCTTGAACTACTGCACCTTAATTTTCTATCAATATGTAAAACTATGTATTCTATGGATTTATATTATATGTTGAATAAAGACTGCATTTAAGGGACGCTGGGTTTAAATTTTGCGAAAATTGCTAATAACTGCATTGAATTTCTTTTCTTTTTTCATTATACTGCATAAACTTGAGTTTGTTATTGAATTAAAGTTGCGTATTTTTATTAGCTTTGATGAGTGAGACTGAAAAGGAAGCCCTGGCTTCTAAACTGGTCCTGGGAAAGGGTGGGTCGCCCCCCTCCAGCTGTCCTTTAATTACAAATTACTCAATTATCCATAGCTGTATGAATCTGCCACAATAATTATTATAACTGTCAGATTATAAATGCAACTGATAATATAGATATCAATTTTTATATTATGTATATTGAGGATTAAAAGCGTATTCTGTCTAGCGTAAATAAATTATTTATGCTTAACCTCAACCGTCAATAATTGAATTATTATTTTTCAGACGGGTCTCACGGAAGCGTCAAGGAACTCTACCATAAATGTGAAAACTGCAGAAAATAAGATATTAGAATTTATAAAACCATATAGCCCGATTGGAAAATGTCCTCTAGCTGGAAATAGCGTGTACATGGATAGACTATTCTTACGAAAACACTTACCGACTCTAGATTCATACTTACATTATAGATTAATAGATGTATCAACTGTGAAGGAATTATCCAAACGGTGGTTCCCCAATTCTTATAGAAATATACCCAGAAAATCGTTTCAACATCGTGCGCTTCAAGACATTCGAGAAAGTATAGAAGAATTAAAATATTATAAACAAAATGTTTTTAAAACATAATAATATAATTTTAAATAATTTAGTTAAGATTCAACACATCATAATGTATAACAAAAAATATAGCAGTTGATGTAAACGTAATACTGTGTTTCTATTTTAAGTAGATTACAGACACAAGAGCGCGGCAGTCATAGTAAGGGCGCAGGCGAGCATGACGTATCCGGTGTTGTACACTTCTTTAAGTGTTAAAAATCTGCCAGTGTCCCAGCTCAAGTGTCTGATTCCGTTGCACCAATGATAACTCATAGGGAAGGCCACCAGAGCTTTTGCTGCCAACAGTAATATCGGGGATAACTGCATTCCCTCGAGCATTGTTAAATAGTGGCTGATGTCATTGGGCAGGGCCAAGTATCCTACCCCTAGAATTACCAAGTAACTGGACAGAGCAGCACCTTAAATCATAGTAAAAATCTTATATTATCACAATGAATCAACACAGATATTTTGTGAAAGTATTCACTATTAACATTTTGCAACAATAAAGGTAAACTTATGGTAACGCTTCTGCTGTCATTGAAGAAATAATTAATATCCTTGACCCTCCCACCTTGATTCAAGTGTTAAGGGTTTGATTCCCGTCTATTCAGAAAACATTACATTATAGAATAATGCATATATTACTATATACATTGGAATTACAAGTGTATTTTTAGTCGTAGGTTATGCTCTCGTAAACTCAGAAAATGATGAAGTGAAAGATGAATTTAGGCCGAATGTAAGGGATGTAATGACTGTAAAACGGAATATTGAAATAATAATTTTAGCAGGCGATTCGAATGGATGGGTGAGGACTTGGAGGGATAGTTTCGAGTCAGCCATTGGTGTGTACGGTTACAAAAGGATGAATGGGAATGGAAAAAGTCTACTTGAGGTATGCTTGGAATGGAACCTTTTTGTCTCAAACACCTTTTTTGATCACAAAGAAATCCATGAGTACACTTGGGAAAGAGGAAATGAAAGGTCGAGGATCGATTTTGTGGTGGTTGACTCTAGACTGAGATCCGCTACTGTTGATACTCGAGTGTTTCGGGGCGCCGAGATGGAAACTGACCATTTCCTCATTGTTTCAAGAATAATTATATTCCAAGGATGGCAGTCCATGAAAAAAACAGTATCGGTGCCATCTAGAGTCAAAATTGAGAATCTGCAAAGGGATGATGTAAGAAAAAAATTTGAAAGGAAAGTGTGTGAAAAACTGAGTGAACAAGGAGTGAGTGATCTGAATATAGACAATGCATGGGAATACATTAAGGTTACTTTATGCGAATCAGCGAAAGAAACCTGTGGCATGGCTACCCAAGGAAGGAAGAAAGGTGATGCATGGTGGGATGATGGCATAAAGGAACCTGTGAAAGAAAAGAAGAATGCGTGGCGCTATCTGTTGACAGTAAATAGGGATGAATACACGAGAGCAAAATACCTGTACAATGCCTGTAAGAAAAAAGTTAAATCTGATGTGAAAGAAAGGAAAGAGCGGCTGAAAAGAGAAGAAGGGGTGAAAATGACAGAATTTTCAGGATAATATAAAATTCTTCTGGAAGGCGGTCAAAAAATCCCGATGTGGTGCTAAAAGCAGTAGTATGAAAGCTATTAAGAATTAGAAATAAAAGATAGATTGATGAAATATTTCCAGGAAACGTATGAGAGTGTAGAGAATGTAAATGTGGAAGCACCTGAGAGGCTCTCTGGGGTAAGTATGAATGAGGAAAATGATATAAATGCAATAAGTATAGAAGAAATAAAGTGTGCAATAAAACATATGAAGAATGGTAAGGTTGTGGGGTATGAGAACGTTGCTGCGGAGTATATCAAGGCTGGTGGCCCAGTAGTTATCTTGTGGCTTCATATGCTTTTCAATCAATGTTTGGAAGAGAGCCACACCCCGTTAGATTGGAGGAGGGCTATCATTATGCCTCTTTACAAAGGCAAAGGGTCAAAAATGGAATGTGGTAACTATAGGGCTATAAGTCTACTGAGCTCTGTCGGTAAACTGTATGTGTTGCACTGTATTACCACGATGTGAATTTGTATGAAGTATGAAGCTCACTTTCGTCAAACGTCTCGTCTCATATTCATACTGCGATGCGCTGAATACACCTTTAGCAAGTGTTTTTCATTTTGCATCCCGCCTCATCCTTCGGAACCTCGCCGTCCAGCAGCCTTCATGCCCGATCCCTCGGTCCGGTACCGACTTTCGAGTCTGTGACCGCCGACGGTTTGGAGCGAGTGTGAAGATCTCGACTTCGGTCGGGTGAATCCGCTCGTGCTCTAGCGAAGCGACTTGAGGCGACCACTTTTTTGTTTGGTTGGCAACAGTATGGAAGAATTTTAATAGAAAAAGCAAGAATGGTGACTAAAGAAAAAGTATGGGACGTGCAAGGGGCATTTGTGGGTGGAAGAGGATGCATGCATCAGATCTTTTCTCTACAAGTGATGATGGAAAAGTTTTTGGCGAAAAACCAAAAACTTTTTTGTGCCTTCGTAGATCTACAGAAGGCATATGATAAGAGTTATAAGAGGAAGGTTATGGAATGTACTCTCTAAGTACGGGGTGAATAGTAAACTTATACATGCAATCGCATCCCTATACAAAGGAAGTTCTGCGTGTGTAAGAATCAATGGAGCACTCTCACACCATGGTTTGACATTACAAAGAGTGTCAAGCAGGGTTGTGTAATGTCTCCATGGCTGTTCAACTTGTATATGGATAAATGTTTGAAAGAACTGGAATGTACAAATGTAGGAGCAAAAATGAGCGATTTGATTGTATGCTGTTTATTGTACGCCGATGATGCAGTACTAATGGCGAAAAATTAACAAGAACTACAGAATCTGGTGAGTAGAATGTACGATATATGCAAGGAAAGCGACCTCGTGATGAATGTTAACAAGTCGAAAGTGATGGTATTCGAGAAGGAGGAAAGCAAGACACCGTGCAAAATACATGTAGGTAATGAATGTTTGGAACAAGTAGATGAGTTTGTATATTTGGTAAGTATGTTTGATAGAAACGGAAAGGCTGAAAATGATATCGAAAGGAGGGTGACTGCAGGAAATAAAGTGAACGACGCTTTGAATAGAATTATATCTAACGGGAATTTGTCAACCGAGGCAAGACTAGCGGTGCAAAATGGAATCCTGGTACCGACACTGATGTATGGAAGTGGAAAGGAACGAAAGTAGACTGAATGTAGTGGAAATGAGATCACTTAGGTGTATATGTGGCAAATCTATTTATGACAGAGTAAAGAATGAAGAAATAAGGAAAGAATGTAAAGCTGGTGTTAGTATATTAAGTAAGATTAAGAAAGGATCACTTATGTGGTTTGGTCATATGGAACGGATGAATGAGAGAATGGTAAGAAAGATATATGATGCAAGTGTTGATGGTACCAGAAATAGAGGACGTCCACGGTAGACTTGGCACGACCAGGTAAACTAGTTAATGGAGGATGGTTCTGTTAGAAGACTCAACAATCGGCGAGCTTGTATGAATGTGGATGAGGCGAGAATTGTGTGTCAGGATAGAAGAGTGTGGCGCTTTATCCTCTCTGCCTACCCCCGCGGAGAAACGGCGTGATGGTAAGTAAGTAACTAATTATATATTATGACATTATAAAATATCGTCATTTAGATTTTATGAACATGGTGTCGGTTCCGAATTCGTAAACATGGTGTCGGTTCCGAATTCGTAAACATACTTTCGGTGCGCCTTTTTGAATCAACTGTGACCAATGTTTGACACATTCTGCGTTCAAATTTTTCAAAATCGACTGTAAATTGGGTAGCTAGTTGGTCTAGTGGTTAGTATGCTGGCCTAGTGATCTAGTGGTCGAGGGTTCGCGTCTCATTCCAGGAGACCAGCAAGTTAGTCTTATTTTTATAGCACAAGCATTTAGCTTAGTTTGAAACTAGTAAGAATATTGATGTGACGTGTATTCCATGTATGCTTCTCTATTTAAAAAAAAACAACTATAAATTGTAGAATGAAAAATGTAGATAATTTTTGACTTGCCCTTGAATATATACATACCCACTATATATGTATATATAGTGATACATGAATTATTATCCGGGCGGTTATTGTGGCAACTTCCCGACCAATAGTGGACATTGGTGAGCGCTGCGCAATCAGGGTCTCAGTAGGATCTATATTTCAATGTGGTAATACCTTATTATATTGCTTTAGATGAAATATAGATTCTACGGAAGCCCTAGCCGCGCAGCGGTCACCACGGAACACGTAGCAGTCACTATCAGTCCCTAAGTAAATGTGTATTATATGTAATATATTGTGCAAAAATATAGGCTCTTTTAGAATCACTGTGGTCTTAATTTCGTAAAGAATACTTTAAATACTTTTCTGCACAAGGTCTTTAGTTATTTGGTTCTGAATTCCTCAATTTATTGATAAAATATTTTCAACACAAATGTGTGAGACTTTTTACACATTTTTTGGAAATATTGTTGTAGCATCCATAAATATTACCTTTTATTGATTACATAAATACAAATTAAATTAATCAACTAGAAAGATATACAGAAAAAATCTATTTATCAAAAAAAAATTTTTGTTGCTACCGCGATTCGAACCTGGACCTCTTCCTATCCAAGGAAACGTGTTTAATTATTCCACTACAGCAACCGATTACGATTCCGGCAAATTTAGAACTTATATCTGTATATTTTTATAATTGATATTAAAAGGGCGCAAGGAAGGTTTAAATTAAAATCTCTGTTCGTTTTGCAATCTCTTACATTAGCTTTTGTTTTTCTTCTTTTGTGTTTATTAATTGTAGATTTCGTGTTTCTGTAGCACTGTGTGTGGAACCGATAGAAGAAGTTGAAACTTCTACAACGGTTCCGGGAAAGGGTGGGTCGCCCCCTTCTAGCGCCTTATTAATTGATATGTTTATTATTCCATTTTTAAAATGTGTTATTAAAAAATTATATATATATTTTTTGTAAATTATTTGATAAACTTGAGTTGGTTCTTGTTCAAATTCTACTACTAATTCAAATTTACTAGCAAAATTCAACAATCTAATAATTATTATTGATTGATCTGATAAACATAATTGTTAGGATAATTATTGCAAATTTTTACTCACCAGTAATTCTGTGTGTTATGGAGAGCATGCTAGTTACTTGCGGGGCATAGATTCGAAGGTGGGGGGACTGGGGGCGTCCAATCCTTATATTGTGTAGATCATGATCTTCTACTTCTTGCACCTTAGCCTTCTCAACTTTTAGCGTTACGGGGCGGGATAGAATGCGCGGGTTGAGCAGTCCATTGACACTGCCCAGCTGAGACTGGAACGTGCGTCCAAAGAGAGAACTATAATCAAAGATTAAGTTTTTCAATAAAAATTAATACAAAATAACTAGTGCTAGCTGCTTAAAGGCGTGTTTTTATTCTTCCGGTTTGAAATTTAAGAAATTCTAAACAAATTACATATGCTTTCAAGATAAGGCTAATAGTATCAGAGAAATAATTAATTACATTATTTGTTACGTAAATCATGCGAGAGAGAGAGATGATGAAATGTTGATTTTCTCGCATTCGATACAAGTGTCAAAAACAACTCATATCTGGAGTTTTTTTCCATATTGATATATGGATTAAAATAATACAATGATACAACACAATGAAGACATGTTATCATTTGAATTAATCCAGTCTTTTTCATATTGATAAATGGAATGAAATAAAAATTTGAATTAATACATCAAAAATTAAATTATTTATTGAAGTACCCAATTCATATACACACGAATATGTTTTGAAATCAGACAAAGTACCTATATATATTTGGACGGTCGCTTAAATCAATGTTCTAAATTAAAAATTATTATGTCAGACACATGTTTGTGGTTTTATTTAATCTTATTGATTTAAACCGCCATGTTGTCGTTTCGATGATATGTCTGTTTCATAATAACATACTATTAATGAAACAGACAGCTAGTGCTTAAAAGACAACAATGTTATATATAAACTAAATATTTAATTGTAACTTGCATAAAAGTAATACACATAAAATATTTACTTTGTTCAAGAAAACCTCGTTTTCCCTTAAAATCAATAAAAAAAAAAAACATTTAATTTATGAAATTTGCTATTAATGTTGTGAATAAGTTCAATATTAATTCATATTGTGGATAAAATATCTGTGAAAACATATATTTTTGGCATTTTTTAACAAAAATTACTACTGTGCGGATTTGACGTCTGTCACGCCGCTTGGGACTGTCGGATAGGTATGTTTGTGACAGGAACAAACTTTAGCAATTAATATGATTGATATAAATATTATTTAGTAAGAAATTATTGCGATTTTGATATCAAACTTGACTTTAAATAGTAAGTAGCTGAAGCCTCAAAGCATGCGAGTAAATACAATATATTATTTTAAAATGTATGTTTTCACTAAAACAAAGTTTTTTAAAAACGTTGGAAATTGGTAATACGTCCTACAAATTGAATGATTTATAACACTATTAATTTTTCACATTTTGTTAATTTATCTGCATAATCTTGGCTTCAAGATTATAAGAAAATATATTTTGTTTATGTAAGAATTTTCCATATTAAGACAATTTTGTGGCACGCGGAAAATGTATCTAATGGTCGCGGTCTTTCTTATAATGCTTGTATTGTCTTAATTATGGCAAATAACATTAAGTTTATTAGTTTTAAATGAGTGTAAAGGTCATATCTAAGTAATAGTTTAAAAAAATTCAAATCTATTGTATAACTTCTGATATAAATGAATAATAAAATTCCATATTTTCATAAAAAATGAATTATTTTTTAAAGTACGCCCTAAAAGTGTTTGCGCCCAGTATCAAGAAATTTACAAGGATTTATTAAAAAATAAAACAAAAATTAGTTACAGACTATTTAATCAGGATTAATACAGAAGAACCTGCTGCTGAATATGAATCTGATAGCAATGGTGATTTCGAGCCAACCCAAAAAAAATATGGTTTCATTAGAATACAGCAGCGAGAAGGAAGAATAATAAAATTACAATTCTGTGTTAAATTATGTACGTGTTATAAATTTATTTTGAATTATTAAAGCTACTTATTTCATAAAAATATTTTTTTTCTCTTTTTTATGTTGATACGTCAATGGTATGTACTCATTTTATGTGGTTTTTTGGAACCTATCTCCCTATTTTATATGAACTTTAAATTTCCTAGAACGTATCTACCGCGTAAATCGAGGGATGAGTGTATATTTCTTTTGGTAGTTTAAATCGTTTTCTGCAGGGACCCATTACCATGTATCATCTGCCTTCTGACCATAAGGCGCACCTCAATTTTAACCTGATATTTCTTATGGCCTGAAAAATATGATATACAAAAAACTTGTAATTTGTCAATAGATAGGTTGTCTTCTATAGACAAACTATAATACTACATACTTTCACTAGTTATAAATTTTTTCACAGATACAAATATCATTTCATCACCAACAAATGTAATCATATTCATTGGCTGCATTTGTTGGTGGCTCATTGATTGGAGCCCTAATTAATTATTAATTGTTTGGAAACATGTTTAATCATACAAATGTAATAGATCATTTTCACACTCAAGTTCATCAACTTTTACAATGGATCAGAACTCCTCAGGGGTCAATTTTCAGAACCAGAACAGTATAGGGACCATTCCTACATATTATGCATACACTAATAACATTTTAGTGATGTAATAAAGTCTAGAAAAGTTTCCAGGATAAGGCTGAATATATTAGAGGTGATACCTATGGCGTTCCAAAAATCATCACACTTATATAATAATAAATTTAAATAAAGTAACAATAAAAAAATAAATATATATATAGTGCATTTTTTTTGTATTTATGATTAGTTTCAAATACGTCCTGATGAAGCTTGAGATAAGCGAAACCGGTTGACGTAAAATAAATTTTGTGGTTTCATACAAAGTGATTGTTATTTTATTTTATATAATATATCAAACCACAAAGTGATTGCTTTCTACGAAAATATAAAAAATAATAATTTGTAAACTTAATATTAACTTATTTGTAATAAGTGTATTTTATTATTGTCTGGTGTAAAAAAATTTATAAATATATGAATAAAGCGTGAAATATATAAAACTGTCCATTATTTCCTTTAACTAGACCAAGGTTTATGTTAGAGAAGACTCAAATCTCAATATCGCCAATTCACATGTGCATTCGAAATTCAAAAATACAAACACAATTTAGAGTATCCATATTTCCATAATGAGAAATGAGGATGCTCTCCATTCAACAGTGAAAAGGAAGACAAATTGAAGAATAAAAGAGGACATTTATTATTATTATTATTAATCTATTAAATTTATAAAATGTTTTATTAAGGAGAGCACATTCTTATTGTGAAGTTGTAATTATTCAAAACAGACGGTCTGTGATGTTTTAAATACTAATTTTAATGTATTAATTATAAATAATAAATAATTTGAATCCCGGTAGTGCAAAAACAATATTTTTAGACAAAATTGATTTTATATGTATATATTTATAATTAGTATATAAAATGTTTAATTGTTTTTTATCTTTTATAGATATTTATGTATTTATTCATTGTTTATGGCTTTGAAACCATTTAAAGTATATGAGGTTGCGATAGATTTGTCTGTATTAAATTGAAAGATATCCTGTTAATTACATTATGTATATCATTATTTTTCATAGTTCACAATGTTTATTATATTTAATTTTTTTGGTTATTTCATCTTATTATAGTGTGTACTAAAAAGTTATAAATTTTCAAATAAATACTATATTGTCTTGAAGAAGGTTGGGTCCAACTGAAACTAGTTGACTTTAGTGTATGTACATAATAAAGTGGTTTAAAACTAAACATTCTATTATTTAATTAAAAAGTTATATGTAAAAGATCTTTGTATCATAAATAAATAAATAATAATAGAACAAAAACACACTACATGACTCAGACACATGTATCATACCATCCCTGCATAGAATATGTTTTAGTGGTTTGAAAAAATAATTCAGTTAAATAAATTAAATAAAAATCTCCTAAGCAGAGAACCAAACCCCAGTTTCTCACGTGACAGACAGGAAAACTATTAACTGCACTACAAATTTAGATACTTAGTATTCTGAACTGTTACTAAATATTCAGACATAATGACTAATTTAATTTAGGCTTTTTTCATGTTCCTTATTTTATCTTATTGCATTTAAATAAATATAATACACTAATAAGTAATATCTAATGATCTGGTTTGTTACTCTTATAAATAAACGTTCACAAAGTCTACCTTGAGACGAGTGTTCACCTAGTAGGATGGACAGTGGCATATCCAGTTACTTGGTTCTATAAATTACAAAAATAAAAAAAACACTAAAGGTATTGGAAAAATAATTATTCAGTGTTTTCACTTAAAACAAAAAAGTGTGCAAACTTTTCAAAATGACAGTTATCTTGAAAATTACTGCTTTCTTTAGAATCTAGAGCAGACTCGTTTTTTAATGCGACATGAGAAATTTAGCAGCATTTAATAGGAAGTTTTTTTTTTTACTGTAATACTGAAGTTTGAAACGAATCAATTAAAACATTCAAAGCCCAAATATATAGATATTTAATGGTAGTTAGTTTAGTGAAATAAAAATTTGTCTGTAAAAGTTGAACAAAAACAGATTTCACACTTGATTTTCACTGTAAGAAACAATGACTACTATTAAACATTACAATTACCAGCAAATGCCTTGAACTATTTTAACTCCGTGAATAAATATCTATCCAAAGGATAAATGACAATAAGTATGCCATAAGTTTGTTGATTCGTTACATAATGTACTTTTATTATTATTGTACGGAGAATAGTCAGTTATGGAGTATAGAATACAACACATTAAATATAATACACGCTTATCAGTGATTATTAGTAACTTAAATATATATTATTTATATTTTGAATCAAAATTACCTTCTCAGCATGAGCGACATGTCAAAGGCAAGAAAAAAATCAGAAACACAGATGTTACCATTATCATCGCCATTATGTTCCATGGTTGCCAACAAAGATTTCATAAATAGTACGAAATTATTGAGAAGTGTAACTCAAGATGTAATAGGCCCAGCTGCTAACACACTATCCGTGAGCTTGTATGAGAAGATGTATGAATGTGGATGAGGCGAGAATTATGTGTCGGGACAGAAAAGTGTGGTGCTATATCCTCTCTGCCTACCCCCGCAGGCAAACAGCGCGTTGGTAAGTTAGTTAGTTAAAAAAGTAATGGGATTATATAGAGAAAAAATGTTTTTATTTTCGAAGTTAGTAGTACATAACATACCATTTATAATCATTAAGTTTTCAAAATAATGTCCTCAAGATGGCGGCCGTTAACAGCAATACACTGTTGGAGACGAGCTATGAAATTTTGTACAACTTGTTCAAATATATTGCGAGGTATGGCGTTAACTTTTTCAATAATCCGCTCCCATAGCTCTGGTAGGGTGTGAGAGCGGAAACGTTTAAACACCTTTTTCTTCAGATATCCTCAAAGAAAGAAATCACAAATGCTCAAATCTGGTGACCGCACAAACCACCCCCATATCATTCCTCAGAGAGACCAAACGTCCGGGAAACCTTTTTTTCAAAATATTGAGTGAATTTCGAGCTGTGTGAGCTGTAGCTCCATCATGTTGGAACCACAATTTCCCCAATTCATCTTCTTCAACAATCTCTTCCATTTTGGGCTATAGAAAATGTTGCAACATTGAAACATAACGTTCGAAATTCAAGGTCACTGTTACACTTTCCTCCTCAAAGAAGTACGAGCCTATCACGCCAAATTGTGATACAGCACACCACAACGTTAGTTTAGGAGAATGTAACGATCTTTCGTGAATAATTCGGAGGTTATTTTCAGCCTAAAAGCGGAAAATTTGCTTATTCACAGTCCCACTGAAGTAAAAATATGCCTCATCGTTATTGAAAAAAGCTGCCTCGGGAAGGATCTGTGCAAACATTTGCTCACACAGATTTTGACGGTTGGCGTAGTCTGCAGGGCTCAATAATTAAGGCATCATTATTTTGAAGGGATGAAAATTCAAATTGAAATGTATAATTCTCCTCAAACTACGGTTTGACATTTTTAAAGCAAAAGCATGCCTTCGAGCAGAACGTCTTGGCGATCGCTGCTTTCACCAGATGCACATTTTTTGGTGTTCTGATGGACTTGCGTTGGCCATATGTATCTCAGTTTCCTCCAACTACCTAACCCAGGATCGAATTGTGTTCGTATTAGAAACGGAATTGTTGGGCGGAATGTTGAACCGTCGCCAAAAAGCTCTTTGCGTCACGATCACAAATCGGTTATTTTCAAAATACGCGTGCACGTTAAAATCCCGATATGCTCCGGTCCAAACTATGTTGGCTACTAAAATTGGGTCACCGATAATTAATAAAAGACAAATTTTCTTTAGCCTGTTTATTATATTACAATAAGCTGTGCATTCACTTCTAATTTGTTCTTATAGATATTCTCTCTTATTCTTTACTGTAATATTTACAGATTTTCCACATATATACCTAAGCGAATGCATTTCCACTGCATACAATCTACTTTTATTAATATTTTGGCAGTTACAAACATTACTTTCACGGTATATAAGTATTGATATCAGAATTTTATTGGGTATAATACCGTTAATCCAGCCTTAGATGAAATCTGCATTAAAAGCTCCGTATACTGTGCTGTATGATTACTCCCAATTTTCTTTCGGCAGGTATCAAAACTGGATTTTTTTATTATTGTGTTTTGTTGTAGACAGGCCTCTTGGTGGGTCTGGAGCCGCGTGTGTACTGAGCTTTAGGGATGCTATAAGGACAGGGGAGTTTATTTACAATTCCCTGTTGACGTTTTATTCTATATTCGATTATTTAGAAATTAAGGTGACTTTTTCTAACAGTTTAGTGTTTAAAACGTTCTTTGCAGTGCTCCGTCTGTATTTATAACTGTATTTATGATTTACAGCAGTGACCATGTTGCTAAAAAGATGTTTCGAAATTACCGTGTCACGGCTGTTTCGGGGGCCGTTTTAATATCAGTTTTGTTTTACTGAAAATCATTGTGCTAGCAATTCCTAATTTGTAAGTACATTTTAAATTAATATTGCAACGGCAAACTTTTAATTATGAATATAATTTTATAAAATATTTCTAAATTAGGTACACAGCTGCAGCTCGGACATGTAGAACCTTGCATGGCTGTCCGACGATAAAATTTTAGACAAATTTTACGGTCTCCAATTTTATTCGCCGGAATGTCTATCTGTCGCTCGTTTGTCAAATAAAAACAAAAAAACTATGGCACTCGATTATTGATCGTAGTCCCTAGCCATCTGTCATCTGGAGCTAATGAAAATTGCCCTGGATGCTGGGACTTGCATTCACGAACGCATGCCCGAGTACCTATTTGATTTCCTACCTGCGTTCATTTTAAGTTGTAATTGTAATTGTGAAAATATATTTCGGAAAATAAATTGTTTATAAATTTTCGATTATATACTATTTAATAATTTACATACTGTTTGATGATTTACCTGTTATATGTCAGTTTTATCAAAATATACTTTCTGGTAATGGTACATTATAACTACCTAATTTCGATAAGTATAGTCATGATGGTAAAAAATAATTATGTGGTCATTTAAACAATTAATGATATCCATAAATTAAATTTGACATATTGTTTGTGAAAGTGCAATCCGCGTATGAGCCAAAATACGTTTTTTTTGGTCTCTTTTAAGGTGCACTGATTGGAGTTTTAAAATTTTAGAACGGATTAATAGATTTCTTGGAATCTTTTCCCTAACAGTTATAAGCATGTTAGGGTGTTATTTATTATGTCCTTGAATATTTTTACAAATGGCTCATATTACACTTACACAAACAATATATTGATTAAAATATAGGTTGATAGAACATTATTTGCTTATATTAGGGATATGTACCCAAGCTCTATAAACTGCATGTTGTTACGGGGCCGTGGCGAATTGATCAAAAAGTGTGTGGTGACGCTTGGATGGACAGGATTGAGTTTAAACTAATCTGCATGTGTAGTATTATTAGGCATGTAATAAATATTTGGCAACTATTTGGTATTCTGCCTATTCGGCCGAATTCCGAATACTTTGTTACTTTGAAAAACACAACAAGATTTTAAAGTAATGAATTTTAAATTAAAATAAAATTATTTGTAGATTCCTTTATTTATATCTCAGAAATATAATCGCAAACATAAAAATTAATGAAATCAGCACAAATTTTTTATCGTTCATGATATTTGTGAAACGATTGTTAAGTCCCTGTTCCATGGTAATTCTTACATTGCATACTTTAGATGTTAGTCTGGCGGTGGTGAAATGACTCCGAGAAACAAAGTGAACTAGTTGAAACATGCACTCACCACATTATTTGTAATTACAGTCGATTCCGCTTTATTGGGACACATCAGGACTTGGAAGTTTGGCCCAATTAAGCGGCTTCCCCAATTAACCGAAGCGAGCTTAAAATCATATGATAAATATTTTTCTTTAAATACATAGAGCTCCCTTCATTGCCTTTCTGCATAAAATAACGCTGTAACCAGGCTATAATTTTTTTTCTCCTGGTTACTTACAGGCATTGTTGGATATTATACATCAACGTCTTCTTTATCTAATTTTTGATGTTTCAATTTCATGCTTCAACAATTGCATCCTCATTCTTTATTTTCATCGTAACATGGTAAATTGTTATCTATCGTTGAAAACTCTTGATAATTAACAATATAACTTCTAACATGTCCTCATTTCCCTCATTGCTCATAATTTCGGAAATATCTAAAGGTTTAAAGATTTTATATGGTGGTTTTTATAGTTCGCCAACCGTCAGCGACAAACTGTATTGCTTGCAAAGAGGAAATTTTTGCACTAACTCTGTAGCTTTTGTGGAATTTATTAATAAATTTTAAACTTATGTATTGTAATCTTAAATTTACTGTCCTAATTACACGGAATGTCGTCCCAATTAAGCGATGTAAATTATTACTAGTTCCTTGGTTTGGTTTCCGTTCCTTGAGCGGCTGGCCCAATTAAGCGGAATTTACTGTGTTTGTAAATTGCTTAATATTTGGCTATTCGGCATCATATCCAGCCGAATATTTGGTATTCGGCAAAGTGCCGAATATGTTATTTGTTACAAGTCTAATTATTATCCATGGATAGATAATTAAAATTAAATTTAGTCAATTACAATAGATGTGACTTCATCGTAAATATGGTCAAAAATAACATGATTTGAAATGTCATTTATGATGTTATAATATATTGCAAAAGGGAAAAAATGATTGGATTATATAAATGCGAGCATAATGGCCAATGGATGGCCAATATATTATATGGGGTAGTTAAATCATTTTTATTTTAAGATGAGACGTTCATGTGACGAATGACATTTAATTAATAGGAAGAATAATTAATATACTATTCACATTAATTTATATGTTAATGTAAATCTATTGAGAAATGAGAGGATGGTAAGGAAGATACATGAGTATTAATCGCACTAGAAAAGAGGGCGTCCACCAATGACCTGACTTAACCGGGTAAATCAAATATTGGAAGATTGTCCCGGTAAAAAGATGCCTCAGCAACAGACAAGGATGTGTGAAAAATGTATGTGCAGAATAGTGTGGTGTTATACCCTTTGCCTACGGTATGAGAAATGGTATGATGATACGTTTGTAAATAATCTATGCCACTAGCATATTAATGCTCACACATTAATATCAAAAACATGTTTATGACCATCAGATTGTTTTTCTAAGAGTTCTAAACAGTGTAAAATGCTTAGCTTAAAATCGGTGAACTGTGATTGGAAACGATACTAATTAGATGTACCGCATGTTTTATCTACGTCTGTTTGAAATGACTACAATCTCATTCCGAAAGACTGGCACAATATATTAGGTTGATGCATAAGTAATGTCGTATTTAAAAAAAAAAACAAAAGTTCATATCTTCAATTATAATCAATCAATTACATAATTCCGATTATTGATAATGACTGTCTCCCATCGTTCTGTCAATTTTTTAATCCCATTAGAATAGAAACATTCAGGTTTTTCGATGCAAAGAACGTGTATAGTGCTGTTTTCACCTCATCTGTTGTATTAAATTTTTTTCTATTTAAATAATTTTGTAGACATAAAAACAAGTGAAAATCAGAAGGGACTAAGTCAGGAAAATAAGGTGGATGCTTTAAAACATCCCAATTGAGCTCCTTTAATTTATCCTATGTCATGAATCGTGATGAAAGATGACACCCTTGCGATTGATTAGTTCAGGTAATCTTTTTTACGAGTGTCGAGTTTAATTTTCGCAGTTCACAATATCTCAGCATTAAATGTTTGGTTAGGTTGCAATAATTCATAATAAATAATGCTCTTCATATCCCACCAAACACAATGCAAAGTTCTGCCTCGGGAGTGGTTAATGGGCCCAGTGTCGCTTTCTAGTTTGATTGTTATAGACAATCCATTTATCATCCCTTGTCATTAGTCGATGCAAAAAAGGTTCACACTTTTGTCTCGCACACAAAGAAACACATGTGGCAACTCGGTCCAGCAGGTTTGCGGGTGACAAGTTGTGCGGGACCCAAACATAGTACTTGGAAACCATCCCAATGCGATTTAGATGCCTCACCACCGTAGATTGATTGATACCCATCTTCATTGCGATGGTCTGATATTTTGACGGGGATCAGCTTCAAGTATGGCATTCGGTACATCATCATCGGTAGTTGAAGGGCGCCCCAATCTTCCCGAAATTCCCAGATCTGAATTTAGCAAACCATCGTTGACTGTTTCGAACATCGATAGCTCCTCTGCTGTACACATTTTTGGTTGCCACTGTTGCATTATGGCGTTTATCAAATTCAAAAAGTAAACAGTGTCGTATATGCACTCTGACATTTTAAAAAGTCACAAGGGCTCTGTATAACTCAACCGCTGACGATAGACTGAAAAAATGTTAGAAGAAACCCTCCTTTGTATAATACAAATACAACATTAAGCACAGATGTTAACAAAGTTGATTAAAAAAAATATATCAGTCTATGTAAAAATACAATGTTACTTATGCATCAACCCAATAATGGGCCACCCTGTATATTTATATATATATATATACACACACACACATACAGGGTGGCCCAAAAAAGTGAGAACATCTCGTAACACAAGAGTTATTTCAAAACATAATATAATTAATTATCATTCTTAATGTAATTTTTTTTACACAATATTTAGCTAATCAGAAATTAAAACATCCCATATTGCATAATCTACTGGGTTTAAATCTGGGCTGTTCGGTGGCCACGTGCCCGGCTTAATGAAATTAACATTCTCATGATGAAGAAAGTTGATTGTATTTTTGACTACGTGAGATGGAGCTCTGTCCTGCTGTAATGTCTAGTTATACTCAAGGTTTTGTTTTGAAACTCTTTGATCATTTTTCTAGCACCCTGATGTTTTTCAATTTGCAAATTTTTGATCAGAATACGGTCTTCTGCAGTGATTTTTGTCATTCTGGGCAACAATTTGAAAAAACCAAATATAAGCAATGGGAAAATTAATAATCAAAGATGGCGACCGGAAATTGTCGAAATAAAACGTAATATAGGTAAATACGTATGTAAGTAAATTAGTAAACTATTTAACCTATTATTGTTGATATAGTTAAACTAATTTTGATATAATTGTATCACATTTTACGAAATGTTCTCACTTTTTTTGGGCCACCTGTATATATATATATATATATAGAGTTATAGTATAAGCTAGGTTTGGGATTAGTGGTTATTATATCCACTAGAATTTACCATATTTATCTTTTTTTCACCAGTAATGTTATTCTTCACTCTTAGGTTGACCCGAGAAGTCATCAGTTAGGAGTGGATCCTATCCTGGGATTAGTCCTGTAGGCTTGTTGGTAAATATGACTTATGAAATAATAAAACTATATTAGTGTACATGTAGGCGCATATAAAAATTAAACAATTAAATTAAAAAGTAAACACCGCCCCATATAAAAATTACTATCCATAACGACAACTGCAACAAAATTACCTGTAACGACTCATGTGCAAACTTAAGTCCAAAAAAAGAAATCGAATATCTCGGTGTAATTATTGATCAACGTTTAAAATGGCACAGACACATTAGCAAATTAGTGAAAAGAATAAGAAAATGTATTTTATATATTCATAAAATTAAGAAACACTAAGTATAAATAATTTTAAAAATGATTTTGCTATTGTTCACTCACTACTTCAGTATGGAATAATTGGGTGGGGAGGAGCATACAATAATATAATGAACTCGGTAAAAATAATACAGAGAACAATCATCAAAGTAATATTTTAAAAAATATCAACCTTTTCAACACAAACACTTTTTGCAAAATTCCCAGTTCCCAAAATAGAAAACATTTACAAAAAAATCTCAATTAATAAGATTTAAAAATAACTTTAAAATCCCTAAATGTAACACACCAAACAATATCAGCAACATTTTATATACTTAGGGATAAAAAAACTTCAATAGCCTCTACACAAATTAAAGAAATAAAAGAGCTTAGAAAGAAATTAAATGAACACTTCAGAAGCACTCAATTTGGAAATTAATAATGTTATAGAACACTTCAGAAGCACTCAATTTGGAAATTAATAATGTTATGGAACACTTCAGAAGCACACAAATAGACAATAAATAATTATAGACCACAAATGTATAACTCTCTATATAAAATGATTACAATGTAACTCCCTCTCCAAGCACAAGAGGTAAGCGAATAAAAAACGTGTAATTTTAATAATGTATAATACTTAATTAATAATTCGTATTATAAAAAAATTGTAAAAATTTCAAATAAATAAAAATATATATTTAAACCTGTACAGTATTGCATTGGATAATTTTCAAAATGTTGCAGTAAAAAGTGTGTAACTTTTTATTTAATATGGACTAATCATATTTAATAACAATTTTTCTGAAATCTTTTAGTTTATTAAATTGATTATTGCATGTTTTGTATGCGTGTAAAATACACTGATTCCACTATCTTTCTTCAAAAGGTGACTGACTATTGTTTTTCACACAATTACATAAATTAGAACTGATAAACAGTACAGTTAACTATACAAATTAAAGTTTTATATTCGGGTATCATTAAACAGCATGGTTCAGTTCGATAAACACCAAGTTAAATTCACTTTCTCAATTCTGTTATGTACAGAATAAAGACTGAATTTCCTAATTTTACACAATCGTAGTAATTGTAGGGTGGGTCTGACAATTTTCGATGAATTGTTCGCAAAATCGCAAAGCGACACATTATTGCACCCCATAATGCCTTGTGATATATAGGGTGTCCAGTGGAAAAATTTCAAGATTAAATTGTAATTGCTCGTAAACCATCAGGGTGAGGTAAGTGGGAGGGGTATTGTTCGACATGCGTGATTTGATGATTTGCCAGTCGCAATGAGTCACTGATCGGGAGTGCATCGCGTGTTCGCAGTTGAGTAATACTTAAAGTGCGGTGATTCATTGGTTCGTGCACGTCGCATTTTTTATACTCACTTTAATATTCGACAAGTAAGTGATGGGCCGAGCACGCAACTTATCCGGTGTTGGGTTCAAAAGTTCAGACAAAAAGGGACAATGGTTAACCAAACTTCTCCGGGACCATCAACGTCAGCAGCGACGCCAGAACATGTGGCTCAAGTTTGACGTGAAATTATGCGCAATCCGCATAAATCGATAAGAAAGATTGCAGCCTGTACTGAAATAAAAAAATCAACAGTGCACGTTATTTTGAAAAAGAATCTACAGTTTCACCCATACAAACTGCAAATCGTGCAGTTTCTCAACGAAAATGACTATTCTTTACATGAAACCTTAGCGAGAACGATGCTGGAACGTTTTGGAACAGCACAAACGTTTGGAAACATTTTGTTTACTGACAAAGCACATTTTTACATCGATGGCTATGTTAATAAACAACCATTATTATCACCAATATAAAATAAAATAATTTCTGTTATGCTAATTTGTAAAGGTGTTTATTGAAATAAATGTTTTTGAAACATTTTAAATCCGTTGTCCAAAGGAGAAATCGTAGAAAATATTTCAAGCGAAATCGAAAACAGAGTATGGTACCGAGCAATAAAAGAACTTGCTTTTTTGTAGTAATAAATTTACAATTATATTTATTCTAAATTTAAATTAATAGAATTGTTCTCAAAATTAGAAAAAATATTCTAAGCATCGTCGGTAACAGCATAACCTAAGTTTGTGCCTACTGCACGCCATTGTTAATAATCCTTCTTTAGTGTAATGTCTCTTCGTGCTAGCTATATACAGCTGGACTAGACAATCAGATTCTTTCTCGGGAATCGGTAAATAATGGTGACGTGAATAATAATTATGCTCTGGTAACAATGTTGATTTATCAAGACACATTTTACAGATTACAATGTAATATTATGATCTATCCTGGATCACGGCTCGAAGCAGAGAGAGCGCGATCACGGCGTAACCGCTTCTTATACCTTTTTCGCTCGCACACAAACAAAATTATCCTTTTGCACGCGAGCCTGACATACGTCAACCGTAGACACCACATTTAGTTTAAATGTCAACAGTTTTAAAAAGTATAAAATTTTTATTGAATATGAAAAGGCTTTAAAATAATTTTCCTTATCAGGAAATGGCCTCTCAAGATGTGCAGTCAGGGCAACAGCACCAGACCATGGTGGTCTCAGTGCCCAACTCCATGGGACAATCGCATCAGGTAAGCCGGCTGCCAAGTCAACCATTTCATTCTTTAAAATTTATTTTCTTTTATTAGATATATTATAATTTTTTTTTTCTGAATCTGTTGTGTAGAAGCTTTTGAAATAAGCATGAGGTTATATTTCATTCACAGATGTATGAAATAATATGAACCTACGAGTGCCATTCCGTACAGGAACCAAGATCTGTAAACTGAAGGGGTGGTTCGCTGATTCACTTTTCTGGTCGATGTCTGCGGAGCGGTGCATAAGGGTCCAAGGAAAATTCAAAAGTCCAATGTAACAGCCAGTAGTCTAGTCTAGAATAAAAGCGGGTTAAGGCGAGGTAGAAAAATAAAAAGACTAGCGTGTCCACTCAAATGGTTTCCTATTCAATGGTGAGAATGATTTCCTCGGCCGCCGGCGCACTGTTTATATTCAACACACAATTCTCGCCTCATCCACATTCATACATCTTCTCATACAAGCTCGCCGATTGTTGAGGCTTCTAACAGAACCATCCTCCATTAACTGGTTTACCTGGTCGTGCCAAGTCTTCCGCGGACGTCCTCTATTTTTGGTGCCATCAACACTTGCGTCATATATCTTTTTTACCATTCTCTCCTCATTCATCCGTTCCATATGACCAAATCACCTAAGTAATCCTTTCTTAATCTTACTTACTATACTAACATCAGCTTTACATTCTTTCTTTATTTCTTCATTCTTTATTCTGTCATAAATAGATTTTCCACATATACGTCTAAGTGATCTCATTTTCACTGCATTCAATCTACTCTCGTTCCTTTTCTGCCAGCTCCAGGCCTCACTTCCATACATCATTGTCGGTACCAGGATTCCGTTGTGCACCGCTAGTCTTGCCTCGGTTGACAAATTCCCGTTAGATATAATTCCATTCAAAACGCCGTTCACTTTATTCCCTGCAGTCACCCTCCTTTCGATGCGACAAGTGCTCACTGACTGATAAAATTATCATTTTGTCAAATCACTAACACCTTTATTCATACAAACACTGAAAAACCCATTAACAAATGGGAAAATGGTATATATGAAATATTGAAGCTTATGAATAAAAGGAGAAAACTTCCAGAAAAGGGTAAAATAAATACATTAATTTACAAAGACAAACAGTAGAAGAATGGTATTGAAATGCACGGTATAAAACAATCCCATAATCTTCAAGTTGATAGATCAACAAGACCAAACCAAAAAGTCAACATATATTAGACTGGCCCTAAAACTTTAACCATAACCTGTACGATCAGTATCAAAACCAGATACGACCTGCTAAAATAGTACCCAACGACCTCCAATTCCCAATGTTAGATAGGACATTTCTCGAGAGACTTCGGAAGTAATTGTTGATAAAATAAATATACTCTCAATAAAATGATGAATGGAAAAATTTCAGAGAACATTGAATTATTCTAGAGAGCCTCGAGGAAATGATCTGTCAACTTAAAGAAAAGTCAGCAGAAGTCGACCTGCATATGAATATTTCAAAAACCAAAATAATGACAGATATTTCAGTAGAAAATTATGACTTTCCAGTAGAGCTGGTTGATAGCTACGTTTACATAGGTTACAAACAAATTTTTGGAAAAAAATCAAAACCCGGAAATTGGGCGCAGAATATTTCTAGTATGGACAGCTTTTGGAAAATTTAAGGATACCTTTTGTAACAACACTCTCAAAGCACTAAATTAATAATTTGACCAGAATGTCTTGTAATCGCCTGAGGAGCAGAAACAGTGGCGTCTTCGGATAACCAACAGGCAAAAAGGAAGACCACCAATGAGACGGGATGCTCTGCAGTGGACAGACGCAGGCTGAATATGATAAAGAATGTATTGTTGATTTTAATTATCAGTAACAAAATCCTAGAATGAATGAATGGTGAATTCTAGTTTGTAGAATTTTATTCAATGTAGGCAGCTTTTGTGTGCCATTTCAATGGATGTTTAGTATGCGTGTGTTAAATATGCAAACTAATTATTGTATTATGGACTCTGACTGTGTTTTGACTTTACAAGTGTGCACCTGTTTGAACTACAGCAATATTGGCTCAATTTGGCACACAAAATGCAATATTTGCCATTTTCTTTATCTTAATTTTTCGCTGACAACTATTCACTTGATTTCTGTGATTGTGTTGATTGTGTGTACATATATATATATATGTATATACATGCATTTATGATTTGAGTCGTAATGTAAATGTATTTTTTCCAGTTGGTTGGTAACATGTCACAGCAGCAGCAACAGGGTGGCGGCGGTGGAGGTCAGACGGGAGGTGCGGGGGGGCCTCAAGTGCAGGGAGGTCCCCAGGGGGGTGGTGGTTCTTCGGTGCCATCCCCTGCCTCGGCTACCGCCCTACCGATGGCACAACTGCAGCAGCTGCCACATAATCAGCAACAGATCAGGTAGTTAGTCATTATTTTTGTTATTTTGTAATGTATGAAATGTATATAGTTTTGCTCTCTGTATTAAATTAATTGCATAGACTTATGTATTCTACGTTCTGTAAGGTGAATTACATTTCAAGGATACTTGAAACTGTTAGGGATTATTAAGTGGACTGTATGAAAGAAATGTGGAGGGAGAAACAGGATGACACAGTACTTAGAAAACTACCATCCTGTCACCAACCAAACAAAAAGTGGTCGCCTCAAATGCTTCCACTAGAGAGTGAGCAGATTTCGCTAAGCGCTTAAAAGCAAAAGTTAGTTTGGCTCACTCCAAATCGCCGGTGGTCGCAGATTCTAGTTTGCTTCCTTGAGGGCTGAGAGTGCAGGTTTAGGACAGCTGGACGACGAGGCTCCGGGTGTAAGGCGAGTAGAATGAAACACAAGATGTTGTTTTTGACGCGCTGCAGAGAGACTGATGTCCCGTACTGCGGCGATGCGTTATTTATTTCATACGAAGCTGGGTGCACGCAGTGCTCACACCCCCCGATCTCAGCGTAGAGCCAGCCGGAGCGCGCATACAGCCTTAGCCGCGTCCGTAAACCGAAAACTTCCGCGCACTATTTGATCGCGGCCCGGCGGGCGGCAGAAATACAATTTGTGCGTTAAAAAATTAAAATAAAATAAATACATATACTAATTTGTGAGATATCGCTAGTAAGGGAATTGGTAAATTATTTCCCGGCCCGTGATATTCCGTAAAAACAAATGTCGGGCCAGTGCTCGTTCTTTCGTTATTAGAGAATTTAAATGGTAAAAATGGGTCGATGGCACGGGAACCCTGCGGTCCACGGAAGGCTTTTCCCGCGGTGCTTGCCGGAGCGCTGGCCGGGCGGTGACAAATCTTTTTTAAACTTTTAAATATACATTATGACAAGGGAAAACAGGTGATGGGATGCCGTGGATCATAACATTTGTTTAAACTACACTATCTACGGCACCCAAAATACACATATAGACATTTATTGGGGGAAAATAGGTGACGTACCGGCGGGTGGGCGAGCATTTATTGTATTCCCAATCCCGCGGCACGCCACACAAATCAAGGTAACATAAAAATATAATTTCTTTGTCTAATTATTCAAGTTTGGCATCTCTGTATGCAACACGTCCACCTTTTGTAGTCCCGCCTTTCTGTCCAAGCTCAATAATGAAGAATCCCTCGACGGATTCTGGGAGACACTTTTAAGACACTCGAAATTGATGTAGGAAGTAGGTATTTCACGATGTAGGTAGGTGACCTGATAAATTGACATATGATTTTGGCACAGCTACTCCAACAACAGCGGAGACTGGGGCGGGGGCCGAGTGCAGGTCATTCAGCAGCCGCCCACCTACCTGCAGCAGATCTACAACACCAACGGGCAGCTCCTGGTTCCATCTAACATTGCCCTGCACCCTGGAATCAACCCTCAGCAGATACAAGTATACTTTCCTAACGATTATTGCTATTCATTAAAGGGTATATGCTCTTTAATTCCTTTAAGTACAGTAGACAATAAATATTTTGGCGTATCGTGTATTTCTCTTACTATACTTTAAAAAAAAAATTCCTACATGAATAACGGCTTCATACTTCAATGTTAAAATTAAATATTCAAGCTTTGAAAAACTTTTAATGTAATTTGGAGCGTACAGCCACAAGAAAACGAGTGGTTTGCCGATCTCCGCTTCTCTCTACTTGCGATGATGATGAAATGAAACACAAAAGATGTTCAATTTAGGGGCACTGCGGCGACAGAATCGAGAACGCGTTCCCGCTCGCGGTGTACTTAGTTTTATTTCAGATACAAACAATACATTCAATTCATATATATTTTTCCCACCATTTCAGTGAGCAGGCAGCAACAGGTGTCAGCAAGACGTATTTTTATCAAAAAATGACTATCTTTGTTGAAAACTATTTCACGTTTTTCTGGCACCCCGTTGATGATTCACCGTAAACATATTTTTAATAACTGCCTTGTGTCCTTATCACATCACTTTATTGGCGTCACTTAGGCGACCTCTCAATCATGTGCGATATATAAACAATAGACAACAAATGAATAAAAAATGTTACATCAACATGTGACTGACAATGAATAGACAAATAAAATAATTATATAATAGATTGAATAACTGAAGATTAGATTCCATTGAAAATGTCACAAAAAACAGTGGTACAAGCGTCGGTGATGTTTTGATGCAGCGCTTGTTTAAGGAGTCTTTTTTAAATTATGTAATAATAGCGGTGTGAATTTATTTATTGCATAAAGAGTCGGATCATCTGGTTTTATATAAAGTGTGCAACTATTAATAACTGTGTAAATAAATCTGCTATCGTAGCTTTATCCTGCCGTCAGTTATCAGGTTTATTGTTTTACAGGTAATCGCTGCGGGGAAGGCTTTCCAAGGTGGCCAGCTAGCCCCGCACATGCTGACCACAGCACAGGGAAAGCAGGTGTTACAGGCGACGCAACCTGGTTAGTTAACAATTTTTTTATAACTCACCTGACTGTTTTTTTGCCCCCTGGAGGATGCTCAGCGAATTATGATTTTCGTAATCACATATTTCCCCACTTCGACATGACTTTTCCATTCTCATATTATGTATTGTTTCACATCAACCAAATCATCGACTACTATGTCATCTAGTAGTTTATTCAGCAGATACTAGTTATTAAACAAATATCAGATATCTCATAGAAACAAAGCTATTTTTTATTATATTTAATGGAAAATATATGGAAGTATTAAATATAATAAAAAATAGCTTTGTTTCTATGAGATATCTGATATTTGTTTAATAACAGTGTCTTTGTAGGTAAAATCCAGTAATTGTGTGTTCTTAGGCATATTCAAATATTGCTAAGATACTAGTTGTTGGACATATTTATAGTGGGGCCTAAATATATTTCTCAAAAGAAATTTAACTGCTTGGTAGAATATAGATACTCTATAATACAATTGTAGTTATGATATTAATATAATCGGCAGATAAGATTTGGAACAGTTGATTGAACTACATTTCTACTGATATTTTCAGTGAATTTTTCAGGTCTTGCTTTACAGGATCAAGGTTTTTACATATTATGATAATTATTATTGTATTTGATTGGACTATTAATGGTTTGTTTCTTGTTTGTCACTTGTGATATGGTTAAAGAATATACATTTTGTATTCAAACATCTTATTATCTTTATTTTATTACTAGAACAATAGATTCGATTATCCGGGGTCACATTAATCAGACTGAAGATTATCGGAGCAATAAAAAAAAAAAAATTTAATAGCATTTTCATTTGAAATACTATTTTAATTGTAAAAATAATTTACATAATACCAGAAAATAAAACTGGCAAAAAGTGATAAATTATTTGGGTGCGCTTAGATTCAGTGTTTATTTTTGATATAAGTGGGAGAGCGCAAGTCAAATTGTAAATTTAAATTACATTGCATATTGGTTGATTTATTATTGACTTTTCTAATAGTTTACACTCATTTTAAATTTTATATTTTCTACTTTCGTATCACATAGGTAGCTGGTTCCGTAATTTTTTTATTTTTTTTTTAATCATTTTGGTGATTTTCAAGTTGTGGTATCAATTTCCTTTTTTTTCAATTTTCAATTGGCTCAATTTTTTCTTCAACTCCCAAGATAATCGAGGTTCTACTGTAGTAATAAGTATTTTTAGATTTTAGTTTTATTCAAAATTTTTGGATTACTTTAACAATCGTCTGCTTTGGAACGGTACGTGTTACACTTATTTATTTTTCGTAGGATTAGATTAGAAAAATATAAGAAATTAATAATTTATGAATTTTAATTATAACAATTAGTGATAGTTTATTCAATATACATTTTTTACAAAAAATGTAATTCAGTTTAAATTATACGTCCTTTGTATTTTGTAAAAAAATTAACAAATGTTGATTTATCTGGTACATTTTAAAGTACTCAATTTTGTGAGGTTTTTTACCCCTGTAGATTTTCTTTACCATGTTTCTCTTTGCAAGCCATGAGAGTAAGTTGTCTTCTTTATTCTTCAATATTTAATTACGTCCCCACCTGCCTTTATACATATTTGTCATTTCTTTCAATCTTCCGTTCATTAATATTACAATAAATCTTGTAACTTCAGAAACAATGTGATATTTTTTTATGGTTGGCTGTGTCATTGTCATGCTTGATGACTCTTTTTTCTTTATGCTCAATGTACAATTTCTCTCTGGTTTTATGTTATGTCTGTCAAGTTCTGTGGTTAAGTTTGGTGTCTATGTGAGTCGACGGCATGAGCTTGGCATGATTATTTTTGGCACGAATGTACAATTTCATTTTGTTTGAAATGTATACATATTTCAGGAAATGTGACAATTATCTTATATTACCTTACGTAATATTATCATTATTTCTGTACAGCTTTTTATCTAATGAAAATATTTCTTTAGCTATTAAATAGTACATATTATTTAGTTTTTTATCATAATTATTGGTTTTTTCCTTGCAAAATTACCATCTATCAGGATTCGTTGAATCATATCACCCCATCTTAATATTAATTTTGAAGTTAATGTAAACAAATTTCATACAAAAAATCTTAATTTGGAAATAAAAATTTGCACTTGATCAGTATGCAATAAAATTTATAACGATTTTAAATTACAAAGTAGTTTTTAGTTTTTCCATCAAAATTATGTCTTTTCTGTTTTTTTTTTTTTAAAATAATAAACATTTTTGAATAAGAAAATGTAGTATTGAGAACATATTTTGTACAATATTTATATTTTATTTTCCATTTTTTTGATAAATTAGGCGATTCACATTGAAAAAAAATCTATCTATTAAAGTTTTAACTTGAAATAAAATTAATGAATCTAATGTTGAATTTTTCACATTTTAATTAATTAGATTTTTTGGACAGTTTATAAGTTGAGTTGGACTAAAATTGATTTAATTTAAGAAAAATTGTTTAATTTGCTTTGCCTAAAGCTGTTTGTTAACATTATTCAATAAGGTAACGCTAAAATACAAGAAGATGAAAGTCACAGAGGGATTTAAAAATGTAATAAATTTATTATGAATTATCTATGAAAAAAAAGTTATGTAAATGTCCCTTATTTTTGGCTTAGTAATGACAGGCTCTCAGTCACAGCATTTTCCATAATATCTGTTGTTACATACTGCCCGGGCTGGCCTGGCATCATTCCGCGTTATGGATGGAGCATCAGGTCCCCGAGCCTCATGTCACCGGCTAGCTTCCATCGGTACATACAATATGTGGGTTCTTGCCAAGTTAGCGCCATGGACCACTGCATATGAATTATTTTTTGTCTGCAGGGGATGGGAGATTTCACAAATACATAAATTATTCACTTAAAACATTATAATTTCACAAACTCCAACTGACTGCCATTTATCCTACCTAACCTCAACTAACTTCTATCAGTTCTCATGTCATGTTCACTTTCTCATTTGTCTTCGTCGTACTTCTTAGTCGATAACTTTTTTTAACCAAAGCCCTGGAGATTCAGCTGCGCACACAGTGTATTCACTTCACAAAGTTTTTGAGTATTGTTCCCCAATTGCACGCCGTCCTGCAGAAGTTTTACCTTGGTTTTGCTGCCAGAAAAGTGACAGTTCGGCCATCTTGACTTCACCATAGACTCTTGATACATTCTGGGCGTGTGATTGGCCAACATGAAGATTGTGGGTGCGCACACGTCGCAACCTATTTGTTTCTTTTTTACTAAGATGGTGCAAACACACATAGACGGCTAAATTCTAATGTGACAATGTTTTCACTTGGATTTCAAAAGAATATTCTCGAGGTGATGGATTGTTTGGGAGTTGTTAATGTACACCCGCTCTTTCAGGTAACCAACTCCAAATAAAATAATTGAGTGCTGTCAAACGTGATAACCAATTGCTGAATTTGGCAAAATTATATGTTAGTCAAAAGTTTCCCTTAGTAGCTTCAGCGTGGGTTCGTCCTGCTATATCCTTCTTCAAAATGTGCCACAGTGACGTTTGAGATATCCCAGCTGGTCAGGATGTTCCCGATTCTTCTTAAATACTCTCCTTCACACGTTAAATATTTTCCACCACGCAGATTGAATGTGGTCTTCCAGATCGTGGCAAGTTGCTTACAAACCCTTTTGCTGGAAACATTAAATTAAGCGACGAATCATTGACTCTGAGGGTGCACTCCTGTCATTGAAATGGTGGTGGTTACACTCACGTGAGCGTGAGAATAATTGATTGCTGATTTGAAAATAAAATACTGCAATTTTTATTCATGTGTTGAGAATTTTCAGAAGAAAAAAAAAATTAATAATCCAAACAGTATTAATTTTTTAAAATCCCTTTGTGATTAATGGCCCGTCTTGTATAACAATACTTTACAACACAGTAAAACTATATTATGTATTACTGTTACAGAATTTTACACAGCTGTAAATAATATTATACCATGCAAACTGTTTTTTTTTTACATAATATAAATTTGACTGACAGCCATTTTCACTGGATATTTTGTTAGGATCCTTCCCAGGATACACGACCATTCCCACAACCCAGAATCAGACGTTCGTGTTCTCCCCGTTGAGTGTGATCAGCTCCCAGCCCAACATCCTGCCAGCACACTCGCAGCCCAATAGTGGCTCTCCTTCGCAGACCAAGCAGGGGGACATGCACAAGGTATAAACTATTAAATTATCTTAATACTCTTCTCTCTCAATGATTTATCGTGTTCTTCGTAACCTAACGTACAAAACGCTATTCAGATCAGTGCTTACATACACGTCCGAGACATGATTACTGACGAAGAAGAACGAAGTGTGCACTGAATGTTTTTAGAAAGGAAAATTTTAATGCATTCTTTTGGCTGGTTTTAGAAAATGAATTTTTGCATAGATGCTACAATAATGACATCTACACTTTGTGCAGTGAGATAAGTGTCTCAAGGTTTTTTAAAATAGGAAGACTTCAGCGTTTGGGTCGTGTGAAGAGGATGACTGACCAGCAATCACCAAAGTCAAGACAAGACCGACGTGCTTCAAACGTCTATAATAAATATCTACATACATATTTGTATATGAAATGTTAATGTGATAGATACAAATAATTAATATAATCTATGTTCTAATATGACATTTTCCACAATCTAAAAGTTTATACAGTCGAACTCGGTTATAACGAGTATGAAGGGACCAGCTAAATTTGCTCATTATAACCGTTACTCGTTATTATAAAAAATATTTAATATCAAATAAAATTAAAAGCAAATCAATTACATATGAAAAATTAAAAATCTATAATTGTATGAATAAAAACATTTTAAAGTAAATTACTACATTCAATCACATTATTTCTTAACAAAATTCAAAATATTTCTGTTTTAAAGTTTAAAACTTACTACTACTTATTACGCACAAAATAAACACCCATTGTTTTTTTCTAAGAATTTACAAACCTGAAAGGAATCGTAAACAATAAGGAACCTCATCAGCAGACGCAATTTTATGACTTCTCAAGAATTAGGGTTTTTTGACCGTGTAGTGTATTATGTTCACTTGTTAACAATATTTTTGTATGTTATATCAGTGAAGCGAGCTCATTATAATAGTGAAGAGTTGTACGAAAACGAGAACGAAAAAAGTTGTAATAAGTATTTCCTCATTATAACCGTGATCTCACTATAACCGTGCTCGATATAACCGAGTTCTACTATATATTATGTGTTAGCTGAAATATGTTCTGTGGGTGGGTCACGTGAAGAGATTGATGAAGGAGCTTGGGAAGGCCAAAGCTAAGATGGAGCGACAATGTCTTCAAAGACATATCTGCCTTAGAAATCCAGGACTGAATATTTTTCTTCTTCTTGTGCCCTATCTGTTCAACAGACGTTGGCTATTATCATTATGTTTACTGCGGCCCGGAAATGCTCTACAGTAGACTGGCCAAACCATTGCCTCAGGTTCTTCAGCCATCTCCTTCTTCCAGCAATCTTTCCCTGAATTACGAGTTGCAAGATCTCGTACTTCACCGAATGTCTAATTACATGTCTAAGATATTGAAGTTTTCAGATTTTTATTGTTTTAAAAACTTATTTTTCTTTATTCATCCGAACCATAACATCTTCATTTGTAACTCTATTCATCCAGTCTATTTTGAGCATTCTTCAATAGATCCAGATCTCAAATGCTTCAAGTTGCTATTCATCATTTCTTGGTGGTAGAGACAATTGTGATGATGATTACAGATTGTAATAATACCTAGCGTTAGATTATTTATATGATTATTTTATCTCAAGAGCGCTTTACACATAAATTCTTAAGTCCTACGCTAGCACATCAAATTAAAAATTGACATGTGTAGTTATGGATATGATTTTGTGAAATTTTTTTTTAATATTTTTAAAAATAATATTTCTGATGCACTATTCTTATCATAGAGTGTAAAGTGTTCCACGCTTTTGGGCCAGCCGCCGCAAATGCTCATTCACAGATCTTACTCTTCTGGCAATGGCTGATCGGATCTACAACCCTTCCTGCGGTTGAAGTAGAGGCTGACCCGACGTCTACCATTCACGCAGAGCTTTAGAAGTTACATGGCGTGCAACGTCCTTCAAATTTTCTTATCAATATTGGGAGAACGGTTGTGTTTAATAAATATATTCTGTTATTTTCAGGCCCAGGTAATGGGTGGGCAAAAAGTTGGCATGGCTAGTGGTGGAAACAACCAACAAGCCACGCATCAACAAGTTCAAGTCTCGCAGCCCAATGCACAAATACTTAGCCCTTTGCAGGTAAATATAAGTCATCATGTTTTTGCAAAACATAAACTGAAGATTGTATATGTATTTTATATATATTTTCTTACTTGTTAGACAACAATACTCACTGACTAAAATCATCTCATAGACTTCATAGTAGGTAGTTTTCATATTTCAGTGGCCATCATCGCACATCAGCCTTGATGATGGCTTTCAAACGTGACCCGAAACATTGGCTGTGTCATAAAATTTCTACAGCACATTAAACTACAAAGAATCTATACAGATATTGCTTACTAGAATACAACAAATTATCAAGAGTATTAAAATAATATTTACCTAATATATAGAAAAATGTAACTTTTTGTGCTTATTGATCTAGTGGTTAAGATATTCGCCTAGTGATCCGGTGGTTGAGGGTTCGAATCTCATTCCAGGAGATCAGCAAGTTGGTCTGAAAATATTAAGAATGTTGATGTGACACATATTCCGTGTACACAATTCCATTTTTTTTTTTAGAAAAAAATATATATAAGATTACAAGGTCCTCGAATTACTGGCACAACATATAAGAGTAATCGGCTATTTAGATTTTTTATTTTATAATGGTGTGTGTGTGTACATTTCAGCAAGGAGGTCAGACAGTTCAATTTGCCCCTTGGCAGGTGTGGGGGGGAGTGCAGGCTTCGCAATTACTGGCCCCCAATCCCATCTTCATCCGGGGGCCCGGGCAAGGGGACGGGGGCGGCCATCCCATGTTCATTCAGTCTGCTCAGCCACAGCCGCAGACTATGCACGCTTCACCTCATAATCGTAAGCAAATCGAATCCGAGCTATTTTCCATAGAAGTATTACCGCTAACCACTTATTTTAAATTAATATTTTTATTAACCACATTATTATTTCGTTGTCGGCTGGTCTCAATACCGCTGGGATTGATGCATACCTGTGTATGTTTGTCTTGATGATTTTAAAACTATTTCAATTATGAAGAATAATTATATCTAACCACAAAGTTAACGCTATGAATAATAATGATTAAACGGAATGTTGCCAGCTACTGGGCATGAAACTCCTGTGTGAGTAATTCCTCATACACATAACGTGAGATAATTAAGATGGAAGGATGAGAGCCGACGGACGGTATGATCAAGATTGAGATGCCTAAATATCAACAACTCTTCTGAATTTTCCAATCACCTTTTGGAAACAAACCATTCTTTTGACATTAACAAGGGTTTAGAAATTATACATACAAATACTAGGGGTTTACAGTTAGATAAATTAAAAATTTCAGAAATAAGAAAAAGTGTTAATAGCAAGCTAAATATTATAAATAACCAAATTCTCTTTGCAAATTGTCATATTTTAAATTTGTTTTCATATTAGTTCCTACTTTTTTACCCACCACTTTATATTTTTGTTTTTATCTATGCTTGTATTTTTAATTTCAGTATACATTGTTTCCTGAAGAAGATACCATAGGTATCGAAACATGTTGAATAATCAATAAATAGTGGTTTAAACAAAGTATTTTATCTTATTATTTATATCATTTAGACTTCAGAAACGCTTACGGGCGAGTCCTAGAAAGATATGTCAAATATTTATGTCGTTTCAGCTACCCTCACACTACCCTGCAGTGTGCAGCCTATGTCCCAGCCACCTGTGTCCCAGGCCCAATTGCTGGGCACCCCCGGGGGAGGCAAGGGCAGAACGGAGCCCGGAAAGGGAGTCAGCAGTACGGGGCGGCCTCTGTCCAACATCCTGCCCACCACTCAGGGAAGTAGCGTGTCAACACAGACTCAAGCCATGCAGACTGCAGTAAGTGTTTCTCATATACACGTAATGTTACATAAAGACACACTGAATAATAAGTGATTAAAAAATTAATTTGTAGAAAGCCAGCCCATTTGTGATTATTTATTATTATTGATTGAATATTTTTTCTTTAGGTGGCAGCTAAGCAGACTAAGGTGCGTGGAAAATCTGCCGTGGTGAGAACGATGGGGAGTGCTGGAGCACACAAGCAGGATGCTGCCAATCAGACAAATAATAAATTAGGAATCCAACCCAAACAGTAAATATTTGTCATTACAAATATAATAGTGATTAAAATTATTCTGATTAACTTAACTTAAATTAATCCTTCCCTCGCTATACACGCATGTGCGTGCGAGATCGAGATTTAATCTCTAATAAGCTGGAAAGAGTGTGTATCTTCCAAACTGTTCATTTAATTTTTTAATTTTTAACATAGTGCATACATAAGCACTCTTATGTATGCGCTAATATAAACAAAATTAAAGTATTTTCTTTTACTAAAATTTATCTTCTACATATTTGGTCAGTTTCATTTTAAATCTATTAAATTTTTCCTCCTTTCTTATGTTTTCTGACATTTCATTAAAAAATTTCATCGCACTATACATCATCGATTTCTGAGATATGACCTTCCTGAATGGCAGTCTCAGTCTATTCCTTCCTCTTGTACGATGCTCGTGCTCATGTTGATTTGCATCAATTTTTCGTATAAATTCTGCTGATATTTTCTTATTGGGGGTTTTGTAAATAAATACCATTATATGTATTAAAATATATTTCCTGCTTAAAGGTCATCATATTCAGATCTTTCAGCATTGCACTGATCTGAGTATATCTATTTTTTCTGAGTATTATTCTCATAGCTTTATTTTGCAACATAGTTTTTGTTTTCACAGTGGAGAATATATTTAAGCAACCCCACTCAGAAGGTAAAGGCCTAATAATTAATGGAGAAAGGCTTAATCATCTGCCTTTCGCTGACAACATCGTCCTTACCTCTGAAGATATGGTGGACATGATTGATCCATTAAAGATACAGTCAGCAAGAATAAGTCCTGCATTCAGAATACGGCAGTAAAGCCCGCACCTTCCTTGAAAGTACAGTAGAACCTATATATAACAGACTATTGTGGGCGAGGGGGTGTCCGTTAAAGCCGACACTGGCAGTAAAGACAAAGCACACTATTACTACACGCAATGTTAAGGAAAAATAATAAGGGATTTTTTTTTCATATTTTGTTCACTTTATTTTATAAATGTTTTAATTTCTTTCCAGGATGTTTGTTATGAATTCTGCTGGTCAAATGATCCCAGTGCCTGGTCGCATTACTCCTGATAAGAATCATTTGAATAATAAAACGCAACAACAACAGCAACAACAACAGCAACAGCAGCAACAACAGCAACAACAACAACAGCAACAACAGCAGCAGCAGCAGCAACAGCAGCAACAGCAGCAACAACAACAGCAGCAACAACAGCAGCAACAACAACAGCAGCAGCAGCAGCAGCAACAACAACAACAGCAGCAGCAACAGCAGCAGCAACAGCAGCAGCAACATCAGCAACAACAGCAGCAGCAAGCCGTACTTATACATCAACAGCAAGCTGTTCTGCAACATCAGGTACAGTTGTTTGAGTAATCACAATAAAGTTCTTAAAAATGACATAAAACACTTTTTCAGTGTACAGAATACTTTATCAAGTAAAAAACTCAAGGATTATAGAAATTGCTACTCAGTCGCTATTTAAAGATAAAGATGAAACTTTATTTTTTTGACAAAATTGATTAAAGTTTTAAGAAAAAATAGAGATGTATACACAGAGTACATCAATATTCTTACTAAGCTATAATATACAATATTCAAACTAAGTCAAGCACTTGTGCTTTGAAAATTGGAATAAATTGGTGGTCTCCTCAAACGAGGCTTGAATCCCTAATCACTAGATCACTGGGCAAGCGTCTTAACCACTAGACCAACAAACTACCCATTTAAAAGATTCAGTTGAGTCACAATACCCAAGTCGGGGCTGCCATCATAAGTTTTATGAATTTAATAATAAAACCTGTTTTTCAATATTCAAAGGTTCAATTTGTGAGGAAAAATTAATTTTGTTTGCTTAAAATTGACATACATTATGAATTATTATTCAAATGAGCTCTCTTTTATTGTACATTATTTTCACCTTGTGAAATTATCATCTTCATATATCCGTCCCCTTATATTAAGAGGTTCGCAATAAGGTGCTCCAAACGATAAGGCACTTTCATCATCCCCTGTCTTGCATCGCTACGGTACCAGTTTCCCGGTCAAGACCCGGTCTGTCTTCACACAATCTTTTTTCCTGATTATTCCAGCTTAGTCTGTCTTTTACCAATAAGATATATCTTTATAGTCTCTGGCACATGCAAGACGTTTAACTTAACTTATTTTTTTTTTAATATGTTATAAGAATTTTTTTATATGTAAAAGTAGGGGCTCCATTCCGAGGGTCTCCCTTATGTTGTTAATGTTCACTCGGTTCAATTATATAACTCCTGTTACTCTCCTAAGGTAACTCATTTTGGCAGCCTGGATTCTTGATCACATTCTCTCCGTTAGAGAATTCCACTCTGAAGTATTTGAATTCATCAACTTAATTTAGTTGCACCTCTTGGATTCTGATTCGGATTCTCCGGCTTATTCTGTTCATAAAGAAGAGTGAATAGGAAATTGATTTGATTCTTTGACTTGTCCCACAAGTTTCCCCAGTTGACTCCACAACTGCACTCTGGCTGTTACATCTAACTCTTTGGGTCAGTTTTTATTACCTCGTACAATATTTAATGTAATATTATGCTGTTCCTTCTACAGCAACAACAAATGATCCAGCAGCAAGCGCAACAGCAACAGCAGATAGCAGCGCACTATCAGCAGCAGACGCAGCAAGGCCAGACTCACATGCAGAACAAGAATATTATGGGTAATTGTATTTATATTAAATGGTGAGCTAGGCATTTTGTTTAATTTTATTTGGTGAACAAACAAATGATAGATAACAAGTTGAAATATAAAATATTATCTACCACCCCGTACACATGCCCAAAACAACTTTAATTATATCGGCATATTACTTATTTTCCTTATACAGAAAACGATGATTAATTATTAATTAATTATTATTATACACGCCCTATTCAAGCATTAACATAATTTGTAAAATAATAGAAAATTTCAACAGAAGTGCAATACACAAAGAAAAAAAATTATATAATGTCAGCATGTTTTTTCATAATCAAAATTAAAAATAAAAACTAACTGTGAAGTAAAGCAATTTATCCGTCACCATTGAGTTGAGACAACAAATTGTAATAATGTAGTCCTATTCCTAAGAGTTGAATTTACAGCAAAGGTGTCGACTACCTCAGCATATTCATTCCCCAAAGAATGCAATCTGGGGACTGCGGAGTTAGCTAAAACATGTGATTTGACATTACCACTGTAATAGAACAATGAATTGTGTCTCGATGAACTCAATGGTGCGTGAAAGTCAAGCAGATCAACAGTCTGGGGGCAGTCTATCATATCATTGATGATCCTGTATAGAAATATATAATGTCTCACTGATAATTTTAACCATTTCAGACGGCTAAGGAGATAATTATAATTGATATCCTCAGAGCGTATGTTTAATTTAAAATTAATGAATCTTAAATACTTTCTCTGGATTCTTTGAACCGCCGTCGAGTGAACAATGAAGTGAGGCGATCATGTGACCGAATTATATTCATTATGGTACAAAGTAGTCAGGCAAATAAAAATATATTTAATTATACATCATGTCTGGTTTCAGTATTTAAGAGTTGACATGTAGTAATAATAAATAAAGCATCATATGCATTTCGGTTATTGAAGTGCAGTGACAACCTTTTTAAATACTAAGAGAGAAAATATCTTTGTAAAAATAGCCATTAAACATTTACAACACATATTAGACAGAGGGTTATAAAATGTTAAGTTTGCATTGTAGACTGGTAGTTGGAAAGTAAGGGGAATTCTAGATCATGAATACTCCTCCGTCCTTCATGTATAATGAATACATGAAGTACAAAATGAGTATAGGCGAAGAGTCGGGGGGCAGAAGAAGTGGTACAAGGACTGCCTACGGGAAATGTTCAATCTGTGCGGAGCGGATGTGTCTCCGAAGACTGGGAACAGATGGCTTAAGATCATGGGAGTTGGAGGACGGTGGCTAGACGAGGTAATAGAACCGCTTCATATGTAACATGTGTGGGAGGAAGTGTGCCTCTCTAATTTGACTATTTTCCCACTGAAAAACGCATGGCGAGGGGATCTTCGAATACGAGGCTCGGCACTGACCAACCAATAATGTATACAATAAAATTCCCTAAGCCACTAATGAAGAAATGTGATTTTTTACTTTTGGATTTTTAAAAGATTTGACCATATATTTTTTTAAATTAATATACTTACTACAAATTTAGTGTTTTTACTTTTTAGAGTTGTTGAAATATATTTAATTATACTCTCATTCTCGTCTTCTTTTGTATATTCTGTTGAATGTGTTTATATAGGGGATCGGGTCTTGCACACACAACCATATTACGCTGGATTAAACTATTACTATTATTATTCTTTGTATTCCACAAGTGCGGACAACTCATTAATATGTATTGAAATATCGCCAGGAATGACAATGCAGCAAGGAGGAATGCCTGTGGTCTCCATGAACCAAGGTTTGCAGATGAGCGCCATGCAACAGAATATTCCCATAGTGCAACAGATACATCCGGTAAATCACATTCTTTCGTCATATTCACCAATACGTATTGTAAGATGATGTATACACGTATTGAGTGACTCTCATGGAATTAATAACTTTTTGCGCAGACATCCGCACATAATACAGAAGTTTAAAATCCTATTTATTTTGATGTCATCAATTTACCAAATTTTTTGTTACAATTGTGAATAAACATTTTTCTCACATGTCTGTATTGTATAAACACGAATTATAAGGCCGAGTAGAAGACGCCGGGGACATATTCATGCATAAAGACTCACGAGACTTGCATTCACTAATATCGGAAAGGTACTGATCACTGGTACCGTGTACCTAAAGAGTGTACCTGGGTTGAGAATCTAAGAAAATATTAAAATGACAAATTCAGTGTAATCAATTTTATATTACTTTGCATATATCGTCTTGCGCAATGATGGAATATTTTATAATATCATTGAAAATAAATCACTTTATTTAAACCCGAATGTGTGAGTTGTCTCATGTATTTGTTGGTTGGTTTAGTTTGCCCCAGGAATGATGGTGGGCGAGGTGGCCCCCATGCCGCCCGTCCAAGCACTAACCACCGCCCCACACCCCCAGGTACTGAATGTCGCCATCAGCAACATTGTGTGTTCTAGTTCTGTGTTGTGGCAAGCCTTCAGTTTGATCGTTTTTCTTTGCGATTCATGTTGTTTTCTATTCAATGCAAATATTCTGTGCAATGAAATAATTGAGATTTATTTCTTCAGTCTTGTATAGCTTCTTCTTGATTCTGTTGATTTTATTCAATGTTTCTTACTTCTTCCTCGTCATTGATACACGTTCCTAATTTTGTATGTTTTACGAGTGTTAGTATGAAAAATGTTACTTTTACAAATTAGCTTTACTGTCATACCACTCTCTTGCTTGACAATAAAAATAGGACCCTGAATGAGATAGAGATCACATTCGTTATGCATTATTATGACAAATAACTCAAAACTTATCACAACGCATGCAGTTCATGGCTCTTGAAATTAGATTATGGATAATCATTTGTCAATGTGTTATATTCAATTGTAAAAAAAAAAATTTTTATCTATTCAATTGTTAATTAATATCTACATTTAAATGTGTACTTTGTACAGTCGTTTCGTACTCGTCTACTTTCTATCTATATTAATTAAACTTTTATTCTGTTGATAATTTGCCATAATTTGAAGAAAGCTCGCTCGTAATGAAGTCATCTAGTAAAAAAAATATTAAAGAGAACGCATTCTTATTGTGAAGTTGTAATTATTCAGAACATAGGTCTGTGATATTTTAAATACTAATTAAATGTATTAATTAGAAAGATATACATACAAAATTAATTTTATCGAAAAATATTGTTGTTGCGCTACTGAGATTTGAACCTGAATCACGACAATGGATGGATGACAAATTTTCGAATCTATATGTTACACTTTTCAAATGAATACATCTATCATTCCATTATTTGAAAGCTACTTTGTTTTTACGGAATCTGAAATACCTTTGAGTAAACCGATAGCAGACGCCATTTTTATTAAATTTTTGACACATTGATTTTATTATTAAGGAGAACACATTCTTATTGTGAAGTTGTAATTATTCAGAACATAAAGGTCTGTGATATTTTAAATACTAATTAAATTTGAGATTCTGTAAAAACAAGGTAGATGGCTTTCAAATAATGGAACGATAGATATATTAATTTGAAAAGTGTAACACATGGGTTCAAAAATTTATCATCAAGAATACTGTCGCTGTAGCATAGTTGGATAAATGCACCTTCCCCGGATTGGAAAGAGATCCAGGTTCGAATCCTGGTAGCGCAACAACAATATTTTTCCATAAAATTGATTATATATGTATATATTTCTAATCAATACATTTAATTAGTATTATTATGTTCTATCAGTGTGCATGCTGTTATTTAACATCATTTAGACAGCTTTTCTGCTAAATTCATCCTTTCCTGGTGTTGTGCCCTTAAATAAGCGACAGTGAAAAGTTTCCTAAAACAGATTTATCTCAAGTGCCGATTCAAAATGTCATTACACTAATGACCGACAGTAAACAGTTTAAACTAATTGTTTATTTATGCAATTGGAGAAGAAGAATTATAAACAGCTTTGTTAATATATTTTAATATTTATATATTGAGGCTTGAAAATAGAACGCAATTGTATTACTTAATTTACTATTCTAAATTCACTTTAATTTTTTATCTTTTCGTAGTGTTCGACAAACTTCACAGTTTTAGCCAAGATAGCCTAGTCGCGACAATAAAGAAAATATAATTGATTATGGCAATAATGTTTTGCAGAATGCTCTGGGTAACTCCGGAATGATCCAGAACAGCCAGCTGATGGGGGCGGGAGGGCTCCAGGGAGCTACGCTTCACACTTCTCAGGGAACCATCATGACCCTGTCCCAGCCTCCCATCATGTCACCGCAGGTAACAGCTTCGTTCAGTGAATCGATGAACCTATAAACTATATATGATAATCTAATTGTGTGAGTTGAAAGATGTGCACGAGAAAGAAAGTAAGTCTATGTTTGTTAGTTGATGCTTGCAGAAGATGTAATTCTGATTAAGAATGGGGATAGTATAATAGTTATGACTACAAAATATCAAGGTATCAGTTGTTAGCTTACACAGTATACATACATTATACACAGTGTGCCATATATTAACTGAAAGTGAGTGTGGTCAAATGTACATAAATGAATTGAAAATAGTGTTCTTAACGTGTGGATAATGAATGTTGAATTGAAACTGAGTTTTGTTGTCTAGTAAGCAAGTTTACTAAGTTTAGAGGATATATAATAATATCAAGAAGAAAACTACTATATTATTCTGTTATTGTAAGTTCAAGGAAATTATGACTATTAATGGATATTTATGACCAGGAACATGGAATTATCAGAGACCTTCTTCTTCTACGCTACTGGCGGTGCTTCGTAATATTCTCACTATTTTTTACAATTAAAAATTTAATTAGCTCGCTAGCTTCCAGGGAAGAGGATCGAACCCCCGACCTTCGTAGTAAAACATTAATGAATTAACATGGATTGATTCACATATATTTTACGGACTAATATGTGCGTATGGTTCAGATGGTACAAGGAATCTTAGGAAAAAAGTCATGTCATCTCTAATAAATATTTTCATAATTTGAAGATAGAACTTCACGTCACGAGAGCAGGTGGTTAAATATTATAGCATCTCACTAGCACAAATATAGAATGCGTAGTAAACCCCGTTATTTTTTATTATCTTTACTTTTCTTTATCTTAACATTAATAATTGTAGACAAGAAGACAGAATGTAGGTGCCCCCTCTCCCCACAACGCAGAAGACAATGATGAGGCTCGCAACCCATCAAGCTGCGATCCTGAAAGAACTCTTATTATGAAAACAGACGCCAATAGGTGGATGGACTCGCATCGGCCCTTCTCTCCTCTTCAGAGATTTAGCTTTATGGTAACAAACACAACAGATTATTTTATGAGTTGGTTCTTATGTTATTGTATGATGGTCTATTCAACATTTATATCGTAGATGAGTCAGACCGGCCTGGCCTCACCCCAGGGCACCCTGCAGCCTCCACAGAATCCCATGAACGTGTTGGCTCAACAACCGCAGGCCGTCATGTCGCCCATGCAGTCTCCGGCTCCGACACCGCCTGCCCAGCAGCTCCAACCCGTACAGTTGCTCAGTCAACAGATGCAACAACCCACTCAGCAACTGCAGCAGCCCAATCAGCAGTTGCAGCCGTCCAATCAGCAACTGCAGCAGCCCAATCAGCAGTTGCAGCCGTCCAATCAACAACTGCAGCAGCCCGCCCAACAACTGCAGCCGGCAACTCAACAACTACAACAACCTACGCAATTGCACCAGTCCCAGCAGTCTCCCCAACAACAGTTGCACCAGACCATTCAGCAACTGCAGCACACGCAGCAACCTGTTCAGCAACAGATGCAGCACCTCAGTCACCAACAACAGCCCCAATTACAGCAGCAGATAATAACCGAGCAGCAACCGATCATGTCACCCATTCCGACAGTGCCCGCAGTCGATGCATCACCTACCGTGAAGATCGACCATGAACCGAAGGTAATGATCCAAACATTTTTATTTAAACAATTGACACAATGTAGTAAAAAACAATTTACTAAACTTAATAAAAATCCTAAGCCAACATTTAGGGGTTTAGGATAATATGAATGAATCTACAAAAATACGATTTGATATTACAGTAAAACCGCGATATAACGAACCCCGATATAGCGAAAAATGACGTATATCGAAAAAAAAATCTAAATTTAGTCCCTAAAACCAATTTTTCATACAAAAATGCATTTATATAACGAAATCCCGTTAATATTTATAACAAAATCATTTTTGTCCCGTACGAAAAAATGCCAATATATTTACGTAAATTTATAACGAAATAAAAAAATGTTAAAAGATGAAAATATTATTTCGCACTTACAAAGCCGCGCCGCTGCATCTGCCGTATGCGAACGGAAACGCCGCGCACGGCCTTTTCGGCGGTGCGCGGCGGTCTGCCGACAAGGTAGTAAAACAATTCAAACTTCTTCTTGGGTTCATAGTATCATATTTTGAAGTGGTTGCCGCCGTTACCGGTAAGTACCTTCGTCATTTATATACGACTCATTTTATAAAAATGCCGCGATTCAACTGTCAAATTTTTATTTTTGAATTATTTTTTATGTTTCATGCCCAAAACTATGTTTGAAGCGGCTCTACATTTAAACACAATTAAAATATTGTTTTGTGTTTGCAATATTCTGGAATTTACAAAAATATCTTCCAATTAGTGTTGAATAGGTTCTGTTCTTAATTTAATTCCTTTGATTATCCATTTGCTTATCTGTTTTAATAACAAAACTACTAAAAATATGTAGGTATTCAGTTCCCTATGGCCTTTTTCCTTCTTTGTTTGCAGAATTTGCGATCTTTTTTGAAGCCGCGCGACATTTTTTTGCGACGGCGCGTAACATATAGTAGGATTTTTTTTATTTATTTCGTTATATGTGGGAATTCGTTATTACGAATTTTTATTTTTTGGTCCCTTGGATTTCGTTATATCGCGGTTTTACTGTACTATGATTTTAAAATATTTGAAAGCATTAAAATATCAAGCCATTAAGAAAAGATAATGTTTTAAAATAGTATTTCTATTACGCAAAGAGTGAATTTTTTACATTGTTTTGGAAAATAGGGTTCATTTTCTAATCTACCTATCACTTCTTACAATTAGAACAGTGGAATCCTGATTTTACACTTCTATGGGGATTGAACTAAAATGTTATAAAACGGGGGAAAGTGTAAATTGAGGGAAATCGATGCACAATGCGATTAATAATAATTATCCCGCATGTACAGAGGAATACCTTTCGGAAAGTGATAAATCTAGTCACCCCTAAACCGTTTTAATCATTCTTTTTATCTATGCCATCTATACATCGACTTGTTTTGATCATTATTTTTAAACTTTGTGTTTTTAATTCATTTTCAGCAAATTTTATTGTCACATCCCTATTCGTAGTAGTAGTGGTGTTACAATTTGTGTGAAAATTGAAAAATTTGATTCCTCAATAAAATGTATCAAACAGTTATGAATGTAACGGGAATATAAAATTGCAATTTGTACATTTTGACATAAAATACATACATTTTATGTACATATTTATGTACGTTCTGGTTTGCATGAAACTGAAATTTTGACATAAAATCCGGGTTTCACTATGCATTATTTATAACCCTTGGAAGACCTTATAAAAATATATTACCTTATAAGATAAAAGCAAATTTAATAACGATTTTTCTTTGCTTTTGACTTTTTCATTAGCAGATTTTGAATCTATTTATGTGACGTGTTCAAGGGTGGCAAAGGTATGTGTTCTTTAAATTCTCAAATAGCTCAAGTTCCGTCCTAATTTTGTTCACAATTTAACGAGAATTTTTCTTCAAAAAATGTACTGCATGTTTTATTATTTTTACTCATTTTTCAACTATGTAATAGTATTTAGAGATTGTCACTGAGCAATTTAGTTATTTTGGCAGTTTAAAGTACCGTATTGCGTTTTAATATGGAATATTGTATACTGCGGTCGAAGCCATATTAAAAGAAAATTCAAAATTTGTCACTTCAAAAATTGTAGTAATGGTTATATTTATTCATGTCATCGGCATTCGTTTTGCTATTTGTAATTATATATCTCTATTTAATCTGAGTCTGTCACACATACGCATTAGCATACATTATAATTATATATTATGCCTTAGAGTACATTATCACACAGGTTGGCAGCTGCAACACACGGGAGTGTTTGATATATGTATTGAACTCAATATGTATTTGTTATATGTATTGAACTCAATATGTATTTGATACATTTTATTGATAAATCTGAAATGCAAAATTGCTGCACATGTGAATTCATTTATTTAAGTTAGTGTCAGTTTTACACATTTGGCTAGTGTTGTCGTATTAGTTAAAAGGTACAATGATGAATACTCGGCTGACTCAGGTTATACTAGCCAATTAAAGAATGTGCAAGGAAAGATGACATCTCGGGTGTGTTAAAATAAAGAGAACCGTACCTTGAGTTTTGTTGCAGTCGGAACACACTATAGAGTACAGGTAGCTGTTAGATTTATAAGCACAAAATAAGTTACACTTAAAGAGATAACTTGTTAAGAACTGTTCCATATTGCAGGGGTTGGTTCACCGGTTCACTCTTGTAGCTTAGGCTGACGATGTCTGTGCAGCGGTGCGCAGGGTCCAATCTAAGGTCCAAATCGTAGTCCAGTGCAGCACCCAATAGTCGAATCCGTTTCCAAAAGTCCAGTGTAAAAGCAGGGTCATGGCGAGGTAGAGAGAAATGAAACTTTGAGAGCGCAGTGATGAGAATGAGCTCTCTCGGCCGCCGGCGCACTATTTATTACCCGTGAGACGAGCCCAGCCGCGCCAGGTCCCTCGTCTCATGCTGGACCAATGGAAGCGAGCTCACAGTCTTAGCCCCGCTCCCATGCGATCCGGCTCGTCGACCGCCTGCGACGAAAGGGAGAAACTGCTGCCCAATCGGGCATCGTAGCGCTTGGGCCGGCAGATTTTATTTTAAGTTCATCCTTTATTTTATAAAAAATAAAATAAATCTTATGGCTAGGCATTGTGAGGATTTTATTATCATGTCTGCCCACGATACCTCACATATTTTAGGTTTAGGCGGTCGCTCAGGAATTATTTATTTACATTTTAAAACAAGAAAAATACTACATATACAATGAAATACATCAAGCCATGTTATATTCAATTGCGAACGACCGCACCACATTGTTTACACCATTATTGTCGTTATCACTCATTTTTGGGCCCCTAGAATTCACTTTGTTTTGATCTGGCTCTGAAAAAGGCACTTCTCAGGGTCGCAAAGAAAAGGGCAATCTGGCGAGCTTGATCCTGTGCGGCACAAGATCACTAGCCACAGAAGTAGAATAAATTTCTGGACTTGGTGCTCTCGTAACCAGACAAGGGTCTCCCGACCGCATCGCCCACTAGCGTCGCGTCCATCTGTCGGTGTCTACTGCCAACTCGCTGTGCACCGGTATGCGTTGTGTCATTAAGCTTCCGCGAACCAACGCTAGAATGTTTCTTGATAATATTATATACCATACACTGAACACATTGAACAAAAAAATTAAATGACAGTGAATTCCACTCTTTACTATACTTAACATAAATATAAAAATATTCAAGCAATAATTGTTTATTTCTAATTATGAAAAAACAGATGGTTACCGTTACTCAGACTTCCATGGAGCCTACGATGATTGGCGTTGAAGTGCAGCCGTCTGTGGACGAGGTCCTCAGTGATGTCGATAGTGTTCACCCACCCGACCCCGTTCCGCAGCTTCCACCTCCTACATCGCTCTCCGGACCTGTTCTGCCCAGCGGACCCATCGTTATTGTGTCTCAATCCGAGACACAGACTAACACATTACCACCGAACGCAACAGGTAATTTAGTTTATAAAGAGAAGGAAAAAAGGGACAAAGTTAAAAAAAAATTAAATACAGCAAAACCCCTAAATTGCATTTTTCATACTTAAAATTATATGATATGAAGAATTTAAAAGTAAAAAAATGTAAAAAACAATGAATAGTGGAGTAAATAAATATGGAGTAAATAAATAAACTTTTTCCTTTAATATGGTTATAAAAAATATATAAAAGTTCTCTGCCGTTATTGTTTCACCTGGTTTGCGTTAAAATTAATTATCCTATAAATATCTCGCTAAACAGATGTGCGACGGCGACTAAGTATCAATCTATTTGATAATTACTGGTATGCAGTGGCAGCGGTCATTGAGACATGATGGTGGTTCAACACGAGCCGGCTCATGTGCGTAGTGTGTCATAAAGGAGACTACACAGGTGGACAAGGACAAAAAGTGTTATTATAAGTTTTTATAACATAAAAAAGAAATTGAATTATGTGTTATTAAAAATGTACCAATTTTTTTTGTAACTGCTGGGGTTTTCGAGTTAACAGAGTTAATCAACTATAAAATTTCGAATTATGTCAAAATTCAAATTAATAGGGTTTGAATTAATGGGTTTTACTGTAATTAGTTTTAAATACAGTAAAACCGCGATATAACGAAACCCGATATAGCGAAAAATGACGTATATCGAAAAAAAAATCGAAATTTAGTCCCTAAAACCAATTTTTCATACAAAAATGCATTTATATAACGAAATCCCGTTAATATTTATAACAAAATCATTTTTGTCCCGTACGAAAAAATGCCAATACATTTACGTAAATTTATAACGAAATAAAAAAATGTTAAAAGATGAAAATATTATTTCGCACTTACAAAGCCGCGCCGCTGCATCTGCCGTATGTGAACGGTTTAATGGCCTTTTCGGCAGTGCGCGGCGGTCTGCCGACAAGGTAGTAAAACAATTCAAACTTCTTCTTAGGTTCATAGTATCATATTTTGAAGTGGTTGCCGCCGTTACCGGTAAGTACCTTCGTAATTTATATACGACTCATTTTATAAAAATGCCGCGATTCAACTGTAAAATTTTTATTTTTGAATTATTTTTTATGTTTCATGCCCAAAACTATGTTTGAAGCGGCTCTACATTTAAACACAATTAAAATATTGTTTTGTGTTTGCAATATTCTGGAATTCACAAAAATATCTTCCAATTGGTGTTGAATAGGTTCTGTTCTTAATTTAATTCCTTTGATTATCCATTTGCTTATCTGTTTTAATAACAAAACTACTAAAAATATGTAGGTATTCAGTTCCCTATGGCCTTCTTCCTCATTTGTTTGCAGAATTTGCGATGTTTTTTGAAGCCGCACAACATTTTTTTGCGACGGCGCGTAACATATAGTAGGATTTTTTAAATTTATTTCGTTATATGTGGGAATTCGTTATTACGAATTTTTATTTTTTGGGCCCTTGGATTTCGTTATATCGCGGTTTTACTGTACTAATTAAGTGTATTAATTAGAAAGATATACATATAAAATCAAATTTAACAAAAAATATTGTTATTGCGCCACCGGGATTTGAACCTGGATCTCTTTCCAAACTGGGGAAGGCGAATTTATCCAACTATGCTACAGCGACAATACTTTTGACAACAAATTTTCGAACCTATATGTTACACTTTTTCAAATGAATACATCTATCATTGAAGAGATCCAGGTTCGAATCCCGGTGGCGCAACAACAATATTTTTTGATAAAATTGATTTTATGTGTATATGTTTCTAATTAATACATTTAATTAGTATTTAAAATATCACAGACCTATGTTCTGAATAATTACAACTTCACTCCTAATAGTAATTAGTTTTAATTGAATTATTTCCTTTCCAGATGCTGATAAAAAACCATTAGAAATCGTGAACACGTCCACCACAGCATCCAATACCGAGCTGGACTCTGATATAGAAAATGCGAAGAGAGAACTATCAGTCATGGTCAGTAAGACCGAGTCAGTCATCCCGCAAGACAAGCCGGTGCAGGAGCCGCCGACTCCTCAGCAGCCAGAGCAGATTAAAAAACCAGAGACTGTGAGCAGTAATCAAGCGCAGTTCCAGCAAGTTCAGGCCAATCTCAATGTTATGAATCATGTGCCAACTTCTATTGGTGAGTTTCTCTCTTTTGTCCTGCTATAGTTTCATTTTTCTAGTTTGATATTCGAGAAATTCTACGCAAATTACATACGCTTTCAAGATGAGGCTAATAGTTAAATTCTTTTTTAAGTCTCCGTAATCTTGGCTTCAAGATTATAAGAAAATATATTTCACATATGCAAGAACTTTCCATATTAAGGCAATTTTGTGACACACTGAAAATAAATTTATTGATCGCGGTCTTTCTTATAATGCTTGTATTTTCGTAATTATGGCAAACAACATCCAGTTTATTAGTTTTACATTAGTTTAAAAAATATCAAATCTAGTGTATAAATTCTGATATGAATAAATAATAATAAAAAAACATGAAAATTTGAATTATTATTGAAAGGGAAGCCATAAGGTGTTGAATGTGAAATGTAAATTGAATTTGGTAGCAGCTCCTTTCTTTCCACTCTTCACACAGTATCATCAACAAAATATATAAATTATTTCTCATCCCAAAGTGAATGTAATTACAGGGCTGCAGACCTCCAGTGTCCCGGACAAGCGTCTGCCCAAGGCCATGGTCAAGCCAAACATCCTGACGCACGTCATCGAAGGATTCGTAATACAGGAGGCATCTGAACCGTTTGCAGTATGTATTTCTTTCCTTTCGGACACATTTTATTCTAGGATAACTCATCACAATGGTGCGATTGCCGCATTCTTCCAACTCAAGTTAATCCGATTCTATAAAATCGAGTCTACACCACTGATCACATACTCAAATCACAAAACTATTTACCATCATATTATATCGGAGCATGAATGTCTTCAATTTACACTTTTATTTCCAGAAAAATATCAATTCAATGTTCTGCTGTACTAACAGAAAACAATCAATTATCATCTGTCATTAGAGAAGTGCGTGTTGCCTTTCCATTTGGGTCCAATGAGAGATCTTCCACTTCCTCTCCGTCTTTCTACATGGCCTATCACAACAAGCATTTCCAAGCTATTTTCTCTTCTCACAAGTTACCCAAAAAATTGAAAGATTTGTCTTACGTAAAATAGCCATGATGTTCAGCACCTGTATAATAGAGACATCCGTGTGTCTCGCTGTCACCAGCACCACATCCCAAAGGCGTCAGTCCATCTTTTCTCCCCTGCCTTCAAAGTCCATGATTCCACGCCATATACAAATATTGAACGCACCAGAGACTTCACCTTAGTTGTTCACCATATACAGAGTGGCCCAAAAAAAGTGAGTTAAAATTAGTTTAACTATATCAACAATAGCTTAAATAGTTTACTAATGTACTTACTTACTTACCTATTTACCTATATTACGTTTTATTTCGACAATTTCCGGTCGCCATCTTTGATTATTAGTTTTCCCATTGTTTATATTTTGTTTTTTCCAAATTGTTGCCCAGAATGACAAAAATCACTACAGAAGACCGTATTCTGATTAAAAATTTACAAATTGAAAAATGTTGGGGTGTTGGGAAAATGATTAAAGAGTTTCAAAACAAAACCTGGAGTATAGTTAGACATTACAGCAGGACGGAGCTCCATCTCACACAGCCAGAAATATAATCAACTTACTTCGTCATGAGAATGTTAATTTCATCGAGCCAGCTATGTGGTCACTGAATAGCCCAGATTTAAACCCAGTAGATTATACAATATGGGGTATTTTGATGATTTCCGATTAGCTAAATATTGTGCAAAAAAATTACATTTAGAATTATAACTAATTATATTATGTTTTGAAATAACTCATGTGTTACGAGATGTTTTCACATTTTTTGGGCCACCTGTACTTTGGTCTTTCCATATATTGTCAAGTCTGGACATACAACTTTTCACCGTACCTACGTTCTGTTTGATTTCTAGTTTACAGCTATCGTCGTCAGTAATTATGGATCCAAGATATGCAATGAAAGTCCTTGACAGTTTCAAGGCCTGGAAGAGAAGAGTATCAATGATATTAGCTTTGTTTTTTCCTTGTTTTTCTCAAGAATTCCTTCTCACAAAATACTTTCTACATGCATTTCCGTTACACGCAGTCAAATGATTCCACAGTCACAACTATTTTGAGCTGATCGTCAACATGATAACATTTAATAACTGGACAAGCATTAGAAGAAGAAGAAATGCTCTCATGTAGTCGATGAAGCATAACACAATTAGCAATAGGAACTTTCAGGTTTTCTCTATATGTTGGCGAATATTAAGTATTTGAGTTCCTTTGCTCTTTACAAAGCCTGCCTGTTCTTGGGGGTATATGTTAGGTTATGTAGTGCTTCAGATGTTTAATGATGATCTGCAAAAGTATTTTGTTCACGTGGAATATGAATGCGATGGTTTTATAATTTCCACACTCTCTCGTAGATCCCTTCTCGTGTGACTTAACCAATTAACGCAAACAAATACAATTCTCAAAATAAAATAGGAAAATTATTTAAATATGTAAAGTAATGTTTGGCCAAAAACATAGTTAGACTGGTGATGCCGAGTGACTCTAATACAGCAGTGGCAGCAACGGAATTTAATAGAACTAGATGTTACGGGAAACACTGCCGGAACAGCCCGAATTAAACCTCAGGATCAAAAGTTTTGATTTATATTCATCAAATATATCATGACATTCCCATCAGAATAATAATATCCGTACACACCTTCAGGTAATTACATATTTTTCTGTATCGTCGCAATCTGATTAAAGATAAGGGTGAGATTACATTTACAGATATACAGATGTTTTTATTTAGCAGAAGTACAACCGACTATACTCCTTCCTAAATTCCTACAGTTCACTATCCCTACAAAACAAATTACTCTTGTATAAAGCAATCATGTCCTATACTCACATACGCGAGCCTTGTCTGGGGTTCAAGTAACACACAAATTTTAGAATCCAAACAAAACTACATCCTTAGGAGAATCACAAACTCACCCTGGTTTGTCAGAAACACAATCATTTACAGAGACTCAAACATCCCTCACTCAAACGACACATACACGATTTATCGTCTAAATTTTATTCTAAATTAATTTCCATCCCAAACCCTTCCATAAACTCCCTCGGCCTATATGATCTCTCATCTGATCCCTATCATTTTTGTCCCATTTCACTTCTTTACCCTGTTCTTAACCCTATTAAACAGAATTTATAAAAAGATTATAAAAACTTTCACTAAAAATATAAAAATTTGTAAAAAATTCAACCAAATCAAACAAAAAAAGAATTAACAAAGTTTTTAAAAATGTACTATATAAAAAAACTTTGCCCATTTTTGCTATTACTTTATACAATTACAATATACAAAGACAAGAGGGCTCAGCCCTTATCCCTCCCCCCTTTAACAATTGAATCAGAGATTTAGCAGAAGATAAAAAATAAAAGTAATTTTACAATATTTTAAAAGTTTCTATAATGCTCAATCGAATTCCTGATTTTTATTGGATCTAAAGAGAAGGCCTTGTTTTCTTCAGTTCCATATGTCACAGTATTTTATTGTCTATGTGCAGTTTGTCATCTGTATATAAAAATTAATGCATTTAGAAATGTTTCAGGTTAATAGACCTTTACGAGAGTGGACGGCTGAACGCGAACCGCCCTCCCAGGACCTGAACAGAGATTTACCTGGATCACATGACAGAGGTATAGAATGAATTTATCAAATCCATTATTCATATTGAGCACTGAGTTAATTTATTTAAATCTGTAGAAAATTACTTATCTCAACCCCTCATAAACTGTTTCCAGAGACAGCCTGCTGTTTATGCTCTTAGACACCCACTCCTACCCATAGATTCCCCACTTGCGACATAATTTCTCTCTGCTGGCCATCCCTAAATAATAAAAATATAAACTGTCTCTGCCACATTGTATTAATTAATGACTTATTTTAAAAGAAAAACAAAAGGAATTTAGGATAATAGAATATCTAGATATATAGATAATAGAATATCTAAATATCTAGATAAAAGTATAAGTTAAAGCGGGAGCGTATTTGAACACATTTAATCGCAGTGAAAAAATGGCATCATGAAAAATACCATTACAGCTTGACTGGAAACACTCCGTAGAGATGCCATCAGGAAATTATGCTGTAAGTAGGGAATCTATGGGTAGGAGCAGGTGTGACCGATGTAAGTCGCCGGTCACAAAAAGTGGTGGATTCGATGATTGTGATGGAATTGGAAGGATGGGTTAGATAGGAAATTGAGGAGAGATGAGGATTACCTTCGATAGCGGATCGGCATGGACTCACGATCAAAGAACAGCTTGACTCACCTGGTTGATGACACCGTCATGTTGCTCTTCCGGAAGTTCACCCAATGTAGTCAATTACACAGCACAAAAACTCTGGTGAGTTTCACACTCACAATAAAACAAAATCACAGCGGTGTGTGCGAAGTAGTGATTCAACACGAACAATCACATGAGAACACTTCCTCTCCTCGACTTCCAAAAGGACAACCAGTCGAGCCAAAGGAACAATATGTACTGGGGAGAATAGGTTAAAGGGGTATGAATAAACTATAAACTGGTGACAATATGCTAAAGTTAACAATAATATGAATGAATGAATAAGTATGAAAGTATGCCGTAAAACTGTCATGCAGTTTGGCAAAAAAAAATGTGTTCACCTATAAAAATAATAATTAATTTAATTTATTACAAATTCGGAACACTGGTCATCTAAGAGTAGAAACAGCAGGCTGTCTCTCATAATGGATTCCAGGCATCGATACGGAACACAAAATAAATATTATAAAAATCTCAATGATAATAAATATAGTTTTTACACACTTATGAATTTGGGTATTTGGTTAAATCTTTTTCGAGCTGTAAACACAATTGGTGAAATCAATTCTGCCATATACTTAGGGCCAGTTGTATGATCAGTAGTAACTTTTTACTAAAGTAAAAAAATTGCGAAAACGGTTGTTTGATCGTTAGTAAAACAATATTTACTTCTCGAAAGTATTAAAGTAACTCTTCACAGCTGTTCCAAAAGTCATCTGACACATTGATACTTTGAAAGTTGCAGTATATGACAATTAATCATTTTATATCCCGCTATTTTAGTGATGAGAGTTCGTCCGATGATGATTTTCTCGTTGTTTAATATATACATTAGCACATAGAATTATGCAATAATAACTAATATCTGTCTCAGTCCAAAAATAGGTGAATTTAGATAGACATTTGTGCTTCAATACTCTTAAATAGTGATGTGTTAAATAGTGAATTTTACAGGTTCGAGACCCATCATAGATTAACAATGTTTTTTGAATAGGGATTCTTCTAGTGTGTGTTAAAATATTGTATAAAATGGGTGCACTATTTGATTGGCGTATCAACTGTTGATATGGCTACGGGGTTGCTGGGATGGGCGATGCTGGGAAGAGCAGTGGCTAGAGAGTCCTAACGGAGAATTTTACTGGCTCTTCCTCGCACCTCTTGCGACCTGGACAGGGTGAATTTCTGCCAGACTATGACAGAGTTCTGCGACTGCAACATATAAATGTGACGTCTACCCTCCCCTTTGGGGGTGAATGATTTATATAGCTTCTTTCTGGCTGCCTTCTGATAACGAGTCTCACGTCAAATTGTACAGGTATGACCCTGGTACGATGATACCGGAGCCAACCTATGATGATAATGTTAATAATAATTAAATGTAATAAAATAAAAATATATGTAATTGTGACGAATCGAAACGATAGTAAACTCTCAAAACGATTCGGGATAGGGTTTAAATAAATAAAAAATATTGCAAATATAAGTTTATTCAATAAAATAGTGATAGAATATTATTTAACAGTTTATTCTAGATGATGGGAATGAGGCTTAAAATTAATGATGTAATAACAATGGCATGTACCTGTATAAATAGGGATGCAATTAAAATCATGTCTATAATGTAAAACAGGTAGAATGCTCTCTAGAGGCTCTTGAACAAGGATGGATCACACAAATGTCATTCCGCTGAGCGGAGATCACTTCAATGGGAGTACAGATTAGTTACGGTGATATATAAATACCTTGAATTACACAATTAATTGCACAACATGATGTATGGAGCAGACCTGCACATAGGTCATGCGTGGATGGAGATGATGTCGGTATTGCCTGCGGAGGATGGAACAAACAGCGGGACCCTGCTGTTTCCGGATGTCCGGAATCCGATATAAAGACACAAATGATGTTTCCGATGCGAGATGTAGTCAGATGTCGTCAGGGAAACGTAAAACATAAGCGCGTGGTCGCTCCACAAGATGGCTTCGTTGTCTATATGTGGAACAGGGTTCACACGCGGAATATGATGAAATTATGGCACAACGCGAACCATGGCACAAAGATAATGTCAAAGATATTGGTACATAAACAAAGTTACACAATTAACCTCTATTACTTTTATCACACGACTCTTAATTATCGAGGTGGCGAGTTTTAGTGGAAAGGCTGACGGAGAACACCCAACTTCGGTCATAGTCAGTGCGGGTCTGAAGAGCGAGGGACACGTTGGGGAAACAGAACTTGTACTTTGCCGTGTCTCTGTGCTTATGAAAGACTAGAACTAAAATAGGACTCTTATTCGCCGTTGAATATAGTGGTCTAAAAATTAGTTGAATATAGTGGTTACCTACGACACACCATAAAATATCTGTAAATACGAGAATAATAATTTTTATATCATTAATAATACGGATTATTATTATTTGCAGGAAGGAAAATTAATATGGCATCAAATGCGGGAATCACCGGTGTCCAGCGGGTGGTGGAAGGAGACAAGTGTGAATATTGCGGCAAGTCGCTGAAGAGAGCTAAGAAATTCTGCAACACTACATGTAGTCGAAGATTTGAAGCTAAGTAAGTTACCTAATTAAAAGTTGTCTCTTGCTGTGCCTTTAAAAATGTACTCCTTAAATGACAAGTTTATTTTAGATTATTCATGTCCTTGTCAAACAATGCTATTGATTATTAAAACAATGTTATTGTTTCAGGAAAAATTCAGTGACCGGCACCTCGGGTGACTCTAATGAAGAAATGGGTGATTCGGAAACTCAAGACTGTAAGATATTTATTATTTGTTAATGTTTAGATTTTTTAAATATAGATACGTGCCCAGATTTACCGGGATTGGACCGGGGACCCTGCGCTGATGCAAATTGGAGCCCTAATAAAACAAATGACATATTTAAACATTATTTTTGTGAATGTACTCTTTTTGTTTTTTCGTTTGCAAAATCACTTATTATTTCTTCAGAATGTAATAGTTTGAAAATTTTAGAAATTTGCAAATGTGTGCTCTTTTAACCATATTTTTCACATCATTCTCGCACACTTTGCGTGTTATTTTAGCAATTTCATTTTAAATGTTGTCCTGTAGCATCGGAATTGTTGGCTTATTGGCGTAGATCTTTCCTTTCAAGTACCCCCCACAGAAAATAGTCAGGAGCCGCCATATTAGGTGATCGAGGAGGCCACTTTTTGACATTACGAGGGCGGAAAAAATTTCTTGCAAAATTTCAAGCGTAGCTCGGACTGTGTGTGAGGTGGCACCATCCTGTTGAAACCACATGTATTGCAGACCAAATTGACCAAATTCAGCCACCAAGAAGTTTTCCAACATGTCGATAGCGATCACCATTAATAGTTACAGCATTGCTTCTTGCATCCTGAAAGAAATAGACACATACGTTTCATAGCGCACCATACAGTCACTCTGCGTAGGTGTAAAGGTGTATCAAGTGAGGATTTTCAATGCCCCAATAATGGCTGTTTTGTTTATTAACAAAACCTGCCAAGTCAAAATGAGCTTTGTCGCTCATGATGATTTTTTTCCAAAAGTCATAAATAAAACAACGTTATAACTCAAATAGTGCTAATAAATTCAAGTAGTCCATTTCTTGAGTATTTTTAACAAAGTTCCTTGAGACATTCCCAATTCTTGTGCACGGCGTCGAGAAGAAGTGCCAGCACTTTCACAAACACTCCCTGTCACTGCGTACTTATGCTATGTTGTCATCTCGTCTTCGGTTTATCTGATAGTATGTATAGAGTTTCAAAATTATTCGATACACATTGAATGGTTGACTTGCCGGGCATGTGATGAATACCAAAAAAATCACTGAACTTTCTTTGTGTATTTACAATTGAACGTAATTGTAATCAACTACTCTCTACGACTACCAAATGCAAACTGACAAATGTCTGCCAAACCAAAATGGTGGCCAAACAAAATCGGCCTGGAACATAATATTCACCCAGTATAAGATTTCAAGTTTAAGCTGTTAGTTAGATCATCCATGCTGTCACAGTCACAGTTCCATGATCTTGACTGCTCTCATTGAGAGTAAGATGTAGAAGAATGAATTTATGAAAATAAGATTACGTATAAATGTTTGTGAGTTTGTTGGGTGGCCGTACCATTGAATATGACTATTTGTTACTAGATTTATAATATTCATAATCTTTCAGCCGGCGGTTCCGAAGCAAAAGATTCTATGAAAACATCTTCATCCGTAAATAATGCTGAAGAGTCACAAAGCCACGGCAAGGAACCATCCGCCGCTCTCAAGTGGAACGTGAACCAGGTCTCAGAATTCATTCGCAGCATTCCAGGCTGTGCGATGTACGCCGAGGAGTTCATCCTGCAGGAGGTGGACGGAGAGGCGCTTGTGCTCATCAGGCCCGAGCACCTCGTCATGGCCATGTCTATGAAGTTGGGCCCCGCCCTGAAGATTGTGGCCTCTATAGATTCTCTTCGGCCCGACAAGGAAGACTCGGACGAGCGCAAGCGGGTTGCGGCCCAGCAAGACCCGGCTTGGCCCACCAGCCCGCACAAGAAACTCAAGTTCACCTAAGCCCTGTTAGATCTTATTGTCACATTATCTTATCCTGTACTTTTGAGGGATCAGGATGGCGTCATGAAATTGTGCTCACTATCTAGCGAGATTTATAAATCAGCATTGTGTACTTTACGAGAGGGTTGGTGGACCTCACCCGTTAATTGAATTATTGCATACACCGGTTTAGACATTAAGTAATTTATATTATGCGTAGAGTATTCTCCTTAAGTGGACACATTCTTATAATGATTTTTGTCTGCTTTGGAAAGATGTCTTATGGTGATCTCTTTTTTTCTATTTTCGGAGATCTCGAACCCTGTTTTAGAAGAAGATGTTCTTCAATGTAAGGCAGTGCTACTTTCTCAGATTCTTAAATAAGTGAATGTAGGTCTGTAAAGTAATAAACTATTTTTTACCATCTTACCAACCGGCCTGAGCTATAAAAAAATATATTAATTTCTAAATACCCAACTTATTATTCTGTGGAGGGTGTCACTGCCTTACTTCCTTTCATATCTCATTCCGAGTACTCTTGAGCAGAATTTTATAATTTCATCTTGTCTATATTATACTACTTAGATATGTATTTCACTAAAACATTAAATATAAGTTATATCAGTCGGAAATAAATTTTCAAATCGAGTATAGAATTAAATCATTTTCGATATTATATTAGATTTACTTATAATTTGTACATTTATTTTATCGTAAATTATTTGTCGTAATTATTATATGTAATATGCGTGTCGTACAGTAATACAGTTTTTAGTATTTAAAAGTGAATTTGTCCCCAGTTATAGATAAATAAATATGTTAAACAATGTTCTACATGTGCAGGCAGTTACCGAGACAACAGACCACTGAATTACTCTGCGGCCAATTGAAGGGCTTAGGGTGACAAAAATGTGTAAGTTCCCATGGTTATTTTAAAAGCACAAATGCGAACATGTCAGCTACCCATGTTAAATTGATGATGTAGATAATAAAACGTTATTTCTTCATATAAACCTTACGTTAAGGTTTTACCATTGACGAGATTCATACATTTACTTTTGCTGCTCTCTGTCATTGAATTACGAAACTCTACAATTCCTTTTGATTGTTCCGGTTTCGCCGACATGTGCGCATTTGTCCGATAAAATCTCTACAGCGGGACAAACTTATACATGAGAATCCCGTATTGTTGAATGAATGACACATGAATTTTATCTTGAAATATTACCGTAATTTTCGATGTTGACACACTAATTTTATTTAGTGACTATATCATAATAGGGTTTTCCCTTAAATTTCATTCTCCAGTACTGCATTTTTTTTTTTTTACCAATGTTTTTTATAATGGTATCATTTGATGGAATGGGAATAAAGATTGTTATTGAATGGTGCAAATCACATTTTTCAAGGGATCCGATATAATCTCTTGGAATGTGTGAACGCTATAGAAGAATAGAAAACCTTAATGAATTGAAAACAGTTTTTAAAAAAAATATTGTTTTATCTATAATAAAGCCCAGCTGGAGATGGGCTTAGATTACATCAAATTACATAATTTAAGATTTGACGTATTGTCGTGTTATGCATAAGTTTCGTGTAAATATTAATCAAATAAAATTTTTTACAATAGTAAATTTCAATTTATTTATTTTTAAAACTCCTCCCCCCCCTCTCCTTACTACATCTGTGGTTTATTTGAGCATACGGCAGGTCTTAATTATACAGTTTAACCTTTCCTCTCTGATAATGCTAAATACAGAGTTCATATTTTAGGTATTCCTCCGTAATATATTTATGTATTGGATAAAATACAATATACAAGTACATATTTACCATACACAACAATAAAAAATGTTTTCTTAAAAAACCTGACGTGAATTTGTCAATACGTGTATGAGAGGTGTGAAAGGCGCAGTGCACGAGGTGCCGGATACCGCTCGTCACTTTAGTTGTAGTGGCCGAGTTAAACGTGTCTTTATGTTATCGTTCGTGATGACCAATGTTTTTTCACATATATTAACTATTATTTTAATGATTAATATAAGTATTACATGTAAAATATTCATATTTATCCAGCTTAAAATCGCAAAAGTCTACATGTACACTGAGTTTACAGTGTCGGAACGCGCATTTTTATTTTAGCACCGTAAAAAATAGGTTAAAGGAACTTGTTTTACTTTTCAAGCAGATAGTTCTACTATCATATACAGCTTTCACAACATTAGCTAATCACTAATCACCAGGTGCGTGCAGTCAGTACATTGAAATAAGCTGCACATAATTATATATTATATAAATTAAATATTTATCTGACAAAATTTTAAGACATTACAATATGATAAATGTGATAGTATGTAGTGCCTGCCCGCGACACAATGACACTGGACAATACAGGCTCAATGAGCCGGTTCAAATTGAACATGAGTCATCGGTTCGATTGAACCGTTGGATCTTTTGAAAGCATGGCTCACGGTTCAGTCGATTGACGAATGTGTTGCTCCACGGACATATACAGAATATTTTCTTATGAGTCATGTATCATACTACCATTGCTCCCTGTCGGATATCAGTATTCCAATAACGTCAACTATTTTTAATATCGTTTTAATTTTTTAAAGGTTGCTTTATGTCCAGTGTAATCAAATCGAAATAAAAAATATTTCATTATAATGGTAATTTAACGAAATTCTTCAATTAGGTAGACAAGTTATAAATATGAATTAAATGTATTAATTATAAAGATATACATATAAAAACAATTTTATTGAAAAATATTGGGATTCGAACCTGGATTTCTTTAAACGAAAAAAATTAAGGTACATGAAATATATATTATATTTTCATATAAAATGTTAAATTATACTAAATATATATATAATATGTACTTCCTATCTCTAGTAAATGGCCGACGAAATATATATTGTAATTTTCAAAATGGGATGATTTAGAAGTTTTTCTTTGTCGTTAGCTGAGTAATAATTCACTTTTAAAAATGGTTTGTTTTATAACCGAACACCCTGATCAAGGTAACTCTGGAATGCGTTGTCCTAACAATTTTATCTGGGATCGTTTTCAAGTGTCAACCTTCATGACTCAGCGATCCGTGCCGGCTGTCAGTCCACGGGTTAATTTTCGACTGATCTGGCGCTCGCCGCTCAAATTGTTCTGGGAGCGGATTGAACCGGTGATCTGTTGAACTGGCTCAACATAAGGATTCGGCTCAGTGAGCCGGTTCGTTCGCGAACGACGCACCGCTAATGGACAGTAACACCTAGATGGCAACACTTAATCTTGGAATCAATGTCTGCACATGCTAAATATGTAGTTAAGTTGTTGGCATGCACATTGATTCAGATCTTTCAATGAATACACAAACCAGTAAAACTATCAGTGCATCCTGACATCAACGGAGACATCTTCCTCGTGAGGCAGCCCGTCTACTTATAAATGCATTTGTGGTGTCACGTGTGGACTATTGTAACAGCATTTATGCTGGTCTGCCAATGTTTCAGCTGGATAGATTACAATCCATTCTAAAATGTGGCTGCACGGATAATATATGGAGTTTTGAAACTCTCATATAACATCCTTTTTGCATGAGCTACATTGGCTGTTTCCAGAATTTTAATTGTGCTGGTTGATGTACAAGGGACACATAATATGGCGCCTCTGTATCTTCAAGAGCTTTGTTCCAGACAATTTGAATAGTAGATGTCAAATTCTCAGGTCAGCCGTAGGAAGGGTAGTAGAATTGACCAGCCATTGCCAGAAGTCTAAGTTTAGTGAAAACGCACCTTTTCAAAAAATCATTTCCATAAGTTCAAATAACAATTTTTAATTTTAAATACAGAGATAGTATAAAGCGTCTTCGAGGTGAGAGTTTTTACAAAAATGGTGCTATAAAAATTATTATTATTAATGATTAAGTGTGGTTGAGATCACCCTTGATCCCCAAATAACAATAAATAAATAAAAATGCAAGTGAATGCGACTTCTGTCGGATGAGTTCACCTGTGAATTATTGTGGGATAACTTAGGATAACCTCGCCATCACGATAGAACTGTCGTATGACAGTCCATTACAAGAATATTGATTCTGACTAATAGGTCGATAAAATATTTTGTTTTTAAATAATTAGAGTGTTGTTTCGTTTTTTGTTTAAGAAAGTCAAATATATATTTTTTAAAGTAGTCATTTAACATTTTTCATAACCTTACAGCAATTCCTTAACATTTATATAAAGAAGACACCATTTACATGGAGAAAACTTGATGATGTAAAATTTACGACAAGCGCCCGCTGGAAAGATAAAAACTATTGTTGTTTTTAATATAAAACCTAGATTTAGATAGTAGTTGATACCCCAAAGCATGCGAGTTAATACAAAATAAGTATTAATTAAAATCACCTGTTTATATAGGTACAAAATGTTTTAAAACCCTCAAAAATCGAAATAATATCTTGCAAATTTAATGTTTTATAACTCTTATTAATTTGTAAATATAGTTGTCTTCGTAATCTTGCCTTCAACATTATAAGTTATAAGAAACTATATTCTGTATATGCAAGACTTCTATGACAATTTTGTGGCACACTCAAAATGAATTTAATGGTCACAGTCTTTCCTGTATATGCTTGTATTGTCTTAATTATGGCAAATAATATTCAGTTTATTAGTTTCACATTAGCGTAATGGTCCTAAGTCATGGTATTAAAAAAAGGATATATAGTGTATAACTTCCGATACAAATGAATAATAAAAAACCCACATTTCCGCTGTACATAAGACTATTAGCATTCAATAAAGTGTTTATAATGATTGCAAAATCAAAATTTGGATCTCTTAAATTTCTATGGAATTTTATGGGAATATGATTGGATTTGTGTTATTTCGATGTATGTTGCACTTTCCTAGAACGTAACCTGACACAAATCCTGGTGTATCTTTTAATTTTGAGGTGAATGGGTTGTGCCAATAAAAGATACTTGTTTTTATATATTCTTTATTAATACAATATCATAAAAAATTGAAAACAATAAACTTGTAATATATATATAATGGCTATCAAAAATCACACTTTTGGTGTCTACAATAAATTAGACGATACAGGTGCCATATTTATTTTTCAAGCGAGATAAAATCTTGTAATATGGTTATTTGAAGAAATCAAAAATACCTCCAATTTAATGGTAATGTTTTTAAACTGAATGTTATAAATTCATTATTCGTGTTTTTCTAAGTTGTTGACTCTATCCTTGTGTCTCTTAATGGCTTCCTGGTGGCGCTTGATCTGCTCTTCGTGAAAAGTGATTTCCTTCGACAGTCCTTCCTTCATCTGTGCCAGCTGCTTCTTTTGCTGCAGATAAGAAATAAGTGATTACAGTAATTGGTGATGTAAGGGTGCTAGTGATACTAGAACTTTTGACTCTTGACGATTTCCTGTTGGTGCTTGTCTTCGTTTAAATTGATTTTCTTCGCCAAACCTTTCTTCATCTGGTCTAGCTGCTTCTTTTGCTGCAGAGAAAAAATAACCAATTACATACAGTAATTTGGATCGAATATAAAATAAGAAATATCCTCTAAACGGGATTGGACCTATTTAAATTTTAAGATTGCTAAATTATAAAAAATTACTGCGTATTTCTGATATTAATATAAAGGTACGATTCAAAACAGACTTATAGACTTACAAATTATAACAAGCCTGTAGCATCTGAAATGAATTATAAAATGAAACAAAGAGAAAAGAAAAGAATTCATCATCATAACACATTGTACACAATAACAACCATTCTAACTGATGCATTAACAAAACGTCAATCGATACAAAATACGTAAGAAAATATTGAAATCAGAATTATTATTCAATTAATTATTAATTCATAAATCTAATTTAATAATCTTTTTTATTTTTTAACAAAAATATACAGGTAGCCCTAAAAAAGTGAGAACATCTCGTAACACATGAGTTATTTTAAAATATAATATAATTAATTATAATTCTTGATGTAATATTTTTGCACAATATTTAGCTAATCAGAAATCATCAAAACACCCCATATTGCATAATCTTCTGGGTTTAAATCTGGGCTGTTCGATGGCCACATGCCTGGCTCGATGAAATTAACATTCTCACAATGAAAAGAGTTGATTGTATTTCTGGCTGTGTGAGATGGAGCTCCGTCCTGCTGTAGTGTCCAGTTATTTTCCAAGCACCCCAACATTTTTCAATTCGCAAATCAGAATACGGTCTTCTGCAGTGATTTTTGTCATTCTGAGCAACAATTTGAAAAAACCAAATATAAACAATGGGAAAATTAATAATTAAAGATGGTGACCGGAAATTGTCAAAATAAAATGTAATATAGGTAAATAAGTAAATTAGTAAACTATTTAAGCTATTGTTGATATAATTAAACTAATTTTGATGTAATTATATCATATTTTACGAAATATTCTCACTTTTTTTGGGCCACCTGTATATGTTTCTTGGTGTACATCTATATCACCAGATTGTCAATGAAGTAGGCAAAAAAGATAGAACGCCACATATTTCTATTCTAATATATTTTCGTTTATCCTACATCTATAAATCTTACATAAGCTTTCAGTTTATTAGGCTTCAGATATTACACAAAAACGTTTAAACTTGACCAGTAATAATTGCGGAATAATAACCTGTTTATAGAAGAACTCGTCCTCGCGTGCCGCCTCCATCTTACCAAAAGCTCCCCCTGCTTCCCTGATGGAACCACCACCACCGCCTCCCTGCCCTGCTCCAGAACCGGGTTCCCCGAGTGAACCAGGGTACATTCTGAAATTCAAGGGATTAAAACATAAGCTTTCGTATTAAGATTTCACTTCTTTTTATAGAAACACATAGCATTCATTTTTAAAAATGTGGCAATAATTTTATTCAACTTGACTTGATTCAAACGAAACGTTTGTGGAAATTACATTAAACAAAACCTTAATATTTATAGTCATGCACGTAAGGTGATCACATATATAGTGATCGGCTAACAAGTTCGTTCCACGTCGCGAGAGTAATGCTTCTGTGTGAGCGAAAAGTTTAAAAGGTCTCCTAGTTGTAGGACATTTAAGCAAATTGAGTACTAGCAAACATGTACATAAAAACACAATGTACCTCAAACAGAAATGTACACCCGGAAATACAAGAAACTACAGGTCATTTCATTGACAAGAAACCTCACAACTTAGGGTCATAGGGGCTGTTTTATTTTTAATTAGACTTTTAATTTTTGTTTTTTTGACTATAACTGTAGTGTATTTTAGAGTGTATACATTTTTTTTGGACACAATATGTAAATCCTAAAAAAAATTCTTGCCTCAAGCACAGAACAGTCAAGTACATATTTTGATTTAATTTAGAAACAATCTTTCAAAATGTAACACATATATCACTTACATTATATTAGGATACATATTGGATCACTTTCACATTTCGTAAGTAAAAAATAACATTTTTAATCATTCTAGTATTTTGCACGTATTTGATACATTTATAAATGGCTGTAATTTTTTTATTATATTTATTAGTACCTACATCATAGAATACAATATATGTATTTTTTAAATCTGCCATGTAAATAAGTATCAAATAAAATTATTAAAAATTGCTGCATCTGTATGTAAATTTCATAATTTCTTTTAACCGTAAATGATTTTTAAAAATGCACCCAAAATAACTCTAGTTGCTATATTGTAACTTTCAAAATTGCTACAACATGTGCACGCCTATTTTATTTATCTTTAATAACATTGTGACTCACAATCTTCTACTAATCGGGGCTCGATAAATACTGCAAACCAGTTATTAAATATTTATGCTATTTTATAGATTTTAACTTCAACATTCCCATTTAGAGACAACTCAAATAATATACAGATTGTTTGCATCAATGTGGGCGTTTTTAAATACAATTTTTGATATAATTAATTAATGATGCACATTAAATTTTCTAAGGACGCTGCGAGAACATTATTGTACAATTTGATCAGACTGATTACCAAAATTATATTGTATCAAAAATATATTATCCGTGCACATTTCCCCAAAAGATAGCCGAATGATATCGCATTGTGTCTGCTCTCTAAACTAAACTATTTTTGATGCTATTGAACTTTCTATTTTTTTATTGTCCCTGTTAAATACTTTTTGTTTTAGAGTTACATTTTACATTAGAAACATGACGATGTGCCCACAATAAACAACATATTAATATAGCTTTCGAGGAATTAACTACACTTGTGAATTTTTATAAACATAATGAAAACAATCACGTTTTGCAATTGTTTTTTTTGTCAGGTTAACAGCGTTAAGACCTATTCGAATGTGTCTTCATTCCTATTTATTCAGAACCCAAAAGTTACTCACTATAAGAGAAACTTTTCAATAAGAATGATATTAATGGTCTTTGGTCAGACTAAAAATCATTCATCGATTCATCTCTCAAATTATGATAATTATCATAAAATTGGTTCGTAAATATTACATAAGGTACACCTTTTGCGATCTTGTATAATCAAAATAAAACGTAATAAGATATAATCAGATCTTTTATACAGGTAAACAAACCATTGGATACAACCAGTCTCTACAATATTACGCAACGCCGAAAAGGTAAACCGCATAAGTTGCACTCGGATTCGTTTCCAAAAACAAAATCATCACACCGTAACAGGAAAAGTTAATTGATTTACCTGATATTTTTAATGGCAGGGTAAAACCTAGTAGTAATCCTAGTAATTCCGTTCATCTTAACGAATTTGCTTCCGCGAACGACGAAAAACCAGAGAGAATCTAACGACCAGAAAGCAGAAGCAATAAGAATAATAAAAATGAGAAATCGGAATGACACTAGTCGCTGGTTGCCGGGCGGCCCACCAATCAAGTTTTTTTTTTTACTACACCACCACGCTCTGTGGATTCAAAATAAAACTATTTTACAAAGTTATTTTCATTATTTTAAAAATCATTCGAATTTGATTTTGCAGATGTCTGGTAAATTGTAATTCAAATTTTTGATATTTTTTAATTAACACACGACAAATAATTGAAAATTATATTAATAAAATCAATAAAGTAACAGTAGATTGATCTCAAAGTAATTTGATTTCTCTTGAAAAATAACAATGTAAGTTTATAATAGTAACTACAACCGCCATTCGGTAATACCACAGAATAGGGATTGTGATACATAATATGATTGGTCCGTTGGTCAAGTCATGGTCTAGTCATAAGTTGTGGCTAAACATACAGATGTCACTAATAATATTTAAATAAGAGGTTTTGAATCCTGAATCAGTTACATAGAATATAGAATAGAGATCAGCTGTCAGCTGTCAGCTGTCAGAACATCCGTGGAAAAGACATCAGTATATCTTGGACTTGGAGAACATCTCAAATGAATTGTTTGAACGTTCGTTGTGCGCCAAGCCTGCCAAATTATTTTGCTTTTGTCAAATTGTTTAAAAGGGGGATTGGAAAAGACTAAAAAGGTATTAATTCCGCATTAAATATTTGTTTTTTATATAAGTTTATATTGGGAAACGCTATAAAATAGTGTTATACATTATGTGTTTATACCGGCTACCGGCACAGTCAGAAATATGTAATTGCAGTATCATTTTACTAATTAAGAGTCATTTTAAATGTTTTGTTGTCCTCACGTAATAATTCAACATGTTAATCGACGTACTTCTGATCATATTAGTTTGTGCGACTGCAATCCTAGGAGATATTTTTGTTCAAAAATTCGAAAATAGCAATTTATTAAAAGCGCTGATTGATAACGGAACTCACGCGTTCATTGGAGGAGTCATATGGTGCATTGTTTGCTTTCAAAGAAAAATTATTCCTTCTTCAAGTGAAATAATTTGGCAAGTTTTACTATGCACCTTTATAGCTTCCTTGATAGATGTGGATCATTTCATCGCAGCCAAGTCGCTAAAATTACAGGTAAATATAATCTTTACTTTAATTATCTGTTTTATTTCCATTTGTTGTATTTCTTTGTGGTATTTAAATTTTCCAATTTATATTTGACAGACTGTATCTACTTATAAAGAAACAGCCCTAGTTAAAGTAAAGCATTCAATACTGTGGAAAATATTTAACATGGAGACATGAAAAAATATTCTGGTCCTGATGAAAGGCTATGAAACAAAAAATGCTTAACATGAAAAGATTTTGCATTTTAAAAGAACAAAAATATATCGGGTGCTGTGTGTCACCAAATTGTTTATTATTTATGATTTTATGGCTGTATTTCATTTCCTTCTCCATGTTTGCCCACCAGTTTGTTTCCTTGTTGTCTTCTGCTAATATTTACCCTTAACGCAGGTTTGGCAATATAATCATCTGGTCTCCTCATTATGTGACCATACCGTCTCAGTTTGGTTTCTCCTTTATTTTCTCTGTGATTGGTGCGACCTTAAAATTTCCTCTGATGTACTCATTCCGGACTTTATCCAGTCTTGTCACTCCTCCAGCCCATCTGAGCATTTTCAGTTTGTTGGTGTTCATTTTTCATTTGTTGATCTTTATCACAGTCCAGTATTCGGCAACATGTATTATAGCGGATTGTATGGCCGTCTTGTATATTCAACCTTTAGTCTTTATTGGTATATTTTACTTACAAAGAACACCAGTGTGTGAGTGCCACAGATTTCAGTTTTGGAGGTTATCATGGAGCATATTTATTAACTCGTGGTACAGGAGTATTTTCTGCGTGTGTTTCATGTATTCGACCTGCCGTGGCTGGGTCGAATTCGCAAATTATATATTATCCTGCTAATTCAAAGTACATTGGTTTCTAGGGCTCATTGATCTGTAGTATCCTGGAGATCTTTGGAAGATTCCGATTAAATTGTCATATGCACTTTTAGGGTGGTTTTTGAATAGCTTGGGTTAGTTAATCCATAACCATATTAAACAATAATAAACTCAGAGCCCTGGTGAACCCCTATTTTAAATATTCGCCGATGCATTTATTCTTATTAATTATAAAAATATTTTTATTTATTCATGTCTTGTTGTATTCTGATTTATTATTCTGGAATTCCTTGAGTCCTGGTCGCTTGTCATATCACGCGTCGTGATCATCATATCAAACTCAATTAAAAGTCTTTTCTGAGTCAATGAATTTTTGTGGTTGGTTCTGTATTTTTCTGATTGCTTAAATGGGTTCTTTGGTTGACTTATCGGAGGCGAAGCCAAATTCATTTTGTTATGTTATCTTTTTGTATTTTTTTAAATGATTTTTCAGGATGTCCATCTTCTGACAGATCGTCCATTCTTGCACTGCACATCGCTAGCAGCTAGTGTTGCATTAATACTCATTGGCTTGTCCTGCCTTTGCTCCTGGGAACGCCTTCATACTTTCGGGTGGATTATATTTGCAGCATTTATAAGTCACCACACAAGAGATGCGACAAGAAGAGGTTATTGGTTGTGTCCACTCGGCTCCACGGCCCCCCTATACTACTGGGTGTACATCTCCATTACTGCTGCACTTCCCTATTTGATTGCCATCTGTTATGGTATTTCAAAACCAGATAAACCATCAAAGAAAATAACATACTTAGGAGAATATTCAATGGTGTAATGAGTACACTAAATATTAATTGAGAATAAAGTTAGTTTGGGTTATTGCAATGTATTAATAAGCTCTTATAGTGAACCATGCAACACCACAGAAGCTTATTGTTGCAACACTGATTAGCCACTTATATTGATATCAGAAAGTGTGTGTTGAAGCTATAAATAATAAATTATAGTCATGTCTCGAAAGACTCAGGATGCGGAGCAACGGTGAGCAGTCAGTGCAATGAACTAATCACAAATCTAAATATTGTTATCATAATAAATATTTTAAAAATTCTTCAGTTATTCCTGTTATGCAACAGTCCTATGCGATGTGTCCTATAGAATTGTAAAAAAAATAATTCAATAATTCATAGGTGTAAATATGTACATATAATAATATATATTACAGATATTATAAATTATTGAATAGCTAATATAATACATAACATGATATATTTTTAATTTGTGTATTTCTAATCTTTATATGATGTATATAATAAATACACGTGTAAAACATTACAAAGGTCATTTTATTTCTTAGATTGAAAGGTCATTTAGTATAAAACAATTAACTGATTTAATTAAACAAGATGGAACTGTTATACCTTTTATTAAAAACAATAATACATACAACAAAAATATTCTAACATCAACATAATTTGATTAATGTTTTATTTAAGGTACACATTATTAAATTTAAAAAAAACATTTTTCAATGCGGCTAAGGGGAAGCTCTAATAGAACCAGTGGGTTACACATATAACAAAATACAGACCACACTAGGACACACCAGTTATTAATAAAAATTATCAATTTATTAAAAATTGCATACACAACTGCACTCTAAAGATAAGCCAAAATAACTGCATTTTTATTCATCATGTCCCATATTAAAAAAATAATCTGAATCAGATGATGTTCAATAAAAGATTCTGAATGATTTTCAGATCAATGGAAGAATTTACAAATGATCCTGACAAGTTTCGACTGAACAATGTAAGTACAATAAATCTAATACATATGAGTTAACAATCTTCGTAAATATTCAATAAACTATATTATTACATTAACGGAACTCTAAAAATTTGTAAATAAAATATTTCTTCTAATATTTTAATATATACCAGCAGAAAATTGGTATAAGGTCCTGTGGGCGGTTATGTTGTGTCTGCTGTTATCATGTATGATAATTTAGTGGCCGATACGCGGCCACGACCATTGTCTTTGGGGTTTATAAAACGTTACATTATTAAAGACAATTATATTCATTCATTCGGCTATGCCCGTACTAAGGTAAACATTTTACAGTAAAATATTGTATTAAATTTGAACTGGTATAAAGTAGTAATTTGAAATAATAGGTAGTTATTTTACAGCAGTAAAAAAAAGAGGCTCGCCTACATAAGATTACAGATTTTTCTATAAAAGTATCATTGCAATCTGACCGATGACGAGGGCAATATCGGTTTTACAGACGTACAAGCAAAAGTTTTTATTATATATGATATGATTAGTTCATAATGGAACAGCCTACATAAAAATAAATAGAAGTACTCTTAGGGTTCATCATCAGAGCGAATGTTGCTGATAATTACCATTCCCGATTAGATCCAAAATATCATAAAAGAGATTGTAAACCCGTAACAGAAAATTCAATGTATGTATTTATAATTTATTAATCGCTAATTACATTTGTTATTAGGACCATCAAATTTTTATGGTGGGTTATTTAAACTGTTATTGTAACAGTAATTGGGTTTGATTGCTACTATGATTGTTAAGTGATTATTTATAACTCTTCAAGCAATCACTGGTACACTAGACACTAAACCTTCCATAGTTAAATTTCAGTTATCAATCATCGTTACAATCACAGTAACGATTTACCGTCACTAATTTGTTTCGAGAAAATGACTCGCTGTAAAAATTTGATGGTGCTAATAATAAACGCAATGAGTGACTAATAATTTAAAAATACATAGTTTTCAATTATGTATATTAAGGAGAACCCATTTTTGTTGTTAAGTGTGATTTGTATTAAATTACCGCAGAACTATGTTCTGAAAATTAAACTTTGCAACAAATATATATAAGTTGTATTAAAGTTTCCAAATTTAATAAAATGGATTGATTGATTTAATTCTGGCTTCTCCTATCGGGTTTTACTCAAAGGTATTTGAGATTCACTGTAATGTAAAGTGGATTGCTAATTAATCAACTGAATGAACTCAAAAATGTATTCGATTGCTATAGTGAAAATGGAGAACGCGCTTCCAGATCCAGGTTCATATTCCGGTAACAACTAAATATCTCAATTGTCCTAAAGATGAAATTGTAATTTGGTTGAAAATTATCATTCTGTTACATTGATAATTTATTAATAGGTTATAGAAACATTTCTAATTTACAATTAGTTGTGATTGACTTGTTCCTATTCGCACAGTGTATAAAGCCATTATCAATTTATTTTGTTAAGTTATTACTGAATAAAAATTAAAAATTGCCTTCAAATACTTTGTTAAATTTGTTTGGTTATACATGTGCTCTAAATAAAATGTGTATAATTTTGAATGTAGATGTAACTAAAAATGTTATATTTAAATTTGGTCTAAAATGCTTTCATAACACTCAGAAGAATTTAACGAGGAGGACCAATTCCATGGCCTCCTCGTTCACCACTCCGTTTGATTTTTATCTTTGGGGACATCTAAAAAGTAAAATCTACAAAAACATAGTCACTACAGTGAGTGATGCAATAAGAATTAATGAAGGAGAACTCTCCAGGTTACCGAATTTAATTGTCAAATGCTTCAAAGTGACAAGATATCATCTTAAGCATTTAATTTGGTACATATTTTTTTCTTACATTTCGGTAACTTTTTTATGGTGAGAATTTTATGTTATACCTATGTTCAAAGTTATGCACGTTTCATTTAGAACATTCTGTGTTGAACCAAAAGTTCAATAAAAATACATAAAAGATTACCTGTAAAGGTTAAATATTCTCATGAACTAAATATTTAATTTATATTCCATATTATTTATTAAAAAATATTTTTTAGATAAATATATACAGTAAAACTCTGTTAATTCTTAACCCTATATTTTGTATTTTCACGAAATTCGCATTTTTTTCAAAAAAATTTGCCCTGAAAATAACATTTCGTACGAATTTCTAACGATAATTCGTAAAATCTCATTATTCGCAGTTCGTATGCGTTTTTGATATCCGTAATAAATAATTTCTTCACGTAATTCACATATTTGCCATTGTTTTTAAATCGCTAAACTTGCGCGTCTAGGCATTTGACCTTCATCCCTTCGTAAACCTCTGTCACTAGACCTGCCTACCAGCCAATCATGACGTTGCACGCTGGCATGACAGGTACCAAACTGAGTTTTGCCATATATCATATGTAATATATGTACATCAAATTCCATAGTGCATTTTATAAGATTTGTTGTTAAAATAATGTTTTCATTGAATCACTTGATCTGCTTCTATGTTTAATGTATAATATATGAAGTTTCCAAATTCTCTCACATAACATCCCTTTTACATCAGCTAAATTGGCTCCGATTCCCTGAAAGAGTTGAATTTAAATTGTGCTGGTTGATGTACAAGGCGACACACAACATGGCGCTTCCTTATCTTCAAGAACTTTGTGTCCCAGACAATTTGAATGGTAGACGTCAAACTCTCAGGTCATCCTCTACTTCAGCCGCAGGAAGGGTTGTAGAACCGACCAACCGTTGCTAGAACTCTAAATTCAGTGAACGGGTATTTGCGGTGGCAGGTCCAAAAACGTGGAACTCTTTGCCCTCCCTCATAAGAAACAGTGCATCAGAGATTTTATTTAAGAAGAAACTAAAACACACCTTTTCAAAAAATCATTCGCATAAGTGAATATAACAATTTTTAATTTTAAAAAACATAGATAATATAACTATAAACAGTTAACGTGTAAAGTGCCCTTGAGGTGAAAGGTTTTACAAAAATGGCGCTATACAAATTATCCAATATTATTATTATGAAATATTGCGATTTGTATATGTAGGTACTAAAGAAACTACATAAATCTTTCATATTTAAATACGTTGACATATTTTATTCATTTTTTTGACGTTTCGTTCTATAAAATGGCACCAACATCTCGTAATTCGTATAAATCCTTGACAAATCAAATCCCGAATACCTCTCTGGGTTCAAACTTGAAAACTCGCAGGAAAATAATAAGCTTCAACCAAGTGAGCTTTAGCCAGCGAGACATGAAGATTTAAAAGTTTCAAATTATTTTTCATGCGCATTTTAAATATTACAATTCGGATGGAAAAGGTGAGTTTGACCGCCAATCAAATTAATATGCGTGATTTTGTTGCCTTGAGGACTACCGCGTCACCACTCACCACACACTTTTCTTATTCAGGAGAAATATGTTATTTGATAAACATTTTGACACATAAGAAGCTGAAATAATGGTGTTATCATGTTTCAGTATGAAAATCGCAATGTCAACAGCGGCGGCGTGCACTAAATCGCGGACTCAGTAAACTGACGTTATTCGTAATTTTATTTTTGAATTTTGGTCTCGAATTAATGGAGTTTTGCTGTATTTTGTACATTGAGTACACCATTAAGCATGTAGAAGAAAAATGTATTTTTACTTGTAAATATATGTAATATAATAAATTTAACTTAATATACTCGCCGGTTGTTTTATCGTTAACTTATTTTGTCCAATGCGATCATATCAAGTGGAATCTACGGTTTTCTTAAGACTATAAGTTATTGGCACAAAAGCGATCAATAAATTGTGGAAGTCTAATGCATTACAATATATGAGTACAAAAAATATAGATATAACTTTATCATTTGACTTGTGCTAGAGTTAAAGTAAATCTATATATTTTGGAATTACAGATTGAATTATTTTTAACTTAATTAGTAAATCATTTTTTTAATGACTTGTTATTTTTGGGAGCTGCTATTTATTACTATTTAATTTTTCTCCCCCTCTCTATTTTCTGTGTTTTTGTTGACGTTTGGAGAATCTGGTTCTACTTCATTGGTTTCTTTTTCTTTCACGGGCATTTCTTGTGTTTTACTTGATGAAGCGTCTTTGTTAGTTTCTGTAAAGAGTCCTTTATAAGGTGACTGACGACTATCACTAAAGATGTTGTGGTGCTGTATCGGTACTTGAATTTGTTTTGTGTCTTCGCAATAGTCATAATCATTGTTTCCATCTTGACTATACAGACTGTGTTTTCTGCTTCTTTGTGTCAGATGCTCACTCTTCTGCGATGGTGGACGACTTTTAGAACCATCAAATTCTTTTTTTGAAGCTAATGGTGTTGCACGGTCCTCTTTTTCCCCTTTAGAAGTGGCTATATTAGTATTTGTTTCTTCTTTTAGATTTTGAATTTCTTCTTTTGGACTTTTAATTTCTTCTCTTGGGCTACTGATTTCTTCTTTTGGACTTTTAATTTCTTCTCTTGGGCTATTGATTTCTTCTTTTGGACTTTTAATTTCTTCTTTTGTACTTTTGATTTGTTCTTTTGATGATTCCTGATGAGAGGTCACGTGGCTCTTCTCAGAATTTCGCTTTTCTTTCACTTTACTTTCATCTTTGGAAAGTAAATTTTCATTTTCGTCATGTTTTAATTTTTCGGTTTGACTGTTAATTTCTTCTGAACGAGTTTCCGGAATAATATTGTAGTTAGTCTGATCGTCAATTATGTTATCTAATGCCTCTTTGAGTAAAATTAAGTTTGACGATAACATACTGTCTGTGTCTCTATCGCGTTTCTTTTTTGACTTTTTATTTTTACCTTTTCCTTCCGATTTTTTGTTTTTTCCCTTTTCTTCTAATTTTTTATTTTCTTCAATTTGTGATAATTCTGATTTAGTTGCACTGGATTTTTTATCTTCCATTTCCATATCACTGTTGTCGTCTTTTGCAGATTTTGTGTGAAGGTTTGTGCTTGATTGTGTTGTCATATTTTTTATTTCATCTTCCTTGTTTGCATATTCTTGAGGAAGCTTTATGCCTTCTTTGGTTTTTAAATTTATTTCTGAACCCATAGCACTCTTTTTGTAAGACTCTAAAAACATGAATATGAAATAAAACATTAAAAATATATATTAATACCTTTAACTTGTGATGTTTCAATATAGATAGCATTGAATACAAACCAGATTGAGCATTTGTGACACCAGGCTCTCCAACTTCTACTTCTTCTTCTAACTCGTCAATTTCTGCTTCCTGTAATTTATAATATAATATATACAGTACATACATACAGTAATACAATATATACAGTACATACATACATATTTGGGGGTTAGGACGGTGGTTAAATGAAATACATGTGATTGGCGCGTGTGTTGAGGTTTATTGTGACAAATGATAAATGCGATGAAGACAGATAGAAATGAATACAGTGAATGAAAATGTAAGAAATTATGAAATGAAATGAATTAGCAGTCTTGCTCGGCAAAGACGAGCCGGCAAGACCGCCATTGTGAAACGCTGAAACTGGAGAGACTGTCTGGCGGTGAATTGAGCCAGACTTGTGATACAGTACATACATACAGTAATACAATATATACAGGATGGCCCAAAAAAAGTGAGAACATTTCCTAAAATGTGATATAATTACATCAAAATTAGTTTAACTATATCAACAATAGCTTAAATAGTTTACTAATTTACTTACTTACCTATATTACGTTTTATTTCGACAATTTACGGTCGCCATCTTTGATTATTAATTTGCCCATTGTTTATTTGGTTTTTCAAATTGTTGCCCAGAATGACAAAAATCACTGCAGAAGACCGTATTCTGATCAAAAATTTGAAAATTGATAAACGTCAGGGTGCTAGGAAAATGTTTCAAAACAAAGCCTGGAGTATAGCTAGACATTACAGCATAACTGGACATTACAGCAGGATGGAGCTCCATCTCATACACAGCCAGAAATATAATCAACTTTCTTCGTTGTGAGAGTGTTAATTTCATCGAGCCAGGCACGTGGCCACCGAATAGTCCAAATTTAAACCCAGTAGTTTATGTAATATGGGGTGTTTTGATGATTTCTGATTAGCTAAATATTGTGGAAAAAAATTATAATTAATTATATTATGTTTTGCAATAACTCATGTTCTCACTTTTTTTGGGCCACCCTGTATATGTATCTAGTCATATATATATAAACATTTAATAGTCTGATGACCTTTGCGATTTCTTATAGCAATGAAATTATAACAAAACCAGACTTCAAAACTGTCATGATGATTTAGAATGTGATGCATTGTTAATCAATACAATAAATGAGTAGATACTTTTTACATACTTTTAGCATACTTTTAAATATCAGAATTCATAAATTGACAAACAATAATATGAGCGTATAAAATTATTTTGCTATTAGGTTTTCATTGACTATTTAAAAAAAAATAAAGGTTTCAATAATATGCTCATTTCGTTTGTCGACAAGTTATTTCTAATGTGAAATCATATGTAATGTTCAGCAGCTGACAATCAAATAAAACCCCGGTATCAAATTGACATTTTGATAATATTACTGAAGAGAAACTTACAATATTTTTCAAATAAGTTTCTTCCGCATTGTTCAAATGATTGTGGGCTTTGGGTTGTTCTATTGCAGATTTTAAAATCTCCAGTTGCAATTTCATACTTTTGTTTGATATCTGTAACAAAATATTATATAAATTTTAGATTTTTGTGATGTGAATATTAGAATAAATAAATAAAATCTATCAAGAAGGGATAAATATATATATTTAACCTTAATAGACTCTTCTAAGATTTTGACAATATCCATGTTTTTTGCTTCTTTATGGAATTTGTCATTTCCCATCAGAATATACAAAAGTCTCGCCGCATATGGTACAATTTTTTTCTCCTTAGATTGTAACAATGTTGCCAGAAGCGTGAGGAGTTCTAGAGACATTGGCTCCATCTGCTGTGCTCCCTGACTATTAATGCATAAGTTAATGAGTAAACCCAAACTATGAAGTAGACGATATGCTGATATGGATTCACGGTTTTCCAATACACTAAACAGAATCTTTTCAGATACTCCTACAAAATAAAATATTATAAAATAATGACCGTACTGAAATGCTGTGATATAATTATATTTAAATTAGAATTAAACCCAACAGGAGAGTTTACTATTTTAATTTTAAAAATGTAATATAAAAAGGAGAACACTTTTATAACTTTTTGATGTCTTAATGTTAAAACATCATTGCAGCTATTGACTATATTTATTTAGTCCTGTGACACTCATAATTTACAGTAGACTTTCAACTGTCTAAATAGCATCAGCCATGGTGGAGATTAACAAGATTTGCAAAATAATATGACTTCAAATGTGGCCGATAAAAAACAGAGTTTGTCAAAATTTAGTGATGAAAATCTAGCGATGACTGGTGGTGGATGATGAAAATTATGCATTAATTTTAGTGACAATGTCCAAAGTTTTTATTTTGATGTATGTACTTCGATATTTTTGCATTGTTTTTATATATTTTTTTGTTGTTTAACCTGGATTCATTATTTCCATGTGTTTCTAAATATGTAATTGAGTCTCCTATTTTATATTTATTTATTAAAAAATTAAAATTCATTTATTCGTTGGCAAATTATGAATTAGTTGTAAAATCTGGTATTATTCAAAAACTGTGTTAATATTATATAACAATTAAATTTAAATGAAATACATTGGTTATGTACAAAAAAAAATTTACCTGCATTGATTAAGGACATCTGTTGACTTCGCCTTGTGCTCAACTTGTGAAATGTAGCTACCAGCATATCCTTACAAATCATTTCTGATGTAACTCGCATTGAATATTTATCAAAAAAATACTTATGAAGACAGTTCAATGTCTTTAGATTAGTTGTTAAATAATCTCTTCCTTTCCACATTGAACTTATAGTATTTAAAAACTTTAGTACTGTTTGCTATAAAATAACCACAACCAGTATTTGAAAGTGAGCAAGTGGAGCTAAAATATAATCTCTATATGTACATACTAGATACATGCAAAAATGATTACATAATGAACTATTCCATTTAAAATTCACAGTACAGCTTTTACGACTACATATTTGCTCCTAAACTCCCCTAACACAGCTAGTTTTGACTCCATTAGTCAATGGAATATTGAATATTTTAATCATATTAAATAAACCATATGTGGAAAGAGCAGAGTTGAGAAAAATCAAATTTTTGATTCGAGTTACAAAAAGCTCTTAAAATAAAAAAATGGCAATTTCAAAACCTTACAAAATGCAATTTATTTAATTCAAAGAAATTCACAAACAACCTTAGATCAAATATGAAATTAATTTGTAATATGTAATAAAATTTCTGAGATATATATACCAATTTTCTTCCACAGGCAATTTAGAGCATTTTAAAATACTTTAATTGTAGTAGGTAACTAAAATCATATCACCTGAAGTATTAAATCCCAGCCATTGATAATTTCTTTAGGCATTAATATATCCAGAAGTGTTGGGTTGCAGTGAATATCAAAAATGTCATTTTCTATATACGAATCCAGTAGGCTGGATCTCTCCTTGGCTAATGTATGAATCAAATTCTTGAAATAAAAATAAATTACAAATAGACAAAATAATATTATGATTATTAACAAAAATAGTATTGCAAATTTTATTTATTTTTACTCACCAGCCGTAATGATTGTAAAATTTGAGATCGTTGATGCACAGATCCTTCAATCAGATTGCTTTTAATGCTGATGAAATCATTTTTGATCTCTTCAAAAGCTTTATCTTTAATTTTTGGTGAATTGTTAACATTATAAGAATTTATTAGAGCTATTTTTGTGGGATATTCAGAGCTTGATAAGTTTCCAATGTCAGAACGAAAACCTTGCTGGTGTGAAACTTCTGCCTGATTCGGTCGTAAAACACCGGATTGTACTCTCAATCCCGTTGATAAACTTTGTAATTTAGCAATGGTGACCGATATCTTTTCTGTAGGACTGTTGAAAATGAATTCATCGTTGGTATTTCCCATTTGATAATTGGTGTTATTATTGTAATTAGCATTGAACTGCTTTTTTATAATAATGTGCGTTTCAATAGGATTCTGAGTCTCTGTATGTTGAAAGGGTCTGTCTCGTTGAGTGGTAAAAGTGCGCCTCTCGTTCAATGTTCGCACTTCAGGAATGATTTTTATGGATAATTCAGCATTAGGATCTTCTTCCTCTCTTCCGTTTTGTTGAACGATAATTTCGTACGGCCATTTTGAATTTTTCTCTTCACTTATGTTGTGTTCATCATTGTGTTCTAAAGGTAAAGGAATATTTTTAAGACCAAAAGGATTTTTGGGATCTTCCATTATTGAATTATTATCGTATTGATTTTCCAAAGTGTAATCTTTACTGTGCGTTGAATAATCTGTATCACTTTCCGGATGTTTGACAGTGTATGAATTCTCCTTTATTGGTGTTTGATTTTTATAAGTGATTGTATTGTCCAGATTAAACTCCCTTTCGGTGACGGGTGATATAAACACTGAACTTTCATCGCCACTTAACCGAGACGAGAAACTGTAATTTCTAAAGTCTGGAGAAGGTGACGGATGAGCTGACAGATTGTTAGATTGTGTGTTATCATTTGTCGGTTCTTGGTAGTCGTTTGGGTTTAACAAAATTTCAAAGCTCGGTTCTTTGTAAATTTTGGGTATATTGGAATGTTTTGTTGGTTTCGGGATAGATTCTGCATCAGAAGTAACATTTTTTATATTCAAATGCTCTGGGTTTGTGAAAGCTGTGGACTGACGTGATTCAATATTAGAGTAATATTTTCTTTGTGTTTCTTTGTCGAATGTAAATGATGGTATTTTTTGTTTAGTTTTTATATTTTTAACAGACTGGTCCGTGTCACTTTGGATTTGAAAGCTCGAATATATTTTTTTTTCAGATTCTGCAGTGTCCGTGACATCTTCTGAAACTGTATGAAAGAAAGGATCTAATACCAAATATAAAACATATGTTTATGACCCAAATATTATGGGTGATACGTATACATTGTATGGCATTAAAATGTAAAGCTATAAGATATATATTGATACCTGATGTATTGTATATCTTTTTGAAATTGCTATTTTTGGAAGGCTTCTTTATGCTGAGGGTAAAGAGTTCAGGATAAATTTCCATACATTTGTTCAATGTTTCCTCCAGTTCAAACGAACTTCCTCGAACTGTATTCTCCAACGCCTCAGTTAGGGCACTCGTCACACCTAAATTTAAAAAAATCTTTTCAGTTTCCCAATCTGAAATTCTCATAATACGTAATTCTACGAAAACGAAAAAGTAAAAAATGGTCCATTTCATAATGCAGTCTAATGCCGGAAAAAACTCCATCAGATTTTGACTGTGTCAGAATGTCTTATGATTTATTATGAATTATATTTCTTATTTAATATGGCATTAGAAAAAGCAAAGCAAACTTGAAACCAATGGCACCTTTTTTAATAAGTCCGTACAATTGTTTGCCTACTCTGACATCGACATTTTTGCAAGATCTGAACAAGAGATAAACAGAAGGGTATTGTTAATAAATAAATGCTATTTTGGCTTTATTTGTCAACTCAAATCACTACTATTTTTAAAAAAAAAATCTACTTGTATAAAACACAGACCTGCGTCGAAAACTTGGACACTAATAAAACACAATAAAAGGACTATAAATATCTTTAAAATAAATATTCTCAATAGAATTTGTGGTCCTGCAAATGATAGTGGTGTCTGGAGACAGATATAGTGTGGAACTCTGACATCTATGGAGATGCTGGTTCGGTCATATCAATTAAAATTGGAAGATTGTGCTGGCTGAGGCACATGCATTACATGGATTGATGATCCACAAGGGCGTAGGAGAGTGGGTAAGCCAAAGTTGAGATGGTTTGATAATGTATTAGTAGACTGTTGTGCTCTGGGGGTGGTAAATTGAAAGAGGGATGCCCCGATTGAAGAAAATTGCGATAAATCCTGCAGGCCGCCAAGATTCACCCTGGGCTATAGCACTGCTGATGTTGGTGATATTTATTTTTAAGTCACTGAAATATATTTATGCAAAAATGTAATTATTTTTTTGACTAGTGTATACAAACTTTTATACATAATACAGTAGAAGCCGGTTATAACGCATCTTTTATAATGTGCATTCGGATATACCGCAGGTATTTTTTGTTTTAAGGCGCCCAGCGTAAAAAACACACAGCACGGCAAGGTAAATTAAAATAGATCTTAAAAGAAATAAAGAATGTGACTTATATTAAATTAATTTGTTATCGTGGATGGTCACACGTAAACACCAAAATGTGTTAAAATTTTTTAGAATAGTTATATTTTCGTTCCTAAATATATGTGATAGTTAACTGCGATTATTACTAATTTAAGTGTTTAATATATTATATTCATTAAATTTAAATATATATTGTTATAATTTATGAATTATGTGAACAGAAATGATTTTTATTTATATTTTATAAATAAAAATGTATAAAAATAATAAAGAAAATTTAAAAATGTGTTGTTTTTCATTGAAAAAATCATAATTTTGGACAATTCGTTTATACCGTGAGTCAGATAGGCCACCCGCAAACCCGCGTTAGTGACTTCCACTGTATAAGATAAAAACTTACTAGACGTGATGTGCTGAGGGGAAATACTAAACAGCGGTGCTGCAATATTTTCATAGACATAGACACCTTGTCGTGCGCACGTTTGTATGGATATATGTGGCGTGTTCTCAGCACCATACATATTAAAACAATTATTTAGGACCACTTACCAAGTAATCTCCTGTGATTATATTCCAACTTTGCAAACATATTTTTCAAATTTATTTCCGGCGGTACCTCTTCACTGGTGCTGGGAATTTTACTGTTTCTGTCGAAAGATTTTCTTTTATTTCTATCTGTAACCAATTTGTATTCGCTAAATAATAATTTTAAATCTTGTAACAAAATTATCTAACACTTTTTTCAGAGCACTTCACTAAAATTATATTTTTAAAACACTTATTTTTTTATATTTGTCAATTAAAATATTTTTAACTTCGGCTTAATGAAATTATTTAATCATTGTTATATTATTTATTTATTTACTTAACATAATTTATTTATTTAATTCTAATACATACATATTTAAATCTTCATAACAATATTTCTTAGTTTTTTTTCTATTTAAAACACAACATAAAAAAATATTCATTACTGAGACAGTAAATTAACCTCAGACATGTTCTTGCAATAGATAATAACTTACCCATTTTGAGAGCTGTCTTTTGTAAGAAAGTTGCAATCTTACTTGATTGTTGGGAAGAAAGAGGTTGCCGAGGCAACCACGTTATCAAAAAATCAATATCTACCGAGTCTCAGTTCAAGGAGTCAATGTGTCAGTAGTTTTGGTGGATATTGATTATTTCTCTTCTGCATTTTCTCATTTTTAATATTATATAAACTAACTGAATATTTAGATTTACGTACAAATTAGTTCTATTATTTTGAATTAACATCTAAACTAAATTAATTTGAAACATTTCTCTTATAATTTAAAACCTTTTGTAATGATACTATAACAATTAATTTGCATTTATTCTGTGTAAAGCGCATGAATGATTTTTTCCACTGATTTGGATATGCTTGATAGCATGCTCGCTAGTAGTCCAAAATTGGAAATCCAGACATGGAAATATATAGTTTATTTAATAAAGTTTACGTATAATAAGCAGAAATTTCTTAAATTGGTAATAGAAAGAAGAATAAATAATAAAGGCACAGGTACATTGGGTCTTTGCCACTCATTAATACTACTAAAGTCTTCGTTTTAATTAGGCCATTAAACATTTGCGATACCTGCGGATTCCACATATTCTGTAAGCTAGGTATGATGGATGGCTGGGATCGTTAAGGTGCCATCCGCTATTAGACAGACAGCTTAGCCATGTGGCTTACGAAGTGGCGAAATCAGCATGCAGTGTTTTCTTAGGCATTTAAAATTAAATCTAAACCGTGGGTTCAGAAAATGTATTTTTTTTTATGTATATTTATAACCTTGGGCCAATTAATAACATATTAAGAATAAAAAAATTATTTTTCTATAAAAATTACATAACTAAGTAATACAAATTGTACATATTTTTATTTTATGCATATTTCACAATAACTAATAAATTTGATCGAATAGTGCCCTTGCTTCTCCATACGCAAATATGAACTAATTATTCAATGTTTTTTTTAAGTAATTTATGCATATATTTTTCTTTCAGGTACCTCAAAGCATATATTACATACCTAACTTCATCACCGAGAATGAAGAGTCTGCAATAATATCTCAAGTGAACTCGGCACCAAAACCAAAATGGACCCAACTGATGAACAGACGGCTGCAGAACTGGGGCGGAATCCCACATTCAAAAGGGATGATTGCGGAGGAAATACCGACATGGTTGCAGACTTATCTCAACCAAATAAATAAACTCCAGCTAATGAATGGTAATGTTCCTAATCATATTCTGGTCAATGAATATTGTCCTGGACAAGGAATCATGCCGCATGTAGATGGTGATTTATTTTATCCGACTATCACAACGATATCGTGTGGATCGCACACGGTTTTAAACTTCAAAGAAAATATTAACAAAGAAGTTGAAGAAACAATCCCATCAATTTATTCTTTATTGGTGGAGAGGAGAAGTTTGTTAATTGTTCAGAAGGATATGTACAAGCAATTCTTGCACTATATTGATAACGTGTTCACGGATGTTGTTTCTGGTCTGGTGAATTTGGAAAATTGTTCCGGAAAGTATGTTCTCGGAGATTCTTTAGAGAGACAAACGAGAATTTCATTGACAATAAGACATGTACCTAAAACGTCAAAGATAAAAATAAAATTTTGATCAATCTGTATTATTTCTGTAATTTTATTTGCTTGATGGTAAAAATTAAACCAAGATATAGATGTCTCACAGAGACAAAGCCATTATTTTAACATGAGAAGTATGGAAGTCTTGGGCATTACAGGGTTACGACCAGGGGCGTGTGGTGCATACAAGCATAAAAGTTGTGCATAACTAAAAATTCTGGAAAACAAATATAAATTCAAAAATTGGACTAACATAAGCGAAAACATTATTTTGCAATTAGCGCCATCTGTGTACCAGTAGAGACTTCAATAGCTTATTTATAAAAACTCTCACCGTTTTACTCATGGTGCTCTTTTTTATTCATCGCATCGTGCTATTTACATTACTCAGTTCTGTCTTTAAGCTAGTGAATTACTCAAGTCATATGAATGGCTATTTACTGAATTGAAAATTCCTTTAGGTTGATCCGTTTTGTATAGAGTCGTTACCTATGCTGTTTTTTAACAGAATAGCATTAGAAAGGGTTACAACTACGTGCAAATCATTGAAGTGTCTATTTCCTCTTTTACCAATTTGTGAATTTTACTATGTTACTGTTTTTAAGCTGTTGATTTCATAATCGTTCTTTAAATTTGGTGCATGGATTGGTTTCTGATTTGAGAAAAGCAAAAAGCTTTTGGCAGAACTATTTTCTACGTTAACCTTTAATAAAAATAATTATTTCCTATAGTTATTGGAGGAATATATATAAGGATTTTCAAACAATAAATTAATCATGTTCAGTCATAGAAAGTGTACTTAAAAATGTCCATACATTTTTTATATGATAAGAAAGTATTATTTCATGATAAAACTTAAACTTTAAAAACACTATTAATAGTATAAATAAATACATGGTAGGATCGTATAAACGATGGATTTATTTTGTCCAAAGTTGTTGGTCAAATGAAAGTACATATATTATATAATATTATTGGTAACAGCATAACCTAAATCTATACATACTGCACGCCATTGCTTACGATCTGTTATCGGCTGGCTTAAGTGGTCACTTTGCACAATGTAACGTTCACCAATTTACCCATGCTACCACACCTATCAAATTTTTTTTGGAAGTTGTATATATGTTATCATGTTGAAACATTTCAATTATTTATTACTGAAAAGATATTTTCAATCAAGATAATCCTTTTCGAAAAAACAGTACAGTACAAAGAAAAAATTGGTTGAAAACTGCAAAAAATTGATAATAGCCTCAGTAAGATTGTTATGTGAATTGTTTGTGTTGTGGTTAAGACACTGGCATAGTGATCTAGTGGTTGGGGGTTCGCGCCTCGTTCCAGGACACCAGCAAGTTAGTCCTATTTTCATAGTACAAGCATTTAGCTTAGTTTGAAAATAGTAAGAATATTGATGTGACATGTATTCCGTGTACGCATCTCTATTTAAAAAAAAAAAAATTAATGTTTAGTAAGATTGTTATACAAATTGAAAAACAATTCAAAGATCAATATTATATTGCACGCAGGACAGTCAGAATTAAAAACTCAAGCTATGGGCTAAGCTAATCAGTGTAATAACAAATATAATTTTGTAGGGTCTTTTCAGAAGATAAGTATTATTAATTTATATTTATTTCCCAGATTCTTTTTAGTAATGCATAGCTTTTTTGCTTGTACGCAGTGCACACCCCTGTTACAATAAAATAAGTGATAATTTGCTGTTATTATATATCTGGCAGATTTTTTTTGATGTGTTCTGTAAGATTCTGCGACTACGTCAAAGCTAAAGGCTTGTGCTATGAAAATAGGACTAACTTCCTGGTCTGGAATGAGGCTCAAACCCCCGATCACCACTGGATCTCTAGGCGAGTGTCTTAACCACTGATACTGATTGTAGAGGCATTCAATTTTGGCCAATTTCTCAATTGTAAGTAAAGCAAAATCTGTTATAAACATTTACATTACGAATGTGTTTGGTTTAGGCAAAAGAATACATTGTTCATTATTTTTATAAAATATATATTTTTTATAAAAAATATTCAAAATGAAATCTAATTTATAAATTTATAGATAAATTAGTTAAAAGTATGCTTCACACAGATCTTTTGTATCTAATAATCACTTAATTATTCATAAATCAAGTTGTTTCCATCGTCTCTATCTGCGTATCTGGTTCCATATCTTCATCATCAAGGGAAATGTTCAGCATCTCATCAGAGTCTCCCTCATCAAGCAATGCTTGTAGTTGGTGTATCGAGGTTATAAGAACATGGAATTGCTTTCTTCGCAATTCTAACCTTTTTTCTAATTGATCTCTCGTTGCTTCTAGGCTGCCCAACTCCTTCTTATTTTTATCTAATTTTTCTTCTGTCTCTTTTCTGTCTGGTTGTTCGTTGATAACCTTAGCCAAAACGTCATACTCTATTCTGTTTCTGCGTATTGTTTTTGTATGCTTCAACTCTGCTTTACTATTTTCTATGTGTAACTTGGCAACATCTATTCCTTTTTCTATGGTGTGGGAGAGCTTCTCGTAGTTTTCCAGTTCAGCGGCCATCATCTGCGAAGATAGCTGGGATTTGGTGACAGCGAATTCGCACTGCGCTAGCTGTGCCAGCATTCTGTCGTGAATAGCTTTACTGAAACAATTGATACACAAATATTCAGTTTAAGGAATCATTCATTTAATTGATTACTTCATATAAAAACGATACCAAATTAATATTTTTCTATTCTAAAATTAAGCAAAACCATTATATTTTGTGCTATAGAAGCATGTCTAACTTGTATATATTAAGAGAGCAGAATTAAACATGTAAATTCCCATGCATTCTAATTCAATCATTCCTTTAGTTTTCTAAAGGCTAATATTCAAACATTCATCCTTTTTGAATATTTATTACTATACAACATAGCTTCTAAAATTGAACCTCTTTGAAAATCTGTTTATTGGCGAAATTAATATTTTTTTAATAATTCTAAAACAAAGTAAATCCTCATCCTATCTTGATAAATTGTAAAATTATTATTTTTGATTAAATCTAAGTTATATTGTCTCCACAATAATTATAATAATCATGAAACAAACCTGTCTTCAGGGGATTGATCATTAGTGTTACACCACTTGATTAGTGTCTTTAGTAGCACATTTAGTCTCCGATCATCTCCTGTGCCATCGCCGTCAATTAGCAGGCGGCGCCTGATGACTTCCTCTGAAACACACCCCAGTGAAAATCAATCTAACACATGATGGTGAAGACCATAAGAACTTTAATTAATTCGGATTCGACAAATTTCATTCTAAAATATATAGAATTGAAGATTTAGTTGGTGGGTGTTTGCAAACGGTCTTGATTTTAAGGTTAAATCCGAGAAGGCAGCTCTATTTTAATGCACCGTGCTGTAAAAACCAAATTATAATTATAGTATGTCGTGGTATATATACGAATGCAACATGAAGATTATTATAAATTAGATATATAATATATATCGGTTATCAATTTTCTGACAAAAATTTTGAGTATTTTTTAGCCATTACGGGATGTCAACATACCCTCTGACATAACTTGAATATGATCTCGTTAAATATTGTATTAATAAGTTAAATGCGAAGAATTGGGGCTTCCAAACATTGAATATTTAAACAAAAACATTTGATTCACAAATACAAATTTCTGTATATATATATTTTCTATGGTCTTCGCTTATGCTATATCTATGGTTTATGCCATAGAAAAAATATATAATGTTCATGAGTGTTAATCATAAACGAGATTTTTTTTTTGATGTATTAAATTCTTTAATGCATATCTGTAAAGCAGATCGTATACGATCATTTAGAATGACATTCCAAATGACGTTCAATCAGAATGTCGAGGAACCTTACACTATCACTATGTCATTCTGAATGATATTTTTTTAGATTAATTTACCCCAGACTATTATGCTAAGTAACTAATTAACCAAAATTATGAAAATTAGTAAATAGAAAAAGGTGCGTTTGGCAATTACATTAGCACCATCCACTTTAAGTAAAATCTCAAAAAAGAATGTCTAAAATATAAAAAATACACACATTAGAACTTGCTGCGTAAGATTTCACAAACGTTGGCCGAAGATTATAGAAACTATTAACGTATGAATAAAACGCTTTTTGAAAAATTACTCAAGATGGTAACATCACATTAAATTAGACAAAATACTAATGAGAGAATCATTAATCCAAGACTACGTGAATGTAAGTTCAAATGAAAGTAACGCTTGTACTTCTTTATTAATTCAAACAGTTTACATATATATAGTAACGTTTACATTGATTTAGTTTTAAAAAAAAATATTTGAAATTTTTACAATATGAGTTATTAATTAGGTATTGTATTGTACATTATTAAAATTACATCTTTTTTATTCGCTTACCTCTCCAGAAAAGAGACTAGCTCTTGTGCTTTAAATCAATAGAAAGATTAAAGATCGGTATAACTAGCAAAACATCCGGTAGGGCAAAGTTTTGTATTGTTCAATAAATCGTTCCAAGACATTGTCATCTTCATAGTTGGTAGTGTTGTTAACATTGACGTTTGCAACGTCATCAATCATTTCGACGCAAGACTGTCGATTGAACTGACACGCCCCACTACACGATTATTCAGATTGACAATATCTTTTCCACCCAGCATGCTTGATGCCCGGATTTCAAAATATCTAGATATTTGTCATTCATAGTCATTAATCCTTCAATCATCACCATACACCATCAGTCCGAATGTCAATCTCATTCGTGAATGTAATTCCGAATGAGCGTGGAAGGTCCGCTTAATCTATTGTCCATAGATAAAAGATATACTACAATATATTTTATCTATGTGCACAATTTCGGCACGGCTTGTGGCGTTTGACAGCATGTTTATTTAGATAATATAACGTAATAAGTCTTAGTGCTTTGGCTTTTACATTTTATATAATATTTTTTTAGGTTTGTGTTAGATTTTCATGGAAGAGTAACATGAAACGTCGGTCAGTCAGTCGTCGACCAGTTTTGGATTTGCAAACTGAACAGTCCAGCAAAATTTCCGCTTCTGGATGGGCAAGTAAGTAGGACTTTTTATAATTATATTTATACACAAATAATTCTATAATTAGAACTTATAATGTTTAAATGGATTATTTGCACTTAATAATAAAAAATATTATTTCACAGAGCTTATAGAAATACTTCTGACATTGAATCTTCCATGCAAAAAGGCACAAATTGTTTGTTTTCTATATAACGCAATGGTGATTAAAGATCATTAGGAAACTTCTCATTTCTGTCATAAAAACAGCTCTTAAAATATTGCGTACAATCAGGAATCTTAGATTTCAAATTACAAATATTTTTTTTTCGAAAATGTATAAATAAATATTTTGCTTTCCCGTTGGCGATTGGTCGCCTCCTGGTGTTACTGGTTGGATGAGAAATTTTTTCTCTAGGTCATATTTGGACAAGTTTTATTAGTTTGAGAATACTAGCTGATAATGCTTATTTTCACAAGTGAAAATAACGATTTTTAATTTAAAAAAAACAAAGAACTATAAACAGTTTATGTGTAAAGCGCCCTTGAGGTGAAAGTTTTTACGAAAATGGTGCTATACAAATTATCCATTATTATTATTAATGTAATTAGTAAACTGCAGTGAGAAACTTCATAATCAAATTCAATATAAAAATAAAATATTGTGTGTGATATCTAATGATTTATTGATACTGATTTGAAAATCTAATCATATATTTTTATTAAATTGCTAGTAAAGGAGGTTATGTAACAGTTTTTCAATGATTCTGATCTCTTCTTTGGACTTCATAATTAGAAGGCTGGAATGAATAAATAAATAATTTTTCTCTTATATATCTTTTCTTTTAAAGTTACAAAAGTATTTTTCGATAATGACTCGCGTGTGGTATCGACCCCTCATATGTGGAGTATCATAATTAACAAAAAGGTTATTTTTAAGTTTTTCAAAATATTTTGTGTAATATACAGGACAAATCTCGTTATAATGAAATTCATGGGACATACTGAAATTTCGTTATATAGAGTGTGGGAGAAACATAATATTTCATTTGAAACCGCAAAAATTATTTATTATTCTGGAAATTTTGTTATTTTGGTATATGTATAGTGAAATTTGACCTCTATAAAGAAATTACAGACACATAAAATATGTATACAGGCAGTTCTCGATTTACGATCATTCACTATAACAAACATCACAATTTTAAGATTGACTTGACTCGGCTGATGGAAAAGAGTTGTTGGACTCATATTCAGTGGAATTTACAACTGGGTGAGTTAATAGAAATATAAGCAAATTTAAACACAGATGAATTGTGCAATCTCCGAGTCCACTTCTCGTGGAATGGATTACGATAATTTCGGTTGTAAATCGGAATCACCGCAAGGTGGGGAGGAATCGGGAGCCGTGGTACAGGGAGAGGTCGGTGATGGGAAGAGAATTTTGTCGAAGGACCAGCGATCTTGGGGAACTGGGATTTAGAAGGACTGCTCACCTTACCTTGAGTATAACACCTCCACAATCCCTGCCGCCGCCGCTGAAATCACACAATGGCACACGGATGATCAATCTCCGCTCCTGACTGAAGATGGCGATGTCAATGTTCATCCACGGCACAAATAAACAATAAACAACAACACTATGATCACACACAAAAACAGTGCTGGTGCACTGGAGTTGAAATGGTATTGTGATGTCGAGATCAAACACAATATAGATTAAGTTGACATCTGGTGAGGTCAACGTCACATTTCACACTGGTGCGCAAGTGTTAGGATAGGTCATGGGTAGGAAGTTTGGATGCGGGCATGTGAATATATTTCGCATACGATATTACAAACGTGCCAAATACGTGTTTCGCAAATACGGAATAGTAATACAAGAAAAACTTGAAATTTACAAAGCAGAAAATGGCTGCAGCTTTAAAGTTAATTTCTGAGGGATTGACAATGTTTGAAGAAGAGAGAATTGCTAAAGTGACCGATTCACTTTCATGTAATATTAAAAGACACCAACTGTGCAGTTTTCCATCAAGTCATATTTGAATAGAGTGGATCAACCAGCCGCAGCCGTTTCATCGGAAGTTCAACCATCTACCTCGAGTGTGCAAAGGGACACGCATGTGAAAATAACAAACACTGATAAAAATTTGAACGAATAAAAGTTGAATGCACAATATGTATGTATTAGGAATTCTGTGTTTAGACAACCCGGGAATAAATTCCCAGGAATCCTATGGTTTTTTGCTGTCTTGAGTCCCGGGTCTTTAAAATATAATTCGAGACTCGAATTTTTCTATTTGAAATTAGTTGAGTTAACCCCATCTGACAATTGTCATACAGCAGCTAGTGAGTGTGGTGACGAGTGGTGCATGTGTAAGTATATAATATATAAACAAAAGTGGAAAGTTTCCATAGTTTATATGGTCAGCCATAAAGATTTGCACTAAGGAGAAATTAGTCCAAAGATATTTACTACTAATAAAAAAAATCCGATGGAAATGGTTTTGTCGGTTTGTTCAAATGGGATTATGTTTCCTTTTTTTTTTCTCATTTAAAAATACATATTCTTTTATCTTCAAATCGTGTCATTTTTTGAAACAAAATTTGGATGGGATGAAATTATTTGAAAAACTTTATTGAAGACTTCAGTTGACTAACCAAATATATACATTTTTATCTTCTGACTTGTTTTTTAAAATTAATAATTCTTCTTTTTTGTATGTATTTTATTTTGTTATATGAATTTTTAAAATTGTAATTTTTATAGATGTACGTCTGTTTTTGTATTCAATATCTAGGTGTATTTACTAAAAATTTTTAAAACTACTAACTGTGGTAAAAAAAGTTACTAAAGTAAGCATTTTTGCAAAAACAGGTTGTTTAATTGTAAAAAAATATTTACTTCTCAAAAGTACATTGAGTAATAAAAAAATTTGCTCTCCGATATTGTCGACTACCGCAACATTCAAAGTATCAATGTGTCGGATGACTTTTGAAATACCTGTGAAGAGTGCTATATTTAACTATCGATTCTCGTTTTTACTATCAGATATCGGATAATAAAATGAGTTTACTACGGGTGTGCTTTTAAGAAGTAAATATTTTTTTAGTAACGATCAAACAACCCATTCGCAAATTGTTTTACTTAGGTAACTTTTTTTATTACAGTAAAATTTATTACTGATCACAACCGGCCCTTACTTGTACATCATACATATGAATATTTGGACTTGAAAATCTTCGAGTAATAAATCGAGTCTTGGGAATTGAAAAAAGTCGAGAATAGAGAATCCCTAGTATGTACATATGTAATATATAATTTTATTTATGTTTTTAATTAAAATGAACTATTAATATACATATCTTGTGTTCTCTTAATATTTTTTCAACTTATTTTATGTTTGTAGCGTATTGTTATAATAAAACATACTAATTCGATGTTTAATACAATGCTTTACATATATAAAAATGACCGCTAACTTATACGATTGTATATGCAAAAAATTGTATTTAGATGTTTTGACACATAACGAACATAAACATACAACAAACGACCTCGAGAAACGGAACTCATTCACAAATTGACAACTATCTGTACGCCAAGTAAACACAAAAATTAAAAGTAACCTATTTGTTAGTATTTTACATACTAGGGGTTGATACGATAGCGTGGTGGCATAATGCATTCATAATGCGCGGCATTTGGGAAAATATTTTCCACGATCATTGAGTAACTTTATTTAATATGGATTTTTGGTAATATATATCTTTCAAATAGTAATTAAATGTATTAATTTAAAAAATATACATATAAAATTAATTTTAATGAAAAATATTGTTGCGCTACTGGGATTCGAACCTGGATCTCTTTCCAAACCAGGGAAGGTGCATTATCCAACTATGCTACAGCGACACTATTTTTGATGATAAATTTTCGAACCTATATATTATACTTTTTCAAATCAATACATCTATCGTTTCATTATTTGAAAAAGCCATCTACGGTATCTCAAATACCTTTGAGTAAATCGATAGCAGATGCCAGAATTAACAATTAATTTTTATTAAATTTTGGACACGTTGATTCAACTTATATATTATTAAGGAGATAATAATATACTTTTCTACTTTTCCATAGACAAAGCTAGTATGGGTCCTCCCGCAAGTGCCAAGAATGAGGGTGGAGCTCTAGCAGGCCTATTAGGGGACTATGGCTCCGACAGCAACAGCGAAGATGATGGTGATTCTGCTGCTCCCGTGATTCCTGTAGATTCAGGAACTCATGCTCAACTCCCTAGTAAGTATTTATTCTACCAAACTGTGTGCTACATACACACAGATGAGTATTATTTTTATTATGACTAATTTTGAGAGGTGAAACTCCACAACAGTTGATATATCAATCATATTTTTATTTATTATCTTTGTTTTATTAACCACTTAATTGAGTTTAAATACATCTACCGGGTTCGAAAAATACCATTTTCTTCTTCAGGATGTCATAACTAACTAAAACATATATTGTTTCTTTACCAAAATCTATTTAAAAAAAAAAAACAATTATTTAAAAAAATTAATTTAGTACCTAACTCAAATTGTTACTTAATACAAATTTACTCAGATCTAATTTTAATGAATCCTAAACCTCCAAAACTGTATTCCGTATTAAAGCTTCATAAGATTGATATTCCAATAAGACCGGTGGTTTCATACTGTAGTGCTCCAACTTTTAAATTATGTTCTTTTATTACAAAAACTATAAATAGACTTAATATTTTAAAACCAAAATACAGTATAAAAAATTATTTGCAATTAGTGGATATGTTAAAGGATATGGATCTTCCCAACAATGTTAAACTTGTTTCTTTTGATATTGTTAATTTGTTTACTAATGTACCTATTAATGAAAGAAAAATTTTAATTTCTGATTTACTAAATTCATCTAATTTGCCTAATAATTTGGTAAAAGATCTATGTAGTTTGTTAAACTTATGTATGAACCAAAATTATTATCAATTTAATAATATTATGTATAATCAAACAGAGGGTCTTCCTATGGGAGCACCCACAAGTCCACTAATAGCAGATATTTTTGTAGACAATTTGGAGAGGAATATTTTTGATTGTGATTCTCCTTTGTTAAAAAATGTTTTGTTGTGGAAAAGGTATGTGGATGATATATTATGTATTTGGTCAGGTTCACAACGTCAACTAACTACATTTTTAAATTTCATTAATTCATTTAATAATAAAATACAATTTACATTAGAAATGGAAAATAATTCGACCCTAAATTTTTTGGATCTAACATTGATTAAAAATAATAATAAAATTGAATTCAAAATTTAAAAAAAAACAACTTTTACAGATACTATCATACACAATGAATCTAATCATCCATTATCACACAAACATTCAGGGTTCCACTCCATGATACATCGTTTAGTCAATATTCTTATGTTAACATCCAATTTCAATATTGAATTGAATACAATTAAAAAAATAGCAGTTAATAACGGGTATAATACAGGTTTGATAGACACTATTTTAAAAAATAAATTAAAAGAATATAATAATCAATTTTTATATAAATCACAGATAAAACATAATGATAATAATGATTATTGGCGTAGGATTTTATACATAAATAACTTTTCTAATCAAATATCTAAACACCTACCACGAAACATTAGACCGGCATTTTATACAAATAATAGTATAGGAAATTTACTCATAAATTCTAAAGACAAAGATGATAAATTTAACAATTCTGGTGTTTATAAACTTAGTTGCAAGGATTGTGCTGCATTTTATATTGGTAAAACGGGTAGAAATTTTAATATAAGAGTAAGGGAGCATTTGAGATGTTTGAACAATAGTGGGTTTTCAGAATTTCTAATCATTTGATAGAAAATGGTCATGGTTTTGATAAAAAATTGGGATTGTCAATTTTGCATATAAACTGTGTTGGTCACAAATTAAATAATTTGGAATCGTTGGAGATAAATAAAGCGTGTAAAACTAATCAAAAAATTATAAACAACCAACTAAATTTAACTACGAGTCCCATTCTAAAATTTTTTCCTAAAAATTATTCGAGTAAATTTGTATTAAGTAACAATTTGAGTTAGGTACTAAATTTTTTTTTAAAATAATTGTTTAATTCTGGTAAAGAAACAATATGTGTTTTAGTTAGTTATGACATCCTGAAGAAGAAAATGGTATTTTTCGAACCCGGTAGATGTATTTAAACTCAATTAAGTGGTTAATAAAACAAAGATAATAAATAAAAATATGAATTTTAACCACAAAGTTAATATTGCCAATTTTAAAAGTATGATATATCAACCATTGTAATGCAGTATAATTATGCTGAGGTTGATAAAACAAATTTGAACTGGATGTGATTGATTGAACAAACATTTGCACTACTCGGCATGTGAAAGCTAATTGAGTAAAAAATAGGTATGTCAAGTGCAGAGTAGGTAAGGCGAGGAAAAATAATTAATAGATATAGAAAGTTAATCAATACCTATGTACATCTCAGGGGCGTGTACTCTGTACAATAGACAAAATAAATTAAATATTTTTTTGATATACAGTGAAACCTCTATCTATCGTTTTTGAAGGGACCTGTTGAAATAAACTATGAATGCGGGAAAACAACAAATGCAGGAATATATAAAAAAAGTTACGTTTTGCATACTTAAATGTTTAATGCATAATCTAAAAGAGATTGAAGATATGTACCTAGAAAGATGAACATGTTTAAATAAAAATAAAATTAGAGAACTGCACAGAAACAAAAATAAATAATTTAAACTTTGTATTGTACAATGTCAAGCGGCAGTCAGTAGCAGTGGTGTTCTGAATACATACATGTCTTTGCTTGAACAGATGTGTTACAAAATGTCGCAAGTGTGTATTTGAAGCGGATAATATAATAATAGCGTTCCAATAACCTTATAATGTGGTATTATTTTTTATTATAAAATATTTAGAGCCCTCACTTCATAACTTGAAGCATTTCTCTAAAATAATAGTACTATTAATATTTTTCATAAATGGAAATTAACTTAATTACGACAGGTGTACTTTCACAAAAAACATGCTTCGGAAAGAGTATTTTTTTTAGACAATACCACTTTTAGTAACAATACGGTCCATCATACTTTTACAGCATCAATATTAGCAGCATAACCTAAGTTAATGTCTGGTGGACGCTGCTGATATATCTCTATGTATTATCAATATTAAACACCTAGTGAAAAGAAAACGTAGATCTTGCGCCGATAGGATTTACCGTAACAAAATATTGCGCGAATCGCCGAAGGGGAGGGCGGTAAAGGAAGGAAGTGAAGGGACTTGGATTAACAGGGATAAGGATCGATGATGGGAGGGAATCCAGTCGAAGGACCAGTGGATCTCGGGGAATCGGAAATCTGAAGGACTGCTCGCCTTACCTCGCGTATGATTCCTCCGTTACTCCTGCAGTCGCAGCCGAGATCACACAAAACGGCACGTGGGCGGGCAAATCTCCGCTTCCAAATGAAGACGGTTATATCAATCACGTAACCCGCGGCTCACAATATCACTCCACACAGATCACAGGATCGCAATATAACAGAGCAGATGCACCGGAGGTAAACAAAATCCACACCGATATTGCGGTGCCGCAACCGAACAAGTATCGCGTTGCGTCAATGTCAAGGTCACTATTCACCCTGGTCAAGCAGTAGGGAAAAAAGGATGGGTAGGAATTGGAACGTAGAAAGGTGTCAATAATATAGGTCGCGACCGATTCGCAAAGCACGCCTAAAATGTGTTTCACGAATATGGAACACCTAGTATTATTATTAATAGACTTGACAATTAAAATGAAATAAAATATGTATGTATAAGAGCAAACATATATTTCAGCTGGGAGTTATATAAGCGAAAGAAAGGTCCCGGATGCAAGTGCCGGCGGCAGCTCTGTTTTCTTCTTTCAAAATAAAGATTTGTCTTTTGCATGTTTTTCAGTTATATTTAATTATGAAGTATGTAAAAACTGCATTCTTCATCCCGTCAAGACACATTCAATACTTTATCTATCTAAAGAAGACAAACTGCATGTCGCGTAACTAATACAATTACAAATTAATTAATGTATGGTGGTGCTTCGTAATGCACCAAGGAAATAATATTTCTAGGAGAGATGGAATCATTTACCATTTTATCAGAACAAGGTCATAATCACCTTCTTTGTTTCCAGTGTGGTCTATGTGTGTTGACCCGTCGAGTGGCTTTCCCTACTATTGGGAGCAGATTACCAACACAGTCAGCTGGGAGCCACCTCCAGGCCTGGCTCTCACACTTCCCTCGCCTGTGGCAGTCGCGGGTAATTGTATATTTTTCATCACGGTTCCTGGTACAAGAGAGGGAGCAAGTTTTCTCGCAATGCCGGAAATTAAATTTTGTTTTTATTTTTTATCCTTAAAGGTAAGGCAGCGACAGTCCCTAAGATTGCTCCCCCGACGCCTCAAGCTACCAAGAAGCAAGAGCCACCACCAGAAGACTCATCCAGCGAAGAAGAAGTAGAGTATGTATTTTACCTTACACATCTTAGAAATTTTTAAATTATTTTGGTATCATTATATCTGTTAAATTATTTTAGATATTCTTGATTAATGCAATTTTTTTAATGTATTACCAACTATCAACAAATTATTTATGTGTAACTTTTTTGTCCAGGAGAATTGAATTAATAACGTCATACTACAATTCAGACTCGGGGTCAGAAGATGACGAGGCCAAGCGCAATTCTGTTGTTCGTGTATATCCGCCTAACTCGAAACCTAAAACAAAAGAAATTTTGATGAAACCTTCGAACAAAGTTCCCGATAAATCAAAAACATTTGGTTTAAAAGTAACAAAATCTTTTGGCCCCGAATTACCCAAAACATTTGGTCCCGAATTACCTAAAATCATTGGCCCCGAATTGCAGAATGCTTTTGGGCCAAAATTATCTAACGAATCAGAATCGCCAAAGACAAATGTACCACATGCTATTATCGGACCTACATTGGCAGAAAATTCAGAGCATTCTCACATATTTGGACCCGAATTACCTAAGAGCGGTGATTTATCTGATATGCCTGAAACCCCCGCATTTGTAGAATCTAATGTTGCAACAGAACTGCCCGAAACATTTGAGATCTGCGAAGAAATTCAACCCGTGTTGCAAGAAGATGTAATTCAAAGACACGTGAAAGAGTCAAGTATTGAGAAACTTTCAGAATTTGAAATTATTGAGGATACCATTATAAGTCAAAATAAAACAGAATTTCTTCCTGATGAAACTGAGGATAATGGTGTTGACACTGTTGTGGTCTGTATATTTTTTTGATATATATATATTTATAATACAGTGGACCCTCTATATTTGTCATTAATCCGTTCCCGAGGGAAGGATGAATATCAAACGAATTATTCCCATAGGAATTAAATAAAAATGGTTTAATCTGTTCCCAGCCTCGAATTTAGCCTATGCCTAACAAAAAAAATTTTCACTCAAAAATCATCGCAAATACATTTTAATTAAACCACTACTTATTAACATGTTAGCTGCTCAAAAAAATCGTAGGTGAAACAGCATCGTACCACCATATTGGTGCCAAAATTCAAAATTCATGGACAAGCTTTTTCAAATTTTATTTATACGAAAAAAACCATGAAAACGTTAGTATAACTAAAAATAAAACGTGGTACTATTTCATCATAAGCGATTTTGTACAGTTTTGAGATGAAAAAAAAGAAAAAATAAAAGTTGATAGTGTTGTCAGGCCATAACGTTATTATTTGTTTTTTGGAAGGATGACATAAGATTTTATTAATATTATTGTGTTTAATGTGATGCTTAAAACAAAAAAATATTATCACTTCACATCACAACTACGTACATATTACACATCACACTTATATAGCACTAATAACTCACTGTATTTATAGTAAAACGCTTGTGTATTTATTTGAATTAATAATTAAAAAATAATATCTTATTATCGCGAACGTATGTCAAAATCTAACTGACAATTTACACAAATTGGAACATTTCAGATACTTTCCAACTTATTGCGTCCTTCTTATCATCGAATTCTGCGGTAGTAACAAGCGTATCGGGAATGTCTAAAAAGTCGACAGTCTTCACCAATGAAATAAGTCACCCTCTGCAATTTGGTAAAGTAAAAATAAAATCAAAAAAGTTTTCGAAAATTCAATAATTCGATGATGTAAACTGAGTTGACATTGCCTCTAATTATGTGAATATTTCTGTAAATATACTAAATACAAAGTTAATATTTTAGATATTCCTCTGTAATATATTTTTGTATTGGATAAATATAAGTATTTTTCACATGCAAAAATTAAAAATGTTTTCTCGAAGAACCTGACGTGAATTTGTTAATACGTGTACGTGCTGAGAGGCACTGATGGCGCGTGGTGCCGGATGCTGGTTGTCACTTTAGTGGCAGAGCATGCGCTGGCCGAGTAGACGTGTTTTATGCGTCTTTATGCTGTCGTTCGTGATGATCAATGTTTTTACTCATTTTTAGCACTTTTACTTTCATTGAGATATATATTCATTTATATATATGTCAACTATTTTTTTTAATGATTAATATAATCAATAAATGTAAAATATTCATATTTATCAGACTTAAAAATCACAAAAGTCTACATATACACTGAGTTTACATCACCGGAATGCGCATTTTTATTTTAGCACTGTAAGGGAAAGGTTAAGAGTTTATTTTATTGAGGTTAGGCTAGTGTTCGGAAGGGGAGTTACCTTCCATTACGACATCAAATAATGTCAATTTTGGTGATTGTTGTCATGGATGGTTCACCAGCACTTCCAGACGATTTACCAGCCGACTCATGTGGCAGGTGGGGCGAATATCGACTTTTCGGGTGAATATCAAACAAATTTTTTTATGAAAAAACAGGATGAATATAAAAAAGACAAATATTGAGGGTCCACCGTATTCACATGATATTTAAAAATCTTGTTTGTCTATATAATAATTCAATAAATGAAATGTCAATGATGATAATAATGTACTTGAAGTTGGAATGTGCGTGATTTAATCATGCCATGTCTAGTGATGGCTAAGTTTTCAATCTGAGACATTTAATATAAGTTTTAATGATGATATGCTGGTTAGAGTCTCCCAATTAAATGTGTCGAGATTCACCAGCCACTGACACTGGGAATTTTATATAGGGTTGATTGCAATTATATATAAATAGAAATTAATGCAATTTGCATATAATATTTTCCTTACACATATTTTATTTTAATCTTACAGGCGCAAATTTCTCAAGAAAAAAATACAAAAATCGATGATGGCATTGTCAATACTGAAATCTCGGTCGATAACAAATGTATGGACGAGCTTGAGACTGATAATTTAGAAGATTTGATCGAAGTGAAATCCAAGTTGTTGAAAAAACTAGGTGAGCTCGTTCCTAGTGAAATAAAATATCTGGTTGGATCTTCCGGTTCTGGTTGTCAAAGTCCCGTCAAAAGTCCACGCACTCCCCCCGGCACCCCTCCCCCTAGCTCCCCTCCCCCCGCTAAAAGCCACACCGCTCTAGATATGGACGTGGATGATTTAATAGCACAAATAGAAAAAGAGCAGCCGATTGATCAGCCGATGATTTCATCGGATGCCTCAGAAACTGTTTGCTCTACGGAGTCGACCTCTAATAAATCTAGTCTGACTACGGAAGAAACGTCTCAACCTAAACCGGATATTTTGCCTTTTAAACCACTCTTTCCCAGCGTGAAAAATATAGATGACGTTCCACTCACGGGAGTGTTGCAAGATCACGTAAAGCTTGACGCATTTCAAGATAATGTCCAGATAAAACTGTCCGATGACGTGACAGTTGCGCAGTCGACAAATGCAAATGAAAATATTGATAAGAAATTACACACTGTAGAAAGTACAATGGAGAAACTTCCGGAAAATAAAATTTTCAATAAATATGAATTAGATCCATCAGAGAGCGGAATTGAAAATGCCGCTTTCAAGAGGAAAAGGAGAATAGCTTTGGACGTGTTACCCTCTAAGAGGCAAGCCCCTAATGAAGATTTAACCCCTGCCGGTACGTCAGATTCCTCTGCAAAGCGTGATTTGAGTTACACTACAAAGTACGCTCAGAATTTTGAAACTTGCGGGGAGAGAATGGGTTTGGGCTTTCAGCCTGATTTGAACGAGAGGGATTTTAGCTCAAAAAAGAATATCTATTCTATTTTTAAAAAAGGAAACATAATGTTCCATAAAGGAGAGACACTGGTACCGCTGGTAAGTGAAAATGAAAACGAGAAACTGGAGACAAATGATGCAGTAGACGATACGATGGATGACAAGAAAGCTTTAATTGAGGCTAAATTAAAATTTTTAACCCAAAGTTTACCACCAGTTCCTCCGTTGCAACAACTGTACATAGAACTCCAGGTAAATATTTTCTTTTTGATGTTACCTGATACATACGGTTATGGTGTTATTAAATAAATATCAGATATCTCATAGAGACAAAGCTATTTTTATTATATTTAATGGAAAATATAAAAATATATGGGATAATTGCAGGGCTTACGACCTGTCTTCGGCTGGCTTAAGTAATCACTTTATATAAACATAACGTTCACCATTCTCACCCCATCAATCTCCACATCTATAAAATTTTTGAAAGTTGTATATATGTTAATATGTAGACTCTCTTCATATTACTACGCCATCGCCATCTATGGAGCAAATTTAATAATTCATTTTTCCTTGAAACAGCATATATGTCAACTCAATGAGAATCACAGGTCATAAGCCCTATAATTACCCCATATTTCTATATATTTTCCATTAAATATAATAAAAATAGCTTCATCTCTATGAGATATCTGATATTTGTTTAATAACAGTGCCTTTGTAGGTAAAAATCTAATAATTGTGTGTTCTTGGACATATTTAAATATAGCTAAAATTATGATGTTTATTGTGGGTACATGTATGGTTTTTAAAGAAAATATATAAACTTTAAAATAAAATGTTATTATGGTAAATCTTGGTGTTATATCCTCTGCTTTGTGTCTCGTGTAACTTGGTTAGGGAGTATAGCAATTAAACTCTGTCTGCTATTCAATAATTCTCTATTTATTACAATAATAATTTGGTACACCGATGAATACAATAGTTACACTAAAAGCGAATATTTACAAGTTGAAGACACGTGGATCAGAGAGCGCTTCCAAGGGCGCGGCGCCTTATAATGGTTCTGCCATACACACACACACACACACATATTTACAAAACAACTGACAGATCTCACAGTTATGTTATATATTAGAATATTGAAACAATACAATGTAAAATTGGGATTTTTACACACATATTACAAACTATGATCAACTAAACATTTTTTTGGCTGCCAGTGCTCGACAATTGTTATAAACTCTCTCGTATTCTCTAATAACTCCATTTTGCTCACTAAACTCATGATGTTTTTCAATCTTTTAACAATTTTCTTATTACAAGAAGTGATATTTTCGTAGGGTTGATCGTTTAAAAATATCAAATGCCGTGAATAGGGCATTATCGGTTAGTATTGTAGTTTACGGGCGTTTTAAGACTAGCATTTAATGTTCATAATTAATTGATTGCGAATAAGTAAAACCTCCAATAAATAATCCGTAAATAGTGAGGGATTATTGTAATCTAAAATGAAATGAAAATTCAATTACTAAAATAACAATGTTTGTGGTTTTTTTTTTTTTGCTATTTTACCAATGCGGGTGAAGAGCTGTGAGGGAATAAAATATTTTTATTAAGGAGAACACATTCTTATTGTGAAGTTGTAATTATTCAGAACAGACGGTCTGTGATGTTTTAAATACTAATTTAATGTATTAATTATAAATATATACATATAAAATCAATTTTGTCAAAAAATATTGTTTTTGCGCTACCGGGATACGAACCTGAATCTCTATTTCCAATCCGGGGAAGTACACTACCAATTGTGTTATAGCGCCAGTATTTTTCATGACAAATTTTCGATCCCATATGTTACACTTTTTCAAATTAATACATTTGTCGTTCCATTATTTTTTTTTGAAAGCCATCTACATTATTTTTACGGAATCACAAATACCTTTGAGTAAACCGACTGCAGATGCCAGAATTATCAATTCATTTTTTATTAAATTTTGGACACATTGATACAACTTATATTATTAAGGAGAACACATTCTTATTGTGAAGTTGTAATTATTCAGAACATAGGTCTGTGATGTTTTAAATACTAATTTAATGTATTAATTAGTAATAAAATATTTAATAATATTTTTCCTCTATTTGTATTGTGTTGTCACTTCTTTTTTACTTTTGTATATTAAAATATAGCACAACGAAATGCCGGATGGATATTTGTGTACCGAGCTTCTTTATATTGGTATTTCTAGTTCTGCGTTACAGAACGTGCGTGTTAATCAGCTTTCACCGTGTTTCAGACACTATGGGCAGTAGCGAAGTCTGATGGCGTACTGCCCTACCTGAGTAGCTGGCTGGACACAGCCGGCGCGGAACTTTCCAGACTGGAACAGAACGCAGCGCCGGCCCAATGGACTTGCCGTTTCAGCAGGTACACACGCATTCCACGGATAAACACTAATCTCATTCCACTACATACATCCAGATGATTCTATTTCTTTTTCTTTGAGACAAATCAAACGCATCCTGTACTGTGGATAATTTTTGATTTAGCTACAATACATACCCTCAATATAAAAAACAGACAATATTTGAAAGATTTTTCCTTTTTTTTTCTGCATTGTAATTTTTTTTATTGCTGATCTATTTTTATTTTATATTTTCTTCCACTTCATGACGTATGTGAGATAACATCCCTTATAAAGGGGTATGGCGGGTTTTGGATCCGTATTTGGATTTATGTTTTTATTCCTGCAAATGGATTTACAAATACATATAATTTTTGAAATGTATCGACAATAAAAAATCAACAATGTCAACCCCCTGCTGTACAACCGACAGTATCTCGCATATATTTAATTCATGTTTTAAGTTGTAGTCATTTTTTTACACAACGAAATCTAATGTTCCAAATAATATATAAAAATAACTTGCGAAATGCTAGACCAACTAAAAATGACACATTTGTTAGTTACAATACTTTATACATAAGTGGGGTCGATGTTGTAAGAAAGGGAATCTGCGCTTTATTTTGTTATGTTTACGAGGATGTTATCCCAACTGTGTTTGTATAATTTCTATTTTGGCACAATTTTCTTAAATGATATATGCGGCACAGAGTATATAGCGATTGAATGGTTGTTTGCACGGTTTTAGTGCTCTTGTGTGTCAAAAGGCAGATTGGGAAGTAATTAATTCTTTTAATTTTTAATATTGCAGCGACCTTAAAAATTAAAAATCTCAACCTATTTTATGATGAGATAAAGAAATTTGTTAAAAGTTATGAACCTTTTCAAACTTGTTTAGATCATTTTTAGAATAAATTGACTTTAAAAAATTAACTGTTTGGGCACTGCAGACGTAACGATCCTGAAAGAATTGAAGTGGCATTACGGCGAGTGTATTCTTCCATCAAATTAAAATATTATATCAATGCAATGTTTTATTTCTCGCCATTGCGCGCTTCTTTACCAGCTTGTGTGAGAGCATTTTGATTTTATTATTATACAAATAATATTACTGATGTAATATTAAAAAATTTCTATCATATTTTTTTTACTAATTGTACTTTTCTGTGATATTAATTTGCTATGTTCAATAGATAAGCAAAGTACAATAATATATATACATAGTACTATTTATTGGCATTTATGAGTACACATATACACTATCTGAAGTGAAATGTAATTTTTTTAATTTATTTTTTTATTTTATTCTATATATGTTATGTAGTTATATACTGTATCTAAAGTATTTTAAACTAACTAAAACTATAGTAAAGTTTGAGGAGAATTTTCTGTTTAAACATCCAAATTGAAACTAAAAATATGATTTCTTTATTGTAACTTCATTAATAGACAATTTGAATTAATATATAATAATTTGTCATTAATAGATATACAATAAAACCTTGTTTATTCGAAGTTGAGGGGACCGAAAATCAAGAAAATGTTTGAATAACGATTTAGGATAATGAATATAAAAATTTCAAAAATTCAATTATTTTTTACATACTAACTTTTTTCATAACAACTCGAAGTAATTATATACATGCAAAGATAATATTTCCTATCTTTTTCTAATGTAAAGAAAACGGGCAAGAGAAAAAAGCATGCGACCTTAAGTTAATGCGTCGCGGTAAGGAAAATAAATATTTCAAATCGAGGACGCACAAGATATATTTGTTATCTTTTCTAATATACTGAGAGTGAATGAGAAAACAAACAATGCGAATTAACTTTATGCGTCGTGAATCGGTATAGGGGTGGAACTACGCATTTTGATGGTCTTGGACTTTGAACAGGCACATCGCGTAGCGCATGTGTATTTTCCAGATTGCTGACATCTGACAAAAAAAATTAAATTAGTTGAAAAATAGATTGACGAATTCATCTGATAAGGTCCAAAAATAGCTTAGAATAACGATATTCGCTTTATAAGTACAATTTAGTATAAAATCTTTCCAGAGGGACCACATTCTGCTCTAAAACTTCGACTTGTGGCGAATTTCGAATAAACGGGATTTTACTGTATCTTATACAGCTTCATTTGCACCGTATACTTTCTCAATTATTATAAAAATATTTGTTATGCAAGTGCTGTGAGCTATTAAGTTTATACATACATATTTGTCTCTAAGCCTGGACTATATAGCTCATCAAAAAAATGTTAACTGATTGTTTTTGTCATTATTCTATAAATTTTATTAAGGCTTGAATATATAAAAGATGTTATAGATGCATAAATGGAAAACTGTCATTAAATTTTACAATATTTTTAACCCTTTGACAGACTATAATTTCTTCATCGAAAATGTCAGAATTCTCTTGGTTCAGTATTATGGTATATTATGAGGGATTCATATAAAACAAAGTTATTTAGGAAATTATGTTAATATGCCTGTCAAAGAGTTAAAACTAATAGCTCAACTGTGATACAATTGTGTGATAATTAAAAAAACTGTGATGTAAAATAAAGATTTCAAAACTTTCTAATGCTTTGTTAATGGATAATATTTATCAATATTTTCTGTCAATTTCGTTGAAATTGTTAGTATTTTATAATAGTGATTTTGTTTTTATTCTTTTTCATAAATACTACGTGTCACAATGGGTGAATAATACATTTTTACAGATTATTTTAATTGAAACAAATTATTTTGTATTCTTCAATTTCATTTTTTAAGTGGCCGCTTATTTTGTTTAATTCTTTCGGCGTCCACTGGTTAGAATTTATTTAACTAAAAGCGTTATATATAATTTCTTATCGAGTAGAATGCTGGCTCGTTGATCATTAGGTAAATTGTACATAACTGAAATTTAAATTCATTAGTTATTATAAATCACTCGTGAAAAGTGATTTTGGTAATGAAGTCGCTTCGACTTGGCCAAGTTGCGGAAGCTTTCTCAAGATGCACGAGTAAATGGGCCAAGATGTGAGAAGATCCGTCTCCGAGATGGTAATTCTTCGCTGGTAAGTTGTTAAGTATCTTGTTATAACATTGTTTAGTTGTCTGTAGTTTCTGTGATTGTACACTTTGTTCTTTTTCTTCAGGTCAAGAAGCGAAGGCGACTGCGCCTGTGCAGTCAGGATAGGAAATCGAGTTTAATTGTTATTATTTTTTCCTTCTTTCTCCAAAATTTGCGCAATGTTTCCATAGTCTTGTATATTTGCAAAAAAAAATAATTACACAAGATAGATAGAGAAATTATAATTCTTACACCTTTATGAAGTGATATCTGTCTTGTTATTTAGCTAAGTGATTTTTTTAAGGATTTATTTAAAGGAACGGTCAACATTGTTGTTTTCTCATTTTGTATGGTAGAATCATGATTATTCTGGGAGATAGGAAAAAAATATATTTGGCATAGGTACTCAAAACACATAAATGAGAATATAAAATACGAGTAAAAAAAGCTTACATCAAAAGTGAATATTGAATCTATGCGGCGCATAAATAATATTTTGTGAACACTTCATCGACTGGGTTTTCCCGGTTGATGGTGTGTTCGCAATTTTGTCAATCTGATTTTCTGGTATTAACACAATTTTTTTTCATGTTTCAAAATGTTATTAAAATATTTCTAAATTTTTGACTGTCCCGGTTAATGCGACCCCGGATAATCTAGAGTCTACTGTATATGCATACACAAAATACAAATATTACGAGATGCCGGCGGGATTCAGATAAATAAATGATTTTTAAGTCACTTTAAAATCTACATTTTGAATAACTTATACTGGAAAAGATAATAAGTAACAATCTTTTTTAGGTCCACAGACAGGTTTTCCGAACTCATCCCTTTTCAAAAAACATTTCCCATTCCTCAAATATTTTTTTTACTTATATTTTTAGAACATTTGTATTTTACAGCTCACCTAAAATTTAATTCACAATCCCTTCATATTGGATCATTATCATATTAATTTGTTGCCATTTTGAATTACCGAGCGGTATTAGGCACATCTAATATAGCTCGAGGAAATGGAGCAAAGTTAAATGATTGATGCATCAATATCATGTGAATGAAAGTGAATGCGACGTAATGCTAAGTATTTTTTTTTTGTTTTCCTAAAGATAAATGACGCACATTACTCGACTGAGTGCCAGTATAAGAAAATGTTATTTATCTTATTCAGAATGACAAAAAATAGAGCTACCAAATTTTTAAACAATTTTCAGTTATTGGAATAATGCAATTTAAATATTGGTAGGCTCTATTCAAGTTTTTAATCTTATTTTGTTTTTAGTCTTAGGGCCGGTTGTGTGATCAGTAGTAAATAGTAAAAAGAGTTACTAAAGTAAAAAAAATTGCAAACGGGTTGTTTGATCATTAGTGAAAAAAATATTTACATCTTGAAAGTACATCCCGTAGTAAAAATGAGAATCAATAGTTAAATATGGCGGACTTTTCACAGCTGTTCCAAAAGTCATCCGACACATTGATACTTTGAAAGTTGCAGTATATGACGATTAATTACTCAATATCCCGTCATTTTAGTGATGAGAGTTTGTCCGATGATAATCTTGTTGTTTAATATACATTATTACACATAATACGAAAAAATTTCACCACTGAAGTGACCATATCGAATGCCTAGGCGAAAAAACCATAGATAGTGCATAAAATAAAGCATATTTCACGATTATTTGTCACACCTATAGACATCTCCATCTTTGCTTTGACAGTAGTAAATTTGATGTATCGACAACCCGAAAAGGATTTTTACTACGGGCGTTAGTAAAAAGTTACTACCGATCAGGCAACCGGCTCTTATTCACTCATTGACAAGTGTAATTTGTTACTGTAAATTTTACATTGGAAATTGTGTAACATGTACAGATTTAGTACTGCAAGTTTACACGTAAACTTGCAACTACCTTGTCGCAGTTAATCAGAGTTTAAAATTAAATTAATATTTAGAAAACTAATTTGTTGATGTGATTCCAAGAATGTACGTTTTAGATTGAGTTTGCTTTCCTAATTGGCCTAATTACTGTTAGTAAAGATAAGTTCCATGCAGGGCCCATAGGAACGCCGCTCTGGTTCGCTCGCAAATATAGTAACTGTAATATCTGAGTATATTATTGATAGAATCGGCGTTAACTTTGTAGAGTTTCATTATCAAAATGGATAAAAAATATAAATGGATAGTAAATCAATGTTATAACTCTACTCGAGTTTCGAGAGAAACAGTAACTCTCATCGAGTTATCCATTGTAATATCTGAAATTTTACTGTAATGTAATACTTGCCGCTATACGGCATTGCGGTATAGCATAGTTGCCAAGTAGTGTTAAAAAATGCCAATCTGGCGGTGAATGTGAAGAAGCGATATGGGAGTTTTTGCTCATAAATTGGTCCTGGGTTACCGGTGGGACACAAGTGTATACTTTTTGGGTAAAATTTCAGATACGGAACGGTCTGTTCCGGTTCATTCAATTTTTCATTTTGAGTCTTGGTTATCTGATAATATCCCTATGCTTTCGCTATGCCTCCTCATTTAAGACAAAATATCTCCATATTAAATCATCAACTATTTTGCAAATTAATATCTATTACAGTAAAATTAATTGTTAATTGGAACTCTTTTTGAAACATATATACATAGCATGCCTATGCATAATTTATGAAATTTGCTACTAATCTTGTGAATATGTTAAAATTCATATTGTGGATAAAATCTCCATGAAAACATATATTTTTGTCATTTTTCAATGAAAATTACGACTGCGCGAATTTGACGTCTGTCATACCGCTCGCAATCGGCAGAATGACGTTAAAAAACTTGAGCAATTAAGAGGATCGATAAAAATATTATTTAGTAAGAAATTATTGCGTTTTTGATATCAAATTTGATTTTAAATATTAGCTGAAACCTCAGACCATGTGAGTAAATACAATATATTATTTAAAAACGTATATGTTTTCACTAACACAAAATATTTTAAAAACGTCGAAAATTGGTAATATGTCCTGCAAATTGAACGGTTTATAACACTATTAATTTTTAATATTTTGTTAATTTGTCTCAATCGAGATTTGTCTCCATAATCTTGGCTTCAAGATTATAATAAAATATATGTATTTAGTCTATGCAATAATTTTCCATATTAATTGTGGCATGTGGAAAATGCATCTAATGGTCGCGGTCTTTCTTATGTTTGTATTGTCTTAATTATGGCGAATAACATTCAGTTTATTAGTTTTAAATGAGTGTAAAAGTCCTATCTAAGTAATAGTTAAAAAAAAGTCAAATCTAATGAATGAATAATAAAAACCTAAATTTTCGTAAAAAAGGTGAAAATTTTAATTATCATTAAATGAGTTTTACATAATTAAAAAATAAAGTTCCTTACTTCAAATGTTATGTAATGGTTTATTCTAAAATAATTTTTTTTTGCGTAACAAATATTGTAGTATAAATATGTTTATAAAAAAAATTTACCGCAACTCATGTTACGATTTCCAATGTTTTCATAGAGTTAAAATTCTGAATAATGTTTATTCACATACCATATAAGAATATTAATTTTGGTGGATATGTGTGACATCTGGCACTCTGAAAGTAATGTGCATTATATTATTCCTGCGATGCCAAATATTGAGTATTAATACGAGCTACAGTTATGTACATGAGAGGCTGACCGGTGCTGTTGGTTGTTGTGTGTAGCGAGTCGGGTTGCTACGTGTACGAGCACGAGCCGACGGGTCAGCAGCAGTGGCACTATCCCGCTGTGGCTACCACGGGTATTGAGGATATGGACATCTGCACAACTCCTCCTCCTCCACCGCCGGACGAGCCCCCTCCCCCGCCACCACCGCCTCCACCACCGCTGCCGATAATCAGCCGGTAAGTTCTATCAGAAATTCAGTTCTGAATGTGATTTTCGCGTAAACTGAGGTTTGGATGACATATCTTGTAGCATATTTTGTTATGTCGCACATACACACTGTGAGGTTCACATTTCTGATTTGAATATTTGGTTGAGTTCCAAACATGTCAGGAATAATGGTTGCCTTATGGCAATTTTTTGATTCAGGACTATTTAATAACTAATAAAACATTATGCCGGATTAGTGGTTACCCCATTAATTCTGTGAAAATTTATCTAGTCACTATGATACCTTTTTTTTTCGATGAACTGCAGGAATTCTACAAATATTTCTATTATTATTTTCTATCATCTCTATTTTTTGGATATTTGCCATTATTAAATCTGTATTATTCTTAAAAAGTACGCCAAAGTTATTTGGGATATTTTAGATTTAAACAATAACAAATATTATTAATGAGAACAAATTCTTATTGTGAAGTTAGTCTGTGATATTTTAAATATAAATTAAATGTATTAATTAGAAAGATATACATACATTTAATTAGTATTTAAAATAATAAATAATTTTAATTTTTCAATGTTTAATCCAGTTTTAAAAGAGATGTAAAACTGTAATATCGTGAAAATAAGGTTTAGGTTCTTATTTGTAAATTCTTAACATTATTCTAATTTATATTTTTATGGTTTTAATTTATGCAATTTATTCATGAGAAATAGTAAAAATAAATTGATAGTAATGCATTCTTATCTTTACAGTGTCCTCTCGGAGCCCTTACCTCCGGGAACAGTCTCCCCTCCACTTCCGGAGGAGCCTCTCTGTCCTCCTCCCCCGCCTTCCATCACCAGTATGGACCTCCAGAGGACTCATCAGCTACAGGTAAATATATTCAACTACTTATCAATGGCATTTTATAATTGTTTCTAAACATTAAATACACGGCAATGCAACCGCTCAGGTATACATGTGGAACTATATCATCATATCGATTGTAAATATACATACTCAGGAGATTATGTTGCTAAATGTGATTTGGACATGTGGCATGAAGAGAATAATAAATGTGACGTGACGTCGGAAACAAAAGGAATAGAGGATGTGTATTGAAACATGATTGAATTCTCACGCCATCCTCGCCTGCAATGTTTGATAACAAACAAACCAAAGCCGCAATCCAGGCGCCAAAGTGCTAATTAATTTATCAACGAACAACTGTGATGTGGTGTTTTGATAAACACATGACCAAAGCAATCATAAAGTAATAAGATCAAATCTTAAATGATAGGATTGGCGCCAGAATGCGTGCGAGTGAAAAGTAGACGCCTGCTCCAAACGATAAGTGACACTGTTTCTTTCTGAGAATAAATGGAATGATAAAAATTATTGAGACTCGCCTAATCAGCACATTGCGTGTTTAAATATGAACTCATTAATGCTTAACTGTTTAAATGAATTAAATAATACTGTCACTGACCAAAGTGATATAAAATCAGTGCGATCGGGAAATCGTTCTGTCACCGCAGTGTCCCTAGAAATAATATACTTGTGTGTTTCATTTCTTCTAACGTCATCATCATCATCACCAGTTGAGAGAAGCGGAGATCGGCGAACCACCCTTGTTTTCTTGTTTCCTATATGGAACAGAACGGTTACAAAAGATCTGGTACGATCAAGTAAACCAGATAATGAAAGACGTCCCTGTTTAACAATGAATGAGCAGTATGAAATTGCTAAGGGTGGTAATCCAAGACAGAAAAGTGTGACATTCAATCATTTTTGTCATTAAACATCTTAATTTTGTTTTCCGCAGAATCCATCGGCTCCTCCTCCCCCTACATTGGAACCCCCTCTCCCACCGCAGCCTCCGGACGATGCCCTCTGCGCCGCGCTTGACAGTTTTTACTCGGATCTGGCTGACTTGGAGACGGTCCCGCCCGCGCCGGTCTGCACCCCTGTGCCTCCTCCCCCGCCATCAATCACCCCCCTGCCGGTGCCTAAGCCGGTCGTGACACCCGTCGTAACGGTGGACACGGTACAGGATAAAATGAAGAAGAAAAAGTCCAAGGTAAGCGAGAGCTTGCGGTTTCTTATAATTTTTTTTCCTCCTATAAAACGAGCTGTAATAATTTATTGATGAGTGATTTCTTGTGCCTGGTTAAACTAAACAAACATCTAGACCGAAATATGTTCATCACAATGATAATTATTTGAATACAAAGTGTTCTTGGCTTATGGTCAGCAAAAAGCTTACCAGAAAGTAGAAAAACTAAACACAAAAATCAGAAGTGTAAACTGGCCAAAAATTCAGCTAAATGCCTTGCATCCTCAGGTGCAAGAAATAAAGTCGCGTCACAGGCAGGTCTCCAATGTTGGTTCCTGGACGTCTAAGAAAGTCTTTTCACTGGCAAATTCCAGACATGTCCAAATGCATCAACGATCAACTTCAAACTATATTTCGGAATTTTAGCCAGTCATAAAATTAAAGGTTACCTTAAGTCCGACTGAACATAATACAAAAATATTATTTTTATGTGCCGCCTACAGGACCCCACTTTAATATAGTATTGTAATAGTGAACGGAGTTAATTGTTTATTGTGTAATTAATACATTTTTACTTACCCTCAAAGACTAGTTTATGATAGTCATAAATTTTAATTTTTTCAGGAAAGTACGCATTACTATTTGCATATTTCACGAAAGGGAGTGCCGCCGCCGCCGGCGCCCCATGTATTCCAGTGCAATTCAAACTTTGAATAACAGACACTTTTTAAATTGCCAAAATATGTCAATTCGGTATAAACATAATATGAAAAGAGGGCGTTATCTACATCCAACGCTTAAAAAATATTAATTATAAATAAACATAATATTTTAAAAATTTGCGCTTAGTAAGTTGGGTGCCGAAGTTCCCCTGACTTGCTCGGCATCCCAACTTGTTCGGCGCCCTCGGGCGGGGCCCGAGCTCGCCCCCCCCCCCCCCCTTTGTGCCAGCCTTGAATGTGATGACTTGACTAAGATGTGCTCGCTGATGTTGATGTATTGTATACATTTAAATAAAATCAAATTATGCCAAATTTTGAATTAAAGCATTACGAATGAACCAGGTTCTAAGGCATTCATTGTATGAAATGATTTTTCCATTGTATTGATTTATATATATTTTTTTACAGACCAAAATGTCATCCACCATCAGTCTCAAGAACAGAGGTGTCTCCAGCATGGTAGAAAAGTGGAAAAAGGTGCAAGAAAGTTTAGACGACCAGTGAACAATTAATTTGAATATAAAATGATAATAAAAAACATAATGTTAATTTATTAATGTATATAATATTTAACATATACAGCATTTATTTATTTGCCTGCATTTTCATACGATTGTAAATTGTATAAAAAAAAAAACTTTTGTAGTTAGGTGCTTTTAAGAGCGTCTTCCCAAAATATTGAATGATCCTAGTAACCTCGATTCATTACTGTTTGATGTATATTAACAAATAATTATAGTGTTGTAAAATATGTATGATTTCATTGATTGATATCTTGAATTTGTAAAATAAATATTTTTTTGATAAATATTTTTCCATAATTTATCGAGAGCAAATGTGCAGTAACTTATTTGAATTATGAATATAACATTTCTAATGGATGCGTGTAGATTATGATATTTGGCAGTGTTGAATGTAATAAATAACAAATGATTTGTTACATTTAGCACTGATTCTGTACTGTCTTTTATGAGAGTTTCTAGAGCAAAATTTTGTCTATATTCACATACATATTGCACTATTGCTTTCGATACAGGAAATGTCTTATGTCCTTTATGTCCTTAACCCATTGATCGCGTTCGTGAATACGCATGACATATTTCATACGCGGCACTATTTGGTGGCATTATAATTTACGATTTTACAGTACGATAATGCAACAAATTTATGATTTGTTTTTAAGAAATCGATAGCAAAGGTTCTCAAGTATCCTCACGAACATAAACAAATATAGAAATTAGAAACATAATTACAAAATAACGTAAACAAAATTATCCACGAGAGAACAGTGCCCTACACCATCGCTACACTAGAGCCATTTGTAGTGATACCCATACGTACTAGAGTGAAGTAGTGATCTGCGCGGGCGCTGATGTCTGAGACTAATGCACACTATTTACAAGTTTTTAAATAGGTACCGACATTAAATTTAACTCTATAGTTTGAAACGCATTACATTCTACACGCATAAACTGAGTTTGACAATTTGCATAACTGAGCGATACTGGATGATACGAGGACTTTTATTATTTCGTGTTTGTTTATAAGATGCGAGTATGTACGCACTAGCGGCGGGTGAAACACAGTGACTCATATTTGAGTCACCCGCGCTGTGGGCATGTAAGGCATGACTCATATACGAGTCACCCGCGGGGAATGGGTTAATACAATATTCATGTCATTGTGAAGAGGTACTTTTGTATGTGGTGTAGGAAATCACACTTTGGGTGCAAGTGTGAATAGATCTTTTCAAGTTAGCTCAATGTAAAAAGGAGAGCGGACTCTATCTCAGCATCGGCGGTGAGTGTCAAGTCAGGTAAAAACAGTGTTAGATTATCTCAAATGAAAATTAGTTCCCTGTTATTTCTGGCTATTTCCAAAATTAGAAGCTGCACTGAAGGGGTGAAGATTATCTAATATAATATTCAACAGTATGTGAGTCAGGTACAAGAACAGTATTGCGGAAAATGAGTTCCAGAAATGGGAAAGTGTCTGTCAGTGTACAAATGCACACTGAATATGACTAGTAAGGGGGTATTTTGAAAACAACATTAACCACTAGTGAAGTAAGTTTCACAAATAATATTTTTTACGGTGCATTCTGAGAATAAAATTGTCACATCCCTTCTACGTAAAGGGTCGATTGTGTGATCAGTAGTAACTTTTTACTATAGTAAAAAAAGATACTAATGTAACATTTTTTGCGATAACGGGTTGTTTGATCGTTAGTAAAAAAGTACACAAGTAAACTAATTTTATTCTCTGATATCCGATAGTAAAAACGAGAATCGATAGTTAAATATGGCGGACATTTCACAACAGTTCCAAAAGTCATCTGACACACTGATACTTTGAATATTGCAGTATATGATAATTAATCATTCAATATCGTGGTATTTTAGTGATGAGAGTTCGTCCGATGATGAACTCGTTTAATATACATTATTACACGTAATATGAAAAAATTTCACCACCAAAGTGACGGATATTGAACGCCTAGGTGAAAAAATCCATAGATAATGCATAACATAAAGCATATTTCATGATTATTTGTCGCACCTATAGATGTCTCCATCTATGCTTTGACAGTAGTAAATTTGATGTACCAAAAAAATACTATAGTGATCACACAACTGGCCCTAAGTAAAAAATGACATTTTTAATCATTCTAGTGTTTCGCATGTATTTAATACTTATTAAATACTAATTTAATGTATTAGTTATAAATATATACATTAAATTAGTATTTAAAACATCACAGACCGTCTGTTCTGAATAATTACAACTTCACAAAAAGAATGTGTTACTTATTTACGTGGCAGATTTAAAAGATATATATATTGTATTCTATGATGTAGGTGCCAATAAACATAATATAAAAAAAATTACAGCCATTTAAAAATGTATAAAATACGTGCATAATACTAGAATGATTAAAAATTACATTTTGCACTTTCAATGCTTTACGCAGGTATATTATACATTTATATATTGTGTGAAATGTAAGTAAGATCAGAATTATAGGATTAAATCTCTTTATTATGAAATTTACCATAATGTGTCTCCTTACGTATTGTTCAAACATTTTTTATTAAGGTGCACATATTCAGATACTGAATGCAAGCTGTTTGTTTTGTCCAAAGATAACACTGATGAAATCTAATGTAAGCCTAGACTCAAACCAGTAATATTAAATATTTGGCTATTTTCTATAAAAATGAAAAAAAGAGCCATCTATTAACAAATGTTACAACTTTGATTCCATATTTTGAGAACAAATATACAATTTCATAAAGATTTTGCAGATTTATATTACTTACCATCATTAAGCAGAGAGGATAGAGTGTCACACTCTTCTGTCCTGACACACAATTCTTGCCTCATCTACATTCAAACAAGTTCGACGATTATTGAGGCTTCTAACAGGACCATTCTTCGGTATCTAGTTTACCTGGTCGTGCAAAGTCTTCCGCGGACGTTCTCTAATTTTGCTGCCATCAACACTTGCGTTCGTTGTCATCCGTTCCACATGACCAAACCACCTAAGTGATCCTTTCTTAATCTTACTCACTATACTAATATCAGCTTTACATTCTTTCCTTATTTCTTCATTCTTTACTCTGTCATAAATGGATCTGCCGCATATACGCCTAAGTGATCTCATTTCCACTACATTCAGTTTACTTTTGTTTCTTTTCTGCCAGCAGGTCTCTCTTCCATACATCAATGTCGGTACCAGGACTCCATTGTGAATCGCTAGTCTTGCCTCAGTTGCCTAGTTTCCATTAGCTATAATTCCATTCAAAGTGCCGTTCACCCTCCTTTCACCTGCAGTCACCCTCCTTTCGATATCTTCTCAATCTTTCCGTTTCTATCGAACATACTTCCCAAATACACAAACTCATCTACTTGTTCCAAACATTCATTACCTATAAAAAATTATAATACGATTAAGATAAATGTTTTTTTTTAAAATGAACAAATATATTTTATGAAAATTAAAACTCCAGGAATTAACTAATTTATCAAATTAACTTTACAGAAAGCACCATTCTCATTTTTATAATAGTTAAAACATTTAATAAAAAAAAATATCTTGTGAATGACGTCCCTCTACATGTGAAAAGTATTAAATATTTAATTGATTTAACAATTTTGTGAGATTGTGTGCGTTCTTGTTATATTCTGGCTACCTATTTATATTACGGCTTATCAAAGTAGATGCAATTTATACAATTTAATTTCATACCTACATATTATTATTGTGTTCGTTTCTGTTTTTACTTTGAGTAACATATCAGGCCAACAGACGCGGTTACTTGGAAGCCCACTTGAGATTCCAAGGGTTGGTGTTTAGGTTAACCAGCGGGTTCAATAAAAAACTGTAGGAACTAAAATCATCCCTTAAAACAAAAAAATGTTTATATTAACCAAGTACAAAGGAATATAGATTATAATAGGCCCGAAGCTGTAGCTAGCAGATCACTGTGTTTTGGGTATCGGTCATGGGAAGTTCTTCTTAAATAGATTCATTATTTTCTCTTGCGAAGTGCACAAAGGATGCACTTCTCATTTAAATTCGGCACTACGCTGGTGCGAAAAATATAATTTGCTGACCTGTTGACATTTGTTGGTGTTACTGATGGTAAACCGTTATGTGACAATGATTGGTAATTGAGATTTAACGATAATTGGTAATTAAGATTTAACTTGGATGTTGACTTTTTAGTGTATCTGTCATTGCTATAAGAATTAAGAATAATCAGTTAGTTATCAATCATCGTTACAAACGAACACAATCACAGTTATAATAACAGTTTAATACTTACTGCCCGGTGGGTCGTTTTAGACCCACCTCAAGTTTTCGGTTTTTCAACCGTTTTGTGGGAGATTTTTTATAGATATTTCATTTTAAATATGATTTATGGAAATTACACGATGTGCCGTAATGTTTCTGCTAAAAATTAAAAAAATATTAGAAATAATGTACATATTCTCACGCATCAACAGACGCCCTACACAGCCAAAATACAAACATCCACTGAGCATGTGATCTTCTCGTCGGTTGGCGATTGTTTCTATCTGCTGGTGTGTAACAGTGGTTATAAACAATTAAAATGTATTATTTATTTTTTATGTATTAGTATTTTTTACACGTGAACCGGATAAAAATAATTTAAACATAATATTTATAGAAATTGAATAAATAAAATATTTAAAAAATGACATCCTTTTTATACGAAACGCAATCAACAATATTATAAGCGAAAGCAAATGTAATTGACATAATTAAAAAAAATAAGTATAACAACTTATACTCGCAATAGATATAATATTGATTGTGTTCTGTGAATTCTGGTTCAGTAAATTGTTTGTTAGTAATATAATTGTCAAAAATATAATAACAATTGCACCATGGCCGACCCGCTTCTAAACTGTATCAGAACCGCCTGGGTCATAATACTTACAGGTAGGCGCGCAAATAGTTATATTACTGGCAATGTCTAGGGGCCGCCAGACGAAAATAAGTCAAAACAAATAACAATACAAATATGTACAATAATTGGACTGGCTCTCAATATATGAACGCATACCTGGTATCCTTTGTCTACTCGCCGTAAAAAATATACTCAAAATGTTGACAATATATGTTTCGGCGTAAGCGCTTTGATTCAATCGCGTAAAAGCGACTGCTTAGGTCAGTTTTTGAGCGTTTTTTTACATTTTTATCAATAACTCATTTGAATCTTGTCCGATAACATTTATTTGTATCTCAAATTATTTGGAAATATTTAATAAAAGATTAGTTAGACGGGAAACAGCATTAAGCGAATATTTGTAGCGTAATTCATATTTTTACAAACACCCGGGTCATATCAATAACGATTTAACCATCTTTAGTAGGTATTGTCTCTCCGTCCCATAATCAGGTAGGTCGCGTATGTTGCTGTTTGAATATTTCCTGGCGATTCAACTGCCAATGGAATTTGCTGGAATGAAGGTAGTCAATAAAAAAGTACTTACATTTTATCCTGGTTTATTCTGCAAATGTTACGATTTATACAGTTAACAAATGTAAGATTTTGCAAAATACATTTTTTTAGACAGGTCGTTTATGATCGGTTAAAGTATAATGTACATTTTACAGAATACACTTTCTTGTAATTGAAAAATTAGAAACATTGTTAAAAGAATTAATGATATGTTGCAAATAGACGATTGAGGAAAACAAGTATGATATTAAAACTACCGCACAGGTACAAAAGCGTACGGGTTCCAAGTTCCAAGAGTTCCGTCGCTCGCGCGTTCTCGGATGTCGCGGAAGGACAGAAGAGCATGGCGTGGCGTGGAGTCAAGCCAAGTCGAGTCAAGTTGAATTAAGTCCCTTATTTTTTTCTTTAACGGTCTCATAGAATCCTGAAGTCCGTGGCCGCAGTCACCAACTGAGCGCCATACATCCCTTGACATCGCCTCCGTGATCCAGTTCGCTGAGCAACTTAAGTTCCTTACATTCTTTAATTCCTTCCCACACGCAGGGTGGGCTCGGAGGGGATTTAAATGGATTATGAAAAATAAGACCTTGTTGCCTTTTGAAATTTCTCGTAAAATACATTTATTTCGAATGCTTAATAAAAGAGACGTAGCCGTTTTTTTGTCTATAGTCTAACAATGCTTAAAAATGCCGATGTTTGATATATGATGTTCTTAGATGTTGTGACATTACAAATTAGGGTCACGTTCGAAATTGCTCCTTGTCTTAATGCCAAGCACCTCATAATCACAAATAATTGCCCTTACGTTGGTATCGCTATCCATTTTCACAGCTGTCAAACTTGCGCGGTTCAATTGCTACGATCAGCGTTTCTGCGCAGCTGTGAGCGATTCAGCGTAGCCAAAGGTAAATATTTTTATGTTATACAATCACTAGTTAATATAATCGCATGGTGAATAACCTTTACAGGAAACGAGACGTTTCCCTTTGGTTTCTTCGCCTTCGGTTCACATTACAACCTCGGGCTATGTGATTTTATACAATTCCGCATACGAATGGATCCTGGATGCCGAGGATCATCTACGATGATAGGCCAAGGAGATAAGTTGCTCGGACGGGTATGGACCGGAGCGATGCCATCTAGTGGAATGTCTCGTCACCTGCCTGCATCGCGGAACGTCGAACTCGCGCCCAACCCGACGAAATTAGGATTTGTAAATGTGGATTGTATCTTTATTTTATTTCCTTTGTTCATGTATCTTTTACGATTAGATGCCATTTTTATAATAAATAACACCTTTTTATTTACCACCTCCAGGTATTATTTATAACTTTTTCCCAGTTTAGGATGAAGGAAGAATGTGATAAACTAAGGTGGGTATGTGTTTCTGAGGTGAAGAACCCGCGGATCTTGTGTTCACCACTGACTAGCCGGTGAGAGGGTAGAACGCCGGTCTTAACTCCCATAATGTTCAACGCAACATTTATGTGAACGACGCTTTGAACGATTATCTCAGAGTTCTGTTTTGAAACATGGAATTGGAGCAAAAAGAATAGTACCAGTTTCTGCGCCAACCTTGGAACTCTTCACTCATATAATCTAAGATAGGTAAGTACATTTTTCAGCTATTGATATTAATTAGTTTATGGTATATTGCGTATTGTTACATAATACAAGTACGCATATTTAGTAACATTCGTTTACTTTAATAATTATTGTGTGTAATTGTTGTTACGAGAAATGTTTCCTTCTGTTCGTGATCAAGTTGGGATGGTATCGCAGCCCCGAGGGCCACCGAAAGGATAGGTTCAATGAAAGAACGAACAGATAATATTTAGAAGCCTCTTGGGCGATTTTTTAATGACGAAAGTAACAAAAAACAATTGAGCTTATAATACTAGATATTTAACACACATAAGGGTTGACCATTACAGACTCTTGGTAGTAATTAAATATGAACTAAAATCCGGTGGATCTTGACTGACGGTTGCCACTAAAAAAGGAATGCTGATTCAAATCCATGGGCGGCTTACCGGGGAGATGGCGCCGTTCCAGGTAGATGGTCCGGTCCCTGGCCAAGTTGTCAAGGCGGCGGTCGATGGGAGACGAAGCACAGCCGTAGCGGTGGAGAAAATATGTCGAGGTTAATATCAGGTCCGGCGCGCAGCTACGAAGAGGTTGTGTCGGTTTCTTTTAGTCACTATCTCCTGGGAGGGATACGTATTCCCGCCGCAGATGCGTGTACCCTCACTCCTTGCCCTCCCGTGACTGCCCCTCTCTTCTTCCACGGGCACGCTCGCGCTCGGGCACGTGACTCGTTCGCGCCTGCGTAACAGCGTGAACATTCCAGATATCTCAGCGCTGATGGTTCAAGCTGCTTCATAACATTGTATAAGAATAATACAAAAATCCGCCCCTTTCCCGGAACACCGCAAATAGCTTTGAGATTAAGCGAGTCCCTGGTTAACGTATCAGCAGTCCACCGCTGCTCGTAGGGTATTAGAACACCTGCGTGAGATAAAACCCTATAAAAGCGCCAAAGCATCCTTATGCACTTAATAAATCACGGCATAATTCGCGGATCGTGAAAACAGCGGGAATAACACATTTAATCACATTTTAAAAATATTCGGTGTACGGGGCGAGTGCTGGGATGAGGGCGGACTCATTGCACCCCTGCGTTAACAACTGAGGGTTGCTAGCCCCCCGCCACCCTCCACCCTCTAATCCAACTCCTTTTCATTATTTTAGAAAACAAAATTCAGCGGGCGGTCCTGTTAATTACTCTCCCGCTAGACTGCCAACTCGGTCGACATCTGAAGCGCACAAATGAGCATTTTATATTAGATTCTAGAATTAAAAGATGGCGGTTACTATTTTTTTACATGCTCGAAATGGAAAATTTAACGAACTGGAACGATCGATATTATTAGAAATTTTATGCCTATTTTTTTTGCACAATATTTAGCTAATCAGAAATTATCAAAACACCCCCCATATTGTGTAATTTACTGCGTTTAAATCTGAGCTGTTCGGTGGCCACATGTCTAGCTCGATGAAATTAACATTCTCACGACGAAGAAAGTTGATTGTATTTCTGGCTGTGTGAGATGAAGCTCCGTCCTGCTGTAATGTCTAGCTCTACTCCAGGCTTTCTTTTGAAACTTTTTGATCATTTTCCTAGCACCTCAACGTTTTTCAATTCGCAAATTTTTGATCAGAATACGGTCTACTGCAGTGATTTTTGTCATTTTGGGCAACAATTGAAAAAAAAACAAATATAAACAATGAAAAAACAATGGCGACCGGAAATTGTCGAAACAAAACGTAATATAGGTAAATAGGTAAGTAAGTAAATTAGTAAACTATTTAAGCTATTGTTGATATAGTTAAACTAATTTTGATGTAATTATATTACATTTTACGAAATGTTCTCACTCTTTTTGGGCCACCCTGTATATTTATTGACAAACTTTTAGACTGCTTAATAATTTTTATTGAATCCAAAATAATGAACAGGAGTTGTAATTAAAATTGTGTGAACATTGCAAGCCGGAACTTATGTATTTGCGAGAATAGATTTTTTTGCGGTGTCTAAGAAAATGAAATGAAATATTTTGTTTATTAATAAGTGATAGGTATGATAATATACTACAAGGATTTTAAAGAAGGACGTTGAAGGCATCGAAATAAATAGCCATTCTTAAACATGAAACATATCTCTGTTGTCTCGATAACTTTATATTTTTATATTAAAAAAATCTACGACAGAGCTGAAAGATCCCACCGTTTCGTTTTATGAGTTTGTGCTCATGTTCCACTCAGCAAAAATAAATAAATGACTTAACATCCGAAATTTATAGCCTAAGAAAGAAAAAAAAAGCTTTAAAAAATTTAACTGGCGTACAACAGTCCTGACGAAGATACTTTAGTATAAAAATAGGTTGACATAAAAATAACACAGTGGTTTAAACAAAGTTAGATATAAATACAATTTTAGATTATGTCTAACCACAAAGTTAACGTTACAAATAATATTTTAATAAATTCCCTGCCTTCGGTACGGTATTGCGAGTCGTTCTTAACATAATACCAATACTTACACGCATCAGGGACATCAACCTTGACGATGGACTTTGCAATGGTATGCGAAACGTCGGCCAGAAAAGTCGGAGACACATGTCAGATTGGCCCAAAAAAACCACACAGTTTGGCGTGAAATTTTGGTTTGCGCGAACTGGTACGAACGTCACTGGTTATGTTCATATCTTTTTACAACCCTCATTTTTCTAATGGGAACTGGGTATAAAATGTGAGCTACCTTATTACCTTTCAATAATGGTAATAACAAACGGGTTGATGCATAAGTACATAGCGTTTTAATTTAAAAAAAAAAACTAATAAATAACATATTCTTTTGCATTGTTCTACTGGCAGTTTTTTGATTCTACGACTGAAAAAATTCGGTGGTTTGAAAGTAAAAAAGTCGTCAAGCTAATTTTGTAGAGCAGCGTCATAATTGTAGAAGAAGAAAACCTGATAGGGAAAAGTCAGGACATACGGCGGATGTAGAAGAACTTCCCAATCGTGCTTTTGTTAGATGTTTAGGGGTAAGTTCGGTGGTTAAATGAAAGAGTGATAATGTCGTGTGAATGTTTATCGTGATAGTATGAACGAACAAGGAAGACGGATATTACGAATAGAATGAAGAGATGCAGAATAGTCGGCGGTCTCGCACGGCGCGCGTGGGCCGGCAAGACCGCCGTTGCGAAGCGATGAAACAGAAGAGACATTGTCGGTGAGGAATCGGGCCAGACCTGTAGCGGCAGCCGGCAACGATACGTCGCTAGCATCGATGTCGGCTGAGATGGCGGTGAGTTTGAAATCTGATCCCTACAGATGTACGCGAATGGGCATTATCATGCTAAAAATCATTTGACGCCAACTTCCCGATCATTAATTCAATCATGTAATAAGAAACAATTCATGTTACGTGATTTGATTCATGGTAAATAGTTCCGTTAAACTCAAATAAAAAGATATGTTCGTTTTTTTGTACTTGACACTCTGTTTTCTATTGCCAACAATTAAGGCAAACTTTTAACAAATTGAAAAATTCAAGACGTTTTCAATGAATTAAAATGAGACCCAACATGTGTATGATATAATAAAACATACACAGGCACAATGCCTTTGAAAATGGGTTTCTACATGTTCAAACACAATAGGATATCGGAAATGAAAGGGCTCTTCGCTGTACCCTCTTAACGTACCCTTTAAAACACATATCTACTATATATCGTAGCAGGCCTCGGGCACGATGGCACGAGTGAGGGGATGGCTCAGATGCCGGGTAAGTCTAAGCCTCAAGCGGCCGTGAAGGACAGCCTCATCCAAGCCTCATCAGCGAGGGAAATGAAGGGAGCAAAGCAGGAACCTCCAGCTCATCGTTAGGTGTGTGGATCTGCATTAGATGTTACAGCCTCCAAAATAAGGGCTGAATGCCTCACCTGTTTTCATCTGGGTGCTATATTTCCGTCGTCAGACGTACGAGTACGCACTCAGAAAAAGGCCAACAATTCGCAGGTCTAATTCCAAAGTAACGAATTATTTTCGTGGATCAAAACGAAATATTGCGTTTTTATTCTGTAGGTATAATTTATTTATTTATTATTATACACGCCCTATTTAGAATAGAAAATTTCATCAGAAGTGCAATACACAAAGAAAAAAATGATATAATATCAGAACGTTTTTCATAATCAAAATAAAAAATAAAAAAATATATATATAAAACGTGAAGTAAAGCAATTTATCTGTCACAATTCAGTTGATACACAAAAATGTAGTCCTATAAAGAGTTAAATTTACAGGAAAAATATCGACTACCTCCGCATATACATTCCCCAAAGAATGCAATCTGGGGACTGCGGAGACAGCTATTACCCCTGTAATAGAACAATGAATTGTGTCTCGATGACCTCAATGGTGCGTGAAAGTCAAGCAGACCAACAATCTGGGGGCAGTCTGTCATACCATTGATGATCCTGTATAGAAATATAAGGTCGGACATCGCACGTCTCACTGATAAGTTGAACAATTTCAGACGGCTAAGGAGATAATCATAATTGATATCCTCTGAGCGTATATTTAATTTAAAATTAATGAATCTTAAACACTTTCTCTGGATGCTTTCAACCGCCGTCGAGTGAACAATATAGTGAGGCGACCATTTGTATAATGAATAAATTTCATTATATCTAATGAGATTTGACCTGTTTGTATAATATATATTTGGGGGTTAGGACGGTGGTTAAATTAAATAAATGTGATTGATGTGTTTATTGTCGGTATGCTAAACACAATGAAGACAGATTGAAATGGATAAATGAATGAAGATGTGATGTAGAAGGTGCATGTGTGCGTGAAATGATATGAATTGGCGGTCTTGCTCGGCAAGCGCGAGCCGGCAAGACCGCTGTTGTGAAACGCCGATACTGGAGAGACTGCTTGGCGGTGAATCTTGAGATGGCGGTAGATTTGAATTATGATCGCTACTTATTTATTAATTATTTAAACTGTATTTAAAACATCATCGTGATTGTGATTGTGTTCGGTTATAACGACGTTTGGTAACCGATGACTGATGACTGGTACACTGGAAAGTAAACCTCCTACCAATTACTAGTTAAATCTCACTCACCAATCATCATCGTTAAATATCAGTTATCAATCGTGGTCACAATCACAGTCACGTGACGGTTTACCACCACTAATACACGTGCACATAAATTAAAACCGATCACGCAATTTTTAAAGAAATTCGGCACTTTAGAAGCGCGTTGGTTAGAATGCAAATTAAGTTTCCACGTGTAATCGCGTTTAAAGCAATCATCAAAGTCTTCCATCCACACTTATGACTGAGGCTTGTGATCTTTGTCTATTTTTGTCGGCATCCCGCAGATTTGAGGGCCTTTCCAGCACTACCTTCTTCTTTCCCTTGCCTTCAAATTCTACAAAATACAGAAAAACCAAACGCACCAGAATGAATCATTCAAATCAAAAAGTTATTGACTTTAAGTACATAAGGAAGTTATCAAAATATTAATTAAATTTAATATAGAGTGGCTTTATCATTTAAAATTGAAATAACTATATCTTTTACAACCGTTACATTTTTTTACGTACACAAAAAAAAAATTTAAAAAAAAACTTAGATTAGGTTATTTTTTTTACCCACCTACTCACGAAGTTTACATTTGTGAAGATAAAAATGGAAATCATTCACAAGATATTATTTTTCACGTGAAATGAAGATGTTTCACATGCGATGTAAAAGATAAATAAAAAATAGTAAAAATACAAAATATATTTAATTTTGAAATGATAAATATACGTTTGGCTCATCTGCATCATGAGGGTGGTGTCGGTACCAATCGGAGCGAAAATGACTATTCAAAATTTTTGAGTGACGTCATGCGAGACGCCTACCGAATGTCGCGAGTACTACCGGAGCGTTACTTCAGGACTATTGAACATTAAAACGAGGAGGAATATTATTATCCGCGCGATTACTCAGAAAAAAAGGATCAAATCTCACCGGGAATTGTATCGCTTCAGCCCGGCTTCATCTCGCCGGATCCGGCGCGAAATATTCCTCGTTAAGATAATTGATATCTCCGCGGATTTGTTAATCTATCGGTTTTATGATTCTGGGTACTTTACAAGGAAACGTTACTCGTTTTAAGGGTATAATTTCCCCCGAGATTTCAGCTCTCATCGCGAGAAACTAAAACATGTAAATTCAAACGGATGGAAATGTTTATACGTTATTTTATTTATTCTTCGTTGTAGTACGTTGAGCTGAGAGCTCTTAGTAGAAATAAATTATAATTATTAATTTTAATACATGCTTGTAGGGTAATGGGTTGATGCATAATTTCGTAGCGTTTTTGTTTTACAAAGGGAGAGTGTTTTAGAAATAATATTTTTGACGTATGTGAATATTAATTAGAAAGATATACGTATATAATCAATTTTATAAAAATATATATTGTTGTTGCTACCGAGATTCGAACCTGGATTTCTTTCCAATCTAACTATGCTACAGCAGACTGTACATTTGTCGACAAATTTTCGAACCTATATGTCACATTTTTCAAATTAATACATCTATCGTTCCATTATTTGAAAGCCATCTACTTTGTTTTTACGGAATCTCAAATACCTTTGCAAATGACAGAATTAACAATTCATTTTTATTAAATTTTGGACACATTGATACAACTTATATATTATTAAGGATAACACATTCTTATTGTGAAGTTGGAATTATTCAGAAAATGATGAAAAGATAATCAATTTTATCGAAAAATGTATTGTTGTTGCTACCGGAATTCGAACCTGGATCTCTTTCCAATTCGTATATATGTATATCTTTCTAGTTAATACATTTAATTAGTATTTAAAAAAATATCACAGACCGTCTGCTTTAAATTAAATAATTAATTTTATAATTATAACTTTACAATAAGAATGTGAAAATTTAATAAAAATGAATTGATAATTCTGGCGTCTGCCAACAGTTTACTCAAATGTATTTGAGATTCCGTAAAAATAAAGTAGATGGCTCTTTCAAATAATGTATTAATATCAAAAAGGTAACATATAGGTTCGAAAATTTGTCGCTAAAAATATCGTCGCTGTAGCATAGTTGGATAACGCACCTTCCCCGGTTTGGAAAGAGATCCAGGTTCGAATCCCGGTGGCGCAACAATAATATTTTTCGATTTTATATGTTCATCTTTCTAAATTAATATATTTAATTCATATTTTCACATATTTTGTTTTAGTTGTATTGAGATCTAACCCAAAAGTCTCGCATGCATGCAGAGCTGGCTTTAAAAAAATGTGTGCGGGATATGCGATAGGAATGTTAACGCACTTCCCGATATGCAAAATAATTAATATTTTCGGGAATATCACGCAGCACCGGTTTTAATTTATTAGCTAAACCGAGTAATAATGCCGATACGAGGCCATTACTTCAGATATCAGAGCTGTGTTTTATATCCGATACGTGCGGCATGAATTAACATTTCGTGATTCTTTATTTTTCATTCAGGGGCTAACAAATACTCCCGCGCGACCACGAACGCGATACATTAAAAAAAAAATAAAGCGCCCTCCCGCGTGGGCTTATTCCGAGGTAGGCTATACCGTCGGTGACGTCATCAAACATTTGTTATCCGAGTGATTTTTCACAATTTTGTTCAGAGTGACGTAATGACGCGCCACACTCTTCGGCACAGTTCCCGCCTCATCCACATTCATACATCTTCTCATACAAGCTCGCCGATTATTGAGGCTTCTAACAGGACCATCCTCCAGTACCTGGTTTACATGTTCGTGCCAAGTGTTCCGCGGATGGCCTCTACTTCTGTCATTTATCTTTCTTACCATTCTCCCTTCATTCATCCGTTCCGTATGACCTAACCACCTAAATGATCCTTTCTTAGGCTCACTCACAATACTAACATCGGGTTTACATTCTTTCCTTATTTCTTCATTCTTCTCTCTGTCATAAACAGATCTGTCGCATATACTCTTAAGTGATAAGATCCCGTGGACTGTACCGATTATAATATTAATTAGTTGTCGCAACCCGAGTTGGATTTATGAAGGAAAATAATGCCAGATGGATCTGGCCTACCTTGCTCTAAAGTTCTGGGTTGGACGTCGTTTTCACCTCCAGTTGACTAGCACGTTTGTTGTGAAGATCCGAGAGATCACTGCACATCCGGAGCTGTTGAGAACACCGCTTCTTTGTGGTCCTCGTATCCATTATTATTATTATGAATTTCAATGGAATGCTAGATGACCTAAGAAAGGGGGAGAAATAAAATAAATTCAAAATTAAATATAGCAAATATGTGCAAGATAGATTATAGTTAGGTTTTAAAAAGAGAAAAGTAACTTATATATGCTCTAGATTGAGAATAGAGCAATAAAATAAAATAAATAAACTATACTTATATACATGCTGGCCCAAAAAAAGTGAGAACATTTCGTAAAATGTGATATAATTACATCAAAATTAGTTTAACTATATCAACAATAGCTTCAATACTTTACTCATTTACTTATTTACCTATTTACCTACATTACGTTTTATTTAGACAATTTTCGGTAGCTTTTTTTTTCTATTGTTTATATTTGGTTTTTTCAAATTGTCGCCCATAATGACATAAATCACTGCAGAAGACCGTATTCTGATCAAAAATTTACGAATTGAAAAACGTTGGGGGTGCAAGGAAAATGATCAAAGAGTTTCAAAACGAAAGCTAGCTATACTCCAGAGCTAGATATTACAGCAGGACGGAGCTCCGTCTCACACAGCCAGAAATACAATAAATTTTCTTCGTCGTGAGAATGTTAATTCCATCAAGCCTGGCATGTAGCCACCGAACAGCCCAGATTTAAACCCAGTAGATGATGCAATATGGGGGGTGTTTTGATGATTTCTGATTAGCTAAATATTGTGCAAAAAAAATAACATTAAGAATTATAATTAATTATATTATGTTTCAAAATAACTCGTGTGTTACGAGATGTTCTCACTTTTTTGGGCCATCCTGTATATATAGAATCAGGGAATTGTATGGACTGGTCGTCAATCTTTTATTATAATAGTGCAAAAATGCTGCATCCGCTTATAGTGTCTTAGCTTCTAGTGAGATAGTCATAAACATACTGTAAGATTGATATATCTCGTATTATGGTCGTGGCTGATTAAGATAAGGCATTTGACATTGAGTTTTTTTAACAACTTTTATTTCCATTCTGTGTATTAGCCAAGACACAAATCGCTTAATCCCGAAAATAGTGATGAAAAATCGGCCCGTACTTGCTCAAACCGCGGTTAATCAAATATTTTTTTCTTTGTTTTTTCAATTTCGGAAACACTGATCGCGGCCGCGTAGCCGCCACCACAGTTTAGTAATTCTTGATTGCTTTCTGCTGGCGAGATTTAAAATTTTTGTGCCACGTTTTTAAAGTGAAGTTACAATTTTAGAACATAGTTATTTGACATTTAAAACAAATTACACAAATTTCTTAGGAAGATACACAGAAAAAACTTATCTAACTTATCAAAAAGATGTATAGTTAGTAACACTATGCTAGTCAGTGGCGTACTACGCCAACGCGGCGCATGGCTATTATTGATGATTTTTCCAGAATTAATACAGACCAATAACTTTTTAAATCCACGATACCAAGAAATGGAATTATAAAATATCATTGCTCACGCGCATTTTTTTAAAACATAAAAATACATTTAATCAAAGGTAATTAGTTACTTTACTAGACAGGTCTGTTCTAAAGCAAATTTCATTTCTGCAGTGATTACGGAGGCGTTATATAGAAGGTAAGGCGAGCAGTCCTTCCGTATTCCGGTTCCTCAAAATTCACTGGTCTTTCGACTAGAACTACTATCCCCTCACCGACCTCATCCTGTACCAAGGTTTCCCTACTTCCCTCCCATACCTTGCGGTGATTCCGATTTACGACTGGAATTGTCGTATTCCATTCCGCGGGACGCGCGACTCGGGGACAGATTTACAGTTCGAATTCAACTCTATTTCGGTGTTTACAACTCTATTTAAAAAAAAACAGAATAAGAGGACTTGTTTTTCATTTTTAAAAATAGCGATGCTTACAAGAAATACGTGTCAAATCAATATTTGTAATATTTTCAAGTCCTAAAGGTCCTAAATCTTGTGCTATGTTCAATCTCATTTTTTTTAGTTACGCCAATGATTTTAGTCATGGACTTAGACATCGAATTTTCTACTTTGTATGCCATATTATGCTACTTTTATTTTATTACTCGGTATGTATTACTTATACAATTCTCGTGAAAATTGTCGTGTAGCCCAACACAGGGCGACTCTTTCCACTTTCCTGTTACATTATGGAGATTCCTAATACTATGGTACACACAGCGACGATAACGCGCCACAACTAAGCCTGCTTCACAACCGACGAGTTGTAGAATCGCTACCAAGCGGAGGTTTTCCGCGTACGACGGCGGTGTTGCGTATTTTTCCGCCGGCGAGTGAGTCGGTACAAATAATTCAAGGTAGACCGATTGGTACACCCCCGGCTTATAGGGGAGGGGTGTACCCTCTGCACGCGACCGGGGTGGGGTCCTCCCCCAACAGAGCCAGGGGTGAACCGCTACCCCCGACGCCGCGTTCAGTAGCGAATCCGTCGCGTGTCCCGCCGGCCGCGCGCTGCCACCGCTCCGAACGCGACGCGAAATTATATCGCACGATACAATTCATGCATCTTTATAAAGTTTAATTAATACGTCTGTGCAATTTTATCGACCATTTAAATTGAGCGATGCAATAATAATTATTGTGCATTTTTAAATTTAAATTTGTTGTGAAAAAAAGTTTTAAAAAGTTGATTGTTTTTGCTAAGTTATAATAAAAGTTGGAATAACTTTAAAAATATTTAGATACATTTATAATTAATTCATATTTATAATAAATATATGAGCATTTAACATTATTGTAGTTATACGTTGGTGTTTTTTTGTTTCTAAATTGTATTAATTATTAAGTCTTTAATAAATCGTGCTAGACTCGACAATTCATCATTTATTTTTGTGCAGATCGAGACAAAGGTAAGAAATTTTTAATTTAAAATAATTTTCATTATGATACAAATTTACGTTTCAGAGATGCGGATTTTAAATAAAATTATGTACAACACTATTAAGTAAACGTATCGCTATTCTATCCTAGTTTATGGAATGGAAAACACCTCGGATAATTTGAAAAATTGTCAATGGAAAGTTTGTATTTGAAAAGTTTTCGCTTTCGAGAGTTTCCCTTAGACACTGAATACTGAATAGTGTTTTGTAGCGGTGTGAAAAGTTTTTAGATTTACTCTCACCCCTGGATCGGCCATTTCTGAAATAACGTTTGGCGGGCGCGTAAAAAGAATGCGTGCGAATTTAACCTTCGGCATTTATACGCGAAATGTAAATGAAGCTCGGATGTTATTTTTTTATTCAACAGATCGTGGATTTGGTGGACCGCTCGACGGCCGGTAGATGGCGTTGCGTGTCTGCTAGGAAGGCGAAACGACACCAGTTAGATTTTCAGTCTAACTAAGATATTGTACTGTCCAAAAATTATAATTATTTTATTTATAATGTATGAATTATATATATGAATGTGTTGATAAATTGGCCAAGGAGGCCACTCTTTCCGGAGTTTTCCCTCATCAATTCCATATCGCGATGTATGACAGATGCATGGTAAAAAAACGTACGAATTCTATCTGGACTGCACAATGGATGGATCCAAATAATCATAAGGGTAATCGGCTTAAAATAATTCAAAGATCTATTCCCCGCACCCCCTGGTTCTCCAAAAGAACAATATCAAATATCTCTAGAATGAGAATTGGGCATTGCCAGGTAGCCTCACATTTATTCAGATTGGACTTGATAGATTCCCCAATGTGTGAGTGTGGTGCCGAGGAGGAGACCCTTGACCATATATTTTTTACCTATTCACTGCGGATCACAGGTTTTTTTTACATTAATCTCGTCAATGGTAATTTTCAACTCCCGGTTAACTTGTGTTATCTTCTTTCCCTCAACTCGCCACATTTAATCTATATAATAGCAAATTAAATAGAAGAACAACAATGGTATTGACTTGTAATATAATATTTCCAATTCTATATTATTATTGTGCTTTTTTCTATGAAATAAAGTCTTAACTTGATTAATGACATAAATCACTCTTGAAGTGTGGACTGCCTATTTAATAAAAGAAGAAAGAAGAATTATATATATATGTATAAACATTAATTAATTATGCACCTGCAAATACGAAGGATCATGAATTATGTGGGTGGCCGTCGACATTCATATAAAACAAGATCCAGATCTATAATAATACAATGTGAAATTTAATACCACAATAATATTTTATAAAAAATGTTGAGAAATTGATCAGATTTGAACTAGAAAATAAGAAAGATGTCTAATACATCATTATTTTGAAGACCTTTAAGCCATTTTAAAACCTCCTTTTTGTACACATTTATATTTGCTGCTAATTTAATTGATTTTAGCAGTTGGTTATATCGCCTGGGAGCAATGTACGATGCATGTCTCTATCCTATTTAGTTATTAGTTGTTTTGAAGGTTGTAATGAATATTTATTTATTAAGAGATCATTATTAACGTTGACAAGTATATATTTTAGTATGTAAAAACAATAATTTAGACGCTATTTTTGAGATATTTTATTTTAAAATACACATGCTCGTTTTCCAATTTTTTTTTTTTTGATTTTAGAATAATTAGCGATAAAGATATATTGCTGTTTATATATATTGGACTTTGATTCTAGCGATTTGTATTGAAATCTCTAATATTGTGGATTATCTCAAAAAGGGGTGTACAAAGAATTTACAAATATTATTATTTTAATATTGATAGGTTCAGCATTTAATGTCGTTTTAATTAAAGGGTTCTTAAACTTTACATAGATAGTAATCAGTTTGATATTTTGAATCACCGCGAATTCATAATCTTCAGACCATAGATCCGATCAAAAGACGGAGATGGTAGATTTTAGAGGTCCTAAAATTTGCAGAAAATAATTTCAGCGCTTTTCACATTTTATTTTTGGAAAATAATCTATTTTCCTTCGTCATTTTCTGAACCAGTGAAGCGATTTGATTGGACGTATTCTGGAGGTGGTGCCCACAGTACACAGGAGTAAATACGACACACAGATCAAACACTTTTTATAAAACATTACGATAAATTTCATCTCTATATTCCGATAAATATTCTACATTAGTTGGAAATTAATGGTAATATGAATTTTAAAATTCGTGTGACTACAGATTGCAATCACGTGGTTACGTATAAACATTGCGTTTGTAATTATTTTTGACATTTTATATTTTATATGTTAGAAAACGATTAATTAAAATGGACTACTACATAAGTAAAATGCTACTATTAGACACCTTTGTATTATTTTTAAATATTTTTTTTAGATGGGTCTAGTGTAGGTATTGAATTCACAAATAAGTTTTTTTACTACCCACCTGAATGTGAAATGGCATATTTTAATTTTTGAATAAGTTTCAAAACGCAAGTTTGACGTTTATGGGTACCGAATTATATAATTATATATATATATATATATAATCACCATGATAACGAGTTTTTTCGTCATATTTTTCTGTGATTGCTCTGGAACGAGTTTTTTTTTGGGGGGAGGGGGCGAGCTAAGATGTTTACACATCAAAAATTAGATTTAGCGTAAAGATGAGGGGAAATGATACGAGTACAAGTAGGTACGTATTTTATTTCCTAAATATATATATCTTACGCGAATAGTCTTCTTGTCAATGACAGATTTGGTATGACAAACTCTAAAATATTGAATGCTCGTAATAGCTCCATCCATCCATTCTAGAAGTACTTACTTACTTACTTACCATCACGCCGTTTCCACCGCGGGGGAGGCAGAGAGGATAGAGCAGCACACTTTTCTGTCCTGACACACAATTCATACATCTTCTCATACAAGCTCGACGATTATTGAGGCTTCTAACAGGACCATCCTCCGGTATCTGGTTTACCTGGTCGTGCCAAGTCTTCCGCGGACGTCCTCTACTTTTGATGCCATCAATACTTGCATCATATATATTTCTTACCATTCTCTTCTCATTCATCCGTTTCATATGACCAAACCACCTAAGTGATCCTTTCTTAATCTCAGTCACTATACTGACATCAACTGTACATTATTTCCTTATTTATTCATTATTTACTCTGTCATAAATGGATCTACCTGAGTGATCTCATTTACACTGCATTCAGTCTACTTTCGTTCCTCTTCTGCCAGCAGGTCTCTCTTCCATACATCAATGTCGGTACCAGGACTCCATTGTGAATCGCTAGTCTCAGTTGCCAAGTTTTCATTAGCTATAATTCCATTCAAAGCGCCGTTCACCCTCCTTTCACCTGCAGTCACTCTCCTTTCGATATCTTTCTCAATCTTCCCGTTTTTATCGAACATACTTCCTAAATACACAAACTCATCTACTTGTTCCAAACATTCATTACCTACAAGTATTTAGCACGTTGTCTTGTTTTCCTCCTTCTCGAATACCATCACTTGTGATTTGTTGACATTCATAATACATAAACTACAGTATGGAATAATTGGGTGGGGAGGAGCATAAAATAATACAATGAACTCGGTAAAAATAATACAAAGAACAATCATCAAAGTAATATTAAAAAAAGATAAACTTTTTCAACACAAAATAGAAAACATTTACAAAAAAAATCTCAATTAATCAATTACTTAAAGAAAATAACACTGTAAAATTTGAAACAAGCACATCGTTAAGGTTTAAAAATAACTTTAAAATCCCTAAATGTAACACCAAACACTATCAGCAAAATTTTATATACTTAGGGATAAAAAATTTCAATAGCTTCCCCACACAAATTAAAGAAATAAAAGATATAAAAGAGCTTAGAGAGAAATTAAATAAACACTTCAGAAGCACACAAACAGACAATAAATAATTATAGACTACAAATGTATAACTCTCTATATAAAAGAGCTAGTCTCGTTTTTTGGAGAGATAAGCGAATAAAAAACATGTAATTTTAATAATGTATACAGTACTTAATTAATGACTTATATTATAAAAAATGTAATGTAAAAATTTCAAATAAATAATAATAATATGGTCGCTTTCGTTGCATACATCGTTCTAGAAGTATTAACTGTATTATTTATTTTTAGATAACCAGAAATAAATTAAATCAATTATACTTGCATAATGTGACTTACCATCACGACGGTTTCCGAAGGGATATGCAGAGAGGATAGCCACTTTTTTGTCCTGGCATACCACTCATACATCTTTTCATGGATGCTCGTTGATTATTAAAGCTTCTAACAGGCTCTTCCTTCAATATCTGGTATGTCTGATCGTGCTGGGTGTTTCGCAAATTCTTTATACTGTTTAAAGGATAACGGTTTAACAGAAGTGAGTTTTTTTTACTTACTCGATTTTGATTCTCAGTGAGGTCATAATACATTTATGTAATTCTTTCAAGTATGCATTTTATGATGTATTTCGCTACAGTAATTGGGGCTCGTGGCCTGTTGTAGTAATATAAAAAAAATGACGTAAGATCGTATGGGAAAGAAAATATAATACTATTTAATAAGATAGCTAATAATAACAAAAAATAATAATAGATTGAAGCAGAGGCAACCCTTGTGGAAATGATGGAAACCTACGTCGCTCATATTTTGTATACAAAGATGCAAAAATGAAGACTTGGCGTGATAAAATTTAACACATTTTGACGCGAGGTAATGTTGCGCGTCTTAGGAAGCGAAGTCAGAAGTGTCAGAATACATAAAGATGTACCTGCGTCTGCGTAAATTATTTACCGACATGTTTATGTTTCAATTATGTTGCGATGCATGGACCGGAGCTGTCAGAGAAAGATCCAAACCGTGTGTCGCGAGGGAGCACAGTGGCCAGGGGCGCAGCCCCTAAAATCCAATTAATATATTACGCAATATTCACATTGCGAACTTAAGCCGATTAGGGTTGTCATCGTTAAAAAATACACGTCAATGTCAAGAATTTATATAATAATAGAGGGATACTGGCGCAAGTACCGAGGAGCAGCTGGAACAGGTTGCTCCAAGCGTAATGTCGAAGGGGGAAAAATCTAGGAAGATAATTAAAATTTGCCATTATTGATTTGAATTTATGTTAGACAGGCGGCACAGATATTTCCATATTTATATAACTAGTGATGGTACACCGTTATGTGACGATGATTGGTAACTGAGATTAAACAGAAAAATCAGTTACTGTCATAATAACGTTTTAAATAACGATTTAACCATCATTAATAAATACAGGGTGGCCCAAAAAACGTGAGAACATCTCGTAACACATGAGTTATTTCAAAACACAATATTATTCCTCATTTATGTTTTTTGCACAATATTTAGCTAATCAGAAATCATTAAAACACCCCATATTGCATCATCTACTGGGTTTAAATCTGGGCTGTTCGGTGGCCATATGCCCCGGCTCGATGAAATTAACATTCTGACGACGAAGAAAGTTGATTGTATTTCTGGCTGTGTGAGATGGAGCTCCGTCTTGCTGTAATGTCTAGCTATACTCCAGGCTTTATTTTAAAACTTTTTGATCATTTTTCAATTTATTTTGCAATTATGCAGTGATTTTTGTCATCTGGGCAACAATTTGAAAAAATCAAATATAAAAAATGGTAAAATTAATAAACAAAAATGGCGACCGGAAATTGTCGAAATAAAACGTAATATAGGTAAATAGGTAAGTAAGTAAACGAGTAAACTATTTAAGCTATTGTTGATATAGTTAAACTAACTTTGATGTAATTATATCACATTTTATGAAATATTTTTAAAATTGAATATAACATATACATTTTTATCGTTTTGGTTATAACATTTATAAATTGTTGCCAATATATTGGGCATTGATATGAGAGTTTTATTAATCAAATACATACTACAATATTCAGTTACATACATTTTTATATATATATATAATTTATTCATTTCAGTGCCGATTATTTTATAACTACATTCTTTTCATAGCTTGCATTAATATAAAATCCTTAGTACTAATATTATAATTCATTTAATTTACATGCCTACCTCGCTAGGTACATATAAAGCACCTGTTCTGAGATAGGTAGCCACAAGGTTCCATAAACTAGAATATAAGTTGGATGTAAGGTAACAAATTAAATTAAATGGTAAAAAAACAGAAAAATCAAAAGGAGACAAGTAGAGATAATAAGTAAATTGAACAAAGTAAATTTTTGATACAGACTAAAGGTATGTAAGAAGTAAAAGAAAAAAAACAAACGCGGAGCAAACAAAACATGATATGTACGAGGTAGGATGTAACGACAAAAAGAATTAAATAAAATGAGTAGCTTTGATCATTTAAGGAACTCTTCCAGCTGACTTCTTCCAATTTTTAAAAGCCATTCATTTATAAGTATAGAGAATTGAGGATACGACACCGTTGCCATCTCTTGTGGTAGCTTATTGTATATCCGCGATCCTATACAACATGCACGTCTTTGAGCAAATGAGGTTTTTATTAACAACGGGACAGCTAGTTTCCTTTGAGTTTTTGCTCGAGTACACTTAGAATGTGTGATAAGGCGCAGGCGATAATAACTAGCTACATAGAATATTAGGTAAACTACGCAAAGCAAATAACTGAGAGTACGCAGGTGTTAATAGCATTACTAACTTAGAGCTACTAACACCCCCATTGGAGTACTGAGAAGGGTTACATCCACTGAGAAGATTATGTAAACATACAAGACAAAAATAATCTTCAGAAACATTGCTATTAAATACGAAACTATAATATTAGACAAAGACAAGATTTAAAAGCATCAAAATTAAATGAAAAACTGCTAATAATTTCATAATTATTATTATCAGGCATTTTTATTCATAGTTAGATGAAGGCCTTTCCAAGTGTTTCTCACTTTTCTCTGTTAATTGTTATTCCCTGCCGCGTGTAATGACTAGTAATCTAATCTATATAAATCTATAGTATAACCTCATCTACCGCCAAATATAGAACAAGCCAGAACGACGATTTAAAAATTATAAAAATAAATATATATACTAATAATAATAATGGTTTTCATATTTGTATGATAGACAACTGAAGAACCTGTCTCCTTTAGTACAGACATACATTATGAAGCTTGCTCGCCTTTTTTGTATATTAATAAGTATAAAATATCACAATTTGTTCATCAAAAATTATATTATTCTTATTGCTGTCTTTGTTAACATAAAAAGTGGTTTAAAAGACGTTAAATATTGTAAAAAGTAAAGTAAGTATGCAAATAAGAAAATATTGTAAAGCCAAAGAAAGTACTAGAAGAATCAAATAGATTTTTATTACTTCTCGTTTTTTTACTTTTTTCTCAAGGACGTTACTAATTGATTTTTTTTTAAACAATCGTCATTTTGAAATAAGATATAGACATATGAAATAGATAGCGAATATTATCTAAATATTTTTTTTTAGAAAAGTTTGATTAAAATCTATTAAGAATTAGGGGAGTTTCGTGTCCACAAAATCCGTTACATGTAGTATATACTCAATTATAGATATTTACATATATTATATAAATACATAGAACAGGGTAGTTTCGGTGTTTCCTGGTCTCGATCGAAGTGCATTTAAATTTTACGAAAATTGCGTCACGAGACTATTTGCAACAGGTAGTATTTATACCGAAATGTATATTTTGCTAACGCTGCTCTATCTATCAAATAATATTAAAAATATTGATGAAATGTGAACGATAAAAGCATTAAAAAAAAATGTAAATGTTCCGTGCGGGAAACAAGAATGCAGACAAGGGTGGGGGTGGTTCGCCGATCTCAGCTTCTCTCGACCGGCGATGATGATGATGATGATTATGAGGTCAAAAGAAATGAAACACAGAAGATGTTCAATATAGGCACACTACGGCGGCAAAATACCCTTCCTTCGGGATAGGCTATAGGTTTCCCAGCCTGCAGAATACCCTGTTTTTATTCGGATACATAACAATACATATAGTCATATTTGCGCAAGTACCTACTCAGCGACAGGCCGCCACTGTGATGTTTTACTGAGACGTCATTGTTTTTTTGAAATCTATCCCACGGTTTTTTTGCCGCCACGCCGATGATAACACCTTTAAATTTTTGACACGTGTCTTGTCGTATTAATTATACGGCGCCTCCTCGGCGTGTAATTCTGTGCGATACAGTAAATATTCCAAATATATATATTTAAAAAAAAAAAAAATTTGTCATTTTTTTCGCCTCCGTTTTGGTGCTGAATTTTTCATCACCTTTTCCTGTCTTGGTTCATTTTTGTAAATCGGATTTATCCGAGGTTTTAACGTTTGCCCCCATTTAGGTGAAAGCCTATCAGTTCAAGTTGGCAGCGAGCGGCGGCCGATACCCGCCGTAAGCCGCGGCTGGCCAGGGTTGTGCCAGCGGAGCCATCTGGATTAGGACGTTACTAACCGTTACGGTATAACGTTAATTCTACAACGACCACATTCTAATATACGTACTAGGGGTTAGCCCGTCCCGTGACACTGTATCTATATGTTGTAATCATCGTTCATATATTATTTTATAAAATACATAAAGTGCGAATCGTGCGTTGACGATGAAATACAGGGTGAATATTATGTTCCAGGCCGATTTTGTTTGACCACCATTTTGATTAAGCAAATATATGTCAATTCGCATTTGGTAGTCATAAAAAATAGTTGATTACAATTTATTATGGAGTATCTAACGTCTCTAAAACGTGCTGAAGTCATGTTATCTAAATTATAATGGCAATTCTGTAACCATTAATGGTGATCGCTATCGTCACATGTTAGAAAACTTCTTGGTAGTCGAATTGGGTCAATTGCGTCTGAAATATATGTGGTTTCAACAGGACGGTGCCACCTCATACACAGCCCGAACTACGCTTGCTACAGGACAATATTCGAAATGAAATTGCTGAAATAACTTGCGAAGTGTGCAAGAATGTTATGAAAAATATGGTTAAAAGAGCACGCATTTGTGCCGCTGCCGGAGACAATCAATTGGCCAATATTATATTTTATACATAATTGTAATAAACCAAATAATTGATAAATAAAAATAAAATTTAAAAAAATTGTTTTATTTTCTAGTTATTCAAAAACAACATGGGTCGGAACATAATATTCACTCTGTACAATGCACATAAAATATATCTGAACCAATTAAAATGAAAAATACACGAAAGCTAAAAATAATGCATACGATCATAATTACATACAAAAACTTAAAAATAATTTAACTTAATTTTAAAATTATAGAACTTAAACATATAATTTTTTTTTCTCTTCTAATGTGCCGTTATCGGTACACTGTTGGATGAGAGCCACGAGGTCGCATGTCTCAACAAGTTTCCGACAATATACTGACAAGATTATTATATACAAGGTATTGGTTCATCCCAAAACCTTCGGAAGGTAAAAAAGTAAATAATTAGTTAAAATGGCGGATTCTTCACAGCTGTTTCAAAAACACAGATTGCAAAGAAAGCATTGATTCTGTGGAAGTAGCAGTATACGGCAATGAATCATTCAATATCCCGCTGTTTTAGTGATTTCAGCTGTTGAATTTATATTAGCATATTAGCATTAGATCGAAGATTTCGAACGCAGAGGTGAATAAAGTGATACAGAGCATCAGGGGCGTGCAGTGCGATACAAGCAAAAAAGCTGTACATTACTAAAAATTCTGGGAAACAAATATAAATGAAGTAATTGGATTAACATAAACGAAAACATTATTTGACAATTAGCGCCATCTGTATACCAGTAGAGAATTTATTGGCTTAGTTCTAAAAACTACCACGACAGCTCACCGCTGTACCCATGGCGTTCTTTGGTATTCGCCGCATCGAGCTATTCATATTACTCTGTTCTATTTTTAAGCTAGTGAATTACACAAGTCATATAAATGGCTATTTACTGAATTGAAAATTATTTTAGGTTGATTCGTTTGTATGGAGTCGTTACCTATGCTGTTTTTTAACAGAATAACATTGGAAAGGCTTACAACTCCATGCAAATCATTGAAGTGTCTACTTCCTCTTTTACTATCTCACTGTTTTTAACGTGTTGATTTCACGATTGTTCTTTAAATTTGGTGCATGGATTGGTTTTTGGTTTAAGAAAAACAAAAAGCAATTGTCAGAACTATTTCCTACGTTAACCTTTAATATTTTTTTTTATTTCCTTTAGTTATTACGTGAAGAATTTTCAAACAATGAATGAATCATGTTCAATTATAGAAAGTGTTTTTAAAAATGTCTACACATTTCTTATATGGGTAAGAAGGTATGATTTTACGTTAAAACTTAAACTTTAAAAACACTATTAATAGTACTATAAAATTATAAATAAGTACATGATAGTGTCGTATAAACGACAGATTTATTTTGTCTAAAGACGTTGGTTAAACGAAAGTACATATATTATATATGATTGTATAATATCATTGGAAACAGCATAACCCAAATCTATACCTAGTGCACGCCACTGCTAAGCATACAATCATATGTTTTGCCAATGGTGAATATTTAAAATAAATCAAATTCACAGATATTTGATAATTATTCGCCTTGCCACACTATTAAGCGAGATATTCTTTCATCGAGGTAAATTTGATGTACAAAATTACTATAGTAAAAATTGATTATGGTCAAAATATATTACTTATTTATTATTTATAAACTGCCCTTAGAACATTTTCTAAGCAAAATATGCTATTGTCAATCCACTGTTGAATGAAGACCTCCCCATGATACTGCCAGCTATATATATATATATATATGTATATAATGTTTTGGTTAAATTTACATGCTATATTTATTTCTAATAATTTTAAATTTTTCAATTTAACCCAGTCTTACCGAAGCGGGGGATTCTTAATACCCCAAATCAACATTTATCCGGATAACTCTGTAATTATTGGAGCAAATCAACTCATACTTGGTATAATCTTAAATAGATAGATATAGAAGTATTTACGACAAAAATGTAAATATTACAATTGATTACTGTACTGTGTAGGGTGTATACGTATCGAGTGTTATGTTTTGTTTAACTCGTGCAAATACATTGATGGCCCTCGCATCAATGCGTGCGAGCGAGTAAACAATACTAACCCTGTTCCTCAACATCGAGCAATATGTATACAATATCAATATGTATGTGTATAATAATTATTATCATGCACTTAACACATTTTCGTTGTAAAAAAATCTTTATGAAAGGAAATGTTCTTGGGGTCTGTTCGTCCCCCTATTCGGAGTGCTAGTAATTTTGTTGTACTTCGTACAGGAAAAGTTCAGATCAATGTTGCTTATTAAGTAAAACAGAAAATCCCAAATTTTTACCAAAAGTATGATCATTTTCTAATAAATGACAGAAAAATTCTGAAAAACCATTATATATACTTATATTCAAATTTCGACCTGTTTTACGTAAAAATAAGTAAAATCTTTACAGCTAAGTTTATAAATACCGGAATTATTCAATTTATAATCTTTGTCTTTGGAATTTGTGAGAAATTTCTGAAAAAGGAAATGGTATTTACTGAAGCCGGTTGGTGTATTAATTAATTAAGTGGTCAAAAAACAAAGTTAAATAATTAAAAAATAAATTTTAATCACAAAGTTAATTTTTATAATATTAAAAATAAAATAATCATGTTACGCCACAAAGTAGCTACTACGTTAATTGTGCCACTGAATTTTTTAACAAATCTGAATTATATACCTATATCGTCGGATTCGGAATTAATTAAAAAAAATATTTATCTAAAAATGTATGTTTCATTTTAAAAAACGCTTTGTTAGCTAACAATTTAACGTTATGTTTAATGTTAGCGCGAGTAAAACCCGACATAATGCGAAATGACTTTCAAAACTTGAACTTAATATATCATACTGAAATATAATTTTATTTTAGATGTAAGAAATCAAATAATTTTCAAAAAAAGTAATAATGCCTAGCGTTAAAGTGGTGGCGGTTTTGCTTGATATTCTAGAAATTATAAAAACGTGTTATAGCGGGTGTTGAAAGTCAGCGACTCAATTAATAGATTGGTTTTTTGCATCAGATTATACAGTCTAGAATTACGTTTACGTTAATAATTGTTCTATTTCTGGGGTGCCAGCGCACTCTTATGATCGGCGAACTATTAAGGGCGAGCTTTCATTTTTACAGTTTGAAATTCGAGAAATTCTACAAGGATTACATATGCTTTCAAGATGAGGTTGATAGTTAAGTTTTTATAAGTATCAGAGAAATAATTAATGACGTTATTTGTTACGAAAATCGTGAGAGAGTGAAAGGATTGAATAGAAAGAGACATCAACGAAATTGTTGATTTTCTTGCATTCGATACAAGTGTCAAAAATAACTCGTGTCTAGAAGCTTATCCAAGTTTTTCATATTAATATTATGGAGTATCTATTTTATATATATGAATGTGTTCTAAAATCAGACAAAGTACCTACATATATATTTTAATGGTCGCTTAAATCAATGTTCTAAATTTAAAATTATTATGACAGCTTCAAGTTATTATTTTATTTAGTATTATCGATTTAAAACGTTTGTTTCATAATTACATACTATTTACGAAACAGATAGCTAGTATTTAAAAGACAACAGTGTTATATATATAAACGAAATATTTAATTGCGACTTACATTAAAATAAAGTACATAAAATGTTTTCTTTGTTCAAGGAAACCTTCTTTAAAATCAATAAAAAAAACATATACTTTATTAAGTTTGCTACTAATGTTGTGAATGAGTTTAATATTAATTCATTTTGTGGATAAAATATCCACGAAAACATATTTTCGGCATTTTTCAATGAAAATTACGACCGCGAGGATCCAACGTCCGTCATGGTCGGATAGACCGGCGGAATACTTATATTATGGCAAATAACATTCAGTTTATTAGTTTTAATTGAGTATATAAGTAATAGGTTAAAGAAGTCAAATCAAGTGCATAATTTCAGATATAAATTTATTTTTATTTTTATTAATATTAAAAATATAATACAATTTCAATAATCAGTGTATATATATATTTTAACATTTGTTTCTTCTCTATGAGAGTAAGACTCGTGTATAGAGAAGGAGTATATTCGAGTTAAATTATGTTTCAGTTAGTCTGTGTACATATTTTTTTAACTTCAGTTACAAATTTATGATAGTCCGTAATTTTTCTAATTGTGATGGAGAGATTGTTAAAAAATTTGATACCTTGATAAGTATATGATTTTGAGTTGCGGTATATTTTAGTTTTGGGATATCAATTTGATCTCTATATCTTGTAGATCGGAATTCGCTTCTAAAATTTAATTGATTTTTAATTTTGAAAATTTGAATTATTGAATTTTTTTTGTATATGTCTACTATTTTTGGTACTTTAAAATCTGTGAATAGTTGTATACTTGGATAGTCTTTTTTTTTGTTAGAATAATTTTTTTATCATTTTTTGAGCGATTTCTAATTGTGACATAGAAGTTTTATATGCACCTCCCCATCCAATAATACCGTATTGCAAATGTGACTATACAAACGCGTAATATATTATTTTAAGATATGTAGGTGATAAGATTTTTCTAGTCTAAAAAAGATGTAGGCAGTTTTCCTTATTTTGTTTGTGAGATTAGTAATATGTTCTTTTCATTTGAGATTGTTATCTATTATGATTCCAAGGTACTTGATACAGTCTTTTTCTTCAATTGATGAACATTAAATGAATAATAAAAACTCACATTTTCGTAAGAAACGCGAATATTTGAATTATCAGTTTAATCTTTTGCGGAACATTTAAATAGCATGTCATGTGTGTTTCAACCTTGCGCACATCCGTGTGTACCGAGTACCTCCCTTGCCTTAGGAAACATTTGACGGTCTTCCGAGCAGCTAAGGGTGTTCCTTTAATATGTAACCGGTTCGCTCTGACTCACGGGAAACTGAGATAAGTCACCGGGACTATTCTTTAAAAATTGAACAATAATTTTAAAATGTTTAGAAAAGTATATATCATATTTATTTTTAATTATTATTAACTATTTTTATTTGGTAGAATTATGCGTTATCCAGAATGAAACGAATGGTTTGTATATCACACCCTGGTGTGAAATCATTATTTTGTTGCGAAGAACTTTATTGTTTTTCCCTCATATAAACCATTTTTCATACAGCATTTAAAAGCTATGTAAATTATTGCTAACATGTTATAAAGGGCTTCTTAATAATATTACGTTTCCCCGTAAATATTGGTCAAAACCTATGACTGGATAGATGCCAGCTTCGGTATTGTGTCATGGCCGTTTAGTGAAAAATGAACGTGTTTTTAATATCTCTAGTTTAATATTTTAGCGAAATCGCATATTGACATCTGACATATTTTCTTTTGTTTATGATAAGTGAGAAATCTTACCATAGAAATTGTCTATCAACGATTCTTATATGTCATTTTTGTTCGTATTGACAGCTATACTTACAAAGATGGAATAATTTTAATTACATCGACATTTTATTTACGCGTGGTTTGTTTTGAAGAAAGCTATATCATTGAAATATAGATTCTATTGAGACCCTGAGCGCGCAGCGCACGGACTAGTATTGTTGTAATTTTAATTAGAGATTTAACAGAACTTTACTCAGTTTAAAATTACATTTTTAATATTGTCAAATGTTTCTATAGCCATTTTCTTATATTTTATGAAAACATTTTGATGCAGGTAAAGAAGGAACAACTAACATTCAAATGCTTTAAAAATAACAAAAATATTTTTTTAAAGATATAGGTACTTGTCTAAGTATATTTTTTTTTTGTCTCAATTTGAAGTTTTGTCAACTAATATAATAAAATAATATAAATATAATTTTTTTAATGTTATTAATAGAATAGGTTTTTGGTGCGTGTTAGGGTGCTTATAGGAAGGGTTAGGGGTTAAATGGCTGACAGGGTTGACAGTCCACAGGTAGATATATTTACCATTTATTCTATCGTTCCATATATACAGTCATTTCGTATTAATGGGGGAATCGTTAAGCGGAAAAATGTCGGTGACCAAAAATTCGAACACACTTTTCATCAAGAATTAGAGTAAATATAAAGAGTACATTATCGAAATACAAGTCAACTTTCGTCTATTATTATAGGAAGAATATCAATGTTTATTATTACACTGTATTAAATCGTATTGTTAATTCCAATACACCATATTTAAAAAAATATTTATTTTAATTTGCAAATATTTCAAAATTAACGGAGTGTAACACTACTCTTCATTTTGAAACTATCAGAGCTGTGCTTAAAAACATTTTGCCATTTAATTTAGAAACAAAATTGTATAAGGCAGCGGCGAAACTAGAACTAGGCGAGAGAGTGGTAGCCCCGGGCCCAGCCCAGATTGGGGCGCAGAATTGGAGCTTAATTGAATTTGAAAAAGATAAAATTTGTCAATTTTCTTTTATCGAAAACCAATGGAAATTTGGTGGTTCACAACCACTGGTTTTTTGAAACGTTGAATAGTGTTCAACTTGAAAATATCAACGATAAGGTAATGTTAATAACAAATGTCGGTGCAACATAAAAAGCCTTAACCTAACTTAATCAATTTGTTGAAAGTGGATGATATGTTACATGCTTATTGTCCTTAATAATTATATTTAAAAAATTCTGTTTAAATACTGATAAAGCGTTATTGGTATAACTACCGACACACATATTTTCAAAAGTTCTTTTGCTCGTGATAGCGATTTTTTGGAGATACAAGTTTTGAATTACGTAAGTGGCATATTTTTTTACAGCCTCGGGCGCCATAACTTCTCGTTTCGCCCCTGATTTAAATTATTAATGCAGTTACATTACTGGAAAGATTTTTTACAATACTTCCATAGAGGTACAGTATTTTATATGGACTACAGGAGCGGAAGATATGTAAAAATATTAATTTAAGTTCGTTGGCCAGAGCCACTCTAGAAACACATTTAATAAATTTAAAAATGCAATGAATAATGAGTGTAAAAATAATATAATATGCGACGATGTGGGAACATATAAAATCTACATTAATATTAATTTATATGTAGGTATAAGACGAGTTACTTATCTGAAATCCATTCCTGCAAAAAATATGTTTTCCTGGTTCGAAAAAAATATTCATAAACTTACAAAAATATAATATAAAATAAACAAAATTACAATTACCCTGGGAGGGAACCGAACATCGGTCCATTCCACTACCGAGAAATACAAGCGAGATGTGGAAATTGCAGTTTAAAGATATTTTAAGTTCTTCATTAATACTGGTGTGTTACAAAGTTCACCAGGAGTAAATATTTTTGAAATAAAATGAAATATTAGTACTTAAATTTAATGTTAAGAGTGTATAATATGAAAGTACATCAAAATACGTTATAATGTTATGTTATAGTACCTACCCGCCACTAGACTTTGTTTTGAGTTGACGTTTCGAAAATGGCAACACTGCACCGCTGAAAGGAATTTTGTCTATGGCACTTTCCGGTAGCTCATGGAATTAAATATCAAAAATGTGACTTTAAATTTAGAAAGGAAGGGTGAGAATAATTTGATATATTACGCTGTACCATGTTTTTTAAGAGTTTATATTATTGTATTTGTGTGTTTACAGGATGTAAAAATCCCTTCCTACTCCGCCCTTCGTGATACGGAGGTGTATTGTTTTGGTTAACGGTCATCACAAGACAAGAGAATGTGATGGCAATAACAATTTCGTGAAGGATTACTCATGAAACAGAGCACGATGAGAATACGATTAGGTTCCATCTGCTCAATCTGATTTTTACAACATGACAACATAATAATTTCTACGCTTCATCAGAAACTACGCAAATAAGCAAGTAATCTAAATTTTGTGACGTTTTGCGGTTGACGGAGTCATCAAGTGAATAAGACAGGGTGACTCAAACCATTAAAAACTGAATTTAAATTGTGGATTGCTCATGTAGAGCAAAGGTTCTTTGTGTCTTACCAGTTGTATAATTTTGAAGAAGTCAAAAATGTGTATTCTCACATCTCAGACCTGCCTTGTTTTTTGCCTAATTTTGATGAATACAATTCGTTGAAATCTTTTGATGAAGTAACGCAGTTGTAATATTATTTTGTCCTATAATACCTTGTCGATGTTAAATTTTTTTCTGCTATTTATGATCAATCTTCATATGATAAAAACTTCTATTTTATTATTTTTTTCTTGAGAATGATTACTGAAGTGGATGGGAGACAGTATGGCAAATTCTGTGCATTGGATCCACGTATGGAAAATCTAATAAAAAAGTCTGTGAAAGTGAAAGTTGTTCCCATGTAATCCCCACCCTTTTCTCCCACCCCTTACCTGATACTCTGTCCCACTCTGATATACTCTTGCTCTGTCTTCTTTATCTCATATTTAAATATCTGCACTTGGGTTAGTCAATATACTATTTTGTTCTGTAGAATGTTGGATCCAACTGAAACTAGTTGACTTTAGTATATATGCATAATAAAGTGGTTTAAAACAAAAATATTGTTTAATTTAACAATAATGTCGAGCCACAACGTGTTTGCTTTCTTTCAAAAAGTATATAAAAATGATACGAAATCTTCTAAATCTAAACTAAATAAATATATTATAAAGCTTTAAAAAAATTCAGTTCAAAGTTCATTGTCTTGGTCACCATCTCGCTGGTATTTACCGGAATTGTTGTTCTTAATAAAAGATGTATGAATTTTGTCAAGAGTTGACGTGAGTTGGTTCCTCGAAAGCCAGGTATCTATTTATATCAAATTATACCGAAGCAGTTATTGATTTTGAACATTCCTCCGATCGACCATTTCTTTGGTGTAGAAAAATGTTATCAATATGAAAAGCCTTCGTTATGAAACCGAAAAGTGTCGGAGAATTTCTAGAATGTTCGCGTAACTGTTTTGAATATGAACAGCATAATTGACCCAAAAATGAAATAAAATCTTTTAATACGGTGTTTTTTTTATATTTCAAATAATATGTGTATAATAAGATCAATCCCTCAATACAATTGTACAAAGTTCATATATTTAATAAATTGCATGTCTATAGCATGTAATAAATTATTAACGAGCAGCCAAACAAGAATTTAGTTTTCCACATTTTTTTTTGATTGGCTGTGAACACAGTGCTGCCAACGAAATATATTAAATTGTGTCCTGCTTTTGTCATATTGTCATATCTGCTGTCAAAGTTGGAAATTTTGTTTTCCAGAGAGAAGTATGATATCTTTTAGTTTTATTAGTTTGGTTCTTTATTAGCAGAATAAAGATATATTTTTAAATAAATATCAGATATCTCATTGAGACTAAGCTATTTTTATTATATTTAATGAAAAATATATAGAAATATGAGATAAATACAGGGCTTACGACCTGTCTTCGGCTGGCTTAAGTGAACACTTTATATATATATAAATATATATAAAGTTCACCAATTCTCACCCCTCAATCTTCACATTTTACAATTTTTAAAAAAAAGTTGTATATACGTATGTTAATACGTGAACTGAAATTACCCCATATTTCTATATTTTTTCATTAAATATAATCAAAAGAGCTTCGTTTCTATGAGATATCTAATATTTATTTAATAACAGTGACTTTGTAAATAAAAATCCAGTAATTCTGTGTTTTTGGATATATTCAAATATTGCTAATATATTTTTAAAGTTTTGAAGGAACTTTATTATTTCGATTCCAATCATAAAGTACATATACCAAGGGGATGAAATTTATAAACTTCCCAAAATCCAACTGTGAATGCGAAAGCAATATTTATTGTAAAACAAAAAAAAATATTAATTTCTAAAATGGTCACCCTCACCATCAATGTCATACACTATTTAAATGTCGCCTACGGAGCAATGGATACCTGTCCTTGATCTTGATAAACTTGATGACGTCAAGCTCATCGTAGAGCTCGTAAACAGAATTTACCGCTGAAACACCTGCACCGTAGAGTCCAAGTTTCTGACCAGTGCGGCTTAATTGTGATATACGCGAATTCCAGGCGAACAATTATGGTCGTGATCAACTGCGGGCGAACAATCCTCCTGGACCCAAATAATTTATAAGAATATAACAAAGCTTACAAAGCGTTGAAAAGTTCGATCCGGAGTACATAAAATAAAGTGTAAAACGCTATATTTATTATACCAATAGCGAGCACTTCCGCACAAATATATTTTGTTTTAGCAAGTAAAGAAAAAGTTGAACGAACTTTTCCTATCCCGACTTTAATGAAGAAATTACGGAAGTTGTGTGTACCAATTAAAAAGAACACCTTTTATGTCTTATTTCACAGGTAAAGAGCTTCAAGCACTCCATTTAATGTTTCTATACAATTATTAAATAAAACAATATAATATCTATATTAGTTATTTTATATTTACAATAATATACATTTTTCCATTAAAACGGAATAACAAATTAAAATATGTATTATTTTTACTAGACTAATAAAAACCACAACAAAGTTGCACCGAAAAAATTATAAAACATAAAATAATATTTTTATCATTGAAGATTATCAAAAAATCCACTAATCATTTACAATCAGGCGTGAAACAATAAACGACGATAAAAGTTTTAATAAATAATTTTATATTATATGTAATAAAGATTAAATGTATTAATTAAAAAGGTATACATATAAAATCAATTTTATCGAAAAATATTTTTGTTGCTACCGGGATTCGAACCTGAATCTCTTCCAATCCGGGGAACGTGCATTAGCCGATTATGCTATACCAACACATTGCTTTGACGACAAATTTTCTAACCTATATGTTACACTTTTCAAATTAATACATCTATCGTTCCATTATTATAAAGCCATCTTCTATATTTTTGGATATTTATTCGGATTGGAAGAGATCCAGGTTCGAATCCTGGTAGCAACAGCAATATTTTTCGAGAAAATTGATTTTATATGTATATCTTTCTAATTAATACATTTAATTAGTATCAAGGAGAACACATTCTTATTGTGAAGTTGTAATTATTCAGAACATAGGTCTGTGATGTTACCTGGAAACCTGGAAATAGAGATCCAGGTTCGAATCCCGGTAGCGCAAAAACAATATTTTTCGACAAAATTGATTTTATATGTATATATTTATAATGAATGCATTAAATTAGCATTTAATTAGTAAGGAGAACACATTCTTATTGTGAAGTTGTAATTATTCAGAACATAGGTCTGTGATGTTTTAAATACTAATTTAATGTATTAATTATAAATATATACATATAAAATCAATTTTATCGAAAAATATTGTTTTTGCGCTACCGGGATTCGAACCTGGATCTCTATTTCCAATCCGGGGTAGTACACTACCAATTGTGTTATAACGCCAGTATTTTTCATGACAAATTTTCGAATCTATATGTTACACTTTTTCAAATTAATACATCTGTCGTTCCATTATTTAGTAATAATGTAGATGGCTTTCAAAAATAATGGAACGACAGATGTATTAATTTGAAAAAGTGTAACATATAGATTCGAAAATTTGTCATGAAAAAGACTGGCGCTATAATAGAATTGGTTGTGTACTTCTTCGGATTGGAAATAGAGATCCAGGTTCGAATCCCGGTAGCGCAAAAACAATATTTTTCGACAAAATTGATTTTATATGTATATATTTATAATTAATACATTAAATTAGTATTTAATTAGTGTTGAAAATATCACAGACCTTTGTTCTGATTAATTACAACTTCACAATAAGAATGTGTTGTCCTTAATAAGTTTTATTTTTGATTTAATATTATATTATATTTCTAATAATTTAAGAACCAACTACCACATTCACCCACCGTTGTTCAGCCTGCACACACTTGACACCGAGTGCAGTGAATTTGTGGACATATTCCACGAAAGCTTGACTAATTTTAAGAGAAATCTGTAGTCGATTATGAGATGTTGATAATTTTGTGGTAACAATTGTTCATATCACATGAAAAATACTTTTTTTAATTTAGTCTCACTGTATTTATTTAAAAAGAATATCAATTATATTAATTGCACTGTGTTCTTCTGCAAGAATAATTGTTGTTCTTTCATTGTGTCCTTTTTAATGGTACTATATATCGTACGAATACATATATATTTACCTATTTAAATTATTATGTTGAATTATTACTGTAGGTCTGAAACGGATTATCCTTAAATCATATATATATATATACTTCAATGTATTTTAGTTCGAAGAGATTTTATAATTATTGAGGTTTTAGAATCAACTGCGTTCGTTCTACACTACCCTTCGGTACGTATTATAAATTGAGATTTATCTGTTGATCCGGGATAAATGTATTAAATCCTAAAAGTTTCTCATACATAGTTACGAAATATCTCTTATAGTATAGGTTCAATATTGAATTTAATATTCCGTGCGTACGATTTTTTATGCGATTAACGTCGTACTGTGATAATATATGTAGCTATAGCTTAAAATATAACCATAAAATTGTCAAAGATCGCATCTATATCGATTTATCTATTTTCGAGTTTTCAGTAGACAGAATCTATATAGACAGGTGTATTTTTCTATATGTTTTTGCAAATATTCTTGATAGAATACATAGGGATTTACCGAAGAAATGATAAATCGGCATTAAACAATTAAAAACGCTAATAAAACGCCACACTCTTCTGTCCTGAAAAAATAACTTCTTGCCTCGTTTACTTTCATACATCTTCTCATGCACGGTCTTCGATTGTTGAAGCTTTTAACGGGGCCGTCCTTCAAAATTAGATTTATCTGATCATGCCGGGTATTTCGCAGACTCTGTTCGTGTTGTCTCACACGGCACTTATTATTTTCTGTGCCGTCCTATCCTCGCTTGTACGTTCCACATGACCAAACCATTTTAGCAACTCTTTCTTACTTCTATTGGCTATGCCACAAATAGCTTTAGATTCGCTCCTAATTTGTTCAATCCTCACTGTTCGATCTTTATAACTTATTGATGGATTGCCGGTCGCCGCGTGCGCGCACGTGAACATGACATAATAGTTCCTTTCCGTTATCTACCTGTTTCCCCCACCTATACCCAGAACATGAGATTTTTTTGGTTTTTGTTATCTATGGTTTGGACGAGTTGAAGTTGAAGTTTGAGAGTAATCGTTTACCATTGGGTGCGTTATTTCAGCCGTATGGAAACGAATTGTTGGCCCGTGTTAATTATCGTTCTGCTGTGTGGAGTTGATAGTGTATTGAATGTGTGTAATCGGTTTCTCGCTACCGTGCGTACCGTGCTTGTTGTGTCATATTTCGCTCTATCAACGGAGTATGAGTTTCGGGCGGATCAATGGAGCCAGAATACTTGTGGATCCAATGAAAGAAGAAAATTCAGATACTTATAGGAGAATTTCCAAGGTGGGTCGTGTTTCTTCCTGCCCCCCTATTCTCTATTCCTGTCCCTCTACCAAATTCCTTCTGCCTTTCCTACAGCCCGTATTTTTCCAACCCCTTGTTAAAACATCCACTATAACGTAAATTGATTTCTCATACATGCGTCTAAATAAAGAAAAATAAGTAATTAAAACAATAAAATTTCAATGAGATATTCACATAAGTATCAGTTTTCGCATATTGATGCAGGAAAATATTGCTGGAAACTGGTAATCTGAAAGTAAGAGAGCATGTTGACTGAATAAGCTGGGGAAATGGTTTGGCCAGTCTATTGTAAAGATTTTCCGCAGTATATAAGGTGACGATCTCGTCCGTTGAACGAATAAGGCACGAGATTAGAAGGATAATTTAATTTTAAAGCCTCTCGAGTCTGTCCAGTCGCAGCGGCAACAAGACTCTAATAATGAGTGAAGTTTTGAACATTCATTTGAATAAACGTCGCGAGGAGCAGCAGCCGTACATAAGAAGAAACTTCATCCCCCACCTGTTTCATTGTTATCTTTTATGTTCCTGCATTCTTTACAATTACGTCTTGTAAAGTGTCTTTTGTAAATGACACCCCCAAGGCAGATATCGCGGGGGAGGCGCGAGGGCGCGTTCTGCCCTCGCCGGGGGACGGAGCCGGAGCCGGAGCCTGGCTATCTCCGCCAACTCGCGACCAACTTTCCCCACAAATCTCCACAAGAGAGTACTCTCCATTAAACTGTGCTATACTCTTCTCTGCATACGAGACGACGACATGGAAATGACCTTTGAAGAATTTACTTTGAGTTACGTCTTCAGTAGTAGACGCGCCGTAATAATTGGATTATTTAAACGGAATACATGTTTGTAATTAAACAAGTACAACATACTACAACATTTATATCGCACAGAATTGAGAGGTCGCCGAAGTGACGCCAATAAAATTCCCAAGACTTCGCCTGTACCCAGCAATGGATGTCGTTAGAATTTTATGGAATAGTTCAGTTGTACGCCAGCCCTGACGAAGATACGTTAGTATCGAAGTTAGATATAAATACAATTTAGATAGATTTCGGCTAACAATAACTGTAATTTTATGATAAAATAACGTCTAACTGAAGCCTGTTGCTCCCTGCGCAATAAAATGGTGAGAAAAATATAAATGAATTGAACGTGTTATTTGCAACTGAAATAACAAGTAAAGTACATTCTCGATTCTGTCGCCACAGTGTCCTTAGAAATAACATATTTATGTATTTCATCATTTCTTCTGACTTCATCATCATCTTCGCCAGTTGAGAGAAGTGGAGATCGGCGAACCGCCCTTATTTTTTTGTGGCTGTACGCAACAACATTAAAAATATTATTTTAATTTTTGTAACGTAACATTTCAATTTATTATCAATTGGATAGCTTTTATATGAAAAATGATTATTCCAACATATTTATTATCAATGACTTATTTCGTTTAGCTTCACTACAAAACTCACTTTTTTAACCGTAAATTTCGTAGATATCGTAATCGTTATTGTAATCATTAACAAATTCGGTTAGATCAGATTATTATTAATAATTACAATCTTAGGTTAGGTTAGGCTAGGTTAAGTTCCATAACATAATTATTAACAAACGATAGGTGATGAATAGCTATCCGGAGTAGTTATATATATGTTAGGTTGCTCATTGTAATAAATTTGTTTATGTAAACACCTTCAATAGCTGGTTCCCAGGTTTCTGATATATGAACTGCGCTAACTTCTTTAACACTTCCCAAACCGTTCAGTGACACAGGTCTACCATCATAATTAAACCTGTAATATTTCGGTAAATACATGCAGCATAAAATTCATATTTTAAATAATCCCAAAGGGCTCAGGAATGACTAGTGAAAAACCAATTATGAAAAGGGAATCGTACAAAAAATTTTTTTTTTCCATTCAATCCGTTGTATAATTAATACGTTGGTAAAAATACAATTTGTGACATGAAAGACAGAGATCACACACTATTTTCACTGTGAAAAGAACAACAAACATACAAATATAATTGTCTCTTTCTCATTAATTAAATGAAGAGAGATAAGAAAAAAGGACACATTGTATAGGACTTAATGAATGCTCTAAATTATGTTATTAATCATTTTTTCAAAATTGAATTATCAATATTTAGAATAAATTTGTGCAATTTAACATTTTTTATAACTGTTATTTACGGTAACACAAGTTGACAGCATGGCTGCGTTCGGATATTTTATATCCTGGTATGATTAAGGTTAATTTTGGTGTCTTTTTGGTCGAATGTTGTTGTTCTTTTAGCTGGGTTGTCTTCATTAGATTACGACCGACCGAAGAGCGCACTGGTGGTTTATTTGGACCGCTGGACTGGTCGAAGCACGGGATGTAATAAGAATGACGCCTGTCGGTTACCGGCTTCTTAGCTTCCGAAAAAAGGGCGGCAATACTCACACACACACACATGTACATTATTATAAACCATGAAACTTAGTGGTGCTAATCGAAGTAATAAGGCGCGTAAACAACGAGGGTATTACAATAGGGTGACAAAGCCATTGACAAACTGGTATTTTCATCATGTGCATATCAATTATTACGCGTGTGATTGAATATTAGAAAAATCACTGTAAATGTTAGAAAGATCACTGTAAATGTTAGAATGATCACTGTAAATGTTAGAATGATCACTGTAAATGTTAGAAAGATCACTATAATGTTAGAATGATCACGGTAAATGTTAGAATGATCACTGTAAATGTTAGAAAGATCACTATAATGTTAGAATGATCACGGTAAATGTGAGACAATTTAATTTGAGTGCAGTGTATTTTACATTTATAACTATTTTTACTTTTTCATCAAAATTAAAGTGCATTTAATTACCACCGTTGACACAACATTGACTTTGTTAGTACATATATAATATGTACGTATATTATATATTTATAGTTTTTATTTTCAAATTTAAAATACAATAAATTTTTCACATTATTTAAAACGTAATCAATACTTTTTATGAATGTAAAGAGTTCCCATTTGGATTGGCTTTTTATTATTTAGTTTATTTATTAAATTTTTAACATAGTGCATAGATAAGCACTCCTGCGTTTGAACTACTATAAACAAGTTTAAAGTATTTTCTTTTACTAAAACTAATCTTTTACATATTTGGTCAGTTTTATTTTAAATATGAATTAAATATATTAATTAGAAAGATATACATATAAAATCAATTCTATCGAAAAATATTGTTGTTGCGCCACCGGGATTCGAACCTGGATCTCTTTCCTAACCGGGGAAGGTGCATTATCCAACTATGCTACAGCGACAATTTTCGAACCTATATGCTACCTTTATGATATTAATACATTTAATCGTTCCATAATTTGAAAGAGCATCTACGTTATTTTTACAGAATCTCAAATACCTTTGAGTAAACTGATAGCAGACGCCAGAATTATCAATTCATTTTTATTAAATTTTGGACACATTGATACAACTTCACAATAAGAATGTGTTCTCCTAATAGTTTCATTTTAAATCTATTCAATTTCTCCTCCTTCCTTATGTTTTCTGGCATTTCATTAAAAATCTTCATCGCACTATACATCATCGATTTCTGAGATTTGGCCTTCTTACTGAATGGCAGTCTCAGTCTATCCCCTCCTCTAGTACGATGCTCGTGCTCATGTTGATTTGCATCAATTTTTCGTGTGAATTCCGCTGATATTTTCTTGTTGATGGTTTTGTAAATAAATACCATTATATTAAAATATATTTTCTATTTAAAGGTAATCATATTGAGATCTTCCAGCATTGCACTGACAAGTATTATTCTCAAAGCTTTATTTTGCAACACTGACAATTGTTGCATTTCTTCTTCGTCAGCCAAAACCAAAATGCTGCTGCAGCAGTTGATGTGAGGAACAATAACAGAGTTGTATACTATTTTACAAGACTCGGTACTAATAAGTCTTGTGATCCTTCGCAGAAGTGAGATTTTCATAGCAATATTTTTAGTCACGTATTTTGTATTTTGCGATAAATTTAATTTTGAATCACAAATATTTTATTTCTGTCACATTCTTCAGACTTTCGCCGTCTATGATAATTGTTGGTATGATTGGTATTCTTTTTATTTTCAATGTTCAAGAATTTAGTTTTAAATATGAATTAAATATATTAATTATAAAGATATACATATAAAATCAATTTCATCGAAAAATATTGTTGTTGCGCTACCGGGATTCGAACCTGGATCTCTTCCCTAACCGGGGGAGTTGCTTTATCCAACTAAGCTACAGCGGCATTATTTTTATTGTCGCTAAAGATCCAGGTTCGAATCCCGGTAGCGCAACAAAAATATTTTTAGATAAAATTGATTTTATATGTATATATTTATAATTAATATATTTAATTCATATTTAAAATATCACAGACCTATGTTCTGAATAATTACAACTTCACAATAAGAATGTGTTCTCCTAAAAAAAATAAAAAAATTAGTTTAATTTATTTTTCTTTAGCCATATTGCTATATTATTTGCTATATTACTTGTATTGTATATAAAACTTTTAAAATTATGTTTATATTTCCCTTGTCTCGTAAGGAAGGACAAAGGGCTTGCCGTTTTAATTTTTATCGGATCAGTGCACACCAAAAGTTGGGTCAACAATGGTCCCCTCTCTGATGAAAGGTTAAGTTTACCGGTTTCAGATGAGATACCATCACCCTGCAAACTTCGCTGTGTACGACACTGAATTCAATAAATACTGGTGTTAAAGTGGCGGAAAATTTACGTAAAATCCAATCTTACATGCCTAAATATTTTCTCCTAAACAGTGGCGTAGCAACAAATTACCGGGTCTCCAAGTAAACACGTATATCGTGTTAACCCTAGGGCCTCAAGCTCTGGGCCTTTCACAACCCCAAGGACATATCTCATTTTATTTCATTAAATATGATAATGAATTAAATTAATATTTTGACTATTAGGTATATATCTTTAATTATGAATTAAATATATTAATTATAAAGATATACATATAAAATCAATTTTATCGAAAAATATTGTTGTTGCGCCACCGGGATTCGAACCTGGATCTCTTTCCTAACCGGAGAAGGTGCTTTATCCAACTAAGCTACAGCGACATTATTTTTAGCGACAATTTTCGACCCTATATGTTACCTTTTTGATATTAATACATTTAATTGTTCCATCATTTGACAGAGCTATCTACCTTATTTTTACAGAATCTCAAATACCTTTGAGTATTGTATATTGTATATTTGTAGCTTAGTTGGATAAAGCACCTTCCCCGGTTAGGAAAGAGATCCAGGTTCGAATCCCGGTGGCGCAACAACAATATTTTTCGATAAAATTGATTTTATATGTATATCTTTATAATTAATATATTTAATTCATATTTAAAATATCACAGACCTATGTTCTGAATAATTACAACTTCACAATAAGAATGTGTTCTCCTAAATATATCTTTAAAATAGTTAATATGACAATATTACTGTAGATGTTCAAAGGCTACTCATTTATTCGCAATTAATAAAAATAATAATGGATAATTTGTATAGTGCCATTTCAAAACTAAAACTTTCACCACTCAAGGGCGCTTTACACATAAATTGTTAATAGTTCTACAATTATCTTTGTTTTTAAAATTAAAAATTATTATTTTCACTTATGGAAATGACTTTTTGAAAAGGTGCGTTTTTAGTTTCTTCTTAAATAAAATCTCTGATGCACTGTTTCTTATGATGAAGGGCAAAGAGTTCCACGCTTTTCCGTTCTACAACCTTTCCTGCAGCTGACGTAGACGCTGACCTGAGAGTTTGACATCTACCATTCAAATTGTCTGGGATACAAAGTTCTTGAAGATACAGAGGCGCCATGTTGTGTATCGCCTTGTACATCAACCAGCACAATTCAATGTAGCCGATGTAGAAGGGATGTTATATGAGAGAATTTGGAAACTCCATATATTATTCGTGCAGCCGCATTTAGAATAGATTGTAATCTATTCAGGTGAAAAATTGGCAGGCCAGCATATATGGTGTTACAATAGTCCACACGTGATACCAAGAGGAATCTTCGAATACTTTTAATCTGTCTCAGTTTTACTGATTTGGGTATTCGTTGAAAGATCGTAGCTAAGATGTTTAAACCTGCGCTCTAATTATCGCGACTGTTGAACCTTGAAGTGAATCTTGGCCTTTCTGGAGCCCGGGCCACCAAACTGCTGCCCAGGCGGTAGCTACGCCACTGCTCATAATACCTCGAGTGTCGGCACCTGTCGAATTATTCGAAATCTTAATACCCTGGTGGGAAACTATTCATTAATGTTAATACCCGTGTATCGAACATCACATACAATAGACCGAGGTCTGTAAACTAAACCTCCGTAGCACGTCTACAGCTTAAGTGGGTACTTATTTTCGTAAAATATTTTCACTATTATATGTTAAACTTGATGAAAATATCGCTGTATTTTATGAAAGAAAGTTTTTTTTTTAAAGAATGTTACAATTTGATTGAGTAAACAGCGACTAAGCCACACACCAGTAAACGAATAGACATGATATAAAGTGTACATGTTGGTGAGGGGTTTGGAACATTATTTGCGGGACGAGGGGCATTCTACACACATTCATTGGTGGAAATATAAATTCGATAGATTCATACGAGTATTTATGCAACAGTAAAAATATTTATTAAATTAAAAATTAAATCTTTGTATAAACAAAACGTATTTTTTACATTAATGCATATTAAATTGTCAGCGTTTAAATTTTCGTTCGAATTACGAAGTGTGCTAGGGTTACCGAAAAACAATTATTTTTTGTTAAGGAGAACACATTCTAATTGCGAAGTTGTAATTATTCAGAATGATGTTTTAAATACTAATTTAATGTATTAATTACAAATATATACATATAAAATCAGTTTTGTCGAAAAATATTGTTTTTGCCCTACCGGAATACGAACCTGGATCTCTATTTCCAATCCGGGGAAGTACACTACCAATTGTATTATAGCGCCAGTATTTTTCATGACAAATTTTTTCGAACCTATATGTTACACTTTTTCAAATTAATACATCTGTCGTTCCATTATCCCGGTAGCGCAAAAACAATATTTTTCGACAAAATTGATTTTATATGTATATATTTTTAATTAATACATTAAATTAGTATTTAAAATTATTTTTTGTATTATATACTATGTCTGTGTAACAATTTCTAGATATTTTGTTTTAAAGAATTTATTTTATGTACGTTTGCTATTTATTTTATAGATAATATGATGATAAAGACTAGAATATGCCCGCGGATAAGCGTCTTTAGAAAACGCAATACTGCAAGATGCAAGATGCACCCATCATCGGAACCCGGAACGTAAATTGAAAGAATCTAATTGCATTAAAATTAATTAATTTGCCTACTTATAACATTCAAAATGTTATGTATAAAAAATAAAATTATATTTTGTAATACATTAAATTAGGTATTCCTATTCGCTTATGAGTTGGAAGTTGGAGAACCAAAAAAAAAATCACGCGGGTGATTCTTCAAAATCAAAATTAAAATTTTGGAACAAAGAATTTGCGTTAGTTCATGTCTATCTATTTTGATGGTCTATGGGCGAAAAATAAATAATTTTGTTCTCTACACACTACCGAGATTCGTTTCAAGCGCTCGTTTGCAAAACAAACAAAGTAAGCCTATGCACGTATTCAGTATTTACCAATACTAACTCACACACTTGAGCACACACACTTGTTAAAGAAAATCGCACGTGACTACTGTAAACATTACTGAAAACGTGGGTCTTGTACACTGCCAAGCGGCACAGGTACGAACTAACCTAATGCGCTGACGCTCTATTTCATTTTCGTCGTGTCTTCGGGAGAGAGAGAGAGAGAGAGGGAGAGAGAAAAAGTATCAGGCTGTCTAATAGTCAACAGAAAAGTTGGCATAGCAATGATGTTCATTAAATTACCTATTGTGAGCACTGACCCTTTGTTTTGTCACTTTCACGTGACTCGCAATTCTTTTATAATAACAGGTTGTCTCACAAGTCTTCTATATTTGCGCAAACTAGCGATACTTTAATTCTTTTGCATACATACTAAAAATATCTTTAGTTTTCGCATTAAAAAAAAACACACACACAGATAACCTGATACATCCTGAACGCGACATTATAAATGATGAAATTTTTTAATGTCTACTAACGAGACGTGTCTCTTTTAATTAAGCACATCTTCCTGAATAAATTCTACACCTGTGTGGCAACACCGGCTTGAAAATTATATTATAGTCTTAACCGACAAAGTTACCCAGGTTAAAAACCTTTCTCATTATCCTCATTATGTGTAATATGGTTGGTGTGCTGAGGACAATGGGTGGGGCGGGCGCGCGGCGCGGTGAGGACAATGGGCTCCCCCCCCCTCAGGTGACCCTGCGTGACAGATCATATCTCACCGGACTTTTGAACTGCATTAACAAAAACTAAATTCACGTTTATACGCAACTAGCCATTTTTAAAATCGTCTGATTGTACAATGCAAAGTATTCCGAATGTTTAAATAATTCCTGCAGTTCTTTTTGTTTATAATTCGGCAGACTTTCTAGTGAGAAGAGCCGTAGCCAACATTTTCATAAAGCCTAAAAAATTTATTGATTAAAAAGTTGATTTTTGGCAGAATTTTGATTGTTGAAGACCATATCAAATAGTTGAAATACTTAAACAAGTGATTGCAAGATGTCTGGTAAGTATGATGGATGTGGTAATGATGTTTCATAGGCCAACAAGCATCCACAGCGTAGAATAAATTTCGTAAAGGTGATTTTATTAGTTTTAATTAGTTCGTGCGGCACCCATTTATCGAGCTTTTTTGTTTTCTTAGCTATTTTAAGTGGTCCAGAACTGTCGGATGACTAACATCTAACTTTTGTGCAATCTCTCGAACTGTAGATTCTGATTCAACTGACGCGTTTAGTCCGTCTCTTGTCTCTAGCACGAATTTTTTGGAATCACCATTTTATGTCTCTTAATAGTATCCACACCAAATGCAACGCTTAGTTTACGAGCAGTTTCTGCCGCTTTACCACCTGTTTTTAACTCATCCAATTTTTTTTTCGTATTTGCTTCTTTTCCATCTTTATTCAAAATCCCAATTTGAAGTCGATGTTACAAAAAATACAAGCCGAAAAATCCATTGTATCGCGCAGAATTACTCGCCGCGGAGGCGCCATATCATTGTTACGATAAAACACGTGTCAATAATTTAAAGGTGCAATCATCGGCGTGGCGCCAAAAAACCTGTGGGATAAATATCAGAAAAATAAAGACGTCGCCGTGTAGGTACTCGCAAATATGACTATATGCATTTTTATGAATTTGAATAAAAACAGAGTATTCTGCTGGCGGAAGACATTCTCGATTTTGCCGCCGCAGTGTGCCTATATTGAACATATTTTTTGTTTCATTTCTTTCATCATCATCATCATCGCCGGTTGAGAGAAGCTGAGATCGACGAACCACCCTTGTCTGCGTTCTTGTTTCCCGTACGAAACATCCATTTTAAAATGATATCAACCGAATAGAATAAGTGTGAACTTGTTGACGTTTGCAATGTATGTATATTATTCACGACAGCGTAGAATTATAACCTTACATTGTAATGTACTCGTACTGGTTTGAATTTAACCCCGCTCGTAAGAAAATGGATTCCGTCAAATTTGAGATACGGACGATCATTAAGTCTCCTGTTAAACTTGTTTGTAGAAGATGTTACATTATAAACGCTGTAGCGAAAATTTATGGAAATAATGTGCCAAATAAAACCGTTTCGCACGAGCGTGTTAATCGTTGTTCCGTTAGCGGAGAGAAAACGTTAAAGACGACAGTAGTTGTGGAAGACTGGCCACTTTAATCACAATAATGGTGCGCGCACACGATAAATCAGAATGTTGACACGTTTGTAAGACCCATTGAAACAAAAAAAAAAAAAATTCAGTCAGCTGTCATCAGTATGGGTGCTAAAACGCAATAAGCGTGAAAATCAATTTTTAAACTAATCTAATTCTGATACCTAAGCTATTTTCGACAGGATTTTCACTGGTGACGAAACTAGAATCAACGAGTATAAAAAATAAAGTAGATAATTGGATTTGTTAGCTATTTATTAAAATTATGTGAAAACTTTTAAAATACCGCATTATGTGCATAATTTTGAAAAATTACTTCTAACAATGGAAGAACTACAATCCCAATATATTCGAACTGAGATTATTAAGAAATTTCTTAAATTGTAATTTATTTTTATTTCTTAGATATTTGCAAAAATACATTTTATATTAATAATTATATAAAATACTTTGTTTAAACCACGATTTATTAATAATTCTACATGTTTCGATACTTGTGGTATCTTCTTCAGGAAACAATGTATACTGAAATTAAAAAATACAAGCATAGATAAAAAAAAACTATAAAATGGTGAATAAGTAAGAATTAATATGAAAACATATTTAAAAGGTGACCATTTGCAAAGAGTTATTTATAATATTAAGCTTGCTATATATATATTTTTTTTATTTCTGAAATTTCAAATTTATCTAACTGTAAACCCCTAGTGTGGTATAATTTCTAAACCCTTATTAATATCAAAGGAATGGTTTGTTTCCAAAAGATGATTGGAAAATTCTGAATAGTTATTGTTATTTAGGCATCGCAATATGCAGAATAATTAGTAAATAGTGATTTAAACAGAGTATTTTGTATATTTATTAATTTATGTTTATTTTTATACAATAATTTTCATGTTACACTTCTTTTGAAAGCAAATACTTGTGCAAAGAAGTGGAAATATAAAGATAAAATCTATGGCAATATAATCAACTATATGATAGTAAATAATTTTGCATTAATTGCAGTAATTCCACAGTCGAACAATTCAATTGCCAATGTAAAATAAAATTACCATTTGAAAGAATGTAATTAATTAATGAATCTCCTAAAAGATATCAATTAGGTTTTATCTAATGAACCGGAACGAATGATAATATCCGAAATTTTACACTAATTTTTCAACAATTTTACAATACAAAATTACATATACCGCGTTCAACTCCACTAGGGTATAATATTTTAGGGGACATAATTTTTTCAAACTCATATTTTACATATTTAAATTATAAATCGAAAATGTTCAAGCTGCATGCGCCTAATCTCAACCACGTCAAAGATATAAGTATTTAAAAATTGTCGTAATTATGCAATTATTTCGATTAATTGAATTATTTTATTAATTCGAAATTATATACTAAATACAAACAATGAAAATTCATCGAATATCCAGATTATTTTTTGTAAGATGATTTAGGGCTTAAAACAGTAATGGGTCGATTTCGGAAATATTTATTTTGAAGTTCGTAGGCTTAGAGCTTAACACGATTTATGCCGTAATGTTATATGTAACGGTACAGAATTTGTACACATTCCTTGAACATTTTCGACTCGTAACTAAGTAGCTTACATCCTAGACCAATGGGTAAAAATATCCAGACGAAAAGTTTCGATGCACACAGAGAAATAATCGGAGCAGCAGGATTGACATGGCAAAGATTGGCAGGGGATCGAAGAAGGTGGCAGAATCATGGAGACTTGTCTCCAATTTTGAATCACAGTGTGCGCGTAAAAAATATGTTGTGCACATAGGCCATGAAATAAAATGTACGTATAGGAGAGGGGTTTGGAACATTAGTTGCGGGACGAGGGGCATTCTACACAAATCCGATAGTTTTCCGAAAAACGGACTAATTTACCATTTTTAAGTAATAAAATAACTAGTCAGTGTGAACTTCAATCAACCAATCAAACAAAATTAGCATATTTAATTAATTATAATTTATTTTAAAGAGAACACATTATTATTGTGAAGTTGTATTTTTTCAGTATGTAGTTCTGTGATATTTTAATACAAATAAAATCAATTTCATCAAAAAATATTGTTGTTGCGCCACCGGTATTCGAATTTGAATCTCTTTCCAAGCTGGGGAAGTTGCATTATCCAACTATGCTACAGCGACACTATTTTTGAACCTATATGTTACCTTTTTCAAATTAATACATTAATCGTTCAATTATTTGAAAGAGCCATCTACTTTGTTTTTACGGAATCTCAAATACCTTTGAGTAAACCGATAGCAGACGCCAGAATTAACCGTTGATAAATTGATAAAACTTATATATTATTAGGAGAACACATTTTTATTGTGAAGTTGTAATTATTCAGAACATAGGTCTGTGATATTTTAAATATTAATTAAATGTATTAATAAGAAAGATATACATATAAAATCAATTTTATCAAAAAATATTGTTGTTGCGCCACCGGAATTCGAATCTGGATCTCTTTCCAAACCGGGGAAGGTGCATTATCCAACTATGCTACAGCGACATTATTTTTAACGACAAATTTTTCGAAAACCTCGTAAAAGCTACCACAAAATAGAATAAGAGATGTATCAATTTGAAATAGTTGCAACATGTAAGTTCGAAAATTTGTTGTCAATTTATTAGGCTGACATGGTATAATGATAAAATCTTTTTAATTGATGTATTTCATTTGTATTAGAAATATAATTTAAGTTATACGACCCGGTTGCTACAAAATCGAGAAAAATTGAAAATACATAATCTAACTGTACCCCAAGAATTCGCAAAAACTAAAATCACAAAACTGTTGTTAGATCGATATTACGTTCAGTTAATAGACATAATATATTTTAAAAAAGATTTATGGCTGTAGAAGTCAATTTCCGACAAAAATTAAATGACTAATATTATTCGGTTTCAATTTATTTGCCGCATCTGAAAGCGATTAATCTCATGTCAAATCGTGTGTATTTTTAAAAAATCTGTACTTGTTTGTGAATTGACAACTAATAGTTAAAACATCCGAATTTATGTTAAAAATTGTCTGCTTCAATCTTGATTCTAACATTTTCATAGATTGGTGACATTTGTTTAAAAATATACTTCGATAAATATTAAAAACGATATCTAGATTCTAATTGAAATAATTTGATATTAAAAAGTTAAGATGATATTACTGTAGGAATCGCTAGTTAATAATATTGTATTTCTCGTGATAAATTTCCAGCCATTCATTAGTCATTAAACAATTAAAACAAGTGTCAAAACACAAATTAAATGATAAATTAGTTTACTTAGAGCACTCGGCGCCAAAGAACTTGGTAAGGTAATACAAATGTAATTTTTTGTTGGCATTTCGGTTTCGCTCACAAAATAATACGCAAAGAAAGTATTAAAATGTATTTTTATATATGTGTAAAAAGAATCATATGTTTTCATTTAGTTCTTCTATATAAGTGTCTGGTAAATTGAGAAGTAATTTTTTTAACAGTGCAAAATAATTATTTTATTGAAATACCTAGGCTTGAGATCATGACGGATAAGCCAGCACCTTGACCATTAATTAATTTTATTTATTTATTTATTTATTAGATGACATACATATTTTTGTTCTAACAGAGGTGAATATATTATAACATAATAAACATAAGACAATTAATACTCGTAGTTTATTATGTGAGATGGAGTAGACTTCACCTCTGATATATACAGCGTTGTCCTGGCTACTTTGCTAGTACTTTGTCTGTGTTAAAGTAGCCAGTTTTTTTTCGTGCTGTTGTGGTGTTATTTAAATCATCGACAGGAATAAAAAAAGAAATAAAAAAAATATGTAGTGGGAGTGTTGTGTGAATTATTAGTGTAGGTATTGTATAAATTATATTAGAATGCTGAATAGCCATGCTTCTGATTCATCTCTACCTGATTGGATCATATATGATCTCATTCAATGGTTTTTTTTAACCCTTACGTAACCCTTACACAGATCTAATGCTCGAGCTGACGCCCGCATCGTTTGATTGAGTATGATGAGTACTTTGCTATATCTATCAATATTTAAAGTATGATAACAAATATTTTACATCCATTAAAACCGGTGAAAACATTTAAAATGCTTAAATTAATTTAATTACGCATTCCTCACGGTAACACAAGTTGACATTACGGTTGCGGACGAGTATTTTCTATCATGGTATGTTGAGGGTTAACATCATCTGTTATTTAATATCCGAGAGCTTATCGAATGGGATGTCGCGATGTTAGTTATTATTAACTACTCTAAACATCGCAAATAAGAAAACTTTGTATATATATTAATATTAAAATAATTTTATTTCTAAATAATATGAAAAACATTTTGTTTAAACCATTATTTATTGATAAAATAAAATGTTTCCATACCTATGATATCTTCTTCAGGAAACAATGTATATTAAAATAAAAAATGCAAGCGTAGATAAAACAAATTTAAAAATTGACTATTTGCAAAAAGGATTTGGTTATTTATAATATTTAATTTGCTATAAATACTTTTTATTATTTTTAAAATACTATGCTTGCATTTTTTATTTTAGAGTACATTGTTTTCTGAAGATGGTACCATAGGTATCGAAACAATGTTCATTTATCAATACATAGTGGTTTAAACAAAATGATTTATATAATATGTCACTGCAAGTAATTTTGCTAATATTGAAGAAGAAATGTTATTTATTTTAATTTTATTTATTTATGAAACGAATTACCAAGCAAAAGAAGAATTATTTATATTTATTATCTATGCTTGTCACGGGCCATAAACAAATAAATGACTACTAACTAAATTCATTGAATTAATTTGACTAATAATAGCGACTGTATTATAGTACGTGATGCATTGTTGGGTTGCTGCTTTAGACTTCCTCTGTGCTGAGTGCACTTCCGCCATGTTCTTTAGTGTTGATATACCAACTCGTAGCCGTTGTTCAAGGTAAGGCAGGAAGCTTCACAAACTACCGGCATGAGCAAACTTTGCTTTACATTCTGTTCGTGATCCCGCGTGTGATGGTATACGGAGGTGGCCAGCGGCCCGTGTCAGCTTTTGTCGTCTGTCAGATGTGTATTTATCATAACCAGTTTCTGCCCATCAACATTCTGATTTAACCTTCAGCAAGGGATTCGGTTTCATTCGAGACAGTGGTTTATATTACATAATACGTCATCCGCGACTGAGTTTTTTTTGGAAGCTGAAACGGCACAACTTGTGAGGTTAGGTTGGGAAGAGTGGTAGGTGTACCATAGCGATGAGAAAAAATGCTACTCTTGAATCACTGGTGTGATTGTGATTGATATCCGATAATATCAGTGATTAGAAACTGTGACTGTGATCACAGTTTCATTACTAATTCGCGTGTGCCGCACTATCATAAAAAAACCCACATAATTTACTTACACGGTGGCCCAAAAAAAGTGAGAACATTTCGAACACATGAGTTATTTCAAAACATAATATAATTAATTATAATTCTTAATATATATTTTTTTGCACAATACTTAGTTAATCAGAAATCATCTAAACACCCCATATTGCATAATCTACTGGGTTTAAATCTGGGCTATTCGGTGGCCACATGCCTGGCTCGATAAATTAACATTCTCACGACGAAGAAAGTTGATTGTATTTCTGGTTGTGTGAGATGGAGCTCCGTCCTGTTGTAATATACAGTTGTGCTGTAATGTCTAACTATACTCCAGGCTTTGTTTTGAAACACTTCGATCATTTTTCTAGCACCTCAACGTTTTTAAATTCGCAAATTTTTGATCATAATACGGTCTTCTACGGTGATTTTTGTCATTCCGGGCAACAATTTGAAAAAACCAAATTTAAACAATTAGAAAATTAATAATCAAAGATAGCGACCGCAAATTGTCGAAATAAAATGTAATATAGGTAAATAGGTAAGTAAGTTAATTAGTAACCTATTTAAGCTACTGTTGATATAGTCAAATTAATTTTGATGTAATTATATCACATTTACGTAATGTTTTTACTTTTTTTGAGCCAGCCTGTATACTATAACGCTCATTCATATATCCTTCGTTTGATCATTTTTTAAATTTAACTGATCCGAGTATGTCTATTTTTTGTGTGTATTATTCTCAAAGCTTTATTTTGCAGCACTGACAATTGTTGCATTTCTTCTTCGTTAGCCAAAACCAAAATGCTGCCGGACTAACAAGACTCGGTACTAATAAGTCTTGTGATCCTTCGCAGAAGTGAGATTTTCATAGCAATCTTTTTAGTCACGTATTTTGTATTTTGCGATATATTTAATTTTGAATCCCAAATATTTTATTTCAGTCGCTTTATTCAGACTTTCACCGTCTATGATAATTGTTGGTACGATTGGTATTCTTTTATTTTTATGTATTTAGTTTTGTTTACATTTTGTTTATTATTCTTCAGCCATATTATTATTTTGTCAGTGCTGCAGCTTCGCGAGGTGCAGTTTCTCTCATCGTCCGGTGTAATTTATAACTAATCTAAATGCAGCTTGGCGCTGACCTATTCGGCTGCGATGGCCGAGGCGTGTGAAAGGATGGAGGGTTCCGTTTCATTTTATATTTTACTCTCTTTGTCCGCACATCGCACTGTACATACATTTACAAGTGCAGAGATTAAACTGGAAATCATTTTACACAAAATAGAATTCACGAGTTAAAAGTTACTATGGATCAACTTACGAGTATATGAAAAGAAAGTGACATCAAGCAAGTAACTGAAATTATGCTGGTTCACAAGTTAACACTAGGGCTTGCAATTTACCGTCAAATTGCAATTATCGGTAAACGGTAAATAAATCTTTTTCCGTTACCGGTTTACCGGTTATGTACTGGTAAAAAAAATAAAAATAGACGTAGATTAGATGATGATTTACTAAAAACGGTATTCTAGATTAAAACGCTAGATTAAATAGCTTAAATACGCTTCAGGGGAAAAATGTCATATAAATACATACATATGAATTAAATATATTAATTAGAAAGATATACATATAAAATCAATTTTATTGAAAAATATTGTTGTTGCGCCACCGGGATTCGAACCTGGATCTCTTTCCTAACCGGGGAAGGTGCATTATCCAACTATACTACAGCGACAATATTTTTAGTGACAAATTTTCGAACCTATATGTTACCTTTTTTAAATTAATACATTTAATAGTTCCATTATTTGATCCAAAAAGAGATCCAGGTTCGAATTCCGGTGGCGCAACAACAATATTTTTCGATAAATTGATTTTGTTTGTTTAATTCATATTTAAAATATCACAGACCGTCTGTTCTGAATAATTACAACTTCACAATAAGAATGTGCTCTCATAATATATGATATCCTTTTTGTTTTTACTGATATATGGTAATGCGAGATCAGATAATCACTTATGTGTATGCCACATGGAGCTTGGTTAATTTGAATTACAACTGTATAATATTTGGTTTACCTGTCTGCGAGGAGTTAATATTATTAACTTATTAGTTTATCCATTAACTTATTGATGTATGTTAAACATACATTAGGTGTATGGATAGATACTATGTATACACCTAATATAAATTCATAATTAAAATAAAATAAACTAATATTACAACTGAACGTTTTTATTGAATTTATTAAAAAAGATTAATTTTTTGGGTATAATAATTTTTCAGAATTAAAATATGTTCTCATGAAACAAATTATATCAATACTTTCATCTTTTGGACCTGAATTTTGTACATATTTGTCTCGCAGATTATTGGTCGGTAAGTCACCAGATTTTGAAATTTTGCAATATTTACCTCGATTTTTCATGAGTTCCCAATATGATATTTCTCTCCGAATAACAGTGAAATAATTTCCGGTAATTACCTATGGTGCATTTTGGTTGATTTACCGGTTTGCAAACCGGTAATGCAAGCCCTAGTTCACACTCTTGTCTTTCCAAATTTTCATGAACGACATAATAACAACAAAAGTATGATAGATGCCTTCAAATAGTATTGCTGAAAAAATATGTTACGTATCCCGCGGACAGCACGACACATGAATGCCTAACCCTGAAAAGCCTAGTGGACAAAAGATTCTTCCAATTCCTCGGCGACATTATGCGTATGGTACAGCTTTGGACTGAAGAAGACCTAGAATAGTACCACAACGTTGAATAGATGCATCTAGAGACCCTGGAGTCATCCGTGAGGGAGACCCAGGATCGGGACTTGACGAGGTGCATGACCGATGGTCCGATTGAGGCCACTGGACTTAGATACCGCCTGCCCAGAAATGCAGACCTAATTAGTAATGGAACGAATCTTGTTTTATATAAGGAATTTATTCGGGTATGGGTGACTCGTTGGAGCTTCTTAGGTGGGTAGTTAGGCCGGCCTGTGTGGGTGAGACTCTATCTACGCACCTACCTCTCACTTTACATACCTCGTGTTTTGCAACTCCGTTAGTCTGTCCGTGTAAGTGTGACTCAATCCATTTTGTGTCTCGTTTACGTCCGAAGAGCACTGAACATCTTAATTCTTCGTTGTGCTTAAGGATAGGTGGGGAAAGAAAGGAAAAAAGATATGCAGGTTAAAATTTGGTAAACCGCGAACTGAATGCATGCATGAGGCAACAAGTCAAACGCCAAAAAAATTAATAGAATTTAATTAATTTTAAACGGCGGAATAATATCACAAAATACGCTAAAAAATTAACACCTATCTAATTCGATTTCAAGAATATTCAATTCATAGTTGCTACGACATAGCACATATCAAATGGACTTGATTTTTTGTAAGGTACATATTTGAATACTATTTATTTTTATAATCACATTGTTTTCGTTATGTTGTATTTACATTGTTTATACTTTAAAAGTATACATATTTATTTTAAATAAAACACGTCTTGATGAAGCTTGAGGTAAGCGAAACCGGTTGACGTATAATACATTTCGTGGTTTCATACAAAGTGATTGTGAATTTATTTAATATAATATGTCGAACCGCAAAGTGATTTCTTTCCACGAATATATTTATTATTATTTAAATTAATTTTTCTTAAATTAATAACGGTAATAATAATTTATGTACTTAATTTATTTAATAATTAAAACTTCAAACAATTTTTTGACGTTTCACAAGACGTTGGTTATTAAAAAAGTGTCTGTAGTGTTTCATTAATATGGAAGACACGGAAGAAGTTTGTCCTTAAACTGAGTGCGCAGGGAAACAAACGTTAGCAAAATGATAAATCGTTTCTGAGACACCCTGTATGTGATAGTATGGACAAAACTCAAGCGCACAAGTATATATTATGTGTCACTATTTTTGAGCAAATTTAAGATCATTGATATATATATATATATATATAAATGTTGATCACGAAAAGATTAACATAACAAAATAACTATTTGTATTACAAGTAAAACCGTAAACAAAACGGTTTTCCTTTTGAAACCGCCGTTCAGGGGAGCGCCAAGATAAGCTGGGATTAGCTGGTGTGCTCTCCTCAATGTTTTCTCCAAGCCCTAATTAATCACCCGCGATCGGTCTTCTGTGCCCCGGGCCGCCATCTCTCCACGCAGACCCGGCGCGAGAATTATCCCGGAATACGCCGCGTGTCATCCTTCGCCTTTCACGAACCAAAAATGCTTCGTCTTCACAACACGTGTGTCGGAGTGAGGAGCTGTCATTTTTATGATTACAAAGCGGCTGTAATTTCATATATGTGAATTAATTTAATAATTCCCGTGAATCAGCGCTTCGGCGTTAAATAATCGGCGGGGAATTTTACCGAAAATACAGTCTGACAAGTAATGGCGGATTGACGAACAAAAGCGCTGTCGTGGGTTTAATTAAAACAAAAGTGCCTTTATCATCATTCATTCATTCAACGGGCTTCATCCGACCTTCGGAGCTGGTGTAGACTACATCAAAAGCTCTCGGTAGTTCTGGCATTCGGGACAGGAATGAAAATAAGAAAATATTATGGGGATAATATACGCTTGTGAAAATACGCACACGCACAATTTTTGATATTTACAACTACGGAGATAACGTCCAGCCAAAACCAAAAAAAAAAATCCTTTCCGACACTGGCCACAAGAATCAGGCACGTTTCGTCTGTATGTAAAAGTGTGTTATTTACTTTTACAGATATGAGCAGCTACTCTTCGAGTTTCTTTAGGGTGAGAATGACGGTTGAATTATCGATTGTTGAGGGATTATAATAATTAACCCTTCCCAAACCATGCAGTAACACAGGTCTACCATCACAATTAAACCTGTGATATATCGGTAAATACATGCAACAAAAAATTCATATTTTAAATAATCCTAAAGAAATTATTAGCGCTCAGGAATGACTAGTGAAAAACCAATTATGAAAAGGGAATCGTACAAAAATAATTATTTTTTCTATTCAAACTGTTGTAAAATTAATACGTTGGTAAAAAATACCATTTGTGATAAGAAAGACGGAGATCACACACTATTTTCATAGTGAAAAGAACAACATACATACAAACATAATTATCTCCTTCATTTTATTAGTGAGAAAGAGACACAAGAAGGAAGGATACATTGTATAGGACTTAAAAAATGCTTTAAATTATGTTATTAATCATTTTTTCAAAATTGAATGCTCAATATTTAGAGTTAATTCATGCCATTAAAACTATTTAAGTTAATAAAAACATTTTTTCCAACTGTTATTTACGGTAACACGAGTTGACAGCATGGCTGCGTTCGGGTATTTTATGTCATGGTATGATAAAGGTTAATGAAAATGATTAATTATTATACCAATCGCAGAATACATTTTACTTTGAAATAAATAAACATTTATATGCCAATATTGCATTATAAGAATCTTATCGATACACCTGTTTTGAAAACCAAACAATTAATTGTAATAATTAATGTTCGATGCCACTTTTTTATTGTAGGTGTGTTTAGTAGATATGTTGGCAATCTTACGAGAATTTTACTAATAATAATACAGATTTTAATAACATAAAGGATTCTGATATTCGAGAAATTATTAATAACTAGCAGAAAACAATCGGCTAAGTCAGGTAGTGGCCGTTTCGCGACCACTGGTGCGTGCTGCGCGGTCACGGTCAGTGTTTCCGCGATTGATTTTGAAAGATAGTAGCGGCTTCGTAGCCAATTATGGCCACTCCGCGGCCACGGCCAGTGTTTCTATAAAACCTATTTTTCATAGTTGAAAATATAATTTATTATCAAAAAATCAGAGTGGTGTACCACAGTACAACATAACTTAACCAATTAAAGGAAGCAAATACCCAATCAGATGTTATCTTAAAATTATTGAAAAACTTTATGTACCACTCCGGCGGTAACACAACACTCGTCAGCCACGTTTCATGGCCAAGGGACGCCTGAAAACAGATTATCTTGTGTCGTACGCTTTAGACCATTTGTTTACGTGTCTTTTTACTTCGATTGGCACCACTGCATTTCCTGGCTTATAATAATGTACATGTGTGTGTGAGTATTGCCGCCCTTTTTTCGGAAAGCTAAGAAGACGGTCACCGACAGGCTTCATTTTTATTACATCCCGTACTTCGACCAGTCCAGCGGTCCAAATAAACCGCGCGCATAGTGCGCGCTTTGGTCGGTCAAAATTTAAAGAAGACAACCCAGCTAAAAGAATAACAACATCGGACCAGAAAGACAGCAAAATTAAAAAGGTTAGTGCAGTTCATACATTATATGTGTACTTATTGTTAATCGGAAACATGGGAACCAGCTATAGAAGGCATTTACATAAACACTATTATATATATATATATATATATATATGCTATTTAATAACAATATTATTTCCTTATTAAAAAAATATATGAATGTGATTCTACAAATTTCACGATTTTAAAAATGTAAAATGTATTTTATAGATATTTTTTACATAAGAAATTTTATGCAAAACTCGTTTGGTAGCAGTATCGATGGGTACTAAACTACGCAAAAATATTAATGACCCACTGATTTAATTAAATGCAAATGAGTAAGTACCATTATATTTATTACACGGTGAACATTACCGAATCACAAATAAACTAATAATAAACTTGGAAACTGTTTTAACTTCTTAAACACCTGGTACTTAATTTTGTTTTGCCCTACCGGACATAAGTTTAGACCGTAGAATTATTGGGTCAAAGTATTTGCTAATTGAACATTACACAAGGTCGATTAACACGTTACTCTGTGACGATTGCAAGGCTCGCTTGTTTTATAGATGGACAAATAATTTTAAGATAAATTACAAAATCATTTCGTCGACCGTGAAAACTAAGATTCAGACCGGTGGCGTAACTAGGCCCCAATGCAAAATGGAAAAAAGGACCCCCTATGTACACATATTATATATGTTAGTTAATTAAAACGATTACAGATATTTTCATTAGGATAAAATTATGCTACTAGATTATTATTTGACTTCATATTGCTGTTAGACAATAAAAACACGTCAATGGAGGTATCACATTTTATGACCAACTGTTTAAAGTATCCATAGATAATATTATGCAACGCCATTTAGAAAGTGTTACCTATACAAATGATAAGTATACGATTTAGTACAAATTAGCGACAACTGAATGCACAAACTACCAAATATACAAGGTATGACAGACCTAGCTTACAATATATATACATGGTGGCCCAAAAAAAGTGAAAACATCTCGTAACACATGTAATTTTTTACACAATATTTAGCTAATCAGAAATCATCAAAACACCCCATATTGCATAATCTACTGGGTTGTTCGGTGGCCGCATGCCTGGCTCGATGAAATTAACACTCTCACGATGCAGAAAGTTGATTGTATTTCTGGCTGTGTGAGATGGAGCTCCGTCCTGCTGTAATGTCCAGTTATATTGTAATATCTAGCTAAACTCCAGGCTTTGTTTTGAAACTCTTTGATCATTTTCCTTACATCCCAACGTTTTTCAATTCGCAAATTTTTGATTAGAATACGGTCTTCTGCTGTGATTTTTATCATTCTGGGCAACAATTTGAAAAAACCGAATATAAAGAATGGGGAAATTAATAATCAAAGATGGCGACTAATTTTGATGTAATTATATCACATTTTACGAAATGTTCTAACTTTTTTTGGGCCACTCTGTATATGTACTTGACTAAATGATGAGTCGAAAATGTTCAATGAATATATGCATAATCTCAACCATGTCAGAGACATAAGCATCTAAAAAAAATCACAATTATGCGATTATTTCGATTAATTGAAATATTTTATTGAATACAAAAAATTAAAAAGTCATTGAATTGTGAGGGACTAGACTTGTTTTTGTTACATTATTTAGGACCTGAAAAAAAGATTACATTAATAGTGGATAAATTGTGTAAATATTTATTTCAAACGACGCAGACTCAAAAGCTTAAAATGATTTTGTAAAAATTTCAAACAATAATATTTTCCGTAACGGTGTAGAGTTTGCATATATTCCTTGAACATTGTCCACTTGTAATTTAGTCAGGTATCCACCCTCAGTAAGTTTAGTTAGTTTTGACGCTCAAATCATGCGTCACTGTGAGCAAGGCAAATGTGGCCTTTTTGGCCGCAATAACTGAATCATCTTGAATGCAATCATCGTTTAAAAAAAACGTTTTAACAGATGAAGAGCTTGCAATAGCCGTTATACGATCTTTAATGTCCGCTCGCCCACCGTGTGGATTCCAGAAAATTCCGAGAAACATTGCTGGCACTTCATTTTGCTATCCTCACCGCAGGGCTTTTTTATAAATTGGTAGTCTTTTTGCAGTTCATTCGTAAATTTGCAATTTCTTTTCGGCATTTTAAACACAATTTTAAAAGGGTTAGATTAAAACATGAACTAAATTATGTAGATAAATAACGCTGCTGCGTCGCTGTTCCGTACAGGAAACATGAATGTAGACTGATGAATGATTATGAGGTGGAAAGAAATGAAACACAGAAGATGTTCAATATAGGCACACTACCGCGGCAAAATAAAGGATGGCTTCCGCCAGCAGAATACTCTGTTTTTATTCAAATTCATAACGATACATGTACACTCGGATTTCTTTTAATGCGGTTTATATTTAAAGAAGCTCTTTTTAAAAAATAACTATTTTAAACCAATTTGACATGTTGAAAGGGTCAAAAATTCTGAGATTTTCGTCTATATATGCAAACACAGTCTGCGCCAGTACAATTCAGCCGAAACCAAGTGAAGTCGGGCATGTCTGGACGCGTTTCTCCCCTCCATTGTTTTCAGAAATTATCAGCGAGCAGAATGCAGAGGATAATGATATCATTTGTGTAACTCTCGATACCGTCGAAGAAAAAGAAAAACGAAACTCCAGCCACCGTCACTGCGAGTGTAATTCGAGAAGGTCTTCAACTTTGCAGTAAATTGGCAAACCATTTCATTGAAATATATGATAAGTTTCAACGCGAGCTTCAGAATTGCATTTATAGTTATCGGGAATTGTACAAAAAATTAGCAAAGTCACCGCAAAGTTTATATTGTTAAAAGGGAAAAATCAACATGTGATTTAAAAAAATTATGGAACGTGTCTTTTATTTTTATACGTGTGTCTAGTCTTTTTTTATGCGTTTTCCTGTGGAACGTATCTACCGCTTAAAAAGAGACCTGAGTGTAGTCATATTTGCGAGTACCTACACGGCGACAGCCCGCCGCTTGTGACGTTTTACTAAGACGTCATTTTTTTTCTAAAATCTATCCCACGGGTTTTTTGGCGCCACGCCGATGATTACACCTTTAAATTATTGACACGTGTCTTATCGTAACAATTATATGGCGCCTCCTCGGCGAGTAATTCTGTGCGATACAGTTACCTCACTAAAACGTAATTACACTGGCCGGGTAAGCCTACCAAGATAGAATATTTGAGGTGGGCTGGTCATGCCAACGAGTGGACTCGAAGAAAGTGTTTTATGGAAAGCCTATTGGGCGAAAGAGTGTTGAAAGAGTCAAGCTGCAGTGGTTGGATGGTATTAACCAGGATGCTCATGTAGTAGCGAACTTGAAGCGTTCAAATTGAACGCTTCATTCGAAGTATGTTGGCAGCACTGGTTGGCCCACTCCCGATGCAAGTCGCAATCGCTTCGCACTTCATACAGTACAATGAAGTGTGGTTAAGTCGCTATTTAAACAGTTATTGACCCATACTTCAATAAAGTGTCTGAAGTGCGAAGTATGTAGTGTGATACTTCGCGAAGTGTACTTCAATGAACTACATGAAGTGAGCGGCAAACTCTTTCGTTGTTATACATACACAGTTCATTGTGTGCGTTGCTGAGTGAGAGCTTCGTTGCAGACAACTAAGTTATTTGCTATTGTGTGAATATAAAGAACTAGTTCATTGAAGTATTTCGTATAGTGTGGATCCATCGCTATCATGTAGTCAGTATAATGAACTGGAATAGGAGTGACGAAACTTATTTAAGAAGGCCAGGGTTCATGCCGGGCTATATAAAAAGTTATACTTAATGATAGTAAACACCTATATAATAAATATGAATTAAATATATTAATTATAAAGATATACATATAAAATCAATTTTATCGAAAAATATTGTTGTTGCGCCACCGGATTAATAATAATAATAATGTCGCTGTAGCTTAGTTGGATAAAGCACCTTCCCCGGTTAGGAAAGAGATCCAGGTTCGAATCCCGGTGGCGCAACAACAATATTTTTCGATAAAATTGATTTTATATGTATATCTTTATAATTAATATATTTAATTCATATTTAAAATATCACAGACCTATGTTCTGAATAATTACAACTTCACAATAAGAATGTGTTCTCCTAAAAAAACCTATATAATAGAATGTAATATTTTAAAACTAAAATTTTCAATTTTATTCGTAAACCGGCACTTATTTAAGAATGAACCTAACATATACTGATGAAAATGTATAATATGAGACTGTATACAAATAAGGTGTACTGTAACAAATAAGGCATTAAAACAAGCTCCGAGATCATAATTCTAAAAGCGCTTCCATTTAATTATGCCGAGAGCAGTGAATTTAGTTACCTCTAGCGACAAAAAGTCTAACTGCAGTTAAACGCTTATCCGCGGGCGCTGCAGTCGCCTGCTATGCCGACACGTCACTTTATCGGCGCCGAAACGGGGCAACCGAGAACGAACGGCCACGCCGTCCGCTCCGATGGTGGCAAGTTGGTAATTTTGAGATAACTTCTCTCGCCGTCTCGTGACGATTTGCATTTACAAATTGGCGACGGCGGAGGAGCCTTTTATTGCGCTCTGCAGTCTTTAGTTAGAGGCAATGTTCATGTAAATTTGATGTGACAATCAGTTTTTGAGGCTGGTTGTATTCATGAATAATTTATCGAATGGGCCCCTTCGAGGTGCAAGAAAGAAAACATTTTAATAATAAACTGTTTTATGAGTAGGTGTCAGGTGTTAGAGATGAGCGATCCAGTTACGTTTTAATGGCGCGTGTTTATTAAAATATCCAGTTAAGATTATATGTTATTTTTGAGGTGACCAGTAACCGCACACACGATAACACATGGAAACTGCACGCAAGATAGGTGCACACAAAGTAATAGAACATTATCTAGATTAATATAATTTACCTCACGACAACATTCCTTTAAAGTTAGATTAGGCTATTTAATTCAATGTCAGTTGAGTATTAAAATATTAAAAATAAAAATGTACAATAATATCTACGCGGTACTCTTGTTTTTTTTTTGTTCACATAATCACTTTTGTTTCAACAAAATGAAATGTGAAACTTTCAACATTTCGGTCTATTAACATTAGAACCGCGGGGCATTTACTAATCTAACGGGTCTGGGCTACTGGTATAGCCCCCGTAGTAAATCCAGGCTCGGTTCCAAATTAATAACTTGATGTAACATGCTACGACTTCAGTGAAGTCTCTAATCCCCGATAGACCGCGACCCGTACAATGTTTTCACACACACATACTTTACATTAGTATTTTCTTATCACCGGCCAAGATTAATGGTCTCCGAAAAAAAGTGTTTCAACTTGAAATGAAATAAGGTCCTCTGGTGGAAGCGCCGGCGCCGGCCGCTACCAATTAATCACGATTGATAACAAGTGTAAAAACGCTATGGGCGGGCAGTTAATCAAACCAAATGATCAAAGTTTCTTCAATCAGTCAGGCTGTCGAGGACTGGTGTTGTATTATTCCTCGACGGAATTAAATTTGCGATATTTTCTCCGATGGTTCTGGCCGTTGTCGTCTCTTCAAACGTTTGCTGACAGAGTGAGGCATTTTTCATTTCGATATCCCGACACCTTTAGGGAAACGGCGGCACGAAAGAGCCATCTTAATTTAATCGGAAGTTTCTGAAAAAATCTCACAGGGTTTTTTAATTTTATGTACGCTATACTAGACGCCTGCCGACCACAAATATTTAGTTCACTTCGTTTTGTGGGAGATATTTATAGATATTTCATTTTAAATTTGATTTAATGAAATGGCATGATGTGGCGTAATGTTTCTGCTAAAAAATTAAAGTTAAAAATTAAAAAATATTACGAATAATGTACATATTCTCACGCATCAACAGCCAAAATACAAATATCCACTGAGCATGTGACCTTCTCGTCGGAACCCGAGTAGGTAGTGTCATAAAACTTACAAGTAGGCGCAACGGCCCTCAAATAATTATATTACTGGCTACACGGACGCATACTTGGTATCGTTTGTCTTCGCGCTCAAAATATTGACAATATATGTTTTGGCGTAAGCGCTAAGATTCAATTCGACTGTCAGTTTTAGAGCATTTTTTCACATTTTTATCAATAACTCATTTGAATCTGGTCCGATAACATTTATTAGTATCTCAAATTATTTTAAAATATTTAATAAAAGATTAGCTAGAAGGAAAACAGCATTAAACGAATATTTGTAGCGTAATTCATATTTTTACAAACACACGGGTCAAATCTGACCCACCACCGCAGAGGATGTGTTAATATTCTCATGTTACGAAATAACGTCAAAATGATGATACCATGGTTTGGACAAGTGTTTAGTATTCTAATTACGTTAATATTTCGCAGCCAATGCTTGTATTTATTATGTTATTTGAGATATTTTAAAGCAAAATGTATTGAAAGAGCCGGACAACATATGATGAAAAAATCGGTTCTCTGTTGTATAAAAGGAGCACTAATTTTTTTTTTTAAATTCCTCTTGATAGACAGGTACATAAAAACATAAGTATTCATAACTATTTATATATCCTAACTATAATTTTTCTATTATTATTAATTAGTTTCTTAGATTTAAGTGAAAAACGTGCAAAGAATATACGTTGATTTTTTCATAGTTACTTTTGGTGAGTTGGATTGTTTATATTACATGTTATGAAAGAGTCGAACTTGGTTGATTTTTTTTACTTGCGTTTACTGCCTATACATAAATGTCAAATTGGAGTAAAAAACTTGGTATTTAATTGTTTTTTTTAATCCTCTTCTAAAACGGACTCTTTTATACTATTCATTCCCTAATATCATTTGGCCAGTTGAAATTATTTAAAAAATAAATTGAATAAAATATTTTAAAATGTAATTATTACTCACTGTAAAAATTATACATTTTTTAAAAACAATCAAAAAGTTATATTGAACAATCGATAAAGTAGATTTTGGTTTTTTTCTTTTCGTTGGAGTATTTAGAGTGTAGACAGAATAATAAAAACTGTGAAATAAAAAAAAATATCTCATGAATAATTTAAAAATAAATCGAATATTTCTCAGAATCATATGATTTTCTTACAGTGATTCTAATAATTTGGTAAGTAGCTGTGGGTATCGATAACTGAGTGACTGATGGTGGGTAGTTAACAATTTAGTACTAGCCAGCTAGTATACGTTTGCTGCGCCTGTGGAAGACAATTTACTAATGCATGTGTTCTACATATTGCAAATAAACTATGTACTGTATATAACATCTATATACAATACAGACTGACTGGATTTGAGATCACGGAACATGGAAACGGAAATAAAATACTATTTTAACCGCCAGATATTTTTTACGTTACGATTTTTATTTTTGTTGTATTATACGATTGTCACATTTATTTTTTACGATGATTTTACGTCTAAAGAAAAATAATTTTAACAAAGATAATATGCTAAAATAAGCGATTTTTTAAAATCGATACTTATCGTGTTTCACTATTTTTTTTTATCAGAATTAGTTATTGGAATATTCAACTTTACACATATTACTCGCTACTTAGCGGGCGAACAGATGTACACAAAGTGTAAAATATCTTCATAAAACTGCGCAAAGTCCCCTCAATTCAGAATCTTTTATCAGTATCGAAAGTTTTCATTTGTATTTATTATCAAATTAATTTGGTATCAAAATGTGAGATGAGGCTCATCTCATTTCAAATTTTGATCAGGATATCGTTCATTGATATCATGATATGGCTCATAAAAGCAAGCCATTATGTTATCGGCACCTAGTACCTCATTTTTAACAACATTATTAAAAGATTAATATATACTTTATATATATATATATAGTTTGTTACTCGCGGAATTAATTATTTAAAAATAATTGCATATAACAAATGTACACCATTAAAATTATACATAAAGTATACTATTTTTATGCACCAGTTTATTTGGAATTAAAAATATTCAAATTTATGATTTATTATTTTAGCAATATTTGAATATGTCCAAGAACACACATTACTGGATTTTTACCTACAAAGGCACTGTCATTAAACATATATTAGATATCTCATAGAGACATAGCTATTTTTTATTATATTTAATGGAAGTATGGGGTAATTACAGGGCTTACGACCTGTATTCAGCTGGCTTAAGCGATCACTTTATATATATAACGTTCACCAATTCTCACCCCTCAAACTCCATATTTATCACATTTTTGAAAGTTGTATATACGTGTTAGTATGTAGGCTCGTTTCGAGTACCACTTCACAATCGCCATCTATGGACCAAATTTGATAATTAATTTTTCCCTTTTTTTTTAAACAGCATATATGTCATCACTATGAGAATCTGATTTATTTGAAATTATTTTAAAATGTTTTCTAACATATTATACTAAAATACGCTTGAAAAATCAATTTATTTTCTTATTTTGACCAGTATATATATTATATTAGCAATATTTGAATATGTCCAAGAGCACACAATTACTGTATTTTTACCTACAGAGGGGCACTGTTATTAAACAAATATTTGAAATGATATCTGGATTATCAGATCTGCACTGCTGCAGGCCGCAATCGCACGGTTAATCACATATCATCTGGCTCTGGCATGTGGGATTGCCGCTAACAGTGGGACGCTGGACCGATAATGGTCCATTTGACATCATTATCTGAAGTCTGGGATGAATGTGGAACTTCGGCTCCAATATCGATTACATCTCGGAGGAGATCTGTTGCTTCCTCGATTTTGATATTATTGTATCATTACTCCACATATAAAGACACTATTCAAATGTATTATTTATATTACTATTTAATTTTCAATTCATAATCAACATTGAATTCGAAGTATTAAGTTAAATAAAATTGACAATTGTTTAGATTTTTTTTCTCTAGAACATGAAAAATTAACGGTTGGACTTTATTATTAATACGTAAATGTTAATACGTGCCAAGTTAGTAATAATCTCTAATTACTATGTGTACAATTATAAATAGTATAAAAATCATTCTAGGTGTATTTATGTTTTAAGGAGATATTTAAAAAATATTAATAGGAATAAAATGATAATTTTGTTACAAATTTAAACGTAAAAACGCCAAAGATTGAATGAATTATTAAGACATCTATTATAAATGCTATTTTTGATTTACTGATAATTACGAGTATTTTGATGTTTTGTGAACAAATATGTAACATATTTATTATAGAGAGAATTTCACTTTTAATAAATAATATTTTTAATTGTAGGTATAATTAAGGTAAGCATTATTTACGTTTAGAAATTATAAAACGAAGAAAGTATTTCAATTATGTTCCATTAAACTTATTTAAAAAATATTTTAAATACTTAAATAAATGATTTTATCAAGTTCGCATTATATAATAGTTATCATAATTGAGCACTGCACGCTGTCATTATTCTAATACTACACGTATAATTTATATATACGAGCTCATGTCGCATAGCAACATAAAACATTCAAGATCAGTTCTATCACGTGAAAGTATAGGTACATTTTAGTTGATTTTTTAATTAATTACATGCATTGATTCTGTTCTAACTTAAAAATCAGTTGGCGCGCGGTAGTTGAGTTTTAGGTAGGTATATTGAATATATTTTTAATAGCCAATGGACACGTTACAAAGTGAAGTAGGTACCTAAATAAAGAATAATCCTATCAATTATTTTGAACATACTGTTTTTTTTGTCTAACGGAGTAATTATGCTCTACATAATGTACTATGATATTTGGTTATTGTTTTATTAACAAAAAATAACTTAAAACATTATTTTTAACATATGTAAGCGTATTGTCGTTTATGACGCGACTGATATGATTTTATTTACGCGTTATTGACAAATTATAAAAAGATAAATTCTTTTAAGTAAAGTTTTAAATGATTTTCTAAAGTAATAATATTAATAATTAATAATATGATTTAAAATAATAAAAATTTCTGGCAGCGGTGGGATTCGAACCCACGCCTCCGAAGAGACTGGTGCCTTAAACCAGCGCCTTAGACCGCTCGGCCACGCTACCGTGTGTCGAGGGCGGGCTAAATGTATTAGATATATCCAAGTAGGTATTTATAGTTAGTACTCTACCGATATTATTGTCGCCACATATAGCGAGAGCATAATGCTAAGCAATTTTTAATATATTTAGTTATATTTTTTCACACAAGAAATAGGTATACAAATTTGTCCATCAGTACGTAGTTAGTGAAAATAATGAAGACACGAAGGTGAAAATGAGTTTAATAGAAATTTGAAGATAGCTAAATATAGTGTGCATATGTCGGCAATGTGTTTCATTGTACGTCACACATTGCTCGACAGATCGGAAATTGAATAAATCTAATCTTATCTCTAATGACTTTTTGGTATTATTTGTACACATTTAAATTTATCACACAAGTGATTACAGGCAAACAAGATGGACACTGGTCGTAGCAAACACGGTCTATAGTAATAATAATAAAGTGATTGGTTGCTAACGGATTAGGAAAATGCCTGTGTTCATATTACATTAAACACATATTTGAGCTACATTTACAAGTATATAATCAACATTTGCATAACTTTGAATTAGAGAATGCTCATATTACGTAGATACATATTTGGGTACGTAAATATGAAACCGGAATTTTTGTATAGAAAATACACGTTTATTGTATGAAAATGAAACAAAATATTTTATTCAAAGTATTGCCCATCGCTAACTATACATTTTCCCATCTCTCTGACAATTTGTGGATGCGCCACGCCAAAAAAACTGTTGCTCTTTTGAGGCAAACCAATCATCGAGCCATTTTCGTCAGTAGTGAAGCGCTGCTCGGCGAGTGCGTGTCCCATCAATGCAAATAAGTAGTAATCGGACTGAGACAAGTCTGGTGAGTAAGCCGCATGCAAAAGTATTTCCCAACTAAACGCCTCAATCGTTTCCTTGACCGGTTTTGCTGTTTGTGATGGTGCATTATCATGAAGCAAAATCACTTTGTGTTGCCTTTTTTGATATTCTGGTCGTTTTTCACGCAAAGCTTGATTTAAATCGATCATTTGTTGTCGGTAGCGTTCAGTATTAACGGTTTCGCCAGGTTTTAGCAGCTTATAATAGATCACACCCTTCTGATCCCACCAAACACAGAGCATTGTCTTTCGTACATAGCGATTTTTTAAGATTTCCAAAGAGCATACTCACCGTAAGCTTTTACAAGCATTCGATGCGATTCTGCAGCAGTTTTCTTCAAATGGTAACAAAAAATCAATGCTGTCCGCAAATCGTAGTTTACAGGCACAAAATTCGACATGTTCAACGCTATTAAAAACTATGCTGTTGTATGAAACTTGTATTGTTATGAGTTGAAAATCTTTATCAGATGTCAAAACAAGAAAATGGCGCAAATGACGCGGTTTGACGGTAACCACATTGACATCTAGGGCTATCTATGGGTAAATTCCGGTTTCATATTTACATACTTGGTAATTAAAATAATTTTACAGAACGAAGAACAACTCGTCCTACAGTTGCTGTCGACCAATCTTTGATTAGTAATTTTGTGACTATAATTTATGATGCAGTAGTTTACATTTTGCACCCAAGGAAGATATTTATAATGTCTATATTCGAAAACCTTCGAACAACCGCTGCCATCTTATTTATATTTGATGTTTTTGTCATTTGATATTCATTATTTATGAAATTTTTAAGACTGCGTAATAGTATGACGTCGATGTTTTGTGCGGTTATAATTACCTGACATCTGACACTACATTCACACCAATGCGAGTTAGGGCCGCCAATCGGCGAAACGTGGAACTATTATTATCGGGTGAATTTGGTTCGATGTTCTCGCGAGAGTTTGTCGAAAATGCTTTACAAGAGATTATTTGAGCATTACTATTAATTGAGCATTGAGCTTTATATTAACAAAATCGTTACACGACTAGGTATCTTAGTTTGTCGTGCAGAAATCAAACTGAGAACCGTCGCGGGGAATAGCCGCCAGTCACGTGACTAGTCTCATGTCGGACGCTTAAATAAAATATGTTTAGAGACACGCACAGACAGTGTCGCCCGCCAAAAATAAATTTGCATAATATTCTGTGGTCTAGGGTCCCCTTCCCCGGCAAACAATGCCCTCCCCTTCATATAGATTAGAGCTACGCCCGTCCACTAGTTAAAACACCGACAAAATCTCCCCTCAATGCTACCCACGCCGAGTACCTACGCGGGAGTGTTAAATTTGGTAAGCACCTACCTACATTAGAATTAGAAATTTAAAGCAATATAATGTTAACTAGTTTGAGCATGGGGCCGGTATGGATGCCGTCACTCTTGTATCATAATTAGAATTAATATTATTACAGACTATCAAAATTTTTTAGGAAAAACAAATGTAAATTAATGAACCAAAAATAAAAGAAATAGAACAAATAAACATCAGAGAATAGGTAGGTACTTCATTTCCACGTTAGATGTTCACAGTAAAGCGCATTTACATATACATATATTTATACGATTTAATTCTGTGAGCTTATTTAATTAAAAAAATAAAATAAAATTACTCAATTAATAACCATAAAAAGAATAATCAAGTAAATAATAAAAAAAAATGTAATATGGGTTTCGTTCTTATTGTACAGTTGGTATTTTGTTTGCATAAAAATAGAGAAAAAATAAAAAATATTATTTACACTGTTTTTGTACCTACCCCAAAAGTATTTCCAAATATTTTCTGTCGTGCTAAAGATAAACTTGTAAATTGTGATTATTTGTAATTCGGCGAGCAATCAACGATACACTATAAAATAAACCTCTAACTTTTAAATCACAGTTACCAATCACACATACTACGCAATCTGTCAATCAGTCATATAGCATGGTATAATTGTTGGGGAGGAGCGACTATGTCTTCAATTAATCCAATAATAATCCAAAATGATTTGTCAATCGCAATGAGTCACTGGTTGGGAGTGCACTGCGCGTTCGCGATTGAGCAATATTTAAAGTGCGATGATTCATTCTCACTTTCACTTTCGTACTCACTTTAATATTCGACGAGTAAGTGATGGACTGAGAACGCAACTTATCGGGTGTTTGGTTCCTGGCTCAGACAAGAAGGGACAATGGTTAACCAAACTCCTCCGGGACCATCAACGTCAGCAGTGACGCCAGAATATGTGGCTCAAGTTCGACGTGAAATTATGCGCAATCCGCGTAAATCGATAAGGAAGATTGCAGCCTGTACTGGAATAAAAAAATCAACAGTGCACGTTATTTTGAAAAATAAACTACAGTTTCACCCATACAAACTGCAAATCGTGCAGTTTCTCAATGAAAATGACTATTCTTTACGAGAACAATGCTGGAACGTTTTGGAACAGCACGAACGCTTGGAAACATATTGTTTACTAACGAAGCACATTTTCATATCGATGGCTATGTTAATAAACAAAACATGAGATACTGGTGCCCCGACAACCCGAGGGAACGCCATCAAAAACGTTTGCATTGTCCAAAACGACAGTGCGGTGTGCAATTTCTGCCTGAAAGATAGATGGCCCTTATTTTTTTAACCAGCGAGAGACAGCCACTGCTGACGTGTATTGCCGAATGATCGACGAGTTTTTGGTACCGCAACTGCAGGTGTTTCCCGGGTTCAACAACAGAACACAATTTCAGCAAGATGGGGCGGGGCCACTTCACACATAGCTAGAGTTTCAATGGAAAAGCTGAGGGGAATTTTTCCCAATAAATTAATCAGCAAGTACGGAGACTACCCTGGGCACCTCGGTCACCGGATCTTACACCGTGCGACTTTTTTTATGGAGATATTAAAGCTAAAATCCTCGAACAATTCAGGCCCTACAAGAAAATATCCGCCGTGAAGTTGCTGCCATTGAACCAACACTTTGCTCTCGCGTGTTCGCAAATTTAAGAGTCCGATTGCAAGAGTGTCTTGAGAGAAATGGACGGCATTTAGACGATATTGTTTATAAAACGTAAAATCCGCATCGTTAAACTCCATTTTGTATAAATAAAATATGAGAATAACATTGTTTTTTTTCTTTGTTTAATATTAAACTTGAAAATTTTCCGCTGGACATCCTTTATAAGATATATGTATAAGAGGTAAATGTTATTTTCGGTCTGATACTTGTGAACTAATTTATTGCACAATTATTTGTAAACTTGTCCGTCTCAACACAAAATTTTCTAGTGAAACGGGCACAGTATATTATGGATATCTATTTCATAGTTTCTAATAAATAAATCATTATAATCTACACAATCACAGTATATATCTTCACTAATTTTTAGTACACATGTCTACATCTTGTAAAGCCAATGTTTTCTAGTTGAATTTAAAAAATAAATCATTCGTTTACTCTACAAATGGTAAACGGATGGACCGGGCGGTTTAATACAATATAAGTTGTATAGTTAGAGAGACTCCAAAGTAATTCGTATGAACTGTAAGTGTGTTAATACAAAATAAACAGCTTTGGAGCGTTCTGTGTACCGATACTCAATTGAAAATCAATGTTCCGTCCTTCGCCAATATAATAAAGGTGGCAAAGTAAATAGAAATGGTTTTAAGAGATAGCAAAACTACCCACCACGTAATATGTAAATTCTTAATTTATTTTTACACTGTTTACCCCGGAATATGTTGTAATGTTTACCCCGGCGTTGTTTGGCGTGTTGATGTTTATTGTGACAGTATGATAAAAACACGGAAGACAGATAGAATGAAAGAAACGAATGAAGACGCTGAAAGTGCGCGTGTATTATAAAATGAAATGAAGCGAGTCGGCGGTCGCGCTCGGCGCGCGTGGGTCGCCAAGACAGCCGTCGCGAAGCGATGAAACAGGAGAGAGAGACGATGAGGAATCAGGCCAGACCTGTAGCGATATGCGGCTGAGATGGCGGTGAATTTGAAATCTGATTCCTACATGTTAATTAATGGTGTACAAGTTTACTAACTAATTAATCTCTGAATATACTATGATGGCTATACGTTCCTTCTGCTTTCGTATCTTTTGTAGGTGGATTTTCTGTTTTAATGTTATGATGATATAAACGAATATACGAAGATTGCTCAGATCAGTACGTATTAAATAATGCAAAATCTTCTTCTTGTGCTCTATAAGGCAATGTTCCGCAACCGGTGTGCCGCGGCACACTGGTGTGCCGTGAGCCGGATACAGGTGTGCCGCGGTCAAATTCAACGTATTTGACATTTTACAATTTTTCATTATGTATTTAATACATAATGACAAATTATTTTATAATAATTATATATGTATACTTTTCAAATAAAAAACAAAAATTTATTGTAAAATTTGTGTATCAATTTAACACCTATATATTTTAGATTTTGGCGTGCCGCGGAATTCTAAGAAGAATTTTGGTGTGACGTAGGTGAGAAAAGGTTGCGGAGCACTGCTGTAAGGGACAAAAACCAGTTTTTACAGGGGAGGTAAGATAGTATATAGTTGTAATAGTATAAGAGGTATATTCGTAAGAACTTAATTTTGTATCTATTTTTAATTGTATGTCGGTACACAACGAAAAATCATGTTACAGGCAATAATAATTTGAAAGACTAGAATTGACTAAATGATGAGAAATATTTCTGCTTCAATTTTCATTATATAGCAATTTTTTGTGTCCCAGCTCAACGGTGATGGATAAATTGCTACATCGCATTTTATATTTATTTTTAATTTTGATTGTGTAAAAACATGCTGACACTATGAATTTTTTTTTCTTTATGTATTATAATTTTCTGTTATTTTACAAATTCTGTTAATGCTTGAATAGGGTGTGTATAATAATAAATAATAATAATAATAATTATTATTATTATTAGTAACTATATAATACTATGTACAAATCAGTTTGGACTGTGCCCGTCTCACTAGAGAAATTCTGTGTCGAGACGGGCATAGTTTACAAGCAATTGTTCAATTAATTAGAATTACAAGTAGTGGATAGAATTACATTTATTACTATATAAAAGGTGTATATGAAGAACAATTTTAAAATGGACTTAATTTTTGGATCACTTTGTAGCAATAATTACTATAGGTATGAGTCAATATGTTTGGGTGAGTGCACCAATACTGGCTCTATCCATATTACGAATCCAAATTTTAATATATAGTTTCATGTTCTTGGGACAATTCAATTGATTTAAGTCTTTTAGCATTCTATTAAATAGTTTAGGTCCAAAATATTTGTAGTTCCTTTGACCAAATGTAGTATGTGCTCTTGGGGTTTGTAGGTTATTTGTATTTGTCCGTGTGGTAATTATGTTTTGAGTTGTTTTAAAATGTTTCTGTTTGTATTTATATATGTATTTGAGAGTAGTATTAGCGTATATTTGTCTAATATCAAAGACATCGAATTTATCAAAAATTTCGTCAGTGCTCAAACATATTTATGAGAACGAATTTCGGAATTCTAAACATTTTGTATGCAATCTCTAATATTTACTTTACCTATATATTATATAATACATGAAACACCGTATATACCTCAAGCATATTAAATTACATTCCTCAAACAATCTATTTAAATTCACATTTTTGTTATTTAATATTTTCAATTTATTTTCATATTGAATATATGTATACATAAAAAAAAACATGCAGTGTATGGCGAGACAAAATATCAGATTGCGGGCCGACGAAGGGGTGGCGTCCCCTCTCACTTTGTACTTTGTCATTTGAAAAAATTCAATTTATGTATGAATAATTCTTCGCGTACGTGAAAAGTTAATAAAACGCTTTCAAAATAAATTTGGTTATAATGGTGAAAGAAGAAATGTCGAATATTGATTTTGAATAAATAATGTGTAATATTATGCACGCGTGCGACTGACATCTGTCGGCGTTGTTGTGACAAAAAAGGAACAATTTTACAAAAATGTTTTCCCTTTTCATCGATCCACATAAGATGTATGTACATAGACAGACGTAGGACACCTAACCGATATATTGTGCAAGTAAGTGTGAACATGCTTTCATTACATTTTCGTACTGTATTTCGTTCACACGACAACTGAAAAAAAAACAGGAGATTTTTTGTTAATTCAGTCAATTTTGAAACTCAATTATTAAGTGTATTACATTCATTAGGATGCAGGAGAAATGGGACATTTTTTGTAAACCAGATTTGGTACTTAATTAAGATTATTGCGTTCAATCTACAATTGGGAATATTGGACATTTTTTGTAATTCATTTTTGATACTTAATTAAAAGTGTAAAATTCATTCGACAATTGGAACAACATTAGCAATATTTTGAAGTTACGCGTGGAAAAATGATGTGATGAAATTGAAACCTGCGTACTGAAAAGAAAATAAAGGAATATACACGACACTTTCGAGATGTGGTATTGGTGTCCTGTGCTATTCACACCGTGGTGTGCGAAACTATCGAAAGATTCCATTATTTACCAACTTCTCTCGAGGAAAAGATTTCCACAATATACAGGAAAAGAATTCTCATGTACTTTGGGCATGTTGATCAACCTGGAGAAATTAATGATCACTGGACGAAGAGCCTAATGAACGATTAGAGCCTCGCTTCACGTAGCGACAAGGTCCAGGATCCCGAGCAGTTTGCGCAGTAGAAGCAGATCAAAAGACTAGGGATGGGCCCATATTGTACGAACATTTCAATGAAGTTCTACATTATAGTCACACTTCATACTTCGCACGTTTTAAATCGTGCTACTAGTTCTCACTATCGGTGGAGTAAGAAATACAAAGAGATTAACACGCACTAGCGAAGGACATGGTTTGCCTTTAATGAAGCCTTTACTCAGCTATGTACACAATGAACTGCAAACTGTGCAGGCGGTACAGAGAACGAAACTTCGTGAAGTACTCCACGAGTATGCTGTTCACTTTATGGAGTTCATTGAAGTGTGTGAAGTGAGACTCATGTGAGTACTTCGCGAACTATCACACCACGCTTCGCACTTCATTGAACAACTGTATTAATTGAGAAGCGATTTTGACCTGCTTCGGAAGCGGGACGGGTACCAAGTTTACTTTGAACGAAGCGTACATTATGAACGCTTCAAGTTGGTGAGCGTGTACTTCGTGAAGTTCGTTCACATGAGTACATAGATTGAGAGAGAGATATTAAGTCACGTGGCCAAAATAAAATTTTAGTACCGATTTGTGTCGGAACGAAATTCGATAATATTCTACATTTCCTCGCAAAATTGATGTATCGTTTTCGGATACAATTGTCACCAGGTGGAAAGATTTACACATTAAACATATGTATACTGAGCACACGTTGCAGATAAACCATTCCTCCGTGTAAAATCAGTTGGAAAATGGATAATTATGTAACTACGATGTATTTACATATGAGCTTCCGGAGCTGACATAATTTGTAAACAATTAGTTAAATTAAACAAAAGATATCGCGAGACGAGGGTCAGTAGTAATTGGTATGATTAGACTATTTATATAATCGATTGCGAGCGCTGTTTCTGACGGGGCGCCACTGTCTATTTAATTTACAAATGATTTTTTATGTTACTAATCGTCATCAACGTTGGACCGTGACTTGTGTAATACAGTTCATGGAAAGATAATCTTATCATCGGAAAGAGCAAACAGTTGAAGAAGTTATAGGATGTATACGCGTATAGGATCATTTACCCTTATTATTTAAACCGGTTCAAACCAATTACGTTCGGATATTGAATGGGTCGCGTTACGTAAAGCAATTTAATCAAAAAAATCAAAAAAGTATTTTTATGTGATTTGTTGATTTTTACATGATTTCTTTTACAGTGTTGTTACTAATTAATGAAGTCGTTCAATGGCGTCTTTTGATCGGCTTCAAGTACAACGTCTGGTCGCGGTAGACCATTAAGCGGCCAATCAAATAAGCAGCACGCGTAATATATACAAATTCTTCAATTGGATTAAAAGTTTGTTTAGTTTCCATGTCAGTAATAGTTTGAATGTGCAATTATACATTTTATACCTATACAATTCTCGGTATAATCCTTATGGCCAGCTGAAACATAGCGCACGCACTAGTGACGAGGTCAAAATCACAAACCGTGAATCAATCACTGATATCGTTGAGTCACACTCACTGTCAGTGGTCGTGAACGATTGTTTGTGAACTGTGATACGGCACATGCATATGAAATGAAAATATGCATCAAAGAATGACGTTATAATTTGTGATAAGCGCCATCTAGTAGATTCTGCCAAAATGTTTTACGCATTTGACCCGAAATGCTGAGAGTTTGACGATATCACTAATAAGTATTTTGTAATGTATTCTCTTTTCAATGTATTCTCTTTTCTCGCTCACACGTGCGTATGAGATATGGGTAGGTACTAGTGACGAGCTCAAAATCACGAACCGTGAGTCAATCACTGATATCTTTAAGTCATACTCAGTATCAGTGATTTAATATCTAGGAATATCGTATTTCGCGATTCATGTTATTATTTTATTTATTATTGGTTGTGAATCATTCTTCGGCACATGTGCAAATGAAACGAAAATAATCATGAAATAATGACGTTATAAGCGCCACCTAGTAGATTCTGCCAAAACGTTTAACGCATTTAACCTGAAATGCTGAGAATTTGACCTTTAAGGGTTTTCATTTTTTTTGTGATAATATTAAATTATATACGCTAGAATGTGTTTTTTACGCAAAATTAATTTGAATAATATAAATAAATACGTTCAAAATGATGTTTTTTTTATTTATTTCGTGTATTGTGATACCGTGCGGTGCACGCGTATTAGTAATGAAACTGTGATCACAGTCACAGTTTTCAATCACCGATATTATCGGATATCAATCACAATCACACTAGGGAGTCGAGAGTAGCATATTTTCTCATCACTAGCACGTACGTCATGTCACCACAGGAATGGTACATAAATAATTGTAAGAGTATGTCTGATTGGGTATTGGTAAGTTAGATTACATGTACTGTTGTTGTCATTTTTCGATAATAAATGACGTTTTCAACATTTTACGTAATCGGTAATGCGGTAGCCATTTGTTTTCTGCTAGTATAATGTAAAATTTAATCAAAAAGTCTCATCTCGGATGATGATTGAATTTTGAGAGTTCTAAGGACCTCGATCGCGGGGCAGATCCCCGGCAATACTCCAAGATTGCCAGCTGCTGTACCGAGACGTGCAAGATGGAAAGGAGTAATACCAGCGAGAGGAGATCTATAAACTTGCATACCGACTGTTTGCCGATTTGAAAATACAAATTATATTTATAATTTTGCAACGTTGCCAAAACAAGCACACATCTTTTGGCACAATTCATTTTTTTTTATACATAATTAAATCGGTTATTTTTACACTGTTATATTTAACGGTACGGTATATTTTACAAGCTACTAAAATAATGCTAATGCTAAGATAAAAAAAAAACTATTTAATCTTTAAAAAAATAGTTAACTAGTTAAAATATTTGATTTCTAAATATTTCATTGTCACACTTGTCTAACGGATTCCTAAAAAAATGTTGTCATCTCGATTACGTAGTTTATCTCGAATTTTTTTAAATTAACCTTACCTGACCTAACGAATCCTGTTACTGGCAACTTAAGTATAGACAATTTTTTTTTTGTGAACGTTTCATTTAGTGACCCCATTTTGGTGTTCGTTTATTCAGTTCGATGTCATTATTATTATATATGTATGACTAATTTTTTGGTCACATTATATGTAATTTTTACGTTATTAATTTAATCGGAATTAACTTTGTAGAGTTTCATCAAAATGGATGGATATACTTATATATTATATACTTGAGTTTATTACAGTTATTATTGAGTTTACATGTGTAGTCAGTTTAATACTTCACGAGTAGTGCTAATAAACTCAAGTAGAGTAATAACATTGTTTAATTTTTTTGTAAATTGAGTCAAACTCTGTTTTATTCCACTACACTTTTGATTGTGTTAAATGATAATACGTTATCGGGAACATCTTCGGGAAATTAAAAGTACTTTCAGACAGTAATATATGGTGTGTTTGGAGTTATCGGAGGTGAGGATGGGGGTGGAGTTAAAATTGATAAGAGAGGGGATGTAACGGGCGGTATTTGAATATTTATTGAATATTATGTTTTTATTGTAATTTTTATTATTATATATTTCTACATTTTCTAAAATGTCTAATTTTCATCCATTGGCGCAACTATGTATGAGATGTAAATTACAGTTGTCAAATGAGATATTCAAAAAGATGTTACCGTAAACGTTACATATCATTTAACACAATGAAAAGTGTAGTGGAATAAAACAGAGTTTGACTCAATTTACAACATAATCATGGAATTCCACAAAGTTTCACCAAAAACCTTTGAACAGTTATGTTTCATTTATATCCATCCGGTAATTTTTGCGATTCGCACAACATTTTGAATTGTCATTGATTTAGTGGTCAAAAAGGTAGATTGTAGTATTTTTTTAAATACTTTATTTTACACTGGATTCTTAACAGACAGTAGATACAGACCAATGAGGAAAGTAAATTTTTTCCATTTAACGTGGCTGTATTTACGATGCTGCTCTGTATTACCGTAAAACAGTATTTAGGTTACCTAGATTAACATGAATTAAAACAAAGAAAAAAATACGGAGAAAGAAAATATTGCGCACTTACGCAATATTTTCCAGAAAGCTTATTTATTTATATTTATTTAATTTAATCATTTAAACAAGTCCCGCTTACGAAGAGTTCTTCGCAGATTTCAAATTTCCAAAAATTATAGACATATAAAAAAAATCAATAATCCAAATTTAAAAAATTGAATATCAAAGACCAAATTGATATACCAAAACTAAAATATACCGCAACCCAAAATCACTATATTTACACACACAATTAGAAAAATTACAGACTACTATAAATTTGTATAAAAAAATATGTTCACAGACTAAACTGAAACATAAATTCTCGTATATATTCTTGTATAAATGTTAAAAGAAATATATTATATATCCTACTGTTTATTATAAAAAATATTTTTTGTTAGAGAATTTTGGGCCTGAAGCAAACAGAGTAATATTGGGTCAGCTGATTATGGTCAGCTTAATATGATTTTGTAAAAATATTATACATTTATGCATTGAACATTTTTGATTCACACTTTAGTCAGGTGTCAGGTAGTCAGGTACCCACAAAATATTGTGGATTAGGTTTGTCACATTCTGTATATTTTTTTGTTCTCAGATAAACCTCGCCCTATTGCATTAGTCTCATGTATGCGATTTGCTCCGAATACAAAATGCCCTTGACACGGGGTGTACATTTAGGGGAGCCGCATCCGAATCCGAAACGAAATGACCTTTCCCAATTCACCATCAGCCGATGTTCCTGAAGGACGAACCTATCAGTGATGAATTAGCGCCCCCATTTTTACTTTTCGTATCGCAATTCTCCTGACACTAAAGCACCCGGGTTCACGTCCGTCCTGTGTTTAATATCGATTTGTTTTAAAATTCCTAGGGGATGAGTGTATGAAGGGGAGGGGGATGAAATTTTACGAAAGCATTAGGGAAATTAAAAATTACGGACATGTGTGTGCTTTCAGGCTGTAGCTTTATTTACATACCTTTATGTAAAAGTTTGCCGGCTATTTCGAGAATAGAATAATTCGGCGATGAATGATATTAATTTTGTAAAACGATTTATATTACTTCAGCCTACAAATTGGAACTCAGTGTAATAAATTAAATGTTTTCGATAGAAATGAGTTCGAAAAAAGTATTTTTTAATATAATACGCTTATTCCGCGGGTAAAATGTATCGTAATATTTTTATATACATGTACCACACACGACAGATTTATGTTTTTATTTTATTTATTTAACTGAAATCTGAATATTTTTTCCAATAAGAAAAATATATTTCCCTGTTGTAAAAATACTTCATTTTCATTAAGAACACACTCTTATTGTTTAATTAATTAATTAATATTTAAAATATCACAGATCGTCTGTTCTGAATAGTTACAACTTCACAATAAGAATGTGTTCTCCTAAAATAACAAATTTGTATCAATGTGTCCAAAATTTTATAAAAATGAATTGATAATTCTGGTGTCTGCCAACAGATTACTCAAAGGTATTTAAGATTCCGTAAAAATAAGGTAGATGGCTCTTTCAAATAATGGAACGATTAAATGTATTAATATCAAAAAGGTAACATATAGGTTCGAAAATTGTCGCTGTAGCATAGTTGAATAATGCACCTTCCACGATTAGGAAAGAGATCCAGGTTCGAATCCCGGTGGGGCAACAACAATATTTTTCGATAGAATTGATTTTATATGTATATCTTTCTAATTAATATATTTAATTCATATTTACTTCATTTTAATTGTAGATGTTTTCGGCTTCGTAATATTTTTGGTGTGTTACTGCAGACGCGGAGTAACCGAAAAATTACAATCATAAACGTCAAAGAATATACTGCCACACTTTTGCCCTGAGATTCTTTTCGGTTCTCCATATTCTTCAGTTCAATATTCATGTATCACTTTAAATGCGTATAAATTTAATTAATTGTAAATAAAAATATTGACGCATACTGATAAGTAAATTACGTTTTAAAAAAAAAGTTTTATAAACATTAAATAATATAATATTTTAATAGATACATCATCAATTAAAAAATTAAACCAAATGTCCATTTAATTGATTTTAACACAAAAAAATATTAAATTCAATGGTAATTTTTTGTGCGAACAATAAAAAAAAGATAAGATTTTTGACAGCGGTGGGATTCGAACCCACGCCCTTTCGGACTGGTGCCTAAAACCAGCGCCTTAGACCGCTCGGCCACGCTGCCCGTGCCGGGAAGCGCCAAGGTATACAATCACACTGCTGAATCATTTTCTTAATTGGTTATCTTTACCCGAGCCGAATTTCCATTTTGCACAACTGCTATCGAGCATTATTTGATATTTACACTATTTTAATTGTTTATCACAAACTATGATACTATGTCGAATATTAAATTTGGCATTAACATATTTTAAATAGAGTACCGTATCGACACGATGCATGCCGGGAGTGATTTATAGTATTTCGCAATACATCGTAATAATACTGGTGTTAAATTAAATTGTTAGATGCTCAAAAAAAATCTATCCATCAGAAGATGCCTATTTAATTTGTACACCAACAATAAACGGACGTCATTCGTTTGGTTTCCTGCACATAAGGGAATTCAGGGAAATGAATGTGCTGATAAACTGGCCAAGAAGGCTACTCTTTCCGGAGTTCTTCCCCATCAATTCCATATCCCGATGTATGACAGTCTTAATATGGTAAAAAAACGTACGAATTCTGATCTGATCTGCACAATGGATGGAGCCAAACAATCACAAGGGTAAGCGGCTTAAAATAATCCAAAGATCTATTCCCCGCACCCCCTGGTTCTCCAACAGGAAAGTCTCTAAATGAACAATATCAAATATCTCTAGAATGAGAATTGGGCATTGCCAGGTAACCTCATATTTATTCAGATTGAACTTAATAGACTCCCCAATGTGTGAGTGTGGTGCCGAGAAAGAAACCCTTGACCATGTCTTTTTTGCCTGTCCATTGCGGATCACAGGTTTTTTTTTTACAATAATCTTGTCAATGGTAATTTTCAACTCCCGGTTAACTTGTGTCATCTTCTTTCCCTTAACTCGCCACATTTAAGCTATGTAATAGTAAATTTCTTGAACGTCAATGGTATTAACTTGTAACGCAATATTTTCTATTCTATAATATTGTTGTACTGCTTTCTATGAAATAATATTTTAACTTGTTTAATGGCACAAATCACTCTTGAAGGGTGGATTGCCTGTTCAAAAGAAGAAGGAGGAAAAAAAATCTGATATAAAACAAAAAATTTGATTGTGTAATGCTTACGCACTATTAAATTAAGGTATTTACTCTTAGCTTTGGAATATATGAAGGATATTTATTATTACTTAGATTCGACAAAGCGTAATATGTTAACAAAAGATTGATAAATAATAATATTTCTTTATTCAGACTCTATTTTTTCACAATTCAAAAATGAAATCGTTGTCCACCATTCTTTATTGTAATCTATTTAAATATATTGTTAATACTGTATAAATTGTCGTTCCGGATCATTAGCTATTCTTAAGTTAATTAATCGTAAAATTTTTTTGGTAAATATAAACGATCACATGAGAGTAAATGTCAAATAAAAAAAAATCTTTGGGAGGTGATAAAAATAGATGAAAGACTAATAAAAAATTTCGTAAAAATCGATACAAACTTATGAAAATGTCAATGTGTGGAAATGATATGGAAATGATATGACCACTCATACGAGTGTCCTATTAAAATTAAATTAAACCCCCAAACAAAAAATTCCACGAATTATATGGACAAGTCTGAAGGGAAAGTAAGCGTCGTCGGATACCAAGTAAAAATGTTCGCTGTTGCCATGGGAATAACAGTTTCATTTGGTTTCACAATTTAAGTACAGTGGAACCCCGATATTAAGTTTTTAAAGGGACCAACAAAAGTAATGTAAACAGAGGGAAAATGTAAATTGGTATTAAAATAAATTGTTAATTTTTTATTGAAAATATCAAACTATGTTTTTTGGTGAATGTTGTTTTTAAACAGTTCTATCAAGATGATTATAGTAAATTATTTACAAAATGCAAAATATTACCAGCTGACAAAAAAGTAACATATGCTATAATATTCGATTAGTTGATAAATAACGGAAATATATATACTGATCCTCATCATAGATATTCAACCAGATCGTCGGGTCGAACCACGAGAGTACCGATCCCGAACAATGTGTACGGTGAGAGGAGAGAATGTGTTGTACCAAGAATAATTAACAAAATCGATAAAGACCTATTAAACATTTAAAAAAATGATGCGACCCCCTGAAAATAGAAAGAAAAGAAACAAATTCTTATCTATTTTTTTATTTCTTTGTTGTATTATATTATATTCAGGTATCCACCCATAAAATTCTGTGGACTAGGTCATTTACACTCAGTAAAAATTGTTGTATCTTTTCGAAAGATTGATTTTTTTCTTTATATATATTTTACATATATTTGATTCTATATATCTAAGTAATTCATCTCTAATATCTCCTTATCTAATTTATTCCTCCTTGTTATATTTTATTTATAAAAATAAAAAAAATATTTAACTATGTAAAAGGCAATCCTTGCCGTAACTCTGCTACGCAGTTTGGCAAAAAATAAAATAAAAATTAATATATATGTAATAAAGAAGAAATAAAACTTATACACACATTTTGCTAGCCAGATATACAGGGATAATCACCCTTAATGCTAATGTCAGGCTTACGATATATCCGTGATTACTACGGATAACACGTAATTAATGAAAAATGTTAAAACGTTAGAATGCATTTGACGTGTATTGATTTCTTATTTTTCTTAAATCTCAATGGACAATAATATAATCAAATATAATTATCATACGAGAAGTCGGTGGGATTTTAGACTTTAAAAAACACATCTGACAAGAATATAAAATAGTTTATACTATAAACATTTTAAATTGTTCAATGAACTGCCAGAAAATGTGAAGGAAACAACTAGTCTTGGTATTTTTCGTGGGCTAAGTACAGATAATGTAATATCTAATTTCAATAATTGCTAATTGATATACGATGTAATTTAATATATATTAACTAAATAAAAAAATATACATAAAGCTTGTTTTTTTAGAGGTTTGTTTTTCGATTTGGCACACTTTTTCCAGCGATAGTCATTTTGATAGCTGATAGCTGATTTGGGTTTAGTTTGGTTTGCCATTTCATCATGAATAGACTTAGTCCTGAACAACATTTTAAACAAAAGCAGTAACTAACCTTAAAGCATAATAAAATGAAAGAAAAATTAATTGTATCAATTAAAATATTAAAATTATTTATCTACAGTATTTTCGTTGATTTTTTTAAATAAATGAATGTTATAAAAAACTGTTAATATAAAATATATTTACATATTAACGAGTTTATTCTAGTTAAATAAAAAACGTCTTAAATTAATTAAGAATACACGTTTTATTAAATTGAATGACACAACGGAGATCTGAGGAACATGTTTTAAATTTAGAATATTTTTATTTGACTCGAGGAAGGGCAAATAAAATTAGAATTTTAATTAAAATTAAAATTCGTAATATAAATTAATATAAATATTTATATTAAAAATCCTTAGAATTCTACTTTAATGTATTTTATTGCACATTTTTATTAAATTTGCGGAGCTGCTGTCTGGAGATCGGAACTAAAAACATTACCAAAGGATACAATTATAATTAAACGAGTTATTTGCGATTCGTATTTGACTTCAAATATAATTTAGTTTCTAAATTTATGCGCTAGCCCTTCTGTTTCCCTTCCTCAGCCGACTACACGTATTTAGATCGGTATTTAACAAACAAACAAATTTCATCAACGCGTATTTAAATCTATCGCGATGAAATTTGGCACACGTGCATAGCTACCGCGTTCTGACAACTACTAAACCGTTGAATTTCGGATTTGACAGTTGATAGGTTGTCTCCGGGGTACCCTGTATAACTTATATAAACTATTTTTTTAAAATACAAATTAAATGTATCAACTAGAATGATATGCAGAATAAATCAATTAATCGAAAAATATTTTAGTTGCTACCGAAATACAATTCACAATAATAATTTGTTCTCATAAAAATATTTTTTTTTGTAATAACGAATTTTATTGAATCGGAAGTTGGAAGAATATGAGTCTTGGGATTTTTTACAACTCATCTAACAATGAAATAAATCCACTGTCCTTGTGAGATAAATCATGGATATGATCACATAATAATACTCGACTAAGATAGCGTACATGCTACAGCATCCCTTCATTAGGAAGCAATGACTGTGAAGTAGTGATGAGAAAAAATGCTACTCTTGACTGGTGTGATTGTGATTGGTATTTGGTAATATCGGTGATTGAAAACTGTGACTGTGATTATTATTTCATTACTGATGTCCATGCACCGCACGATATCACAATTCACGAAATAAATAAAGACCGAGCGAAGATAATTTTAAAACTTATTTTTTTTATATAAAATGAACACTTAAGCCAGCCGAAGAAGCCCTGTAATTACCCCATATTTCTATATATTTTTCATTAAATATAATAGCTTCGTCTCTATGAGATATCTGACATTTACTTAATAGTTTTTTTATATAAAATATTATTTTATGCGCGTTTAATCGCCGATAATTCAAAATTAGATTTGTTAGAGAAAATTAAAAAATCGCACCCAGTGATCGAGACGTTGGAATTTAATCACCGGGAGACCATAATCAACGTTGTACTTTTTTCCGTACCACAAGCGCTTGCATTGGTTTATAAAAATACTACGAATGTAATATTCCGCGTACGAAGATAAATCATGGATGTGGAACTTGTGTCACTTGTGTCGCTTTGTGCTCCGGTCTATAGCAGGAAAACACGCCGAGTACGTGCCCATCAAGCAGAGCCGCATTGGGGACCGAGTACATCACAATTTATCATTTTTTATTGTGTTAAACGACAGAACGTTTTCGGGAACATCTTCCCATTATCAATATTATAATTCAACTAAAATTAAAAACACTTTCAAGACAGTAATATATGGTGTGTTTGGAGTTAACGACATTTTAACTCAATTTTTAACAATATAATCATGAAATTCCATAAAATTTGATAATAATTAATAAACTAAAAACCATCGAACAGTAACAATTTATAAAATATATTAAAATTATATTTTTTGATTGGCATCTTTTGTAATGTGTGTGACAAATAACATGTAATGTGAAACTATATTTTCTATAATAGTTGACACATTATTATAAAACTAACACTTTAATAACGCACCGTACTCTGGAATTAAATCGATACTTACGTAATTCATTGTGTCTCTTTCTTTTAGTAAAGGGTGTCCAGCGGAAAAATTTCAAGATTAAACAGTGATTGCTCGAAAAATCATCAGGGTGAGGTAAGTGTGAGGGGTATTGTTCGACGCGCGTGATTTGCGGATTTACCAGTCGCAATGAGTCACTGATCGAAAGCGCACCGCGCATTCGTGGTTGAGTAATAATTAAAGTGCAGTGATTCATTGGTTCGTGGGTTCAAAAGTTCAGACAAGAAAGGAGAGTGGTTAACCAAACTCTTCCGGAACCATCAACGTCGGCAGCAACGCCAGAACACGTGGTTCAAGTTCGACGTGAAATTATGCGCAATCTGAGTAAATCGATAAGAAAAATTGCAGCCTGTACTGGAATAAAAAAATCAACAGTGCACGTTATGCTACAGTTTCACCCATACAAACTGCAAATAGTGCAGTTTCTCAACGAAAATGACTATTCTTTACGAGGACAATGCTGGAACGTTTTGGAACAGCATGAACGCTTGGAAACATATTGTTTACTGACGAAGTACATTTTCATATCGATGGCTATGTTAATAAACAGAACATGAGATACTGGTGCCCCGACAATCCAAGGTAGCCCCATCAAAAACGTTTGCATTGTCCAAAAACTACTGTGGTGTACAATTTCTACCCGAGGGATAATTGGCTCTTTTTATTTGATAATCACCGAGAGATAATCACTGCTGAAGTGTATTGCCGAATGATTGACGAGTTTTTGGTACTGCAACTGCAGGTGTTTCCCGGGTTCAACAAGAGAATACAATTTCAGCAAGATGGGGCGGGGCCACTTCACACATAGCTAGAGTTTCAATGGAGAAGCTGAGGGGAATTTTTACCAATAAATTAATCAGCAAGTACGGAGACATACCCTGAGCACTTCGGTCATCGGACCTTACACCGTGCGACTTTTTTTGTGGGGATATCTTAAGTCAAGAGTTTACAGCAACAATCCTCGAATAATTCAGGCTCTACAAGAAAATATCCGCCGTGAAGTTGCTGCCTTCGAACCAACGCTTTGCTCTTGTGTGTTCGCAAATTTAAGAATCCGATTGCAAGTGTCTTTAAAGATATGGACGGCATTTAGACGATATTGTTTATAAAACATAAAATCCGCATCGTTAAACTCCATTTTGTATAAATAAAATATGAGAATAACATTGTAGTTTTTTTTTCTTTGAATGATATTAGATTATCCGTGTTTTACCCGTTCCTATGCAATCATTGTTTTCTGTACGAATATTTAATTTAAAAAATAAAAATAAAAGAGGGTGCACTAAAAGTCAGTGTATATTCGGAATATTTTTTAATTTTATACCCGCCCCTGCCAACAAGTATGAGTGAGGAACATCTCTGAGTCATGTATATGTGAATAGAATGATTTGCCGATTTACGTGTTTCGTTTTTTTTATAGCCAGGGTGTTTTTAAGTTCTAGATCAACCATCCCCTTTCAACACCCCCCTATCCTTCTCCTTCACGACATTTGCCGGATGACATGGACCCCGCCTTAACCCGCGAGACACAACCCTCGTGTGGGGCAATGTAATCAAATATATTTATATAATAGTTCGATGTATCGACCAATCTCAGAAATTGGTCGACACGCCACTGTGGGGTTAAGGGGTGCGGAAATGTGTTTTCGATGTCCGGACACTAAAGCCGTGAGGGTAAACTGTTGAAATCTTTTATTTTTGAAGGTTTTGTCAACTGTGTACTTTGTAGGTGAGATTGTGCACAGAAGACACAGCCACAAAGCGCGCCGCAATTTTTAATCACTATTACAATCCGCTATTAATATTAAATAAAAACGAGTAGCAATTAAAAAAACTGCTATTAATATCAAATAAACTATAGAAAGATATACATATTAAATCAACTTTACCAAAAAAGTGTAACATTTGGGTTCGAAAATTTGCCGTCAAAGTACTGTCTGCTGTAGCATAGTTGATTAAGAAATCTTCTCCGGATTGGAAAGAGATACAGGTTCGAATCCTGGTAGGAACGACAATATATTTTTCGATAAAATTGATTTTATATGTATGTTTTTCTAATACATTTAATATTAAAATGAATAACCATAATGTAAAGTTTGCGTTTAATTTTTAAAATATAAGTGTATTTCATTTTTATTTATTTTTCAATACTTGATCGAGTGATAATGGGTCACATAAATATATATTATTTAAACAATATTATACATTGCTAGAAGGGTGTTTTTTATGTATATTTTTCTAATACATTTAATTAGTATTTAAAATATCACAGACCTGTGTTCTGAATAATTACAACTTCACAATAAGAATATGTTCTAATTAATAAACGGTCATTTGATATAAAAATGAATTTATTTATACCAAATAAAAAAATATTTATTTCCAATGCACAAGTTCCCTTTTAATAAATAAATTTTTAAATGTAATGATATTGGAGTACATTAAGTATTATAAACTTTTAGAAAATAAAACACATTAATATAATTAGAAATTGTAGTGATAATAAAAGCAATTAATTTGGCGTATATCAAAGTTTCTGCGTTGCGGCAGAGTCCTAGCGGAACAGACAAATAAGGCCTAAGTGATGTTAAAAATAAATTAAGAAATTAGTCAATTAAGAAAATTTGTTAATATAAAAAACTATAGTAAGACCAGTAGTCACTCACGGTTGTGAAACGTGGTGCCTAACCCAAATCGAACAAAACAAATTAGCAGTTTTTGAACGTAAAATATTAAGAAAATTTTATGAACCTACACTAGAAAATAAAATTTACGGAATACAAATGAATCCTGAGCTCAAAAGTTTCATCGAGAAAAATATATTGGTAAGATTATGTACACAAACTGCGATGGGCTGATCGTGTTGAAAGAATGCCAGATGACCAATTGGAAGAAACCTAGAGGCAGGCCATGGAAGAGGTGGGCTGACTGCATGGAAGAAGACTGGAGCAGGATGGGAGGATCTGGGAACTGGACAAGAATCGCCAGGGATTGAAGCTAGTGGAGAGTACTTGTGGAGGAGGCCAAAAAAAAATTATTACATGATTTCCATAAAATCAGATTGAAACTGTCCATCGTTAAGAGTTCGAATGATCTACGAAAAATCGTATTTTTTTAAATGAGTGCAAGTATAGGAGAATATTATTATTATAAAAATCAATTAAATATTAGAAGCAAATTTCGATCTACAAGATTTAGAGACCAAATCGATATTCCAAAACTAAAATATACCGCAACCCAAAATCACTATATATATCAAGTAATCAAATTTTTTAACAATCTCCCCATCACAATTAGAACAATTACAGACTACTATTAATTTGTATCTGAAGTAAAAAAATATATACACTGACTAACTGAAACCTAAATTATTCACTCTTGTATTTATCTACACCTTTTCTTACTCTCATAGAGAAGAAATAAATGTTAAAAGAAATATATATATATATAATATATATATAGTTTTATTAGCTTCCCCAATTAACTGAAGTGAGCTTAAAATTAAATGATAAATATTTTTCTTTAAATACGTAGGGCTCCCTTCATTGCCTTCCTGCATAAAACAATGCCGTAACCCGGCTATAATATTTTTTTCTCCTGGTTACTTAGAGGCATAGTTGGATATTAATCATTTATGTCTTCTTCATCTAATTTTTGGTGTTTCGATTTAATTTTTCAACAATTGCGTCCTCATTCTTTATTTGAATAGAACTTCTAACATGTCCTTATTTCTCTCATTGCTCAAAATTTCGGTAACATCTAAAGGTTTAAAGATTTTATATGGTGTTGGTTTTTTAGCTCGCCAACTGTCAGCGACAAACTATATTGCTAGCAAAAAGGAAATTTTTGCATTAACTCTCTGGCTTTTGTGGAACTTATTAATACATTTTAAACTTATGTATTATAATCCTAAATTTACTGTCTCAATTACGTGGAATGTCATTCCAATAAAGCGATGTAAATTACGATTAGTTCCTTGGTTTGGTTTCTGTTCATTGAGATTTGGCCCAAATAAGCGGATGCCTCAATTAACCGGCGGCCCAATTAAGCGGAATCGATTGTACATCCTACAGATTATTTAACCCTTCCAAAACCATGCAGTAACACAGGTCTATAGCCCCAATTAAAACTATAATATTTCAGTTAATATACGCAAAATAAAATTCATATTTTAGTTAATTCTAAGAAAAATGTTTATGCTTAGAACTGACTAGTGAAAGTTGTGTAAAGCGAATCTTACAAAAATAATTATTTTTCAATTCAGTCAGTTGTAAAATTAATATGCTGAGAAAAATACCATTTGTAGTAAAACAAATAGAGATGGTACATTAATTTCACAATAAAAATAATGCATAATGCATCTTCCCCGGTTAGGAAAGAGATCCAGGTTCGAATCCCGGTGGCGCAACAACAATATTTTTCGATAAAATTGATTTTATATGTATATCTTTCTAATTAATATATTTAATTCATATTTAAAAAAATTGTATTTAAAATATCACAGACCGTCCGTTCTGAATAATTACAACTTCACAATAAGAATGTGTTCTCCTTAATAATACAATAAGAATATGTATGAAATTAAAATTATAAATTAATATCAAGTTAAGTAGCTAGCCGAAATATAACATGCGCGCGTTATACGTTTGCACGTGTCATGCAGTGCGGCTGCGCACGGCGGCCGCCTGGGTGTGCAGGCCGCTGAAAGGATCGAAAGAGGGTCTTCGAACCCTTTTCTATTAATTTCATCAACAGGGACAAATATTAGCACAGCTTGCGTGAAATGGCAAACGTTAATTCGTTTAAATTTCTTGATTAAGAGCGCACACCGGCCGCGATTGGGAAGCAGGACCATCTAAATTGATTATACTTTTGCTCTTAAGAAAAATACAATTTCCTGAAAATAAAAAACCAGCTAGCTTTCAAAATTTTCAGTAATGAGTCTTAATGAATTGGATGAAATCGATTTTCGATTTAAAGAATTACGCCGCTCTGAATCATCTGCCTCTAAAATTGTTGGACCATAATGTTACTAAAGCATCCGCTTAATTTGATCTCATCAGTCACCAACATTTTGGGATCTTAGGATTAAATTGTCATCAATCATCGATATTTTATTTTGCCTACATTTTTTATCTTATTAACTATTAATACTTTGGGATTATAAGGTTTTTCCGATGTCTTCTGCCGCAAATTTGTGGTAATTTTCATTAAATACGTTTTGTGACGGGTCCCCTTATACACATATATAAGACAGTCCAAGATTGAATGCATTGTTTATATATAAATTTAAAAAAATATTTAATTTAAATTTAAAAATGTATTTTATCAAAGAGGAATATTGGGATGGGTAATCTCAGAAAAGATTTACCATATATTAGTGATGATAAAGTCGTTAACCGTTATTTTAACTTTGATTGTGTTCGATTGTAACGAAGATTGATAACTGACTAACGTAAATCTTCGAGCAATGACTGGTACACTAGAAAGTAAGCATCCGATAGTTAAATCTTAGTTACCAATCATCGTTAAATCTCAGTTACCAATCATCGACACAATCACAGTCGCGTAATGGTTTACCATCACTACCATATATATAGTAGAGTACGTATAATATGAAAAATCAATTAAAAATATTCTTATATAATTGCCATCGATGAACTAAAAATTGACGAGTTGAAACAATTTGTAGTAAATAAAATAGAACGATGCAAAAAAGGTATATTTTTTTACAATCTTAACCCTTCCCAAACCATGCAGTAACACAGGTCTACCGCTCTAATTTAATCTGCAATATTTCGGTAAATACACGCAATATACACTTCATATTTTAGTTAATTTGAAGGAAAATATTTACGCTTAGAAATGACTAGTGAAAAATCGATCAATCCTACAAAAATAATTATTTTTAATTCATTCCATTGTAAAATTAATACATTGACAAAAATGCAAGAAAGAAATAACACCTTAATTTCACAGTGAAAACAATAACAAACATAAGGTTGTATTATATAAGGCAACCTCCTATACAGAACTTGATGAATTATAATATTACATATTTTTTATATATTTAATGCTCAGTACATAAAGTAAATTTATGGCATTAACCATTTTTTCACATTTTAAAAGCTAATAGAACTCTAATTTCATACGGTAACACGAGTTGACAGCATTGCTGCGTACGAGTATTTCATATCACGGTATCATAAAGGTTGAAAAAAAAAAGGTGATTCCTTTTTTTATCCTCTTGTATAGTAGTGTAATAACTGCGTTAAATTGCTTAAACTTTCCATCTTAATACTTTTATTACGATATCAAAAACATTGATGAGTTTTTTTGTTTACTCTTTGGTCCTAATGGTCTTAATAGTTTCATGTTTAACAGACTCCGCTGGACATAGGAACAATCTGATACCTCAACTGAGAACTGTGACAGCATCAGTAAACAAAGCAACCATGAAGTCTTTATTATATAAAAATATTAAATTAAATTTAGTATAATACCATAATAACTTAAACGAAAAAAATAAAAGACAAAAGTGGCGGAAAAACATAATCACTCGATAATCCACGTCGGTCTTTCATGATTACACCCTATTAATTATGCTCCTCCACCCTTCTCGGCATACTGCAGATCTTAGGGTTGTCACCAGAGAAATGCCTGTTGTCTTTTCCACTTGATCGGTCCAACGGAAGGGGGATCTTCATCTTCATCCATCGACGTGACTCACCACAGCAAACAAGAAGATTGTCAAGGATTTCAATTATATCTGGTCCGTAATTATTGACGACGGTAGCTGCGTGCTAGATATTAAACGACACATACGTATTGCGAAAAGTGATATATTATTAAAGAGAAGACATTTTTATTGTGAAAACAGACGGTCTGTAATATTTTAAATACTTAAATTAAATGTATCAATTAGAAAGATACACATATATAATAAATTTTATCGAAAAATATATTGTTGTTGCTACCGGAATTCGAACCTAGATCTCTTCCCAATCCGGGGAAGGTGCATTATTCAACTATGCTACAGCAGATATGGAACGGTAGATGTGATAAATAGGTTCGAAAATTTGTCGACAAAAGTACTGTCTGCTGTAGCATAGTTGGATAATGCACCTTCCCTGGATTGGAAACAAATCCAGATTCGAATCCCGGTAGCAATGGCAATATATTTTTTGATAAAATTGATTATATATGTATATCTTTCTAATTAATTGATTTAATGAGTATTTAAGAAAAGTTATATGTCCAGATTTGACAAAATATGGAAAGACCGCGGTATTTCCAAAACAACGATGCACACTAATTTACAATATTTTTGTATGTTATGAAATCATAAACCCTAAAGGCAAGGGTGAGAAGACGAATTGATACTTTAGAGATGTGGTGGTGGAGACACATGTTGCGCAAACCGCGGACGGCGAGATGCACGAATGTCTACATTTTGTAGGAACTGAAGGTCTAGAACAGACTCGCAACCATATTACCTAAAACGAATCATTCAAGTTTTTGGGCATCTTGCTTGGAGAATCAATCGATTTAAGAATAGTAATTTAAAGTGGAAGAACATCCAATTTTTGGGTATCTGCTGTCCATGTCACACAGGACTGGGAAGACAGTGTGTCTTAAATATGTGATAAACATCCCTTTATGGGGAATAGAGACATCATATATTCAATGAAGATGGACTAGACGATGATGATATAGAGTGGCAGAGGAGACAGTTGATCGTTCGTACAAATATGCTGTAACGACGTGTCTACCGATGCAGTAAGGAGGTGAAGAGGATCCTGTTTAAATCGTTCTTCACCACCATGTATACCTGCGAGCTCTGGTCGAAATACAAGCAAGTGACGTACAACCGTCTCCGAATTCAGTACAACAACTTTATTGGCGCGTTATTGCAGCGCATCTACAATGTTTGCCGAAGGCCGTATACATGGATTCGTTCCGTTTCTGAGAAATCGAGTTACGGGCGTAAAGCTGTGGCTGGAGCTCAGCACCAACTCTCTGGTGCAAGCGGCACTCTCATGGAAAGCTGGTTCCCTGACCAGAGAATGGCGACGACTACAGAATAGCTACTGATACAATAATGACCGATATGGAGATTGATTACGTTGTATTTATATAAAGTGATCACTTAAGCCAGCCGAAGACAGGTCGTAAGCCCTGTAATTACCCATACTTCCATATATTTCTATTAAATGTAATGAAAAATATCTTCGTCTCTGATATATCTATTATTTGTTTAATAACAGTGCCTGCCTTAGTAGGTGAAAATCCAGTAATTGTGTGTTGTTGGACATATTTAAATATTGCTGATGGTAAAACACAAAGATCAACATTGTCTAGACAATAGCAAATTAAACTGAGACTATGCTGGTGGTATAGAGAAACTTATGGACAAGAGATGGAGCAGCAGGTTTTCGCAGCGGTGTACATGGTTGGACAGTGGATACAAAGATCACTCACAAATGCGACGAACTGAAGACCTGTAAATAAATGCTGGCGATGCATTTATATAACTTACATTAATTTATGTATTTATGTGTAATATCTATATCTCGTTTTTATATTCAAACTAAGCTAGACGCTTGTGCTATGAAAATGGGACTAACTTGCCGGTGTCCTGGAACGAGGCGCGAACCCACGACCACTAGATCACTAGACCAACGTCTTGACCACTATACCAACAAGCTACTCATCTTTAAAATGCTACAATGACTGATATGTTTAAAATTGATTTATTTGACAATTAATCTAGTCTCAGGATTCGCGCGTCCGCCGTACGATTGGCTACCCAGTCCGTTGTCCTTAGTAGAAAAAATATTATTTTACGTTGGAGGAAAAGAAATTGTGTTTTTTACAAGGTCCATTGTAAGATGAATAGGAAACGTATTCTTTCCACAAGGGTATTTTTGTACTTAGAACCTGCAAACATTTCCAAAATCCATATTGCCTCAAAATACTGTATCACGCATTCGTTCGTAGTCACTTAGCGTACGCATCTCAAATCTGAAACCCATGGCAGATGACATATATTGCGAGATTAGAACGAATACAAAATAGATTTATTCGATTCTTAATGTTAGATCTAATCTATCAATTAACTCCTATTTAGATGTAGCAAACTTACACAATATGAAAACTAAACATATTTATACTTCTAAAATCAGCAATATTGTCTTTGTGGATAAGATTCATAATTTTTAAAATTTAACTAAGAGTCCCATTCTAAAATTTTTTCTTAAAAATTATTCGAGTAAATTTGTATTAAGTAATGATTTGAGTTAGGTACTAAAATTTTTTTTTTTTTTTTAAATGGATTCTGTCAAAGAAACAATATATGTTTTTGTTAGTTATGACATCCTGAAGAAGAAAGTGGTATTTTTCGAAACCGGTAGATGTATTTAAACTCAATTTAGTGGTTAATAAAACAAAGATAATAAATAAAAATAAAAAAATAAAATAAAATAAACATATTTATGTACCTAAACATTTCATAAATAGTATCACATGTTAAATATTTATTATGTTAGTTATAATAAGTTTATTTTTTGATTATTTTCAGTTAATTTATGACTTTACCGTCTAGGAGGGAATTCGTGCGTACAATTTCGTAAAATACAACAATATTTAATTATCTTTGTAAAAAGAAGTCACATAATGCGTGTAATAAAGTGTGTTTAAAATATAACACTATTGAATTTAACAAATTTTACAATTTGTTGTGTAAATGTTGAATCATAAATTGGAAATAACAAAATGCCCAAATGATTTCTAGACATTATCTACCTACCTTCACACCAACACAACATATTGTCATTCAGAAATGAAAAGTGTATTGCTTGGACATATATTACTATGTGTAGATAAGAAAAGTCATGTCATAGATATTCCATACATCATTTTAACAGATGATCCCGTCTTGAGATGAATAAAAAATAAAATAAATAATGTTTAAAAAATCGATTTTTCTAGACGTTAAATAGCTGTCACATGGACGACAAAATCGAGCCATTGTGAAGATAATGTTTATAATTATTTATGTTTGTCGTTTTTATCTCATTTAGTTAGATATTACTGCCTCTCGATAAAATACGTCTCTTTGCTTTATTAAGTGCCGTGGTACGAAAAGGCACAACTGATGGGGACCTAGACAAAGGTTTTGGCGCGAGCCTCCTCCCCCGAGAGCTAACTGAAGCTACATCCTCTGCTGGACGAAGAAGATTAAAGGATTTAATGACCATTTTAGACAGAACCCTTTCATACTCCTATTTCATGTCTCACTAATGAACCATTTTTTCACATATAGGCACATATATGTATACACATTCATGAATATATTGCTTACATGTATTTTAAATACTAATTAAATGTATTAATTAGAAAGATATACATATAAAATCAATTTCATCGAAAAATATTGTTATTTCGCTACCGGGATTCGAATCTGGATCTCCTTCCAAATCGGGGAAGGTGCATTATCCAACTATGCTACAGCGACAGTATTTTTGACGACGAATTTTCAAACCTATATGTTTCACTTTTTCAAATAATGGAACTATAGATGTATTTATTTGAAAAAGTGCAACAAAATTTGTCATAATAAGTACTGTCGCTGTAGCATAGTTGGATAATGCACCTAAAATTAACTTTATATGTTTATCTTTCTAATTAATACATTAAATAAGTGTTTAAATATTTATAAATAAATAATTTATAATTTTTCCTATTAAATTAAAAAAAAAAGGATTTTTATTGTTTGATAAAAAATCATTGGTGGAGAAAATTCAATTTAGCTAAATTATAGAATCGAATGTATGTAAATATTAAATATGTACACATATTTGTTGAAGCTATGGAATATCGCGGCGCGTGAATTTTATTTCAAGCATATTTCACATTCAATATAATATACAGAAACGTTACTAAGTAGGTGACGCAGGCGAAAGTCACGTAAGGAGCGTTAGTGCTTGTATAATATATATATATCATATTTTCACGTCATTATAATATATTATACAGTGTGATATTACAAAGAAAGAATGGCAGAATAACAACTACAATTTCAGTCGTCGGCACGACTTGTGTTGTGACGTCCACTTTAAATAATAAACGACTTCATGCGATGCGTTATATTTATTAGTGATTGCAAAATCGTTATTTAAACCGTTATTGTAACGGTGATTGATAACTAATTAACGCAATTCTTCGAGCAATGACTGGCACACTGGACGGTGAGCCTCTGACAGTTAAATCTTAGTTACCGATCAACGTTAAATATCAGTTACCAATCATTGACACAATCACTATTATTTACTACCCCTAAATTGAATAACTGACAGTCCGTACCCGGCGTCGTCCGGCATTCACAAGTAGTGGGTGAGTGGGGGAAAACGGGTGCCTTTGTTTGCGCTGACCCTAAAGAGTAACGTCGTATGTAAAATTTAGACTATGAAAGAGTGAAGTGACTATATTAACCTCAGGGTCCTAGAGTGCAAACGGACAAAATGACGATATGATGAATAATAATATATATTTTTTGCTATTGTATTTTACTTGAGTTCTATAATACATTAAGATTAATTTTCCATCATTATTGACAGACAGTTTCTTGCAAACTATTTAATATCATGTACGATGTAATATTATTTATCACTAGACGAATAATCCATGTCATGCACTGTTTCAGAGTTTTTTTAAAAATAACTTTACTAAACTGTTATAAAACACACAAACGAATGTCAAAACTATAAAATATTATCTATAAAACGCGAATATTATTTATTCAAATGATTAGAATTTTATAGTAATTAATTTAATACAGCGTGCGACTCATTTTATATGCAAAAGTGAAAATAATGCGACATGTGTTCTTATTAGAAATCAGAACTCTCTAAATTATTTCAGACGCAAATAGGGCAGCACCTATTTTCAAATTTTCGAGATTATGTAACATTTGATTTCAGTTCGGACGAAGTACAAGGGACAGACGTGAGTTGATATAATAAAATAATTATATATACATGAAACATTTTAAATAAATAAATAAAATTAATAGTGAATCAATGTTAATAACCGAAGTAAGAAAAGTGAGGTGATGTCGTAGTAGACCGAAGTAGAAACTACTTCAATTTTCGTTACCATTAGGATTTACTCGAGTCTCAGATATTTAGAAGATATGGTAGTTATCACATCAAAAAGAGACAAAGTTTTATTAAAGGAGTGTTGTAATTTCATTTAATAAATTTCCCAAGAAAAAACTTTCGATATAATACAGGGTGGCCCAAATTGAACGCCGGATTTAAATTTCGCAACTTTCAACTTGGTTGAAAAATCATTTTCGGGGATGAGGCGCATTTCGGTTTCGCGGTTTTGTGAACAGACTGTAAATGCGGTAACTTTTTTGGCACCACTAGACGACATGGACCTTGAACAGATGTGCTTCCGGCAGAACGATGCTCACCTGTCGTACAACTCAAGCAATTTACTGCACCGACAATTTCCTGGTTGCGCAATTTCACAGAATGCCAACATCAATTGGCCAGCAAGATCTTGTGATTTAGCACTATGCGATTTATTTTTGATATCTGAAATCCGAGGTCTATGCCGGCAATCCAGAAACATTTGACGACCTCAAAAATGAAATCTGACTTGTTCTCGATGAAATTGTTCAAATATTGTGTGAAATTTTAATCTAAAATTTTATGAAAAGAACTAAGATTTGCAGGTTAGGCCATTCGTCCGACATGATTTTTCATAAAGTCAATAATAATGAAAATTTATTTCCTATTTAAATCCGGCGTTAAATTTGAGCCATTCTATATGTTGGGCTTATATTCGTCTTCTAAGATGGTCTATTCTAACGAGATACGATAGATGATATATCATTAAGTAACGTCTAGAACACCTTTTTGATGCGGGTGGGTTGGCAGGGTGTGTTCTCAAGTTGAAGGGTCAAGTGAAGCTGATTTGATTAATAAAGGACCCGTGTCGTGTGTCGATAATGTTCTTTGCTGTCCTCCGATGTCTCCTGTGTGCTTTGTTCTTCCGACCCGCTCACCCCCGTGGCCGTCTGCGGAAGGATAATAAATAATGATTTTATGGCACTTATTTACGACGCCCTTAACCACCGCGCTGAAAGTGTTAATGAAGATTTATACTTTTAATTGAATTAATAAATCGTTGACAAATCTAGAAAATGACTTTACTGTAAGAATTATTTTAAACATCATATAATTCTGTCGTTACAAACGACTTTGGGTATTCTTGTAGTTTAATAACATCTTTATAACGAATAGATATACGAACATAGTTTATTTATTTATTTTATAGATATACAGAGTGTAACGGACCTAGTCCAGTAGGTTCTCAGAATTTTCCAACCATATTATTGAAAAAAAGCATTCTTTTAATAATAGCACAGGGGTCAAAATCCTCGATAAAAATGGATTTGACCTCCGGTTGAACAATTTAGAAGCCCTCGAAATAAAAATGGCAGTACAGTAAAGTGGTACGCCAATTCTTAATATTAAAATTAATTTATCCATTAGCCCCATATTAGGTATGTATTCTTTAAAATCAATTTAATATCCGTCAATATTATATTTTCCTCTCCCTTAATGTTCCGTCTATCTGTATATGTATTATGTCTCTCTCTTTCTCATATAATCTTATATTCTGTCTCCCTATGTATATATAATTGCAGTATTTTTGTATTCATGATTAGTTTTAAATACGTCCTGACGAAGCTTGTGATAATCGAAACCGGTTGATGTATAGTAAATTTCGTAGTTTCATACAAACTGATTGTATTTTATTTAATCTAATATGTCACACTTTTAGTATATTATACGAGCATTACGTGCCGAGTATAATGTTTTATACGATTTTTATCGTCACTCATTGATACTTTTGATACCATTGAGACCTTGGCGCACGTTACAAGGTCTCGAGGTACCCCCTGCGAGAGCGAGGCACCCGCAAGGGTTCCTGAATATACAATGTTGCGCAGAGCACGCGCTCTCAAAATACAATATTCATTAGACCATTGCTGGTATCAGATTTTCATGACGCCGTATTAATAACCCTTCGTTTATCACACAGTACTCATTAATCACTTGTCTAGCCGATATAACCTCAAACAGGTTCCACGCGTTGCGGCAACGTTGTACAGCGCGGGGAAAATAATACACATTAAGAGGATTTATTAATGAAAATTCTCGTTTTGTTGCTCATTTGCGTGACTTTTTTTTTTTGAAGCATGGTCACCTCACATTACTACGATTCTTTATTATTATTATTTTTCTTTACCTTATCTTCAAATCACCGACTTTAACCAGTTTTAATTGTATTTTTAATATTTATTGCAAATTTTACATTGTAACAATTTAAGTTAGGTAGGTATTAGATTTATTTAAAAAAAATATATAAAAATATTAGTTAGTTTATTTTACAATAGACTATACCCCCTTCTAAATTCCTACAGTTCACTATCCTTAAAAAACAAATTACTCTTGTACAAAGCAATCATCCGTCCTATATTCACATACGCGAGCCCCGTCCGGGGTTCAAGTGACACAAAAATACTACATCCTTAGGTGAATCACAAACTCACCCTAGTTTGTCAGAAACACAATCATTCACTGAGACTCAAACATACCCTCACTCAAATGACACATACACGATTTATCTTTTAAATTTTATTTTAAATTAATTTCCATCCCAAACCCTTCAATAAATTCCCTCGGCCTATATGATCCCTCATTCGATCCCCATCATTTTCGTCCAATAAAAAAAAAAAAATATTTTTACTACTACTTTATACAATTATACACAAAGTTATACCTTATATTGCCTACATAACTTTTATACATTTTGCATTATAAAAGTCGATTGAATATTTTAAAGATCTTTACTGTTTTATATGGATTGCGATGACAATACCAAGGATAGCAGAGGGTCTCATGATGCAACTTTCAGAAAATTTCAATGCTCTCTTTTTGATCATGACCTAGAGATCTCGAAATAACCCTTTGTCAAAAAGTTTTTTTAGTTTGTACATACTACTTACTATGTTTAATTTAACTTCACTGTGGGAGATTTACATCTCTGGTTACTACGCCTTGACAATGGCACGTGTTACCGTGCCTAAACGTCGGTCTAGGTTTCCACAAGGAAACCATCTAAAAAGACGCGATCTAACCTAGAAGAGATGTTACTTTCACACAACATAATATGTATACATATACTACATATGTATACCTATGTATAGACAACTCCCGTAATTTATTATCAGATTTTGACAACTTTTCTTAAAAATGTATCTGGTATCTCGGGTTAGTTCGTTAACTAGCCTAATCCGTTATTTTGTTTCAATGCCAGTAGTTAAAATATTTTTTTTTTCTTTCGTAAAAAATTCCGTTAATATTGTCACTAGGAAAAAAAATAAAAACGCACCCATATAGATGAAATCGAACTGATTATTGTGGTTAATGATGGAAGGGATTATTTTCCTTCTTCATCCTATTTTAGATTGTATGGTATTTCATGATTTTTGATTTTTTTATGTATTTTAACATCAAACGTAAAATGGCTGACGAAGTTCAGTGATGTCAATGTTACAGTGAATCTGTATTACCAGTGAGAATATATTTTCACTGGTGAAAGTATATTTTCGCTAAGCCGGTCAGTGGATGTATATCTAACAATGAAGATACAAATTCACTGGTTACATTTAGTGAGTTTGTATTCATTGACAGGCGAGAATACGCCGCGCGGGAATACATCGCCCTACAGCATGGCAACAGATAGTTTGGTGGCATGGGTGGCATATACAGCTGTCACTTTTATTCGCTTATAGTATTTTCATTTATATCATAATTAAATAAAATTATTTACTGCATAAACTACCGTGTTTCTAATTTCAGCCATTTTTATTTCCTTTTTAACACATAGGTTAGGTTAGGGTAGGTTCAATTATAGGTTAGGGTTGAATATACAATTGCTAAAACCTGCCAGTGAAGTTATATTTCCACCAGTAGAAATATATTTCCACTGGTGGAAACGTCTTCGGATATGATTTCACTGAAACGTCAGTGAAAATATATTCTCACTGGTAATACCCATCCACTGAAATATAGATATTGAAATACCATATATGTACCTACTTAAAAATATTATATGAATTATTCTTGTGTTTCATATTATAAAATATATTTATATCCGATGCAACAATTACCGATCAAGTTAATAAAAATCTTATCCTATAAAAAAAATACGTGAACATTTTTTGTGTTCCTTTCCTTTACTGGCACCAATTTCGCAGTGAATTTAATCTATTTTTCAGTTAAAGAATCTCGCTTCCAGTATTATTAGATTTTTAGGATCGGTAAAGTATTGTAATATGGCTAATGGCTACAAAAAAAATAAAATCTGTGAATTTGCGAAATGAAATAACGAACAGCTATTATGCTGACTCATTAATGAGTCTATAATATAACATATCAGCGTGGGGGTATATTTTGACAGCTGACCTTTATAACCTTAATTTAGTTATAAATGTAAATGAAAATTTGCTTATTTCGTACCTTTGCGTTGACCGTCTGATGTGAATTTCTAAATAAGATAATTCTATCTTTTCAATGATTCTCAAAACGTGAGTTTAAAATTCAATTTATCAAAATTATAAGAAGATAATTTTGATTATTATGCCAAGGACTGTCTCATGTCACATTAGAATATATTTACATAAAAAAGTGTATTCTATTATAAAACAAATATCAGATATCTCATAGAGACAAAGCTATATTTAACGGAAGATATATATGGAAGTTACAGGGTTTACGACCTGTCTTCGGCTGGCTTACAGGGTGACTCAAAAAAGTGAGAACATTTTGTAATTACATCAAAATTAATTTAACTATATCAACAATAGCTTAAATAATATAATTACTTACCTATTTACCTATATTACGTTTTATTTCGACAACTTTCGGTCGACAATTCATATTCATACAACATTCAGCAATTCTCACCCCTCATTCTCCACATTTATCAAATTTTTGAAAGTTGTATATATGTTAGCATGTACTACATAATCGCCATCTATGAACTAAATTTGATAATTTATTTTTCCCTTTTTTAAACAGGATATATGCTATGAAAATCTGATTTTTTGAAATTATTTTAAAGCAATATTCTTTGTCTGTAAAATGTTTTTTTAACATATTATACTAGAATACGCCTAAAAAATCAATATTTAAATTTTTTAAATATATTTTCTTATTTTGACTAGTATATTATATAAGCATATATATAAAGTGATCACATAAGCCAGCCGAAGACAGGTCGTAAGCCCTGTAATTACCCCATACTTCCATATATATTTTCCATTAAATATAATAAACAATAGCTTTGTCTCTATGAGATATCTGATATTTGTTTATTAACAGTGCCTTTGTAGGTAAAAATCCAGTAATGGTGTGCTCTTGGACATATTCAAATATTGCTAATATTCTGTTACAAATTATTCCCCTAATTATTTTAAAATGTTTTCACATTGTTCCTTAAAATCGTGATAACTATCTATCAGGGTCATTAACGATCTGTTGATAATCGGTAAATACAAAATAAATAAATGATCACTTACTTGTAATATTTGAAGCAACATATTTGGTAACATACTTCCGTGGTTTGAAATAAATCTCAGTACCCACACGTGTTGAAATTTTGACTTGATTCTATTTGAGATATACAGGACCAACTTACACGGGTCGGTGTTATCCGGGTTTGATTTGACAGCGAAATTCAACACGTGCGCAGCAACTTCATCTAAAACCACACATGCAATTATTTATTCTGAAAGTTGGGCACACAAATGGTATTAAATTACAAACATTTATTCTATTTTAACCACTTCAAATTCACCCAATCGACGAATAAAATATTAAGGAGAGCTATCGTCTTCGCTCTTATCAACGCTGCCGGCGAAGCTGAACATACCCAGCATATACCGGTGCGTGAAGCAAAGCTCCCATCAGTCTTAAAGACAATCAATACAGACGCCATGCAACAACAGATTCAGAAACCGCCGCCGATAACAATTCACGTAGTAACTTTATTGTACAGGTTAACATCTGCTTTTACGTTTGACTCCAATAAACTAAGTGAAATCAGTAAGTGATTTTTTTCTCATAACCTGTAGCCAGAGAATTCTCACATATACACAATACATTTCGCGACTTTCTAACGAAGACGAGAGGGGTGGCTGAAATATTGAGGCATAATTGACACATAATTTAAAACATAACCGTCAAATTACTTCTGATACGATTTGAAAATATACCCACACAAACATTTTTTCATAACCTCGAAATTCAACGCCCAAAACGTCAATGCTCAATGGACTGACATTTGAGGTTTACCGTACAATAGGCGCGAAGTAAGGAGCAATACAAACTCAAGGGGGTGCTCGAATTTCTGCGCCACGGTGTGAACAGGGTGAACACGGAATCAAGTGGGAGAATAATCCTCATCTCAGGTAAAATAAAATATCAGCCTTTCAAATAAATAACAGGTTACAGTAAAAATTATTAGTAAACAATTGTTTAAAAATTGCGGTTACCGGGTTGACTAATTTGCGAAAATTTCTAACAATTTAATCATTGCGACCGACGCGTTAAGCAAAGCTGAGTATTAAGCGGAGCACTATCATATTTGTATGGATTAAGTTGAATTAAAGATGATAAATAGGTTATTACGATTTACGATTACGGCATCGAGCTGTGCGTGTTCGCACCATTAGGCAAATTTCTATCCGTACATCGTATATCGTAATATACAGGTATACTATAGAGTGAGTCCGGCATAATCGTAATTTTATTCATAGGTATATATATATATATATTATATATAGGATATACCGGAGATTTAAATGGAGCTAACGGTTAGGGGAGGTCACTTTTTGAAATACAAAAAGATCGTGACAAATGAATTTATTTAAACTTTATCGTCATACATTGTTATTATACACCTAGTTGGATTTTAAAAATATTTATAATGCTTTTTTATAACAATCTGTTTTTTTTTACGAAAATGTGAGTATTTATTATTAATTTATATCAGAAGTTGTACACTAAATTTGTGTTTTTTTAAAACTATTACTTAGATACGTTCTTTATACTAAAATAAAACTAATAAAATAAATGTTATTGGCCATACTTAAGAAAATACAAGCATTATTAAAAGACCGGGACCATTAATATAGAAAGGGCCTAAATATAGAAAGTTCTTACATATACGAAATACATTTTTTTATAATCTTGAAGCCAATATTACGGAGACAATTTGCATTAAACTAAATCAGTAAAAGGTTAAAAATTAATAGATTTATAAAGTATATATGATAAATTTTTTACGTTTTTAAAACACTTTGTTTTAGTTAAAATATTATATTTAATTATATTCATTGAGGCTTTAGCTATAATTTAAAATCAAGTTTTATATCAAAAACACTATATTTTTTTACTAAATAATATTTATGTAGATCTTTTTAATGTGTATTTTTTATTGGGTTTTTATATTTCAAATCGCTGATTAAAAAGTTTATTAGTTTTACATTAGTGTAAAGGTCCTATCTAAGTAATAGTTTAAAAAAAAGTCAAATCTATTTTACAACTCCTGATATAAATGAATAATAAAACCAACATTTTCGTAAAACGCAGAAATATGAATTATTTTTGAAAAGGAGGCTTAAAGTAAACTAACAGTAGGTATACTAAAACAAAGTATTTATTTAGAAATTTATTAGTAACAGAAAAAAAAAATAATAAAACGATAATATGATCTGTTTTCAATTATATATCGTAAAGTCGGGATTTATCGCGTCAAACGAAGAAACTTATTTTTTAAATAAATAATGTTTATAAAAATAATTAATTCTCAAATAATTTATCATCATTATTCGGATTATTTTTAGTACGGTAATAATGTACTTACTATATTACACCATTCATCAGACGAATTTTTATACGATAAGTATTATTTATATTTATTAAATTAGTGTTTTGAAACACGAATGGATATTTTGACAAATTATTAAAAATTATTTGCATTCGTATTGTTACATTAATTAATAAACGTCGTGAATATGTAACGATTAATTCTAATGAAATTATAAAAATATATTTGATTCAAGGAAAAAAGAATTATTCTAAATTATCTTGATTTTTCTTGGCTTTAGAAGAAATGCGAAGAAACGCGAACAGAAAATTGTTATAAAATGATCAAGTACTCGATATAAATGAAAAATACAATTTCTATGATTGAAAATGGCAAATAAAGAACCTAGAGACCGATGAGCCTAGAAAAGTATTTACATTGGAGGATTACTTAGGATTCGTTGCATCTCGATGGAGACACCTTGGACTCTGCTGTGATGGTAACCCATGAACGAAACATGTTGAGGTGCATCACCAGTCATCTGATTGACGCCACCATATTATATCAATACTAAAATAACGGCATTAGAACATACTGGCAAAAGTCAATACACGTTAGTTCAACCTTCACTTCGTATAAAATGTAATGTTGGACTCACCATTGTACAAAGGTTTGTGTCATGTGTGTATTTTACAATGTTTCGTAATATTCAGAGGACAAACCAATATTTTTGACGCCCAAATGACAAATATACATTGTTTAGTAGACAAAAGTATTACAGACGATTTTGACATCGGAATGTTTCCATTTTATGTACAACGGGTAAAGACACATTTCTCTTGTGTTATTTTATGCGTTTTGATTGGTTGATCTGTGGAGTTAACTGTCATTTTGTCTATGGCCGGTGTAGTTCGCGCAGGGGACGCCGCGATGTTTTTACTTGAAATAAGTTATAGAATATCATTAAATTAGGTTATAATAGTTCGGTGTAATGTCGTCGGACTTTCTGGCACATCTGTGAACTGCAATATGGTGAACAAATGAATCTGTGTGCATTTAGTTTATTTTAATATTGTGTAATGTGACTAGTTTCTTGTGCGTTTTTAAATGGATTCGGCAAGCGTTATCTAGGTAAGAAATAGTCATTAATGAGTTTTATTAATTATTGACAAACTGAAAAAAGTTATTACATTTAAAACTGTAAACGATTCTTTTGACTATACAGATGGACACAGAAAAATTAGTGACATTAATAATGGTCTAATTTTAAAACAATTCCTTCCAGCGCCAGCCGTACATACATTTCGATAATGTAAGAAAAATATTTTCTTTGTATGGTACCCTGTAGGTACTTTACCGTTTTCTCTCGGATAAATTGCAAAATCATTCAATTGAAAAACATTAAATTTTTTGGAACTTTTGAACAACCGCATTTATGAAACAAGATGGTAGATCGGGCTAGGTAAATAACTTGGCTAGATTTTTGTGAGATCAATTTTTCATAAAAATTTGAAAACGTTATAAAGTATCTGAACTAGGCCGCTATATTTTTACTGCTGTACGTTAAGTATTTAAATAAACTTCAAATTTATTCAATTTTATTTTAATCAAATTCACACTACATCATAATATATACTTAAATCCTATATTGTCTATATCTATTTAGTAATTTTACTACTCTTATTATTAATATATTCTTACGTGTTTTTTAAAATTAATAAAGTAAATATATTATTATTTTTAATGTATTATACACATATTTGTATACGACTAATTATAGTAGATACATTAATTTAAAAACCATTAATACAATTGTAGCAATGTGTTTGTAATGAAATTATATATAAATAATTTAAAAACATAATCAAATCCAAAGGCAATGGTGCGGCCGCTATATGGCCGCTACCATAGGGCTAAGCAACAACAATCTTTGATTGATTCATATTTATAATAATGAAACATAATATTAACACTTTTTATTTTTGATGAAATTTCTAATCATATTAACTTATTCTAGATTTTTTTTTTGAAAAATGAATTTTTTACAAATTGACAGCATTCTCCCCAGGAATGATTCGTGACGTCATCACCTCATTTTTAATTAAAATAATTTTCATCTTATTCAAAGGCTGTATTAAATACATTGGCGTAAATTGCTTTTTTGTGTTAAACCTTCGAAAATACGGCTTTATTTCTAGATTTTTAATTAAATTCCCCTACTACACAATCAACCCAAATGCGTGACTAAAGTATTGTATTATTTATACGAACGGGCTTGTGTTTTAACGATTTTATTGAGGAAATAAACACAAATATAGAGCTTCCATTACACAAATAAATAAATAACATTACATTCCAATTAGCATAGTTTGAATTTCATCCCCTTTCTGTGAAAACATTGTTCCAGACGCGCGTTTGATTCCAACGTGACAGGTGTTATCAAACTACCCACGATTTGAGTATTACAGCTTCCATCCCGAACTGTTCCGATTGAGCGAACCGAAATCTCATTAAAATCCTTATTCGTTTGCTATTTACAATGGAGATCAAAGCAATTTCAACTATTTACAAACGAACGGTAAATAATATTAAATAAATTCATAGGCAACAAAAAGTAATGCTATTAAATAAATTAATATAAAATAATGTATATTTCTAAAATATAATATATTATTCATTACAACAATCGCTTTACTTCAGGATGCTTAAAGTGCAAAAAACGAACGAAAAAACCGAAATTTAAAAAATTAATCGCGATGTGTAAAAATTTTTTTTGGGTAATAATAACCCTTCCCAAACCGTGCAGTGACACAGGTCTACCGCTCTAATTAAACCTGTAATATTTCGGTAAATACACGCAGCATGCAATTCATATTTTAGTTAATTTTAAGGAAAATATTTACTATTAAGGAGAACATATTCTTATTGTCAAGTTGTAATTATTCAGAACAGACGGTCTGTGATGTTTTAAATACTAATTTAATGTATTAATTATAAATATATACGTGTAAAATCAATTTTGTCGAAAAATATTGTTTTTTTTTTGCGCTACTGGGATTCGAACCTGGATCTCTATTTCCAATCTGGGGAAGTGCACTACTAATTGTGTTATAGCGCCAGTATTTTTCATGCTAAATTTTCGAACCTATGTTACACTTTTTCAAATTAATACATCTGTCGTTCCATTATTTGAAAGCCATCTAGATTGTTTATACGGAATCACAAATACCTTTGAGTGAACCGACTGCAGACGCCAGAATTATCAATTCATTTTTATTAAATTTTGGACACATTGATACAACTCATATTATTAACTTATATTATCGCTATAACACATTTGGTAGTGTATTTCCCCGGATTGGAAATATAAATCAAGGTTCGAATCCCGGTAGCGTAAAAAAAAACAATATTTTTCGTCAAAATTGATTTTATATGTATATATTTATAATTAATACATTAAATTAGTATTTATAAAATATTTACACTTAGAAATGGCTAGTGAAAAATCAAGTATGTGAGGAAAAATTAATACTTTGACAAAAATATAATTTGTGTCTTGAAATCACACATTAATTTCACAGTGAAAATAATAACAAACATACGAATGTAAAGAAAGATAGATAAAAAGGAAGGTTGTAATATACAATACAACCTTTTACACAGGACTTGATGAATGCTCCGTATTATAATATAATATTTTTTTTTATGTTTAATGCTCAATATTTATAGTAAATTTTTTTGGCTTTAACAATTTTTTCACATGTCTATTTTCTAACGGTAACACAAGTTGACGGCATGGCTGCGTACGAATATTTATTTATTTATACACGGTTAAGGACCAATACTGTTATTTGTGCGCTAGGGGAGAAAACAAGAAAAGCATTACCTTACAAGTATAAGGCTACTGGTAGGGTCTGCGTTAACCACATTACTAATGAAGATGTATAAGGACGCATAAATAAGTCAAGAGAATCTAAACTAAAAATAACAACTGTATTGTATACTTCGGACACATTCTCCGCAATGATATATATGATATTTTATAACTTACTATGCAGGAGAAGCACTTATTCCTTTCTTCCTAACGTCGCCGTCAAGTTGAAAGGCAGACCTAGATCATTTTGAATGGCAGATGATTACGGGGCATGGTCAATTCCGGAGTAAACTGTTTGAGTTTTGAGTTTAGACTTGTGGATGCCCCGTGGATGCCATGTGGGAGAGTGGAACAGACGCCTGAGTATATTTTGTGGACTTGTGTGATACTTAGAGATGCACGTGAACGTATGATTGGTAGCTTGACTGGACTTAGACACCGCCCGCCCAGGAATGCAGACCTAATTAGTAATTTGACAAATCTTGTTTTATATAAGGGATTTATTCGGGTATGGGTGACTCGTTGGAGCTCCTTAGGTGGGTAGTTAAGCCAGCCTGCGTGGATGGGACTCCACATACGCGCCTACCTCTCACTTTCCATACCTCCATATGTAAGTGTGACTCAATCTATCTTGTGTTTCGTTCACTGACTCTCTTTTGGGAGTATTTTTCAATGAATGGATCCCTGAGTGTCTGCCTTGAACTATTGCAATTTAAGTTTTCATCGTTTCATCATTTATATGATTTTTATGAATAAAGACAGCACGTACGGGACGCTGGAGGGTATAAATTTTCAAATATTTGCGATAATTGCTAATAATCACATTGAATTTCTTCTCTTTTTTCGTTTTGCTTATACTTAAATATTATATTAAACTAGAGTCGCGTATTTTTACTAGCTTTGATGAGTGGGACCGACAAGGAAGCCCTAGTTTCTAAACCTAACCCGTGAAAGAGTGGGTCCCCCCTGTCCTTTTAAACTGTCACAGCTGTCCCTTTAAAAAAAAAGGGGAAGATGGAAGGCAGCACAGGTGTAGGTAGAAAGAGTTTATCTTGGCTGAATTATCACAGAATGTGATTCAATGTCCAACATGTAGGTGATATTATATATAATAAATCAACATACAGCAACATGGTTGCCTACCTTCGAAAGGAGGCGGTACACGAAGAAGAAGTTATGTTAACACATACTCTGCGGCGGTGGGTCAGATTTGATCCGGGTGTTTGTAAAAATATGAATTACGCTACAAATATTCGTTTAATGCTGTTTTCCTTCTAGCTAATCTCTTATTAAATATTTACAAATAATTTGAGATACAAATAAATGTTGTCTGACGAGATTCAAATGAGTTATTGATGAAAATGTGAAAAAACGCTCAAAAATCACTCGCTTTTACGGGATTGAAACTCATTTTGAGCAGGTAGACAAAGAATACCAGGTTTGCGTCCGTGTATTTGTTTTGACTTATTTTCGTCTAGCGGTCTCTAGACAATACCAGTAATATAACTATTTGAGGGGCGTTGCGCCTACCTGTAAGTTTTATTATATTACCTGTTCGGGTTCCGATGAGAAAATTATATGCTAAGTTTGTATTTTGGCTGTGTAGGGCGTCTGTTGATTCGTGAGAATATGTACATTATTCGTAATATTTTTCAATTTTTATCTTCAATATTTTAGCTGAAATATTAAGGCACATCATTCCATTTCATTAAATCATATTTAAAATCAAATATCTATATAAAAAATTTCCCACAAAACGGTTGAAAAACTGAAAACTTGAGGTGGGTCTAAAATGACCCACCGGGTAGTAAGTGTTAATAATTGTGTTGGCTCTGTATTTTTTTGGTGTGCGCTATGATGCCAATTTGTGCGTGCGCGCACACTCGCACACCTTATAGGGAATATTTCTTATCATCATTAACAAAGTTTTCCTACGTAAAGTATCGTATGTAACAAATATGTCATTTCTTTATTTAATATATTTTAAGTGGCAGTAATTATCTTATATTAGTACAGTATTGTATTATATTCTATCGAGCATAGTATGTAAAAAAAATACTGCCACTTAAAAATATATCAATGCTAGAATGCAAAATACTAGAACATTTAAAGATGGCCGGATTGTTAGTTACGATAGTTTGCGTAGGACGGGTCGATATGTTGATGTTAAATATTTTTTGTTATAATTATTTTTAAATTCCTGCGTGTTACTTTATTCATATGTATTGTTCAGATATATATGTACATGTTGTCAAATCAAATTTCATTATTATATTTAGGTATTATATTTCGTTTTCACATTATAATAAACTGAGCATTTTAAAGAGGTTTAATGACATTAAACATTTGTTCATTGTTGTGGCGGCCATGTCAAAGTTCATTTTCTAAAATCGGCCCAAAGATACATCTCAAAATTTTCCCATTTCTAAAAATCTCCAGTGCAAATTTGTTGGTTCGATTGTCATCTTTTTTCCGTTCTAGGAGAATTCGTTTATGACTCGTATGATATCTAAAGTTAACGATTCTATTGCAAAACAAATTGATTGATTTTTATACTTTTAATAATTTTTATCAAATCCAAAATAAAGCTGTAATTGAAATTGATAGGATATCATAAGCCGGATCGGCGTTTCCTGCTTTAGGATCGGATCTCTGCCCACCTCAGTACATCAAGTTCCGTATCGAGGTAATTATGACCTATATGTAAAAAAAAATAATATATATAAAATACGTAAAAATAAAGCTCTGACTTGTTCTAATTTAGATAGAAATATACGCTACCAATTATAGAAGATAGTCTCATGACATCACTCTTTTCGATTATGACCAGGAGACCTCGAAACCACCATCTGTTAAAAAGTTTATATCGTCAATCAGTACATAGTGGGATTGCCATTAGTAGCTATTTGTAAAATTTAAAAAAACTTTGATACATGATCTTACAACAAAGCGGTTTAATAGTATACATTCTTAGATTATACAATTCACGTTCAGTTTACAGAATATATGTAGTTTCGTAAATTATATATCATTATTCGTTTTGAAACTATTCGAACCATTTATTATATACTCAGGTTCGTTTTTATAAACAATTTTATGTAGGTAGGTACGTACGTTTAAAATTAACTTTAAAAAAATATATTCCATCCACGTAAACAAAATAAAGATTTTATTTTTTTGTCTGAATTTAATAGACGCATTATTATTATAAATATCTATATAAATATAATAAAAAAGGCACTATTTTGACTTATCATCTTTATTTTGACTACTAAAGATCAAACAATATAATAAAAGTTATTATTTTGAACTATTCTATATTTTTACTGGTTGAATCAAATAATACAATGAAAGTCACTATTTTGACTCTTTTTTCATTTTGACTAATAGACATCAAATAAACATACAGATATTAGAAATTACAAACTAGGTGAGATGAAAATATTTAACTGAACTATTCATCATTATTCTACCTGTATTATTGAATATTCAATACGTCAGGGATACGAATGTTCTATTGTTTCCGCGCTTGCATCAATTGGCGGGAAAACAATCGGTGCAGTTAACGCCATCTGGTTCCTATTGTTTTGATTAATAATTGTTCGCTAGTGCCATCTTTGGTTGATGCATTGTATTACGCCGGTGAACTGAAAGCGAACGTGTCAGTAGACGAGCGATAAATACAAATGGAAATGTACCGCCATGTTGTAATATTCAAGGATCTATGCAAATGTAACATTTTACAGGAATGATTTGATTTAAAGCACGTCAATTTTGATAAATTCAATGGTGAAAATGGAAACCAAATAATTTCGGACTAATTTGACAGCGTATCAAACTCTATTCAATCTACATTTTATTCGGAGATATTACTTGTTATATTTTTTATTTGAAATTTCAAAATGAATATCGAATAGTTGAAAATGTTTTTTTTAAATTTTGGAAAGTTTAAAGTTTATAACACCAGTTTAAAAATATCATATTTATAACATTATAAAGCAAAAAAACAAAAATTATATGTGTTATATTTCAAATCTGTCGATCATTATAGCATTTTACATATTAGATAAGATTAGACGTATTATACATGTTTCAAATATGACGTGTAATATTGTCCGAGGTACATACCTACTACAAATCACGTTGTTGACGTACAAATAATTTTGAAAGAAAATGGCCACTGTATCACATAATATTGCATCTTATTTAAGATTTGATGTGTTAAATTTACAATATATCAATCATTGTGTGACAAACAATGAATCACCTTGTTGACGTAAAAATAATTTTGAAAGAAAACAGTCACTTTGTCTCATTCCAAAGCACGACTGTTATCGCCGATATCGGTGCAGGTTCAAATCTTCGATCAGTATTTCAAGTTTTTAATATTATTTTATAAATATGGGGGTTCATCCTCAGAAGACTATTGGTATAGATATAATTGTATTCTGACTGAGGAGATGATGGTGATATCGCTAATACAGACCTACGAAAAAACTATCGTATTACTGGGATAATTATTTTAAACATTGCTAACTATAACAATAATAAATTACAAAAAACGTATTTAGACATATATAATATTTTTTACAGCTGCAACAAAAAAAACAGTTTATTAATTACATTTTACACACATTTTAAAATGCATTGTCCAACTAGGTAACCCTATTTTAGGGCAAATTGGTAAACAAATACATTTTACAAAACCAAAACTCATTGAAGGCAAAACACAATAAAATCGAATACGTAACATACAAGGCAAGTAGATGTGAAAGTATAAAAAATATATATAAAGGGCGTCCAGCGGAAAATTTTAAAGTTAAATATTAAAAAAAAAAAAAACTACAATGTTATTCTCATATTTTATTTATACAAAATGAAGTTTAATGATAAGGATTTGACGTTTTATTTATCGTCTAAATGCCGTCCATTTATCTCAACACACTTTTGCAATCGGACTCTTAAATTTGCGAACACGTGAGAGCAAACCGTTGGTTCAATGGCAGCAACAATACCCCTCCCACTTACCTCACTCTGATGGTATACGAGTAATTACAATTTAATCATGAAAATTTTCTGCTGGACCCCTTATAAAAATATATATATATGTAGTGTAAGCACATTATAAGGTAAATGGAAATATGCAATATCAAAACACATAAAAGTAGTTGTAATAATCATTTTATTATAAAGAAAAGTTTACTGCTTACTAATTTCAACAACCAATTTGAAACATCCCTTTTAAAAGCCTTGAATGTCAGTTAAAGTTTTAATTTTATTTCCAATTTGATTGTATATTTTGAGAGCTTGAAAGGTGAACAATCTTTGAACAAAAATAGTTTTCATTCTTGGAACTATTTTAAGCATTTTTGCGATAATATCTTTCAGCCCGCAGAAAACTAGTTAGTATATTCTGCACGTGTATGAAATGTATGATAAAAACAATCATAAAATAAATTAACGCAGTCTAGTGACACAGGACACGCCATATTTGTATTCTTAATTTGTACGCGTGTAAAATTGTGTGAAATTTAAAAACATATATTGGACCACGTGACCGCGGTGACCCCTAGCGCGTTGTTGTCTTAAATGTGAACTAAATAGCTTTCGTATAATTGGCATCCATACAGATGCGTGATAAACTACGTAATATAATTCACGCATAACGCTCATACGCGTCATGTTTCATACACCAAGCAAAAGTGTCCTGATTTAATTCGATCTGAAAATTAGCACGATACACGATACATTAGTCGAAGATGTCTTTTAAGCTTGGTTTTGTGGAATATTAAGAAATGCTTCTAGAATAATGTCTATTCGGTACGTTGATTTCATTCTGTATACAGTAATACCCCTGAAGTTACACGACATGTGGGACCGACGAAAATCGCTTAACTCGAATATGTGTAAGTCTGGGTACAACTCTGCATAAAAATACATACAATTTTTAGGAGAAAACATTATTATTGTGAAGTTGTAATTATTCAGAACATTTTAAATATTAATTAAATATATTAATAAGAAAGATATACATATAAAATCAATTTTATCGAAAAAAAAAAAATTGTTGTTGCGCCACCGGGATTCGAACCTGGATCTCTTTCCAAAGCGGGGAAGGTGCATTATCCTTCGAATCTGGTAGGGTGTCCGATCGGTTATCTGCATACTTTTTCAAATGTCGTCGTAGCATTATTATCTTGTTTGAATTCTTAAAATGCACTTTTTGATTCTCCATTTTAAGGGTTAGGAACGACACTTTAATGTGACGTGCACCATGCAAAACAGTTGTCAAAAGACTAATAGAACCCTTATCTATTTAGTGAAAGTAAAAACTTATTTGTCCCGTTGACTCATCGTGGGTAAATACAAATAATAGCTTCTACCTACCTGCATCGGAAGTTATTTATGACTCTTAGTTTATTAAGCTATTTTGATAAACATATAGATAAGATGACACAGGCTACAGCGTTGACAGACACCTCACTGGAATTATTTTATTTATTTATTTATTTCCATTAACGCACTTGTGGGCATAAGAATATTTTTTTTATTTAATTTTAATTTAACGTTAAATTTTTAATTGACATTTCAATATAACAGTTAAAATATAAAATAAAAAATACATAAATTTCTTCAGTTCAAGTATGCTCCTGCAACGAAAAATGTCAAATAATAATAAGTGAATATTTGTAATAAACAGCTTAAACAAGCACTTATACTAATTTCATATTTTATTGGATGCGATTGCAAGTGTTTGGGACATATATTTATTTGTAAATACATATTTATTTTCGAACGAAAATAATGCACTATGCATTCCCCTCCTTCCATTCCTTTCCCGGCCTCGCTGCCGAATCAGTCGATCGGGACCTTAAGCGAGTGCGGTATACGTGAATCGAAAGATTACAATATTATACAATTGAGACTTCTCGTCTATACTGTGTCGTCTAAAGGAACCTAAGACAAAAATAGTAATTTAAACATACAGTCCACATTTTGGAGGTGCCTGCAGAACTGGATTGTTTGACTGTCAAACTCCTTCCGTATATCCAGATTTCTTCCGGCATCTACGTTTCTACGCAACAGCAAGTTTTTGATATATTTATAGGTTGTAATAACACCAAATGTTCAAACTGATTGCCATTGTATGATCTACGTGTACATAAATATATTTCTCGCCGTTTGTACGTCACACTTTTAATAACGGCCAGCGAGCAGCCGAATGCGCGCCTAATTGCCGAGTAACGCCACGCTTTGGGGTTTCGCCGCCAGGCTTTTATCGGGCAGCTTGATGTGGATGTTTGAAAAAATTAATAAAGCATTTTATGCCTTAGCTAAAAATACAGAGTGGTACCGAAGTAGTGTAATAGCGTGTAAATTAAATAATTAATTCATGTTAAAAAAAACTCTAACGCGATAGGATTTGAACCTAAGCTCTCGGAAGGAATCTGATTTCTAGTCAAGACACCTTAGCCATTTCGCCACGGCTGATGATACGAGGTGTGTGAATTTTATTTATAATTAAATTGTTAACTGTAATGTTGACTGAGCCTATCTACGACAACTGCGAATAGTTATTTTTGTAAAAATAATTTTATTTAAAATATTTTGCCAGTTTACGTATGCATACACACTAAGATAAAAACAATAATATTTTATCTATTAAAAAGCTCTTAATATATTTTTGATTCATATTTGTTCTTCGCCTCCGTGGCGCGATATTACGCATTTTTGAAAAAAAAAAAAAAATTGTACATTCCGCTCGGATAATGGAGAAGCTCGGATAATCGAGGTTCTACTGTAACGGTATTTCAAATGAAGTTTGCGTTTGCAAGAGATAAAACCTGCATTTATATTTTATTTTGCGCTAGTATAGTTCACACCTTATTCATCGGATTTCTCAGCAGAATGTTGGGCAATTAAAGATACCTGAAACGTCGATAAGGCTGTTATATTCTCTGACTCGCAAGCAGCTCTTGAATCCATCTCTGCTAATATGAAAGTTTGGCTAGACAATGAGATAATCTGTTCCATCAGAAATTGTCGATTTAATTTGTACAGCAACAATAAACAGGTATCATTCGTTTGGATTCCTGCACATAAGGAAATTCATGGAAATTAATGTGTTGATAATCTGGCCAAGGAGGCCACTCTTTCCGGAGTTTTCCCTCATCAATTTCATGTCCAGATGTATGACAGACTTAATATGGTAAAAAAACGTACGGATTTTACTTGGACTGCACAATGGATGGATCCAAACAATCATAACTGTAATCAGCTTAAAATAATTCAAAGATCTATTCCCCGCACCCCCTGGTTCTCCAAGAGAACAATATCAAATATCTCTAGAATGAGAATTGGGCATTGCCAGGTAGCCTCACATTTATTCAGATTGAACTTAATAGATTCCCCAATGTGCAAGTGTGGTGCCGAGGAGGAAACCCTTGAGCATATCTTTTTGCCTGTCCATTGTGGATCACAGGTTTTTTTTACAGTAATCTCGTCAATGGTAATTTTCAACTCTCGGTAACTGGCCACATTTAATATATATAATAGAAAATTTTTTGAACGACAACGGTATTGACTTGTAATATAATATTTCCTATTCTATAATATTATTATACTTTTTCTATGAAATAAAAGTTTGACTTGATTAATGGCACAAATCACTCTTGAAGGGTAGATTGCCTATTTAAAAGAAGAAGAAATGCAGTCGTATTTCCCTTACATAGTTTGATTTAATATGTTGTGATTTTTCGGTTCAAATCTAATAATCAATATTGAAATAATTTGTTTGTACGTCGGTCATACTTTTTAATGAATTTTTTAATAAAATCATTCTATAATCTTCATCGACTTTATTTATAATTTAGACACCTATCTTGTGGATAGTATCCAGGATAGAGACGTATGGCGAGCTCTTAAATGGGAATGAGAATCATACGGAACTTTGTACTGGGTATGAAAAATATTATACTTTTAAAATAAGCAATGTTATCTTTGTGGTTAAGATTCATATTTTTATTTTTTATCTTTGTTTTTTCCTAAAAATTATTCGAGTAAATTTGTATTAAGTAATGATTTGAGTTAGGTACTAAAAAAGAAAAAAACAATTTTTCTTTTAAAAATAGATTTTTAAAAATAGATTCTGTCAAAGAAACAATGTATGTTTTAGTTAGTTATGACATCCTGAAGAAGAAAATGGTATTTTTCGAAACCGGTAGATGTATTTAAACTCATTTTAGTGGTTAATTAAACAAAGATAAAAAATAAAAATATGAAAAATATTGCTCTCATGGGTTTGCGTATCCAAGGTAGGTGTTAGTGATGAGCTCAAAACCACGAACCGTGAGTCAATCACTAATATCCTTCAACTCGCCACATTTAATCTATATAATATAATTTTTTTTGAACGACAACGGTACTGACTTGTAATATAATATGTCCTATTCTATAATATTATTGTATTTTTTTCTATGAAATAAATTTTTAACTTGATTAATGGCACACATCGCTCTTGAAGGGTGGATTGCCTATTTGAAAAAAGAAGAAGAAGAAGTTCACACCTTACACCCACTCAACTTATTAACATTTTGAAGTATAAACAATTTTTTTTTTACATTTGCTTCATTTTTATCACGCTTACGATACATTAATTTTTGTCAGGTTATATTGTATAATATATACATCTTGTCAAGCCATGTTGATACAAATTGCTATTTTATGGCCCATTTGAATGGTTTCGCCGTGTTAAAAAAAAACCACCCTGTGTTTAAGATTTACGTGAAGTGTTCCGGATGATTGATTGACATCGTGTCCGTGGTGCTGACTTTGGCTATGTACAGGATGTTTGTGACTTTTTGTCATGCTTTGTTGTCAATCCCGAATCCCCCGGAGTCTTTGTATTCTGTGCAATTTGTTTTTCATCGATTTCTCGGGTTTTATTTCACAACCTTGAGCAATATTTTAACATCTAAGCAAAGCCGTTGAAAAGGGCAGTGGCGTATCTAATTATAAAAATAGGGCCTCGATGCAAAATGACAAACAAACAAAATAAAACCGCCTAAGTTGTACTTAATATTCTAGATATAACAATATAAAGTTCTACCTACGCGGTTTTATACATTGCTAAATAGTAAGAATAAAATAAATCTGTGTTTTGAAGTTATTACATTATTAATTATACAGAGTATAATCTACAGTTTCGTTTATCTCTTCTCATTTAATTTATTAGTTTTATTAGGCAACGATGGCGGTGTCGTGTCATGTCAAAATATATATTTTGAAAAATTTTAGTCCGGATACATAATTTATTGGAGCGCATATATCAGGGGTGTATTTGACGATCACCGTCTGGTTTCTAACACTACTATTAGTATATATATATACATCGATACCATTGTAATCATCATCCTCATCAGAAATTTTCTATCCACTGTTGGATGAAGGCCTCCCCAAGTGTCTCATATTTTCTCTGTTCACTGTCACGTATTTCCGAAAAGTTTAATGGTGGATTTTTAGGCAACCTGTCAGTCTCTTCATTTCCCTCGGGTACCACTAGATAACTTCATTTGTCCAACAATGGCGGTCCTCCGAACGTTATCGTAGTACACGTAATAATAATTTTTTAAATTTTGTTTTTATATTAAAAATTATTGGAAAAGTATCAATACCAAATGTATTTTAGACCTTTTCTGCCCCTATGCATCGCATTGGTGTAGTTACGCCACTGGAAAATTGAAGTACTTTTGAGAAACCCTCGCTATTGGTATTATTACGATGTTATTTTTTTATATTTAAAGTTATGATTAAGGTACTAGAAATTTTTATTAGCATCAACTATAAAGGTGATTAGTAACTGAAGTTTAGGGCCGGTTGTGTGTCATCAGTAGTAGCTTTTTACTATAGTAAAATAATTTACCAAAGTTAATTTTTTACTAAGTATTTTTTTTTCCAAAAACGGGTTGTTTTAAATTTTTATTTTACAATGGAATAAATAATTGTTTTTGTACGATTCCCTTTTCATAATTGGTTTTTCGCTAGTCATTCCTTAGCGCTAATATTTTCTTTAAGATTATCTAAAATATGAATTTTATTTTGCATGTATTTACAGAAATATTACAAGTTTAATTATGATGGTAGACCTGTGTGACTGCATGGTTTGGGAAGGGTTAAAAAAATATCAGATATCTCATAGAGACAAAGTCCTGTAATTAACCTATACTTCCATATATATTTTCCATTAAATATAATAAAAAAATTGCTTTGTCTCTATGAGATTTTTTATATTTGTTTAAATGTATTGAACTTGATTAGTTTGTTATATATTAAACGTTAAATGTCAGTTGGGTGAATTTAAATCTGTATAAATTAGTTGTAGGTATTAATAATTCTTGGTGTCATTTGACGTTGTCAAATAGTTTTTGTCTCTTTCTACCAATCTCAAGCTGATATCTCCAGATCAAAATTTCAAGCACTGAGATTGATTTCAACTGAATCTCTATGATTAGCGTGCCATTAAAGATACGACATTGTTTGCTTACAGTTAATGATTTTGTGTTCATTTTTCCATAATCCATTTAAATATGTGAGCATAAATAATACGTATAAGGTTATACTTGACTCCAAAAAAACGAGAATTTTTATTAACATGTTTTCCTTGCTCGTAAATAAAATTGAAATACTCGCTTTGATACGTCTAAACAATATGCGAAAAATTTCCAATAGCGTTGCGAGATCCAAAGCCACGCGGGCCAGATACCCTGAAATCTTCCAGCATCCGCGATCGGCAGATGAACATCAATCTCAGATTGTTGCAAAATATGCGCGTAATTACATTTTTGACAAGACGAGTATTGAATTCATTACGAGGAGGTTTGAGGAGAAAAGATTTTTTGAGAAACGTCAATTACCGTGGTTCGTTTTTACACGAATTTGTACGACGGAAATATTCTACATACGCCCAGAATTTTATACGATATGGAGGTTGGTTATGTAAAGAGTTTTGGTTAGTGTTGTGGTAGTATGTAAGAAAGAATGACATCTCTGGCGTGTTAAATAAAGATAACCATATCTTGGGTTGTGTTGTTTTGTTTGTTTGCGATTTGAATACACTATAAAGTACAGGTAGCTATTAAATTTACAAGTATGAATAAGAAATGTAACAATTATTAGCGTTGAAAAATAAAGTTTTGAGAATAATTGTCATAAAAAATAGATATACTCGGATCAGTGCAATGCTGGAAGATATGAATATGATGACCCTTAAGCAGAAGATATATTTTGAAAATATCAGCGAAATTTACACGAAAAATTGATGCAAATCAACATGAGCACGAGCATCGTACAAGAGGTAGGGATAGGCTGAGACCACCATTCAGGAAGATGGCCAAAATTCAGAAATCGATGATGTATAGTGCGATGAAGATTTTTAATGAAATGCCAGAAAACATAAGAAAGAAAGAGAAATTAAATAGATTTAAAATGAAACTGACTAAATATGTAAAATATAAGTTTTAGTAAAATAAAATACTTTAATCTTGTTTATATTAGAGCATATGTAGGAGTGCGTATGTATGCACTATGTTAAGAATTGAATAAATAAATAATAAGTTATACTTTAAGAGATAACTTGTTGCTAGCACCAGCCATGGAAGCAGAATGGTTTTCTGGTCTTGGTGCTCTCGCCTCAAGACCAGGGTCTGCCGGCCGCATCGCCCACTATCGCCGCGTCCCTCTATCGGTGTCTACTGCAAGCTCGCTTCAAACACAATAAATTCAAACTAATAATTATATTTAGTTATTCAAGCTGACTTACAGTGAGGATAGAAATCACACAATGGTATGGTGTAAGCAAAATACTTACTTAATCTTCTTCTTCTTCGGCGGTTCCTCGTTACGAGGATGACGTCAGCCATGGTTTATCGATTGTGAGTAATTGCGAAGCACTATTATTAAACCGAACACCCTTCCCCGTGTTGCGTACGTGCATCCGCTGAGCAGGGAGGTTTTGAGGGATTGATCTTCCGCCTGTTTTCAGTTATTGCGTCAGTCTTCCGTTCGCATATTTTCATACTTTTTGACGCCATTGTTCTCGATCATGGGCCGCGGTTTTCGGTGTCACTTTAGCTTTGAATTCCAAAGGTGTCGCTCTATATTCAAGTCACCATACGACAATACGTTCTTTGTAACAATGCACAAATTACAATGAAGATGATTTTATTAGTAGATTTAAGTACCAGAATTTCATGAAAACAGATTAAGAAATAAAAATAATGAATGTTATCTTTATGTTATTTATTATTAATGCTAAAAATAATATTTACAAAGCCTATAGATAAATACTAATTATAACCAAATGGAAGCCTTAATTAAGTTCCTAGAGAATGGAAAAGCTTGTAGATCAGTATTCATTTAGAAAGAACAATTTGTATTAGTATGTGTAACGGCATTATAAACATTCTTATAAATATACATAAAAAGCGAACAAGCTTCAATGTAAAGAAATGACGTTCTGTTCATGTTATCATTTCCATGAATCTTTGCTCAGTTTCCTTTCTGCCAACACCCAATAACCAGCTCCTGAGATGGTGTTTGAGTTTGTCTATCGAAAATTGTTTCATACTGCTCGGCAAAATGTTATATGCTTTGGGGGCCAGAATATTTATGTACAGAGAAAAAATGGTTTATTATAACATATAATGCTTTTAGAAATATTTATTTTTAATATATAGCTTTTATAGTGTAAGTATGTAGTTATATTTATAACTGTTATGTACTCGCGTAAGAAGTACTTCTCAAGTTGTATACATCGTAGAAGATTGTTGATGATCTAAGAGAAACTCTCATATGATAATTATAATCTTTATTATTCGAATATTATAGTAGTTTTATGATACAGCCAAACGGTAGCGAAAAGAGGCCATGTCCCGCGCGCGTCATCTTTTTATGCCTGCCACACAAACACACATATACATCTCGCACCGGCGGTGCTGGCGCGCTGACACACACACATACACACGATCTCAAGGACATCACAATAACAATGAAAATATGGAAAATCCAACAAATTCATTTGATTAAGAAAAATATTGGTGATAATATAAAAATACAACTAATACATTAAAAAAATTAACAGATAACATGTGTAAAATTTTTTTATTATAAAATTCAAACATTCCGTACATATTTTTTGTGAATACCGTGTTTATAACTAATTTCAAACGACAATTAAAACGCAAAGCGGCATCAACACTGACACAATGTGTATTACTGACACTAATACAGTTATTGTTCTTTCTAAATGTAAAGTGGTATACGTCTATATAATACGCATATTGCGGTGCCAGCACCACATTTCAAACGCATCCAGTTTATTTTTGTGAGTGCGCGTCTCAACACCGTACAGTGATCAGTCGACATGTTTCTTCTGAGTTTTGTTACATATTTTAAATACTAATTAAATGTATTAACTGTAAAGATATAGATACAAAATCAATATTGTTGTTGCGCTACCGGAATCCGAACCTGGATCTTTTTTCTAATCCGGTGAAGGTGCATTATCCAACTATGCTACGGCGACAGTATTTTTGACGATATCACATCTATCGTTCCATTATTTGAAAGCCATCTTGATTCACAGACCGTCTGTTCAGAATAATTACAACTGCACAATAAGAATGTGTTCTCCTTAACATTTTTATTATAATTTTTTTCTTTTATAATTCTTCATCTTTCAATAAAGATTAGATATTACGTTTTGAACGTAATAAAATAACTGACGGATGCCGCGTGTTTTTTGCATTAGAAGTTTGTCTATTTTTTGTGTCCCGTTTATATGGTTTATTGATTTTGCGGCAGGAATTTGGCAAAATATTGTTAGTTTGTCATCTGGCTCTGACGTTTACAATGTGGCTGCGTCGCCGAACAAGGCCGGAAGGTAAAGACCCGGCCCGACAGCCTAGCGCTTTCCCGGGCCAACTTCCGAGTGAAAATCCACCCCCCTTTGTGCTTTATGATTTCGTTACTGCTTTATCTGCGATCACAGGGCGCGCGTACACAGATCACACTATACCCTGGAGTCTCGAACATTTGGCTGTAATGGCGGTATTCATCAGTCAGTCAGAGATCTGCGTACACAATACAATAGGCAAAGCTGATAATGTACTCAGTGTATACTGTCCTTTACCAGTAAATCTTTATTCATGTATACGCATCTTCATGGCCCCTATTCACGTGATGAGATAAATCTCTAATCTAGTTGTTTATAGTTTTTAAGTGAGTACCGTTGCCGGATATTCCCGGTGTAGCGCTGCTAGTGGTTTCCTTCATCTGTTGACACATATTCACATGGTGTGGCGATCTTGCAGTGAGTGGTTGAAATGTTCAAGACAACAGATCAGCCCGCTGACTGTGAGATAAGGTCAGTGATTCGTTTCTTGAGTGCAGATGAAACAAGTTAACATTAATCGTCAAGAGTGTCCTGTTTTGTCCTGATTTGGAGACAAGTGATTTCCATAATTTTCTTTCATCTGAAGCAGTTCCTTGGTGGCAAGCGTTTTGATGATGATGATAAACTCAAGGATAGAGTACAGATATGGTTTTCATCCCAGGCGGCGTCATTCTATAAATGTATACAAAACAAGGGCATTCTACAGACATTATTTGTGGAAACATAAATATGATAGTTTATGACACATTTATGCAACAGTAAAAGTATTTACTCTTCGAAAATAAAATATTTGTGTAAACAAGACGTATTTTTTACAATAATTGTTAACGTTTAAATTTTCGTTCCAATGTAGTCATAAAGGTGTCTAGCGGAAAATTTTCAAGTTTAATATTAAATAGAAAAAACTACAATGTTATTCTCATATTTTATTTATACAAAATGGAGTTTAACGATGCGGATTTTACGTTTTATAAACAATATCGTCTAAATGCCGTCCATTTCTCACAAGACATTCTTGCAATCGGACTCTTAAATTTGCGAACGCGCGAGAGCAAAACGTTGGTTCAATGGCAGCAACTTCACGGTGGATATTTTCTTGTAGGACCTGAATTGTTCGAGGATTGTTGCTGTAAACTTTACGGTTTTAAAAGAATTCTAATAAAATAATAAATAAGTAAAATACTCTCGCTATCCCATGATTGAAACACTATGCAAAACAGAAAAATTAATATAAATGTTCTGTTCATGTGATTATTTCCATGAATCTTTGCTCAGTTTCCTTTCTGCCAACAGCCAATAGCCAGCTCCTGAGATGGTGTTTGAGTTTGTCCATCGACAATTGTTTCATACTGCTCGGCAAAATGTTATATGCGTTGGGGGCCAGAACACATGGAAAGATTTGGCTTTGGTCAAAGCTTGTTTTCATTTTAGGCTTCACGGTGATCCTTTTATTTTTTGCTCTCGTAACATAACTATGAGATGGGTATTGATGAAGCTCTTTGTTGTCGAATATCAAGAAGCTGACATTCCTCAAACAGTGAGTCAGAGGGAAACCTATATGGTTTTCTGTAGATGATTCTGAGAATGGATTTTTGTGTGATTACTAATTGGTTAAGGGCAGTTTTACCAACTCTATGCCAACCTAAGATCACGTAACTAAGAAGGGATTGGCAGAGAGCAATGTATATTGTTCTCAGAATACGTTTCTCTAGAACATTCCTAAATCAATGCAAAAAATTGCAATCCTGTTCTTCCATTGCATCTTTATATTTTCATACTATCTGTTTTGGACATATTTGTGCTTGAGCGAGGATGATGTACTGTGCCTTCCACCTCCCCCCCCTTCCTCACCACCACCGGGCCAGTCGATCGGCGACCCTGAACCGGTACGGTTACAAAGGATTTCGCAGTGTAAAACAGAGTGAGAAGTGTATTTACGTAACCATCTATTGCAGTCTGAATCATTCGAGATCCTGAACGGAGATAGTGTCAAAACCTAAGTTAAGTCCACATTGGAGGTGTCAGGAGAACGGATTGTGGTGAGTGGAATTTCCTTCCGAATCCTGTTTCTTCCGGCATCTATGCCATCACGCAATACTATCCATAATGATATAGTGAAGCATGTCACAAATGAGATTATGTAGTATGTAAATAAAAAATTAGATTACTATCCTTATTGATTTTTTTCAAAATGTGCAATACTTTCGGAGATATTGGCATTCAATGTTGGGCTTGTTGATAAACGCTCGGATTATAGTAATCGTCTTGTGACGTCACATCTCTCGTACATCCTGGCAATATTAGTAATATAGTGTTAAGTACCGATTTGACGACTCGGAAGATGTGACGTCACACGATAAAACGGTATAAATATAATATTTCAAGACATCGAATTTTTTTAAAATATATAATATATATAAAGTATATATAAAGTGATCACTTAAGCCAGGTCGTAAGTCCTGTAATTATCCCATACTTCCATATGTATTGTCCATTAAATATAATATTTAAAAAAATAGCTTCGTCTCTATGAGATATCTGATATTTGTTTAATTTTATATTTATTTGTTTCAGGTAAATACTCTTAATTCTGTGCTACAGCCTCCTCAAATCCATCTGCCTTGAATTGTGTCTACACGGTAAATATTATATTTAAATATAATAAGTAAATAAAATTTCAAAATATTTACTACAAATACATTGTACAGAAAATAACAATATTTGAGAATTTTATGTGTGTTGTAAGTTGCCAGCTATTGCGTTTCACCCTTCCTACAATTTAAATCACTTTAAAACTCAAATATACCGATATTTCCGGGAACTTCCAATCATATTTCCTCTTATCAAAGTTTAAAATTGCTCCAATATGTTTTGCCATCTTACTGTAGGCATAATATTTTTATTCATGTATAAATCTTTTTTAACAGTTTCGCTTGGCGCCCTTATCCTTCAAGTTCTTCACATATTTCGATACAGCTATAAAATATATCTGTGTTAAAGTTTTTTAGGAAACTATTAAGTTAAATTGATGGGTCTGGTCTCGATGTCTTGTCCTAATAGTCTATCGACAGTCGATTCTTATTGGATACTTGAAGAATGAACAGGCTTGGCTGGGTGTGATTTGAAATTATTTAATTTGTCAAGTCTCGAATTTAAGGTCTCGCTTAGGGCTCCAATTTTCTTGATTCAGCTCTGCCAAAGTGACTACACGCACTCGTAATAGTCACGGGATCCCTGTAGAAGAATATTGACACCCTGTAGGTATATTCAGATGGTTTCACTCAATCACACACAATTGGAATTTAATTCGACAGTGATTGTTCAAAGCTTTGATGTCAGAAGAGTTTCCAGAAAGAAATGTATTGGTTTAACGGTATCGGATTTGGTTAGTGTATGGAAAATGTCGAAAATCTCGAGTGCGTCGCATCTATTATCACTTTTAGATACCTATCGACCCAAAAAAGAAATATTTAATCAAGGGTTGCGTGACGTCATTGACGACTAAAACATACTTAATAACATAAATTTTTGATAATAAATTAAAACGTAAAATATATACACACACGGTTTCAAGAAAAAGTGTCGTGTGAAAGTTTTTTGTCGTTTTTTTATGAATTGAAAAATATATCCAACTCATTTATTGGGCAAATGTTTATCAATTGATAGATTCGTGTAATCGGATTTAACAACGCAATATTGCTGTGGTAGGCATCTAGTCTGAATGTTTCATGCTTCCTTAATGATGAGATCAAATTTTTGAAACGTTTAAACAATTTAAATATCTGAAAACGAATGACAATGTGACAAGGTATAATAGTATAAAACAATAAATATATAGTACGATAAATTAGGCCACAATGCAAAATTGAAAAAAGCCCCCCCCCCCATATATACTTACTTACTTACTTACCATCACGCCGTTTATCTGCGGGGGTAGGCAGAGAGGATAAAGCGCCACACTCTTCTGTCCTGACACACAATTCTCGCCTCATCCACATTCATACATCTTCTCATACAAGCTCGCCGATTGTTGAGGCTTCTAACAGAATCATCCTCCAATATCTGGTTTACCTGGTCGTGCCAAATCTTCCACGGACTTCCTCTATTTCTGGTGCCATCAACACTTGCGTCATATATCTTTCTTACCATTCTCTCCTCATTCATCCGTTCCATATGACCAAACCACCTAAGTGATTCTTTCTTAATCTTACTCATTATACTAACATCAGCTTTACATTCTTTTCTTATTTCTTCATTTTTTACTCGGTCATAAATAGATTTGCAACAAATACGCCTAAGTGATCTCATTTCCACTGCATTCAATCTACTTTCGTTCCTTTTTTGTCAGCTCCAGGACTCACTTCCATACATCAGTGTCGGTATCAGGATATATATATACACATATATTGTGACGTATAGAACCGGGGGCTCCACATCTCCTCTGGTTAATTCAGTCGTGAATATGAGCCAAATACTTACCAGAATTCCTCACCTCACCAACAATCTCTCCTCTGCATTCGTCCCTCGAAGCAAGATAATTAATACATAATAATCTTTATACAATTTTTTATATATTTATAATTAATATATTGAAAGAAATTATGTTGAATTGACAGATTTAATGGGAGAAAAAGACAAGACTATGTGAAGATGACAAATCCACGCAGAATATACACTCCAACGACAATAATAATAATATCAACATGGTTGCTCGGCGACGACTTTGCGCGCGAGTAGCCCCAGACGATTGTGTTGAGCACGACTCCCACAGTGGTAAAATAATTGTCGGTTGTTCAACAATCACAGCAATTAAAACAATATAAATGAAACAACATGATCTTTAGACACGGGACGCTCTTTCTTCACATTGAACTCGTTTTCGTTGCTCTCTGTTCGAAACGTGCCGGGTTATGTGGAATTTACTTTCGGCCGAAGGCATCCGTTTGCGACATCGTCCAACGTTCATATGGGTCATTCATCCCGTTCCAAGGGTTAATTTATTTAAACGTAATTTTTAATGTTACAGTATACATTATATATAAGAACCATTAATATGAAGTACTACACGTTAAAAGTAGCGAAATAAAATTGTACTCTTCTCATTAATTTAATATACTCTCTTTCTTGAAAATAACAAAATTATGTTTTAGGTATGTATACAAAAAAATCATTGCTTCGATTTATATTTTTTTAGTCCCTAACATATCAGCTGGGTAGAAACTACTCGTACAGACTTTTTATGATATTAATATATGGAATATGCGGAGCGCTACCAGCGTTAGGCGTATTTCCGAAATGTTCGACAGTCGGCCCCATCTACAAATTCTTTAATGAAGAATCCTGAGAGAAGAGTCCTGAAATATTCCAGAAAGTGCGAGACATTTCGTGAGAATATCACGCTGAACTAAGTCATTTTCTATCCAGTAATCCTGGCGTGTTTGAAGTGAAGAACCCATTTTTTTCGCTTTTCAGAATATTTTGCACGCACGAGACTCCACTGCTCCAATTCATTTGCATAACACAAAATGCGGAAATAGAAGCATGTCGTGCCAAAAATTGGAAATAGAATTGAGGGTGGTTTTTCGTTTTTTAAAGGTCGCAAGATCATCCCCATCCTAGGAGAATGTCTATGGGCTTATGTGGGCGAGGGGTGTACTCCAATTCGAGAAAATTGTTAGTGAAAGTACACGAAAAATAAAAATGAAAATATCTACAACATTATACCTACTTATAATTAATTTTTCATTGAATAACTGCTCTAATTGGGCTCTAGTTGTTACATATAATAATATAAATTAAACGAATCAACCAGAAAGATATACAGAGAAAAATATAAAACAAAAAATATGTTTTTAAGGAGAACACATTATTATTGTGATGTTGCAGATTTTATAGAACATAGTTCTGTGGTATTTGAGCGTTCGTGCAAATATGCTGTCACTTTTACCGATGCAGTGAAGATGTGAAAAGGATCCTGTTTAAATCGTTCTTCACCAGCATGTACACCTGCGAGCTCTGGTCGAAATACAAGCAAGTGACGTATAACCGTGTCCGAATTCAGTACAACAGCTCGTACAGAATACTGTTCGGATTGGTGCGTTATTGCAGCGCATCTACAATGTTCACCGAAGGCCGTATACATGGATTCGTTCCGCTTCTGAGACATCGAGTTGCTGGCGTAAAGCTGCGCTTAGAGCACCAACTCTCTGGTGCAAGCGGCGCTCTCATAGAAAGCTGGTTCTCTGACCAGAGAATGGCAACGCCTACAGAATAGCTACATATACAACAATGGCCGTGACTGAAGTATTTATATTTATATATATATGTGTAAACTTTTTTTAAATTAATATTTTCATTGGTTTTCATTTTCATAACATTATATTTATTTCGTAACTTTAATGTATTATACAATATGTATTATCTTTATGGCGAATCGGGTTAAAAAAAAAACCTGATCACGCTGGAATAAAGTATTATTATTAATACAAATTAAACGTATTAACTGGAAAGACATACAGAAAAAATGAATTGATCATCAATCGTCAAATAAATAAATTTGTTCTGTAAATCTTTCTAGTTGATTAATTTAATTTATTAAAAATATTACATAACCATGTTCTAAAATTGCAGCTTCACAAATTGCACCACAAAATGTTTTTTTTCCTTAAAAAAAATATATTATTTCACGTGTATATTTCAATTAGTTGCCACCATTTGGATGACGTAAAATCGTTGGACAATACGGAATTTAGCGGTACCCGAAGATATTGAAGATGCCAAAGACCGCTGGATTGACGAAGTCATCAAACTCTGTGGAAATACGTGGCATCGAATGACAATGGACAAAAACACTTGGGGAGGCCCTCATTCAGTAGTGGATTTAAAACATTTGGTAGTGGTGACGATGATGGATGAAAATATAAACGACGTAGTTATTTACAAGTACACAATTATTTTCCTCAGAAATTAATCATTTTTTGTATAAATAATTAAACAAAATACTTTGTTTAAACCAATTGATTATTCTTTATGTTTCTATACCTATGGTATCTTCTTCAAGAAACAATGTATACTGAAATTATAAATACAAGCATAGATAAAATCAAAATTATAAAGTAGTGAATAAGTAAGAACTAATATTAAAACAAATAGTCACTTTTTAAATTTATAGTTTTGTTTTTATCTATGCTTGAATTTTTTAATTTCAGTATACATTGTTTGCTGAAGAAGATATCATAGGTGTCGAAACATGTAGAATTATCAATAAATAGTGGTTTAAACAAAGTATTTTGTCTAATTATTTATATAAAATGAGGCCACACAGTGATTTTTTGTATAACCTGTTTGTGTATTTTAACTATTATATATTTCTGTTATTTTATTTTTATTTTTGATCATAAAATTAATTGAAATTTACGTCTGTTAGTAAATGGACGACTGATGACGGCTTATTTTAAATTATTTTTATTCAATTTACTTCATTACAGAAATATAAAGCATTCGAATTAATAAAATAAAATAAAGCTATAGAGTAGGTAGACTGTTAATGTCTCATAATAGATCAAAAGATAGTTGCGCAAAACTTATGTTGGAGATAGTTAGTCCGAGATTTGGTCTTTGTCGATGGAATTAGCGAACCTATTGTAACTTGGTTCGACCTGCTTCCTCTCGCGACCACAAACTTTCCTTCCGCAAGATAAACCTGGATTAAGTTAGTAGTTCAAGGTTAGATAACATCGGAAGCCGCGGTGCGAACTGAAGTGTTTTATCGAACAAACCTACTGTGTGTAACCGTAGCTTTCACGTCAAGGTCGTCAAACGGTATTATAAATACTTTCGGGTTATTCTATCGTCGGTTGAATATCAAACTGACTGTTTATGTAAACGCCTTCGATAGCTGGTTCCCAGGCTTCCCGATTAACAATAAGCACACATATGATATATGAACCGCACTAACCCCTTTAATTTTGCTGTCTTTCTGGTCCGATATTGTTGTTCTCTTAGTTGGGTTGTCTTCTTTAGATTTCGACCGATCGAAGTGCGCATTGGTGGTTCATTTGGACCGGGTGGACTGATCAAAGTACGGGATCTAATTAGAATGACGCCTGTCGGTTATCGTCTTCTTAGCTTCCGAAAAAGGACGGCAATACTCACACACATACACACACACACATGTACATTATTATAAACCAGGAAACCCAGTGGTGAAACAAGGCACGTATATACCCACAGCAAAAAAGCTCAATGTTATTGATAAACTGCACAATTATTTTATACATATGAATTAAATAGAAAGGTATGCAAAAAAAATCTATGTAATGAAAAATATTTGGTTGCTACCGGAATATCATTGATATAGCGAAATTAGAGGTCCAGGTTCGAATATTTTTTCGATAAATTTAATTTTTGAAATTGAAATTGAGTACGATGAGACTAACATCGTAGAGTTTATCAAGGTCTAACGACTTCGAGGGGCCGGGCATCTAGCGTGGTCGGGCACCACCTCGACTTCCGACTCCGTTGGCTGGACGGATCGGACTCCGGAGGAGTTCCTGGATGTTTTCAGGGTGTCAATAGTAGAACAGAGTGAAATTAATGAATCAAAGCCGTGATTGAGTAGTAAGTGCATACTTTTGTTTTGTCTTATCCTCCGTAGGATAGTGTTTTTTCTTCTTCTTCTCAGTCCGCCCCTCTACTCCTCGGCCATTCTAGACTATGCCCACCACAATGTGCACTCATGATTTATTTGGTGTTTCTCCACTGATGTATGTAGTAGTAGCGTGTTAAATTATAAAGAAAAATTCTTACCGGGGTTGGTGAGGGTGCATTGTGTCATTGTATCATGGCGGCGGGGCACGGTTGCCGTTTAGCATTAAAAAAATGCTAACCTGACGGTGAATGAGACGGCCCTGGGTGTTGTGGCTCACCTCTCATAGTATCATACGTATTTATCTGAACCTATCATAAAATTTTTCCATATAGCTTTGGCACAATTTTTTATATAATATTGCTGTTGAAACCCACGCGAAGGTTATGTAACATGATCTCTACTGCCAAGAGTGTGATTGATTGGTGTTTGATTGTAACGGTGACAGGTAACTGTGATTTAAAGAGTAAAATTTGTTATTGGTAACTGCTTGCAAAATTAAGTAAACCGCCGTAAAAATATATCCCCAGTAAGCTCTTTACTTGGGATATATTTGAACCTTCGTGAAGCCAAGTATCGCGTACGTATAAATACGAACATTTAAAATACACATCGGATTAAGTGTTATAAGATGGCCTGCTCTTCAAAAAAAATCGTAATATGCTGTGTTTACACTCGAGACAGTTCAATTAATTTTAAGTTGAAATTATTATTACGAACAATAATATTCCTGCCAACTGTCGTCTGTCTAAACCGCGCCAAAACAGCTGACTCGCGCTGATGACATCTAAGCCTTTGAGATCTGATGACAGAATATTGTACAATAAACGCCTGGTTGGAAATAATTTTTTCTTTCAAAATTGTATCTCAACTCTCAGCCCTCGCGAGAGGTGCGCTGCTTTGTATTAGGGTGGCGGTGTCCGTGTCGCTCAAAATAGTCTAAGTGAAATTATCTTATTCTAGTATCTAGTCTAGAATAAGATAACTTTACTTATCGTCGAAAATACGCGAGACTGTCTCAAATTAAGTGAAAATTTAATAATTTTGATATTTAATTCATTTGCAGAATTTAATAATTCTTCCATTATGCACATGTGATTTGATAACTAAACTTGCGCTTGACATTATCCACATCGATTCCCCATGACAGAGGATCGTGATTTCCATGAACTCTTGACTTTGCTCCTTCATTTTTCTCGGCATGCTGTAGATCTTAGGGCTATCACCAAAGAAGTGCCTATTACCTTTTCTACTTGGTCGGTCTTCTTCTTCTTCTCAGTCCTTATCCAAGCTATCTTCCCTTCTCGCAAGATGGCCAAAAATTGATGGATTCGTCTCATTCTGCAGGTTGAGAGATGGTCCTTGATCTTTAGTTCCTGCAGAATGGAGACACTCGTGTGTCTCGCCGTCCATGGTATGCGCAACATGTGTCTCCAGCACCACATCTCAAAGATATCAATCTGTCATCTCCTCCTTGCTTTCAGGATCCATGATTCCATACCATAAAATTAGAATATAGGTAAATTAATGTTATTTTTATTTTCAAGGAGAACACATTATTATTGTGAAGTTGTAGATTTTTTTTCAGAACATAGTTCTGTAAGACTAGCGGTGCACAATGGAGTCCTGATACCGACACTGATGTATGGAAGTGAGGCCTGGAGCTGGCAGAAGAGGAACGAAAGTAGACTGAATGCAGTGGAAATTAAATAAATATATATACAAATATATGTATATATAGTTATTTACAGTATAGTAGACGCCAGTGTTGATGACACCAAAAATAGAGGACGTCCGCGGAAGACTTGGCACGACCAGGTAAACCAGATAATGAAGGATGGTTCTGTTCTAACAGGCCATTGTTGAGGCTTCTAAGCCTCAACAATCGGCGAGCTTGTATGAAAAGATGTACGAATGTGGATGAGGCGAGAATTGTGTGTCAGGACAGAGGAGTATGGCGTTCTATCCTCTCTGCCTACCTCCGCGGGGAAACGGCGTGATGGTAAGTAAGTAATTCTGTAGACGGTGGAGAGCACTTGTGAACAAGACAAAATCTCACCCTGGAATGAAGTACCGTGGAAGAAGATGAAGTTCTGTGGTGTTTTAGTACAAATTAAATGTGTCAACTAGAAAGATATTAAAAAAAAAATTGTTTATCGAAAAAATAAAAATGAAATGACCGATGTATCAATTTGAAAAAGCTGCAGCATATAAGTTAGAAAATATGTCGTCAACTTGTTCGGTTGGCGTGGTGTAAATGGTAACGTATTTCCCCAGATAGGAAAAAATCCATTCCAGTAGCAACTAAAATACACTATAGTTCATTCTATCAACGTGTGTTTAGTACAAAGTTAAGTTTATTAAATAAATGAAATAAAATGTATTGTATAATAATATTTTTAGAATGTCCAAATCTTTGGACATACTCAAAAATATTGTAAAATATACATAATATATATATAATATAAAAATAGAAAAATACTGCCTTTTCAGACGTATTCTAGTATATATATGTTAATAATTCGAATAAATTTCATATATACACATAAAGTACACAGCCCCAAACTTCAGAAAAAAAAATTGTCTCAGCTTCAGCGACATCTAAACTGTTACATAAGAATGAATATTAAATTTTCAAAAAAATCCATAAATGGCGATAGGTCTGTCGGTAATAAATAATTGAAATATTCCAACTCGATAACATATATACAACTTCCAAAAATTTGATAGATGTGGCAGCATGTGTAAATAGGTGAACGTTACATTCTGTAAAATGATCACTTAAGCCAGCTGATGACAAGTCGTAAGCTCTGTAATGCCCAAGACTTCCATACTTCTCATGTAAAAATAATAGCTTTGTGTCTGTGAGACATGTATATATGTATTGTAAAATATTTATTAAACGTGAAAATGATTTTTATTTTCGTAGTTTTCGTCACATTTAAAGTGCATTTATTTACTATATGTTTACCACAAATAAATGTGCAGTGCTTCGCATTTCTTCAGGTAAAGAACATAAAAGTCTCTTGTAGCAGTCTATATATAATATTCACTTACTTATATTCAGTCATTTGTCACTAATACTGATATCCAACGTTTCAGTGACATTTTCAAACTTTGAATTAGACTAAAGACTCGCGCCCTCTGCCTTTGATGGCGAAAAATTAAGTACAAAAAATAAATTACGATAAAAAGAAGATCTACGCGCGAAGAGCGATTAAACAAATATCTTTTTTGCAGCGAGAATTGTCGGTTTCCAGCGGACGCGGCCCCACTGCCCAGGTGGCCGGGTCCCTGCCCCGTTTACACTGCGCCACCGACAATGGCGACGGTGGTCTTCATCTGCAATTAAGAATTATCTGTCTTAATTATATATAATTTACTGAGGAATATTTTCTTTGAAAGCTTTCTCCATTGTGTTCGTACAAGGGCTCGCGACCTTTGACTTTTTACAATTCTTCATCCTCCTTTGTGGCACCGCATTTCCATTTACACCGAGTTCACCACCAAAAAAAGTTATAATTACGGCCCGGCCCCCGACCCCCGACCCCCACCTCCCTCCGCCGACCCCCACCTCCTTTTGACTGATTGTGAAAATGCTTTTCCACCTGTTTTTTGTACTTGCTGTTTTTCCTGAAATTCCGGTTTTATTTTTTAATTTGTTTTGGCGGTTTAGAAAGTTCCGCCATGAAGGGTGGGCACGTGTTATTTACTCAAAATACGTGCGGACATTATAAAAAACACGTATTTTGTTGTATTGTTTTGATTAAATATACACTTTTTCGATTTCAACTCTATTTTATTTACAGAAAAAAAATTGTTCCAAATTTAGATGCTCCGTGGACACTTTTCGCGAAACTCACTTTTTTTACGTGGAATGTACAATTGTATGTGGAATTTACGTACATTGTTTTCTAATGTCCTGTTTCGCAGTAAAATATTTTTAATGCAGTAACATTTATTAGAATTTATTGACATACATGTTTTTGTTGTAACAGAGGTGAATATATTATAATATAACATGATAAACATGAGATACAATTATATTGAAATTAAGTTTATACTCGTAGTTTATTGTATGGGATGGAGTAGACACCACCTCTGATATATACATCATTGTCCTGGCTACTTTGCTAGACTGCCGTCTGTGTTAAGTGTTAATTAGTGCTAGTATTTTAACATGCCCCGTTGAATGCATAATTTGTAATAACTAATATACTGCATTGTGTATATAAAACATTCAAAATGCAACATCTCAAACCTTTTTTCGTCTGTAATAGTTCCTTTGCCATTCGCACGTATCCATGCCATCTTGATATACTATGCTGAGAGTTTCCCTTATATCGCCATTTTTCACTCGGTTCGATTGATACTCTTGCTACTTCCCTAAAGTAACTCATTTCGGCAGTCTGAATTGTTGACTTTACTCTCTCCGTAAGGATTCTTATTTGGTTCATATTAAAGTTGGCCTTCGTACAACTTTAAAAAAACTTTAAAAACATTAAATTTGATCTTGACACTTAACTGAAATTTCTTTATGGTCGCACTATAAAGGGGACGTAAAACCCCATTAACAGCGCACTGTGTGTGTGTGAGTGTATGTGTGTGTGTGTGTGTGTGTGTGTGCGTGTGTGAAACGAACAGAGATGAAACAATTTAAAATGTACAAAATTGGACGATATTAAAAGTTAATACGTTTTTATAATCAGTACTAAATGTATGATAATGTTACTATAATTAAAAATAAGGCAACACCTATTCTCATGATCACGTGTGTCTATATTATGGGTAAAGTTCACTGGGAAGGAAGGAAATTAAATTTGACTACATTTATTTTTGAAGATTTTAGAATTTAATTTGTTATAAAACGGTTGCTTAGCATTGTACTATTTGTATTATGTATTAATTAAAAAATTTAGGTAGTTACCGTACATGTACTGAATATACGAATCAGTTCTTTACCTGCACCGGGAAACGGTGAAAGGATTTAAGTTTTTAATAAAGATGTATTCACCATTGTAACGTATCTGTTCGGTGACTTTTTTGTTACACATTTTTCTGAGGCCACTCTCTTATGGTGTTAACACATAAAAATCTGTCGAAGCTCGCGTGACTGGTACACTACATTACATAAATACGAAATAAAATTCCACTAAAAAGCTAATAAATCCGCAAACCTGTGTATATTAATTTGACCAAATATTTACACAAAAGAAACGATACGAAATTTGAAATAAAATTAATTATCGCGCAGACGACAATAAATTAATTCTTATGAGTGTGATTAAAACATTTGAATAACAGAGAAACGCTTTATTTTGTCGGCCATCTGGTGCTGTGGCCGTCGCGTGAATTAGGTGCGACAGCTAAATTAAAAAGCTGTGGCGGTACCGCGGCGGATCGGCCATTAGTTAATGAGTTGAAGCCTCGGCTAATTCCCCGACAGAACGGAAACTTGGCAAATGAAATAGGATACATTACAGAAGGGACTAATGTATGGAAATTGGAACAAATTCAGTAAAGTTAGTCCTCATCGGCTTACGTGTGTGAAAGAGGCGAATATGGTCCTACTCACATCTGAGTGGTTTCGGAATTCTTCAGTTGTTGGCTAAAGGGGTTGATTCTGAACCACATTTTTAGTGGATGTTAAATTACTGGTGCTTAAAAATCGTCTTAAAATGAGCGCGTTGGACATATATATTTTAATATTAAAAAATATAATACATTTTAGAATTATCAGTAGGATATATAAATTTTATTTAACATTTATTTCTTCTTTATGAGAATAGAACTCGTATATAGAGAAGGATTATGTACGAGATAATTTATGTCTCAGTTAGACTGTGTATATATTTTTTTACTTCAGATACAAATTGATAGTAGTCTGTTATTGTTAAAAAATTTCATGCCTTGATAAATTTTGTGATTTTGGGTTGCGGTATATTTTAGTTTTGGAAAATAAATTTGGTCTCTAAATCTTGTAGACCGGAATTCGCTTCTAAAGTTTAATTGATTTCTAATTTTGAAAATTATATCTGTGATAAGTTGTATACTTGGATAGTCTTTTTTTGTTTTTAGAATAATTTCCAATTGTGACATTGAAGTTTTATATGTTCCTCCCCATCCAATAATATCGTATTGCAAATGTGACTGTACAAACGCGTAATATATTATTTTTCGATTTGTAAGTGATAAAATGTAGGCAGTTTTTCTTATTTTTTTTGTAAGATTAGTAATTTGTTCTTTCCATTTTAGTTTGTTATTCATTATGATTCCTAGGTACTTGATATAGTCTTTTTCTTAAATTCTTCAATTTTAATATTAATTTCAATGTTATCTTTCTGTTGAATTGAAAATCGTAGAAAGTATGTTTTATCAGTATTAATTGATAAAATAAATAGATATAAGTTAGGTTCGTAATAAATAAAAACTCAATGAAGCTGTTTATATAATTACAATTACATTGCACACCTGAGGTCATCTGGCATTCTTTGGCCCATCGCAGTGGGGAGCTACAGAATCTAACTGAATTGTTTCTTGCTCAATTAAATTTTCGAGCGCGTGATTCATTTTTATTCTGTAAGTTATATTTTCTAATCTAGGTCCGTAATGTTTTACGTTCAAAAACTGCTAATTTGTTTTCTTCGATTTGCGTTAGACACCACGTTTCATAACTATAAGTAACTATAGTTTTAGGAGAACACATTCTTATTGTGAAGTTGTAATTATTCAGAACAGACGGTCTGTGATATTTTAAATATTAATTAAATATATTAATTAGAAAGATATACATATAAAATCAATTTTATCGAAAAATATTGTTGTTGCGCCACCGAGATTCGAACCTGGATCTCTTTCCTAACCGGGGAAGGTGCATTATCCAACTATGCTACAGCGACAATATTTTTAGCGACAATTTTCGAACCTATAGTTTTATCACATTACATCACTTGGGTCTTATTTGTCTGTTCCGCTAAATTAATTGCTTTTATCATTATTATATATAATTTATCATCACTACAATTTATAATTATAGTAATGTGTCTCATTTTATAAAAGTTTATAATTATGCGTACACGGAATACATGTCATATCAATATTCTTACTATTTTCAAAACTAAGCTAATCGCTTGTACTATGAAATAGAACTTGTTGGTGTACTGGAACGAGGCGCGAACCTCTGATCACTAGATCACTAGGCCAACATCTTGACCACTACATTATCAATTCATTTATTGATTAAACTAATAATAAGAGACACAAATGATTTTTCATTTCGCAGAAATAAATATATATTTATATCAAATAATACTTTATTTTCATTTTTGAAGTTGCAATTTCAGAACATGGTATTTTTAACATCCCGGTAGAAACTATTGTTTTTTTCTCTCAATAAATAGATTTTTTGTGTCTATCTTTCCAAATAGTAATTATACACTATTTTATTATGTTTTATATAAAACCTATAATGGCACTGTTATTAAATAAATGATAGATATCTCATAGAGACGAAGCTATTTTTTATATTTAATAGAAAATATATGGAAGAATGGGTAATTGCAGGGCTTAAGACCTGTCTTCGGCTGGCTTAAGTAGTTTATATTTGGCTCCAGTAATTGTGTGTTCTTGAACATATTCAAATAGTGGTAATAACTGGTCAAAATAAGAAAATATATAAAATTGAAAAATATTGATTTTTCAGGCGTATTCTAGTATAATGTGTTAAAAAAGACATTTTACAGATAAATAATATTGCACTTTTAAAATTAGCAATATTAACTTTGTGGTTAAAATTCATACTTTTATTTATTATCTTTGTTTTATTGACCACTAAATTGAGTTTAAATACATCTACCGGTTTCAAAAAAGACCATTTTCTTCTTGAATAATATAATTTTAAATAATATAATTATAAATAATATTGCTTTAAATAATTTAAAAAAATAATTAGATTTTCATTGTGACATAATATGCTATTTCAGAGAAAATGAATCACTAAATTTAGTTCATAGATGGCGATAGTGTAGTAGTACTCGAAGCGAGTCCACATATTAACATATATACAACTGTCAAAAATTTGATAGATATGGAGATTGATGGGTGAGAGTGGTGAATGTTATATTTATATAAAGTGGCCACTTAAGCCAGCCGAAGACAGGTCATGAGCCCTGTAATTACTCATTCTTCCATATATTTTCCGTTAAATATAATAAAAAATAGCTTCTTCTCTATGAGATATCTATTATTTGTTGAATATCGTTTTATACGATATTTGTCCACCTTATTAGCCATATCTATGTATTCCTAACTACAATATAATATACATATGTATATGTTGAAAAGACAATTAAGATAAGAAAATGCACTGTACAATGTTATTAATGTTACCTTACAATACCAGGAACTAATTGCCGGAAGGGAGTTACAGACCCCTGTGGTCCCTCGAGAGGGTTGTTGGAAGTGTGCCACATTAATAAGTCATTTGCACCCCTACCACCACGGCAAGTTCACGAAAATCGTGCTATCTTGACAAATCTACGTCGTTTCATTAACCTGAGATTTATCACTGTAACAATGTACATATATACGTTAACCGGGTCTTTCAGAATCACACTTGAAAAACATTTATTTTGTTGTGAAAGGTATTTGAAAGACGGAACGACTTGAATGAATGAAAACTGAAGGAACAACGTCTAAGAAGATAGAATGTGAGAAACGCTCAACTTACGAGAAGTTGCATCAGCTTTCAGCGGATCTTTCACAGAATGTCAGGAGATCTACGTTCCGATTATGAAGTGAGTTGGTCCCACATTCTTCATAACAACACAATGCAGAATTTACGTATCAGGTTAACAATAGTTGGGTCATACAATTTTTGGTTGGCTTCGACACAGCAGACTTGGCCGTATCAGTCCTCCATCGGAAATTAGCCCTGCACTCTATAATACGTAATATATTACATATAGAATTAATTATTAGGAAGATTATTGCGAAGTTGTAATTATTCAGATCGTAGGTCTGCGATATTTAAAAATAATTAAATGTATTAATTAGAAAGATGTTCATGGCTCTTTCAAATAATGGAACGGTAATTGTGTTAATTAGGTTCGAAAATTTGTCGTCAAAAATAGTGTCGCTGTAGCATAGTTAGATAATGCACCTTACCCGGTTTGGAAAGAGATCCAGGTTCAAATCCCGGTGGCGTAACAACAATATTTTCGACAAAATTGATTAAATGTGTATATCTTTCTAATTAATACATTTAATTATTTAGAATTAATCCTTTCCTTTTGTAGGCATCAAGAATAGTTCTATGTATTTGGTAAAAGCGTTCTACTGTTGAGTATATTGCTTTTGTTTATTTTAAGACCCCGTAGTGAGTTCTTACTTTTTTTTGGAAGTTGATCATTTCATTTCATTTTTTTGGTGGGTCAGCTGCCCGCCGGTCTCTCGTACGTCAAGATATATACCATCTAGTCTTCACCATCTTGTTTTTGTGATCTCTTCAATGTCGTCTGCTGCTTCTGATCATCTCACTATATCATTCGCATTACACGTTTCACTTATAACCGTGTTTCTTACTCTGTTTCTGAAGGTTTTTCCTAGGATAAATCGAAAAATTCTAATTTTTGTCATTTTTAAGCAGATTTGTTTCAAGTGATATCTTGGGCTTTGCAGATTTTTTACTGTCAGCTCTCATGTTGTATAAGGTGTTGTAACGTCAGTTTTATTTTGTGTAAAACGAAAAATATTAATGGAAGTCGTGATGATGTTGAGCGTACTGCATTAGGGATCCATAAATACATGCTCAGCCGCGACGGCGAGATCCAAATAGTCGACACTGTTTAGCGGCAGATTATGGCAGATTACACCATCATACGTTGGATGGAATTTGGTACAGGGATAGGAAAGTAACAGGGGTCTCAAGAACCAACAAGACACCGGGAAGAACACGACCTACCTGCAGTGGTGCTCCTCGTATCTGGGTTTCTTCTTTATCTGGTTTTAGCTACGGGTCTTCTGATTTAAAATACACGCACTTCGATGATACGCACGAAGCACTATCCACATTACAAAGATGAAACTTAGTTCGGTACGCACAATAGCGAGAAAAGATGCGCACAAACGCATTGTACAACAGTTCAGTCTGAAACACTTAAATGTCATCTTTCCACAGTTCGACGCGCTCAAATACCGAATAGATTACACAACACACCATAGAAAAGAGGTATAGAAAAAAGAGGAAAACAGGTAGGTAATATTACAGCAACCATTATATCTATATATGGTACGAGGTGATCGTGAAGCACGAATCCGTCATAAAGATTAAACATATATTATATTATTAACGAGAACACATTCTTATTGTGAAGTTGTAATTATTCAGAACAGACGGTCTGCGATATTTTAAATACTAATTAAATGTATTAATTGGGAAAATCATTTTTATCGAAAAATATTGTTGTTGCGCTACCGGGATTCAAACCTGGATCTCTTTTTCAATCCGGGAAGGTGCATTACCAACTATGCTATAGCGTCAGTACTTTTGACGACAAATTTTCGAACCTATATGTTACACATTTCAAATTCATAAATCTATCAATCTAATGTAAATTTGTCGTCATAATTGCTGTAGCATAGTTGGTAATGCACCTTCCCCGGACTGGAAAAGAGATCGAATTAGGGTTGCCAACCATCCCAGATTGGCCGGGATTATCCCGGAATTGGAATCGTTGTCCTGTATCCCGGATGAATGCTAAATTATCCAGGAAATTTTGAGAAAACCATTCCATTTATTTTTATTGAAATCGACATCGTGTAAAAATATTATTGGAAAAACTCATAAAAATATAACGTTAAATTAGTGAGATTTAAAATTTAAATTTTTTATTATTATTATTATTTAATATATGTATGTATATATATATGTGTGTAATTAAGTTTCTATAATAGTTAGGATAAATAAAATAAAAATATATAAAAAAAAAAAGTTTTGAGCTATTTGTCCCAGAAAAAGTTGACAACAGTAGTTCGAATCCCGGTAGTGTAACAACAATATTTTTCGATAAAATTGATTTTATATGTATACCTTTCAAATTAATACATATTATATCATAAATTAATAACGTTTTAATCTGCTACTTGCCCCAGAACTCCCGCTCCGAGCGTATATTCGAGCAATATGGATCAGTTTATCTGCTCATGTCGAGGCGCTTAAACTGATCGAACAAGGCCATTAATCTTTCGTCAAACTTTCTCGTAACGAGCATTTCAGGAATAAATCCCGAAGTAAATTTCTTTCGGCGATAACCGTACGCCAGAAAGATTAATATATAATGAATTTATTGGGCTCATGGCTAAAATAAAACCCCCTCAAAATGGTAAACCCCGAGCAAATTTTCCACTGACAAAAGAAAATAATTTACCCTTAAAAACCGTAATGCCAAAATAAAATACTTTTCGTAAATATTTCATCAGAATTTTCTTCCATCAACAAACTTTATTAAGAATTCGAAAGAAATTTACATTTCTTATATAATTGTCCCATCTACATACTTATTTCATTTCAAGGTGTACAAATTTTCCATTCTCTTCGTTATTTATATTCAAGGGACATCATTTTATAGATTTAAAATTTTTACTCTCTTCCAAATTGCCTTAGCGAGGATGTGACCCAAAAAGGTTTATAAGATAATGGTGCTATTTGAATCATTAACATTTTCATTACACTTATACAGTATAATGAAAATGATATATTTTAACATAAATATGATTGATTTTTGATAATTATTTGTGTAATAAAAATAATAATGATGTCACGAGGGCTGAATTAATAACCACATATATGCACGAGTCGGCCAAGGATGCCACTCTTTCCGGAGTTTTCCCCCGTCAATTCCATATCTCGATGTATGACAGACTTAATATGGTAAAAAAAAACGTACGAATTCTATCTGGACTGCACAATGGATGGATCCAAATAATCATAAGGGTAATCGGCTTAAAATAATTCAAAGATCTATTCCCCGCACCCCCTGGTTCTCCAAAAGAACAATATCAAATATCTCTAGAATGAGAATTGGGCATTGCCAGGTAGCCTCACATTTATTCAGATTGAACTTAATAGATTCCCCAATGTGTGAGTGTGGTGCCGAGGAGGAAACTCTTGACCATATCTTTTTTGCCTGTCCATTGCGGATCACAGGATTTTTTTACAGTAATCTCGTTAATGGTAATTTTCAACTCCCGGTTAACTTGTGTCATCTTCTTTCCTTCAACTCGTCACATTTAATCTATATAATATCAATTTTTTTGAACGACAATATAATATTTCCTATTCTATAATATTATAATATTTTTTTCTATGAAATAAAGGTTTAACTTGATTAATAGCACAAATCACTCTTGAAGGGTGGATCGCCTATTTAAAAGAAGAAGAAGAAATGCACGAGTTATATCTCTCTTACATAGTTTGATTTTATATGTTGTGATTTTTCGGTTTAAATCTAATAATCAATATTGAAATAATTTTCGCCGTTTGTACGTCGGTCATACTTTTTTATGAATTTTTTAATAAAATCATTCTACAATCGTCATCGAATTTATTTATAATTTAGACACCTATCTTGTGGACAGTATCCAGGATAGAGACGTATGGCGAGTTCTTAAATGGGAATGAGAATCATACGGCACTTTGTACTGGGTATAAAAAATATTGCTCTCATAGGTTTGCGAATCCAAGGTAGGTGCTAGTGATGAGCTCAAAATCACGAACCGTGAGTCAATCACTAATATCTTTGAGTCACACTCACTATCAGTGATTGAATATATGGTAATATAGTGATTAATTATTTTATTTTATTTATATTTGGTTGTGAACCGTGATTCGGCGCATGCGCATTTGAGACGAAAATTTTCATGAAGAGATGACGTTATAACTCGAAATCAGCGCCATCTTGTAGATTCTGCCAAAACGTTTAACGTATTTGACCCGAAAATAAACTCGCGTTTTCATTCTCTTTGTGATGATATTAAATTAGATATATATACATTATTTATGCTGAAAAATGGTTTACACGTAAATTAAGTTTTAATAATATAAATAAATATGCTCAATATTATGTTTTAATATTTATTTCGTGTAATGTGATATCGTGCGCATTAGTAATTGAACTGTGATCACAGTCACAGTTTTCAATCACTGATATTATGGAATACCAATCACAATCACACCAGTGAGTCAAGAGTAGCATTTTTTCTCATCACTAGTAGGTGGCTACTTCCCACGTGTTCGATAATAATTCGATACTAGAAGTTAGGTGAACTACCCACTGAAAATTAAAATATATTATTCTTCTTTGGCGGTATTGACGAGCTTTCATCTTGTTAAAAATAACAGATGTGCTTTAAATAATATTTAAAAAATATATATATATCACGTAATTAAATAAAATATAAGATTTTGATTAATAGCGCAATTACTTAAAGGCGAGGCTGTGCTGATAGAATGCTAGGTGTACTATTAAATTTTACCTCTATATTTCAGATTCTCTTGATGGCAGTAGGAAGGATCGAACTGAACTGTTATGTTTCTTGCCATTTTTTTTCCGACAAAGCAAAGCAATACGGATCTAATGTAACCATACTTAGAATGCGGTATAATTCATAAGCTCAAAGTTAAATGTTTATTACTTCTTTATACTAGTTTTCAGTCATGTTTAAGTGGTATTTATTAAGATACAAAAGAGTACATAGTAAAAATTAATTACAAAACATTCGGTTAAATTAGAAACCATATTGAGGTATTGATCAGTAACACAAATAAATAATTATCATTCACGGTGAATATTATATTCCAGGCCAATGTAGTTTTAAAATAACTAAAAATTTAAACATATTTTGTTAATTTATTTTTTATTTTTCGATTACATGACTTATTACAATTAGGTATGTAATATAATATTGGCCAAGTGGCCACCTCTGGCAGCGACACAAGTGAGAAATTTTTAAACCATATAATCTTGTGGCATCAGAATTACTGTTGGCTTATTGCCGTAGACCTTTCCTTTCAAGTATCCTCACAGAAAATAATCAAGTGATCGAGGAGGCCAGTCTATATCACCACTTTTTGATATTATGCTGCCGGAGAAAATTTCGCGCAAGCTGTATGTAAGGTGGCATCGTCCTCTTGATACCACACGTGTTGCAGGCCCAATCGACCCAATTTCTTCACCAATAAGTTTTTCAATCACCAGTGATGGCATTACTGTAGGGCACAATGATACCACACTAAATTAAGGTCGTTAGTGTATCAATTGAGGATTTTCAGTTCCCCAATGACAGCTGTTTTGTTTATTAAAAAAAACCGTTATGTTTTTTTCCAAAAGCCGGGGTCATCAATAAACATATGCTGTTTCATTTTATTAAAGCGTTAGATATTCCATAATAAATTGTAATAAACTATTCTCTACGACAACTAAATGTGTACTGATAATTATCTGCCAAACCTAAATGGTGGCCAAACAAAATGAGCGTGGAACATAATATTCACCTTGTACTAAATTACTGCAATAAAATATTTTTTTTCCCGGCCGATTAGACTAAGGATACTTTACGGTATTTGATACCTGAACTATTACACTCTACGAACACCGTAGAATAGATTGTAGACACTATCTACCGGCAATGTTGCGTGGGGTGGATGAAATACGATCTACTACTGTTTGCCCTTCCACCCTTGGCAGACTAAGCTCGTTCGTACAAACTTACATAAGTATCATTATCGGACCCTAACAATCACCTATACGTAGGCACAATAGGGACTACAAATCATTGTTATATTCGCCTTCATGCACACACACTTACACGTGTAAATTAGACTACTGGATGAACGCTGTAAACAAGAATATTTACTAGACGAATTATTATTATTAATCTATATTATTGATAGAATCGGCGTAAACTTTGTAGAGTTTCATCAAAATGGATTGATACAAATGAAACAATGTTATAACTCTACGCGAATTTATTAGCACTGTTCGAGTTTAATACTCCACCTGTCGATGAGAGTTCCCGTTTCTCTCGAAACTCGAGTAGTGCTAACAAACTCAAGTAGAGTTATAACATTGTTTTATTTATGTCCATCCAGATCAATCTAATTATTAGAAGATATTTTAGTTGTTAAGGGGAAAACAATTTTTTCCGTATATCTTTCTAGTTGATTAATTTAACCTTCACCATACCATGATATAAAATACTTGAACGTCAACTCGTGTTACCGTAAATAACAGTTAGAAAAAATGTTTTCATTAGCTTCAATGGCTTTAATAGTACGAATTTACTCTAAATATTGAACATTCAATTTTGAAAAAAAAGATTAATAACGTAATTTAAATCATTCATTAAGTCGTATACAATGTGTCCTTCCTTCTTATCTCTCTTTATTTAATTAGTGAGAAAGAGACAATTATATTCGTATGTTTGTTGTTGTTATGTGAAAATAGTGTGTGATTTCTGTATTTCATGTCACAAATGGCAATTTACCAATGTATTAATTTTACAACGAATTTAATGAAAAAATTAATTGTTTTTGTACGATTCCTTTTTCATAATTGGTTTTTCACCAAGCGCTAATATTTTCTTTAGGATTATCTAAAATATGAATTTTATGTTGCACGTATTTACCGAAATATTACAGGTTTAATTATGATGGTAGACCTGCATGGTTTGGGAAGGGTTAATTTGTATTAAAAATAGTACAGTACAATGGCATGAAAAACTGCAACTTCACAATAACAATGTGTTCTTAAAAAAATATATTATTGTATTATAGTATAAAGTTTATTTTTAATTTTTATGTTCTCATCGATTAATATATTTAGGCTGTTATTTAGTCATTAAGTTTTTTGTTCTTTATTAAGTGATAAATTCATGTTTTTTTTCAGGAAAAACAAAAGTACCTATCTAAATGTCACTAAAAATGCTCTAGACAAATGTTTTGAAAAAAATACAGAGCTTCTCTACCGGGACTTGAATCGGCAAGTTTTATTTCCGATAGAATGCTCTCCCAGCCTTGTCAGTCTCTTTAGATTTATTCGATGGATCTGTATCTTCCTCGGAAAGGCTAAGAAAAATATATAAACTAGGGTGATTTAAGATACGATAAGATAAGATAAATCTTTATCGGCATAATTTTTATTTTGTATGTCAGAAGTGAACATACAATTATATAATATATTTATTAGTTGACTGTGTGGGATGCAGTAGGTATCCACCTCTGATATATAAAGCATTGTTCTGGCTACTTTGTTAGACTACCGTCTGTGTTAAAGTAGACAGTTTTTTTCGTGCCGTTGTGGTGTTATTTAATAACTGCAGGGAACAAAGTGAACGGCGCTTTGAATATAATAATATCGAATGGGAATTAGTCAACCGAGACGAGACCAGCAGTACACAATGGAGGCCTGGAGTTGGCAGAAAAGGAACGAAAGTAGACTGGATGCAGTGGAAATAAGATCACCTAGGCGTATGCAGCACATCCATTAACGATAGAGTAAAGAATACAAAAAATAGAAGAGAATGTAAAGCTGATCTTTGCACAGTATATGAGATTGAAAAAGGTTCGCTTAGGTGGTTGGTCATATGGAACAATGATAGAATTGTAAGAAAGACGTATGATGCAAGTGTTGGTAGCACCAGAAATAGAGGACGTCCGCGGAAGACATGGCACGACCAGGTAAATCAGTTACAGGACGATAGTCCTATTAAAAGCCTCAATAATCGTCGAGCTTGTATATGTACGAATGTGAATGAGGCGAGAATTGTGTCAGGACAGAATTATGTGGCGTTCTATCCTATAGTTAGTTGGTTAGTTAGGTCCTTCAATGATACATAATTTATTTTCTCAGTAACTGAAGGATACTAGACGAATGAAAGAAATTGTAAAAAAGGATTTGAAAGCGGCAGGTATCAGGAAATCTGAAGGAATAGAGTCAAAAAGAGTTGGATGCGAGACACGCTTGACTTACGCGATAATCTCGTCGGGACGATTCGTCAGATTCCATTAGATCTTTGGACTCACTGCGAGAATGTCAGAAGCTCTCAGTTCTGCTCATAGAAGTCCACACGTTTGTCACAACAACACCATGCGTGGTATACTCGAACAATTGTGAGCAGTCGACGGCCTCACCATGTAGCATCTAAAGTAAATTGTGCGTGTGATTCGGGGAGGGAAAAAAGCTAGGTAATATTATTTTTAATTACAAGTGTACGATATACATGCAACTTACTACGAATACTGGCAAGCCAAGCAAGGTGGCGCCAGTCTATTTTTATAACCCGAGCATTATATTTTAAATAAAAATAATCAAGTTTCCCCTCCCTCGCGACTCAGTGTGACTAAATTGAAGTTTGTAATTAAGCCCGTTTATCGCACCAAATTTGCTAACAAATTTAAAAATGATTTGAATAATCTATAGGTGTTAAAAAATGATGTCAATATTTTAAGCATTAATGTTTTTTTCAGTTTGCATTGAAAATTGTGTATTGACTAACTTGCCATCACGCCCTTTGCGCAGGGTTGGGCAGAGAGGATAGAATGTTGCAATCTTATGTGTCCTGGTATACGATCTTGCCTAGTCACTTCGTAATCTCTTACGCAGGCTGTCATTGCTGAAGCTTGTAATATAAATGTGACGTCGCATGTGCGTTGGAGCCAAAATGTGACGTGCCTGAATTCGATGCACAGAATTCCCATCCACTCAGTCATTCGATCATTCTCAAGGAACAATAATAAAATACGTTTCAGATTTACAACATTATAATTAATTTAGTTTTTATCATTTAAAAATTGATCATAAATAGAAGAAATAAATGTTAACATCGATGAGGTATTATAGCACAAAATAATAGTATAACAGCTTTACTTCAAGAAAAGATTTAAACAAATTATCTTCATCAAAATAGCAACAAGGCATTAAAATTAGGTCTGAGATGTGAGAATAAATAAAAGTTATAATTTTCGATCTCTTTAAAATTATACAACCGGGAGCTAACTTCACAACAGTAAAACACAAAAAACCCTGCAATCTATATAGTTTAGTATATCTGATCATAGCAAAGTTTTTCGTAGATGATTTTAATAATATTGGATAATTTTCATAGCGCCATTATTGTAAAAAAAATCACCTCAAGGGAGCTTGGATGCCCTTTGTTAATACATATCTACATAACTCCACTAATCCTGGTAAAAAGGTATAAGGTTTGTTAAGATATATATTTCTTTTAATAATTCTTAGTTTTTTAAATGTAATTTACCAAAAACAGTGTCCGTCTCTTATCTTATCGTACGATGGATAACTCTCAACTCTCTATTTTCTGTCCTCCGCATCGAGCTGCTTCCTGTGATTTTTATGCATTTTTCTTATGTCATCTGTCCAGCGAACTGGGAGGACGACCCACATTTCTGTTTACATTCTAAAACTTCTCACACCAACATTTCAGATTTGTCATTCGGTGAACTACGTCTTCTACTTCGGTCCTACTGCGAATGTCTTCATTTCTGATCCGTAAGGCCACTTTGAGCATAATCCGTTCCATGGCTCGTTGGGCTATCTTAAACTTGTTGGAGAAGCCTGTTGTAAGTGTCCAAGTTTCAGCATCGTAGGCCAGGAATACACATTGATTGAGGGGTTTTGCTTTGAGGCATTGTGAAGTAAGTTTTAGCTTGTTTGAACATAAATTTTGAGAAGAAAATCCATAGTTGTCGACATTGTGGCAAAATTGAAGTAGGACTATACCGGATGTGTAAACACACACAGATGCGTTCGACTGACGACATTAAGAAGACCGGGGATCTTATAAACTGTGGAGGTTTATCGTTTCCACTTTCATCATCACCGCCGACGATCCTGAATGCACCTTGCATATACCGGTGCATAAATCAGAGCTCCCAACAGCCATAAATACACCAGGTACCGACACCAGGCAACAATCATCATGCGACCAGCAGCAGGTTTGTAACTCGTCGCGTATACACAATTTATTGTACAACTTTACTACTTCTCTAAATTTGTAAACTGTGCCTGTCAGTAATCAAAGTGTTGACGAAAGTAGATTAACACATTTTAACATGCTCTGGCCACACACATACACAGTGCACTCCGCGGTTATCGAACGGGTGATGGGCGATTATTGGGGCACTCACGATTCACACATAAGCAGAGTATAACATATAACACGCATATACAAACTTCAACCATAAGTCCAAAACACTCTTTCATTATTTTTACTCCAAAGAAGTACCGCGGAGGTCTATCCCATTTATTATTTCTTCTACGATATTTCATCGTCTTAGCGGTATAAGCTGGCCAAGATATAGCTAGTTTTCCACGTATATTATCTACACTATGTCAATCAAAGTTCTGGCCCCACTCCAAAGTGAGAGTTTTGCCGCGGTCCGAGTGGTCCTAGATTAACCGTAATAATGAAATAATGGAACTTCCCTTTTGTGATAATGTAACCTCCGGAATAATGTAACCTCTCCACAATGAGGTGGTGCTGACCTCGCCCTGAACTTCCACCATAAATAATGGCAAAGGGTGGCGCCATTAGTTCAAAATTTGGGATTTCATTCAAAGTGTCTGAATGATAGCAGAAAATAAATTGAAAATTGGGTAATGTGATTGAGGCAAATAATACGAATCAAGGGACAAATATTAAATAAAGTATTGTTTTAGAAAATAAACATTATCTTTCAGCTATCCTACGATTTATAGGTTATGTAGTCATACATGTTATTAAATTCATGTCTGTACAGTTTAGAAATGGATAAGTTTTCATTTAATTTATTTAGTAACTAGTGGTCATAAAGAGTATCGATGTATGTACAATTTGGTTCAAACAGGGGGAGGGTAATATATCCAGGGGAGGGGTGGTGTGGACTGACAATATTTTCCCTAGAATGCAACTGAGCGAAATTTGCACCGGTAGCGCAAAAACAATATTTTTCTACAAAATTGATTTTATATGTATATATTAATAATTAACACATTATATTAGTATTTAAAAATTAATTTATAATAAAAATTATTTTATAAATTCGTATCGGGTTTTTTCTTACAATCAAACGATAACTTTTCATATAGTTTAGTGACGTCTAATACCAAAATCATGTTCATATTGTTGAGAGTTGGGGGCTCAAATTTTTCATTAATCTTTTTCTGCTTCTATATTCTCTTGTTTAAATAATTGATCATGACCAAAATTCAAGATCTAATGGGCTCTCTGCTGTTTATCTCACTGAACGCCTTCCATCCAGACTCCAGAGTTGCTGAGAAATTCATTCCGCTGTCTAGAATGTTAAAATACTTAAACGAGACCTCATCGTTTAATAGAACAAGCTCAGTTCAAAAAGTAAATTTTCATTATTCACGGTTGATAGTCGTTCGAATGTTTAATACGTGCTTACCATAAACCTGGTTCGCATTATTCGTTTTTGATGCAATGTCTAATGTCGCGTGTCTCCCGATTAGACATTGTTGACATTGAGAACTCGTGCACTTCTGTACTTGTGTGCGATAGTTTTAAATATATTCGCTTCAATTGTTAATTTGCAATAAAACTTTATTTTTCATTTTTACAAAGTTTAAATTACTTCATCATAAAAAGTGTATTCTGTAACATAATATTCCCTTAATTGTCTTAAAATATTTTTGAATTTGGACCTTAATGCCAAGCCATCTTAAATTTCATTATGTTTTTAATAGAGGGAAATATTAATACGTACATTAAAACAAATATTTTCATCCTTAGAACGAATTGTTTGTGCAACAAAATAATACAAAATTAGCAAGTTTAGATTAGGTTACGTTAGTCATTTTTTATTGAACAAAGGAATATTTAACAAATATCAGATATCTCGTAGAGACAAGTTTTTTTAAATTATATTTAATGGAAAATATATGGAAGTATGGTGTAATTACCTGTATTCGGCTGGCTTAAGTGATCACTTTGTATACAGGATGGCCCAAAAAAAGTGAGAACATTTCGTAAAATGTGTTATAATTACATCAAAATTAGTTTAACTATATCAACAATAGCTTAAATAGTTTACTAATTTACTAATTTACCTATTTACCTATATTAAGTTTTAGTTCGAGAATTTTCGGTCGCCATCTTTGATTATTAATTTTCCCATTGTTTATATTTGTTTTTTTCAAATTGTTGCCCAGAATGACAAAAATTACTGCAGATCAAAAATTTGCGAATTGAAAAACGTTGGTCGAAATGATCGAAGAGTTTCAAAACAAAGCCTGCAGTATAGCTAGACATTACAGCATAACTGGACATGACAGCAGGACGGAGCTCCATCTCACACAGCCAGAAATACAATCAACTTTCTTCGTCGTGAGAATGTTAATTTCATCGGGCCATGCATGTGGCCACCGAACAGCTCAGATTTAAATCCTGTAGATTATGCAATATGGGATGTTTGATGATTTCTGATTAGCTAAATATTGTGCAAAAAAAAAATTACAATTAATTATATTATGTTTTGATATAACTCATGTGTTACGAGATGTTCTCACTTTTTTTGGGTTTTTTGGGTAATATATATATATAACGTTCACCAATTCTCACCCCTCAATCTCCATATTTATCAAATTTTTTACTCGCTTCGAGTACCACTACACCGTCGCCATCTATGGACCACATTTGATAATTCATTTTACCTTTTTTTTTTAACAGCATAACATCACTATGAAAATCTAATTTTTTGTAATTATTTTAAAACAATATTCTTTATCTGTAAAATGTTTTTTAACATATTATTCTAAAATACCCCTGAAAAATTATTATTTTAACTAGTATATTATATTAGCAGTATTTGAATATGTCCAATAACGCTTAATGTTCATAGTTTGTCATTGTAGTGCATAAGTATTTATTAGGAGAAGACATTCTTACTGTGCTTACTTACTTACTTACTTACCATCACGCCGTTTCTCCGCGGGGATAGGCAGAGCCACACTCTTCTGTTCTGACACACAATCCGCATTCATACATCTTCTCATACAAGCTTGCCGGTTGTTGAGGCTTCTAACAGAACCGTCCTCCATTATCTGGTTTACCTGGTCGTGCCAAGTCTTCCGCGGACGTCCTCTATTTCTGGTGCCATCAATACTTTGCGTCATATTCTTTCTTATCATTTTCTTTTCATTCATCTGTTTCATATGACCAAACCACCTAAGTGATCTTTTCTAAATCTTACATTCAGCTTTACATTCTCTCCTTATTTTTTCATTCTTTACTCCTCTGTCATAAATAGATTTGCCACAAATACGCCTAAGTGATCTCATTTCCACTGCATTCAGTCTACTTTCGTTCCTTTTCTGCCAGCTCCAGGCCTCACTTCCATACATCAGTCTCGGTACCAGGATTCCATTGTGCACCGCTAGTCTTGCCTCGGTTGATAAATTTCCGTTAGATATAATTCCATTCAAAACGTCGTTCACTTTATTTCCTGCAGTCACCCTCCTTTCGATATCATTCTCAGTCTTCCCGTTTCTATCAAACATACTTCCCAAATACACAAACTCATCTACTTGTTCCAAACATTCATTACCTCCAAGTATTTAGCGCGGTGTCTTGCTTTCCTCCTTCTCGAATACCATCACTTTCGACTTGTTAACATTCCTCATGAGGTCGCTTTCCTTGCATACATCGTACATTCTACTCACCAGATTCTGTAGTTCTTGTTCATTATTCGCCATTAGTACTGCATCATCGGCGTACAATAAACAGCATACAATCAAATTGCCCATTTTTGCTTCTACTTTCATACATGTAGGAGCAAAAATGATAATAATATGATAAAAAAACGATAAAAATGATAACAAAAATGAGAATAAGATGGCTCTTTCAAATAATTGAACGATTAAATGTTAATATCAAAAAAGTAACATATAGGTTCGAAAATTTGTCGCTAAAAATATTATCGCTGTAGCATAGTTGGATAATGCACCTTTCCGGTTAGGAAAGAGATTCAGGTTCGATTCCCGGTGGCGCAACAATAATATTTTTAGATGAAATTGATTTTATATGTATATTTTTCAAATTAATATATTTAATTCATATTTACATAAGTATTCATTTCAATGCACATATCTTTTAAAATAATTCATACCCTTTGATAAAGTGCAAACTGTTGCATTATAAGTGCAACAATTTGTTCAGAATTATTATCGTTTTGTAAACATTTTAGGGGCTGCTAAATTTTTCGATCTGAATACTATAATAGAAATGCTTACGTCACTTTTAAAGACTCCCACCTTGAACTGGTTTATCTTTGCTCAACCACGATTCACCTATTTTGCTTACTAACATTGTGTCGGTAGAGTAAGTAGCGGGCTCGAGCATAAAATATTACATCACTCGTATCTTTATTTCTAGCCGTTCGATTTATGAAATTTTTTTTTTGAAATATTTCTTAACGCAAACGGTTCATAAATGGTACATTTAAGTTTAAATTTGGAAATGTGTTCGAATTCTTTTCATTCCTAATCTCGTACAAATAAGGGATGTTTTCACATAAATTAAATTATCTTTCGTGCGTACAGGATGTTGTTTTTTTTAAAAAATATAATGGCTTCCTTATTCATCCAATGTTTTACTTTTAAAACGTATCTTTCACGTTTAAAATGAACAGAACAGAAATTTTCTTCACCGAAAATGACTGGGGTATTTGTACCCCGTGCTACGGGAAAAATGATAAGGCTTTTTATGTCTAAGTTCACGACAAATTTTTCCAGGCATTAAAATACGAGAAAACTTGACATATTTTAACGCGGGATAAAATGTGCCTACCGTAGATATGTATGTACGATACGTTATAATGCCTAGTTAAGCCCATCTCCTTCAGCGGTCGTTTACAGTAATGTTTACCTATAGGTTTTTTTTAATGGTCATATGTTTACAACTAGTGATTGGATTAAACCGGTCTGTACCGGTTTGCGCGATTCGGTTACTGAAATTATAAAAGTTCGCAGAATTAGTCCCTGGATTATTTTGAAAATAATGTTTTTCCGTATCTAACGTATCATTTTCATATAGTAAGAATGCTTCTTCAACATGGCGTTTGTCGGATAAGCCCGGTGGGAGACTGTGACAGATCCTGAAAGGCCGATATTTCGATTTTCGTTTTTCGTGGTGCAGTTTCTTTCATCATGAGGTGATAATTAAACCAAATACTACTAAATATTTAATTAAAATTATTTAATTATTTTTAATGCAGTGCACGCATAAGTATGTTTACATATACTCTAATATAAACAATAACTAAATTCTAATTTAATCAATTTTATCGAAAAACATTGTTGTTGCGCTACCGGGATTTGAACCTGGATCTCTTTCCAATTAGTATTTAGGGCTGTAATGATAATAAAATAATAAAAAATGTAAGATTTCATTTGAAATGAAATTAACTGTAAGCACTAATAGAATCTGCTGATCCGAACGCAACGACGCCCGACTGGGCAGCAGTTTTTCCCTTTCACCACCAGGTGGCTGACGAGCCGGATCGCATGGGGGCGGGGCTAGGGCTGTAAGCCCGCTTTAATTAGTCCGGTGTGTCTCACTGGCAATAAATAGTGCGCTGGCGGTCGAAAGAGCTCATTCTTGTCGCCGCGCTTTCTGAGTATACACGGTGAAGTTTAATTTCTCTCTATCTCGCTTTGATCCTGCTTTTACACATTGGGCCCTGCGCATTGCTGCACAGTCATTGATAATTCTGGCGTCTGTTATCACTCAAATGTATTTGAGATTCCGTAAAAACAAAATAGATGGCTTTCACATAATGGAACGATAGATGTATTTATTTGAAAAGTGTAACATATAAGTTCGAAAGTTTGTCGTTAAAAGTACTGTCGCTGTAGCATATTGGATAATGCACCTTATTCGGTTTGGACTGATCCAGGTTCGAATGCCGGTAGCGCAACAACAATATTTTTCGATAAAATTAATTTTATATGTATATATTTCTAATTATTAAAATATCACAGACCTGTGTTTCTCCTCTATTGTTATGTTTTCTGGCATTTCATTAAAAATATTCATCGCTCAGTACATCATCGATTTCTGAGATTTAGCCTTCTTCCTGATGGCAGTCTCAGTCTATCTTTTCTCCTTGTATGATGGTCATGCTAATGTTGATTTGCAACAATTTTTCTTAAAATTCTGTTGATATTTTCTTAGTGAGGATTTTATAAGAAAATACCATGACATTGAAATAATTATATCTTCTGCTTAAAGGTCATCACATTCAGATCTTTCAGCATTGCATTATGGGGTGGGGCGTGGAAGAGACGGGGTGATTTCGGTCGTTAATGGGAATATAAACAGTAATATTGAAGATGTGATGTTAGACACTAATGAATAACATCAATTCCCATTAATAGCCAACACCTCTTCTGCACGAAACTGAATTTAGATTAGTTTTCAATTACACCTGATGATGAAAGGGATGGTAGTGACGAATTTACCCAACGTATGTTTAGTACAAAATTTAGAATATCTTTTTCTTTTCTTTAATAAATGAATTTTTCGCACCGGTGATCCTTGAACCAGTTAACCAAGGCTCTACCACTTTCACTTCGTCCTTTCAGAACGAGAATTATGAAAATGTTTGATGTTCGTCCAACCCGTTCCGGTTTATTTTCTTCCCCATTTATATAAAAATGGAAAGAAAGCGTAACCTTTTTAATGCTTACATTAATATAAAGGATCCCAAATTCTGGCAATGAATAAAAGTGGAGGAAAAAACAGGATGACCATTTAAAATTAAAACGTTTCATAATTGGGAAAATTATTTTAAAATGAGTGAACCATTAAAAGTTTTCCGTCAAATCCTTTAAAGGAATAAATGCAAATTTCGTGTAGCAAGGGTGCACATTACGCTCGGCTGGTGGAGCCTCTCGCCGGCCTACTCCCCGCCGAAAGTGGGGCGGAAGAGCAATTAAAATTCAATCAAGGTGAAAAGAAAATGGACAAGACTTTGAAACGTCGAGGAAGTGAAGAATTTATTACATTTCCTTTTCAAATATATTTTTAAAATATTTGAATTTGGTATCTCCGTGTCCACGGTAGGAGACACGATGACGTAATCGTAATATTATGTACACGTGTTGAGACAAATCAGAAAAAAACAGATACGACATATATGACGTTATCTGAAATCACCGTGGATCCCTACAAGTAAAGTTAGGCGTAATTAATTACCAATAGCAAGAAGCGATTGATTTACATGGGAAGTATGGAAGTCTTGGGCATTACAGGGCTTACGACCTGTCATCGGCTGGCTTAAGTGATCATTTTACAGAATGTAACGTTCACCTATTTACCCATGCTGCCACATCTATCAAATTTTTTGAAGTTGTATATATGTTATCGAGTTGGAATATTTCAATTATTTATTACCGACTAACCTGTCGCCATTTATGGATTTTTTTGAAAATTTTATATTCATTCTTATGTAACAGTTTAGATGTCGCTGAAGCTGAGACAATTTTTTTTTCTGAAGTTTGAGGCTATGTACTTTATGTGTATATATGAAATTTATTTGAATTATTAGCATCAAAATTATTATTAACAAGTGATCACTTTACACAATGTAACGTTCACCCATTTACCAATGCTACCACATCTGTCAAATTTTTGGTAGGTTGTAATCGGAGGCGAGGTTAGGAGCCTCGGCAAGAGTATACATTGTACCACTCGAATCTCGGCACCTCGGCAAATATCTCACGGCGCCTCGACGAGAGTGAACTGTTGGCATAACAATTGCACAATTGTATATTACGTTCCGTGAACACAACAAACTGGTTCTGAAATTTGACAAGTGCACTACTACTTAACTTCTGTATTTCTAGGAACTTTAATGACATGTGACTCCATTTTGCGATCAGCTATGTCAAGGTGCCAACACGTGCAGATATCATGAGAACCTTCAAGCATCGACGAGTTAGAAGATGGGCTAGAGTTTCAAACAGGTCTTTATAATTACTTTTTCAACATTTGATTGAAAAGCGTTCTCGAGGCTCATGCAAACTACAATTTATACATACATACAAACGTACAAGTCATCAAAGTATCAGATAAAGGGTTTAAAATTATGTGACAAGTTTAAGATATGTGCCGGGAAGGGAGGAGTTAAAAATGGCTTTGTTGAAAATATAATATTCGAGAAGGGTGAAGAGCCGGGGTGGAAAAACTCTGTTTACTGATTATTTATTACAAGTAAGTAAGCTTCTGAATTTAAATTTAAAAGAGGCTTAAAATATTAAAAGCTATTCTGAGCTGTTCCCGAGCGGAAGAAGGCGGCTTCTAGGCGACTTCGTAATTTGAATTGATCGAAATTTTTTAAACAATTTTGTTATTGTTTAGTCGTGAACGCTGTCGTGAATTACAATGATACGATGATGCGCAAAAAATAACACACATTTTTACGTTGTTACATGAAAGCCTACAAAAGTTACAATATCAGTATCACAAGTTCAAAGCAAGTTAGGACAGCACATAAATCGTCGGACAAAAGTTAATGCAGTCTACTCGCGAGTTAGTTACATAATTCGTCGTAAGATGTCTTAAAGCGGGAGCTCCGTGCTGGCTAGAGAAGTGCGCGCTGGTCGGATGTTCGGCGAAAAAGCAATCACGTGTGAGCGTTCATTCTCGCCAGCGCGAGGCTTGCGCATTGGGTTTCGAAGGATTGTGACTTTACTAGTCATTGGTGATCTTTAGTGAATGTCTTTAGAACCGTTTGAAAATATGTTTTTCGAATTGGTAACACTTTTGACAGCTGATAGCTAGTTTGTGCAAATTTATTTCGAAAACCTTGGTTCAGTTCGCGAAACTTACCGCGCGCTACGTCCATTTTTGGGTCGACATAATCGTACATCCGAGCAAGTAATTCGAATAATCATGGATCGTTTTTGAATCATGCATACTCTAATTGATAATACGCAATGCTGCAGTGGAGCGTAGTATTGAGGAGGACCCGAATGAGTCGATTCGCCATTGTGCACAGCAGTTGGAGCAGATGTGTCCATCCACTTTATGAAAGATTTTGCAGAAAGATCTTGGTTTACGGGCTTACAAAATCCAGTTCGTGCAATAATTGAAGTTACTTGACCATCCTGTGCGTCGTAAGTTCGGTGAATGGATCGAAAACGAGATTGACCTTGATTCTCATTTTCAACACAAAATTTTGTTCAGGCTCATTTATGGTTGAATGGCTACGTCAATAACCAAAATTGCTACATTTTAAATTTACAAACCATTATTTAGATGCACATGTTTCATCTACAAAAAGTCACTGTATTGTGTGCTCTGTGGGCTGGTGGAATCATTGGACCATATTTCTTCAAAAATGATGCCGGCCATAACGTTACAATCAATGGTGAGCGCTATAGATCCATGATTACTGACTTTTTCGTTTCCCAATTGAATGGCATTAATGTGGAAGAGTTCTAGTTTCAACAAGATAGCGCAACATGCTACACAGCGCGCGCTATAATCAATTTATTGAAGGAAACATTCGATGAGGGCATAATTTCGCGAAATGGACCTGTGAATTGGCTTCCAAGATCGTGGGATTATTTTCTGTGGGGATATGTAAAGTCGCTAGTCTACGCAGATAGGCGATAGATGACTTGGAAATCAACATTTGTCGCGTTATTGCCGATGTACGGTCCCAGCTGCTCCAAAAAGTGGTCGAAAATTGGACATTCAGATTGCGCTTTATTCGAGCCGGCCTCGGTGTCCATATGCGCCAAATCATATTTAAACACTAATGGTATAAAATTATCTTTCCAATAAAGCCAATATCATGGCCATTACCATGATTTTTATGTGTTTTATTAAATTTAAAAGTTATATATCTCTAAAATAAACACCCGTTAGATATAGGTTGACTTTTATTTCTCTCTTAGTTGATTCATGGATATGTGTATTCGTAATACAGATATTTCCGTACTTTTTTTTTTCCACACAAATGCCTTAAAACACACATTTGTCATTTGTAGAAGAACATATTCTTATTGTGAAGTTGTAATTATTCAGAACAGACGGTCGCTGATATTTTAAATACTAATTAAATGTATTAATTAGAAAGATGTTCATATAAAATCAATTTTATAAAAAAAATAATATTGTTGTTGCGCTACCGGGATTCGAACCTGGATCTCTTTCCAAACCGGGGAAGGCGCATTATCCAACTGTGCTACAGCGACATTGTTTTTGACGTCAAATTTTCGAAAATGGAAAGATAGATGTATTTATTTGAAAAAGTCTAACATATTGGTTCTGAAATTTTTCGTTAAAAATATGTATATCTTTCTAATTAATACATTTATTTAGTATTTACTAATTTTATTCTTACTATTCAATGGACGTTAGTACATACTTAATGTTTTTATCTTATTACAATGCGCATTTCATTCTGCAGCGGGGCTAGTTTTTATTGGTTAGCCATTGCTTTCTTCCAATAGGTTTTGCATAAAATAAATTAAGCTCTTATTTATAACATATAAATAATTTTAAATATGAATTAAATATATTAATTAGAAAGATATACATATAAAATCAATTTTATCGAAAAATATTGTTGTTGCGCCACCGGGATTCGAACTCTTTTTCTAACCGGGGAAGGAGCATTATCCAACTATGCTACAGCGACAATATTTTTAGCGACAAATTTTCGAACCTACATGTTACCTTTTTTTATATTAATACATTTAATCGTTCCATTATTTGAAAATAATTGTTATTCCAAAAATGTTGCGAGAATCTTGACTTAATTCCGAATGAATGTAATGCCGAAGATTCCTTTGATATTTTCGTTATATCGTCTGCTGCTGCTCGAGTATGCCCTTATGTAAATGGTATCAGGTAACAATAAATGAAAGAAGACCTCCATAGATTATCCGGTGGGCTTAATTAAATTGTTTCCCTCCGAATATTTAACTTTGTAGAGCAAACCGTGATGGGGAACGTTCACTCAACCTTAGTGCTGTCAAGTCGAGGGCCTTCGGGCGTATTAAATTACACTTGAATTTTAAAGAAATTAAAATAATCGAAGAACAGTGAGAACGAACACTAATATACACAGTGTTTAATATAAAGGTGGCCCATCTCACCTCACTAATTACGCAAGTTATGTTTATAAAGGTCGTGATATTCATAAGGTTCCTCGCCCTTTTGACTATACTACAACTACTTCTCCGAACTATCTTCCCTTCGCGCAAGATGCCCAAAAAATTGAAGGATTCGTCTCTGGCAAATGGTTGAGAGTCTATACTTGATGTTCAGCTACAGAATGGAGACATTAGTGCGTCTCATGGTATGCGTACTATGTCTCCAGCATCACATCTCAAAGGCATCAATACTTCTTATCCATAATTCTACACCATATATGTAGGAAAATGTACATAACTAAAATTCATTACGTCTTTCACGTGATTATGTTGTTTCGGGCGGTAATGATCCGTTTCAACTACAGTGAAAGATAAGTTTAAGTAAAAGAAAATACTTTAATCTTGTTTATATTACAGCATATATATGAGTGCTTGTGCATGCACTATGTTAAGATTTAAATAAATAAAAATATATAGTCATATTTATAACTTGTATGAAAAGATGTACGAATGCGGATGAGACGAGAATTGTGTGTCAGGATGGAAGAGTGTGGCACTCTATTCTCTCTGCCTACCGCTGCGAGAACACGGGGCGTGATGGTTAATTAGTTAGTTAGCTTATTTTTTCTTTTTACATTTATGCCTTTTTAATTTCTCAGCATTTTGCACAACCCTTAAGTGACATCGACTAAGATAGCGCCGATTGCTCCTTTCCCTCTTTCTCCCGCGCCGCGTAATCCACCAGTCAGAAATGTGGTCTCTCGCGATTTTCCTTGCGTCGGTTTTAGTATATTTTTTATTTCAACATAATAATACAATTATTATTTCAAAAGTATTTTATTCGATCATCAGCATCATAAAAATCGTAATACAATTTGGTACGTTAATTAAATTCAAAATTAAGAAACGCAAAGAGATTTCACTTTTTATGCATATTTAATTTTATAGTCATTTTTAACACATAATATATATTAATTGGGTACTATGACTAATAACTAATTGCGTTTTATTTAATATTTAATAATGAAATTACGAAAATAAAAGTAAATGAATGAACTTGTATAAATGTAGTGAATAAACTTTCTGCGACGTTTCATTGTAAAATGTCGATCTCTAAAATAACCTCGGAAACGGTACCTTATTTCCATTATTCATATTTTCATTCTTCCAGTCCACCTCACGTGATTTTCCCTAAAAATATTTCCAACCACGCCGTTGAATCGATAGCTAAGTTAATTAATTAAATAACAATGTATGTTGTAATATATAAATACGATGTGAAATGATGTTATAGATACATGACATTTGAAAAAAAATTGGAATGAGAACACGAAATACATGTATTAAATACATGTAAGTCATTATTTTTACTATTTTCAAACTCGCTATGAAAATAAGACTAACTTGCTGGACTTCCAGATTAAGACTTGAACTCCTGACCGCTGGGCTATAGATCAGTCAGATAGGCCAGCTTCTTAACCACTAGACCAACAAGCTATTCATTTTAAGTAAACATAATGTAAACTCAATCAACTCACAATATATTAAATAAATAAACTACGTCATATTCTCTTACGAACTCGTCTCGTCCTCATATATGCCCACGTTATGACTGTTTTTTTTTGATTTAGAATAAATGACATAAATATTTCTTAAAAAATGCAATTTTACCCTACAAATAAAATTCCATTCGAACAAATTGTCTAGAATTTGTATTGCCTTCTTTCGATAATGCAACAGATCAGTAAATAAAGTGTATATATAGGAGAGGGGTTTGGAACATTAGTTGCGGGACGAAGGGCATTTTACACACATTATTTGTGGAAACATAAATCTGATAGTTTATGACACATTTATGCAACAGTAATAGTATTTACTATTCAGAAATTAAATTTTTGTGTAAACAAGAGGTATTTTTTACATTAATGAATATTATATTGTCAGCGTTTAAATTTTCATTCCAACTGAGTCATATATTTAAAAAATGTCTCGAAGCTATTTGATTGCGTAAGTTGTACCAAATTGATCATGAAACAAAGAATTCGCGTTTCTGGCAGTTTGTGGATAATGATAAACAAATCATGGCATTGCAATATCAATGTATGTATTTTATTAAATTTTGGTAAAAATATTTTTTTTTGTATCAAAATTGTAACAATAATTTTCTCCTGAAGAATGTGACTAAGATTATAAACATATCAAATTCCTAGTGCTCAAGGAGATAACAAGAAGACAAAATTATATTTTAGTAGCACATTTAGTATGTTTTTTGTAACGATAATAATTGTTGATGTTTTAAATACTAATTTAATGTATTAATTATAAATATAAAATCAATTATGTCGAAAAATATTGTTTTTGCGCTACTGGGATTCGAACCTGGATCTCTATGTCCAATCCGGGGAAGTACACTACCAATTGTGTTATAGCGCCAGTATTTTTCATGACAAATTTTCGAACCTATATTTTACACTTTTTCAAATTAATACATCTGTCGTTCCATTATTTGAAAGCCATCTACATTGTTATTACGGAATCACAAATACCTTTGAGTAAACCGACTGCAGACGCCAGAATTATCAATTCATTTTTATTAAATTTTTGGACACATCGATACAACTTATATATTATTAAAGAGAACACATTATTATTGTGAAGTTGTAATTAATTTGTTCTCTTTAATAATTGTTGATTATATGATATAACGTGTCCGAAATCAGAAATCGGTATATGCTGTTTTGTAAATTGTAAAAGCGACATTTTTGTAAATTTTTCATTTCACGAGTGATGAACCAAACTGAAATTGAAAATGTTCAAAAGTTTGAAGTTAAATATGTTATGATTGAATGTTAGGTCATACATTGTTTATCCAAGTGCACGATATATCATTTTATGAACGCGCGAAGAATTACACTAAATGTCTTTTCAATATTTGATTTGACCGAGGTTGTAAATGTTTATATTTGAAAGGGTTGCAGCTACTTTTCTCGGTGATAACTCAGTCTCTCTTCTATTTTGAAATAAAATGCATGTCTTTCTTTAACGGATATTGAACATCTTCGTCTTCAGCTGTTGGATAAAAACTTGATTTTAATGACCGCCATTCCTTTCTATTTTCCGTCTTCCGCTTATGTCGTTGACCTGGTGACCGACTTACGTTTCGGCTTCCTTCAACCGTTTTAGTTTTGTTATTGGGCAAACTACATTTTCTACTTTGGTCCTTATGTTCTTATTCTTTGTCACAAGATACTCACACATGGTTTGTTACATAGTTCGTTGGGCTATCATGAACTTGTGCATGTAGTCTATTGTCCAAGTTTGGTACCGTCGGCCAAGCTATGAAGGACGTATTGATTGAATAGTTTTGATTTGAGGTATAGTGGAATTATAGATTTGAGTATGTTGACGTATTACCTTCGATAGCTAGTCCTGGATTTTCTAATTGCTTTGTTGCATGTATTCATTTAACCTATGTAAATGAAAAGACACCAACGTTTGCAAAACTGGTCTGTTCTTCTACCGATGGTCACTCTCCCCGCAGTCTTGAATCTTCTGAAAACTCGGTTGGACAGCCTCCGAAATTATAGCACAACCGATAATCTGAAAAATACAATACAAAAATGTTTTTATATCACTGCCGTAAAACATAAGACCGACTCCGAAAACATCTCTGACAGAAGCAGTTTCACTTTTGTTTCCTGTTTTAAATTTACAAAAATGGAATGCACATATTAATTCTATAATACCAGGCTTACTTATCAATGTGTAAAACGCGTAAATAGAGTATATGTTTGATATATTGAAAAACGTATTTTGTATATGTTTTAAAGATATTAACAAACAAAATATATACATACATTATATTGTGCAATATAATGCATGAATAAAATAACTATTGTAAATTAATAAAACTATTTAAAAATTGAATTGTAAAAGTATTATATTTTAATACAAATTAAAATAACCAATAATAAAGACACACAGAAAAATATTTAGTTGCCACCGGGATTCGAACCCGGACCTCTTCCTATCCGGTGGCAACTAAATATTTTTTCGATTAATAGATTTATTCTGTATATCTTTCTAGTTGAATAATTTAATTTGATTTTTTTTTTTGAGAACACATTCTAATCGTGTAGTTGCAATTTTTCATAACATAGTTCTGTGATATTTAATACAAATTAAATTGATCAATTACGAAGATATACAGATATAATCAATTTATCTAATAAACATTTTTGTTGCTACCGGGATTCGAACGAATCTTTACCTATCTGGGGAAATGCATTAACCGATTATACTACACAAACATAGTAAGTTGACAACAAATTTTCTGACTTAAATGTTGCACTTTCTAATTGATACATTGTTTGAAAGCAAAAACGTAATCTCAAACACCTTTGAGTAAAAATCGATAGAATCCCGATAGCAACAAAAATATTTTTTCGATAAATTGATCTTATGTGTATATATTTGTAATTGTTACATTTAATTTGTCTTAAAAATATCACAGAGCCATGTTTTGAAAATGCAATTTAAAAAGTATATTTTTTGTACTCATTGCCCATATATGCATTAAATAAATAAATAAAAATATGAAATAACGCCCTGTGTACTTATTGCTACTTACAGCTAATGCATAAAATCAAATATATTATACGAGCACGCACGCGTCATACGTGATCATGAATAATTTTAACGTTGTGCTATTGGGTACAAAAGTACTAGATTATTTTTGATAAATTACAAAATATGTATAGATTTTACAGAGTGGCCTACGAGATTGGTGGATTTTCACTCTCTCTCTCTCTTTCTCTCATACCATCTTAGCGATCCTTTCTTGATTCTATCTACTGAACCGATTTACAATAGCTTCTAATTTATTAATTCCTCGCTCTACCATATATATCGCATTTCCACCACATTCAGTCAATTTTGACAATTCTAGACTTCACTTCCATCCATTAGTAATGGCATCAGAACATACTATCTACGTCTGTTACCTCATTAGTGAAATATCTATTTTTAATTTTGACATTGTACGGTATCACTACAGTTTAATATGTTAGAGCCATCTATCTATCTGCCAGCAATATAAAAATTCTGATTCAAATCCTGATTTTGACTATACTTTTTCTATATTTCTGTATCTTTATAAATGATTTATCTAACTTAATAATCTCACAAATAATCTTTACTTCACAAATAAAATGTGACTTCATTAAATTAGTATAATTAGATATTAATGATAATTTTTTTTATTTTTCATTATTTTAATTTTAATGAACAGAACGTAAATGAATCAACTAGAAAGATATATAGAAAAAAAAATCCCAGTAGCTAATTGTTTAATTTAATTTGTTTTGAAAACATATTTTAAATAGAAAATAAATGTATTAATTAGAAAGATATACAGATTGTTGTTGCTACCGGGATTCGAACCTGGATCTCTTCCAATCCGGGGTACGTGCATTATCCTATTATGCTATACCAACACAGTGGATTAACGACAAATTTTCGAACCTATATGTTACACTTTTCAAATGAATACATCTATTTTTATGGAATCTCAAATACCTTTGAGTAAACCGATAGGAGACGTCAGAATTAACAAATTATTTTTATTAAATTTTGGACACATTGATATAACTTGTATATTATTAAGGAGAACACATTTAATAATGAAAACATATTTGGTTGCTACTGGGATTCGATCCGGATCTTATTTTAGTTTTAGCCTATTTAGAAAGTGGACTGGAAATCCAGACGTCACCTAGTAGATTCTATTCCAAGGTTTTTGAGAATCATTGTAATTAAAAAGAATGATTGCAATAGAATATTTTTTTTCAATAAATAATCTGCGTATCTTTCTTTCTAAATGATTTATCATATTTGTTAGATCAAGTTGTATTTACTACAGTAGTATATTTACTAGTAAAACGAAGTCCTGTTGAAATCAGGTAAGAATTAAATGATGTATTTAAGCGAAATCCATTCTACAACTTAATGACTGCCTTAAACAATAAAGGGAAATATACATGTTTTATAACAGTTATCTTAATGAATTCCTTTGATCACAGTAAGGGCCTATTTGTTCCGAATATAAGACAAAGGTTAGATCATTATTTCAGAAATTGGGCACTAAAAGGAGTCCCGGAAAGAAATTGAAAAGCAAAACAATTTGGCATCCGACCTTTGAACAAACAGCACATGAAATCGAATACACGCTGGAAATGATGTTGCTTTTACACAATTTTTATATAAAGATAATGTTTCTTATTATTAATTGGATCGGTCTCCAGCTGTCTCTTTTGAATATCCCTTTATTCTTCTCGGAATAGTATTTCTAAAAGCCATATGTTTCTGTTTGTTTAGGTTAGGAGACGTCACAAATTGCTAAGCGACCGGGATTTCATAGGTAATGTTAGAATAAATATTAGATTTTAGTCATTATTTTATCAAAAAAAATTTTTACGAATATTTTTAAGATCAACAAATAACAAGGACTAATATATGTAAGATAAATTCCGGATATTGTTTTTAAGTTACTGAACGTATTTATTATCGCGCAGATGTATATATTTTTTAAAATGAATACAATTGATACCTGCGTGAGTTGACACCTGTTCAAGTTTCCAACACAACCATCTTGCGTCTGGTTTACATAGTCATGCCAATTCTTTCGCGGATGTCCTTTATTTCTGGTGCCGTAACACTCATGATATATATATTTTTAACTATTTTCTTTTCATTCTAAACCATATATATATATTTTTTAATCGTATTCACTATGCTAAGAATAACTTTATGTGATATATATTTTAAATACTAATTAAATGTATTAATTAGAAAGATATACATTTAAAATCAATTTTATCGAGAAATTTTGTTGTTGCGCTACCGGGATTCGAACCTGGATCTCTTTCCAAACCGGGGAAGGTGCCTTATCCAACTATGCTACAGCGACAGTACTTATGACGACAAATTTTCGAATTCATATGTTACACTTTTTCAAATGAATACATCTGAATTCGAAATTTTGTCATTAAAAGTACTGTCTTCGTAGCAAAGTTGGATAATGCACCTTTCTCGAATTGGAAAGAGATTTAGGTTCGAATCCCGGTAGCGCAACTACAATATTTTTCGATAAAATTGATTTTATATGTATATCTTTTTAATTATTACATTTAATTAGTACTAAAAATATCACAGAGCTATGTTCTGAATAATTACAACTTCACAATAAGAATGTGTTCCCCTTAATAATGATATATATTCGGTGTATAATTTTGTGTATTTTTGAAAGACGTCAAAATGATATTTATTTTTAGTACAAATTAAATGTATCAATTAGAAATATATACATATAAAATGCTTTCTTGAAAAAGAAAAAGCTCCTTGCTTTCACTTTTCTCTGGTTATCTGGGGCGACATACGGTTCTCGAATTTTCAGGTTTTATGGCTATGAATCTTGCGCAAGACTTTATTTTCTTGCGTTAACCCCAATGGGACAATACGACCCACGACTAGATTAAATATCATCAACATTTCAAATTTGGTTCTCAGCCGGGATATATCTTCCCACCGGTCACCCCCATCATCCCCCCCATTCCAGTGTGTTAACAAGTTTGTACACGTGCCCGTTCTTTGCGTCATAAGTGACGTATCCGTGCTGGCGGTCGCGTACCTGCTGATATTTTAATAGATTTTGAGAGAATCGTTCAGTTTTGCAATATCTATAAACTTATTTGTCAATATAAGTAACGATGGCAGCGATTTTAGCAGTGCCGGCACAATCTAATCGCGCATTTCAGAAGCGGATCAAAAATCTACTGAAGATGATGAATCTAGTGGTTATGACTCCAATAATCAAATAGCTCCTCGAGAAATCCTGTGAATATTATTTACAAAGAGTTAAAGTGTAAAGATGTATACAGTTTTGTATGTGGATATTAACGTAATGTAATAAAATACAAGAACATATCGATACCTTAATGTGCAAAGCAGCTAACTCCACCCCTGGTCAAAAAACTGTTTTTGATGCCATTATTTTCCTCTTTTATTTTTATATACTACACTTAAAGCCAAAAATTCCCATTAATTTTAAAACACGTGTTATAAAATAATAAATAAGTATTACATACATGAAAAACTTTATATTGATTCTTGTATAAACGACACGAGTGTCGATGGCACCAGAAATAGAGCACGTCCGCGGAAATTATAATGGTTGCACTACATTATCATGGAACATCAGCTAACTCCCAATAATATTTTACAATTTTGGTAAAGAAATTCAGCTATCTTCAAATATTCCCTAAAGCACGAGATAAATCGAAATATCAATAAAATTTTTCAGCCACCCTATTTCTGGATAAATAATCTACCAAAGCGTGTTTTGAAATTTTCGTAATCCGTTTAATTACAAAATTAAACAGTTTTTTGTTGCTGATATGCAAGTAATGAAAATAAAACTGTATTTTTGCAGACAAATATCATATTAAAAGAATATTAGTATTAATTTTCCAAGTATTTTGCGATATTTATGTAGCACTTATCTTAATTTACATATATTCATTGTTTTAAGTGTGTCTTGTTGTAAAGATAAAGTAAAATATATTTTTTTAACATTTCAATGCCGGCGATTTTTTTAGATTTTTAATACAGTAAAAAATTCTGCGCTTCGCATACTGTATACATATTATTAATCAGATTTAATGCAAAAACCCTGTAAAGGTCTGACTGTCCGGTAAAGATGGATCCCTCACAAAGGGCATCAAGGCATTCTTGACGAGCCCTACAAGCTTTTATACTTTGCCGAAATATTTGGGATACAAAAGATCAATGGGGCATGGAAAAAGATTGAAGAGAATATAAAATGTAAATTTGAGCTTATTATATAATATTATATACTTGTGTGTATAAAACATTGTGTACATCGGAAGCAGTTGGTACTTTACACTGATGCCAAAGCGCGTGGAACTAAATATATATGCTAATAACATTGTACAATTAACTTTATATATTGTTTGAGTTATTTTTTTGTTAAAAATTCTATAATTATAATAACATTGCCATTTTCATAAAATATTTCACCTCAAGGGCGTTTTATACATGTTTAGTCCTACATTATTTATGTATTTAAAATTAAAAATTGTTATTTGAATTAATGGATGTGATATTTTATCATCACACACTCTTAAAATATAAATTTATAATGCTGTATTTAAATCTATATTTATCTCATATTATGAAGCAACATTAGTATTTATTAAGAAATATTTCAGTACACACATAAAATACATTTTCATAGTATTTTTTTTTCATAGTAGAATGTGAAGTGTAAAAACACTATGTTTAAACCACTATTTATTGATAAATCAACATGTTTCGATATCTTTGGTATTTTCTTCAGGAAACAATTGAATTAAGGAGCACTTGAGATGTCTAAATAGCAACAACTATTCAGAATTTTCTAATCACCTTTTGGAAACAAACAATTCTTTTGATATTAACAAAGGTTTAGAAATTTTACATACAATTACTAGGGGTTTACAGTTAGATAAATTTGAAATTTTATGAATAAGAAAAAGTGTTTATAGCAAGCTTATTATTATAAATAACCAAATTCTCTTTGCAAGTAGTCACCTTTTAAATTTGTTTTCACATTAGTTTTTACTTATTCACCATTTTATAGTTTATAAAATGAGGCCACAAAGTAATTTTGCAAATATTGAAGAAGTCATTATTTATTTATTTATATTGAAGACCCTAAGTCATTTAACTACATGAGTTTATTTAAACTCTAACTATTTATTTCCAAACAATCATTGTAGAATAAAACCTAATTTAACAAAGATAGCATGGCCGGATGAAATGGATTTATTGTTGGAATTTTTAAATTTCCATTCACCGAAATCATTGATCGTTGATTTAGCTAGATAAGTATTAACTGATAGTTAGTCAAATGAATGAAATGATTCTTCTTCTTCTTAGCATTTTTATGTATGGCCTGCGGATGGTTTTCATTGGACATTCACGGCACCAGGAGCCATGTAGAAGAAATAGTTCTTGATGATGCCTGGGAGCATTTTTAAAACATGTCCAAGATAATGGAATTCTCTCGTCTTTAAAACCATCTGCACGAAGAGAGGCTATTGTATTATCTATCTCTTTAAAAAGTTTAAACCATTTTTATGTAAATCTTAATAATAAACAAAATTTCTAAAAATTTTAATTTACATATATCATCGTTTAATAATCATACATTAATATTAAGAACAATAAAATTTCTAAAACGGCTTTGTTTTTTCTATAAAATAATAGAGGTTTTTCAAGACTAATATTTATTTATCAGTCCCTAGATATCATATCAATAATTCCATATTCATTTTTTATTCTGATCATTGAGTTATGGAAACGTCTAGATGTAAACAAAAACAAAAGAGTTTATTTGTCTTCTAGGTTTCTTTGAAAAAATAATCACGAAAAAACAATAAACAAAGTTAACACATAACGAGCTGACTTTTATTTTAACTGTCTACTTATCTACGTATTTTGTAAGATCTGAGATTGTAAAGTGGTGTTAATCATTATCGTCAAAAGCCAGATAACTCGAGGTGTTCATGACTGCCAGTAAAATTATTTTATTTATTTTAATTTGTTAACTTTGTTTTATTAACCACTTATTGAATTAAAATACATCTACCGGTTTCGATTTTCTTCTTCAGGATGTCAATAACTAATTAAAAACATATGTTATTGTTTCTTTAAGAGAATATATTTTTAAAAAACAATAATTATTTAAAAAATAAGTTTAGTACCTAACTTAAATTGTTACTTGTTTTTTTGAAATATTTTAGAATGGGACATGTGGTTAAATTTAGTTCGTTGTTTATAATTTTTTGATTTATTTTACACGTTTTATTTATTCTTCACCAATTCCAAATAATTTATTTTATGACCAACACTGTTTACATGTAAAATTTACAATCCCAATTTTTTATCAAAACCATGACCATTTTCTATCAAATGATTAGAAATTCTGAAAATCCACTATTGTTCAAACATCTCAAATGCTCTTTTACTCTTATATTAAAATTTCGACCTATTTTACCAATATAAAATGCAGCACAATTCTTGCAACGAAGTTTATAGACACCAGAATTATTAAATTTATCATCTTTGTCTTTAGAATTTATGAGTAAATTTCCTATATTATTATTTATATAAAATGCCGGTCTAATGTTTCGTGGTAGGTGTTTAGATATTTGCTTCGAAAATTTATTTATGAATAAATCCTACGCCAATAATCATTATTAATTATCATTGTTTTATCTGTGATTTATATGAAAATTGACTAATATATTCTTTTAATTTATTTTTTAAAATAGTGTCTATTAAACCTGTATTATACCCATTATTAACGGCTATTTTTTTAAATTGTATTCAATGAATATTGTAATTGAATGTTGACATAAGAACTTGACTGTTGACTAAACGATGTTATCATGGAGTGGAATCCTGAATGCGTGTGTGGAAAAAAAAATCTTTTCTTCCATCTATCCATTCACGTCGGTCCTTCATCGCGATCTTCATGAACTTCCGTCCTCTTGACTGTGTTTCTCCATTTTTCTCGGCATCCTGTAGATCTTAGGACCATCATCAGAGAAGTGCCTGTTTTCTTTTCCACTTAGTCAGTCCAACGGGTGAGGGATCTTTTTCTTCGTCTTTTGACGTGGCCCACCATAGCAAGCTTCTCCAAGAAATCTTCCCTTCTCACAAGATGTCAAAAAAAAATTTAGGTCTTAATTCTGGCAAATGAAGACATTCGTGGGTCTCGCTGTCCATGGTACGAGCAACATTTCAAAAGCATCGATCCATCATCTCTCCCTTCTTTTCTTAAGATCCCTGAATAAAAATGGATTTCTGCACTACAAACTAACCCTCAAGGTTGGTAGCGCTATTATGTTGCTGAAGAATTTGGATCCACCAAAACGCAGCAATGGAATGCAGCTAGTTGTGAATGCATCGAACACATGTGTGATTGAGGCAGCAGTCGTGATTGATGCATTTAAATGCAAGAATGTGTTTATTTATCGATCTTATTGATTCATATGCCTTATCGCTTCTAGCGGATTAAATTCACAAATCATATTTCTTTAATTAACAATTGATTTAAAAATGGAGTGCTTCAATCATGATCAATTGTATGTCGCACTGCCACGTGCGAAGCATCCAAAACACATATATGAACTGATGTATCTGTTGAAATTAAATCCTTCCAAGTTTTGGATATAAGACAATTGTTTACCAGAGCAATCTTAAATTTATTTTAAAAAAAAATTAGTTTTACTTTCACGATCCGATCTAAAAGAAACTAGGAGTACCAAAATTTAATACCAAATTCGCTCGAAAAACTTTCTTATTTTGTGCTCCGCGAATATTTAACAAATTGTCACTAGATCTTAAAGGGTCTAATGTGATTAACGACTTCAAATCAAAAATAACAAAGTGGTTGCTTGATGTGGGTAGAAAGCAAAATGAATCTAATTTATCATTTGTGCTAACCAAACTACCTATACATTTTTGTCTCCAACTGTTGTATATTACAGACAATAATATTTTTATAACTTTTTTCAATAATATCTGATTTGAGATCTAATATGAGATCTGGTGATCATTGATTGTTAGAATATTCTAAATTACAATATACATAAATGAGTTTTTGTTCATTAATTCCAGTGTAGAAAGTACTTTGTTGGTTTATTATAACTTAGTATTCAGTGAAATGATCGACAACCTACGCAATCTGCACCTTCAAACATGTTCGATACGTTCTGCCACATTGAGAGTGGGGAGAGTGGGGGACTCGGTGTAGACCGATTAGAGGAGAGTGAGGAGTAAGGGAGATGCAACGGAAGGATGAATATTTCAAACATTCCCCCGATATATATTATACTAATGGTTCCCAAAAATATCCGGACGTTGGCTTCTGTTTAAATATGATTAATTATTAAATCAATATCTTCCGCATTTCAATATTCTGCGGTCATATTACAGGCAGCAGAATGGTATATTTAAACAAAGCTTTCTGAAACTAAAATCGTGTATTTATATTCGACTTGAAGGTTCTCCTCCTTACTCAATGCTATATTGCAGACATCTTTGATTTTTTGTTTTTTAATATCATTGCTCTTTTTCAATAAATTAGATATCTATTGTAATGTTTTAATTAGTCGAAATATAGAATTTCTTCGAATTATTTTTAAAACTAATCTCTTCGTTGTAGAAAAAGGGTCTATTAGTGAACTGACGGAACGACGTTCGAAGCTCTAACTCGTACACCTTGTTACTAGACGTGTATCTTACATTTGGAACAAATAGGTATGTTTTCTGGCATTTAAAGTTCAATTGAGCGAGATGTAAAATTCAATTCGATGAACTGTAAAATTCAGTTGATTGGAGAACCAGTTTTACCAAAGGATAAATCTAACTATTCACAAGAAACATGAAAATAATATTGATGAATGTAATCGTATGTATAGAATTCAGAATGAACTAGAACTAATAGCTATATGGTTAAATAATAATAAATTAAAATTCAACGTTTCAAAAAGCAAATTCACGATTATTGGGAAAGAAAATAATAATAATTATTCATTTAGAATAAATAATGAAGACATTGAAATAAAATATTTAGGAATAATAATTGATAATAAACTAAATATTTTAATGATTATAAAGAAAATGTTCAAAAAAGTTTGATTTTAAGCAGAATAAAAAAGAAACTTATATATATATGAATATAATTCTATTGTCACTCCGCAGATAATTTTTTATTTATTTGACATTTTTACAAATTTTTTTATAACATAAATTAAGTATTTTACATTATTAAAATTACATGTTTTTTTTCGCTTACCTCTCCAAAAAAGAGACTAGCTCTTGTACTTGGAGAGGAAGTTACACTATAATAATTTTAAATAGAGAGTTATACATTTATAGTCTAGAATTACTTATTGTCTATTTGTGTGCTTCTGAAGTGTTTATTTAATTTATTTCTAAACTCTTTTATTTCTTTCATTTATGGAGGCTATTGAAATTTTTTAACCCAAAGTATATAAAATTTTGCTGATAGTGTTTGGTGTTACATTTAGGGATTTTAAAACCTTAATGATGTGCCTGTTTCAAATTTGACAGTGTTATTGTCTTTAATTAATTGATTAATTGAGATTTTTTTGTAAATGTTTTCTATTTTGGGAACTGTACCTTGTTAAAATTATTTATACTTAAAATTTTTCTTAATCTTATGAATATGTAAATACATTTTCTTATTCTTTTCACTAATTCACTAATGTGACTGTTCCATTTTAAATGTTGATCAATAATTGCACGGAGACATTTGATTTCTTTTTTTGGGCTTAAGTTTGTACCTGAGTCGTTACAGGTAATTTTGTTACAGTTGTCGTTATGGATAGTAATTTTTATACGGGGCGGTGTTTTAAGACTTTTGATTGAAAAGGGAATGTAATAGGTTTTTTCGGAGTTTAAAGTAAGTAAATGACGTTATTTGCACGTTTGTGTATAGTGTTCCAGTCTTGTCCGTCAACAATGATAGCAGTGTCGTCGGCGTATGATATAATTTTTCCGGTCAATTTTAGTTTGAAAATGTCATTGACATAAATTATAAAGATAAATTATTGTACAACAGTGTACTATTTTTGGGAAATGAAGCTGAGAAGAAAAAAATTTAGAACAAAGCAATGAGGACTATTTTAAGAATTAGCAATATGCTAAAACACCTAAAATTAATGACGGTCAAACAAAAGGTTCTAGTATTGATATATATACAAAATTAAAAATCAAATGTTGCTATCGTACATGAATAAAAATATGATTTCGAGGTCCACACGTATCTTACGACAGACTTCAGTCAGTGAAATTTTAGACTTCCTCAAACAAATCTGGCAGGAACATTAAATACTTTATACTATATTTTTATTTGTTATCTTTTGAATTTTAACCACAAAGATAATATTGCTAATTTTAAAAGTACTTTATACTATATTTAAAGGTTTCAAATAGTTAAATAAACTGCCAGCAAATGTGAAGGAAGCAACTAGTGTTTCTACTTTTCGTAGCTTAAGTGCAAAATATGCAGTGTCTAAGTAAAATAACTGATAATTTTTAATGCGTTTATTTTCTTTTTACTTAATGCTTATTGATATACGATATAATTAATTTTTTTTTTGTATGTGTGTTACATACTATATGTAAGAGTATTATATAATTTCAACAATTAAATAAAAAAATATATATACATACGTACATCTAATGATTTCACTCTGGAATGCAAGCAAGCTAGAAGATTTCGATCAACAATAAATTCAAAAGATGAGCTCAATTCCACAAGGTTAACAATACATAGAACAAAGCTTTGTTAATCGTACAAGAGATTCAGACATCGTCATTTTCAATGGCGCAACAGCCCGGTGTGGGCTTTGGCTTCAAATGGTAATTTTCCCCATTCGGATCTGTCCTCCGCTGTCAAAGATTGAGCCATATTTGCATTTAATTGTCACAAGATATGAGATGGAAATACTATAAGATGACATAAAAAAATACGTTGGCTATCTTCAATATAAACACCATTTCCATTTCGGAGGTCATCGACAAAGATAATGACAGTGAACGAAGAGTACCATTACAAATGGTGACAGGAATGTTAATAATAAAGATACGGTTTTTTGATATTAATATATTTTTTAATGTTATTTAATACATTATGTATGCACTTTTAAATACATACACCCTTTAAAGTTGCTGAATAAAAAAGCTTAATGTTATTGTTTACGGTACTCCGGTTCTAAACACGCGAAATATCTCCTTTGGAACTTGATAACATTATTTCAAATTATTTGTTGATCTGTAAAAAAATGTCGTTTTAAAATAGAAAAATAAATAATAAAACGCCGATATGTTAAAAAATAGTTTACTTAATTAACAATGTTAATATTCGTATACAAATATTTAATCAAAAATGAGAGGTTTAAGTTTTTTATAAAATATTAAGCTCATATGTACTGTAGTAATGTTCTATCAGTGGAGACGTCCTACAGCCAAAAATATTTATACACAAATATGTAACGTAATAGGTACCTACTTTTAAAAGTAATGTTTGAATAGCAATGTTTTAAGACAAGGGGTGGGCTGGGTAAAGTGCGTGCGTGGCTAGTTGCATGTTTAGGTAGGGGATGGTTTGTGTACTGTGTACGCCGGCGGAGGGGGGGAGGAGAGGAGGGGAGTGTGCACCGAGGGCGGGTGGCTAAAACGGCGAGGGTAGAGACGGAGTGTATGTCTTGCACACTACAAAATTGAAAACTGTAAATAAAATATATGTTTATTACAGAAAGGGTAAAATACACTCTTCTACAAAGTCGTCTGTGCTGTGTCAAAAAAGATCTTTTTTTGTACGTGCATTTTACTTTCTGATTTGTTGAATTATTCAGTTTCGACTTGAATTAAATCAGTTAGATCGTATGATTCAAGTGAAAAGGCTCACAGTAAAATGGAGTCATTATTATGAATGTCTTTTTTAATGATCGTTGATTCAGCTCGTCCCTTTCTGCTCTTTGCAAGTAGTTTATTAAGGGCTTTGTCAGGCACTTGATACATGTCCTCCGTGAGGTACTTGACAGTGACACCGTTGAATTTGCCTATTATTTCGTATTGAGATCACTTCAAAGGCGTACTTGAGACGCGTTGTATGGACTGGGTGGTGTTAGGATTGATTTTACAATTTTCAGGGGGAAGCGAACGGTTTTATGGCCGAATAGATTTGAATTTCGTATAAAGAATTCATTTTATTATTTATGCAAGTAGACGAGATGAGATACATTGGATAAGTAGTGGGCGTCATAAGGAGAGGGGCTGCGAGTCCCTTTGCGTGCGTTCATTCGGACGTATTATGTGTAGAAATCTGTGTATATATGATTGAGCGAATGTGAAACTAATTTGTAGGCAGGGATAATAAAAGGTCGCCCAGATAGACGGAACAAATATTTGAGAAGAGGATGAAAATATATCGCGCAAGTGAATAGAGGTTATTTGCGAAAAATCTGATATGATTAGTGTAATAATTCTTGAGTTTTAAGTACGAGACGATGACAGTCAAAGCGTAATAAATAAAAAAGGGCATACCTTGGGTTGTTGGTGATTTATTCATACGGTACAGTAACGGCAGGTATGAAGTACTTAAGTTCACGGTAATTTATACTTGATCAGACATATAGAAGACACCAGTCACGAGAACAGATTGAATCTCTCGTTCCCGCGCCCGGCAGTCTAGCGGGCGTCCGAAACATCGCGTCGATACTCGGCCGGCTTGGTAGTAGGATCGCCAGATGGCCTATGGTGCCTTTCCTCTGCTTTGTGTCTCGTGTAAATTGAACTGGGCTTATAGCAATTAAACTTGGTCTGCTATACAAAAATTCTCTGTTTATTACAATAATAATTGGTACAATAGTTACAATAAAAACAAGTAGATGGATCTGTCATACACACACACACACACGCCTATACAGATATGACGCCGCTCTCCTTGCGGACACACACACACATATTTACAATCCAAGTGAGGGATCCCACAGTTAGGTAAGCTAAATGTTTGTGTCTGAGGATATGTATGAAGATGGCCTGCACCTGGAGTTAAGCGGCGTGATAGTCAATTAGATTTCAGATTTTCATGGCGCTGATACGCGGTCCATAAGAGTATAGGAACACAGGAAGGTAGACACTGTATAACGCAAGAGGATAATATGAGAAGATCGGCGATTAAAAAAAACACATACAAAATAATGATACTAGGCGATCATACATTCTATACACTTTATAGTTAGAGACTACACTGTTAAATTAAATATATTATATAATAGTTTAACGAGGGTGCGAACCAAAAATTATTTTACTAAGTATATCTACTTAAAGCATTTAAAAACATGCGACATTTTTAATGAAAGTTGAAATATTAATGAACATATATAATATGACAACAATTGTGGCACCATGGCCCGGGGTGGATCCTGGCCACCTGAAGGAGTTCCCTCCACTTCTCTTTACTTCGAGGCATGCTTTGTCCATCATCAATTGTGAGAACATCTAGCATTCTCCGGATTCCATCTTGCCAATGGAGTCTCAGCCTCCCAATGCTTCCTCTCCCCTCTGATTATAGATTGTAGAAGTTTATAGAATGGCAAGTGCACATATGGTAAGAAGCAGTGGCGTTACTATGCCAATGCAGTGCATTATAGGGCCCACGTTTGATAGGGCACTAAAAATTCGCGTCGTACAATCCATTTAGCATTGAGATTTTTACTAGCATCGATATTTTTTTCAGATTTTTACAGTAAGAAATGGAATTATAAAATTTTAAAAATTGTTTTTCATATATTTTTTTAAAACATGTATTTATATATAGTAGGGCCACGCTAAAATGTCGGGTTGGGGATCAGACCATCGCTGTAAACAGAAAATCGCCTTAAAGCGAAGCAAATATTTTTTAAATTCCTTTATAAATATGTGTAATTGAATTATTATTCGGTGTATTTTAACGTGTAATATTTAAATCGAATTTTATTTTGTATAGGCTGCGAATATTTATTTCAATAATTTATAAACACTTATGTTTTAAATATTAATTAAATGTATTAATTAGAAAGATATACATATAAAATCAATTTTACCGAAAAATGTTGTTTCTGCGCCACCGGGATTATTTTTGAAGACAAATTTTCGACCTGTATGTTACACTTTTTTCAAATTAATACATTTATCGTTCAATTATTTGAAAGAGCCATCAACTATGTGTTTACGGAATCTCAAATACCTTTGAGTAAACCGATGGCAGAAGCCAGAATTAACAATATTAAATTTTATACACATTGATTCAACTTATATTATGTTTAACTTATGTTTTTTTTTATGTATGCGTGAATAGTATACGATACAAGAGACTCATTTTGTTCTTACAATTTAATGGGCATTTTTTTATATTTTGCATTAGGGCCCAATTTTTGTTGTTACGCCACTGGTGAGAAGTCTCCATCAGAGTCAGATGCCTAGACCATTGAAGTTGCTGAACCTCGATAAACTTAACCTCTCAAAGCTAACTTAAGCTCACCGTAGAGCCTATAAGTTATAGCGATCTCATCAAATATTATCATGGCTAATCGGACCAAAGATTGAACGAAAAGAAAACGAACACAGGTCTATAATACACAATTTATAAATGCTATCCTGCAGTAGTTGAATAATGTCGTGAACGCTTCCGCTTATATAGCGTGCAGACATTTGTTTGATATTTTCTTTCCGTTTCATTTTCACTCAGAAACCGAGCACTAAACCAATAAACTACATCATGCGATACTCCGCACAATAAGAGGCCATCAATATAAAAATATATCGTTACATTTGTCGAGAAATTTTTCCGCCGAAGTCACCATCTATCGGAGAAAACACGAAGCGTTATGGTTCAGAAAATGGTGGATTGATCTCCTTTGAATAAAGCGGGGATTAGGACAGGAAATTGACACAAAAGAATAAGATGCAGGGGGGGTGGATGAGAAAGAAGTGACTGTTAGATAAACAAAGGGATGGTGAATTTAGGGGAGAGTATCGTTACGGGGTGCGCCGAATGACCGTTGTAAAATTTTGAATTTATTGTAATAAATTTTTTAGCAAATAATTATTTTTTCTAAATATATATTTCGTATTTTTTAACTTAATACGTATTTATTATATCGTCCAATATGCCCGATGCTCCGTCTAATCTAGCGACGTTTGTAAAAATGATATACAGTGTTGTTGCAGGGAGGGTCATACGTCTAAAAATCTTTAAAATATTCCTTCTTAAATACTGACGCAAAGCATGTTTTATTAAGGAGAACACATTATTATTGTGAAGTTATAATTATTCAGAATATAGCTCTGTAATATTTAAAAATACTAATTAAACATATTAATCACAAAGATATACATATAAAATCAATTTTATCGAAAAAAATTGTTGTTGCTACCGGGGTTCGAAACTGAATTTCTTTCCAATCCGGGGAACGTGCATTACCCGATTATGCTATACAGACACAGTACATTGGCGACAAATTTTCGAACCAATATGTTACACTTTTCAAATGAATACATCTACCCTTTCATTATTTGAAAGCCATTTACTTTATTTTTACGGAATCTCAAATACCTTTGAGTAAATCGATAGGAGACGTCAGAAAAAACAACAACAATAGATGTACTCATTTTAAAAGTGTAACATATAGGTTCGAAAATTTGTCGTCAATCCACTGTGTTGGTATAGCATAATCGGATAATGCACGTTCCCTGTATTGGAAGGGATCCAGGTTCGAATCCCGGTATTAAAAACAATATTTTTCGATAAAATTGATTTTATGTGTTTATCTTTCAAATTGATACATTTAATTTATGTTTAATATTTATTAATTTAAATATTTTATATTACACATTTTCTATAAATATTTTTAACTGTTATTTTTTTTGGTTAATTGTTTTGTATTTACAACATATCAAATTTTTTATTTGTCAGAATATTTCTTTTAGTGGTTGTATGTTTTTTTTACACTGTATACTGATTATTATTATTAAGATGCCATTAATATTATTTCATTCCCTATCCATAAGTTTTGTTTAATGTTTTATTGTTTTATGGATAGAAATTGAAATAATATTAATCATATCTCAATAATAATAATCGGTGTTCAACACATTGCTATGACCAAAAATCGACGAATAACATTATATACCGTACAAATAGGTTTTTCCTATTTTTTTTCATGACCCTGATTAAGTCATTAAACTCATTAAACTCTCAAATTGTTGATAATTATTTAGGGTCTCAAATAGGTGTGGTTTCTGTTACTTGACGTCTATTTGCTAGTTACAATCTCCTCAGTCTGGTCGAGTGTCTTACGGTTGGATGTGACAAGCAATTATAATGTTAACCCTAAATTTGATGGAGATTCACCCTTACAAGGGAAGGACCTTGAATTAGATATACTTAAAGATATTTCTCTCTGAGTTTCATCATCATCATCATCGTTTTCGTCCCCTTATTATAAGAGAGTCGGGGGTCTAAAGTCTTGACATGTTTTCATATAGTCTCTGTTGCTGTTTATCTTAGTTTAGTCTTAGGGCCGTCTTCCCTCCGGAGCTGCCATGAGGATGCATCTTGGTAGTCGCTCCTTTGGCATTCTCAAAGAGTATCAAAGCCACCTTAATTGAGATTTTTCTATACAGTGCAACCTCGGTTTACAAACTATTCTATTTACGAACAAAAATTCTGACGAAAAAATGTTTCATTAAGGAGAACACATCTTATTGTGAAGTTGTAATTATTCAGAACACAGGTCTGTGATATTTTAAATATGAATTAAATATATTAATTAGAAAGATATACATGTAAAATCAATTTTATCGAAAAATATTGTTGTTGCGCCACCGGGATTCGAACCTGGATCTCTTTTCTAACCGGGAAAGTTGCATTATCCAACTATGCTACAGCGACAATATTTTTAGCGACAAATTTTCAAACCCATATGTTACCTTTTTGATATTAATACATTTAATCGTTCCATTATTTGAAAGAGCCATCTACCTTATTTTTACAAAATCTCAAATACCTTTGAGTAATCTGATAGCAGACGCCTATTCAATTATTTGAATAGTAAATACATCCGTTAATAAAGTGCTCAGGAAGCCTTGTACATATAGCCGTACTGATACTCTGAAATAATAAATGGGAGACCTTACTTATAAAAGACGTACTTGGGTTTTTTATGGACCTGGCTGGATAATAATATTTGTATAGTAATGTAATGATTGTGTGATGGGTTAATGATTGAATGTTTTTACTTATAGTAGTAGATCCTTTATGTCGAGGATGTCTTTTGTATCGATACTCCTGTTACTTCCCTAAGGTAGCTCATTTCGGTAGCTCGGTTTCTAGATCGTACTTTCTTTGTAAAGGTCCATATTACACTTGACACTTAACTGAGATTTATTTACGGCTGTACTATAAAGGGATGTAGAAAACCACCAATAACCTAGATTCTCCTGTCTATTTCACCTTTTCTGTCGCCTTGAATACGCGTATGAAAATAGCTTCTGCACGATAAAAAAAATGTTTTTAAATTTTTTTCGTCGGTTTTTAATAGTTTTAATCGCCCTGTAGATCACCGCCATTAACCGGGTGCCCATAAAGCGGTGCAGGATTTTCAAAAGGAAGGCATAATAAAATGAAATAGACGCGATGAGACGCAATAGGCCATGAGGGAAATCTTTGCGGGAGTAATACAACCTACGGTACGTTGCTGTAGAGTCTACTCTCCCGTGAATTGGTTTTACCATCGGTTATATTGCAAATCATACCGGATATTAAATCCTTATTGTTGGCGAACTTTGGTTACTGCGATGGAAAATAATAACTATAAAGTAGCCGGCATTGTAACACATTAACTAACCGGTTCCATCCTACAGACACAATTGAAATTAATCACCTTGACTCGTGAATCTAATTAATTTTCTTGTTTTATGACAATTGAACATTGAAATGAGCCTTGCGGCTTCAGGGCGAGTTTAAGAGGATGGACTTCCATTGTTGAACAATATTATTACTCTAAACATTTTTGTAATTTAGCATTCCGTATTTCACACATAATCATTGTAAAATTTGAAATTATTCTTTCGTTTTAATTTATCATTAAAAAAATCTAAATATTTGTTTTATGTAAAACATTTACATCTATATTACGTTTTTATTTTATCGTATTTAAAAAAAATATCCATTTTGATGTAGGTACTTATTTTAATATATACTTGTCACTTACATTTGTTTGTAAGGACATTATTGTGGGGAGTAGGGATAGGAGTGCAACTGAAGAAAATTTGCAATAGATGGTATTAATTTACATCATAAAGAGGGGGTCGCCAGGGAAGAGGAGATGGTACCAATCTTTTGAGCAGGGTCCTAAAAGGTAACTATGCATAATTTGGACACACATTTTTCAAAATCTCCGTGACGCGAGAATAAAATTTTATCCATATATTACGTGTCGTCGCGCATTCTAAAAGTGCGTAACGATTAAAAATTCTGTGTCCAGACAACCTGGGAATTTATTCCGCGAAACCCATGATTTTTTGCTGTCTAGAGTACAAGTTAAGTTATATACTTCAACTAGAAAAATATATAGGAAAAATCTATTTATAAAAAAAATATTTTAGTTTGCTGACTATTGTGGGATAGCAGGTAGCGACCTAGCGGCGAGCGGCTAGCGGTGCACGTGTGTCAATTCTTGTATACGGTCAGCTATAAAGATTCTGAAGGGAATAGTTTTGTCGGTTTGTTCAAACAACGGATTATGTTTTCTTGTAAAATGTGATGTAACTATTTAAGACAAAATTGTGTCATCTTTTGACGTAAAACAATTAAGATAGGATGAAATTATTTGAAAAAGGTTATTAGGATTTTGTCATTGATATTGCTCAAATATATATATGTTGTCGTCATCGGATGTGTTTATTTATCAAATGTTTTTTTTTTGTATAATTAAAAAAAAATGTTTTTTGTAATCCATTTATAAATGTAAGCTTAATGTCATTTAAAAAACTACTAATAATTATTTTATCAAACAGTTTTATTCGATTAAATACGGATAATATTCCTAATACACACATTAATATTTATCTAAAAAAAATATGTTTTTTTAAATTATGTAAAATTCTTGGTCTCGATTCTTCAGAATTCCCGAGACTTGAAAATTATGACTCTCGAGTTTCAGGAATTGAAAAAAAGTCGAAAATACAGAATCCCTAGTGATGACGTTACGTGATTTTCTTACACGCATTTGTACTTTTATTTACGAATAATATATTAATACAGGGAGAATATTATGATCCAGGCCGATATAGTTTTTAAATAACTATAAAAAAATAAATTATTTTGGTTTTTCTTCATAGATTATTTGGTTCATTACAATTATGTCAGTAATATTATATTTACATTGTATTTGCCTCTACCAGCGGCAAAAATGTGTGCTTTTTAAACCATATTTTTCATAACATGGTGTGTTATTTCACACACGTGTGTGTTATTTCACACCTCGTGTGTTATTTCAGATATTTCATTTCAAATATTATCCTGTAGCATCGGTGTTGTTATTAATTTATTAGCGTAGACCTTTTTTTTAAAGTACTTTTACAGAAGATAGTTGGGAGCAGTCAAATTGGTAATCGAGGAGGCCTGTCGATATCCCCACTTTTTGACATTACGGGCCGGGAAAAATTTCTCGCAAAATTTCAAGCGTTGCTTAGACTGTATGTGACATGGCACTATCCTGTTGAAACCACATATCTTGCAGGTCTAATTGACCCAATTCGGCCACTAAGAAGTTTTCCAACTTGCGACGATAGCGATCACCATTAATGGTTACAGCATTATTATTATTTAGATAAAATATTTTAATGACTTCAACACATTGTTGAGGCGTTAGATACTCCATAATAAACTGTAATTATCTACTATTTATGACTACAACATGCGAATTGACAAATATTTGCCAAACTAAAATGGCGGTCAAACAAAATCGGTCTGGAACATAAAATTCACCCTGCATTAAAACATAATGAAGTGCTGAGTTAGTTGGTTTATGTTATATGTTTATTTTACTTTAACAGATTATCAGCAGGTCTCTTAACAATCCTTATAGATAATCCCACGATATAAAGATAGAACAAACAAAAGCTAATATTAGGTCAAAACATTGGCGTAGAAGAGCCAAAGTGAGATTGAATATCTAATATGGATTCTGCGACACCACTTTCTTGATCGCTTCCCTGTATAATGAAGTTTTCTTTTTCTGTACATTTTATATTTTACCACGATCATCAATTAAAATATCATCATCATAATTTTCATCCGCTAATCCAAGGGTCGAGGGTTCAAAGTCCCGACACGGCGCCTCCATCTTTCCCTACCTCGCGTCGCTTCGGTACTTGTTGACCAATTAAGACCCAATTTGTCTTCATAGGTTGTTCGATTTATATGACTTATTTATGGATCGCCGATCGCTGCGTCGCGATAATGGTTCCTTTCCGTTACCTACCTGTTTCCCTCATCAATACTCAGAACACGACCTTTTCTGTGGTTTTTGTTGTCTATGGTTTAGACCAGTTGAAAGTTGAAGTTTGACAGTTATCGTTGACCGTTAGGTGCGTTGACTGCCGCCAAATCCTACCTGGTGTATCGTCCTGCTGTGTGGGGCGGTTAGTGTACTGTTTGTGTGTAATCGGTTCCTCGCTACCGTGCATACCAATTAATGCTTTCATCTTGCTTAAGTGTATAGTGCGTGTTATTCCGTTTCGCTATTGCGCTATTACAGAAGTGTGGTTTTCTGGAGCCTGAAGGCTTGTGGATCCAGTGGAAGAAGAAAATTTAAAGAAACATTTCTCAGGTGGATTGTTTTCTTGCTGTTTATGATTGGCCCTTCAGACTTCCTGTTCCATATTCTTGTCTCTCACCAAAATTACTTCCAGCCCTCCTACACCCCATTTTTACCAACCACCTTTTTATAACATATATCATTGTTTGCTTAGTCTGGGTCCACCCACAGGCCGCCTTCTCTCCGTAGTTGCCGAGAAGATAAGTCTTAATAATCATTCCTCTGGCATTTACAAGACGTTTCAAAGCCAACTCAATTGAGATATTTTTATACACAGAAGTTGATATTCCGTGCTGAGGGTCTCCCTTATTGCGGTACTTATCACTCGGTCTATTATTGTTACTCCTGCTACTCCATTAAGATATCTTATTTCAGCAGTCTAGATTTTTTATGTCATGAGAATCTATGTTTGGTAACCATATTTTAAAGAGAGCCTAACTCTTAGGCTTTAAAATCTTTCATACAGTTTGGTCTTGATATTTATCTTTATCACGTAAACGTAGAACATCCCAAACAGCTTCGATTAATTATTTTTATTATATAGTACTTTAAATTAATGTAATCGATTATGTAATGAAACATATAATTAACTCCTGTTACTACCTATTGTGTTCCCAAATAATTGAAATAAATCTCTTTTTAAAATTATTTTCAAATATTTTCGCTATTCACTTCATCGATTACATTACATTTTCACTGTTTTAGCCTCCTACTATAATTTACAAACAACAAATTGCTAACACAAATGTCGGTACTAAGTCGATCGGAAATATAAAGACGTCTAGAGCCCTACAAAAAGTGCCTAATTACGTTGAATAGAAGTCGAATTTGTCAGCTCCGATGCTATGAATAAATCGCCAATTCATTCCGCTAATTTTCATCCCCTACAGTGTAAGAATATAATTCATGTTTGCGCCCTTAAACAATTTGTCATATTTTTTAAACAGAGGCGTAACAATCGGTAAATCTTACCCCCTGTATTCGGTTCATTCGCCTACGATAAAACTAAAACGATCGTAGTAGTACTACGACATCAAGAAAATATTTTATGAATTTCTCACAACCCCTTTTGATATAGTGGCAATGACTACGGTTTACCGCTAATATTGAGAAGGCACTTGAAATGGACCACACAAATTGTCACCTTGGGAATTCATTGCGAAAGGAAATCAACTTGTTTAAAATTTCTACCTCTACAATCTAGAACATGAAAAGACACAAAGCTTATTAAATTATTTTTTTAGTATTTTTGTAGGAACTGGATGTATGTATGTAATATTCCGTTAGCGTTGAGATAAATAAGATGATTTCGACAATTGAATCTTGTTATTTAAGATACAATATGAACTTGTTATCTGATGCGAAAACCTCAGTCTGACCATATTTGGACATGTCTCTAAATTTATTGAATCTCATTGAAAAATTAAACAATTACAACACTCATTCAGTATATTTATTTCATTAATTTAAAAAAGTTATAATTTTTAGTAAAAGGAATGTTGGTCGAATATTCAGATAATAAATCAAAATTCGAAATTGTAGCCCAGATTTTTTGAATATCATTATTAACAAATTAATAAAAACTATTTAATTCATCAAAATACTCAAATTTGTTTTAACAAATTAATATTATTTGTGAGTATTAACATACGCCTTATTTAATAATAAAAAAATATATATAATTTATGCTGTTTGTAAAATGTACTGTAATTAATAAATTTCATAAAAAATGTTACGCGGAAGAGAAAATCCTCAATTATAAAAAATAAACACACTTCGCCGGCAGGCGGTCTGACGTCACATAAGCTGCGTTTAGGGGACGGTCGGTGTTAGAGGGGACACGTGGGTGGAGGGATGAAGGGGGTGGTGACTCACCCCCATTTTGTTCGCCCGAATAAACCCCGGCCCGCTAATGGTTAGTTTGATGGACAGTGACTAATAATTATTACAGGCAATTTTTATGAAGTTTTCGCTGCAATGAAAAGCTAATTTCACCCGAAAATGGAAAAAGGATCATTAACCTTAATATTTACTTCCCGTAAGTCGAAATACAGAATGTCCCCAGAACCAGTGGTGCGTTAACAAATTAGCGAGCCCCCGGATAAATACGTGTACCTTTTATTGAATACAATTTAAATATTTTTTACTGTATTTTTAAAGTAGTTAATGTAAATTCACATATCTGTTATTATTACTGAGGTTCTAAACAGGTTTATCTACTTGAGAGTTCAAAAATTAATAATACTTGTCAATAGTACAGACAAAATTATTTTATATTAAATAAAATAACAATCATTTTGTCAACCGGTTTCGCTTATCTCAACAAGGAAAGAGAGACAGAATACATATATTGTTAAATAGAACATGAAGGGAGACAGAATATAAAATTATATGTGAAAGAGAGAGACATAATACATATTCAAATAGACGGAACATTAAGGGATGGGAAAACACAGTGTTGATGGATATTGATCAATGAAATGCTTGAGATAAGCGAAACCGGTTGACGTATAATAAATTTTGTGGTTTCATACAAAGTGATTGTCATTTTTTTTAAATATAATATGTCAAACCACAAAGTGATTGCTTTCTACAAACCTGTACCAGGTAGGTACCTGCTCATTAGCTCGTTGTTGAACTTGTTGTAGTTACGTCACCGCCCAGAACGATGTAATATTTTAAAGAAATTTATGTATTTTATTATTGATGATTTGGGAAATTTTCTAATTTAATTTAATTGGTTCAATAAATTAAAGTCTTGTTAGAATCCTGCCGGTAGACAGCTGTCCGCATCATCCCCCGCCACCCCTGCCATCCTCCCCATCAACTGGGTACATCCCCGTCCACGTCCTAGCGACGGGTGTAAAAAGTTTTCCCTAAATATGAACTTTTGAATACTTATAATGAATCAAAATAGATGTTGGTGTAAATAATTTTTTGTCTAACAATGATACACAATTTTAAAAAAATATGTCGTTATAATAAATATCGCACTGCAAACTAAGCAAAAATTTTTAAATATGCTTTTGCCTTAAAATGTTTTAACATTGAACATTAATATCATTGTAAGATTATCTATTAGAGTCATTAACGACCTGTTGATATTCTGTGTAATAAAATAAATCGTCTGAAAGTAAAATTTTAAAAAGTAATCTACCTCTGATATCACTTTGAACGCTCTTAAAAAAATATATTAACGTACCGTCATGTAACAATTAGTGTTAACCAAAAAATTGAGAATCTACTAGAAATAGAGAATCTACTAAACGTTAATTTAATTAGTGTGAGAATTTTATTTTACTTTTAAAATTAGCAATATTATCTTTGTGGTTAAAATTCATATTTGTTTTATTAACCACTAAATTGATTTTAAATACATCTACCGGTTTCGAAAAACACCATTTTCTTCTTCAGGATGTCATAACTAACTAAAACATATATTATTGTTTCTTTGCCAGAATCTATTTTTTTTAAAAAAAAATTTTTTTAGTACCTAACTCAAATCATTTCTTAATACAAATTTACTCGAATAATTTTTTGGAAAAAATTTTAGAATGGGACTTGTAGTTGAATTTAGCTGGTTGTTTATAATTTTTTGATTAGTTTTACACGCTTTATTTATCTCCAACGATTCCAAATTATTTCATTTGTGACCAACACCGTTTATATGCAAAATTGACAATCCCTATTTTTTATCAAAACCATGACCATTTTCTATCAAATGATTAGAAAATTCTGAAAACCCACTATTGTTCAAACATCTCAAATGCTCCCTTACTCTTATATTAAAATTTCTACCCGTTTTACCAATATAAAATGCAGCACAATCCTTGCAACTAAGTTTGTAGACACCAGAATTATTAAATTTATTATCTTTGTCTTTAGAATTTATTGTATTTTTCGAAACCGGTAGATGTATTTAAACTCAATTTAGTGGTTAATAAAACAAAGATAATAAATAAAAAAAGAATTTTATTTGTTTATTTTTTACATACAGATTATCAACAGGTCATTAATGTCGTCGACAATGATAGATAGGGAAATAATATGTTACAATATTACATATGGTTAAGAAATTAAAAAAATTGTATAAAAAATTTAATTAAAAGTTATGTTGCAAATCGACAATCGAAGAGAATGAACACTATATTTAAAACTACCGCACAGAAATACAAAAGTGCGTGGGATTCAAGGTCAACGGAGTCTAATCACGTGATATTTGACGGTCCTTGGCGTTAAAAGCGAATATTGGGAATTTGGTTTATGATCTTTGATTCGATTGTTAAAGGGGATAAGGGATAAAGGCTGAGCCCTCTTGTCTCCTACATATGAGGTAACAACAATGGCGTAACATTTTTTGGGGGACCCTATGGCGGGGAACATAGTGAAATTGTTTTTTTTTAATATCAGGTCATTTTAACTCTGTATATAATTGTATAAAGTAGTAGCAAAAATGAGTACAATTTTTTTATTTTGTTAATTCTCTTTTGTTTGACTTTGTTGAATTTTTCACCAATTTTTATATATTTAGTGAAAGTTTTTATATAATCTTTTTATAAATTTTGTTCAATAGAGTCGAGAACAGGGTAAAGAAGGGAAATGGGACAAAGATGACGGGGATCGGATGAGGGATCATACAGGCCGGGGGAGTTTGTGGAAGGGTTTGGGATGGAAATTAATTCAGAATAAAATTTAAACAATAAATCGTGTATGTGTCGTTTGAGTGAGGGTATGTTTGAGTCTCTGTGAATGATGGTGTTTCTGACAAACCAGGGTGAGTTTGCGATTCTCCGAAAGATGTATATAGTTTTGTTTGGATTCAAAATTTTTTGTGTTACTTGAAATCCAGATGGGGCTCGCGTACGTGAGTATAGGACGGATGATTGCAACGTACAAAAGTAATTTGTTTTGTATGGATAGTGAACTGTAGGAATTTAGGAGGGGGTAAAGTCGGTTGTATGGTTTATTGTACTATTGAACCGTGAATAATATAATTTCGTTTTTGAACTGAATACCTTGAAGAATATATCAATGTATTTATTTATGAGTGTGTGTGTGTGAGAGAGAATAGCATGATTACATCTATTTAGAGTTTCTAGAAGGTTCACGATGTACAATTATTTCAGTTGCATTGCACAATGTGCAGTTCTAGCGAGACTCGGTGAGAGCAACAAGAATATCTCGTATCCCCGATTAATCATCCCTAGATTTGCGCTTTTCCCGTTAGAAAAGCACACCCCCCTGTTACTAGCGTCTCACGGTAGATCCTTGTGATTCTCCAGATGTTCCTTCAGGAAAATAAGATCCTAGGAGTGTTTGCGCTACGCTGGGAGACGATGGAGAGAGCCGGAGCCGACTCCCTGTACAAGCAGAAGCGCTGTAGATGAGTGCAGAAGAAATGGATATAGAATATTCTATAAAAATACTTGTAATTCTTTTCGGAGTAATATTTTTCCAGACAGTTTGTTTAATTTTAGCTAGTGGTTTTCTTTTCTCTCGATATGGATCTATGATTATTTCATCGTTTTCTATGAGACTGTTAAAAATACTGGCATTTTCATGAATCTTTTTGCGTTTTATATAAAAACTAGCGTTAAATTTTTCTGAATTGGATCTTCTTACATATTAATAAGATACTATAAATACTTTTTGATTACTAACGTATTGAAACTTTGAGAACAATGGCTTGACGTTTTATCTTTGAACGTTATGAACATGATAATTTCTAAAAAACAAAATTTTTTTTTTTATAATGTTCTAAAATTATAATTTCACAACAAAACTATTCTAGCAATATTTGAATATGTCCAAGAATACACAATTACTGGATTTTTACCCACAAAGACACTGTTACGAGGCTTACCTTATACTTCCATATATTTTTCATTAAATATAATAAATAAATAGTTTTGTCTCTGTGAGACATCTGATATTTGATTAATAACAGTGTTTTTGTAGGTAAAAATCCAGTAATTGTGTGTTCTTGGACATATTCAAATATTGCTAATATAATATACTGGTTAAAATAAGAAAACATATTTAAAAAATATAATATTGATATTCAGGAATATTATGTTAAAAAACATTTTGCAAATAAAGAATATTGCTTTAAAATAATTTAAAAAAAATCAGATTCCCATAGTGTTGACATATATCGTACATCTAGATAAACACTAAGACAAATAAAAAAAAAATTGAGTTATTATTGTATTCGGATACTCTGTCATATTCGCAACTAACTTAGTCCGATTACTGTCATCTTAGGATACATTTATGACCTAAAATGTTATTTAGTTTCATAACTTTAGTAACAAAAAATTAAGAAAAATGATTTTATTTTTAGATCTACTGAAAGATGGCTTTTTGAGTTGTCTTAGTTTTGATCTAAAGTGTGCGATATGGTGTTTAAAAAAAAGGAAAAATGAATTATCAAATTTGGTTCATACTAACATATATACAAAATTTGTTTAATATAATAACCAGAGGCGTACACTGGATCACTAAAAATTCTAGGAAACAAATATAAATTAAATAATCCATATGTTATAATTACGCTAGCGCCCACCGTGTGTCGGTAGAATCATTAGTTGCGTAGTTCTGGATGCTACCGCGTAACGCCACCGGAGCGTCGTAGTCCTCTTCCGGGTTATTATTATTATTTTTTTATTTATTTGACATTTTTACAACATGAATTAAGTATTTTACATTTTTAAAATTACATGGTTTTTCTTTCGCTTACCTCTCCAAAAAAGAGTCCAGCTCTTGTTCTTGGAGAGGGAGTTATACTACAATAATTTTATATAATACCTTACATATTCTATTCATTGTCCATTTGTGTGCTTCGGAAGTATTCTGTTATATTGTTTATTGTCCAATTATGTGTTTTTGAAGTGTTCATTTAGTTTCTTTTTAAACTCTTTTATATCCCTTATTTCTCTTATTTGTGTAGGGAGGCTATTGAAATTTTTTATCCCTAAATATATAAAATTTTGCTGATAATGTTTGGTATTACATTTAAGGATTTTAAAGTTACTTTTAAACCTTAATGATGTGCTTGTTTCAATTTGAGTGTTATTTTCTTTAATTAATTGATTAATTGAGATTTTTTTGAAAATGTTTTCTATTTTGGGAACTGGAAATTTTATTCATTTATTGCTACTACGATTGCTAGCCACAGTCTTAAATTATCGTTATATTCAAGCCATACATTTGCTATCTACTGAATTGAAAATTTCACTCGGCAGAGTCAGAAATAAATCAGCTGATCCATGTTGTATGGAGTCCTTACTTATGCTGTTTCCCTACAGGATAACATTTGAAAGTTTTTGAACTTGGCTTAGAGCTGATAGAAGCATCTACTTTTTTATTGAGTAATTCGCAAACTTGACTACCTTACTCAATATGTTGTTTTCATGATTGTTCTTTGCGTTAGAAATAATGTATTTTTTATTATGATGGATTCTTTTTGTTTAAAGACGTCGGTTAAACGAAAGGTCATAAACCTATGTACAATGTAGTATATAGCATTATATAATATCACAGTAACAGCATAACCTAAGTCTATACCTACCGCACGCCACTGATAATAACGATATATGACGCGAGTGTTGTTGGCACTGAAAATAGAAGACGTCAGTGGAAGACTTAGTTTAATATAAATAATGAATGTAGATAAGAGTTGTGTTAGTTAGTTAGTTAGAAGAAGCGTGTTAGTTAGTTGATAACGTAATTTAAAATGTAATGCTTGAACATATCAATTTCTTCTGAAAAATGTAGATGAAAAAAACGTTATTTCAACCAACTCTAAAATTGTCACGATAATCTTGTTCTTACTCTGAAAATACAAATTAAATGTCTTAATTAAAAAGATCGAAAAATATTGTTGTTGCTACTTTGATTCGAATCCGGGTAACGTGCATTAACCGATTATGCTATACCAACACAGTGTTTAGACGATAAATTTTCGAACCTATATATTACACTTTTCAAATTAATACATCTATCGTTCCATTATTTGAAAACCATCTTCTTTATTTTTACGTAATCTCAAATATCCGAGAGTAATCCGATAGGAGACGCCAGAATTCTGATTAATTACAACATCATGATAAGAATGTGTTCTCCTTAATGATTTCTTAGTTTGCCCCAAAATTTTCTGTATCGTGGAAGCGACAGAACGATTGATTGTATTAATTCTTAGAATATTTCAGTCGCAATACAATAATAGTGGGAAATAGTTAACGGTAGGCGTTATTGTACGTAGCCTTTGTTTTTAACAACACATCATGTCAAGTCAATGCTTTCAAATATCCAGGCCGCGAATGGAAATTCTTAGTTGTAAAATTTTGAAGAGGTATTGAATAATAATATTTATTCTCACATCTGATTTTAATGCTTGTTGCTAGATTTGTTGAAAGTCTATTTTGTTGAAGACGATTTGTTGAAAATCTATTTTGTTGAAGACGATTTGTTGAAAGTCTATTTTGTTGAAGACGATTTGTTGAAAATTTATTTTGTTGACGATTTGTTGAAAATCTATTTTGTTGAAGACGATTTGTTGAAAATCTATTTTGTTGAAGACGATTTGTTGAAAATCTATTTTGATGAAGACGATTTGTTGAAAATTTATTTGTTGAAACCATTTTTATTATTTTTTCCTTGAGAATGATTACTGATGTGGATGGGAGACGGTCTGGTGAATTTTGTGCATCAGGACCACGCATCTCATGCTTAACCGGAGGACGAATACGTCACAAGATATACGGGATTCGAACCTGGACCTCACCCTATCCGGGGAAGCGAGTTATCTATTTTCGCTATAGCAGTTGAATACATTTTCGACAAATTTTGAACATATATTTTGAAATATTTCCAATTGATACATTAACTATAACCGGTAACAATGAAATATATATATTAATTTGTACTTATTGATATATTCAATAAAGGTTTACTTAGATTGCGCGGTTGTAAGTTACAAATATGGCAGAAAGTTAAAGCGAACCGTGTTGTGCAGCTGGAGTTTGGAAGAGAAGTGATGGCACACGCAGAGCGGGTGCCTGCAAAGACTCGAGCGAAGCTATGGTAAGGCTCGAACTCTTACCATAGCTTCACTCAATCGTGATCTTAAAGATATGAACGTGAGGAAAGAAGCAACCCAGGATCGGTATAAAAAGCGAGGATAAAGAAAATGCTCTGGAGTAGCGTACAAAATATTAGTTATTATACCGTAAAATATTATCAAATTTAAGGAACACCATTAAACTGCAATCATATCTCGAACAGCGCACAGCATCGCTTTCCCCTACTGCGGCACGGCAAAGGACTCGCATTTTTTTTTAAAATAGCGGCGTTGTAAGGTTTGTGCGAATCAATTCTGCAAAGCGCAAATTACCGACCCTCGCCGTGTGCACTGGGCGAAACCTGCGCAGCCGACCGCGGTAAGTTCTGTCAGGGTGCGGGGGCTTGCCGTGCGGCGGTCGCTTTGTGACGATAATTACGCAGCAATTAACCGAGAGATATCGATCGGAAAATTGAACGGCACTACATTATTTTCCAAGTATTGCGATATTTTCGCCGTTCCTGCCTTTTAAAATTAATTTTAAAATCGCCTTAATTTGGTAATGTGAATTTCATTTGACGTGGTGCTGATTTTTTTAATATTGTTTCAGGTTCACGTTCGAATAATTGTCGGAACGACACTTAGTCTTTTACGAGTTGCGACAAACGGGTGAGTGCTTTTGAGTTTTTAAAATTATTTTTATCGCTGTGATATTTATTATTAAATCCAAAATAAAATATAATACCAAGAGCTTACAATTTATTGTAGGTTGTTATTAGTATATAACGCGGGTTTTATGAATTTTTTTTTTTTTTTAGTTATTTAGTAAGACATTATTCTTTATTATTATCGTTATGTGCTGCATTTACATACATTTTTAAATTGAAATACGTAAAAAAGTATATAGTTTATAACTCTTATAATTCCCTTATATGTATAGTTAGCAGAATGTTCAAAGAATTGGAGATTTGTTGCGTTGAACCACAAATTTTTGGATCTCGAAGAAAGTAAATAAAAATAATATTTAAAAAAAAAAAATTAACATCATATTAGTGTACAGTTTATATATCGGTGCACTCACCTACCGGAGAGTTTAGACTCCTTGTCAGATTCATTGAGGTCACAGTGTGGTGAATCACATTTGTGAGCGGTTCGATGGCAACATTTTTATTGTAACATGTCGTAAATACTGTATATTTTATCATAAAAATGCTAATTTGGAATACGAATGCGACAAACCTGGGTTCGAATCATAACTGTTAAGCGAGTTTGAAAACTTCTGAAATTTGATTCAAATGGATATGAAAATTAAAAGAAGATTAAACGAATGAGGTCAACGTCGTAGAATATTTTCAAATCGTTTTCAGTGGAAGGTTGCCAGGTGTTCCAGTGTTCTACAATTTTCGAACAACTCATGCATTCGCCTTGAATACAAGCGGCTGCAGTGTTTCCGTAAAACCTATTTTCTAATAATAAAAACGTAATTCAATAAAAAGGGTTTACCGTAGTACAACCTATCTAACTAAACGAAAACAAATATATAATTTAACATACATATTCTTAAAATTATTCAAATACGTAATGTATCGTACCGGCGGTGATACAACACACGTGCGTTTCATGGCAAAATGCCGACTTACGACGCCATCTGGCGAAATAGATTATATTTATCGTCGTGCGTACGTACGCTTAAGAATATCGTACACTGAAATATACAATAATAATTTTGATTTCAAAGTTTTGGCATATAATCAGGGGTGGATTGTAATATATTTGTTTTTTTTTTGTACCGTGATTTAATTATATTAATTAATGCAGTTACATTACGAACATATTAATGTATCAGAAAATTAAAATAGTTCGATAATTACGTCATTATTGATTTCTTTCAATGTGTCTCACTCAGTGACATTAACATAAATGCATATGTTTACGCGTCTCGTTACTTCGATTGGCACCGATGGGTTTCTTGGTTTATAATAATGTACATTGCCGCCCTTTTTTGGAAAGTTAAGAGGACGGTAACCGACAGGCGTCATTACTTTTACATCTCGTGCTTCGACCAGTCCAGCGGTCCAAATAACTCACCAGTGCGCGCTTCGGTCGGTCAAAATCTAAAGAAGACAACCAAGCTAAAAGAACAACCGCATCTGACCAGAGAGACAGCAAAAGTAAAAGCAGTTCATGGGAACCAGCTATTGAAGGCATTTTTATAAACAGCATACAATGTTTTATTGTCATTGATAGTACTTTGTACGTATACTTTAGGTTACTTTAGGTATTAGTGTATATTCGGAAACTTTTTTTAATTATCGACTAGTTTATGATGATTTTTAATGTTATAATTTGTGAAATGAATACAAAAATCAAAGTCAACGGCCCACTGGGACTTCTGCCGGTGCCCGTCCGCTCCTGCAAATATTATTTTGAAACAATTTTTAAAGGGCATCTGTTTTAATATATTGCGCATAATATATTATAAATTGAATTGTTTTTAAAAAATGTATTTTTTAATATGTAAAGAGTTCGATCATCATTTATGAATCGTATGTAAGTTTCTGATGGCATTTCTTCACAAAACAGCTTAATGGCTACCTAGTTTTTATCGTCTCCCAAAAGTCCTCCCTCTCAAATCGATTTATTGCATTTGAACTTTACCAATACAGAAAGCACCCGCGAGAGAGAATAAGGACTGACGAAGAAAACTCGATTTATTTACTTCTTACAGAGCCACGAGCTATTTTCTTGGTATCCGACTGCTCGAAAACAGCATTCAGGAAGGAAATACTTTTCATCAAATGTTTGATTCCAAAAAAACGGACGACAAGGAAGCTTTCGTCGATTAAAGCGGTCTCGCAATACCGTCAATTCGGCTATAACGTCATATTCTTTCTTTCTTAAGCTTTGATCCACGAAAGCGATTACAAAATTGAGTTCATTCGGATACAACGTCATACTTTTTAAAACAATTATAAAATACCATCAATTCAGGTATAATAAGGTTTATAGTTGCTTGTTGGTGTAGTAGTTAAGAACCAGGGACCTAGTGGTCTAGTGGTCGAAGGCTCGCGCCTCATTCCAGGATATCAGTAAGTTAGTACTAATTTCATAACACAAGCGTTTAACTTAGTTTGAAAATAGTAAGAATATTGATGTGACATGTTTTTATCGATAAAACTATTTTAAAATACCGCCAATTCAATCATAACGTTATATTCTTTCTTTCATACGATATCATCGATTAAAGCGATCTCGAAATAGCGATAATTCGGCTATAACGTCACAATTGTCGGTAACCCATGTTTTGATACTTTTAAAAATCTTGCAGCGTTACACATAGTTATTACAGTACTTGTAATAAATACATTCATATATTTCAGTTTAAAGTTCATACAAAAATCATAATAAGATATTGTGGGAACTGTCACTTTGTAAATGTATATGTATGTGTGTGTGTGTGTGTGTCATGAAAATGAGTAGATGAATGGTGAGGGACGAACTTTATAAGAAGCCGTCTCTGGGGGAATAGTTCTCTTCCATCACAGCTTCTCCAGAATAACTAGTTTATCACAGAAGTGTATAATTACTTTAATTCTTAATAAACTAAATATTGTTACCCGGACATACTGAGTTTTATATTACAAGGAATTGGAACTCAAGTACTTTTGACAGTAAGCAGAGGGAATCTGATGATCACAGATATGAAGTGTAACAATCGTTTGTTTTTCTATCAAATAAAAAAACTAATAAATATAATTCTGGAATAAAGTACGTCTAATGTGTATTTCAAATGAAATTGATACTTCACACTGATGTAATATATTCATTTTAAATTTGCCTCTGAAAAGAGAGCATCACACACAGAACTGGACTGGTGTAGAAATTAAACTATTATGTATCCCAGAACAGATTTATATTTCTTTGTACAAGCGCTCGCTTTGAAGTGTAATAGTAAGAATATTGACGTGACGACATACATTACGCACGTACAATTCTGCTATTTAACAAAGTTTGCAGATACAACTTTCGTCTATGGGGACATAACAAGAGGTGTAAAATATTTGTTTTCATATAAATAATTAGACAAAATGCTTTGTTTAAACCACTATTTATTGATTATTCTACATGTTTCAAAACAATGTATACTGAGGATTTGGTTATTTGTAATATTTAGCATTCTATTAATACTTTTTATAATTTATAAAATTTCAAATTTATCTAATTGTAAACTCCTAGTATTTGTATGTATAATTTCTAAACCCTCGTTAATATCAAAATAATGATTTGTCTCGAAAAGGTGATTGGAAAATTCTGAATAGTTGTTGCTATTTAGGTATTTATTATTTGTTTTCAATCTGATTTTATTGTCCAGCGAATTGTATTTCTTAGAAAATTTCATCTTAGTGTGGTCCTCATATCTGGTAATCACAAATTGCATCCCATTAAAAAAATTCTTGGATTTGGGTATAGCAATACTATATTTTATAAATGTCGTCAGCTTGCGTTAACGTGCTGCATTAATACACATTTGCCTAGACATATTAACAACATATTATTATTAAGGAAAACACAATCTTATTGTAAAGTTGTAATTATTCAGAACATAGATCTGTCATATTTTAAATACTAATTAAATGTATTAACAACAATATTTTTCGATAAAATTGATTTATATGTATATCTTTCTAATTAATACATTTAATTAGTATTGATAATATTTTTATGAAACTTTTTTGAACATATTATTATGTAGATTGATGAAGTTACCATATTTATTTAGCTTTTCAAATACAATAGTATATATACACAATTTAATGATGGAGAGTCTTACTTAATAGCAATCTATATGTTTTATGACCCTAGTTATGAAATCTAATAACTTTTTTTTGAATTATTAATAATATCTTAAATATATGAGCGAAATGTCAATTGAGAATCTAAAGTAATTGTGGAAGAAATTTAAATTGAATATATTGTTTAAATTTACTAATTTGGCTATTGCGGCATTAATATCTCAATTCTTTTAAAACAAATTTTCGAACTTACTTATTACACTTTTCAAATTGATACATCTATTGTTCCATCATTATTAGATCCAGGTTCGGATTTTATATCTTTCTAATTAATACATTTAATTATTATTTAAAATATCACAGACCTGTGTTCTGAATAATTACAACTTCACAATAAGAATGTGTTCTCCTTTATATTATTTTTCACGCAATGTTAAAAATGGATATTGTCAATAAAATCGTTCCTCTCTCACCCTTAAAAAGATAATACTACCGAAAAGACTCACTTCTCGACAGAGCGGCGTCCATGTCACCGATGGGGCGGATGTTGTGTAGGAAGACGGAAGGGGATGGCTGATTCTGGCCGTAAAAAGACCTGGATTGTAAAAAGGAGGAAATACAAAAGTCTGGAATTTTTCCACATCCGAGCACATGAATGAACGAACAGAAAAGCTCACGCTACTGTTCTTAAACTAGGAGACACGGAATCTGAACATAAATTCTCGTCGTGAACTGGTGTAGACGGAACTTGGTGATGAGTTCACCAAGTATATCACGGTTTTTTTGCTTCCTGTCGAAATGTATTGAAAAGAGACATTATACTTACAGTTGCAATTTACCAGTAGTTAGATTTTAATTCTTTTTAGGTAATTTAGTTAACTAATTAAATAACGTCAGAAACGGTAAGGTGAAGGCATGACGGCTGCAGTGGGCGGGATATGTGCGAGAGTAGATGAATTCCGTAATACGCAATAAGACCCCATACACGAGCCAACAGATCTTTATTTTCAATGCGGGGAAGTACACTAACAATTACATTAAATTAGTATTTAAAACATCACAGACCGTCTGTTCTGAATAATTACAACTTCACAATAAAAATGTGTTCTCCTTAAGTTGTATCAATGTGTCCAAAATTTAATAAAAATGAATTGATAATTCTGGCGTCTGCAGTCGGTTTACTCAAAGGTATTTGCGATTCCGTAAAAATAATGTAGATGGCTTTCAAAAATAATGGAACGATAGATGTATTAATTTGAAAAAGTGTAACATATAGATTCGAAAATTTGTCATGAAAAATACTGGCGCTATAACACAATTGGTAGTGTACCTTCCCCGGATTGGAAATAGATTTCCAGGATCGAATACCGGTAGCGCAAAAACAATATTTTTCGACAAAATTGATTTTATATGTATATATTTATAATTAATACATTAAATTAGTATTATCTATACTGTTAAAATTCTTTAATTAATTAATTAATTAAATATGAATAAATATACAACGCCACACTCTTTTGTCTTGAAACGCCATTTTTGCCAAGTTCACTTTCATGCGTTTTCTCATGGATACGAGTTGACTAGGGTTTCCAGTAGGGCTGTTCTACAATGTTTGGCTTGACTGGTCACTTCAGGTTCTTTGCGCGCATCCTCTGTCCCTGCTACTTTCAACTCACTTAATATAATTTGATCATCAGTATCAATGGCTTAAGCCCTACCCTTCTCAAATAATTATTGCTACTTGGTTTTAACGTTGGTGAAAATTAAGGGCCTACGGCGACTCTAGCGAATTACCTGATATCATGATGTCACGGAGACTGACACGGAAATGGGAAAATAAATTATATACTTCCCAGACACCCAAATCTGTTCGGAACGGATTTTTTTTTTTTTTTAAATTAAAAACAGATACAAGCAACAAAAGTTGTGCATAACTAAAAATTCTGGGAAACAAATATAAATTAAATAAGTAAATGAACATAAACGGAAACATTATTTTACAATTAGCGCCATCTGTGTACCAGCAGCGATTTTAATTGCTTAGTCTAAAAACTATCACGATAACTCACCGTTGTACCCATGGCGCTCTTGTGTATTCGCCGCATGAAGCTATTCACATTACTTCGTTCTGTCTTTAAGCCAGTGAATTACTCAAGTCATATAATTGTCTATTTACTGAATTGAAAATTCCTTTTGGTCGATTGAATAACATTAGAAAGGCTTACAACTGTGTGCAAATTATTGGAGTATCTACTTCCTCTTTTACTAATTCGCGAATTTTACTATCTTAATGTGTTTAACGTGTTTATTTCATGATTGTTCTTTAAATTTGGTGCGTGGATTGGTTTTTGATTTGGGAAAAACAAAAAGCAATTGGCAGAACTATTTCCTACGTTAACCTTTAATAAAAATAATTATTTTCTTTAGTTATTACGTGCAGGATATTCAAGCAATAAAAGAACGTGTTCTTAACCATTCCCATACCATGCTGTAACACAGGTCTACCATCATAATTAAACCTGTAATATTTCGGTAAATATATGCAACATAAAATTCATATTTTAGATAATTCTAAAGAAAATATTAGCGCTTAGGAATGACTAGTGAAAATCCAATTATGAAAAGGGAATCGTACAAAAACAATTATTTTTTCCATTCAATCCGTTGTAAAGTTAATACGTTTGTAAAAATACAATTTGTCTTATGAAAGACAGAGAACACACACTATTTTCACAGTGAAAAGAACAACAAACACACAAATATAATTGTCTCTTTCTCACTAATTAAATGAAGAAAGATAAGAAGGAAGAACAAGTTGTTTACGACTTAATGAATGTTATAAATTATTTTATTAATAATTTTTATAATATGGGTAAGAAGGTATTTTAAACTAACACTATCAATAGTACTCTAAAATTACCAATAAATACACGATAGGGTCGTATAAACGACGGATTTATTTTGTCTAAAGACGTTGGTTAAACGAAAGTACATATATTGTATTACATATATTATATATGATTGTATAATACCTAAATCTATACCTACTGCACGCGACTGCCGACAGCGTATTATTAATTTAGATAATTCTGATATGTAATAATAACAAGTGTAGCGTTATTAAATTGCATTTCCATGTATGACACGGGTTACTCGTCTAGAAATGTAATAATATTTCGTGTAGAACTTTCCAAATCGTTCTTGACCCAATCAATCAGCCACGGGGACATTCGTTATGCGAAATATCCCGCGTAAGTTCCGTTAATCTGTGCTTTAGGTTATCACTCGATAACCGAAATATCTTCGGTCCGCGTCATCATGCATGTGTTCATATTGAGGATACTCGTCGCTGGACGTGAAATATGGCGAGATTTGATAATTAATTATATTAGATTAAAACCTTCCAACTGTCAATCCATTTGACAGCAGCGACATCTGTTTCAAAAGCCGCTTAACTAATTAACTATGATTATGGTTTTAGTTATCCGATATTGGAAAGTTTATTATTCCACGTCTAGTTAAGGATTTCATCCGCTTTCATTAGTTAAAGATTTTAAACCAACACAAAACAATGCGCTTCCGCAAGATTTAAACCAAACTAAAGTTCTTTTGTCTGTGGTCAGCTTAACGATTGATCAAATAACCGGCTGTCCAGAAACGTAAAGTTGTAAGGCGCACGACGGCGATTAAAAACGCATTAAAACCCCTATTTATTCACTATAAGGGTATAAGGGAAGCCTTCGTACTTTGGTAGCTTAATTATATCAAAAGGAAAATTCATAAGGAGAAATTAAGACAGCATCTTTGATTCGTTAGCAACTATGAAAGGAATACATATATATTTTCAGTTTAGTCTGACGAGGTGAATGCAGATTATTTTTTCCGATTCGGCCGTCGGACGAACGAGCTAAACGTGTACCGCTGGTGTGTATTGTGTAGCATGATAGGTGTCACTGTCGTATGATGTCACTTCCGTAACGAAAATTCAATTAATTTTTCATGATTTTTTCGATGATTCACTCTACCTGGTGTGTCCTCGGATGTTTCACATCAACTGTTCAAATTTTTTTGGTGAAACTTTAAAGATCTCCATTGTTATTTTGTAAATTGAGTTGAAACCTTTTCTCAAACTCCACACACATTCTTAATTACTGTCTGAAAATGTTTTTAGTTTTAGTTGAATTGTATTATTGATAATAGGAAAATGTTCCAACGTTAAATATAATAAAATATAGTGGAATAAAACAAAGTGTCTCAACTCAATATTCAAAAAACTTAATTGGAAATATTTCATTGTAATACTTATTCTTTGTCAAATATAATCAACGCTTTTGATCGAAAGTCGTTTAAATCACACCACCCTTTAGATCTGGTTCGGTGAAATTGGTGGGCAACTAATTCCTCAATTACTATCGACGCAAATCGGCAACTTAGTAAGCCGTTGTTTACTTACCGGTTCGGAGAATCGATTATTGATTGGCGGCTTAGTTAACACAAATAGCAACTAACCTGCGGAACTGGAGATAACTTGTGTCAGCCGGAGACGTAAGTCCCCGCCGAGTTGGACGAGATCACAGCGTCGGCTAAAGACAACTTTGAAGTTGGCTGTTACTCTGCCAAAGTACATATTAGTTTTGAATTACATACATAACCAGCCCTGTATATCAAGGGCATGTACTCCGTACAATAAAAAAAGATGTGCATGACTTTAATTTCTGCAAAATAAATAAATATTATATAATGTACGTGCACAAATAATTTATAGTTTGCATGTTAATGTGTTAACAAGAATCATTTAATTAAAATTATAAAAAAGCTGTAGCATGTGTTTCGTATAAATGTTTTCAAAATATGCTCCGAATGTATACCGACTAAATGCAATACTTTTATCTCTTGCGCCGCACGGTGTTCTGAATACACGTCTTCGCTTAAGGAGACGTGTTGGAAAACGGCGGATGAAGCAGACTTGAATGGATGTGTTCCAATACATTTTAAACATGCTATTATTTTATATTATAAAATATTTACAACCCTTTACATCAATTTTAATCTGTATTTAATAATTTTTAGTTTTATTTGAAGAACGGAAATTAACTCATCAGGTATATTTTTTACAAAAATGTGTTGTTGACGCAAGTCGAATACTGCATTCCGTCTTTCCAAATAAACCTTAATATATCTTTCCCGCTCTGGCCAAATAATTAGGAATTTCAGCCGACGTGGGACAGATTGCATTTCAACGCGGAGCTGTCAACAGGATTTTTTTGTGGAACAAAAGTGACGCCGTGCGTAAAAATTCGGATTACGAAAATTTTCTCCAGTATCCATGTAGTGCAGTGATATTTCCGTTCTTCACTACAAAAGTGCGAGTCAAGTGGAGGTAGAAATTGTCGTCCACTTGCTACCGATAGCAACAACAACATTATTTTATATGTATATATTTCTAATTAATACATTTAATTTGTATTTAAAATAAAGTTCTATTCATTTATATTCCAAGCAAATTCACATTTTGCGAATAATTCTCGCTAAAAATCTGCTGAAAGTCTGCTGAAAATTTACGATATTCGGATTTATCTTCCACCATAGTCTTTTAAGTCTATAGCCGAAAATATATTTTTGTTATAGACTTTAAAGACTAACGTTTCGTGTCACCGAAAATTTTGCGGTTTAAAATTAATTTATACTTTTCCACGAATTCTCCCAATTTAGCCGCCACACTGTACTAACCTTAAAATAAGCCTCGGTAAGAGGATTATAATCAGACTGACGATCGGCGGTCGATAGGTTCGTTTCCCGAACAGCGTCCGGCGGATTGCCAATTTTTGTGGTTAAATTGGTCAATAACGCCGTTTGGGGTAACACAAAAGTAGTGTTTAAAAGTAGGCGAAGGTTTTAATGAATAGATTACTGAAGGTAAATTTGTAAAACAGTTTATTTTGTTGTATTTAAAAATAAAGTTTGCGTGCTAAAATACTGTGACTATTAATAACATATCAAAAACATTCAGTGAATAATAAAAAAAAAAAGTTTAATTAAAGTGTGGAGGTCTATCGCCTCCACAATCTGCGTATACCTGGGTGCAAAACGGGGCTCTTATCAATTTTAAAATCATGCCGGTACTGACCGAAAAAGCAGCCAACAGTCAGAGAACTCGGCTCCTGAGCGCATCACTTCTCTCGCAACAGCCTTCCAGAGTTTATTAACCAACGCTTTACGTTGCACAACTTTTACTATTTGTACTTGTATCCGTAATTGTCTTTCAAGTATTAACAAACATCGATCTATTGTAAGTAGAATTTCATTGTGCATCCGGCTCTGGGCGAGCGCCCGGTGTAAATTTATGTATGTTATATTTTTTATTTTGTTTATCTGGTCACCATTACGTGCCCTGGAGTGATAGGTTCACTGTCGAGTGATACTGTTACTATAAATAATTACGAATTTAACTGGTTGCAAAAAATTACCTATTCAACCTTCAAAATTTAGGTGTGAGGAGAAAGTGTAGGTTTACCGCGCATGCTAAGATCTTACTCGTGCTGGTCCAGCCTGCCTCTTATGTTCCCTATATTGTCGGGCTCGGTTCCACCGCCCGCGCGGAGTACCAACAACCCTCGAGAAAGAGGGTAAGATGTCGCTAACAGCACTCCACTCAGCTGGAGGGGTTCCCCGGAGCCGGGTCGAAGTTTCAGGAATATGGAGCGAAGTGCCTACTCAATCTGTAATATGAGGATGAAGTGGTTTTCAATCCAGAGCCTTGTAACTTTTCCAAATGGAATACGATATTTTTTATGTGAACCTACGCAGTTGGTCACATGACGATCCCTCGTCAGACTATGTATGTACGTTATGGATAGTGCTGTAGTCGAGGGTATATGCCGTATACCTTCTGCTGTATTTGCAGAAATAGCGTGTATCATCTGGTTAAATCAAAATATTCAACCATCACATAAAAATTTAAATAATTCTAATCTATATACTTCATTTTCGTTTAATTTAATTATATAACCGCGGATATACAATAAGCTACCACAAGAGATGGCAACGGTGTCGTATCCTCAATTCTGCGTGCTTGTAAAGGAATGGCTTTTAAAAATTGGAAGGAGTCAGCTCGAAGAGCTCTTTAAATGATTAAAGCTACTCATTTTATGTAATTCTTTTTGTTCTTACATGCTACCTTTGCTCCGCGCTTGTTTCTTTTCTTTTACTTCTTACATATCTTTAGTCTGTATCAAAAAAAATACTTTTCTCAATTAACTTATTATCTCCTATTGATTGACGATTTTTCTGTTTTTTTACCATTTACATTTGTTACCTTACTTCCAACTTATATTCTAGCTTATGGAACCTTATGGTTACCTATCTCAGAACAGGTACTTTATATGTACCTAGCGAGGTAGGAAGCGGCCAACAGGCTTGCATGTAAATGAAATGTATTATAATAATGGAACGATAAATGTACTAATTTAAAAAAGGTGTAACATATGGGTTCGAAAATTTGTCGTCAAATATAATGTCGCTGTATCATAGTTGGATAATGCACCTTTTCCGGTTTGGAAAGAGATCCAAGCTCGAATCTCGGTGGTGCAACAGTAATATTTTTCGATAGAATTTATTTTATATGTATATCTTTTTAATTAATACATTTAATTTGTATTTCAAATATCACATACATTCTGAATAATTACAACTTCACAATAAGAATGTGTTCTCCTAATAATATAATATTCGTACTAAGTATTTTTATATTGATGAAAACTATAAAAGGAATGTTGTTATACAAATAAACGCCGATTTATCGGCACTGAAATGAATTTCGTTTTCTTTTTTTCTAATCCACGATACGGTGAAGTACAATACGGGAATAATATGTTACAGGGTTTAATTTATACCGTATAAATGTGGGTGTAAATGTAAGGTATACGATATCCCACAAAGAGTGCGTTAACCAATTTCCTCTGTGAAGTTTACGATTACAGAACTGGTTATGGACTAACTGAATGATCACAAAGAGAAATATAATTTTTCAATTAAAAAACTGTAAAGTTTTCGTAGCATTTATCCCAACCCAATCTCCAGAAATGCTGAAATTCTTCAATTTTGTCTTAGCCAAATTTTTACATCTGGTTGATACATTTCCATGAATGTGATTTGTTTAATTTGACTTACTCAGTACCCAATTTATAATAATAGCAACATTGGCAGAACGATAGGAACACTGAGAGTGTGTAGCATTACGTATAATTACCATAACATATGTATTTCGTTGATAATTATACCAAGAGATATCTTTCTAAAATATATCATAATTATAATACCCTTTTTTTTATACTATGTCACAAAAATATACCTATTTTTGATTTAGAAATTCTTTTTTTTTAAAAATAATTTACTACTGTGTTTCATAGATATGGTTCCCTGTCCATCTTCCACGTATTGTTTGAATATACTCTTGGGTATAAAAAAACACTTATAATAATATAAGATAGTACTTTCTCCAGAAGTTCGGTATTGGATTCCTAGTCAACGTGTCTAAAATCCTAATCAAGTATGTGTAAAGTTTGTGAGGATTGATTGCATTTGGCAAAATTTAATAATTTTCCAAATATTTCTTCAATATTAGCAAAATTACTTTAAGGCCTCATTTTATATAAATAATTAGACAAAATGCTTTGTTTAATCCACTATTTATTGATTATTCGACACGTTTCGATACCTATGGTGTCTTCTTCAGTAAACAATGTATACTGAAATTAAAAATTCAAGCTCGTAAAAACAAAACTATAAGTTCACGATTCCCACCCATTATCCAATCTCCATATCTATCAAATTTTTGAAAGTTGTATATATGTTAATATGTGGAAACATTTCGAGGTCCACTATACTATCGCCATCTATGGACTAAATTTGATAATTCATTTTCCTGAAACAGCATACGTGTCACAATGAGAATCTAATTTTTTTTTTAAATTATTTAAAGCAATATTCTTTATCTGTAAAATGTTTTTTTTTAAATACATTATACAAAAATTCGCCTGAAAAATCAATATTTTTCAATTTTATATATTTTCTTATTTTGACTAATATACATAATTATTAATTCTATTTCCATAAAAAACGTAAGTAACATGCTCACGTGTGTAATAGTGTACAGTACAGTAATTTATTATAAATATGATAATATCGTTACTGGCTAAGAAACCAGGGGGTGCGGCTTGCAATTCCAGAGCGAGCAGTTAAAAATATATAGGCAAGACTCAAACCACTTTACTTAGTGAAAATTTAAATCTGGCGGCAGGCGGTGTAGGAGTTGTGTGTTAGGTACTTTACTCATTTAATTAATTTTCATCATGAAAAGTAGGTATTTTAATTTTCACAACTAAACTTTGTACTACACACACACGTTGAATTATTGTTATTACTATAGTTTCGAGAGGTGTAGTTCCTCTCATTATCAGATGATGACTAAAACAATATTGTAGTCTATTCGGGTAATGAGGTGGGGCTTGGGAAGAGGGGGGAGATTTCGGTCGTTAATGAGAATATGGACAGCAAAGATGAAGTGTTAGGGAATGTTATGTTTTACTAAAATACTACACATGGTAGTGTAGCGATTGCTTTCTGTACGTTATATTATGTATTTTAAACTTTATATTTCACGATTTTCATTAGGAGTACTTAGATATAAATCGATTAATTTAATTATAAATTACACACATAGTGTATTAAAAACAATATCTAACATAAATATTAATAATGTCTAGAATTTTGGGAGCCTCTGACTCCTCAAACGAAAGAATCTTTAGCTCTCGATTTTTTGTCGAGAAGTTTGCTCGAAACTTATTTTTCTCTCTCGAGGAGTACTCTCCCAGAAGCGGGGGGTATCAACTGTCCATCGCCGGAGCGAAGTTCAAATTCAAAGTGAAATAAAACTCCCGCTTCGCAGCCGCGTGGTTGCCAACTTTGCCATCCGTCCAAAAGCACGTGGCCATAATCTCAGAGCGGCGTATTCCGGTCGGTTCGCATTTACGACTCGGTACGTACTCGACACGAAATGTTGCAGCATAGTGCACGTCGAGAGAAAGTTTCATCGAGTTCGTAACATCCATTCATAATATTAGAACTAGGTTGTTTGCGCAGAGTGTGGACAACGAATGAAAATGGAAAAGTTTTTGATAATGTTTTTACAAGGATGAATGGACAACTAAAGAGTTTGATTGTCTAGAATCATTTACATCATTACTGTAACAATATTGGGGCGGTTGCTCAGTTTAATTCTCCACTACACAGAGTTCAATACTTGGATAACGAGTATGCGGATGTTGCTGGTATATGGAACATAGCAGTACAGAAATATAAAAGAATTCTAACATGTTTGTTCATGACTAACAGATCGGACGGACTGATTTGAGACCAACACAAGCTACTGACTAACTAACTAACGCTACACTCTTCTGTCCTGACACACGGTTCTCGCCTCATCCATATTCATATATTTTCTCATTCAAGCTCGTCGATTATTGAGGCTTCTAACAGTACCATTCTTCAGTATCTGGTTTACCTGGTCGTGTCGAGTCTTCCGCGGACGTCCTCTATTTCTGGTGCCATCAACACTTGCGTCATATATCTTCTCCCCTCGTTCATTCGTTCCATATGACCAAACCACTTTAGTGATCCTTTATTAATTCTTACTCACTATACTTAGATAAGCTTTACATTATTTCCTTATTTCTTCATTCTTTACTCTGTCATAAATGAATTTGTCACACATACGCCTAAACGATTTAATTTCCACTGCATTCAGTCTACTTTTGACATGTTCCAATTAGCTATAATTCCATTCAAAGCGCCGTTCACTTTGTTTCTTGCAGTCACTGTCTTCGATATCTTTTTCAGCCTTTCCGTTCCTATCAAACATACTTCCCAAATACACAAACTCATCAACTTGTTCCAAACATTCATCACCACCTACAAGTATTTAGCGCGGTGTCTCGCTTTCCTCCTCCTCGAATCCCATCACTTTCGACTTGTTGACATTCATCATGAGGTCACTTTCCTTGCATACATCGTAAATTCTACATATTGTTAATGAATATTTACATTTGTAATTTTTTTTCTCTTATCTATATAATATTTCATGTTTGTATTATATATAAGAAAAAGATTTTTGAAGATAGTGAGTGCTTATACTTTGTAAACATCTATAATTTTTGTTTCCTACATTTTCTTATTAGTGTGTAATATTTTTGCAATGTACTTAATGATTTTAGCTTTTATAGCGTACTTATTGTTTTTATTGTATATTTTCCGTTTTTATTTTAACTTTATGTATTACTGTAATATATTACGTCTAGTGTAGAAGGCTCGAATAAAGCCGTTAATTAAAAAAAAAAGTGAGTGGTGGCTTATCGCCATTTGGGCTAAGTATTCGTATTTATGAGACAAGATGGGTATGTGTAATGTGTAATTCTGGCGTCGACCACTGCGCGCTGGTTCGTCGCTGCGGTCCTCCATTCCTTGGCGTGCGCAAGTCGTTCGTACCGAAGCGCCCTCTGCGTTATCTATTGCAGTTGTATAGCGAGATTTCAGAACGGGACACTTATTTTGTTAATGGAGATAGTTGAATTATCGTGATAATTTGAAATAGAAAGAAAAAAAATCAATATTTTCGTGACAATGATCGTAAAGGATTATAATATTCGATTTACTTTGTCGTTGTCTATGGCCGAGAAACATATATACAGGGTATGTCAGATACAGTAATCCAAACCGAGCTTACGGTGAGGGGACATAACTAGCAACCCACTGAGCGTCAAATAGAATTATCAAAAATTCAACAGTTCGGAAGTTACTTGAAATTTTGTGATTTTCGGTAAAAAAGTAACTTTTTTTTTACTAACTATAAACAAAAATCTGATAAAAAATGCGGTAGTTACATTATCACAGTATACCTGTGCCAAATTTCATCACAATATGTTGGGTATTTATTGCACGGCGATTATTTTTGTAAAGACACGTTGCAAATTTTTCTTAAATCACTAAAGTTTGAATAACTACTAAAAACATTAGTGAAATTAAAATACTTGATTTTTGATTTTACTAGTTTAATTTACTTGAGACGCGTTTCGCCTTGCAAGGGCATTATCAATCAATTATAATAATTTATGGTTACTTAGAATTATTATAAGCTTTTATCTTATCACCCAATGTAAATAAAATTGTGTAGCTGTCCCCCATTATAGTTATTAATACAAGTATTTTTATTTATTATCTTTGTTTTATTAACCACTAAAATGAGTTTAAATACATCTACCGGTTTCGAAAAATACCATTTTCTTCTTCAGGATGTCATAACTATCTAAAACATATATTGTTTCTTTGAAAGAATCTATTTAAAAAAAATCTATTTTTTAGTACCTAACTCAAATCATTACTTAATACAAATTTACTCGAATAATTTTTAGGAAAAAATTTTAGAATGGGATTCGTAGTTAAATTTAGTTGATTGTTATCTTAACCACAAAGATAATATTGCTGATTTTAAAATTATTAATACAAGTTGTTGTGTTAAATTGTTAGATTTATAATGCCTTTGCTAGACGATACGCGTTTTAAGTAAATTAAACCAGTAGAATCAAAGAGTTCTACAAACTTATCTCGGAAACAGTAAATAGTACTAAACAGGATAACTCTATTTGACGCTGAATGGGTTGCTAGTGCCTTCCCCTAATCATAAGCTCCATTTGGACTACTGGTTACTGGGGCACCATGTATAATAAATATTTATCATATCTATTGCACTGTATTAGTTGATCTCTTTCTACTGATGCTAATACATGAAGGGGTTGGATTTATATAAACCTATCTGTACCTACGTATCTTGAAACGCCAGATCAGAAAACATCTTAAATAGTTCAGGAAGCTGTCTTCAAGTGTGCATCGAACTGGTACATCAGCAAATTGAATTGACGTCTTCAGTTGCACATCTGGAAAATTGAAAACTTCTCGTGTGGATAGCTGAAGCTCCTGTTTTCAGACATTGTTTAAAGAACGTGGTTTTTTATTTACTTTTCTTCTGTGACAAATAAAACACTTCAATACGTAGGTGAATAAATAAATAAAACATTCACTTGTATCAGGAATACACATTAAGTTTGATGGTTATTCAATATTTCTGTGTGTTCTTCAATGATTTATGTGCCGAATACTAATATGACCCCAAAAAGTGTGACGAAAAAAGGTGAGAACATCTCATAACACATGTGTTATTTCAAAATATAATATAATTATTAATTCATTATTGACTGGCGTCTGCAGTCAGTTTACTCAAAGGTATTTGAGATTCTGTAAAAACAATATAGATGGCTTTCAAATAATGGAACGACAGATGTATTAATTTGAAAAAGTGTAACATATAGGTTCGAAAATTTGTCGCTATAACACAATTGGTAGTGTACTTCCTCGGATTGGAAATAGATATCCAGGTTCGAATCCCGGTAGCGCAAAAACAATATTTTTCGATAAAATTGATTTTATATGTATATATTTATAATTAATACATTAAATTAATATTTATAATATAATTAATTATAATCCTTAATGTAGTTTTTTTGCACAATATTTAACTAATCAGAAATAAAACGTAATATAGGTAAATAGGTAAGAAAGTAAATTAATAAACTATTTAAGCTATTGTTGATATGATATAGTAAAACTAATTTTGATGTACGAAATGTTCTCACTTTTTTTGGGACACACTGTATATAATGAATGGTTTGTTTATTTTTTTATACAAATCTACAGTTTTACTCCGAGCTTGATGGACATTTTGCACAATTGACCTTCAAAACAAGAGGAAGGTCACTGTCTACATGAAATTTCGAAATACCACCCCCATCTGCTTTTCCCACCCCTTAAAGCAGAATTTTGGTACTTCTTGATGAAAATTTGCACACTTGATGTTCAAAATAAGAGGAAAATTGCTGTCTAGATCTGATTTCGAAAAAATAACTACCCCCATCCCCCTAAATGAAGCCTCTTCACTCTGCGTAAAGCTTTGGCAACGCCAGGTACTTCAGCTAGTGTTGTATAATAAAGAATGCTAAGAAAAAGAGTTTAAGAGAGAATTCTTAGTATATTTATTTGGAAAGTAAGCTCACTAGGGACGGAAATTTTGACTGCGGGGATTAAATTGAATGATGTTCGGAATACAGTTATCGCTAATAGAAAATTGTCATCCATATCAAGATTAGCAGAGCATAATAGAGTTCGAGTACTAACACTAATATACAGAAGCGAATTCTGTAATTTGCAAAAGAAGAACGAACGATAAAATGGAAATGCGATAGCTTAAGCGAATGTGTGAAAAATCTATCTACGATAAAGTGAAGAATAGAAATCGATCTGTTTATAGCATATTTGATAGAATTATTAAATGGTCACTGAGATGGATTGTTCATGTGGAACGTAAGTGTAAGAAGAGGATGGTAAATAAAATATTTATATATTTATATATAAAGGCAGCGGGCACAGAGGGTGTAGACCAGAAGGCAGCTCCGTCATAAGCTTCAACAATTAATATCAGAATAAAAGAGTGTGGCGTTCCATTCTCTCCGATGTTAGATAGGATGAAAAGATCATCATCATCGTCAGTCGCTTATGATTGAAGATTGTAACCTCCATGAACTCCTGCCCTTTTGATTCTATTTTTATCGGCATCCTGTAGACCAGAAGTGCGTGTTGCCTTTTCCACTTGATCGGTTCAATAGATGAGGGATCTTTCTCTTCCTCTTCGCCCTTCGACGTAATCCACTACTACATGCTTCTCCAAGATATTTTCCCTTCTTCCAAGATGTCCAAAAATGATTCCTTGACGTTCAGCTCCAGCTTCTGAACATCAAGGACAGTAGAATGGATAAAAAGATTAAAGATAAAACCCTAAAATATATATTATACATACATATATAAAATTGAGATGAAATAATTTAGACATGAAAAATGTAATTGAGAATTCTTTGGCATTATACTATATTTTGCGTAATTTTGTAAGAAAAACCTCTTGAGCGACTACGCCGACGGAATACGAAATGTACTCAATAATTTCTTAAACTTATCCTAATAAGGTATAATTATATAAGAACCAGAATTAAAATTTCTGATATAATGCAATTATTTCTAAAACATAAGATTTTTGGTTTAATAGTAAGGATACTCGCTTAGTAATCTAGTGGTTGGAGGTTCGAACCTCATTCCAGGAGACCATCAAGTTAGTCCTATTTTCATAGCACAAGCGTTTAGCTTAGTTTGAAAATAATACGAATATTTATGTGTATTCCGTGTACTCATCTCTTTTGAAATGAGCAAAATTAACTTTGTGGTTAAAATTAATATTTTTATTTGTTAACATTATTTTATTGAGTTTAAATACAAAACACACTACAAACCACTTATTGAGTTTAAATACAAAACACACTACAAACCACTTATTGAGTTTAAATACAAAACACACATACAAACCACTTATTGAGTTTAAATACAAAAAAAATTCGAATTTTTGAAAAATACCATTATCTTCTTCAGGATGTCAATACTAACTAAAAACATATATTATTGTCTCTTTACCAGAATCTATTTGAGATGTTTGAACAATAGTGAGTTTTCAGAATTTCTAATCATTTGATAGAAAATGGTCATGGTTTTGATACAAAATTTGAATTGTCAATTTTGCATATAAACGGTGTTGGTCACAAATGAAATAATTTGGAATAGTTGGAGATAAATAAAGCGTGTAAAGCTAATCAAAAAATTATAAACAACCAACTAAATTTAACTATGAGACCCATTCTAAAATTGTACATCACTGATCGTTCTGATACTCACATTAACTCTTTGTAAATAATATTCACAGGATTTCTCGAAGGCAATTGGAGTCATAACCACTAGATTCATCATCTTCAGAAGATTTTTGATCCTCTTTTGATCATTTTCTTCTTCTATGGTATTTTTCGAATCCGGTAGATGCATTCAAACTCAATAAGTGGTTAATAAAATAAAGTTAACAAATAAAAATACTCATCTATTTTTTTTAAAAAATAGACGAATTCTTAATTCCTGTATTATAAACATAATTGTCTATAAAACTTTTTTTAAATCTCTTATTATAGAGATAGGAGATTCACATGCATTGATACATTATACAGGGTGAATATTATGTTCCAGGCCGATGTTGTTTTTGAATAACAAAGAAATGAATTTTTATTTATCATGTATGGAATATGACATCGGCCAAGTGGCCACTTTTGGCAACGGCATAAATGCGTGCTCTTTTAACCATGTTTCATAATATTCTCGTACACTTCGTGTGTTATTTTAGCAATTAAATTTCAAATATTATCCTGTAGTATCGGAATTGTTGTTGGCTTATTGGGGTAGACCATTCCTTTCAAGTACTCTCACAGAAAATAGTCGGGAGCCGTCAAATCAGGCGATCGAGGAGGCTAGTCGATATCACAACTTTTTGACTTTATGCGTCAGGGAAAAAATTCTCGCAAAATGTCAAGTGTAACTCGAATTGTGTGTAAGGTGGTACGGTCCACATGTGTTGTCGGCCCAATCGACTCAATTTGGCTAACAAAAAATTTTCCAATATGTGACGATAGCGATCACCATTGATGATTACAGCATTGCCATTATTATTTAGATAAAATGTTTAAATAACTAACACATTTTTGAGGCGTTAGATTCTGCATAATAAATTATAAACAACTACTCTCTACGACTACTAAATACAAACTGACAAATATTTGCCAAACCAAAATGGCGGCCAAACAAAATCGGCCCGGAACATAATATTCATCCTGTATTTATTTTACAATAGATATTGTGTACCGTCATTAGACAGAATCAAGAAATATTATATGAACTTTGTTAATTAAATAAAAATTAACATGAATTTATATGTAAAAAAAAAATAGACATGTTAGATTAGTTAATTTAAAATAAATGCATTAAATATGTATTTCATGAGAAAAATATTGTCAGTATGTACAATTTGAAGCATTGTATTTTTGTATTGTGATTATTATGTATTTTTGTGTTGTTATTATTATATTTATGTAAAGGGTTCAACAGCTGGTGGAGACATTGACGCGTTACCGGTGAGTGGAATAACCTGGTACAGTCGAGGATTTCCGCAGCTACTGCTCGAATGTCGTCTGCATCACTTCCGATGGCAGTCTTCGGTCTATACAGGAAAACTTGATCAAAAATAAATCCAAAAGAATTACGCGTATAATTATTATATTATACAATCCTGCAAATAAAAACAATGCAATGTATACACGTCGGTAATTATATGTATAATTTTATACAATCCTGTACCACGTAGGTACTTGTATGTATAATTTAAATTTATTATTTAGCTACGAAGAAATTATTCTTAGCAACTAATACATTATTTTTAGGGATAACACATTTTTGTTGTGAAGTTGCATTTTCAAAACACAGTTTTGTGTTATTTGAATACAATTGTTTTATTTTGTATTAAAATTTATCCAAACTAACTAATTTACCTTCACGCCTTTTCCACGCGGGGGTAGGCAGTGAGGATTGAGCGCCACACTCTTCTGTCCTGATGCACGATTCTCGCCTCATTCACGTTCATACAAGCTTGACTATTTTTAAGGCTTCTAACATAACCATCATTCACCCTCTTAATTATTTCAGTTTATGAAAATTTAATAAAATGAATTGATTTAATTTTGGCGTCTTCTAATGTGTATTGCTTTTTAAAAATAGAATAATAGATGTAACCATTTTAAAGAGCTACAGAACAAAAGCTCAAAAATTTGTCGTAAGCGTTCTCCGTAGTGATGAGAAAAAATGCTACTCTTGACTCACTGATGTGATTGTGATTGGTATTCGATAATATCAGTGATTGAAAACTGTGACTGTGATCACAGTTTCTGATATCATAATACACGAAATAAATAAGTTATAAAACATAATTTTGTGCATATTTATTAACATTATTAAAATTTCGTTTGCGTAAAAAACGTGGTCTAACATAAATAATTAGAGAAATACTGCACATACATACACATACGTACAAAATGTAAAATAAAATACGAACAAAATAAAATTGTGCTACCGGCAAGCAAGCATAATCATTACCAACAAAAACAAATTTCAATGGATGACACTAATCAAATTACGAAAAATCTGGTAGATGGCGCTGATTCAAGTGATAATAAAGCGGCATCAGAAAATTAATACATAAACAAAAAAAAATTTAATCACGAATCACGATATTCTCAGAAATTCAATCACTGATAGTGAGTGTGATTTAAAGATATCCGTAGAAACCGTAAGTCGATCTTATAATAATTGACTTACGGCCCGTGATTTTGAACTCATCACTGGTTCTCGGTTGATATAGTAGAATTGGTTAACGCATTTCCCCGGATTATAGAATCTCGGTAGCAACTAAAATACTTTTTCGATAAGTAAATTAATTCTTTTTTGTCTTGTAATACATCATTGACATCTAGAATGGATCCCAATGAAAATGTCTGATAAAATAGATTTTTTAAATATTATTACATATTTGTAGCAATTACGAGTGTAATAAAAATCTAACCCACACATTACGCGCTTATGTATGTATATTTTTCACATACTGTCATGCATGATATAAACGTAGAAGTGCTATGCTAAATAACAGAAAATTTACATTTTTTCATTTTGCGCCGAATGTTTTCGAATCATACCAGTCCATGATGAAGGCAGTAAATATATCGAGGTTCACATCATATTTCTCAGGTCTCGCTAAAGTTTATTTAGTGCCCTTATGTAGGGTAGGTCCGGTGAGTGAAATTTAAGAAGGGTGAAACATGTTTGTCAAAAAAAAATTGAAATAGGGCTGATTAGAATTTAGATTGTGTTACATGTAAAACGTGATTTTACGTGTGAAATGGTTAACCCTGAGTTTTAAGATAGCAAACCAGAATACAGTGTTTCTGTTGTTTAATAGTTTAAAATAATAATGAATAGGTTAAATAAAAAAAAAAGAATTCAAATAGTGCATTTCATATGTGTATGCGGTTTGGTTTTTTAAATTTATTTCTCTAGGTCTAAGGGTGTCCAGCGTCGTTTCTTATCACTGAAACAAATAAATACATTTGCATTACTTCTCGACCGAGTGAGTGGACATGTTTGTGTTTAAAATAGATAAATAAAACAATTTTTCAAAATTAAATATTTTATAAAAAAAAAGTCTCATCAAATATCCACAACATGTTTTTCTTTAAATGAAATATATGAAATATAAAAAAAAAATTGAATACATTTCCTTGCAAATTTAAAAAAATAAAAACTGACACAGAAATATTACATTTCGTAAAATTCTCAAATTTGCAAAAATAAATGTACAAAATGTGTTTCATCATTTTACGTGTTACGTATCGTGCTCGCTTTATGCGCGGCGAATCCGAGATGTCATCCGGAAATTTTTACTTCCGGACCTTTAAGCCCAGCCCCGCGCCGGGCCTGTTGATGATCCGCTAACGAGACTCCCTCATTAAATACGTCACCGCAAACAAATCGCAAATTAAAGCGTAATCCCGCCAGGGCTGGCGCTGTGACGCGCGACGGTCTCGTTAAAATAAATATTTTACTTTTATCTCTACACTCGCGTCTCAACGTGTTCATTAGTTAATTAACAAACAAAAATATCTACAAACCATTTGATGGGTGGATGGGAAATCGGGAATCGGAAATGAGGAAATGGAAATAGGTATGGGAAATCCTTCGATAGTGGACCAGGATGGACTCACGGAACCACAAGGACAGCTCGACTCAACTGGTTGATGAGCTTGCGGAAGTTCACCCACTGTACGAAACTGCCACGGTCCAAAAAAACTCTGATGAGTCTCAACGTTCGCAACACACAAAAATCACAGTTGTATATGAACTAGTGATCCAACACGAATAATCGCATGAAAACACTTCCTCTCGAGCCAAAGGAACAATGTGTATTGAATGGGAATGGGCTAAGGGGTAGGAACAAAAGCAAAACTGGTGGTAGTAACAATACTTTTTACAATAACATTTATTTCAAGTTATCTAAGTGTTTAAAAATATATTAGTAACACCATTAAAAATATATATTATTAAGGAGAACACATTCTTATTTAACTAAAACAACATAAAAAAATAGATTTCTTAAAACATTTTTTTATCTTGTACCCAATTTTACAATGAAAATGTTACTTTTTCTTTTATTAACACACGCCTAACAGAATATCTCCGTCAAGATGAAAAATATTTCATCAGTAATGAGATCACAGAAAATGAAACAGCACTGAAAACACGAGAACTTAATATAACGCATTTTCGTACGCGAAGTTTATCTACTAAAAGCCCGAATGATTATTTATATTTAACGCGAGCAAAAGACCTCATTGTAAGCCAAGACGCGATCAATTTCATTAAAATGCTATGTGAGATGAGAGAAGGTGCAAGAATTCGGGAAAAGGGTTATATTAAATATATTAATTAGAAAGATATACATATAAAATCAATTTTATCGAAAAATATTGTTTTTGCGCCACCGGGATTCGAACCTGGATCTCTTTCCTAACCGGGGAAGGTGCATTATCCAACTATGCTACAGCGACAATATTTTTAGCGACAATTTTCGAACCTATATGTTACCTTTTTGATATTAATACATTTAATCGTTCCATTATTCGAAAGAGCCATCTACCTTATTCTTACAGAATCTCAAATACCTTTGAGTAAACTGATAGCAGACGCCAGAATTATCAATTCATTGTTATTAAATTTTGGACACATTGATGCAACTTTATTATTAGGAAAACACATTCTTATTGTGAAGATGTAATTATTCAGAACATAGGTCTGTGATATTTTAAATATGAATTAAATATATTAATTAGAAAGATATACATATAAAATCAATTTTATCGAAAAATATTGTTGTTGCGTTACCGGGATTCGAACCTGGATCTCTTTCTAAACTTGGGGAAGGTGCATTATCCAACTATTCTACAGCGACAGTACTTTTGATGTAACGATAGATGTATTAATTTGAAAAGCGTGAAATATGGGTTCGAAAATTTGTCGTCAATAGTAATTTTAATTTATTTCAATATATAATGTAATGACAATAACTTTTTTTCATTGGAATGGATTATCCATTTTCCCTTTATTTCTTAAGGGAAAAATTCATTCGGTATAAATTGAAATATATGGAACGGATTAAGAACGTATACTGAGGTATCACTGTATGTCAATAAAAAAAATCCGTAAACTACCACGAAATATAGCAAAAATATAAATTATAAAATACCGCCTACAAAAACAACATTTGAAGAGAGAACAATAAAATATTACTCCACAAATTAATACAACAAATTGCCAATGGAACCATGTTTAAAAAACTAATTATACAATGGATTAAAAAATTAGACAGCGAGACGATAAAATAGGAACTAACTAACTACATAAAAAAAAGAAAATGAATGAAGTAATTATTTTCTTACAAATATAAATAAACACTAAAATATATTATTAAAAAGAACACATTCTTATTGTGAAGTTATGTATTCTGTAGCATAGCTGTATAATGTACCTTCCCCGGATTGAAAAGAGATCCAGGTTCGAATCCCGCTAGCAACATCAATATATTTTTCGATTAAATTGATTTTATATGTATATCTTTCTAATTAATACATTTAAATAGTATTTAAAATATCACAGACCTATGTTCTGAATAATTACAGCTTCACAATAGGAATGTGTTCTCTTTAATATTATATTATAGTTACTAAACGTAGCGACGAATTAAATTTCTTTCCATTCAAACTGGCGATCAGCAAAATCTTCAACTCTGGATAACGGATTTTAGTTAATAATGATAAATATCTAATTTCAATCTGGGTATCAGTTAATGAAATCAATTGTGTTTTCTTAATCTATTTTATCGTGTAGAAGTAATTAAATTTTTTATATAAAATAGTATATAGCAAGCTGAGCGTCTTCGATTTAACTGATCTGATTTCGTACCGTATATCTGCTCGAAGTATTTTTGCGTTAGTATTATAACTATTTACAGGTTATGTTTTAAAATTATATGAATTCACCAATAAAAAAAACTACAGGCTCAGGAACGAATTCAGTCTAATAAGTGTAATATTTTTGATGTTAAATTGAAACAATAATATAATTGATTAGAGTATAAAAATCGTTCTGTGTTTTAATTTGTTTTTATTTATTTATTATTTTTCATTAGAAGTTATTATTTTTGTATATTTGATGTTTATACGCTGAAGTCAATTGTAAGTAATGAATGGTTGGAACAAGTTGATGAGTTTGTGTATTTAGGAAGAATATTTGATAGAAACAGAAAGGCTGAGAATGATATCGAAAGGAGGGTGACTGCAGGGAAACCGAGGCAAGTCTAGCGGTGCACAATGGAGTCCTGGTATCGACATTGATGTATGGAAGTGAAGCCTGCAACTGGCAGAAGAGGAACGAAAGTAGACTGAATGCGGTGGAATTGAGATCACTTATGCGTATATGTGGCAGATCCATTTATGACAGAGTATAGAATAAAGAAATAAGGAAAGAATGTAATGCTGATCTTATTATATTGAGTAAGATTAAGAAAGGATCAATGAGCTGCTTTGGTCATATGGAACGGATGAATGAGGAGAGAATGGTAAGAAAGATATAGGACGCAAGTGTTGATGGCACCAGAAGTAGAGGACGTCTTGGCACGACCAGGCAAACAAGATACTGAAGGATGGTTTTATTAGAAGCCTCAATAATCGTCGGGTTTATATGAGAAGATGTATGAATGTGGATGAAGCGAGAATTGTGTGTCAGGTGTGGCGCTCTATCCTCTCTGCGTACCTCCGCGGTGAAAAGGCGTGATGGTAAGTACGTAAGTAACTCATATCTAATTTCTGGAACTGCTTCCAGAACGCTGTTTAAGTTGGTCTACAGATGCACAAGGGGAGTACTTAGAATGGGACATTAGCCACTAGAGTACAGTTCTACGCGTATAAAGGGTGTCCAGCGGAAAATTTTCAAGTTTAAATAAATAAAAAATAACAATGTTATTCTCATATTTTATTTATAAAAAATGGACTTTAACGATGCTAATTTAACATTTTTTAAACAATATTATCTAAATGCCATCCATTTCTCTCAAAACACTCTTGCAATCGGACTCCTAAATTTTCGAGCATGCGAGAGCAAAGCGTTGGTTCAATGGGAGCAAACTCACGGCGGATATTCGGCAATACACGTCAGCTGTGACTGTCTCTCTATGGTTAAAAAATAATGTCCAATAATTTCTTGAGCAGAAATTCCGCACCACACTGTCATTTTTGGACAATGCAAACGTTTTCGATGGCGTTCTCTTGGGTTGTCGAGGCACCAGTATCTCATGTTTTGTTTATTAACATAGCCATCGATATGAAAATGTGTTTCGTCAGTAAACAATATGTTTCCAAGTGTTCGTGCTGTTTCAAAACGTTCCAGCATCGTTATCGCTAAGGTTTCACGTAAAGAATAGTCATTTTCGTTGAGAAATTGCGTAATTTGCAGTTTGTATTTGCGAAACTGTTGTTTATTTTTCAAAATAACGTGCACTGTTGATTTTTTTATTCCAGTAAAGGCTGCAATCTTCTTTATTGATTTACGCGGATTGCGCATAATAATTTCACGTCGAACTTGAGCCACATGTTCTGGCGTCACTGCTGACGTTGATGGTCCCGGAGGAGTTTGGTTAACCATTGTCCCTTCTTGTCTGAACGTTTGAATCCAACACTAGATATAAATCGAATATTAAAGTGAGTACAAAAAGCGCTACGCGCACGAACCAATGAATCACCGCACTTTAAATGTTGCTCAACCGCGAACGTGCGGTGCGCTCCCGACCAGTGACTCATTGCGACTCGGTAAACCAGCAAATCACGCGCGTCGAACAATACTCCTCCCACTTACCTCACCCTGATGGTTAACGAGCAATTACAATTTTATCTTGAAATTTTTCCGCTGGACACCCTAAATTTCTTGAATATGAATTTCGGGAATTAAATTGTCACACCTCGTTTGAACGTGTAGAGGTAGAATTTAGTAATGTATGTGTTACTGATGTGGATATGCAAAATGATTCCTTTGATAGGTGTTACAATGTCGTGATTTCGGAGATTTCCCACGCGGAGCATCGTGTAAATTAGAATTCATCTCGTCTCACTTTGATGATCACCTGTTGATGAAATATCATTCCCATTTTGGCTGTTCGTCATTACCTGTTACCCGCCACCCGTGAGGCAATCACAAACTTTCCCAATTTAAACCCCGGCAAATGATGTCATGTCTTTGACAAATTTTGAATGGCGTTCGTTTGAAATGGCAACCATTTGCCGCCCAGCACGTGGCAAGTGTTGCCAGGTATGAGGCAAATGAGTTTCAAAAACTAGTTTGGCAATGCTCTCAAAATAAATTTCTTATTACGTAATAGTAATTACATCTATTTAAGTACACGTATGTTTAATTGCAAAATTAGCTGTGGATGATGAAGGTAGCATCCTTATTATATATAGCGTTTCCTCATCTATTTCTATGACTTTCTGGATGTCGTGGATCAGTATTCTTAATTGGACGTAGTGTCATTATGGCTGTATAGTGCTTGATTAAACGGCTAGGTCTGTGAGACGTGAGCAGGACAAAAACGAACGTGTTTGTAATATCTCTTGGTGAAGATTACTTAAATGTTTTCTCTTTTATATATTCAGTAACACGTTATCTTTATAAATATATATGGCGTCTGTCATCTTTTCTTATCTATACTGTTTATGGTATACTATAGAATTTCCTCAATGTCAAAACAACGATTTTAGTTATTAAAGAGAACACATTCTAAGTAGATGGCTTTCAAATAATGGAAAGAGAGATGTATCAATTTGTAAAATGTAACATATAGGTTCGAAAATTTGTCATGAAAAATATTGGCGCTATAACACAATTGGTAGTGTACTTCCCCGGTTTGGAAATAGAGATCCAGGTTCGAATCCCGATAGCGCAAAAACAATATTTTTCGATAAAATTGATTTTATATATTTGTATTTATAATAAATACATTAAATTAGTTAGAACTTCACAATAAGAATATGTTCTCCTTAATAATATAAGTTGTATCAATGTGTACAAAATTTAATAAAAATGAATTGATAATTCTGGCGTCTGCAGTCGGTTTACTCAAAGGTATTTGAGATTCCGTAAAAAAACAATGTAGATGGTTTTCAAATAATGGAACGACAGATGTAGTCATTTGAAAAAGTGTAACATATAGGTTCGAAAATTTGTCATGAAAAATACTGGCGCTATAACACAATTGGTAGTGTACTTCCCCGGATTGGAAATAGAGATCCAGGTTCGAATCCCGGTAGCGCAAAAACAATATTTTTCGACGAAATTAATTTTATATGTCTATATATTTATAATTAATACATTAAATTAGCATTTAATTTGTGTTTAACGATTTTAGTGTTTATTATTGTCTATCCGCGAACAAAGGTGGAATAATTTTAATTACATCGAGATTTTATTTACGTGCAGTGACGTCACTAGGTAAAGTGCCGCCCATAAGGAAATTTTAGAATGCCGCCACTACTATTTTTACTAACCTAACCTATTCCTATCAATGTTTGGTATTGTTAAATTCATATTGTCTTTTGAAATTGTATCGTTTTGTGACCGGGCGCATTACTTTCTTTCGTCAAATTTTTACAACTATTTTGAACCCATTAAGTGCTCTTCAATATTGATTTTTTGCATTTTTACATACGGGTCGATGATTAGAATATTTTTATAACACTTATATAATGCCGCCCCTTAGAGTTTACCGCCCCTAGGCACCGTCTTACTTACCTACTATTATGGGACGTCCCTGTTTACGTGTGGTTTGTTTTGGGGAAAGCTCCATCATTGAAATATAGATTCTAGTGATGAGCTCAAAATCACGAACCGTGATTCAATCACTGATATTATCGAGTCACACTCACTGTCAATATCGTGATTAATTATTTTTGTTTGTTAATAATTATATTGATTTTCTGACGTCGCCGTTTAAAATGATTATCACTTGAATCAGCGCCATCTACTGGATTTTTTGTACTTTGATTAGCGCCATCTGTTGGAATCTGTTTTTGTTGGTAATGTTTATACTATTTTGTTCCTATTTTTTTTTAAATTTTGTAGGTACGTGTATGTAAGTGCAATAATTTTCTACTAACTATTCTAATTATATATGCTAGAATATGTTTTTTGCGCAAATGAAGTTTTAATAATATAAATAAATTCAATTATGTTTTTTTAAAAAATTATTTCGTGTATTGTGATATCAGAAACTGTGATCACAATCACTGATATTATCGAATACCAATCACATTCACACCGGTGAGTCAAGAGTGGCATTTTTTCTCATCACTAATAGATTCTATTGAGACCCTGACCGCGTAGCGATCACTAATGGCTGCGTAGCGGCCACAATAGCCACCCGCAGGAGCTAAGCAGTAAGCAATCTGCTAGTAAATAATAATTGTACGAAAATGAATTAAATATTTATTTTATTTATTTCAATAAAATAATCTTTGTATTACCCATTGCATTTCTCTAAACTATCGTCTTGTTAAAAATAAAACTCAATTATATATGCGGTACAAAGTTGAGTTCATTTAAAAAATAATAATAATCATACTATGTCAATTGATGATATTATAAAAAGTGTTATGTATGACTCATTTAAATAAAATTATTAAGCTATACCTCACTAAGACTAAGATTAATATAAACACAAGTTGTTGAGTTAAATTTTATTAGATTGATAATACCATTACAAGGTGAAACGCGTCTCAAGTATATTCAATGAGTAAAATGAAAAAACAAGCGTTTTATTTTCATATATGTGATTATCATTCGTGACCGAGAATCGGGATTTCTTTCAACTCCCCTTTGTCGGCATCCTGCACATCTTAGGACCAGTTACCTTTCTCACAAGATAACTTTTATAAGCTATGTTCTCTTCTCGCAAAATTGAAGGAGTCATCTCAGGCAAACGGTTGACAGTTTATCCTTGATCTTCAGTTCCAACAGAATGGAGACATTCGCGCATCTCGCCGTCCACGGTATGCGCAACATGTGTCTCCAGCATCACACCTCAAAGGCATAAATCCGTCTTCTCTCTCTTGCCTTCGGGGTCCACAATTCCACACTGTATAAAAATATACAATGTGTGATCTAATATGTGATTATGGTGTTCTTCAAACTTCTCGGAAACGGTGAAAACCAATTACGGTATTTTTAGATATTTCAATTTAAAGAGAGATTGACTTACAGTTCCTGATTAAATTATACTGTACTAGTTGAAGTATCCGGTATTATCCGGGCTCTACGCAAAGTGAAGAGGCTTTATTTAGGGGGATGGGAGTATTTTTTTTTCGTAATCAGATGTAGACAGTAATTTTTCTCTTATTTTGAACGTCAAGTGTGCAAAATTGCATCAAGATATACCAAAATTCTGCTGCAAAGGGCGGGAAAGGGGGGTGCGGTAGTTTTTTTTGAAATTTCATGTAGATAATGACCTTCCTCTTGTTTTGAAGGTCAAGTGTGCAAAATTTCATCAAACTCGGCATAAAAAACAAACAAACAAACCTAACAGAAGATTCGTTGGGTATTTATTCGAATTTTTCAAATGTTTTGAAAAAAGTCGCAACACTATACAGTGTGAATATTTAATTGACGTACATTTCCCGCCGGTCTGGCTCGCTCTCGGCTCGCTCTCTGCTCGCCTTTGATCCCGGCAGAGGTCAAAACCATTTTGAAAAAGATGACGCTATGAGTGTAAGACGGTTTTTGTCTTGTGCCTCTTTGATGGAGTCTCCTGCACCCCGGATCTGTGTCAAGTCTTTGTGGGGTGTTTCCTTCAGGACTGCTCAATTCTCAACTAATGTTTATTACTGTTATACTATTCTGTTTTGTGAAAAAGCGCCCCATTTAAAAGCCACAATATCGTACCTAGATGACAGTTTCGACAAGTCAATTCAGAATCAAAAATTTTCGTAGCAATTGTAGTAAAACTTTTGTTAGGTACAGTAGATTTATTCTCTCCAATGGCTCGTGTCCACAATGATCTCACAATGAGATTTTATCTACAAGAGTCGCTAAAGGTGTATGTATACTGGATGCGTTAATTTAATCCGTGTGCTAAAAATATGGGGTGATGATTCAGAAATCGCTTAGCACTGAACTTTGTACCGTTTTTAAAGCGTAGAATCTCCGAGAGAAATCTCATGCGTGAAATAATTCATATTATAATGATATAATTCAAATCAATTAATATAATAATAATAATTATACTTTTAAAATTAGTGATATTATCTTTGTGGTTAAAATTCATATATTTATTTATTATCTTTGTTTTATTAACCACTAAATTGAGTTTAAATACATCTACCGGTTTCGAAAAATACCATTTTCTTCTTCAGGATGTCATAACTAACTAAAACATATATTGTTTCTTTGACAAATAGATTTTTTTTAAATAGATTCTGTTAAATAAACAATATATGTTTTAGTTAGTTATGACAACCTGAAGAAGAAAATGGTATTTTTCGAAACCGGTAGATGTATTTAAACTCAGTTTAGTGATTAGTAAAACAAAGATAATAAATAAAAATATAATAATAATTCATATTATAATGATATAATTCAAATCAATTGCAAGATTATGTACATAAATATACATAAAAAAATATTTTGGAAATATTAATACGTTGTGCAAAAAAATAATATAAATTTAGCAAGATTAGGTTATTTTTTTTATTGAATAAAGATATATTTTATTAAATTAAATAAAAATAACTTCGACTTTACTTAAAAGACGTATTTAAAACTGAAAATAAATACAAAAAGAGTGCACTTATATTATATGCATAAAGAGGGAGTTAAAATATGAAATTACATGTGAAAGAGAGAGAAATAATACATATATAGTTAAATAGAACATCAAGGGAGACAAAATATAAAATTATATGCAAAAGAGAGACACAAAATATAAATACAGTTAACGGAACTTTAAGAAATGAGAAAACTCAGTATTGATAGATTGAATTGATTTTAAAGGAAACATACCTAATATGGAGCTAATGGATAAATTAATTTGATTATTAAAAATTGGCGTACCACTATTTATTGCCTTTTTTATTTCAAGGGCTTCTAAATTATTTAACCGAACGCCAAACCAAACATAAAAAAAAAATATATATTTATTCTGTTCTTTTTTTATTATTGTAATGCATAGACAATTCGTTTTATGGGACAAAGTTTTCATTTTAATGCACTATTAAATCGTTCCCATAATATTATATCTGTCGTCACAAAACTAGTAATTTAAAGAATTTCGATGGTCTTTTCTTCGCTCGGTTATAAATATATAATAATTCTTTTCCGTCGTTTTCTCACATTTGAGTATCCGGTTACTCCAGCTACCTTTCAATTCTTATCCATCGCTCTTGGCATTCTGCAGAGCAAAACGCATATGTCTGGGCCAGGCCCATGGCACTTTGCACATGGTCCGTCCATTGGGCGAGAGTTCCTCTTCGTTTTCGACCCTTGACCCAACCAGTCACCACGAATCTCTCCATGTCCCCATATCCCCATGTCCCCATGTCTCCATGTCCCCATGTCCCCATGTCCCCATGTCCCCATGTCCCCATGTCCCCATGTCCCCATGTCCCCATGTCTCCATGACCAAAGAATAGCAGAACATTCGCACGTATGACGATGAGAGCCGATCGCGTATACTGAGTTCCTGGACAATCGGTACGTCAGTGGGTCTAGCTATCCATGGTATTCTCAGCATTCTTCTACGACACTACATTTGTATACCCATCTTTTTAATTACGTCCCAAATCTTATTCTGTATTATAACAAAATTACCGCCAGAAAAGTGAATTTTTAGAACATTCACTATGGTGGGATAAGATCCCGTGGACTGTATCCATTATAATAATGATTGGTTGACGCAATCCGAATTGGATTCAGGAAGGACAATAATGGCAGATGGATCTGGCCTATCTTCCCCTAAAGTCCTTAGGTTGGACGTCGTTTTCACCTCCAGTTGACTCGCACGTTTGAATGAAGAACCGAGATATCACTGCACTTTCGGAGCTGTTTAAAACACCGCCTTTTCGTGGTTCTGGCGTTACGCATGGCGCTGTTTTTGGACGGTAAAAAAAGAACAAAGAAAAAGTCAGCGAAATCCCTAAGTAATTAGTTGACCAAAACGGGACAGGTATATATATATTAAGGTTTATATTGAAAGGAAAAAATTCACAGGGTATAGGTTCTCAACCTGCGTCAACACACTGGTTATTACATATTTTTTTAAATCATCATTTTTGGAATCATTTGTTTCTTTATGATTAAATTCACGAATAAATGAATTATATCGGTATCCTGGCGAGAATATTTTCCTAAGATCATTTTATGATTAGTTAAATTTAGAAATGTTTCTTCATATAATTGTGAATTAATTTTTAGTGGCATATTGTTTTTTGATTGACATTGAAAAATATGAATGAAAATTGATTTGGCTTAGCATTATCGTAACAAAACAATGACAAATATTGTAGATTAAATATAAATCAATAAATGCCTAGAGGAAGTAAGGGGTGTTTGAAGGGGTCTTTTAAGGGTTGGGAAACACTTGGGAGGATTTACGCTTAGCGTGGAGCGCAAAACTTTTGTACAAGAGGGATGCGATTTAACTGTGGCTTCACTTTATTGGCGTTCAGAAATATAAGATTGAGGAGATTTTTTTTTATCTTAAAATTATAGAATAATTATTTCGATTGAGGTATATTAATTGTTCATTTAAATATACATTTATAGTGAAATTGAGTATGAATGAACTCTTCATATAATAAGCCACGTGGAGAGGTATGGATAGAAAGAATATAGAATTATAGACGGTACTAATATCCTCAAGGACTTAAAGGTCACGCACTGTAAAATTACAAGGATTTATCAAGGTTTTACACTTTTTTGTTACACAAAGTGTAACATAAAACAGCAAAATATGTACAAGATTAGATTAATTTACAAAAATGGTAATGATTAAATTCGAAGTAATGAATTTTTAAAACATGTTTTACCCTGTTTTATTAAAAAATACTTTTTTCACATTAGCAATGAAAACAATATAAATCTGTTAGAAAATATTACGTTTTAATATAATATTTTAATGTTGATTTAATACATTTTAATATTACGGGAAAAATGTATTTTTCGTATTAATATAGCAGAGTTTTGTGTGAATAATTTAATATAATAGAATATAACATTTAAAATGTATGTAAGTGAGATGAAAATATTGGTAGAGCTATAAGATTAGATAAAATTCAACATTTTATATTGGTTGATCTTTTATAGTGCCACTTATACCTGAAAAAATAATAGATTCAGAAAGGAAAAAAATCACTGATACCAATATGAGAAAACCGAGACCACTATGAACCGAACAAAGTGGAGCAGAACAATAAGAGTAACAGACACTAAATGCACAGAATAAGGCGAGGATAAAGAAGAGAACGTTTAACGTATCATTTAAATTGTGCGAGTTGAATACATCTGACTAAGGGTGGTTTCATATCTGTCAGTGCGGGAAAACAAGCTCGAGCCGGTCCCGGATTTTGCATTAAACCCTGCAGTGTGGAAAAATGGGAAAAAAAACCAACCGGAATCGTCGGAACTGTGCATCACGCAATAGTGCATCTGTGCAGTGCGTCACTGCTTACTGTAATGTGAATGCAGATATAAAGTAAATTAGCAAAAAACAATCATTTAATTTCAGACGCGTAAATGCACAAAAACGTGAGTGAGTTATGTCGAATCCGGTTGTATCAAGTAACAAAGAACACGTGTTAACTAACTAACTTACCATTTCTCCGGGCGGTAGGCAGAGATAATAAAGTGTCTCATCCATATTTATACATCTTTTCACACAAGTTCGTCGATTGTTAAGCCTTCTGACACATGGCTAAAGATCTATACTTTGAATTATATAAGTCCGTCCCATCCTGTCCAACAGAATATCCAGAGCTGCACCAAGATTGAGCTGGTCGGTGGCAAAGCGTTCAATTCACCAGAACAAGCACACATATAATAACAATATACATAATAGAATATAGTATGGTAAAGGGATCCAACAAAAAAAAAAAACAGTTTTGTTTTATTGCCGTATTACTTTGACTGTATCGCACAGAATTACTGTAGCGCCAATTAATTAATACGATACGACACGTGCCAATAATTTAAAGGTTTAATCATCGTCGTGGCGCCAAAAAACCCGTGGGATACATATCAGGAAAATAAAGACGTCTTAGTAAAACGTGTAGGTACTTGCAAATATGACTATATGTATGGTTATGAATTTGAATAAAAACAGAGTATTCTGCTGGCGGAAGACATTCTCGATTTTGCCGCCGTAGTGTGCCTATATTGAACATCTTTTGTGTTTCATTTCTTTCCACCTCATAACGGAACGATGACGTCATTTTTTTCAGATTAGATTAATACGATGTTTTGAACCAAATTTATTTTTTATTTTTTATTAGATCTCTTTGCCATCTATCACCATATATTCTGTACATATGGTTCTAATTTACTTCTTGTGGCTCTTTAGATTATTCAGATTAACCGCCAAGTGCACAACGCTCCAAACATGTCTGTTTTGAGCTGCAGTTCTCTTGCAGGAGACTATTATAGATTTGCTGCCATATTTCAACCGTAACATAACGCCAGCAACTAGTGATGAGAAAAAATGCTACTCTTGACTCACTGCTGTGATTGTGATTGATATTCAATAATATCAGTGAATGAAAACTGTGACTGTGATCACAGTTTCATTACTAATACGCATGCTCCGCACGATATTACAATACACGAAATAAATTAATAAATAAAAAAAAACATAATTTTTTGCGTACTTACTGCATTTGCGTAAAAAACATGGTCTAGAACATAAATTAGTATATATCTAATTTAATATCATAAAAACACGATGAAAACCTTTATAAAAATGTGAGTTTAGTTTTCGGATCAAATTGCGTAAAACGCTTTGGAAGAATCTACTAGATGGCGCCTATCACGAATTATAACGTTATTCCTTCATGAATATTTTCGTTTCACTTGCACATGCGCCGAATCATAAATAAATAAATAAAATGAGTCACGAACCACGATATTTCCAGATATTCAATCACTGACAGTGCGTGTGACTCAAAGATATCAGTGATTGACTCACGGCTCGTGATTTTTAGCTCATCACCACCAGCAACGATATGTTTCAAGACATAAATAATTCCATGGACTCGGCTTTCGGTAAATTTAAAACCATCAGCATGATGTTGTCCATGGATATGGTCATCTGTATACATAAAATTAGTAACACGATGTTCCAAAAATGGATGATTCTATAGATACGATCATCAGTAAACATAAAACCAAAAAAAATGATATTTCAAGAGAGAAATGACTTCATGGAAATTGCCTCCGGTAAACATTAAAGAAGTACTGCAATAAAGCGCTAACTTGAACAGTATCTGTACAAACGATTGTACTAAAGTCCTAAACGCTTGTAATTCGGACCAGCAGGCTTATTCTGGGTTATCGATTGTTAATGTGAGTAGTCCAAACATCGTGAACGTAATACAGTATTGGATAGCGAGCTTTGACTTTTAACGCTAACGAAGCCGGAATATGCCTGCTCAGAATAAAATCATTTTAAAATAAAACTATTAGGAGAACACATTCTTATTGTGAAGTTGTAATTATTCAGAACAGACGGTCTGTGATATTTTAAATATGAATTAAATATATTAATTAGAAAGATATACATATAAAATCAATTTTATCGAAAAATATTATTGTAGCGCCACCGGGATTCGACCCTGGATCTCTTTACTAACCGGAGAAGGTGCATTATCCAACTATGCTACAGCGACAATATTTTTAGCGACAATTTTCGAACCTATATGTTACCCTTTTGATATTAATACATTTAATCGTTCATTTATTTGAAAGAGCCATCTACCTTATTTTTTGTCCTTAAAAATATTGTCGCTGTAGTATAGTTGGATAATGCACCTTCCCCGGTTAGGAAAGAGATCCAGGTTCGAATCCCGGTGGGGCAACAACAATATTTTTCGATAAAATTGATTTTATATGTATATCTTTGTAATTAATATATTTAATTCATATTTATAATAAAACTGTTCACTTCCTTACTGCAATGCAATAAAGTGAAGTTTTTTTGTTAAACAAATAATAGGTATAGCTATTGTTTTATATTTAATGGAAAATATATGGAATTATGGAGTAATTACAGATTGTGATGACATATATTCTGTTTCAGGAAAAAATAATGATCAAATTTGATCTATAGATGGCGATGGTGTAGTGGTACTCGAATCGAGTCCACATATTAACATATATACAACTTTCAAAAATTTGATAGACGTGGAGATTGATGGATGAGAATGGTGAACGTTATATTAATATAAAGTGATCACTTAAGCTAGCCGAAGACAGGTCGTAAGCCCTGTAATTGTCCCACACTTCCATATATAAAATAGCTTTATCTCTATGACATGTCTGTTACATGTTTAATAACAGTGCCTTTGTAGGTAAAAGTCCAGTTCAACATATTCAAATATTAAAAAAATTGTATTTGAATTCACGTGAAATGCGTTGTAGAGAGAATAGTATTTTATACAATACTTTTAAACCTTTGATTTAAAAATGGATCTGGACTCAAAGGAATTTAGTTATATTATTAGTTTCTCTGAAATCAAGTTTAAAATTTTTTTCAAAAAGGTTTCAATGTATAAATCTAATAACTGCAATCACACCAGCGTGCTTGCTATGTGTAAAGTTTAATCTTTGTTATTGACAATATGAACACGTGATGAGATCTGTAATTGTGTGATTAATTACCAAGCATCGTAACAATTGACATCAATCGCAAATATATGATATCTTGTCTAGTGATCTATCAATGACTTTAATCACAAATATATGATATATTGTCTAGTGATCTAAACATAGCATATTAAATAGTTTTAACTATTGAACGAATGAGATTTAAAAAATTACATTCGGCATTTGAATTTAACAACGAATTTACAGATAGGCTCGTGTCCTTGAAAATATACAACATAATATATTATACATACCCCATTAATCAAATTGTGAATAGAGATCCGCCCGTCCCGTGAGACCACCGAGTTAGCCCTTTCTAACACAAGCGTTTAGCATTGTTTGAATTTTGATGTGGTATGTATTTTATGTACACATATCTAATTAAAAACGATTGGTCAAATTCAATAATGAAAGACTTCAAATGTATTTATTTTATTAGGAGAACACATTCTTATTGTGAAGTTGCAATTATTCAGAACAGACGGTCTGTGATATTTTAAATATGAATTAAATATATTAATTAGAAAGATATACATATAAAATCAATTTTATCGAGAAATATTATTGTTGCGCCGCCGGGATTCAAACCTGGATCTCTTTCCTAACCGGAGAAGGTGCATTATCCAACTATGCCACAGCGACAATATTTTTAACGACAATTTTCGAACCTATATGTTACCTTTTTGATATTAATACATTTAATCGTTCCATTATTTGAAAGAGCCATCTACCTTATTTTTACAGAATCTCAAATACCTTTGAGTAAACTGATAGCAGACGCCAGAATTATCAATTCATTTTTATTAAATTTTGGACATATTGATACAACTTTATTATTAGGAGAACACATTCGTATTGTGGAGTTGTAATTATTCTGAACATAGGTCTGTGATATTTTAAATACTAATTATATGTATTAATTAGAAAGATATACATAAAATATCAATTTTATCGAAAAACATTGTTGTTGCTACCGGGATTCGAACCTGGATCTCTTCCAATCCGAGGAACGTGCATTGATATAATATGAATTAAATATATTAATTATAACGATATACATATAAATTCAATTTTATCGAAAAATATTGTTGTTGCGCCACCGGGATTCAAACATGGATCTCTTTCCTAACCGGGGAAGGTGCATTATCCAACTATGCTACAACGACAATACAATGTTACCTCTTTGATATTAATACATAATAATAATTGATTTTAGTATATATTTTACAATTTTTTTTCCTCCGATTGATTGAAATTGTTTTTGGTAATTTAAAAGTAGTCTAGATTAATGTAAATTTGTCTCTTATTGGAAGACAAATATAATAGAAATGAAGACTGTACAAAAAAAGTATTGTATTAAATGAATAAATTATATGGATAAGATAATAATGTTATATAAACATTTATCGAATCTTAAATCAATTTGTATTTCGAATCGTTTTTTTCTTTATTTAGAGTACCTACCGCATCTAAAAAAAAAAGATATTTAGTGTCTCGGAATATTTTTCCGATAAAGCTGAGATAAAAGTTCAGGTATCTTCTTTGTCTTGAAGAGATGGAGAACACTTGTTGAGGGAGAAGAGGGATGCTGAAAGCCGCTGAAGATGATGGGAGGAAAGGGCAAAAAGGGAAAAAATATAGTCGCGGTGGAAGGTGGGACGCGCCCTGCTAAGGAAACAATGGCTGGTCTTTAGTGGTATCTTGACAATATACATTATTTATATCCGCAGACTATTTCTTTCTGACGGTGACACTTTCACACTTGCACTTGATGGACGGATTTTTTTTTTTTACCAGTCGATTAATCTGAACTCTCTTTCTAGATTTACATGATATATTACGAACATTTATAAAAAGGGTGATGTTGATTGAATTGTGCGGAGACATTTCGTGTGAAAAATAATTAAGTGTAATATTTATTATTAAATGAAAATAATAAAAATAAAAAGTACAATAAAATTTATACATTTATTCATTGAATGAGAAATATTACCAAAATAGACGTGTTAGACGGGAAATAGATTTATTTAAAGAATCGACGAAAAATGCATTAAAAAAATAATTTGAATATGTAACATTTAAATAAGTAGGTACTCAAATATATATTTAAAAATATTTATATAAATTGTGCCATTTTACGATTATGAATTTTGATAGCTAAAAACTATGCGAGTACCTAGTCATGTGCTGTCCTATAATCAAAATTATTGTTACAAATTCAAAATTTACTTATGTTTATTCACTCGATCATCATACAATTATTTGCGATTGGTCTATTTTCTTGAGTTAGAAGAATTTTAAATATGTGTTCCTTAACATTTATGAGCAGAGAATCTAGATAATGATTTATGAGTGATTTTGTACTAACTGATTTTGAATGTACAGATTTCAAATCGCTTGCAGTATATATATATAAATATATATAACAACATATAAATTAGGTGAGGTATCACTTTATATCCCTACTTACAAAAAATCTTAAATCATTATTATTAATTTTTTTTATTAAATTTAAAAAAATAGAGATGCGTACACTAAATACACGTCACTATACAATATTCTTACTATTTTCAAACTAAGCTAAACGCTTGTGTTGTTAAAATAGGACTACCTTGTTGATGTCCTGGAGCGAGGCGCGAAGCTCCGACACTATGTCACTAGGCCAACGTCTTGACCACTACACCAACAAGTTACTCGAATACATATTAAATAACATAACAATCACTTTGTATGAAACTAAGAAATTTATTACACGTTTATATTTCGTGGTTTCATACAAAGTAATTGTTATTTGATTTCATATAATATGTCAAAGCACAAAGTGATTGCTTTCTACGAAAATACTCAAATTTACTTACTATTACTATTAAACTGGTAGATGTATTTAAACTCATTTTAGTGGTTAATAAAACAAAGATAATAAATAAAAATATTAATCTTAACCACAAAGATAATATTGCTGATTTTAAAAGTATACTATTACTTATCTTTAAAATAAACATTTGTTCTCTGTGTATGTATATATTTAATTTTTTTTTTATTGCGGGGGCGGCGATTCAAATCTGCCATCAGCGTCGCCGCTCCTGGATGACGACATGAGCGACATCTGCAGGAAGAGCCTTGCTCCGTCACTCAGCAGCCCCGACGCCAATCTCGTTTCGGTGTCACATTCGCCGCGCAATTCTTTTTTCTGTCTACCTTTTTTACACTAGACAAAAAAGGACTCTACACAAACCGTACGTTTCATTCCACTATCAAAACCTCCCAAATTGTTATAGTTAGCTCTAAGGGCTTTTCAGGCCAACGGCCGACCGCACAATCTCCAAGTCCCCCAAAGCTTCCAACAGTAAACCAGTAACATAACATTATTCGACCAACCTATTATCAACGAGTTCCCGTTAGCGTTCCCTTATAGGCAGGTCTTACGGAGTACTTTGGAGTCGTCCCATCTGGTAACATATTCTGCTCATTTTTTCCTTCTCATCTTCAATACTGCTAAGATATTTGGTTTTTGGGAGGCTAGCTTAGGATTAGCTCAGCGTTTAAGCGAATGCGCCATTGGTAAGGCTTGCGTCACCGGTAAACCGGTAAATCAATCAAAACGCACCATAGGTAATTACCGATAAATTGGGAAATTTATCGGTAATTATCGGAAATTATTTCACTGTTATTCAGACAGAAATGTCATATTGGGAATAGTGTCTAGTGAATAGACTAGTGTCGAATCAGAACGAGCGTTTTCATCTGCGGGACAAAATTCAGGTCAAGTCGTAAAGATGAAAGTATTGATTTAATTTGTTTCATGAGAGCATATTTTGATTCTGAAAAATTATTATACACAAAAAATGATCATTTTTTTAATAAATTCAATAAAAGCATTCAGTTGTAATATTATTTTATTTTAATAACGAATATATAAAAGGTAAATACAAAATATGTATTCGTATACCTAATGTATAATAGTATAGTTGGATAATGCACCTTTCCCGGTTTGGAAAGAGATTCAGGTTCGAATCTCGGTGGCGTAACAACAATATTTTTTGATAAAATTGATTTTATATGTATATATTTCTAATTAATATATTTAATTCATATTTTAATAATATTAACTCCTCACAGACAGGTAAACCAAATATTATTCAGTCGTAATTCAAATTAACCAAGCTCAATGTGGCATATTCTCATTACCATAGCTCAGTAAAAACAAAAAGGACATCATATACATATGTATGTATTAATATGACATTTTTCACCTGAAACGTATTTGAAATTATTTAGATTTTAATCTAGGATACCGTTTTTAGTAAAGGTAGCCATATACAGTTATATTTTAATCATCTAATCTACGTCCATTTTTTCTCATTTACCGGTAAATAACCGGTAAACCGGTAATGGAAAAAAATATTTATCGTTTACCGGTAATTGCAATTTATTTGCGGTGGTGATTATTCTCGACTAGTCCAAGTATTCTTCGGAGAATTTTTATACGAACACTTCAGGTTTCACATATATACAACATTATTGGATATAGCACTAGTTACTAACGAACCTATGTATTTTCAATAAAAGCTTAACATTAAATGCTGGCTTATATTTGTTACACAAACTAGATACGTGACGGTTGCGAGATTCTAAAGAATTATATCTGTCTTAAAAAAATGCTGACGACTTGGAATTTATTCGGCTCATAAATCTCAAAAAATAACGTCTTTTTTTTTACATTTAATTTTGCAAGAAACATTTTTATCTCAAAGTGTTTGTAACAATTAAAAATATATAAAAAACGTGTTTTTATTAACACTGACTTAAATAGGTACCTACTGAATTTTTAAAAGTTAAATTTCAGAGAAACAACTTAAAAAATGTTTTTTCCTCGGCGATGACAGCATTCAAAATTTCAACTCAATTCTTTAAATATTCAGATGCTCACTGCAGGGGCCTTCTTGCGTGATGGCTGGGAGGTGAACCGGAAGTAGCTCCCCCCCCCAACGCCCCTCTGACAACGTAGATAACTTCCGCAACAAGTGGGGCGCGGAAACGTATCGGGCGAACATGGCTGGCGCATCCGATTCTATCAAACAGAAAAGTGCAGTAACGTTAGCGGAAATACATTCCGAAGAACAAAATAATAAAAAATAATTTTTTTAAATGGTTTTCGTATTTTATGATTACGTTTTTTTTAACCCGATTCGCCATAAAGATAATTCATATTATATAATACATTAAAGTTACGAAAAAAATATAATGTTATGAAAAAGAAAACGAAGGAAAATATTAATAAATAAAATATTCACACACATATATAAATATAAATTCTTCAGTCACGGCCATTGTTGTATATGTAGCTATTCTGTAACTTTGTCGTTAAAAATATTGTCGCTGTAGCATAGTTGGATAATACACCTTCCCCGATTAGGAAAGAGATCCAGGTTCGAATCCCGGTGGCGCAACAACAATATTTTTCGATAAAATTGATTTTATATGTATATCTTTCTAATTAATATATTTAATTCATATTTGATTTAATTAAAGTTTATTAGTGAAAAATAAAGTCAATTAAGAGCTACAATACATTGATATCAAAAAATATCAAACACCAGATAGCGTTATTAACATCAAAAATGTGTGAAATTATCGAAAATTCTTACTTCGGCTTATGTTTATTATTATTTTGTTATGTATTGTTGAACACAATCCCAAAATTGTTTCATTTTTATTATTAATATCCAAAATATTATGCAAAAAAAAACGTACTCAGATTTATTGTAGTACGAATCGCAAAAATAATTTTTAAAAAATAACGCAACAGTTAACACTAAATCTAGAATCTTTTGTTACTGAAAAAGTTCTTCGTAAAATGGGAACATGAATTCTGAATATAGCCCCATTTTTGTGAGAATGTCTTCATCCTGGCTTCACTGGATTCCCGGTTCTTGAGTTGGTTGCGAGTTCGGCAGGAGGAGAATTTTATAAATCGCAAAATTGCTCGGCTGTCTCTTGCAAGTTCTTTTTTACGCTCATCATTTTGTCTGCAATACGGTAAAATGAAAAAATATCTTATAAAATAAGTATTATTAATGTTAATATTAATAACTTAATCTATCATGCTTCTTTTCTTATTATTATTGTTGAAACGCAGTATGAGAAGGTCTAATAATTATTCATTCTATTTTCAAAGCGCTTATTTTATGATTATATTTACAGAATAATGAAACTATTGTCTCGAAATTCGCATGAAAGACAGTACAGAGTTAGTGCGGGTCGTGTAGTAGTGTAGTAGCGGGGTTGTGTATTTTGAATGCGGAGCAACTCATAGAACTTTGATTTTTCGTCTCAGTGATTTGTCGGTGGCGGTGAATATATATCTGTTATGTTATTCAAAATACAATAGAAAATGATTCATAGTTCGCTACGTGCTCAGCACTACTCTCGAGACGAGTCTTGTTCATGTACACGAGCTATTATAGTAAAATATCCGAGACGAGAGAGCAAAGTTTCATCTTGCACATGTAACCTCACTGGCGATATTGGATGTATCGAATATTGGTACATAACTAGCACTAGCTATACAAATTTAAAAGAATTAGGTAATTATTTTTTTTTGCCTACTTTACTCGGGATGGTTTTGTCGTATGCAGTAATGATTGTTCATATGTGTTCAGTAGCGTTTTAAATAAAGTCATGAATAAAAGTCTGTTCATTCATAAAACAAAAGCATCTAGACTTGCAAATATTTCATCAGATGTAACTGTGTGTCAAATAAAATTTAATATATCAGTATTAAAATTTCATGTTAAAATAAACAAAGTGTTTTCTTATTATTAATAATAAAAATAATTCCTTCAATTCTACCTTAAACACATGAAAATAACATTATTATATAGTGTAGACTTTTATTCTTATATGACAATTTATCATCGCAGTCTAAACAGGGGATAACAAGATGGTAGAGCGCTCACTTAGCATATGCGATGTATCGGTTTTGATACTCGGCGCCTTAAAAATGTTTTTGATTTCAAATTTTTTTTGAGTTGGTTTGGGTTCAAAGAGAAAAAATTATTAATATTTACTGAAAATTTCTTCTTTTTCTCATATACTATCTATTCAACAGACGTTGACTATAATTATTTTGTTACTGCAGCCTGTCACTGACTAGCCAAACTATTGACTTAAGTTCCTTAGTCATGTTTTTCTTCTTCCAGGGCCCCGACTTCTAGCAATATTTCCCTGCATTATGAGGTGCAAGATTTCATACTCTCCGGACCTCTTACAACATGTCCGAGATATTGAAATTTAGCTAAACAAATATTATATTTACCTATTTTTAAGTATTAATTAATTATTTTCGTACGTTCTTGGACGAGATATCAAACTAGTTATCAATAAATTTATAAAACTTATTTAATTTTTTAAAACTTATATATTAGAGTAAATAATTTGAATAGTCGTGTTGTGTAGATTTTTAAAGGATTTTAATTAACTTTAAAATAAAATAGATTAAAATAATGTAGAGCAGTGCTTTGTGATTTTCTGTTTGGCACGTACCTGCTCCTTGCGGGACTTGAACTTTAATTAAATTTTAATGAGAGATTCTAGTTTCATTTCCTACATTTAATTTTCCAGAGCGTGTAAACAAGGTGTGCGACAGAAATGATACGAATTAATATTTTAAACAATTTTGGAAATAATTTCACTTCGGTATATATGTGTATAATATACATTGAGAATAGAACAAGTAATTTTAACTAACAGAAAAGCAATCGACGATTGCTTGCTGCCGGGCCGTGCTGACGGTTATTGTGGCCGATAGTGGCCATTGCGCGGCCATGGTTTCCGTAGAATCTAAATTTCAATGCGGAAATTCTGCACCATGTAGTGTATCTACTTTGTCTTTATTTTCAGAAAAAAATGATACATGCTACATACATTTGTATACATATAGCTACTTAAATTTGAATATTAGACATCAGTGATATATATTGCACAACGCGTAAATTGATAGATATAGTTGTTGTGTACAGGAAACAAGGGTGGTTCGCCGGCGATGATGATGATGATTATGAGGTCGAAAGAAATGAAACACAAAAGATGTTCAATATAGGCACACAACGGCGGCAAAATCGAGAATATCTTCCGCCACCAGAATACTCTGTTTTTATTCAAATTCATAACAATACATATAGTCATATTTGCAAGTACCTACAAGGCGACAGGCCGCCGCTGTACGTTTTTGTTTCCTTGATATCTATCCCGCGGGTGTTTTAGCGCCACGCCGATTACACCTTTAAATTATTGGCACGTGTCTTATCGTATCAATTAATTGGTGTCTCTTCGGCGAGTAATTCTATGCGATACAACAGTGAAATATTAGACATCAGTGACGTCTATTGCACAACACGCAAACATTGTAAATGATATTTATATTAATTATTATTTTTATTAATCTGTACTGCCATCTACCGGATTTCTAAAGAAAATACACTGACGGATACAATGAATACGGTGAATACAAAATTGATTTTAGTAGTAAATGTGAAAAATAAATTATTTTTACAAATTTATTCCACAGATGGTGGACGCTTTATTGTGAGAACTGTCACTTTGGATATGTATGTGTGTGGGTGTGTGTCAGAAGAGTGAGTAGATGAGTGGTGGGGGGACTATGCTTATATAGACTCTTTCCATCGCTATTTCTCCATAATTACTAGTCTATCTTTGAATTGTATAATTAATAATTACATTATATATGGTAGACAGATAGATTCGTATATAAATAGGAAAATTCTAACATTTGTCAAGTATAGTATAATTAAAAGTTCGTTTTTCATAATTGTATTGATTTTTACACAATCTTAAAAACATTGGTACGATAGCTTGAAATATGACACTTTTATTAAACAAATATCAGATATCTCATAGAGACAAAGCTATTTGTTATTGTATTTAATGGAAAATTTATGGAAGAATGGGATAATTACAGGGCTTACGAGCTTTGTCTCTATGAGATATCTGATATTTGTTTAATAAAAGTGCCTTTGTAGGTAAAAATCCAGTAATTGTATATTCTTGGATATATTTAAATATACTAGTCTAAACAAGAAAATATATAAAAAATTGATAAATATTTATTTTACAGGGGTATTCTAGAATAATATGTTAAAAAAACATTTTACAGATAAAGAATATTGATTTAAAATAATTTAAAAAAAATCAGAATCTCATAGTGATGACATATATGCTGTTTAAAAAGAAGGAAAAATGAACTATCAAATTTGGTCCATAGATGGCGATGATGTAGCCGAAGCGAGTCCACACAATAACATATATACAACTTTCAAAAATTTGATAAATGTGGAGGTTGAGGTGTGAGATTGATGAACGTTTTATATATATATATAAAGTGATCACCTAAGACAGGTCGTAAGTCCTGTAATTACCTCATACTTCCATATATTTTCCATTAAGTATAATAAAAAATAGCTTTGTGATATGAGATATCTGATAGTTGTGTAATAAAAGTGCCCCTTTGTTGGTAAAAATCCAGTAATTGTGTGCTCTTGGACATATTCAAATGAAATAAGATATCATGAAATATTTAACACTCTCTAACTACCGCTAAAAGAATTTTTGTAAGGATTATTATGAAATGAATAATGTAAAGCCAAGTCATTATTCTGGAAATAATTTAACACAGTGACAGATTTGCGACTCGGGACCAAAGTTTTAATATCGCAAGTTTTTAACTGGACTAATAAAATAATCATTGCAGAAATAAATTCACTTTCAGAACGACCGCCGGAAGATTCAATAAAATAGAGTTTTATGGAGGAAGCTCCAACAATTATTGATATGGGATATAAAGGGTACCGTTAAAATTGTCTGGAGTTAATAGCACGCCTCAGCAGTGTTTAGACTTATTTATAACGCTCTCTTATTTATCATTACGCTTTTTCCCCAGAAAATAAAACATTACGCATCTCTGTAAATATCCTAAATGCAGAGATCATATTTTAGGTATTCCTCCGTAATATATTTATGTATCGGATGAAATAATTACAATATGTAAGTATTTACCATACGCATCAGTAAAAAATGTTTTCTCGAAGAACCTGACGTGAATTTGTCAATACGTGTATGTGTTCGGACGGCGCAGTGCGCGGGGCGCGGGGTGTCGGATGCCGATCGTCACTTTAGTGGCAGAGCGTGTGCTGGTCGAGTTAGACGTATCTCATGCGTCTTCATGCTGTCGTTTGTGATGATCAATGTTTTTTTTACTCATTTTTGCACTTTTACACAATCATTGATATTCACTTATGTATATATCACTTCAATTTTTTTTACATCTTCCTAGAAGTGAAGGTAACTTGGAGAAGCTTGTTGTCGTAGAACTCATCGAAATACAGAGATGAAAAGGAAGATCCCTCACCCGTTGAACCGACCAAGCGGAAAATGAAACTTATCTAGTGACAGTCCTCAGATCCAGTAGCGTAACTATGCCACTGCAGAGCAATGGGGTCACATTAAATTAAGGCCCAAAAAGTTCGTAGCCTACAATCCATTTAGCACTTATATTTTGGCCAAAATCGATACCCTTTCCAGCATTAATCATTTTTCACGTGTATTATAAAATTGCATGTTTAGATTTATATAGTAGCAGTGTCCCGCTAATATATTAGGTTGGGAATCAGACTAAAGTGAAAATCGCCTTAAAGCGAAGTAAGTATTTTTAAAATTGCTAGTGTATAAAAACCTAAGAACACATTTTTAAAAATGAATTAATATACGAGATACACAGCATTACAAGAAACAAGAGACTAATTATGTTCGTATTATTTAATGAATAAACTATGCAATTTTTACAATACTTATTTAAGAGGGCCCTTTTCCCATTCTGAATTGGGGTTCAATTTATATAGTTACGCCATTGTTCAGATCTAAAGATGTCTAGATATGTGGAAGAGTATAGTCAAAGGGTGAGAATTCACACGGATCTTGATCCTCAGTCGCAAGAATTCGACGTAAATGGATGACACAATTCACGTCTAGTCGACAGTGATGTATCACCTCATGCACTACGTACTCGACCGATTTTCATGGCCCGTGTCAACGGATGAGATTTCTCTCAGAGATTCGACTCGAGTGCGCATATAGAACAGTACATCGATCTATGAATTTCTAATGTAAGAATAAAACGTTTAATAAAATCAAAATTGTGCGGTACTCGTGAGCGGCAGCTCGGTACAAAAGTCTCTTAAGAGTTCCTGAGGAGCGAAAGAGCCTCATAGGACTTCGTTTCATCAGATCCTTCCAGTCTGTCGCGGATCTCTGGCGTTTATTTTCATAGTCTACGTTCTGTTGGTATATGCTGAAATGCACCGCTAGATGGCGTGTATCCACCTCATCACATACTAATACAAATAATTTGTTGTGCAGTCTGCAAGATGAATGCTGATTTAAGACGTATTGAATTCGAACTATAAATCCGGATCGACAGGATCTATATGAACAAATTACGGAATCTTCGGGTCGCATGTCCAGTGGAAAGGAAATACGACAATTCCGGTCGTAAATCGGAATTACCGCAGGGTTATGGAAGGAAGTAGGGAAACCTTGGTACAGAATGAGATCGGTGAGGAGATAGAGGTTCTAGTCAAAGAACCTGTGATCTCGGGGAACTGGGATTCGGAAGGACTGCCCGTCTTACCTTGTATATGACGCCTCCACCACCCCTGTAGTTGCCGCCGAGATCGCACCCGGGCTTGTCAATATCGTTACAGTTGTGTATTAGCATTCTACCGCATTAATATAATACACGTTATATTATTAATCATTGTAAAACGTAATGCAATTTGTTCGGTCCTTTCCCATGAAGGTAACCATTTTTTCAATTGATCTGCCAATAAGTAAACCAGATTATTATCTACATACCTGATCTCACTCTCATTCGATTGTTAAAAGAGGGAGGGGTAAGGGCTGAGCCCACTTGTCTCCGACATATGAGGTAACAACAATTGCGTAAGTTTTTTGTGGTACCCTATTCGGGGAATATGGTGAAATTGTTTTTTTTTTAATATCAGTTAATTTTAACTTTGTATATGATACATTTTTTTTTATAAATTATGTTAATTCTTTTTTTTTGTAGAATTTTTTATATATTTTTAGTGAAAGTTATTATAGAATCTTTTTATAAATTTTGATCAATAGGATCAAGAACAGGGTAAAAAAGTGAAACGGAACGAAGATGATGGGGATCGAATGAGGGATCATATAGGCCGAGGGAGTTTATGAAAGGGTGTGTATGTGTCGTTTGAGTGAGGGTGTGTTTGAGTCTCTGTGAATGATTGTGTTTCTGACAAACCAGGGTGAGTTTGTGATTCTCCTAAGGATGTAGTTTTGTTTGGATTCTAAAATGTTTGTGTTACTGTGAGTATAGAACGGATGATTGCTTTGTACAAGAGTAATTTACTTTGTAGGGATAGTGAACTGTAGAACTTTAACTTGATCTCGTATATCGACAACTTCCATAGACGCCATCTTTATTTATGTCGGCTATTAATAAAGCGACGAAATAATGTTTTTGATAACTTTATATATTTAAAGAAATATTGTTAACTAATTTGGTAAAAAGTTTTGCTGTCAGTCACAATTACCGAGTTTCTTTTTATATCTAGCTTTACCCCAGAGACAAAACACTTAATTAAATCACCCAGTTTTGTGAGATAAAATTAACTGAGAAATTTAAATGATAGCTCTGCTTTCCACGACATCTTGTCGGGCGCCCAGTTACAGGGAAAGTTGTTTATTCGGGATATAACAATAATGGAGTTTCGAGATCAAACATCAAAACCCCTTTAAAAGTACACTTTAAATTAAAATTTCTTATATCAGAGGGAGACGAATCTCCGATAAAATTAATTGGGTTACTCTCTGTTAATTATGGTTTTCTCTTTGATAACTTTATGTACGTTAATCGTATTAAAATTGAGTTAGCTCTTCATTTTAAACAATAAATTTATTTCAAATGCGAGTTCTGTAGTAAAATATACTAATGGCCCGGGTCCACAGTGATCCCTGTGAGTCTATACAAGTACGCGTGTATCGGATGAGTCATTTTGATCAGAGTGTCATGATTAATTTACTATCGCTTTGTACTAAATTTTGTACCATTCTTTGGGTGCACTCAAAATTGGGTGCACTGAGAGAAATCACATCCGTGGACATAGGCCATAATATTATACAAGCTGTACCAATGTCACATTCGGCAAATTTTGTCGACACGGATTGTTGCCGATTGTCGTATTTATCCGATGCCGATGGATACAGTAACAAAAAATTGTTTATCTATAAGTAACAAATACTTAGATAAGTTAAATATAGTGTTTACTAGGTGTTGGCTCATCTTAAGATGTTCTGTCTTTTATAATTATTCTATCGTACCCGTGGAAGGAGACACGATGAGATACTATCAGTACTATGTACACATATTTTTATCTGGAGATAATCTAGAGATTAGCCAGAGATTCTTAGAAAGAGATGAAAACTCAAACACTTATACACAACGTTATATTTTACTGGGAGACTCAACACGTGCACCATCTAATGTGCATTTTAAGGGAAATTGATACTTTGCTTCGATGTAATGAAATATTAAATTTTGCCTACAGATAACATTAGTTGCGGGACGAGGGGCAATCTACATACATTATTTGTGGAAACATAAATTCGATAGTTTATGCATAGTATTTATTTCTCGAAAATTAAATCTTTGTGTGAACAAGACGTATTTTTTACATTAATGCATAGTATATTGTCAGTAAATTTTCGTTCCAATCGAGACATATATTTAACAAAAGTCGTGGAGTTATTTGATTGCGTAAGTGATACCAACGTGATCACTTAAGTAATACCAAAATTAATTGAAACAAGGAATTTCCGTTGGTTCACGTCTGTATATTTGGTAGTCTGTGGGAAATAGTCAGGTACGTGCACTGCATACAAGCAAAAAAGCTGTGCCTTACTAAAAATTCTGGGAAATAAAAATAAATTAATTAATCTTTATATTATGAAAAGAACCTTTAAAATTCTAGCCGGAATTTCCCGGATTAGCGTAACCTCGTCTTTGACGTAACCTACGACTTTTGTCGAACTGTGAGTTATTTGCGAACTATTTTTTATAACTTCATATGTATTCTGGTACGCAATTTGCTAGCATTTAGGTCTTGAATGAACCCAACTTGTTTTTTCAATCCTTATAATAATTGTATTGAACAAAATATTTTTTCACTGAATCTATATCGGCATCTTGACATCTGTGGATTTTCTGCATTTTTCAAACAATTTGTTGCTAAGTCTGCTGTCTTTGAAAGGGATTAATCCTTACAATTGAATTCTAAAATTAAAATGATAGAATGGTTCTCAAAATTACAAAAATCAAACTTTTTTTTGATACCTAGTATACCACCTATTGCATACTTAGTTAGCATCGTCGGTAACAGTATAACCTAAGTGTGTGTCTACTGCACGCTACTGGGAATAGCATATGCTTAGAAAGAAAATACTAATAAATATGATATTGTATAATAAAATTCCAGTGAATATATATTTTATGCTGTTTTGGCCTGTATCTACGATGAACTCTTAATGAGACTTTGATTTGAGTCGCCAAAGGTACGGCTATGTTGGATATGTCATTTAAATTATCCAGTTCGGTTCCTCATGATTGACAAACGTAATTTCTTCACCAGAGAAGTGACTGTTGTCTTTTCCACTTGGTCGGTCCAACTTCCTCTTCTTCTCCGTCCTTCGACGTGGCCAACCACGGCAAGATTCTCCAAGCTGTCTTCTCTTCTCGCAAGATGCTCGAAAAATTTAATGATTCGTCCCAGGCAAATGGTTGAGAGTCTGTCAGAGATTAGAGTCATTTGTGCATCTCGCTATCCACGGTGTGACCAGCATATGTCTCCAGCACCACATCTCAAAGGGATCAATCCAATCTTATAGATATAAATATAGAATGCATCAGAGACTGTACAATGTACAAGTCTGACTTTCGTTGTTTTGGATATACCGGGATCTTTCGATATCTCATAAACATATGTGACAGTATGTACTGTTTTTATGCACTCTAGAGTTGAATCTCCGAGAAAAATCTCATCCATAGATTCAAGTTTTTAATCATTAAGGAGAACACATTCTTACTGTGAAGTTGTAATTATTCAGAACATAGGTCTGTGATTTTTTAAATACTAATTAAACGTATTTCTACCGGGATTCGAACCTGGATCTCTTCCAATCCGGGAACGTGCATTAACCGATTATGCTACAGCACTCGTTACATCGAACCTATATGTTACACTTTTAAAATTAACACATTTATCGTTCCATTGTTTGAAAGCCATCTACTTTATTTTTACGGAATCTCACCTTTGAGTGATGCGATAGGATTCATTCGTTCATTTTTATTAAATTTTAGACACATTGATACAACTTATATATTATTAATGAGAACACATTCTTATTGTGAAGTTGTAATTATTCAGAATTATGAATTATAATTATAAAAACAACGTTAGTTGCCTCAAACATCACATTATGTTGTTTATTTAAGATTATAGCTACACGATTTTAGCAATATTATCATTTACCTATAGGATTATTTGGGTATAAAGTGAGGAGTAAGATATTTTCATAAAGTGAAGGTATGGTAGGACACTATACTTCATAATAAATGTCTCAATGTTCAATTGATTGCGTATTCTTTGAGCCCGCAGCCGGGGCGGCCGGGGAGGGTGGGATATTAAAAACATTTGCTATAGTCCGAGAGATGAGGTTTTTACGATGGACATATAAAAGGTTTATAGCCAATCCCTTTAAGGCTTTGCACCTGCTTACTGAAAGGGCTATCTCAAAATAAAAGGATACATTTAAATTTAATACACATTTTCAATATTCTGTTGGTGTGCGGTACGGAAAATTCCAGCAAACAAAAACCTGATATTGTGAAAACATAATAAATTACTGAGAAATATAATTTTAGCTTGAAGGAAGACATTTATATGGAAGCCGAATTAAAAATATGTAGTATAGGTATATTTATTTAATATTAAATGAAACATTCACGTTTAATTCTTTTAATATTAATTTCACGAGGTAAAGGGTTTTTTTTTGGAACCATAGATATTTAAAATGAAATAAAACACATACAAATCATGGTAATGGCCATGGTATTGGCTTTATTGGAAAGATAATTTTATGCCATTAGTGTTTAATTACGATTTCGTGCATATGGGCGTCGCGGCTATCTCGAATAAAGCGCAATCCGGAAGTCCAATTTTCGAATTCACTCTGTGGAGCAGCTGAGCGTATATCGGCAATAAAGCGACGGCTGTTAGCTTTTAAGTCGTCTATTGTCTCTTGTTTATCGGCGTAAACTAGCGACATCACATATCCTCACAGATGATAATCCAAAGGTGTCAAATCACACGACCTTGGAGGCCAATTCACAAGTCTATTATGCGCTCATCGAATGTTTCCTTCAATACATTGATTGTGACATGTTGCGCCATCTTGTTGAAACCACAGCTCTTTCAAATTAATTCTAATCAACTAAGGAACGAAAAAGTGAGTAATCGTGGATCTACAGCGCTTTCCATTGACTGTAATGTTCTAACCGGCATCATTTTTGAGGAAACAACATATTCTTCGGAGCACACTGTACGACGTCTCTACGGATGCGTATTATCAATTAGAGTAAGCGTGATGCAAAAACGATCCATGGTTATTCGAATTACTCGCTCGGATGGACGATTATGCCGACCGTAAAATGGACATGGCGTGCGGTACGTTTCGCGTAATGAACCACTGTTTTCGAAATAAATTTGCAAGCGTTCTTCTGGCGTAAGTCTATTCGCGGTGAAATGGGAAATCAAACTGAGTTCAAATCAGCTGTCAGCGTTCAAATTAGCTGTCGCTGGAAGAAGTGTTGCCAATTCTAAAACAAATAATAAACGAAACTAAATGTTGCCGTAATTAACTTCGATAGCTAGTCTTGGGTTTTTTAGTTGGTTTGAAAACGCCAGAATTAATTTTTATTAAATTTTTGACACATTGATACAACTTATATATTATTATTCAGCACATAGGTCTGTGATCTTTTAAATACTAATTAAATGTATTAATTATAAAGATGTACGTATAAAATCAATTCTATCGATAAATATTGTTGTTGCACTACCGGGATTCGAACCTAGCTCTCATTTCTAAGCCGGGGAACGTGCATGGCTTTCAAATAATGGAACGATAGGTATATTTATTTTAAAAAGTGTAATATATGGGTTCATATGGGAAAAAAATACGGTCGTTTTAGTATAGTTAGTAATGCACCTTCCCGGATTGGAAAAGAGATCCAGGTTCGAATCCCGGTAGCGCAACGACAATATTTTTCGATGAAATTTATTTTATATGTGTACCTTTATAATTAATACATTTCATTTGTATTTGAAGCATGTTTTAAATATCTTCATGCTACAAAATCGTGAGGTTGAATTTTTGAGTTTAAACTAAACGTAACATGAATGACAGGAAATAGATTAGGTCTGCATCTTTAGATATCAAAGAAGCAGAAATGCTGTTGGAAAAGGAATGCAGAGAGAGATATATTCGGATACTTAATATAATCATTTCAATCGTCTAAAAGACTGATCGTGTAGATCTAAATAAAACACTCAATGAAGAAGAGATACTGAACAAATTCACCTTTATGATACGTTTTGATACATAATTTTCTTCCCTGCCTCATCCAGGGATACCTCCCGGCATATGTATTGCTTCATTACCAGAGGAAAGTCGGGCGAAGTAATTTTCCGGAAAAGTTCTGCGTACCTGATTGGATTAGCAATGTTAAAGGATCAGGCACATGGAGGAATTTGAGTATGGGAAAATAGGCGAACAAACCGGATGGAAGGTGTCTGTGAGGAGGGGGTCATTGTATATTTTAATGTACGGCCTGGGGCAGGGGTCAGTAAACTTCTGTGATAAAAGAGCCACGTATGTACAATGTCAGTTGTTAAGAGCTATAAACAAGTACATATGGAAAATTAATTTTGAAATAGAATTTTAAATATTTTATTGTTTAAAGTAAATATAAATGTATATTGAAAAAAAAATGTTTTACACTAATATTTATTTTTAAATTAGCGGCTCCAATTGAGCCTTTACTCTAGATAGTAATAAATAAAGTAAAATACAATAGAAACGAAAAATAATAAGTACGTACATGATAAAAGTTAAAATCATTAAATACATGGCAAAAATAATACATAGTAAAGAAATCTAAGAAATATAAATTATATAATGTTTATAAAGTATAGAAGTTTTGTCATGTACCACCGTTAAAAATCTATTTTTAATATACATACATAATAATTAAATATAAGTACAGTGGAACCTCGATTTTACATGCCCGGAATTCACGTTTTTCCTCCATTTGCGTGTTATTTCTGCAGTCCCGTGTCATTTTAGTACATTACAAAACTTATTTTACGTTTGTCTTTCCCGCGATTTACATCGAAAATTTATTGAAGTTCGCTTTTCGCCATAAAGCCAAGAGTGTGCTTGTCGAATATACGCATTTTTCATCTTCATACGTGCGTAATTTGCACGTCTTGTTGTTTTATCGTTTTTTACAAGCTGGAATCAGCGAGAAGATAAAATAGATAACATTGATGGCTGGGATAGAATTCAGGAAACAACCCTTGCAGACTTATTTAGACGTTCACACCAGTGTAATAATATTGGACGTAGTGGAAATTGATAAAATAGTGGATATTCGTATATTCGACAACTTGACAGAAGAAGTGTCTGCTCATTCCGTAAACCGTTCCCACAAATGATGTTTTTTTAATATCCCCAATTTACATTTTCCCGCGGTTTACATTTTTTTTTGTTGGTCTCTTCAAAAACTTAAAATCGGGGTTACACCGTACATAAAAAAAATTCGACAACTTTTTTATTTATAAATGTAAATATTAATTACATTTTATGTATCTTATATTGGTCTCAAATCAATACGTTCGATCTGTTAGTCTTAAAGAAATATGTTAGAATTCCTCTGTATTGCGGTAATGTTATGCTACTGTAAATCCTGCACCGATAGGATCCAAATGAACGAGTTGCGCTATCTTCGGATCACGCGTCCCGTGAAATTGAAACACGACAATTCCGGTCGTAAATCGGAATTACCGCAGGGATGGTAAGGAAAATAGGGAAACCTTGGTATAGGATGAGGTCGGTGAGGGGATAAGGGTTCTAGTCGAAGTCAGTGATTTCGGGAACCGGGATTCGGAGGGACTGAACAAAGCCCAAATAAGTCATAATAGCATTGTCTGGAATGACCAGACAATGTCACATTTCTCAAAAATCTTGTAGGAGAAAGCAGAAGTAAAGTTCTTTGGACAAATTTTTAGTATATTAACGTCAAACCTAATGATCCTCAACCAGGTCCAAGTAGGAAAAGTGACAGGAAAGAGAAAATTAAAGTTTGTCATATTTTAATTTATTTCATTGCAAAATGTTACGCAATAACTTGTTTTTATCGAAACGGACTATTCATTTTCCCTTTATTTGTCATGGGAACAATTCGTTTGGTATGAATCGAAGGATCTGGAACGGATTAAGATCGTATACTCAGGTATCACTGTATATCAATATAAAAATTCCGTAAACTGTCCAAATGTACAGCAGTTTAAGACCACGAAATATAGCCAAAATATAAATTGTAAAATACCGCCTACAAAAACTACATTTGGGGAGAGAATAATAAAATATTACTCCACAAAATTATACAACAAATTGCTAATAGAACCATGTTTAAAAAACTAATTATACAATGGATTAAAAATTAGACAGCGAGACGATAAAAAAGGATCTAACGACGAGCATTACATAAAAAAAAGAAAATGAATGAAGTAATTATTTTCTTACTAACATAAATAAACACTAAAATATATTATTAAGGAGAACACAGTCTCATTGTGAAGTTGTGTATTCTGTAGCATAGTTGGATAATGCACCTTCTCCGGATTGGAAAGCGATCCAGCTTCGAATCCCGGTAGCAACAACTCTTATATCGGTATATATTTCTAATTAATACATTTAATTAGTATAAAGCGTGCATTATCCGATTATGCTATACCGACACAGTGGATTGACGACAAATTTTCGAACCTACATGTTACAATATTTTTCGATAAAAATTGATTTTATATGTATATCTTTCTATTAGTATTTAAAATATCACAGACCTATGTTCTGAATAGTTACAACTTCACAATAAGAATGGGTTCTCTATAATAATATATAAGTTGTATCAATGTGTCCAAAATTTAATAAAAATGAATTGTTAATTCTGGCGTCTGCTATCGGTTTACTCAAAGGTATTTGAGATTGTGTAAAAAAAAGTAGATGGCTTTCAAATAGTGGAACGGTAGATGTATTTATTTGAAAAATGTATCATATGGGTTTGAAAATTTGTCGACAAAGGTACTGTCTGCTATAGAATAGTTGGAAAGTGTTCAGGTTCGAATCCCGGTAGCAGCAACAATATATTTTTCGATAAAATTGATTACATATGTATATCTTTGTAATTAATACATTTAATTAGTATTTACTAAAATATATTTTAAGCACAACTAGACATAAGACCACCCTGGTGAGGGTGGTCTTCCAGCCCCTTCTTCATAATAATAATTCTTAATAATTATTAAAAAAATTTAAAAAAAAAGAGGATTTTTTTTTAAATTCCATAGATCTAAAGAGTTGAATTTTGATGGATCTGATGTTATTCCTATCCCGTCGCATCTTCAAGCAACTCGATCAATACACCATGTAGTGGTTTGCGGTCCTAGAGTCATGTGGTTCGGAAAACGCTGCATAGATACAGAAAGGAAAATATTTGAAAACCTCAGCAAACGAGAAAAGATATCCAATTATAAATAAATCCCAAGAAATTAATTGTAAGTGTCTCTAGAAAAGTTTTAATTGAAGTTGTTAAGGTCGGTGCACACTCGGCGACTGGCGGGCGGCTAATTGGAAGCGAGGCCCTTACGCTCGCGGAAAGAAATTTCCTGCCCTTGTCGCTAATATGCCCCACGTGATAGATTTGTGAAAATTAAAAATTATTACTACAAATGTGAAATATGCTTGAGCCATAGACCACCAAATATATAGACATGAACTAACGCAAATTTCTTGTCCCAATATTTTCATTTTGGTGGTACCTACGTGATCATTTTGGTAGCACTTATGCAATCGAATAGCTCCGCGATTTTTTAAAAAAAATTGCTCGATTGGAAGGAAAATTTGAACGCTGACAATATTATATGCATTATTGTAAAAAACACTTGTTTACACTGATTTACGTTTCCACCAAGATTGTGTGTAGAATGTCCTTCGTCCCGCAACTAATGTTCCAAACAGCGCGTGCATGTATGTATACAGTTCATAGAGAAGGAAGGAAGGAATAAAATTTGATTACACGTTTTTTCGATATTTTAAAATTTAATTTGTTAGAAATCGGATGCTTAGTATTGCATTTTGTGTAGGTAGGTACAATGCAGGCATGTAATATTTTTAGATTTAAAATTTTAAAGTTAGGTACCGTGAAGGTAATGAATTGTATTGGGATGTGTAAATATGTACATATTTTAATTTTCAAACGCGCGAGAGTTTGAACATGTGAATTAATAATAATTGTTAAAATGTAAGATATATGATAAATGGTTTGAAAAACATTATTTTAGTATATATCCAGAATACTCAGATTTTTACAGAGTTTTATGTTAGTAAAATTATATAAGTATTCCTTGGTATAGTAATCCTAGAAGGGGAATTAAGAATCAAATGATGCCATACTAAACTTCAACAACGAAAAAAATATATCTAAGAATATCTCTATTCGCCAAATGTTACATAGTGGAAAAAAACTATTCACAATTTTCTTGCATAATTTGCATATCTTACTGAGGAAATGGAAATTGTTGTGGATGCTGGTGGTTAGGTAGAGGTAGAAAGTTGAAGAACGAGAGGTCAATGGTCAAGTTTTAATGAACTATAAAAATGAAGACACCAGGAATAGAAGACGTCTGCGGAAGACTTGCCCTGTTAACTCAAATACTGAAAGATGAACCTGTTGGAACCTTCAACAATCGACAAGCAAGGTGAATGTGAATGAGGTGACAATTATAGGTCAGTCGTGTGACAGGAAAAAGTCCCTTTTTTAAATTTACATATAATAGTTAACGGCTATCTAACTTTTGGTACCGAATTAAATTATTATTAGTAAACGGATGTGTACTTAGGTTAGATACGCAAATCTTAGTTGATTCATTTACATTAAAAGTGAAACATCCAGAGAGCCATATTTTTTTTATATTCAGGCAAGTGATAAAATGATGGACGATTATACTTTTAAAAAATATTTATTGCAAATTTTACGTTGTGGTTCTTAATCATTTTAATAAAAATTAATAATCAAATTGCTCTTTAAATTCTATTTATAAATATTATTATTATTTAAAAAATATATCTAGTATCTAACATAAATTGTTAAAAGATGTGGAAATTGAGATACAAAAATATTTATCAGAAAATATATATTTTTAATTTTGTTTATACTTAAATATTAATTAATTCACTAACCGATTTCGGAAACAACCATTCCTTCTTTGGAATGTAAAATTAACTAACTAAAAATATAATATCACATTCTAATATTCTTGAACTAAATCTTTATTTAAAAATATATATATATCTATTTAAAAAAAAATTTAGTACCTTACTCAAATTATGGAATTTGAACTAAAAAATTAACATTAACTACAAAGTTATTGCAAATTTGTAAAAATATATATATTTTAGTTGCTACCGGGATATATTTTTTCGATAAAAAGGTTTTTTTTCTAAATCTTTCTAGTTGATTTATTTAAATTGTATTAAAAAATACCACAGAACTATGTTCTGGAAAAACTGCAACTTCACAACTAAAATGTCTTCTTAAAAATAAAGAAAGATCGTATAATTATTTGATTCGAAATATGTGCGCATATGGATTAAAAGTGTGACGTAGAAATAGCGAGAATAATATTTAGGTAGGTATTAATAAAGGGAAGTTAGTTGTTTTCTTTAAATATATATACCTATATGTCATGTTTCATCAAAAATGTTGTAAAATTCTAAGACATTCATTAAAAGTTTTCTGGCCAGCGGTGGACCGTGCGCTGTCCATCCCCTCGCAGCCCTTAAATTGTGGAAGGCTCTCACCGGGGGTTGGGAGTGGGGGTTGGTAGCGAACTGAAAGCGAGCGGTTATATATTTTAACGGCGAGTTTTCCTTAGACATGGTGAGTTATTAACTGAAACACAAGTTTAACTGATTGGAATGTTTCAACCGCAGAAACGTTCAGTTCATATAAGACTGACAGTTTAAACGAAGACAGATAACCGAAATGCTTAACTTCTAGCGGGGTTTGGTTTATTTGAAGTTTTGTTTGGTGATTCGGTCCTTTCTCGCTTACGATGTCGTGTTGGTTAATTGAGTAGAGAATTTCTTTTGACAGTTGGGGTTGACGCTGCCGCTTCTTGATATTCTTGATGTCTTATTAATATACAACCTTCGGGTGAACTGACAAAATGTCAGTCTAAGTTTGTCGCTTTACGCAGCTTTAAAGAAAAATATATTCTAGACCGAATACGTTCATCATCCATCATTTGTTCTTCTGGCTAACTTCACATGTCACGATTATAAGTTTTTACTCTCACTAGTTCACATTCCTAGAAGAAAGAACATCTTAAATACAATATTTATTCATTCACCGGTCATGCAAATACTATAAAACTCTCATACATATTTTTTGACTTGCCCTCGTACTTTTTTTTTTACATTGTTTCCAATTTTTAAACCTTAAAAAAAGTCTATTCTGTATAATGTTATTTCCCAATTTGTGTTAGAATGTTTTCACATTGTACCTTAATGTTACACCTGGACTATCTATCGAGGTTTTTAATAATCTATTGTAACGTTATAAATACGTTAGCAGGTGAATTATTTAAATCAATATGGCAACACTCTCGCGTGATACATCCTAATATGCATTGTATTCATATATTCTGCAAAAATATTTTATTTTCCTCTTGGGTATGGGATGAAAAACTTTGGAACTAATGATGAACGATGTCGCAAACGGATCGTGGATGAATGAGTGGAAGAAGCGCGTCCCAAACCCAAAGTCATTTATTATAATATAATTGTTCCATTTTTATTTTGTTTGCGCTGGATTGTGAACCTACCGTGATGGCGGTTCTACATCTTCAACTTTGGAGATTTTTCGCAGACTATATTTGTTCAGGATTACTCTAATTTGCATTTGTAATGATCGCTATGTTCTTTGTAATAAACCACCGTGATTAATAGTAACTTCTTTGAATAATGTAGAGTAGATTATTTTAATTTTACTATGTTAACTTTGTTTTATTAACCAATTATTGAATTAAATACATTTACCGGTTTTAAAAAATGTAATTTTCTTCTTCAGGATGTCAATAACTAATCAAAAACAAATGTTATTGTTTCTTTGACAGAAATATATATTCCTATCCATTCGATCTGGCTGGTGGGAGATAGACCGCCAGATTACACGTCAACACTGTATATTTAAAAAAATAATTGAAAATATCCAGAATTTATTTATTCCGCCCTGCCGAAACAGTGGCCACTGCAAAACCGGTAGAAATACAACTGGAAAAATAAAACTTTTTAAAACAAGAATTGAGTTGTAGTTTATTTTGCTCCAAGCACTGGAGGAATTTTCCGAGTCGTGGGGTACAAACCAACAATCAGAAGTCTACAGCGTTAACAACAAAAGTGCGAGTTGCAGCAATTCCTCGCTCTCGGTGAGGATTGTGTTGATCTGACGACGACGCGCGTCCCGGGATCCGCCAACAATGAACTACTCATCAGCATTAGTGGCTGGAAGTTGGAGCTGACGCGGACAATGGTTCTATACTACAATGCGGACGAAGATACCGACTCGAGCTCGACCTCGGGACTCTGAAATATTAACTGTTTGAATGGACGATCAGTTGGATCACCACAAATTACGAACTAAAAAAAAACATGTTATAATATATCACCACTGCATAGAATATTTTGTCACATATATTTTACTTTTATTTTTAGAATCTATTAAATTTAGAATTACAATTATTATTTTGAATAAAAGTAAAATGCATGAGTTATACAGGTGTAACAGACCTAGTCCACATTATTTTGTGGGTGAACACTTGACTAAATTACGAGTCAAAAATGTTCAAAGAATATGTGCCTAATCTTAATCATCCCGGAGATATATTTATTTTAAAAAAATCAATTAATTAAAATATTTTATTGATTCAAAATTGAATACAAAAAAATAAGAATACAAAAGAATTTCGAGCAGCCAGACTATTTTTTGTGAGATTTATAAATATTTATTTTGCCGCATGTAGACTTAACCTTAACAACAAATTTAAAATAATTATATTTTCCATAAAATTATTATTATCCACCCATAAAATATTGTGGACTACGTCTGTTACACCTGTATATGTAATATATATTAAACAACAATATGCACCAATAGAGTTATGCATCCCCAATAAAAGGAGGATCTTGAATTATGGGGGTGGTTATCGATATTTACATTAAAACATGATCAAAATCTACAGTAATACAATGTGAAATTTCTATCTCATTGGTATCTACAAATATACTAAATTCCCGTAACAACATCTATATACGTGAATACGCTATGAATTCAAGAACCCATCATCATCTTTATTGCCTCATCAGAATTTGCATTATCGCAAAACAGTCTTTATTGCCAGTAAAAAAAAACAGCAAAGTAGCATTTTTATCAAATATAATGTCGTTTGTCTTATACGCAGATTATTTACGAAATGTAGCAAAATATTATTTATTTTATTTTCAAATCTTCCAACTGGCAAGTATTTGAATATCTGTCATCCATTAGAAAACAATCAGGTTCTGTCGGCATTGGTCGACATTTATCTACGACACAAACCGTTTGAATTTATATAAAAGTAAGCTAATAATAATAATTGTTGCTAGGACGAGACCCGGAAATATAATCTGTGACCAGGTGTCACGTGTGATATCAATGAAATTATTTTAAGTATACGTCTGATTGGGTTTTAGTTTGCGTTAAATTAGTTTTTTTTTTAAATATAAGAGTAATGGAGCATTTGAGATGTTTAAACAATAGTGGGTTTTCAGAATTTTCTAATCATTTGATAGAAAATGCTCATGGTTTTGATAAAAAATTGGTTTTGTTAATTTTGCATATAAACGGTGTTGGTCACAAATGAAATAATTTGGAATCGTTGAAGATAAATAAAGCGTGTAAAACTAATCAAAAAATTATAAACAACCAACTAAATTGAACTACGAGTCCCATTCTAATTTTTTTTCCTTAAAATTATTCGAGTAAATTTGTATTAAGTAACAATATGAGTTAGGTACTAAATTAATTTTTTAAATAATTGTTGTTTTTTTTAAAATAGATTCTGGTAAAGAAACAATAATATATGTTTTTATTTAGTATTAACATCTTGAAGAAGAAAATGGTATTTTTCGAAACCGGTAGATGTATTTAAACTCAATATGTGGTTAATAAAACAAAGTTAACAAATAAACATATGAATTTTAACCACAAAGTTAATTTTGCTAATTTCAAAAGTAGTAAAAATATGTTTTATGGAAATACTGGCCGAATATTTAAGACGTTTCAAACGTTGACCACCAAATTAATAGACATGAATTAACGCTAATTTCTTGTTTCAATATTTACACATTGGTGTCACATAAGTGATGATTTTTGTATCACTCACGCAATCAAATAGCTCCGCGACTTTAAAAAAAAAATGACTCGATTGGAACGAAAATTTAAACGCTGACAATATAATATGCATTAATGTAAAAAATACGTTTTGTTTACACAAATACATTTACTGTTGCATAAATGTATCACTATCGGATTTATGTATCCACCAAGAATGTGTGTAGAGTGCCCCTCGTCCCGTAACTAATGTTCCAAACCCCTCTCCTGTATGTACACTTTATTTTATGTGACACCAAAATTTTTTTACGTTTTATTTTTAATGCAGCTTTACTCGTGGAGCCACAGGATACAACGATAAAACATGTTTATTGTTAAAATGAACAAAAACCAGAAACAATTTTTTTATGACATAAAATATATGACAGGTATAGTTAAATTGTTACAAGATCGGTTTTAAATGTTGTAATATGCAAAAAATATATACACCAAATATATGAAGTTTTCGTAATCGTGAAAAAATTAAATTAAATGTTTCGGTCATTTATCCTCATTGCAAGACCCTGCCTTGGCTGGAATTCTTGTCGGATAAGCGGGAACGGAACTCGCACCTGGGCCGAGTGTTTACCGCACAGGTGAGTCGGGTGCAGGTGGGGCGAAGGGTTGCTCCTACAGCCCGTGACCCGCACCGAGTTTCAATCTAAATCTTTTCCCATTTCCGTGGATCTTAAGTTACTAGGGCGCAATTGCAATCTTAAATAAAATTACTATAATAAATACTCGGACAGATCTGGGATTGAGAAATTTTGAAAATCAAAATACAGATGTATCCCCGATAGGCCGATGTTAATTTAGATTCTTCTGATTTATAAAAATTACACTTTTGTGTAATCCGATATGAGACGCCAGAATTAATTTTTATTAAATTTTGCTAACATTAATACACCTTATATGTTTTAAGGAGAACACATTCTTATTGTGATGTTGCAATTTTACGGAACATAGGTCTGTGATATTTTTAATACAAATTAAATATATTAATTACAAAGATATACATTTAAAATCAATTTATAGAAAAAATGTTGTTGTTGCTACCGAGATTCGAACCTGGATCTTTTTCAATTCTGGGAACGTGCATTAACCGATTATGTTACAGTACACAGTACTTTGATGATAAACTTTCGAACCTATATGTTACACTTTTCAAATGAATACATCTATCGTTCCATTGTTTGAAAGTCATCTACTTTATTTTTACGGAATCTCAAATATCTTTGAGTTATCCGATAGGTTCAAAAATTTGTCATCAAAGTACTGTATGCTGTAGCATAATCGGTTAATACACATTACTCGGATTGATGAGAGGTAGCAACAACAACAGTTTTTCGATAAATGGATTTTATATGTATATTTTTGTAAGTAGAAGATTTTATTTTGTTATTTCGTTGTCAATGTTATCTTTAATGCGTTTTTTTTTTACATAGACCACATTTTATCAAATGTGTCAAAAAAAGTGTTAAATATAGATTGTTAAAAATGTTATAGAACGTTAGAAAATTTATGAAACTTTTTATAAGAGTGTGGGTTGTTTTACGTTTTATATTTTACGGCCATAATATATAAGAACATTGACGCGGTTGTTTAGTATTTTCGCAGTTACAATCTAAAATAGAACTGTACAAATATATCGCTAGGAATTTCGGAACATTTTTTAGGAGACATTATTTTCTTAATGTCATAGTATTGTTGTGAATTAGCAATTTCACTTCGGTTCTGTCGTATTTTTAACACAAATTAAAAATAATCAATTAGAAAGATATAAGTATAGAAAAAAAAATATTTCGTAAATGTTTGAGGAAAAAATATTTCCCGATAGCAATCAAACATTGTTTCCATAGAGAAATTATTATTTTAGATTGTTAACTTTGTTTTGTTAACCACTTGATGAATTAAATACGTCTACCGGTTTCGAAAAATATCATTGCCTAATCAATAACATGTAGATGTGTTTGATTCATTAAGTGAAAGTTAATAAAACAAAGTTAACAATCTAAAATAATGAATTTTAACCACTTACTTACTTACTTACCATCACGCAGTTTCCACGCGGGGGTAGGCAGAGAGGATAGAGCGCCACACTCTTCTGTCCCGACACACAATTCTCGCCTCATCTACATTCATTATAAAAAATCAATAATTCAAATTTTCAAAATTAAAAATCGATTAAATTTTAGAAGCGAGTTCCGATCTACAAGATATAGAGATCAAATTGATATCCCAAAACTAAAATATACTCAAAATCAATATATTTAGAATAGATAAATAGAAAAATTACGGACTATCATAAATTTGTAACTGAAGTAAAAAAAATATGTACACAGACAAACTGAAACATAAATTAACTCATATATACTCCTTCTCTATACACGAGTCTTACTCTCATAGAGAAAAAACGAATGTTAAAAAATATATATATTATATATATATCCACTGATTATTCAAATTGTATTATATTTTTAATATTAATAAAAAAAAATAAAAAAATACATCTTCTCATGCAAGCTCGCCGACTGTTGAGGCTTCAACAAAACCATCCTCCATTAACTGGTTTACCTGGTCGTGCCAAGTCCGCAGACGTCCTCTATTTCTGGTGCTATCAACACTTGCGTCATATATCTTTCTTACCATTCTCTCCTCATTCATCCGTTCCATATGACCAAAACCACCTAAGTGATCCTTTCTTCATCTTACTCACTATATTAAAATCAGCTTTACATTATTTCCTTAATTCTTCATTATTTACTGTCATAAATAGATTTGCCACATATACGCCTAAGTGATCTCATTTCCACTGCATTCAATTTACTTCCATATATCAGTGTCGGTACCAGGATTCCATTGTGCACCGCTAGTCTTGCCTCGGTTGACGAATTCCCGTTCAATGCGCCGTTCACTTTATTTCCTGCAGTCACCCTCCTTTCGATATCATTCTCGGCCTTTCCATTTCTATAGAACATACTTCCCAAATACACAAACTCATCTACTTGTTCCAAACATTCATCACCACTTACAAGTATTTAGCACGGTGTCTTGCTTTTCTTCTTCTCGAACACCACCACTCTCGACTTGTTAACATTCATCATGAAGTCGCCAACATTTTAACCACAAAGTTGATATATTATTCGCTGGTGTAACCATTAACAACTATCTTATATAATGTAAAAAAATATTGTCCTTTCTATGCGGGCAGGAGATGTAAGGCGTTTTTGTATATTGAGAAATTGATACAAAATATATATTTTTATTTATTATCTTTATTTTATTAACCACTAAAATGAGTTTAAATACATCTACCGGTTTCGAAAAATACCATTATTGTTTCTTTACCAGAATCTATTAAAAAAAAAACAACAATTATTTAAATAATTAATTTAGTACCTAACTCAAATTGTTACTTTATACAAATTTACTCGAATAATTTTTAGGAAAAAAAATTAGAATGGGACTCGTAGTTCAATTTAGTTGGTTGTTTATAATTTTTTGATTAGTTTTACACGCTTTATTTATCTCCAACGATTCCAAATTATTTCATTTGTGACCAACACCGTTTATATGCAAAATTAACAATCCCAATTTTTTATCAATACCATGAGCATTTTCTATCAAATGATTAGAAAATTCTGAAAACCCACTATTGTTCAAACATCTCAAATGCTCCCTTACTCTGCATGCATCATATCTTGGTATTCTGTCAAAGAAATAATATATGTTTTAGTTAGTTATGACATCCTGAAGAAGAAAATGGTATTTTTCGAAACCGGTAGATGTATTTAAACTCATTTTAGTGGTTAATAAAATAAAGATAATAAATAAAAATATGAATCTTAACCACAAAGATAACATTGCTGATTTTAAAAGGATATAAAATATGTTTAAACTTCGAAACTTATGGTTAGAAATTTTTATAGGCAGGCTCTTTTGTGCTTATTAAATTAACCAAAGTTTTGATGCGTTTAAATTTTGGTCAAGGCAGACTGAAATCCTGACGAATGTCGAGTGATCTAACGAGTGAATAATGTTGATTACACAGCACTTGAACAACCGAGTAATTGAAGTGGTCTCACACTTTAAGGACTTAGATTGGATACTCTCCATAATTGAAGCCAGCTACATGACATGTTTTATTGCACCCATGCTAAAGTCAACGGCCTGTACCGCATATTGTTTCATCTTGTAATTATTTATGTTTCGTTTTTTTTTCTTTGCATTTTTTACGACGTATCATCAGTGGCGTGCAGTAGGCACAGGCATAGGTTACGCTGTTACCGATACAATACGTATACTAGGTATCAAAAAAAATGTTAGATTTTTTTTTATTAGGAGAACATATTATTATTGTGAAATTGTAATTATTCAGAACATAGTAGGTCTGTGATATTTTAAATATTAATTAAATATATTAATTAAAATGATATACATATGAAATCAATTTTATCGAAAAATATTGTTGTTGCGCTACCGGGCATAGGGCTAGTGCTGTAGCATAGTTGAATAATGCACCTTCCCCGGTTTGGAAAGAGATCCAAGTTCGAATCCCAGTGGCGCAATAACAATATTTTTCGATAAAATTGATTTCATATGTATATCTTTCTAATTAATATATTTAATTCATATTTTGATTTTTTTTAAAATATCCAAAACAATTTTATCAATTTTAATTTAGAAATAAAGCTCATCATATTTAGCTAACAAATTCACACATTCGATGAAATTACCACGATTTGCAGGTTCAACAGATTCATTATGCCCTCGAAAGGGTAATTTCTGAATTGAAAGAAATCATTTTATATCAATTAGACGTTGAAAAATATGACGAATAATTATATTTCTAATTTCTTTAGATAAGGACATTTATATACGCTGATTGGGTCCAAAATTATACAACATAATAGCTGACTGATTATAACTTTAAGTTTGCTCGTGAATATTATGTATTAATATTTTAACTGTAGAAATATTGTTCAAGTCATCATATCTAGATTTACAAATATTACTCTTATTTAAAAATAATAAATTTGTCGCGGTCATAACAAAAACTAGTTTATTAAAACATAAACAGATTGCATTTATACTATTCATTGAAATATACATATGTCTGTACGTACTGATATATTAACTAAAAGTAATAATCGACTTAAATATGTATTACATTCTTTCACGCTTTACAGATGATTGACAGTATGACAAGATGAAGTAAATTGGCCGTTGGAATACACTGTAGAAAAGAGTTTAGTTAGCGAAGCAAATATGTAAAAGTACAATGACACGGAGTTTTCAGTGTGGATTAACCACTTTCGAATTAAGCACAAATTGTTTGAAAAATGCAGACACTTGGCAGCCTTAGAATGTCTAATTGGTTGAGTAAGAAAATATGTAAATTAGTAGGTTTAATTTTTTCATTTCATGCTAATCCGGGTAATAACGGCTAGAATTTTATGGGGTCTTTTCATAGAATAAGGATTATTTAATTTATTTATATTTCCCATAATCTTAAGTAATGCACAGGTTTTTTACTTGTATGCAGTGCACACGCCTCTGCCTATCACGAATAATTTATTTTTCTATTCTCCATACATGACATGCGTCCCGCGGGTATGACGGTACCGCTGAAATATGGAACGAGTATCGTGCATGGTTAGTATAATATAAAATGTATATATGATATTTATTCTTCTATAAATTTTTAATTGACAAATTAATAGAAATTTGTAATGAAACGCGTACCATATCCACACTTTTCGGACTGACATTACAACTATTAATTAAATGTAAAAAATAAAAATTGTTGGTATCTATATATTTGAAATAAACGGATACATATTTATTTATTTCCATACGTGTGTGTACGTATAATTACAATCCACAAATAATTGCAGATACAATTATATATATATATATATATATATACATTTTTTAATATTTTTTTAATCACATGCTGAACTAGGTGAACACCTGTATCACTATAGATTTTTCATACATTCATTGTACGAATAAAGCAAGATGGATATTATTTAAAAATATTTAATCGTTATTTATGAAATTACGATAAGTTTGTTTTAAGCATGCGTTCGTATATTGTCAAGATATGGTATTATGTCGTTATGGACTTCATATTAATTTCACTTCTTCTTTCTGAGCCATTGCACAAAAAGCGTGTAAGGAAGCTGGCGGTGTCGTTGGTCGAATTTAGTTTACATTTTTGGTACAATCAATTAATCTCGATATCAATCTGCATTATTATTTAAACTTGAGCATAATTTATTTCAATTCAATAGCATTCATTAATGTTACATAAAAAAAAAAAAAAATATCACAAGATTGGGTTCAGCAATTCGGCGGCTCCGTATCATCATGAGGATAATTTTTTACAGAAAAATTTAACAAAGAACTGACTAACTTATCATCACGTTGTTTTTCCGCGGAGGTAGGCAGAGAGGATAGAGCGTCACACTCATCTATCCCGACATACAATTCTCGCCTCATCCACATTCATACATTTTTTCATACAAGCTCGCCGATTATTGAGGCTTCTAACAGTATCTGGTTTATATGGTTTACCCATTCTCCAGTATCTGGTTTACCCGGTAGTGCTAAGTCTTCCGCGGACGTCCTCAACTTCTGGTGCCATCAACACTTACATATTGTTACATGTCTCTGCTCATTCATCCGTTCCATATGACCAAACCGCCTAAGTGATCCTTTCTTAATCTTACTCATTACACTGAGATCAGCATTACACTATTTACTTATTTCTTCATTATACAACAGCGACATAATTCTAGCAAAACATAATTAACCTTCTAAATGCTACGAGCGCGTTAACACGCCAAACTTTGCATATCACGCTAAGCTATACGCGGATCTTACACTATGGTCCCTTGCAGAGATTAGTCATATTTTATTGACGACAGTTCCCAGCTTTAGATGGATGCTGCAAGTCATGACCTTTAAAATCTACCCTTACCCTATGTGGTGTTTACCATTTTAAATACGATTGGCAGTTAAAAGGTTAAATTGAATGACAAAGAATATTGTTAGTAAACGTTTATACCACTTATTATAGTGATCAACTATAATATACCGTTTTTTTTCATTTCAATCAAAATCAACTTGGGTGTTTTTGACAGAAATTTTCAAAAACTTACTGTCTTATGTGGATTTTTTGTCCAAAAATAAAACGTTATTTGTCGGTATATACAATAGATACACGTCTCCTAAAATTAATGTTACATTTTTCTACTCCCCTACTTCGCTCCCACCACATTTAGGTCAGTCGCCATTAGGTGAGCCCAGTGGTAGCTCATATTTTGTCCGAGTGTACTCCGCCAAAGTACACATTCGTTTTCATTGTGATTCATCTCTTGTTAACCTTATTCTTAATTGTATTGTTGTGAACTACAACTCTTAAAGGACCAGGGCTGAGATCTTCTGACATCCTCGTGGAAGCTGACCGGTCCTTCAGATTTGCTACTACTTATCGTGTCTATCCCATTTTACAAAATCCTTCCCACTCCACTTAGTATCTTTCTAAAATGATATCAATATTATTTGCGCATGAATTCACTTTAAACTACCCATTTAAATTGGATTGATTATTCCAATCATTTTGAGTGACGTCACACTTGAGTTAAGTCACATTTTGCGCCCACAACATTTCTCGTAATGGTCACACAAAATATGCATGAGAAATGTTTGTTTTCCTCCCCATTATGTCACGCCGAGCGAATATTGACCCGCTTACTGTCATCCCGAGCAGGAGCGGATTTGGACCGCATTTCTGATTTTATTTCGGCCTTTCAAATAACGAGGATTACCGAGTACGAAGGCGTATAATTTTATTTATTACCATCCATATCGAATAGGGTCGAATAGCTCGTGTGGGTAAATATTTTAGCCAAATGGTTATTTTTATAGTAATAGTACGAAAATAATAAACAAAGTTAGAAACAAAACAACTTATACACATACTAAATAATACACTGACAAGACAATTGAACAATGACTTGTTTTAAAAAAAATAAGCGACCGACATTCCAAAACGTACATACACAAATAAACTGTACAACTTATTTTGTATCTTTAACTGCCATTATATAATGTACATGCTATTTTTTTTATCTAATCTAATGTATTATATTTTTAATTTTTTTTAAATAAACGAATACACTCTTGTCATGTATCGGCTTGCAACAGCACGGGATAGTATTTACACGAAGTAAGGCACATAGCTCGTAAGACAGAATGTAAGCATTGTGACATTATAAATTAGGGTCACGTTCGAAATTGCCCCGTCTCTTGTTTTATTACTAAGCACCTCGAAATTACAAATAATTGCCCTTACGTTGGTATCGCAATCCATTTTCAAGGTTATAAAAATGGTCACCGTCTATGGTTTTTTTTCAAATCATCGAGCAGAGCTGTCATATTATTGCGGTTCAATTGCCGCGACTAACGTTTCTAACATGTAACTGTGTACTATCCAGTATAACGAAAGAGTAAATATTTTATGTTATTAAATCTCTAGTGCATAATTTACTATAATTTGTTAATCTAATCGCATGGTTAACAATCTTTACAGGAAACGAGGTGTTTTCCTTTGGTTTCTCTCTTGGGTTTATCTCTTTCGTTTCTTCGCCTCACTGTAGGCTACATTTTTAATGTGATGTGATCATCTACAATTCCGTTTACGGATCCTATCCGATTGCTAAGAATCATCTTCGATGATAGGCTAAGGAGATGGGATGCTCGGATCGCAAGGACCGGAGGGATGCCATCTAGTGGAACATCTGTGTTGGTATAGCATAATCGGATAATGCACGTTCCTCGGATTGGAAGAGATCCAGATTCGAATCCCGGTAGCAACAACAATGTTTTTCGATAAAAATGATTTTATATGTATATCTTTCTAATTAATACATTTATTTAGTATTTAAAATATAACAGACCTATGCTCTGAATAATTACAACTTCACAATAAGAATGTGTGCTTCTTATAATAACTTACTAACTTACTTACCATCGTGTGTTCGAATAGAGCGCCACACTCTTCTGTCCTGACACACGATTCTCGCTACATTCACATCCATACATCTTCTCGTTCAAGGTCGCCGATAATTGAGGCATCTAACTGGACCATTCTCCAGGATCTGGATCACATGGTCGAGCAAAGTATTTCGCGGACGTCCTCCGCATCTGGTGCCATCGAAAGCCGTAAAGGAACGCATTCGGAAAAATTACTGTGGTAGTTAATTTGAATTCCACAGATTGTAGAAATAAATGTTGTAGAAAAATTTGTATTACTTTCAGCAGTATTTATTGGAGACGTTTCGATGTGCCTAGCTGAAGAGTAGTGACATTCTGGAATCTGTAGGGAGAGAATTTGTTCGGCATAGAAGTCGCTAGAAGAATCGAGATATCGCTACGGCGAATATGTATAATTTTGATAGTTTGAATTTTGTAAATGTTGGAGATGAAATATTCGCAAATAGAATATAATAAAGGCACTGGTATTGTAAGTCTTAAACGACATCTACCTTAAACAATCCAGTACTGTCATTGCATCAGTAGCGTAACAACGTGCATTGGGACCCAGGTTAGATAGGGTCCGAAAAGGCCCGCACCTTTCACGTGAATCGATACATTTTTCAACGCTAATATTGACAAATAATTTTTAAAATTACATAAATCAAAAATAAAAAAGTAAAACAAAGATTTCTTTCAGTTCAAAACACATTTCTGTTTTTTTTTTTTCTTTCAAGAAAGTGAATATTATAGGAGACAAGGGATACTTAGTGGATTGAAACTGCATAGTAATTAATATTGTATATTAAATTCATTAATTATACAGAAACGGAGGCTTTTTTATAATTTACATTGGGGTCCAACTTGATAGTTACGCCACTGCTTTACATTCTTTTTCTATTAATATATTTATTTTAAATCTATGCTGTAATATAAACAGTATCAGCTTTTATCTTTTTACTATAACTTATCTTGCACATGCTTAATTAATTTAATTTAAAATTTATGTAATTTTTTCCCCTTTTTTGTATCATCTGGCGTTGTACATGAATGTACGACATTGATTTCCGAGATTTAGCTTTCTTCCTGAATGGCGGTCTCGTTCTATCTCTTCCTCTTGAATGATGTTCGTACTCATGTTGATTTGCCTCAATTTTTCTTATACATTTTGCCTTTATTTAGAGAGAATTTTAAAAATAAATACCACAACCACATAACACTCAGAAAAAAAAAGTTAAACTCGGATCAATGCAATGCTGAAAGATCTGAATATGATGACCTTTAAGCAGAAAATATATTTTAATACAATGATATTTATTTACAAAACTATCAATAAGAAAATATCAGCGGAATTCACACGAAAAATTGATGCAAATCAACATGAGCACGAGCATCGTACAAGGGGAAGGGATAGACTGAGACTGCCATTCAGGAAGAAGGAAAAATCGATGATGTACAGTGCGATAAAACTTTTTAATGAAATGCTGGAAAACATAAGAAAGGAAGAGAAATTGAATAGATTTAAAATGAAACTGACTAAATATATAAAAGATAAGTTTTATTAGAACACATTTTTATTGTGAAGTTGTAATTATTCAGAACATAGGTCTGTGATGTTTTAAATATATTAATTAGAAAGATATACACATAAAATCAATTTTTTCGAAAAATATTGTTGTTGCGCCACCGGGATTCGAACCTGGATCTCTTTCCTAACCGGGGAAGGTGCATTATCCAACTATGCTACAGCGACAATATTTTTAGCGACAATTTTCATTGAAAATTGATTTTATGTGTATATATTTCTAATTAATATATTTAAGATAAGTTTTAGTAAAAAAATATACTTTAATCTTGTATGTATTAGAGCATATATAAGGAGTGCTTATGTGTGCACTATGTTAAGAATTAAATAAATAAATAATTTATTTTTTTATTCTATTCGTTTAATTTACTTGAGACGCGTTTCGCCTTTCAAGAGTATTATCAATCTAACAATTTAACTCAACAACTTGTTTTTATAACTTTAATGGAGTACAGCTATACAATTTACTTTATATGAGCTAAAAAGAGACAACATTATTCATTGGCATTCTGAGGATTTCCATACATTTTGAATGCTTCTAACCATTCAGTTCCGACGCTTACGGTATTTTAATAGGTAATTTGTAGAAAAGGACAGCTATATACTTTTACAATCTAAAATGACAATACGGCAAAAGATACATTTTTGGTGTTATGGAATTTACATAATCTTTGCACGATTCTAGGAAATAGTTATTTTCAACACAGACGATATTTTTAAAATTAATACAGCGGTTATCTAATTATTTCTATTTGTATTTTACAAAAAAACTACAAAGTCCATTATTGTCTGTCAAGCATAGAAAAATTTGAAAGGATACTGACACATTACATTGAAATTTCAATTTCTTTTGAAATATGCCAATTGGGTGGATATGTGATTTTTTGTTCTGGAGTTAGATACATTTTTCAAATAGAAAACAAACAAATAAGTCCATCCAATTACATTATTGTATTTTTGCTTATAGGTATATAATATTTAATTTTTTTTTTTTTTCACAGGAATTATTCTATGTACGTGTTTTGCGCTTGTCGTGGGATGTGTTTTAAATACTAGTAACATAATAAATTTGGGTCTTGTCTTGATGTATAGTTCTGTTGGTGCGGCGATTAAAATCCACCAACATAGTCGCCGTTACTAGGTAACCGACGACACTGGCGACATCTTCACCCAGGGACCAAGCCTCCGGCGAGAGAAGCCGCGTTCAGTCTGGCCCAATCGCTCGCCCCGACGACAGTATTTCCGCCAACCCGCTTCGCTATCTTCTGCACACAATAAATGACCACGACCAACCATCCTAAAGTTCTAAATATTGAATTATACAAACAAATTCACAGGGGAATGAATAATTAATATAAAAATAATTTTTCATCGTACCTTAAAAAACAGTTGAGTGGGTTTGTGTATAATTTTTTTATGGGTACATAAAATTTTTAATACACACAGTCGGATTTGTCTTATGTGAAAATATTCTCCGATCTGAATACGACCGGAAGCATGCTCCGCTTCCGCGAGATTAATGGCGGCCATTTCTGATTTATTGCGCTGTAAAAACAATTTTTCCCGCCATATTTTCTAATGCTAAACGCCGCTCCGGGTGGAGAGGGGGAGTGGAGGCGGGTAGAGGAATTACGCTTAATCACAATAGGTCTGACGAGATTTCTCAAGTATGTTAATAAATTTACATTAAAAATTGTATTTATATTTAACTTCGTTTAACGCACTGTGTTGTTGTTACGTGAACCGGTTTCGATACTAACGCATTTTCGTCAGGATTGGCAACTAGAACTGAACTATTCCGTAAAATTTTAACGACATTCATTACGGGATGTAGGCGGAGTCTTGGTAAGAGCGGAAATGTGATTGACGGAGGGGCATTGAATATATTAAATAGTATGTTGTTTGTAAGGTTTAATTGGTTATGAATTATATTGGAGTGTTGAGTGATTCTAGACTTTATAAATCACCCAATCTAAGGCCTTTATTATTAATGTGTAAAATTTCAATGCCGTTTTATTTAACGAAATTGTGGCCTGTCTCTAAAAGGTGGTTGGAAAATTCTGGGAAGATATTAACACAGCGGTTTAAACAAAGTTAAATATAAATACAAGTTTTAATTATGTCTAACCACAAAGTTAACGCTACAAACATCAACAAAATTTACATTGATTTGAAATAAAGAATAAAAGTAACATTTAATATAGGATATATTTTAGGGGGAAAATATGCAGAAAATATGTGTTGTGTAAATTTATGTTTGTATGGGCGTGTATTGTGGCGTCGGTACTGGGCGTGTATTTAAAGCTATTAGGAGCTCTGGTTTTATGCACCGGTAAATGTGAGGTGCGTTCAGGGGATGATGACTATGGCGGCGATGAATTTCCACATATTTGTGGAAAAATTCCAAATATATAGTAGATATATGGACACGAAAGGCAAGAGAGAAAGCAATGATTGATTGATGCCTTTGAGATGTGGTGCCATGGACGGCGAGAAGCACGAATGTCTCCATTTTACAAGAGCAGTATATCAATAATAAACTCTCATTCATTTGTCTAGAAAGAATTGTCGCTCCCCTTGCAGCCTCGTAGCTCCTAAGCACTGCTGGCCGGCCTCCGAAACTTTATCACAACCAAAAACCGAAAAATAATAGACTAAATGTTTTTATATCACCGCCGTAAAATATGTCCGTCCGAACCGAAAATCGTATCTCAACAGAAGCAGTTTCACTTTGTTTCTGTTTTTAAATTTACACAAATAGAATGCACGTATTCAAAATGTATACCAGGCCTACCTATCGAAGTATAAAAACGCGTAAACACCACGTGGCTCCAAAATATTTTTGAAATCAAAAAGATTTCGGAGGTGTCGAGCATCGATCCCTATCACATGCTAAGCGAGTGCTCAACCATTTAGCTATTTCCCCATTTGACTCTTGTGTCAAATTGTCATAAAAGTATTTAATGCTATTTTTTCAAATTTTATTTCAATACAGTTACACCTGGTGACACTCATAGCCAACTAGTATTAATAAAAAGCTTAAACTGCTATTTTCTCATCTTATTCGTGTTTCTCGGAGATTTCATTTATAACTGAATTAACGTTTTTTTTTTTGTAAATTCAGGAATGGTGTTATATATATATACTTGTCTGAAACGTGTAACGCTTTTTGTTTAAATTGTCCAATTCGGGAACCCTTTCTCACAACGACTGAGTCAATAAAGTTTGCAGAACACATTAGTTTGGAGAAAATGAGTTTAGTTCAATGACGCGAACGGTTGCGTGTGTTGTATGGCTGCTCCTAACGAATTTGTAAATGTTTGAAAAATATCACATTTATACTAAGTCTTTTTTTATTGATTCTAGGAATAAATAAACTTCATCGAAATTCACCAACAATTCGTAGAATTTGTGCTTTCATAACGCGTTAATTTGTACTCAGTATTTTGATTTATTATTTTTTGAAGGCATATTTATACTATTATGTTGCGTATAAGCAGAGATGCCGGAAGAATTCAGATACGGAAGGAATTTGTCACTCATCACAATTCAGATTCTGCTGGCACATCTAAAATGTGAACTGTATGTTTAATTCACTATTCTGTCTTAGGTTCATTTGGACGACGACGACGTGTTCCGATACTGTATAGACGCGGAGTCTAAAATGTATAATAATGTATTATGTAATTTCGATTCACGTATAACCGCACTCGTTCAAGGCCGTGAATCGACTGATCGGCGGCGTGCCGGGAGGGGAAAAGAATGGGGGGAAGGCACAGTGCATTATTTTCGTTCAAAATAAATATGTATTTGCACAAATACTATTTATTATATTATATTTATACTAAAATAAAATATTAGTATTCTAATATTAATTATGTATAAATAATAAAGTAAATAAAAATACAACTTAGAAAATAATTAACTAGTATCTGGTTAAGCTGATCGAGCCAAGCATTTCGCGGTCGCTCTCGATTTTTAAACTAAACTAAACGCTTGTACTATGAATATAAGACTTACTTGCTGGTATCCTGAAATGAGGCGCGAACCCATTTTGTTTTACCCGTGATGCTCTATGGAGAGGTATTAATAATACGTATGAAAAAAACTGTCAAACGAAGGTTAGCTGCATACATCAGACGCATTATTTGCAATGAGACATACGACCTCTTATAACTCATCATTCATGGGAGGATAGAAGGCAGTAGGGCTGATAGTGTAGGTAGACTAAGGTTATCTTGGCTGCATTACCTCGAAATATGCTCGAAGTCAAAATGCCGGAGATTTTATATATCTCGCACAATATAAATCAGATTGGTCGCCAAAATTTACTAGAAAATGGTACATAAAGAAAACTAATGTTATTGAGGAGAACACATTCTTATTATACAGTTGTAATTCAGAACATAGTAACATAAAATCAAAGTAGATGGCTTTCAAATAATGGAACGATAGATGTATAGATTTGTCGTCAAAAATACTACCGCTCTAGTATAGTTAGTAATGCAAGGTGCGGATTGGAAAAGAGATCCAAGTTCGAATCCCGGTAGCGCAACAAAAATATTTTTTGATAAAATTAATTTTATATGTATATATTTCTAATATACATATAAAATTATCCACGTTAAAATGTTGTTAATTTTTACTATTTATCTATAGACCACCACATGACATATCAACAAAACTGCGCTGCAATGTAGTCAAAACATTGCACCCCAAAATGCAAATATTACAATATACAATACTGGATAGAAACATTTTAAAAGCTGTATGAAGTTTAAATTATTCAAATTGTTAAAAATTCTCAACTGAACTGCGCTACGCCAACCGCGATAAAATACCAATACCTAACTTCATCATTGTAATGTATCTGCGAAATATACTCGGGTAACCGAAGGATTCCAACATTTGTTAAAAAATTTCGATATACTAAAAAAAAAAGGTAAAAGTGACGCTTGAAGTTGTGAGGTTCGAGTGTTAGTATGTGTGTGTGTGTGTCCGCGGGAGTGCGACATAGGAAGTGATAGGTGTGTGTGTGTGTGTGTGCGTGTACAGAGAATGTCAAATAAATTGAATTTGACCGCGGCACACCTGTATCCGGCTCACGGCACACCAGTGTGCCACGGCACACCGGTTGCGGAGCACTGATATAAGTGAACGCGAATTAAGTAACTTGTACTTTATATTATATTGTATTTGAGTATTCAATAACCTGCTGATTGTCACGTGACAAAATAATTTGATTGCCGATCCACAACTTCGAATACAAGGAGATGCCACTAGCAGCCAGTATCACAACCGGTGCTGAAGGTTATTTCATAATTACTTATTTGCACCTAGGGCAAATGTCACATAAGTGATTGCATTTTTTATTACTGTTAACTTATGTGTTGACGGAATATTAACATTTTTGCAAAAATTACTTAATTTTTTAAATACAATTTTATGAAGTACATTATTATTGTTTTTCTTCTTTTAGTACTTGTCCAGTAATCGGACGTTTCTGATCATTATTTTATTTGAATCAGGTCGAAATGGTTGGACTGTGAACTTCAGAACTATTTTATTAGATTTTTCAGCCAGGATATTCTTCGTCTTCCAGGGCCACCTTGAATTATGAGGTGCATAATATGATATTTCTCTGGATGTTCCATGATATTGCTAAAATATTACAATTTCAGTGTTTTTTGTTTTAAGGATTTCTTTTACATTTCGCATCCGAATAATTTATTTTTATAAATTCTGTTCATGTTCTTAATATATGTTCGTATTATACATTATAATCATTCTTATAAATATACAAAAAAGGCGAATAAGCTTCATAATGTAAGAGATGTTCACTGTCTCCTTAACTAGACCGAAGTCTGTACTAAAGGAGACAGGTTCATCTGTTGTCTATCGTACAAATATGAAAACCATTATTATTATTATTAATATATATATATATATCTATTTTTTATCTGAACCAAAAATATTAAGAATGAGGTAAACAGGGTTTTAAAAGAATTTTAATAACATGATAAATAAGTAAAATAGTCTCGCTATCCCATGATTGAAACACAATGCAAAACAGAAAAATGAATATAAAGAAATGACGTTCTGTTCATGTGATCATTTCCATGAATCTTTGCTCAGCTTCCTTTCTGCCAACATCCAATAACCAGCTCTTGAGATTACAATTACGAACAGCCGCCATTTTAAAACAAGACAGCGGATCAGGCTGTATTGCGTGCTAAGTCGAAAATCTATCAAGTTAGTTATTTAGAAAAGTACGAGTATGTTTAAAATCTGATAAGAATTATAGTTGTTATTGTGTTCACAAAATATAATGTACGTTGAGCATCATACGATGAGACGCGAAATGAAGTGTGCATATAAAATAACAAAATATTATAGAATACGCCAATAATCTAGTGGTATCTGATTGTAAAGAAGATGCCGACAGGCCGCCCCCGCTGAACTGATAAAATAAAATCTGAGATAATTGGGAGTCTCTTGGGGAGGCCTTCAACCGGAAGTAATTAGTAATGGGACGAATCTTGTTTTATATATGGAATTTATTCGGGTATGGGTGACTCGTTGGAGCTCCTTAGGTGGGCAGTTAGGCCGGCCTACGTGGTTGGGACTCCACCTACGCGCCTACCTCTCACTCTCCATACTCGTGTAAGTATGACTCAATCAATTTTGTGTCTCGTCCACTGTCTCTCTTTTGGGAGTGTTTTTTGATGAATGGATCCCTGAGTGTCTGCCTTGAACTAATGCATCTTAATTTTCCATATGTATGTAAAACTATGTTCTATGGATTTATGTTATATGATTTTTTATGAATAAGGAACGCTGGAGCCACATTGAAATTCTTATGTTTTTTCGTTTTGCATATACTTAAATATGTTATGGAATTAAAGTCGCGTATTTTTAAACCGGTCTCGGGAAAGGGTGGGTCCCCCACTCCAGCTGTCCTTTAAAAAAAAAGCAGTGGAAAGAAAACTTCTGATAATGATTTTGATGATGATATCCTGATGAGACCATCTGCAATATACCTAATTTTTTATTTAATTAGATCGACCATGAAGCTTTGCGCTAATTTACTAGATGGGAGACGCTCAGGGAGTTAGTTATTCATCCAGCAGTAAAATGAAATAGGCTGATATGATATCCTGATGCTTCCTTGTGACACCTTCCGCAATAGATAGTATTTCTATCGAAATCTATCAAAAAAGTAAATTTAATTAGATCGACATTATTCTGTGCCGCGCCATGTGTCTCCGCGCTGATGAACTCGTCTTGTGTCCTGATAAAAATTCATCTCACATGCACGGGAAGAATTGGAACGAGCATTAGAATTCTAAAGGCAGTTCGAGTCGACCAATTATATCACATCGCGCCGTCAACTGGATTACCTTCGTTTTGGTAACGCGCATAGACGTAATACGACATATTTTTAAATATATATATATAATTAATATAAATTGGGTGATTTATTATTACATTCTTTCATTTTGTAAATTTGGCCGCCCGCCATTAAATGTAGAGCGCACGAAATAATGCACTTTGAGAGGACCGTATCGCGATGCAAATTTTTCCACGTTTGAAATCGTGTTACGTGAATTTTTCGATTTTACATTTATTGCGCAGTTATTGGGAGCACAGAGCAATCATATACATTGGCGCAGCGGACGCCGAGCCTCGGGGCCGAAACACAAATAAACTGCCTCTGTAAATGTACAAAAAAATATTTTATATTGAGCTAGTTCAAGCTCGGCTTCTTTATTAGAGATTTTCGACACGAGATAATCTCAGACATGAATATTTGGCTTTTGAGATATAGAAAAATTGGCTTACATATCTTATAATTATCTTCACGTAAAACGTCAAATGGCAGTCCATTGTTTCGTTTAGTGATGGAATCGATATTTAAACAATTATGTAAACAAATATGAATTAAATATCACAGACCGTCTGTTCTCAATAATTACAACTTCACAATAAGAATGTGTTTTCCTAATAATTATATAAACTGTTACTCTGATTGTGGTTGCGTTTAATTGCAACGAATATTGGTTACAGATTAATCATAATTCTTTGAATAATAACTCGTACACTAAAAAGTAAACTTAAACAGTTAAATCTCATTTATCGTCACAATTAGAGTCACAAAACGGTGTGCCATCAATAATTCTGTTAATCATTTGGATGAATATGAATCTCCCAAGCAGGGAGATTTTCTTTTGAAAAGCGATCATTATGAAACAATAATATTCTAAATATGAATTAAATATATTAATTAGAAAGATATACATATAAAATCAATTTTATTGAATAATATTGTTGTTGCACCGGGATTAGAACCTGGATCTCTTTCCTAACCGGGGAAGGTGCATTATCCAAATATGTTACAGCGGCAGTATTTTTAGCGATAATTTTCGAACCCATGTGTTACCTTTTTTTGATATTAATACACTTAATCGTTCCATTATTTGAAAGAGCCATCTACCTTATTTTTACAGAATCTCAAATACCTTTGAGTAATCTGATAGCAGACGCCAGAATTATCAATTTATTTTTATTAAATTTTGGACACATTGATGCAACTTTATTATTAGGAGAACACATTCTTATTGTGAAGTTGTAATTATTCAGAACATAGGTCTGTGATATTTTAAATATGAATTAAATATATTAATTAGAAAGATATACATATAAAACCAATTTTATCGAAAAATATTCTTGTTGCGCCACCAGGGTTCGAACCTGGATCTCTTTCCTAACTGGGGAAGGTGCATTTTCATTATGATTGATTTTAATTAATATATTTAATTCACATTTAAAATATCACAGACCGTCTGTTCTGAATAATTACAACTTCACAATAAGAATGTGTTCTCCTAACAATAATAGTCGTTTTAAAAATATGATAATTTAAATAATTTCTCACCTACCTACAGTACAGCAGTATTACGGTGTTCCAAATTTCAAATTTCTGACAATATACTTGTTTCTTCAATATTAGCAAAATTACTTTGTGGATACATATTACATAGATAATAAGACAAAAAACTTTGTTTATATCAATATTTATTAATAAATCAACATGTTTCGATACCTATGGTATCTACGTCACAAAACAATGTATACTTACTAAAACTAAAAATACAAGCAATTTTAGTATAGATTTTTCAGGCGTTTTCTAGTATAATATGTTAAAAAAACATTAAACAGATGAATAATATTGCTTTAGAATAATTTAAAAAAAATTCAGACTCTCATAGTGACGACATATATGCTGTTTAATAAAAAAAGAAAAATGAATGATCAAATTTGGTCCATTGATGGCGATGGTGTAGTGGTACTCGAAGTGAGTCTACATACTAACATATATACAACTTTAAAAAAAATTATAAATGTGGAAATTGAGAGGTGAAAATTGGTGAATGTTATATATATAAAGTGATCACGTAAGCCCTGTAATTACCCTACACTTCCATATATTTTCCATTAAATATAATAAAAAAATAGCTTTGTCTCTATGAGATATTTGTTTAATAATGTGTTTTGTCTTATTATTTATAGACTTGTTTGTTTACGATTTTGGAAAATGTTGATCAAAATGGTTACATATACACATTTCAAAGGAAATTGATACATACTCCAATGAAATGTAACGCGTGACACACAAAAAGACATTGGTGTTTTGAAATTTTCCAACACGCTCTTTTTAAGGCAGTTTAGTGACATATTTTACTCGGAAAGCCTCCGATAAAACATATTCTATGTTATAATAAAATAAAATTGCGTGGGCTGAGTGCCATAAATTATTTTGACACACTGACATAAAAAATGAAACAGCATTCGTTTATATACCTCGTTACGATTCTCGCTACTCCTTACCGCTCTGAGGTCGCGGTACGTCAATAATAGGCACTTACCTTATACATCTTCATATGTGGCGAAATTTTTGATTGTTTCAGTGACATTCGATTGTCCATTTATTGAAAATCGAACATTCGACGTGCGAATTCCAGTCTGGTGAGTATTGGTCTACGAGAAGGTAAGAAGGAATGTGCGTACAAATATTTTATTTGCATTCAAACGAATTGAGGCAAGTCATGAGGGTGTTTTTGAGGTCAAGAACATAAAATGCTGCGAAGCGCATTTCTACAAGAAAATTGTTCATTTATGTATGTCAACAATGAGTTTATTTAATATGCAAGATTATCGACACTCAGACAATGAGGTTCCCTTCATAATATGGGCACGCACAGCGCTCCTCAAGCGACGAGACGATACAGCCAGTGCCATAGCTGAACTCATCCATAGTCAGATAGAGAGGTTAAACACAAAACAATGGAATCCATATTGGGAACCAGCTTCATAGATCTTACAACACAGGCACGTAGGGTTTTTTTCTCAAATCATCATATAAAAGAATAATTTTTCACTGAGAGATCATCAGTTGGGTCGCTTCAATACAACCGTCTACTTCTAAATTGATAATACGTACAATTAGATAGTCAAGATGAAGTGTACAGTTTTCGTGATTTTGTGTCTCGCTGTTGTGGTGAGTTACGCTGAACCTCCTACTTACAGAACCAACAGGTTCCGTTCAAGATCGTCTAGACAGGAGACACCTTCAGGAACCGACGTGGAACCCTCGACTCCTGACACAGAACCGATTGCTCGAAGTGCAGCACCGTATCCTCCTTCTGGATGGAGGCCCGCAGGTCTGAAATTTGAACTGCCATCATCTAGAGCTGAAGTACCACCCACACCCGCAGCTGAGTACCTTCCGGCTGCTGTTTATGGACCTCCAACTACCCCAGCGCCAGAGGAGGAAACTACAACTCCAGTAGAAGAAGCAACAACTGCAGCAACCGAAGAAACAACTCCAACTGAAGAAACGACTACGCCTTCCCCTGTGACAGAAGGATCGGGAAAAGAAAGTGATGCAAGCCTTGTAGAAAGCTTTCCCACGGAAAGTTTGAATGAACAAGGAGCGTATTATGTGCTTCTCCCTGATGCCAGGCTACAGAAGATCTTATACAGCGTTACGTCAGATCCTGAAAAGCAGCAATTTTCCTCTCGGCTGCAAAGTGTTGGAACTCAGGCGCTAAGCGGTCCTTTGATTCTTTACACTCCTCAATATGTACAAATCTTGTAAAACTATTACGACACGTTTGCGATGATTTATTTAATGATACATAATTATATCAGTATAAAACAGTAAAAAAGTGTTAATTGAAAAAAAAAAAAAGAAGATTTTACTATTAATAATAAATTTGGATATTACATAACTTTCGTTTATCATTTTATTATAGATTTAAATATGATTAAAAAACCAATTAAACTAATCAACGCATGTACATACTGAATATAAATAAGACATTTATTAATGAATTTCTCTGAGTAAAATAATTTTATGAAGAAAATCTAATTTTATAAATAATATTAAGTGATGAAATCCTTTCTCAAAACGAAAAGGCACAAATCCACTTTTTCTTTTCATTACCCCAAAAGCGAAAATGTGTACGACTGGCGCTATAAGACCATATCGATATTCAAAATTGAAAGCCTGCCTTGAAAAGAAATCCAACATTTAACCATCGTTTTCTGTTTGAGTATGTATATATAATCCCCGCATATTTGTACGAGAACTGAAGAAATTTTGTATGTAAAACTCTTATTAAAGATTTAAAAAAAGACTGCTTCTGACTTGCGTATGAAGCTATTAATTCTTACATCTGAAATGTAGGACAAAGAACTGTTTCAAACAAAAAAGTTATTTTCTCTCATCTCTTTTGAGCTGATTAATAACTCTTCTTTCGGGTACATTTGTTGCTAATGCTTTTGACAAAATCATCTTTCAAGATGTGTTGTATCATTGATCATGCCAGGTATTTCTGTCACCTTCGTCATTCGTGTCAAATATTATATTTTTAAAGATGACACATTATTATTGTGAAGTTGCATTTTTTCAAAACACAGGTCTGTGATATTTTTAATACAAATTAAATGTGTTAATTAGGAAGATATACATGTGAAATCAATTTATCGAAAACACATTTTTGTTGCTACCGGGATTCGAACCTGACTATTTTCCTATTACACTACACCTATATAGTAAGTTGACGACAAATCTACGAAGGCACAAAAAAGTTTTTGGATTTTCGCCAAAAACTTTTCCGTCATCATTCGTTGAGAAAAGATCTGATCCATGCATTCTATATTTAAAATTCTTCTATATAATTTACCAACCAAGCTCAATATACTAATATACCTATAGTTACCACATTCCATTTTCGACCATTTTCCTTTTTAGAGAGGCATAATGACAGCTCTCCTCTAAAAAAGCATATAAAGCTACGAGATAATTAATACAGCAGTAACGTTATCATATCCCACAGTCTTATCATTCTTCATATGTTTTATCGCACACTTTATTTCTTCCATACTTATTACATTAATTTCGTTTTCGTCATTCATACTTACCCCAGAGAGCCTCTCAAGGGATTCCTAATTTGCATTCTCTACACTCTCATACGTTTCCTGGAAATATTTCATCCATCTATCTTTTATTTCATCCTTAATCATTAACATTTCTCCATTTACTGACTTAATAGCTTTCAGCACCACATCGGGATTTTTTGACCGCCTTCAACTATATATAATATGTGCAAGGTGTAGTAAAAAGGAACATTTTGATCTTGTTTATATTAAAACTATATAAATACACTTACGTATGTATTATATTAAGAATAAATGAATAAATAGCACACATCAAGCTACTCACACTTTAATTAAAATAATTGGAGCAATATGTACCCACGTAGTATATGTAAACACAGCAGATATTTGTGTACTTACTAATGATACATTTTCAAATCACTTTGTCGAAGAATATTCTAATTTCGAATACCGACAAAATTGGGTAGTACAAATTGAGCACCTTTCAAAGAAAAGCTTGCGACCCGCCGCCGCCGTTACAAACCTAATACAGACAGCGTACCGAAAACCGAAATTATTTTATGGGTCCTATCGAATTCCATTCGAAGGTCTTTCAAACTATTTTCAGATTATTGGATATTTTTTCCCGACGTTAAGGAGGAATGTTAACATTAGTGTAGTATTTTAAAATTAATCAAAATTGCTAAAATATGTATAACAATACGATAACGTAATAATATATTATACGTCATCAAGATATGAATAAAAGAATTAATTCAAGAACGTATATATTTTGATGTGATATAATTATACAGAATGTAATAGACCTAGTCCACAATATTTTATGGGTAGATATCTGACTAAATTACCAGCCGAAAGTGTTCAAAGGATATGTGAAAAAATCTGTACCGTTACGGAAAATATTATTGTTTGAAATTTTTACAAAATCGTGTTAGGCTACGCGTATTATAAAATAAATATTTGCATTATTAATCTATACTTTGCTTCAGGCACTAAATTATCTAACAAAAAATTGTTTCGCCGATCGAAATTCGATAATCTTTAATTTTTTGTATTGAATATGTAATTTGGAATCAATATAATAAAACTATTTAAATTTTTTAATAATATAATGAAAATATTACTATTTTTTTGAAATGCTTATATTTCTGACATTGTTGAAATTATGCACATATTCCTTGAACATTTTCGACTCATAATTTAGTCAGGTATCCCCAAAAAATATTGTATCAGAAGTATGTTAAGCACTGTGTATAAAACAAAAATAACGAAGAAATAAAATATTTTGTTAGAATTACCTGTACGGACACACACACACACACTTATAAGCATTTGATTTTTTTTCTTGCAATTATTACATCATATGTCCCCATTATTATAAAAGTGGTCTAAGTCAAGAAATTGAAAAATATGATTTAAATTGTATCAATTGTGAAAATTTTGCTTACTTACTTATTTACCATCACACCGTTTCCCAGCGGAGGTAGACAGAAAGGATAGAGCGCCACACTCATCTGTCCTGGCACACAATTCTCCCCTCATCCACATTTATACATCTTCTCATACAAGGCTTCTAACAGAACCATCATCCATTATCTGGTTTACCTGGTCGTGCCAAGTCTTCCGCGGACGTTCTCTATTTCTGGTGCCATCAACACTTGTGTCATTAATCTTTCTTACCATTCATCTGTTCCATATGACCAAACCACCTAAATGATCCTTTCTTAATTTTACTCATTATACTCGTATACGATTATATGATATTATATCAACATCAGATTTACATTCTTTCCTTATTTCTTCATTCTTTAATTTTAACATTCATAAATAGATTTGCCATATATACGCCTAAGTGATCTCATTTCCACTGCATTCAGTCTATTTTGGTTCCTCTTTTGCCAACTCCAGGCCTCACTTTCATACATCAGTGTCGGTACCGGAACTCCATTGTCCATCGCTAGGCTTGCTTCGGCTAACAAATTCCCGTTAGATATAATTCCGTTCATTTTACTCCCTGCAGTCACCCTCCTTTCGATATCATTCTCAGCCTTTCCGTTTCTATCAAACATACTTCCCAAATACACAAACTCATCTACTTATTCCAAAAATTCATCACCACCTACAAGTATTTAGCACGGTGTCTTGCTTTTCTTCTTCTCCAATACCATCACTTTCGACTTGTTACAAAATTTCATATAAAGGGTGTTTCTTTTAGAGGTTTGTTTTTCGAATTGGCAACACTTTTTACAGCGACAGCCAATTTGACAGCGGACATCTGTGCTCAGTTTGGTTTGCCCTTTCACCATGAATAGACTTACGCCAAAACAATGCTTATAAATTGTGTACATTTATTTCTAAAATCATGGTTAAATTCAGGAAAACCGTGAGCTACGTCCATTTTACGGTCGACATAATCATCCATCCGAGCAAGTAATTCGAATAACCATGGATCGTTTTCTAACCACGCACTTTCTAATTGACAATATGCATTCGCAGATACGTCGTATAGTACGCACTAAACAACCTGTTGTTTCATAAAATATAACGCCGGCCAGAACGTTACAGTTAATAGAGAACGCTATAGATTCATGATTACTGACTTTTTAGATCCCCAGTTGAATGGTATTAATGTGGAAAAGCTGTGGTTTCAACAAGACGGAGCAACATGCCGCACAGCGCGCGCCACAATCCATTTATTGAAGGAGACATTCGATGAGCACTTAATTTCACGTTATAGATCTTTCAAAATCGTGTGATTTTAAACACCTTTAGATTATTTTCTGTGATTATTGGAAGCCAACATTTGTCGCGTTATTGCCGCTATACGGCCCTAGCTGCTCTAAAACGTGGTCGACTTCCAGATTGCGCTTTATTCAAGCCAGCCGTGGCGTCCGTATGCGTGAAATCATATTTAAACACTAATGGCATACAATTATCTTTCTAATAAAACCAATACCATGGCCATTATCATAATCATTTTATTTCGTTTTAAAGTTCTATACCTTTAAAAAAAACACCCACAGAAATTAAAGAGATAATGAATTCTTCAGAAGCACGCAATTAGATAATAGATAATATTTTAGATTACAGATATAAAACTTTTAAATTACTACAGTGAAAGTCTCTCTCCAAGCATAGGAGCTAGTCTCATTTTTGGAGAGATACAAGACATTCACAAAAATATTTAACTTTAATTCTGTAACAGATTCAATATATTATATAAAATTGTAAAAAATAAAAAAAATAAAAATAGTGTTCTAAGTATAAAAGTAAAAAGAGTAAAATAAGTCTGAGTTAAATAACATATGTATTTGTAATGTTTTTAAAACGGGAATTTTTAACTCACTGTTCAAATGCTGAATAATGAGTTGAAAATAGAAATATATATTTTTATTTATTATCTTTGTTTTATTAACCACTTAATTGAGTTTAATTACATCTACCGGTTTCGAAAAATACCATTTTCTTCTTCAGGATGTCATAACTCATCCTATGACATCCTGAAGTATGTAGTTATGTATAAAATGGTATTTTTCGAAACCGGTAGATGTATTTAAACTCAATTAAGTGGTTAATAAAACAAAGATAATAAATAAAAATATGAACTTAAACCACAAAGTTAAAATTGATAATTTTAAAAGAAAATAGAAATATATAGAATTTGTATCTAATTATTTATGTAGATGTAAACGTAATGTTTTTCTTCGGTTTGAAACGGTTCTGATCATATCTTTGATTTAATCGCGACCCGCTACCTTGTCTATGATCACCTTGTATATTTGTCTAACCGTATATACCACCTATGTATGTAGTCTTAAATCATCCAAGCAATAATTCGCTCAATTTACCAATCAACATCTTTTTTTGATCTCGTGATCTTTGCATTAAACGACCTTTTCGACCTTTCACATCTGTAATTGTATTCTAGTATTCATGATAATTATTTTCACAGCATTTATTTTAATTCTAGCTTATCGTTTATAATCAAAGTAACACGGTAATGTTAAATAATTTTCCTTTAAAAACATTTATTATTATAAAACAAAAATAATTTATGTAACATTTTTTTCGTATTTTGTGTTTCAAAAAATTATCGTAAGTAAAATGATTTCGTTAAAAGACATTGTTCTGAAAAAATAATGAAATACTTCCAACTTCAGAAAAATTGTCATATCTTTGTTCGGAACATGCGAGCTATGTCACGAGTTGTCGAGTGTTCAGCGATTGAAAATCAATTAGAGAAGTCTGCTTTAGAACCTCGCCCTGCGCAGCTTGGCAGGTGAATTCCGTGGGGCTATCTGCACCCTCTGAAGAGTCGAGGGATCCACCAGTAGCAGGTAGGCCGACCTCAGGCGGCCGCTCTGGGCCACGGGGGCGACTGTCTCCGCCTCGGGCTCCTCAGCCGCTGGCACCTCGGCCGCAGGTTCTTCGGCGGCCGGAGGTCCGTACTCTGTAGCCGGGGGGCCATACTCGTTAGCCGGCGGTCCGTACTCCGTGGCTGGGGGCCCGTATTCGGGTGCGGGGGCCTCAGTCTGCTCGGTGGGGAGTTCCAGAGTCCCTCCTTCCGGCTTCCAGCCGCTGGGTGGGTAGGGAGCTGGCGCAGGGTCTGCTGCAGGAGCCGCAGAGGGAGCTACTTCTTGGCGGGAGAGCACCCTGGATCTTAGTCTGCTCGATCTGAACCTCGGAGGCTCAGCGCAGCACAGGGAGACCAGCCCACACAACAATAGGACGAGAAACACTTTCATCTTTACCGATTTACTTTTCTGCTTTACTCTGACGTGACGCTTGAATGACTGGTGCTCTTGTCTTCCAGTTAACATCTTTTATAGTTCGCTTAACTGTTAAGTGTCCTCAGGTACGGTCGTCAATGTCCACATAAACACTTCTCAAATCGTTAACACTTAACTCACAATAAATTAGCATGTGAAACTTCGTCCTTTGATCGGCACCGCTCATGAGGCGCATATAAAACACCCGATTCATCTCAGATAATGAAGTCCTTAACTTCCATTAACCCTGTTGTATCAGTGATCCGAATTTGGAAGTAGTTCAATAGTCACACTACCTTAAAAAGAGAGCCTAAATATTTTATTGTAAAATTGCATCTTGCAATGTCTAACACAATATCTATCACGCTCCAGATTTGACACAATTTGCAGACTACAATTGGATGCATTGACAAATTAAAATATTATTATGCAATGTTGAATTGATTTCTTCGAAGGTCTTCCATTGAATATTCTTTTTTGGTTGTCAATTTTGTGAATAAATTATTTCATAATATGCAACTGAAGTGTACTGGCCATCAACGTCAGCTTTGTACGAATAGTGTTAAATGTTTCCCTTTTATTTAAATAATTTGAATTGAAGCCACCGATGAACACAGATCACGGAACACCACGGCCAAATGTAAACATTTGTCCTAAATAAATTAAAATCATGCGAGAGGCCTTCTCGAAAATTTTTATTCCATTTTAATGAAGGTTGCTTTTGCCTAAGCAAATGTTGTAAATCTACATATAAAACAAATAAAATTTTATTATTTCAAACATTCAATTTTAACATTTATCTAAAATAAATAAAAAGAAACGTGCATAACTTTGAGTTATAACATAAAATCAAAAAATGTTATATAAATATTGTATTGATGTTTGATTATTCATTGTCAATGAATAATAAAAAAATACTTCAGAAAATGGTCAAAGATCACAGACCAGTAAATGAATAGACGTGAAATACAGTGTACATATAGGATATTACTTGCAAGAAGGGAATTCTACACACATTCTTTGTGGAAACATTAATCCAATAGTTTATGATACATTTATGCAACAGCAAATGTATTTACTCTTCGAAAATTAAATCTTTGTGTAAACAAGATGTATTTTTTACATTAATTCATATTATATTGTCAGCGTTTAAATTTTCGTTCCAATCGAGTCATATATTTAAAAAATGTCGCGAAGCTATTTGATTGAGTAAGTGGTACCAGAGTGATCACGTGGATGATACCAAATTAAACGTATTAAAACAAGGAATTTGCGTTAGTTCATGTCTATATATTTGGTAGTCTGTGCAGTAGATTAATTTTTTGATGTATACTATATGATAAGTATACTAGGTATCGAAATAATAGGTATACTATCTATGTAATAAATATACTAGGTATCGAAGAAAATGTTTGAATTTTTTTCCTAATTTTGTGAACAATTTTATCAATTTAAATTTAGAATATAATTGTGAGTTATTTTTTTGCTCGGTACCGCACTCTGCTTTCGATTTCGCTTAAAATAGTATCTGCGATTTCTTCTTCGGACAATGGATTTAAAAAGTTTAATTAACAGTACTCAAAATATATTTAAATAACTGGCTTTAGAAATTATCATAGACATGTAGTTTTATTTCAACATTTAATTTAATATTGGTAATAATCTAACTTAATAATATTTTAAAATATGCAAACTCGCTCGCTTGATAGATATATTATAACTTATAACTTTCATATATACAAACACCGTAATACGGAATCACTGGGAATGACGATGAAAGCATAGGTTGGAACACACTAAGAAAACAAAACGTTTAGTCTGTCAAGCAAGACAAATATGTAGAAATGTCATTGCACGCAGTTTTCAATATGGATTTATCCCTTTCGAAGACAACAGAATTAAGAACAAATTGTTGGAGAAATGCAGAAAATTCGCAGACGTAAATGTATTAACATAAATTCAGTAAATTATATTTATTTCAGTACAATTATTATGAGAAATGAAAAAAAAGATAGAATCATACAATACTCACGTACTAAAAATTTCCCGACAAGCATTCACGTGAAGACATAATGGTGAAAATTTTATTGGATCTTTTTATAAGATAAAGATTATTAAATTTATTTTTGTTACCTAGAATATTTGGAATGCACGGATTTTTTGATTGTACTTATACGATTTTTTAACAATTATTTCATTAACAAAGTGTTTAATACTAAATTTTAATAAAAAAAAATTTGGTCATGATTTATGTACTTATTTTGAACATGTTAAATATTCTTAGAACACTGTATATTTTAAAGAAGGCGCTCACTCGCATGCAACAATGGCACTCACATATTGTAAACATATATACATGTTATACATGCGATATCCCGGAGATTTGAGTTAGGAATAGGAGTTTAATTAGAACAAAAATATGAAACCAGTGGCGTACTTGTGGGTACTGGAAATGTTCTTTAAAATTCCGTCGATGTTTACTATTTAATTTACGATGTTTAGATATTTTTTGTCTAGAATAATTGATTTTGCATGAAATAACTGCGTGACTCGCTGTTTTTGACAAATTCGTGATGTTATCCATATATGAAAATATATCTAAGCACAACTTAGGCAATTTCCGGCTTCATTGGTGTTAAACTACGTCTTTGTGTTGTTCTTTGTGGTGTATAAAAAGTTACATATTTATGACAATAATATACGGTTCGAAAATCTAAATTTACGTGCCGATTCTTATTATACTCGTACATAATTCATTTAGATTTAATAGTGATGGATCCGCTTTGCCTTCATAGTGGCGGAAATATTAACATTTATCAAATTATGGTTAATTAAAAAATAATAATATTACATTGATGAAAAAGTATATGACCTTATTATGTTTTTGAGTATTTGATGTATTCAGAATTGACGACAGCATTGGTAAATGGATACTTTATTATTTTTTTTTATTTAATTTATTTATTTGTACATTTACACATTTAAATGGATTACATTGCCCAACTAGGCAAGCCTGTTTAGGAAAAATTGATAAACTAATATATATATATAAAAAATATATAAAAGAAAAAAAGTGAATAAAAAAAGAGAGAAGAAAAAAAAAAAAAATTATAATAGTAATACCAATAATGTAAGCAGATATAAGGTAAATGGAAATATACAAGATCAAAATGAACAAAAGTAGTTATTCAAATTATTTCATTATATAAAAAAGTTTACTCTCTGTATCTATCTGCTCTTCCTAATTGCAACAACCAATTTGAAATATCTTTTTTAAAAGTCCTAATATCAGTTAAATTTCTAATTTTATTTTCAATTTGATTATACTAATTAATTGTATTAATTAGAAAGATATACATGTAAAATCAATTTTATCGAAAAATATTGTTGTTGCGCTACCGGGATTCCAACCTGGATATGTTTCCAAACTGGGGAAGGTGCATTATCCAACTATTGTTCAAAATTTGTTGTCAAAAGTACTGTCGCTGTAGCACAGTTGGATGATGCACCTTCCCCGCTTTGGAAAGAGATCCAGGTTCGAATCCCGGATAGCGCAACAACAATATTTTTCGATTAAATTGATTTTTAATGTATATTTTTATAATTAATACATTTAATTAGTATTTAAAATATCACTGACCTATGTTCTGAATAATTACAACATCACAATAAATACATTATTATTTAGTGTTACGTTGCGTGGCGAGCTGTGGCTAATTGCCGGTTTCGTGATATATCACATCACAATATCGATTGAAAAATAATGAATCAAGTCAGGTATCGTACAAGCTGTACGAACAATGTGAAAAATAATTAGTAATCAACAAATGAATACAATTAACAATAACGATTACATCATTAACGGTCTTGTATGCAAAAATTTATTACTGAATATATTATCTAGAGACATCCTCATAAGGACTAAACTAAATAATTTCGGCACGCTTGTCTACACTGCGTTAAAAATATTACAGTATATCTTTTCAAGTTTACGATGAACTGTTTCTGTTTCATTCGATCGACACTCGTTAAACAAGGATCAATGTATAATTCTGCCTCGAGTAACATGGTAATCTGTTTGCGGACACACACGAATATTTATTGAGTGTTTCACAAGAATCAAACATTGAACGAGGGTCAGCGGAGCTATTGAACTCGTATCAGGGAATCAGACCATTTAACACGCGCTGAACTACAGGCGTACGAAGAACATAAGGACACTTAAAGAAACAATAATAAAGAAAAGTATAAAAGAAGTCAGCTGAAAGACAAGAGCATCACTCACTCAAGTGTCGCATCAGAGACAAGCAGAGAAGTAAATCAGTAAAGATGAAAGTGTTCCTGGTTGTAGTATTGTGTGGAATGGCGTCACTGTGCTATGCTGAACCCCCGAGATTCAGATCTAGTAGGCTAATATCCAGGGTGCTATCCCGCCAAGAAGTGGCTCCCTCAGCGGACCCCGCGCCAGCCCCCTACCCACCCAGTGGTTGGAAGCCAGAAGGAGAAACTCTGGAACTCCCCACTGAGCAGACTGAAGCCCCCGCAGCTGAATACGGACCCCCAGCCACGGAGTACGGACCACCAGCTAATGAGTACGGTCCCCCTGCCGCCGAAGAGCCCGCAGCTGAGGAGCCCGAGGCGGAAACGGTGGCTCCCGTGGCTCAGAGCGGCCGCTTGAGGTCGGCTTACCTTCTGCTGGTTGATCCGTCAGCCCTTCAGAGAGTGCAGATCACCCCGAGGAGAGCACCCGCCAAGCTGCGCAGGGCTAGGTTCTAGAACGTGCTTCTTTACATGATTTACTTTCTCTTGTTAACTCATTTTTTTTTTTAGATTTATTTACTTTGCTGTTATTTATTTCGGGACTAGTTTAAAATTTTAAAACAGTAATTATATTTATCCTGTATTGGTATTACCAGTACTTTCCTTCTCTCTTTCTTTAAGTATGAAATAAATAATTAAACTGGCTTAATATATTTTCATACATATAAATATAATTTTCATTTTTTATATACATCAATATATACATCAATACAGTACCGTACAATTCATTTCTCCATTCTTCAATATCAAAAATGTATTTATATTTTATTATGTATTTATATATTCATCAAATTTATTCTTTTGAAAATACGTTTTTAATGTTGTATACAAATGAAGTTTGTTATTGTATGATTTTTACACATATTTTATTATTGTTTAATTAAATATTTTACTATCAACTGTTATTTTTATATTCTATTATATTCCTTTTGGAATGAACCTGATTATCATACTGAATGTATTGTAAAATGGTTAGTGGTTAGAATAGTAAAATAAGAATGCAAGTATATGATCAAATAAACATTGAAAATATTTGAAGCAAAGAAATTTGGATTGCTTGGAAGTCTCCGAAAGCGAACTGGAGAGAATTTAAACCGGAACTCATCCACTAACAGAATGAGAAAGATGAATACGCGTGTCGGACAAATTCCTGGCGGTCAACTTCCGAATGTCAATATCCTGAAGGCCAACTTCCTGACACACTAACTTCCTGACAAGTCGAGCCACGTTCCTGACAGACCAACATCCCGAAAAAATAAAATAATATTATGTATAAATAAGTAAAACTTGAGTAATGGTATAATGGATGTTATGAGAGATGGAAGGAAACGAGAATAAGTTGTGTGCGTATTAAAATCATCGAAAATCAAATCAAATGAAAATTTAAAACTGAATTTTATTATAAGGAGAACACATTCTTATTGTGAAGTTGTAATTATTCAGAACATTAAATATGAATTAAATATATTAATAACGATATACATATAAATTCAATTTTATCGAAAAATATTGTTGTTGCGCCACCGGGATTCGAACATGGATCTCTTTCCTAACCGGGGAAGGTGCATTATCCAACTATGCTATAGCGTTCGAAAATTTGTCGCTGTAGCATAGTTGGATAATACACATTCTCCGGTTAGGAATGAGATCCAGGTTCCAATCCCGATGGCGCAACAATATTTTTCGATAAAATTGATTTTATATGTATATCTTTCTAATTAATATATTTAATTCATATTTTGAATTTTATTAATTTTGTCAATTGCAAGAGCACATAAGTATATAAACATAAAACAAATATCAGATATCTCATAGAGACAAAGCTATTTTTATCATATTTAATGGAAAATATAAACAGACTTAAACCTCTATTAGAAAAGGGAAGAAATATTAAAAGGTTAGAATGTAAATGTACTTTGGCGTTTTTCTTACTATAATATAAATAGTAATAACATATATATATAAATTTTATTTATGTTTATTCAATAGTCATTTTAAGAAGTGCCATTTAATGAAAAAAAACCTCAATGTTTATAGTTTCATAAATTATATTTTAGTATTTTCTTACTGGTAAGTATGTGAATGTTTGTCATCAGTCAATTTAGAACTACGCAACCTTTATTCAAGACAAAAACCTTTTAAACAATAGTTACGCGGGTCGCCGATAGAGCGGCGAGATACGGAATTATAATCTGTCGCCAGGTGGTTCGTGTGTCACGGAAATTGTAGATTATATTATAATTTAAATCATTCTAAGGGTAGTATGTGTAATTTGATATTTATTTGCGTTAATTGATTAAGTTAAGTCGTAATTTGCTACACCTCCTTACATATCTGTTGTGAAGTTGCATTTTCAGAACATAGTACATAATTCTGGTTTAATATTTTAATTTGTATTAAATACACATTATTATTATAATAATTAATGAACAATAAGATTTAAATTTTGCATTAAGATTAAATGTAATCCGTGGACCGACGTGGAAAAGTGAGGTGGTGCGGGGTGGCGTGATGGGGATCATGGAAAATAAATTTATAGGAGCTTAGAAAATAATAATAATAATAATTTATTTATTTGATTCTTAGTACAGTGTGTTATATTATAATTGAATAAACATTTGAGAAAAGTAAGACATATATTTGGGTACCCTGCCTGCTACACTAGGAGCACACTGTATTATAGCAGACAATGTTCTGCCGGTATAGTAGTAAACAAAGTGCAACGATCAATGTACAAAATTATATGTATAAAGAGTTAAACGAGATGTCATTAGATTAGGTAAATACTTTGTAAAACTAAACGCAAATGCATTGTTCAATGTAGAAGATATAATATATGGTATATGTAATGAGTAAAGCAAGATGCAATTAAATAACATAAAGTAAGTCCAATGTTCAATGTATAAAAAAAATAAAAATGATATATATATATATAGAAAGAGTAGAACAAGATGTGTGAAATCTAATTAGCCTTCTATCTAAAAGAGACAAGTAGCCAATATAACGATTTTTTTAAAAACATTGTTTCTAAAAAGTGATTATGGTATAATATTTAAAATGAAACATGCTGAAAAGTGTGCAAAATGGATTCAAATTTAAAAAAGGATTATGCTTTCAGAACGGACTGTAATGTTAAAAGTTACATGACGGGAATATTAAGTAGTCACAATCAAGAGGGCATGTTATTCAAATAATGTTTTTGTAGAGTCGTTTATTGAGACGGGGATACAAAAGGAAGAGAACAGAAGATTGAGTGGAGCAGGTCGGCGGTCTCAGTGGCCTCTCGGGCCAGATTGAGCCGAAGTCCTGGCCCTCTGGGTGTAGATGTCGCCCGCGTCGTCAATCAGCTGGGAATGGATTTGATGGCGATGGGTTTGAATCGCCACCCCCACAAAAGTAAACAGCGTTGTTATTATTATTATTATTATTATTATTATTACAATCATGTGAAAACAATGGTTACATACATTTGTAAGTTGAAGTTGCATTTTCAGAACATAGTTCTGTGGTATTTTTAATACAGATTAAATTAACGAATCAGAAATAAATCTTCTTCTTCTTCTTTTAAACAGGCAATCCACCCTTCAAGAGTGATTTGTGCCATTAAACAAGTTAAAACATTATTTCATAAAAGCAGTACAACAATATTACAGAATAGGGAATATTGCGTTACAAGTTATTACCATTGACGTTCAAGAAATTTGATATTATATAGCTTAAATGTGGCGAGTTAAGGGAAAAAAGATGATACAAAGTAACCCGGAGTTGAAAATTACCATTGACAAAAGATTATTGAAAAAAAAACCTGTGATCTGTAATAGACAGGCAAAAATGATATCGTCAAGGGTTTTCTTCTCGGCACCACACTCATAAGAAATAAATCTATTTATCTAAATATATATTATCCCGGTAGTAACTAAATATTTTTTTGATAAATAGATTTTCTGTATATATTTCAAGATGACTAATTTAATTTGTTTTATATATTGCTTCTACAGATCTGTATTTTTAACTCTACGTTTATATTGATATTGCAAAAGTTCTAATATACGGAATATATGAACGCACTTTCTTCGACCATGATAACGAGACTCCGAAACTACCGTTCATTGAAACTATACACCACAATGTGTCAGTGATTTTATCTAAAACTACTCAAACAGCAAAATAGTATTTATACTTTTAAAATTAGCAATATTATCTTTGTGGTTAAAATTCATATTTTTATTTATTATCTTTGTTTTATTAACCACTAAATTGAGTTTAAATACATCTGCCGGTTTCGAAAAATACGATTTTCTTCTTCAGGATGTCATAACTACAATATGTATTAATGTTTCTTTGACAGAATCTATTTTTTTTTAAAATAAAATTTTTTAGTACCTAACTCAAATCATTACTTAATACAAATTTACTCGAATAATTTTTCAACTAAATTTAACTACGAGTCCCATTCTAAATTTTTTTCCTAAAAATTATTCGAGTAAATTTGTATTAAGTAATGATTTGAGTTAGGTACTAAAAATTTTTTTTTTTTTTAAAATAGATTTTTTAAAAATAGATTCTGACAAAGAAACAATAATATATGTTTTAGTTAGTTATGACATCCTGAAGAAGAAAATGATATTTTTCAAAACCGGTAGATGTATTTAAACTCAATTTAGTGGTTAATAAAACAAAGATAATAAATAAAAATATGAAATAGTATTTAATATAGTGCCTTAAAGGCTTTAGAATTCCAGCCTATCCAGGAGTTGGATGAAATATGATAAAGAATTTTCACTTTTTTTTAATATCTCTCATGAGAAGTTGGAAGGAAAAGTAATTAATACACATATTTAAGACACCCAGTTTAAAGAACAGAGGGAACTCAAGTACTCAAGTGCTGTGCTCTGTATACTGAATACGAACCAAATGTTAGACAGAGACAAGTTCTTCGCGGAGAAATTTGTTCATTCACCCAAGATGTATCGTCTAATATGGCAGACAGTAAATACGTTATTCGAGACATGTCCATGACATGTTGAATGAAATTGATCAGGTCTTTCAAGTTCTGTCCAAAACAATGAAATTAACCAGTTATTATAATATTTTTAAGATTAGCAAAATTAACTTTGTGGTTAAAATCCATTACTTTAATTTGTTAACTTTGTTTTATTAACCACTTATTGAATTATATTACATCTACCGGTTTCGACAAATATAATTTTCTTCTTCAGGATGTCAATAACTAATAAAAAACATACGTTATTGTTTCTTTACCAGAATATATTCAAAAAAATAAATTTAGTACCTAACCTAAATTGTTATTGGATGATACAAAATTACTAGAATAATTTTTAGGAAAAAAAATCAGTTAATAACGAGTATAATACAGGTTTAATAGAAACTATTTAAAAAAATAAATTTAAAGAATATATTAGTCAATTTTTATATAAATCACAGATAAAATATGATTATCGGCGAAGGATTTTATTCATAAATAAATTTTTGAATCAAATATCTAAACACCTACCACGAAAAATTAGACCGGCATTTTATACTAATAATAATATAGGAAATTTACTCATAAAAGACAAAGATGATCAATTTAATAACTTTGGTGTCTATAAACTCAATTGTAAGTTGTTGCGTTTTAATATAGAAGTAAAGTAGCATTTGACATGTTTGGACAATAGTGGGTTTTCGGAATTTTCTAATCATTTGATAAAAAATGGTCATGGTTTTGATGATTTTTGGGATTGTCAATTTTTAATATAAACGGTGATGGTCATAAATTAAATAATTTGGAATCGTTGGCCATAAATAAAGCGTGTAAAACTAATCAAAAAAATATAAACAACCAATTAAATTTAACCACAAGTCTCCTTCTAAGATTTTTGCTAAAAATTATTCTAGTAATTTTGTATCATCAATTAACAATTTAAGTTAGGTGAGTTTATTTTTGAAATAATTATTGATTCTGTTAAAGAAATTAAAATAGATTTTGTTAAAGCAACAATAACATAAATTTTTGGTTAGTTATTGACATTCTGAAGAAGAAAATGTTATTTTCCGAAACCGGTAGATGTAGTGTTTAATAAAATAATGTTAACAAGTTATTCAAATTCATTTCTGGATTTTATGTTGAAGTAAATTAAATTATGCATATTGATACATTTAATTATTTTCAAACACGTGACCATGAAAATGTTAATTATTAAAATAAAATAAATTATAGTGTATGACCATAATCGCAATCCCCCGTGTACATAATAATAACAAAGTCGATCAAAAACTAAAAATATAAAACTGTTAAATAAAATAATAATTTTCTTTCAAAAATTTTATTAACCATATTTTGTTAAAAGAGGAAAAACAATAATTTAATCTATATAAAACTTAAGTATCTATTTAAAACACACAGGAAAAATAGAGTAGAAGGTATCAGAGATTAAAATTATATCATTCAACGAAGTAGACAAAATGTAATTTGAAAATAATATAAACAAACTTTAATTTACTTTAAGTTACTGTACAGTAATTGAGTAAGATTAATAAATGATCACTTGGGTGGTTTAGTCATATAAAACGGATAAATGAGTAGAAAGAGAATGCTAAGAAATATATATGACGCAAGTGAAGAAGTAGAGCACAATCTTGGCACAACCAGATAAACCAGATGCTGGATGATGGTTCTGTTAGAAGCCTAAATAATCGGCGAGATTGTATGAATGTGGATGAGGCGAGAATTGTGAGTCAGGACAGAAGAATGTGGCGCTATATTCTCTCGGCAACAGCGTGATGGTAAGTTAGTTAATTATTAATTTAATCGGACCATGAAATACACGCAGACGAAGTAATACGTTTAAAAGAAATATAATAATTCAATTGGTGTAGTGAAGTAACAATGTGAATTAAGTGACACTGGTAACATCAGGTAAAGAACCTAGTGTTCTAGAACCTCGCCCTGCGCAGCTTGGCAGGTGCTCTCCTTGGGGCGATCTGCACCCTCTGCAAGGTTGAGGGGTCCAACAGCAACAGGTAGGCTGACCTCAGGCGGCCACTCTGGACCGCGGGAGCCACCGTTTCCGCCTCGGCTTCCTCAGCTTCGGGCTCCACGATGGCTGGAGGTCCGTACTCATTAGCCGGAGGACCATATTCATTAGCTGGGGGTCCGTACTCATTAGCCGGAGGACCATATTCATTAGCTGGGGGTCCGTACTCATTAGCCGGAGGACCATATTCATTAGCTGGGGGTCCGTACTCCGTGGCTGGGGATGTATATTCAGTAGATGGGGCCTCAGTCTGCTCGGTAGGTAGCTCCAGAGTCGCTCCTTCTGGCTTCCAGCCGCTGGGTGGGTAAGGTGCTGGAGCAGGTGCTGCAGATGGAGCTACTTCCTGACGAGCCAGCACCCTGGACCTCAGCCTGCTAGACCTGAAACTCGGGGGTTCGGCACAGCACAAAGAGACCAGCCCACACAACACTACAACCAGGAACACTTTCATCTTTATTGAATTATTATACTTTTCAACTTAATTCTGATGTGACACTTGAGTGAGTGATGCTCTCGTCTTTCCGCCGACTTCTTTTATACTTCATTTATTTGATAAATGTCCTTATGCTCTTTAATTCTACGATAGTTTGGTGCATGCAAATCATCTGATTCTTTGATAAGCGTTCAAGAACGACGCTAACCCTGACGAAACGATTGTTAAGGTGTTTCCCGCAACATGAAACTACTTTCTGTATAGATTTTGTTGGAAACAATGTTTGTATATATTATGTATATTTGATTTTATTTATTTATGATTATTTTGTGTCGAAGTCAGGGGAATATTTTCGGTGTGAAATTTATTAACGACCCACTCTTCAGTCATAAATCATTTCTCCCATCGATTACAACCGCACACACATTTCGTCGTAACAGCTGGAAATTTATAATCTCCTTTCGTCCGAGCTGATCGATAAACAAACACTTTACCGAAATTGAGGCCTTCTCGATGAAAATTGTACGCAAAGAAACAAATAGAGGGCATTATTTTTTCAGCTCGGTATTTTTTTGAGCTATCTGCTACGTTTCGAGACGTGCGCTGAATTGTTATGATGCCAATTATATAATCTATATTTTGCGACAAATGTGGCTACTATTTATTTATTTATTTTACGTTTATCAAAAGCAGCGTTAAATGTGGAAAGCTTCAAAATGATTCAAAAGAATTTGTCAAAAGTTTTATTATCCCTAGAAAATGCCTTAAATATTTAAAATAAATGTGTGTATTGTGTACAATAACACCGAGTGCTTTATTTCAATTTATAAACAATATATATGTATATACATATATTTAAATATTTAAATATATATGTTTCCGCGAGCACTAGTATATGCAACTGATCTCAACTGTGAGAGATTTAATTTTTTGTGTTACTGTGCCGAAACGTCGGCCTAAGGGAAACCATATACAATGAACGTGATCTAACCCAGAAGAGACACCAGTTAGTTAGTTAGAATAATTAAAATATATATATTACATCATGTTTATATTGCTAAATAATACATTCTGCAGTTAAAGTTCGGTAATAAATTTCTTACTATTAATGTAGATTTATTTATACAATAATAAATTTTGATTTATAATTCAAAGTACAGTATAATTCTGGTTTGTTTTATATTGTTACGTGACACAATCAATGTTTGTTTGATGTTGCTGTGCGACACGGATTGACTGACTAGCGGACAAAAAAAAATCAAATCACACACATTCAATTGAAACAAAAAAAGTACTTTATAATTATTTTGTGTAAAACATCCAAATGTTATTTGTGTTAGGCATAAATAATTTTGAAAGGTAACCGGTCCCTTTTTTTGAGACACACAAATTAGGCGAACATGTGAACTTATTGTATCTATTGTAGAAAATAAATAATTGTAATTGTAAAGTAGTACGAATATTATATAGCTGGGTAAAAACTGTTTTTAAGCAGCTTTAGAAAAAAAATAGGATTTTATACATAAATAATTTTTCAAATCAAATATCTAAACACCTACCATGAAACATTAGACCGGCATTTTATACAAATAATAATATAGGAAATTTACTTATAAATTCTAAAGACAAAGATGATATATTTAACAATTCTGGTGTCTATAAACTTAGTTGCAAGGATTGTGCTGCATTTTATATAGGTAAAACGGGTAGAAATTTTAATATAGGAGTAAAGGAGCATTCGAAATGTTCGAACAATGGTGAGTTTTCAGAATTTTCTAATCATTTGATAGAAATTGGTCATGGTTTTGATAAAAAATTGGGATTGTTAATTTTGCATGTAAACGGTGTTGGTCATAAATGAAATAATTTAGATTCGTTGAAGATAATTAAAGCGTGTAAAACTAATCAAAACATTATAAGCAACCAATTAAATTTAACTGAGTCCCATTCTAAATTTTTCCTAAAAATTATTTGAGTAAATTTGTATTAAGTAACAATTGAGTTAGGTACTAAATTAATTTTTTAAATAATTATTGTTTTTTAAAAATAGATTCTGGTATAGAAACAACATATTTTGATTAGTATTGACATCCTGAAGAAGAAAATGGTATTTTTCGAAACCGGTAGATGTATTTAAACTCAATAAGTGGTTAATAAAACAAAGTTAACAAATAAAAATAATGAATTTTTGCCACATAGTTAATTTTGCTAATTTCAAAAGTATAATGTAATAAATATAATAAAACGACAACGTTAGACGAAATCGCCACAAACTAAATATATTTTTACAGTTTATAATTTTTTTTCGTTTAATACACGTTTTGAATAATTTAATAAAGAAAAAGTAATGAAAAAATATTAAGCTGAGTATGCAGGAGTAGGCACCGTCTCTCGTGTGCGCCCGAGTGTTCATAAACGGAACAAGAATATTAATTACTTAATATGAACATCAGAAGGCCTTCCTCTGAAGGTTGGCTGCCGCTTCCTACACGATTCTCGAAAAAGCTCCTCCTCATTTAATTCATGTCAGGATTCAGAGAATACAAAAATTCTAGGTTTCAAAAATTGTATCAAAATACAAGAGTGGGTAGGAGGAGCAAAATAAAAGACGATTTTTTGCCAAAATCTGAAATTGAATTTCAAGCCTACATTTGATAAATTATTAGGAAGTTTAAGATTACAAAAAAAAAATTTTTAGGCATCGGATTTGAATAGGTAAAGAAGCAGGGCTCGATTTTTTCACAATCTTATAAATAAAACTCTTGTGTCTTTCTGAACAAAACGTTTTTACAATTCTTCGGCCACATTGTGTGTTAATTATCCTGGACATAATTTTGGGATCCTAGACTGGACTCAGCTTTGAGGGTAACCCAAAACCGAGACTTGTGAATGTGTATTACGAGTTTGATTGAGGCGTATATAATATATGTTCAATATTTATGACAGGACCAGATCTTTGATCGCTGTGCGCGTGTAGGTGTTCCATTACGATTACTATACCTATCTGTCCCCCCCCTCCCTTTTTTACCTTACCACAGAGCACAAATTTTTCTGTATGCGATCTATGACTTGTGAACATTAAAGAAAAAGTGAATGTTTATCTGTGCTCTTTACACTAGTCTGATTGTACAGTTACTGTTGCTATTGTGTGTTTCGGTTTTCTCGCGGCGCCTGCCGAAACTACTATTGTATTCAGAGTGCTTCGTGTGAATCGGCGAATTCGTTCCCGAAGTTTAGGAGAGCTGTGACAACAGCGGATAAATTCTAGGTAAGTCGTGCTTCCTGGTTGGTTCTTGAGCCCTTATCGTTATACCAAATTCCTACTACTGTTACTACATCCCGTTTTTTCCACCCCATTGTGTAAACAATATCAATACTGACATGAAGCAGGAAAGAAGACGAAAAATGTTTGTCATAAATGAAAGTTGAATGGGAAATTCATACTATTCATTTCATTTAAAGGAAGTGTCAAATCTCTTTGAATGTGTACAAGTGACCTCTTGGTTCTGAAAGTACATTTTTAACAAGAAAGTAAAGTCTAAAAAGTCTATTGTCAGCTGCCTGAAAACATTTGAATATTGCAATGTAACTGTGAGGAGACTTTGTAGATGTAGTGTTTTGTATGTGACTATCGTTAATATAGAAGACGATCCAGTTTAGAAAAATAACGCTTCGATAGAGAAATACAGCAAAAATGACGAGCTCAGTGCAATAACGACGTTAATCGGATTGTTGGGCAACGTTGATAGAAATAATTAATTATTTAATGTTGAAATATGAAAATAAACGCACATTAAATAACATGGAGGGATATTGAAAGATGGCTCTAGAATGACTTTCTAGATGCTTCATACAATTTTTTTGACATTTTCAAGGGTTTTGAAGTGAAAATTTTAGGAAATTGTATATATTTTAAAATTAAATATGAATTAAATATATTAATTAGAAAGATATACATATAAAATCAATTTTATCGAAAAATATTGTTATTGCGCCACCGGGATTCGAACCCGGATCTCTTTACAAACCGGGGAAGGTACATTATCCAACTATGCTACAGCGACGATATTTTTAGCGACAAATTTTCGAACCTATATGTTACCTTTTTGATATTAATACCTTTTAATCGTTCCATTATTTGAAAGAGCCATCTACCTTATTTTTACCGAATCTCAAATACCTTTGAGTAATCTGATAGCAGATGCCAAAATTATAAATACAATTTTTTAAAATTTTGGACACATTGATACAACTTTATTATTAGAAGAGCCACCTTCCCCGGTTTGGAAGGAGATCCAGGTTCGAATCCCGGTGGCGTAACAACAATATTTTTCGATAAAATTGATTTTATATGTATATCTTTCTAATTAATCTATTTAATTCATATTTAAAATATCACAGATCTATGTTTTGAATAATTACAACTTCACAATAAGAATGTGCTCTCATAATATTTTAAAATTAATTTATCAGTTACCTATTTTCAATCAATCGAATTATGTCGATACTAACCCATCTTCGTCAGGACTGGTATACACGACACTTTAGTGTCGAAATCGGTGTATGTAAAAATAACAATTGTTTATACAAAGTTAAAAATAGATACAATTTTTAATTATGTCTAACCACAATGCTAACGCTACAAATATCAACAGATTATATTTATTTTTATTTAACTTTGTTTTTTTAACCACTTGATTAATTAAAACACCAACCGGTTTTAGAAAATACCATTTCAAAAAAACAAAGTTAAATAATATAAAAATGAACATTAATCACAAGTTGAATTTGAAAAAATTTAAAAATATATTTTTTAATTCAATGTTATACACTGGATGAATGAATTATTAGACATTAGTTCCGAATGTTGTGCGTCTATAAATATATAACATATTGATGGGTTTACATGTTAATTAATATTGTATATGTATCCCAAACATGAAGTCCATAAGGACAGAGACAAATTTATTTTGATTGACCTTATGGAGTACGTTATATTGTTGCATCGTACCGCTTGAAGTCAACAAAAATGTATTGTTGTCTCATGAAATTATATGCTAACACATGTACAATGTAGATACATCGGATTGAGTGATAATGTACAGTGTTCGAAGCTCGATTCGTCGTTTCATTGCGAGAAACGTATTGTACCTGGTCAGGGTTAGCATTGTTCTTGAACTCTTATCGAAGAATCAGATGATTTGCATGCACCAAACCGTCGATGGATTGGAGAGCATAAGGACATTTATCAATTGAATGAAGTATAAAATAAGTCAGCCGAAAGACAAGAGCATCAGTCACTCAAGTGTCGCATCAGAATTAAGTTGAAAAGTAAACAAATCAGTAAAAATGAAAGTGTTCCTGGTTATAGTGTTGTGTGGATTGGTCTCCCTGTGCTGTGCCGAACCCCCGAGGTTCAGGTCCAGCAGGCTGAGGTCCAGGGTGCTGGCCCGTCAGGAAGTGGCTCCGTCTGCGGCCCCTGCTCCAGCCCCATACCCACCTAGTGGCTGGAAGCCAGAAGGAGCGACCCTGGAACTCCCCACCGAACAGACCGAGGCTCCGTCTACTGAATATGGACCCCCAGCCACGGAATACGGACCCCCAGCTAGTGAATATGGACCCCCAGCTACGGAGTACGGACCCCCAGCTAGTGAATATGGGCCTCCAGCTAACGAATATGGACCGCCGGCCAATGAGTACGGACCTCCGGCCGTCGTGGAGCCAGAAGCTGAGGAGGCCGAGGCGGAGACGGTGGCTCCCGTGGCCCAGAGCGGCCGCCTGAGGACAGCCTATCTGCTGCTGGTGGACCCGTCGACCCTGCAGAGGGTGCAGATTGCCCCCCGGAGAGCACCTGCCAAGCTGCGCAGGGCGAGGTTCTAGGACACGTCTTTACCTGGTGTTACTAGTTTCATCTCCATTTGATGTCACACTACATTAAGTTACTAATCTTTTTCTTGTAAATGTACTTCACTTGTGTTTATTTCGTGCGTAGGCACAATTTAGTTTTGCTAATTACAATATATATATATACTGCCTGCTCACTCACTTTTCATGTATATTTTAAAAAGGTGCTTACGTTTTATGTTTATTAAATTATTGTTTTTTTATACCATTTATAACAAATGTGTCATTGTTAAAATGTTGCACTAAATTATTGTTAATAAATTTTTTTGAAAAAAATCGATTATTTTACTTGATAGTTTTATATTTGTGGTTTTTGATCGACTCTGTTGAAATTATGAAAACGAAGGATGCGCGTTTGCCCATACATGTGGGCTAATATTCCTTTACTTTACTATCAACGTATTATTATAACAAATGTTTGAGACGCGTTCTAAAACGGGCGCGAAAGACGCTCATTGGACGATTTCTCAAATATGTATTATAATCATTTAATCTTTTATATTTTTATTTATTATCTTTGTTTTATTAACCACTGAATTGAGTTTAAATACATCTACCGGTTTCGAAAAATACCATTTTATTCTTCAGGATGTCATAACTAACTAAAACATATATCATTGTTTCTTTGCCAGAATATATTTAAAAAAAATATATATATATTTTTTATACCTAACTCAAATCATTACTTAAAACAAATTTACTCGAATAATTTTTAGAATGGGACTCGTAGTTAAATTTAGTTGGTTGTTAATAATTTTTTGATTAGTTTTACACGCTTTATTTATCTCCAACGATTCCAAATTATTTAATTTGTGACCAACACCGTTTATATGCAAAATTGACAATCCCAATTTTTTTTATCAAAACCATAACCATTTTCTATCAAATGGTTAGAAAATTCTGAAAACCCACTATTGTTCAAACATCTCAAATGCTCCCTTACTCTTATATTAAAATTTCTACCCGTTTTACCTATATAAAATGCAGCACAATCCTTGCAACTAAGTTTATAGACACCAGAATTGTTAAATTTATCATCTGAATTTTAACCACAAAGTTAATATTGCTAATTTTAAAAGTATATTTAATCTTTTATTTACCTTCAATGGGTAAAAATTACAATTTTATCTTCATCGGTTCATGAATTATTTCAATGTATAGATATTTCAAAATAATATGTTAATATTGTCACATAGCAATACACAACAAACATAAATTGTAAGTTGTCCATATCACATGGCAACGTAAAACATTAAAGATATGTCGTCATTTCTGTTACTTGAAAATATGCGATTAACGCTTCAAATAATTTTGTTATCGTACTTTTGTTGAATTGAAAAAAAGCTAATGTCATAAAAAATTAATGTTATTTCTTCTTAAAAAATATGTGTTAATGTTTATCATATTTTTTTTTAAATCATCGAACATTGAAATTTTCAAATTTAAAACTTTCAACACTCGCTTTTATTTTTTTAAATATTTTAAATCATCATCATCATTAGGTATTGCGAGCGGTCCACTTCCAAGGCTAACTACACAAATATTTTCAAGATATCCTTGTTTCGAGTCAAAGATCTCCGCTTCTACCAATGTGTCTATGTATTGTGCGCGAAGGACTTTAACCCTTCCAAAACCATGCAGTAACACAGCTCTACTGCCCCAATTAATCTTGTAATATTTCGGTAAATATACCCAACATAAATTTCACATTTTAGTTGATTCTAAGGAAAATATTTATGCTTAGAACTGACTAGAGAAAAATAAATTATGTAATGTAGGTATTACAAAAATAATTATTTTTCAATACAGTATGTTGTAAAATTAATACGTTGACCAAAATACCATTGGTAGTACAGAGTTGACATATTAATTTTACAACGAAAATAATTACAAGCACACGAATATATAATCTCTTTTTTTCACTAATTAAATGAAGAGAGATAAGAAAAAATATCGTATTATCTAAGACTTGATGAATGTTCTGAAATATGTTAGGAAATTGGTCCCATTTTCCCAATTAATGCTCAATATTTAGAGTAGGTTTATAGTATTAACAATTTTAAAGCTATTTAATGTAATTTTTTTAAATGTTAAAAAATTCAAATATCTTATGGTAACGCGAGTTGACAACATGGCTGCGTATGCGTATTTTATATCATGGTATGGTAAAGGTTAACCCTTCCCAAGCCATGTCGTAATACAAGTATACTGTCGTAAATTTCAATAAACACGTAACATCATATTAATATTTTAGTTAATCCCGAGGAAAACATTTACGCTTAAAAATGAATAGTCAAAAACCAGTTACGTAAAGCGAATCCTATAAAAATAATTATTTTTTAATTCAATCTATTGTGAAATTTATACGTTAGCTAAAATGCCACTTGCCAATGCTAACAAACATACGAATGTAATTTTGTATCTTTTTCACTAATTAAATGAAGAAAGACAAGAAGGAAGTTTGAATAGGAATAATATTAATATGAATAGGAATAATATTATATCATTCTTTTAGATTTTGTTACATTTTAGAGGCTAAAAAAATTCTCATCTCTTACGGTAACAAGAGTTGACAACATGGCTGCCCACAGGATTTTATATACAGTGTGGTAAAGGTTAAGTAAGAGAGACCTAAAATTTTCACTTCACGGAAAGTGTCTGGTCCATCTCGATCTAATGATATTAACCTCAGTTTAAATATACTCACGTTGTAACGAGTTTTATTAACATGTGTGGTCAAGATTTTCAATTCAAACTCGGTCTCCCACTAATTACAGTTTACTAGTTAAAATAGTTGTATAGTTTGAATCTACTGGCTGTGCGAATGATTCTTCAATACAATCCACTTTCATACTTGTATTTTATATTTCCGATTGAATCTACAAATCTGTATACCTACAAAAAAAACTAATACTGAAATTGGCTAGTTAGTTGGAATCTACTTGATACATCGGATGATCAAGTCAGTCTCATTATTATCAGTATTTTTATGAACCATAGTACAAATATTATTGTACTATGTATTGCGTAAACACATATCTATTAAAATATTATATATGCTTTGATTTCAAGTACATTAAATAATTTGAATAAATACGTTGGATCGCGAAGCTCCGTTCTTGCAATAATAATAATAATAATAATAATAGGTTCTCAAACTATTTGCCAAATTTTTAACTTTTCTTATTACTATTGAATAATAAGTATTATAAAATAATAATGGACACCCCCTCCCCCCTGCAACAACACTGTCTATCGGTTTTGGGTAGATCTGAGTTGTGAATGCAACAACGTTTTATATCATCACGGCCATCGAATGGTATGTTAGACAACCATACAAAATAAACAATAATACTAAGTGAGCTACCCTGCGAAAACACTGTATATCATCCAAGATAGCCGACGCGCTGTTTATCTAGCAACATTTGTAAAAACCGATATACAGTGTTGTTGCAGGTGAGGACTTAATTGCAGAAACGTAAAAATACATTTTTTTCCTTCAATTAAGAAATCGATAGTGCATCATTTTTTAACGCAATATTAAATTGTGATTTTTTGATTTCTAATGTCTTTCTATTTACACGTTATATGGTTAATTAAATTTTTTTAATAATATAATTTTTATAATATATTTATGACTATCTTTGAATACCTACCTATTTTAAAGTACGATTATTTTCTGATTTGCGTATTGCATAGCAACGTAAAACATAGCACAAAACAAACAAAATGTCCTGCTGATTCAGTTATTAATGCCTTTATAGCGTAACGCGTATTTGCTTTGTATAGCAATTAAAATTCTCAAGTTATTGACAATGTATCGAGTACCGTGTATAATTTAACATTTTAAGTGAATTGTGAGAGAAATAGCTTAACTGTAAGTTTACTAATTATATAATAAGAATTCTTAAGTCAGCATTAAATGTTACAAGAACTATCATTTAAAAATTAGTATTACTCGTTAAACTAAATATTGTACAATACTTCAAGGATTGCATCAGTTACAGATGTACATATATGGATCATTTGATCGCTGTACCTGCAACCCAGAAACAATCCTCAGAAATCAAAAGGAATGAGCAAATCAAAATTAATTTTTGGCAAGCTTATCGGCTCACGTGCCACATGCACACACTTTATACCGTTTGAAGTGTACAAACACCTATTGGGATCTCGTAAAAGCAATTCAAACGCGTAGCTAGCAAATGAGAGGACAACAATTTACACAGTGGCTTGTTAATTGTACGATGTTTGTTTAGCATTCACGGGTTATTGGTTCGCACCAAAAAAATCATTTGCCGTGTCAGGGTCACCGTAGCTCTTGCACTCTTATCAAAGAACGAGGCACTCCGCATGCACCAAACTATCGTTAAAGTAACTACATAAGGACGCTACATATTTGAACAGAGTATAAAAGAAGTTAGCCTGAAAACAAGAGCATCAGTCACTCAAGTGTCGCATCAGAGTCTAGTTGAAAAATAAACCAATAAATATGAAGATATTCCTGGTTTTAGTGTTGTGTGGACTGGTCTCTCTATGCTGCGCTGAACCTCCAAGGTTCAGGTCAAGCAGGCTGAGATCTAGGGTGCTGTCTCGCCAGGAAGTGGCTCCTGCAGCGGACCCTGCGCCAGCTCCCTACCCGCCGAGCGGCTGGAAGCCGGAAGGAGAGACTTTGGAGCTTCCCACTGAGCAAACTGAGGCCCCCGCACCTGAATATGGACCGCCAACTGGCGAATACGGTCCTCCTGCAGCCGAAGAGCCCGCCGCGGAAGAGCCTGAAGCAGAGACGGTTGCCGTGGACAAGAACGGTCGCTTAAGATCACCTTATCTTCTGCTGGTGGATCCATCAGCTCTTCAGAGGGTGCAGATTGCTCCACAAAGAACGGCGGCTAAGCTACGTAGAACAAGATTATAAAAAAAATCATCTGACATACATTATTGAAACTGTTAATACTATTTCGAATTTAATTTGGAATTTAGCTTTACGGTAATATTTTTTCTGATGTTAACAAATCTCTGGTTTTTATTTCTATCGAGTCTTATAAATTTTGATAAATTAATAAATATTTCTAAATCCATATAAACTTATCATTATGTTCTTTTTGTGTTATACTTGCATTGAAAATTTTAGTCCTTTCCTCCCTCCATTAGTTACGGTTCATTTAGAGTTATGGATTTTAAAATTTTTAATACAACATCAGCACTCCAGACCGGAAGATCGATACAGGTCTTAATCTCCGGAAATAATTAATTTCGTGCAGGCCATTAACTTTGCATTATTTATTATTAATTCACGTGAAAAGATTTTTGAAAATTTATTGACACAAAAATTCATTTAAAATACCCATTACATACTTTTTTTGAAATTAATTTTAAATTTCCTTAGCTTACTCGGCGTGCTTCCATTACTATATCCTTTAAAATATTTTTATAGTCAATTTTCTAATGATTTGACTAATCTCCATTATCAGGGGTCCAGTGTTATTTCTAACTTATGTTTGTGACCCATCCATGCAAAGAACGTACATATGACGGAACAAAATGTAACAATTTTAGTATTACCTACCTACAGTACAGTAGCACCACAATGTTCTAAAATTTAATTTTCTGACAACTCAAATGGAATTGTTTTTTATCTGAATAATATACCTACCTAATTTTTATATTTCAAAGAAAATTAACAATTCATATACGGTGTCACGTAATTATTAGCACAAGACGAAATGGAAATTTAAAAAATCCTATTTAAGAATTTTTCAATTATGAATTAAATCAAAAATGTGAAGTAAAACAAACATGTAAATGTCGATATTAACTATGCTTTAAAAAAAATTAAATTAATAATACAGTTAGCACGTTGTGATTATCGATCTCTATATACGCATAAGGAAAATTATTAATTAAAAAAAAGTATAAAACAATTACACCGAAAAAAAAGAGCGCCAGTCATTTAATCCTTCCCTGCCATGCTGTTCCACAGGTCTACCGCCAAAATTAAACCTGTATATTTCAATAAATACACGCAACATAAAATTAATATTTTAACCTTAAAAAAATCATTTACTCCTAGAAATGACTAAGGATTTATAGAATTACTTAATAATCAATTATGTTAAAGTAATTATTTTTCAATTAAATGCCATGTAAAATTGCTACGTTGGAAAAAAATAGTATTTGCAGTAAGACAGAAAAAAATCAAACATTACTTTCACAGTGAAAAGAATAACAAACATTCAAATATAATTATGTATCTTTCTCACTAATTTAATGAAGAATATTAAGAAGGAATGTCATATTGTATAGAACTTGTGCGAATAAATGCTACGAAATATATCCATTTTTCAATTTTATTGCTCGATATTTTGAGTAAATATACGGCATTAACTATTTTAAAGCCATTTAAGCTCATAAAAGCATTTTTTATCATTAAAAATGCTAAAATAACCATAAATACTTAACGGTAACACGAGTTGACAGCATGGTAGCTTACGGATATTTTCTATGACGGTATGGTTAAGGTTAAGAACGGCCTCAGAGGCCGGCAAAACGTAAAGATAAAAGTGTTCTTGAGGGTTTGGGCAGTTATCCCGACAGTCAACCTTCCAACATGCCAAATTTCCAACAAGCCAAGTTCTCAAAAACCAAGATCCCGAAAGACCAACATCCTGACAGACCAAGTTCCCGAAAAAAAGGAATGTAATATGTGTATATGAACGTATATGTCTATCCTTTAAACTTATTTAAATTCATAGCTAGGAAAAATTGTTTAAATATACAAATTGTGTTTATACTGCACACAAAAAAGCAGTGAAGAATATCTCATTTTGTTCACACATCATAATCATTTTTATATCTATTTTTTGAACATTTAATTATTTCTTTAATATTTGCAAAATTACTATACAACCAGTTTTTTATACTAAGAACACATTAAAAAATTATATATAAAATAACAAAGATAAGGATGATATTTAAAAAAATCGGAGGTCTGCAAACTAATTTGCAATGATTGCAATTATTTTTATATATGTAAAACTTACAGAAATTTTGATATTAAAATTAAGAAGCAGTTGATATGCCTAAATAACAACTATCCAAAATTTTCCAATCACCTTTTGGAAACAAACCATTATTTTGATATTAACAAGGGTTTAGAAATTATACATACAAATACTAGAGGTTTACAGTTAGATAAATTTGAAATTTTAGAAATAAGAAAAAATGTTAATAGCAAGCTTAATATTATAAATAATCAAATACTCTTTGCAAATAGTCACCTTTTAAATTTGTTTTCATAATAGTTATTACTTATTCACCACTTTATAGTTTTGTTTTTATCTGTGCTTGTATTTTTAATTTCAGTATAAATTGTTTTCTGAAGAAGATACCATAGGTATCGAAACATGTTGAATAATCAATGTATGTTTGTATGTTTAAACAATGTATTTTATCTAATTATTTATTAACATTATTTTTAAACACTTTTACGAGTAGCTATATACTAACTGGTTTTAGAAAATACCGTTTCCTTCATCAGGATATCAAAAAACTAACTAAAGCCATATGTCAAATAGTTCTAATGCTTTGAAATTTAAAGGCGTATATGTGGCAGAGTAAAGAATGAAAAAATAAGGAAATAATGTATAGCTGATCTTAGTATAGTGAGTAAGATTAATAAATGATCACTTAGATAGTTTGGTCATATGGAACGGATGAATAAGGAGAGAATGGTAAGAAAGATATATGACGCAAGTGTTGATGGCACCAGAAGTAGAAGACGTCCGCGGAAGACTTGGTACGACCAAGTAAACTAGACACTAAAGGACAGTCCTGTTAGAATTCTCAATAATCATCGAGCTTGTATGAGAAGATGAATGAATGTGGATAAGGCGATAATTGTGTCAGGACAGAAGAGTGTGGCACTCTATCATCTCTGCCTACCTCCGCTGCGAAACGGCGTTATGGTAAGTAAGTAAAAAAATCTAGTACCTAACTTAAATAGTTACCACGATAAAAGTGGAAATGATCCAATATTGTTTATGTATAATAAACTCATAAAAGTGGTTAAAAACAAAATTAATAAATAATTCAATATTAAAATGAACAACCACAACGTAATATTAGCGTTGAATATTAAAAAAATATATCAATATATTTCTTTCACACTGTTAACACTTTTCGGAGGATTATGGCATGATGATATAGATAGATCAGTAATTAATTTTAATACAAATTAAATATATTAGAAAGACACAAATAAAATCATATTTTATCGTTGTGGCTACCGGTTGATATAACTTTATTTACGGTACTATATTTTTTCGATGAAATTGATTACATATGTATATCTTTCTAATTAATACATTTAATTTGTATTAAAAATATCATAGAGCTATGTTCTGAACGATTGCAACTTCACAATAAGAATGTGTTCTCTTTAAAAAAAATAATGTACTAAATACAATGGGCAAAAAAGACAGCTCGCTTCACTCTCAACTTTGTACTGTCATTTACGCGACTCTCGAGACAAGTTTCGTCAGTGTAAATAAAAGCATAGTTAATATGCCTAACTTAAATCTTTACTCTTTTTGAGTTTTCAAGATCTCGAATACTAGATACTAAATATCAATCTCAAATGGGATTTTGGATACTTCAGTATATTAACTTATCTAAACATATGTTGACAATCGACATTTGAAATAAATTCTTAAGACAAGACAATATAATAGAATGCAAGAATGTTAAGTTAGCTAAGGTTAAGGTGTAATTTAATTTAATTAACAATAACTAATAATGCAAAGTTAATAGCCTGCACGAAATTGATTATTTTTGGAGATTAAGACTTGTATCAATCTTCCAGTCTGGAATGATAAAAAATTAAAATAAACTTTAAATTAGTCGTAACTAATGAAGAAAGGGAACACAAATTATCGTCTCTCAACTTAACACAGTAGGAATAGAATAGTCAGTTGGTTTGTATGGATATAAATATTTTTATTAATTTTTTGATATTTATGAGACTCGATATAAATAAAAATAAAATAATTTTTATATCAAAAAAATATAACCGTTATTAAAATCAAAAATGAATTAAACTTGTTTTAACAGTTTCAAGAATGTGTCACAGTTGAGTTTTTAGAATCTCGTTCTACGCAGCTTAGCCGCCGTTCTTTGTGGAGCGATCTGCACCCTCTGCAGGGCTGAAGGATCCACCAGCAGAAGATACGGTGATCTCAGGCGACCGTTCTGATCCACGGCTACCGTTTCCGCCTCAGGGTCTTCCGCGATGGGCTCCTCAGCTGCTGGAGGTCCGTATTCCCCAGTTGGCGGTCCATATTCAGGTGCGGGGGACTCAGTTTGCTCAGTGGGAAGCTCCAGAGTCTCCCCTTCCGGTTTCCAGCCGCTCGGCGGGTAAGGAGCTGGAGCTGGGTCTGCTGCAGGAGCCACTTCCTGGCGGGACAGCACCCTGGACTTCAGCCTGTTTGACTTGAACCTCGGGGGTTCGGCGCAGCACAGGGAGACCAGCCCACACAGCACTAGGACCAGGAATACTTTCATCTTTATTGATTAGTTTTCAACTAGACTCTGATGCGACACTCGAGTGACTGATGCTCTTGTCTTTAGAGTAACATCTTTTATACTTTGTTAAATTATGAGGTATCCTTGTGTAGTTTCTTCAACGATAGTTTGGTGCACGAGACGTGTTTCATTCATTGATAAGAGTTCAAAAGCTTCGCTGACCCTGGCAAAATGTTTTTTTGGTGTGAAACAATAACACGAACCACGAACAATTTACAAGGCACTGTATGTATTGTTAGACTTCGCAATGAATTGAGTTTATGAGATCCCAATAAGTGTTTTCACTCACTTCAAGCGGTACAAAGTGAGAACGTGTGGCACATGAGCCGATAAGGTTACCTAATATTAATTTTGATTGCTTCATTCCATATGACTTCTGCGTTTTGTTTCTGGGTTACAGGTATAACAATTAAATGATCCATATATGTACGTCTGCAACTTAAGCAATCGTAAAAGTATTGTATTATGTTTTGTGAGTATGTCATATTCTATTTTAGAGAAATTATTCCAAAATATTTGAGAGATATTCATTTTGACGGAAAAAATAATCATTTTTCGTGGTCTAACAGTTATGCACTCAGACTTATAAATTACACACAATTGTTACTGAGAATTTGAAAAGATCTGTGTTTTCTGGTTAGATTATTTAAAATAGGTATTATTATATACAGAAATTACTGTTTATGTTTACAGTATAAACAATTCATTAAAAATTATAGAATATCAATCAGTGTGCAAGGTAAGAACTCATATTAAACATTGTGTTGAAAAATAATGTATGCACATTCAGTACTGCATACATTTTCAAGTTTACGACTTATCAATTAATCAAACAGTTTGCATACACTAGCGACCGCTCCTTGTATATGCATAAGGACAATTATCAATTAATAAAAGTATAAAACAAATATGCAGAAAGGCAAGAGCGTCAGTCACTCAAGTGCATCTTCAGAGACAAGCAGAGAAGTAAATCAGTAAATATGAAAGTGTTTATAGTTGTAGTGTTGTGTGGGCTGGTCTCTCTGAGCTGCGCTGAGCCTCCGAGATTTAGATCTAGCAGGCTGAGATCCAGGGTGCTGTCCCGTCAGGAGGTGGCTCCATCCGCAGATCCTGCTCTAGCTCCGTATCCACCAAGCGGCTGGAAACCGGAAGGAAAGACTCTAGAACTCCCAACAGAGCAGACTGAGTCTCCTGCAACTGAATATGGAATTCCAGCCACGGAGTACGGACCTCCAGCTAATGAATACGGCCCCCCGGCCACTGTGTATGGATCTCCTGTTGCTGACGATCCTGAAGCTGAAGAAGCCGTGCCAGAGACAGTAATTCCCTTGAATCAGAATGGACGCCTTAGATCAGCTTACTTACTAGTGGACCCTGCTACTCTCCAGAGAGTGCAAATCAATACTCGAAGAGTACCGGCAATGTTGAGTAGATTAAGATTATAAAAGGTCACTATGTTAGATTTTTCATATAAATCAAAATTGTTATAATATAATGTTAAATATTACTCTGTCATACAAATACACCGCTACAATATTATTGTTTTTAAAATAAAGCCATGTAATTGAAATATTAATTAAATAAATATTAATTAGAATAATTTACATATAAAATTAATTCTATCGAAAAATATTGTTATTGCGCTACGGAGATTCGAACCTAGATCGCTTTCCAAACCGGGGAAGGTACATTATCCAACTGTGCTACAGTACTTTTGACGACAATTTTTAGAAACCCATATATTAAACTTTTCAAATGAATACATCAATCGTTCCATTATTTGAAAGCCATCTACTTTGTTTGAGTAAACTGATAGTAGATTAATTAGTATTTAAAATATCACAGATATATGCTCTGAATAATTACAGCTTCACAATAAGAATGTGTTTTTTTTAATAACCAATGTAATTTATTAATGTTATCAGCGATCATTAAAAAAATAATTATAATTGTAGTATTATTATATGTAACACAAGGATATTTGAAGACGCATACAATTAACTATTGTGCTTGTTGGTCCTGTGGTTAAAAGGCACTCGCTTAGTGATCAAGTGGTAGAGGGTTCGATTCATTCTCATTCCAGGAGATTAGCAAGCTAGTTCTATTTTCATAGCATAAAAATAGTAAAATTTTGATGTGACACATATTCCGTGTACGCATCTCTATTTTTAAAAAATGACACTTGGACTGTCCGCAATAGCAACAAGTGTAAAATAGCCTTCAAAATGAATTGCTAGATAAGTATTTACGTATCTCGTGAACAACACATCGCATGCTTCAATCGTGCAACAAATCCAACTATAGCTAGCCCTATCTGCGATAGAGTACAAAAGATTCTTCCAAATCTTAGACTACATTATGAATTAAAGTGACAGCCAAAAAAATTGAGATAGTCCCGGGCCCAACTATGGGATCTGAAAAAGTGCCACAACGGTAGATAAATGCGTTGCATGTCTAGGGATTCTGTATTCTTGACTTTTTTCTAGTCCCGGCACTCGAGTCAAAATTTTCAAGTTCCGGGAATCTAAACCGTGAATTTTATTAAATAAAAAGATAATATATTTTTAAATATTCACATGTATTCATTGTAGCTATAACTGATATTATCTGCGTAAAAAAAACATAAAATTTTATAAACAAATAGATACTAGAAATATGTAGTAATACGAAAGTAGTTTTTTAAAATGAAATGAATTTTTCATATGTATTGAATACAAAAACCCATTCGTCTATAAAAATTACAAAACAATTTAAAAAATAAAATAAAAAACATACAAAATAAAAATAAGAACAATAACGTATGTGTTTGGACAAAGTACCTGAAGTCTTCTAATAAAGTTTTTCAAATAATTTCATCCCATACAAATCTTGTTTCAATAGATCACATTTTACAATGAAACTTAATCACCTGTTTGAAGAAACCGACAAAACCATTTACTTCAGAATTTTTTTTAATAGTAAATATCTTTGGACTAATTTCTTCTTAATGCAAATCTTTATGACTGACCATTTAAACTACGGAAACTTTTTTTTTTTTTTAAATATACTTACATATGCACCGCTCGTCGCTGGGTCATTACCTGCTGTATGTCAACGGGATGAATAGGAATAATTCAACTTGTTTAAAATGAATAAAATCATGAAAAATTAAGTCTCGAGTCTCAGGTTGTTTTTTTTAAAAGTCCCGAGACTCGAGACAGCAAAAATCGTAGAATTCTAGAGAGTTTATTCCCGGGATTTCTCAATACAGAATCCACAGTTGAATCTGGTTGGAACAAAGAGATTTATCCAGAAAGATGAATTATCGAATTATTATTAATCAATTATTAATAATAATTTATCCCGTTGTACTGAGAAAAAAATTGATGCTAGGTTTTGTAATATGTAGAAGGTCATTCGGATTATTCAGCAATGATCGGCAGTTCACGAAAATACCCGAACGTTTGAGCTTACAATAATACCATAAGTCAATTTTCACAACTAATTACGTAAATTTATTTTATTTTTACACTAATTTTGTTTATTTATTAAGGTCGATATTTATATCGTGTTTTGTTTGTTTCAAAGTATTGCGTTGTCATTCTTTGAGATGTTTTTAATCGTTTTAAATTCGTCAAAGATAATGAAACGTTAAAATTCGTTATATATTTTTATTTACTGAATTTGCGAGTTTAATGAACATAACTAAGTTTGTGGGGATTCGTTACAAAAGTAAACACGATTATAAAAGCTACATCACACAGGTAGATATTATTGGACGCTTAAGAATTGTTTGCAAGTAAAGTGTAAAAAATCTCTGATATCGTTTTTCTTGTATTTCTTAAGAATTTGTTTATTTAGGCTGTGCTAAGCCGTACACCTTCAAAGGCTTTTTTTTAAATATTGTAATACTTTGATAAAGATTTGCTTTTCCGCTGAAACTCAGCAAAACTCTGTTTCATATTTTCAATAAATTATTCAAATCTAACGCTTCTAAATCCGTTTATGTATAACGTATCAGATAATGCAAAGAGATCCTTGCTACTCATATCTCTGTACATCAAAGTAAAGAAGATGGATGCTTTAAATCATTTTTCAGCGTTGTAATCTCACCATTTCTTAAATCTTTTCATTGATGCTACTGAATTCTTCTTATATACAATATCTTGTTGTCTTTCTATTGATCACGCGTAGGGATATTTAGAAGAAAACTGTTGCACTACATTGGAGTAAAGTATCAATTTCGTTTGAAATGCGTACACAAATTAGGTGGACATGTGACCTTTTTGTTCTGAAATTACCAGGTTCATTTCCATTGTCAGATATTTAAAAATTGTAACACTGTGTTGCTCACGCTCTATACTAAAATAATTATTAAAATTTTATTTGTACATCTTTCGCGTTTTAATCACTGTGTAATTAATTCAGCATATATGTGGAAGATCTATTTTTGACAGAGTGAAGATGAACAAATAAGGAAAGAATGTAGTGTAGTAGAATGAAGTAAAGATTAAGAAAGTATCGTACGTACGTCCGCGGAAGATTCGACATGACCAGGTAAACCAGATACTGGAGGATGGTCCTGTTTGAAGCCGCAATAATCGGCGAGCGGGTATGAAAAGATGTGCGAATGTGACATTGGAACGACAAGGTACCACGTGTATCTTTTTAATCAAAATTCTAATCTTCTCTTTAAAACAATTGTACAAACATCTAAATTTCTCCATTCCTTGTAAAGAACACGCTGCAATATTCGGTGTCGTGGATGTTAAGCTTCAAAAACTGGGTGTGATTCCCCTAAGTGTGACGTCACATTTTTTAAAAATAATAAGGAACCAGAGTAACCAATAGATGAAAAGCGAATGTATCTAGATATAATATTTGATATTACGCTATCTGGCATAGTAACAGAAAAAATCTTTCAGAATCATCAAAAAATTAATCTCCCCCTCTGTAAATTCCTCCACCAAAATCAACCCGCACCGTACCGGCCTATCCTACGCCCCTAATATGCCATTATATCCCCTATGAAAAGATACCACTAGTACGTCCTTTACTGTGGCCTTAGAACCTTTCATCTCGCCAGGCATCGCACGCATTATATACGAACGGACATTATAAAATATATTTAATGTTTGTCTTAATCAGAACACTGGAATAGGAAATATATATATTTATGAAACTCATGTTGTTTTTTGTAGATGGTTAAGAAAATTTAGGCAAACGTTTCGGCACGGAAACAGATGCCATTGTAAAGGCTTCGCCTCTAATAGTTACGGTACAATCGCACTTGTTCGTAGGAAATATAAATCTCACACAATGTATGTATATTATATATTTGGATGGATAATGGATTTGGTTGTTACTAAATTCTCAAAAATAAACTTAAGGCGTCTATATATATGTTTCTTTTTGAATATTTCGATACATCGTGCGTAAAATTTCTACCATCAATAGAGGCATGTTTGATTTAAATACTATTAAATCAGAGTACGTTAAAATTTACGAAACGTTAAATATTTGTTATAGCAATTGTTTCGAATTCGGAAACACACTTTTGGCGCGTCTTTTCGAATCAACCGCGACCGTTGTTATTGACACGTTTCCGCGTCCAAATTCTTATCCATACATTTTCTCATGGTCGTGTGAAATGTGACCTTGACGCCAGCAGACATCAACTTGCCAGATATTTGTTCGATCTCGACATCGCGATAGCATTCGCGGTATGGACCTTTCAGCTCCAGTGCACTAAGCACTGTATTTTGATCACGTATTGCTTGTTTGTACCGTGGGTGAACTTGTGATATCGCCGTATTCAATTGGGATCGGAGATCGGCTTATCCGCGTACCATTTGTGTGATCTCAGCGGTGATTGCAGGGATTACGGAGGCGTCATATACAAGGTAAGGCGAGTAGTCCTTCCTAACCTTGGTTCCCCGAAATTCACTGGTACTTCGACTAGAACCCCTATCCCCTTACCGACCTCACCCTGTACCACGTTTCCCTACTTCCCTCCTTTACCCTGCGGTAATTCCGATTTACGACCGGAATTGTCGTATTCCATTCTGCGGGACGTGCGACCGAGAGATTGCATAATTCAGCAGTTAAAACACAATTGTCAAGATACTGTAAACAGTTGGTGAGGTGAGAACAAAGATGAGACGATTTAATTAATAAATTAATGTGATACCGATTTAGTATGGGTAGGAATCATTATGAGCAATAATTAAATGAAATAAACAGTTATATTGAAATGTTTAATACACATAATAACACTTTGTTAAAACTTTAACAATAATGTACACTTTTCATAACACTAAATATGTGCAATTTATAGATCATGTGGAATTTAGAAAATATATATTAAAATAACTTTGCTTAATACAGATTCTATGTAAAGTTTTCCATGTATATCTGACATGGACCCTGCAGTGGGATCCGAACGTTGGCCGGAGAGGTCAGATATATGCAGCAAATTAGCATAGAAAACTGTATACATAAGATTCTAACCAAATAACATTTTTAATTTGTGCTTAAGTTTGTTATTTTCGAAAAGAAATAATCCGTACTGAAAACTGAGTAGAATGACATTTCTACATATTTGTTTTACTTGACAGACTAAACATTTTGTGTTCTTAGTATTATTGGATACTTTGTGTGTTTACGTACATACAATTTATAGGTTATAATTTATCATCTGTCAAACGAGCGAATTTGCATTTTTATGAATATTATTAAGTTATTATTGTTATTACCAATATAAAATTAAATGTTAAAATACAATTATTTCTGTTATGAGTTTCGGTTATATTTATTTTTAAAGCTAGTTGTTTAAACAAATGGTTTTGGACACTATCAATTAAACATTTTAAATCCGTTGTCTGAAGAATATTTTTAATACAGTGACGTCTATATTTTAAATCTAGTGGAATATATGAAAATTGTACACAAATAAAAAAGTTGATTAACCTCGAGTCTGTACAATTAATTGAGTGTAATGAGAGTGTTGAAATTAATTGCGCCGCTGTTTCTAAAATCTTGCCCTGCGAAGTTTGGCTGGGGCCCTCTGTTGGGAAAATTGAGCCCTCCGAACAGCGGCAGAGTTTACTAGAAACACATAGGGAGACCTTAGGCGTCCGCTTTGGGCAACGGGTACTACTTCCTCCGCTTCTGGTGCATCTCCCTCGAAATTTTCAGCCTCGGGTTCTTCCGCCAGGGGCTCCTCCGCCTCGAGTTCCTCAGCGGCAGGGGAGCCGTACTCCGTGGGTGGAGCGAGGTTCTCAGTCTGTTCGGTGGGTAGTTCTAGAGTTTCTCCTTCCGGCTTCCAACCGCTGGGCGGGTAAGAGGTGGAAGCGGGGTCTTCGGAGGGAGCCGCTTCTTGACGGGACAGCACCCTGGACCTCAGCCTGCTCGGCCTGTATCTCTGAGGCTCGGCGCAGCACAGGGAGACCAACCCGCACAATACTAGAAACAGAAACACTTTCATCTTTGCCGATTAACTTTTCTGCTGATTCTGAAGCGACACTTGAGTGAGTGATGCTCTTGTCTCTGCGGCGACATCTTTTATACTTATGTTAATTGTTAATGACATTACGTGCACCGATAACGACAGTTTGGTTGCATGCTAATAGTCACTGATTTTTTTTACCAAAGTTCGAGAGCTTCATTAACCCTGGCCTAGTAGGGGATTTTTTGGCAAGAAACACGTAATTGTCAAACGAGCATGAACAAAGCAGGTATGTCTCCAGGACGTTCTTAAGGTCATTTTATTTTCAATGGAACAAGCGGTGCAGGCAATGAATATCTTGCTCAGGCTCGATCAGATTACTTAAAATTAATTTTCTCTCCTGATTCCTTATAAAAGTAATTTTGGATTTCGCGTAACAATAAAATAGCAGAGTCATTTTGTATTTCAGGGAGATTGTTTCGCCTTAATTACTGTTGTGATTTTATACATTTTAAGCGAAATTTCATTAGTTTAGAATGGACCTAGGTAGAAAGTCAATTATTAGATTGACTCGTGATTGCTTGCCAATTATTTTCAATAATTCCTTATCAAATAATACTATATTTTTTGGACCGGAAAATAAACTTAGTCGTTTCCTTTGTTAAATTGATTTCAACATTGCTTTAAACGTTAATTTGCCACTTAATTGAATAATAATAATAAATTATAATTGAAATTTTAGCATTTTTTACGAAAATGCGAGTTTTTATTATTCATTTATATCACAATTTATTCATTAGATTAGACTTTATTACACGCAACTTTGAACATCTGTACTCTGACATATTTTAAGATATCGATTTCTTTCAGTTTTGTACATGAAATTATTTTAAGAATTTAAAAAAAATGATTCATCTATATCATTATTTATAAATTTATAAACATTAACACAATGATAATTACGTATGTACTTGTAATTGTATATATATGAATAGTGATTCATTAAATAGAACACGAACGTATCAAAATAAATTATTATCTCGAGAAGTTCATTTAAACTAAAAAAATATTTTCTGATTTTTAGGTATACAAAGGATTTAAAATTACTTGACTCAATAGTAGACAAAAAACTCAAATTAAAGCTGTTAAAATTATTATAATCGGCCAACTAGAAACAAAGCTACGTACGATATCATATTTTATGCTTGCGCCTGTTACTTGCTATACCGAATTTGCACTAAGGTAGAAGAAACTAGTCGAAGCTGTATTAAATAAGGCACTTGATGGAAATGGTGCAAGCGTTTTAGTATGTTATATTGTCAAGTGTGCAAAGTTTCATCAAGCTCGGAATAAAACTGTAGATTTGTAAAAAATATTAATTAACAACCTACACTATTGTTGAAATGTCATAATTCATTTAGTTAACTTAAATCTTTAGTTTACGAGTCTAGGTGAGTTGTCTATGTAAGTAACTAGTTTAAAGTCAAATAAATTTTATTAACAGTTGTAGGTATATTTTTATATAGCCTTATTGAGTCTATATAATAAGTACATTAATATTAATGATCTATAAGGATAAATTATTTGATAATGACATCAATTGTGACCACCTTTTTAAATTGACCAATACTCTCTGTGTATTTGCAATTTTGTTAACTTTTCCGTTACTGAGAATCGTCTATCGGGCCAAGGTCAGCGGAGCTATTGAACTCTTATCAATTAATCAGTCATTTAGCATGCGCTCAACTATCGGTGCTCGGAATACATAAAAGACATATCAATTAAAAATACTATAAAAGAAGATGGTCGAAAGACAAGAGCATCAGTTACTCAAGTATCAAGCAGTGAAGTAAACCAGTAAAAATGAAAGTGTTCTTCGTACTAGTGTTGTGTGGGCTGGTGTCTCTGTGCTGCGCCGAGCCTCAGAGATACAGGTTAGGCAGGCTGAGGTCCAGGGTGCTGTCCCGTCAGGAAGCGGCTCCTTCTGAAGACCCCGCTCCCACCTCTTACCCACCCAGCGGATGGAAACCAGAAGGAGCGACTCTAGAACTTCCCAACGAGCAAAATGAGGTCCCCGCACCAGAATACGGATCCCCAGTTGCCGAATACGGGCCACCAAAAAATGAATATGTACCTCTGGATAGCGAAAGTGATTCTCTGCCCGCTGAAGAGTTCGATGCTGAGGATCCCGAGGCAGAGGCTCCCTTAGCCCCGAGCAGCCGATTGAGGGCGTCTCGTCTGATACGGCTGAACCGTGCACCTCTCCGGAGGGTGCAGATCGCTCCACAAAGGGTTTCGGCCAAGCTTCGCAGAGCTAGGTTCTAGAATACGTCTCTTCAGATGATTTTCTTATATCTTTCATATAATGAATACAATTCAGAAATATCCTGCTTTTCTTTAATCAATGTTTGTCAATTACTCCCGTATTTTATGAATCAATATTGTGTAAGTTTCAGTAAAAATTTTGTCATATATTTTTAGGAAATCAATTACGCATTTTCTTTTGACGTCTTTATATACTTTTGTTTATGTATTCATACATCGGATGAATTATAAAAATCTGTGTTTATTTATTAGATATTTATTATAATAAATATTCGATTGTTGATTTTTATGCTTGATTTACTTGGTTTTATAAAATAAATTGGTAAAAAAATTGATATGTTTAATTTACAAATAATTCTTTGTATGATTTATCATAGTTTAGAATTTGCATGTCTTAAGTTATTAGTTTAATGTTATTATTTAAAACCCACCCTGGGATGGTCGCAAAAGATGTATTTAGTGAATAATTTAAACACTCACTTATATTCGTACATGAGACATATTTAAAAAAGCACCTACTAAAAATCCGAATTTAATTAATTATCTACTTAGAGTACAGCAGTATTATAGTTTTACAACTTTCAGCGTTGTTGTTTTTTTTAATATGCATTGTTTTTACCGGAGATAGAACAATAAGAAAAAATCCCACCGCATTCTTAACGAGAATGAAGTTTCTAAAGAAACGTAAATTTAAGGTTTTTGTCTGTGTAAGAGAGAGATTATAAAGAGGGATGCATGTATAATTTTTGTAACTTTAGTCAAATATGTTTAAGTTTGTACGTTTTTTTGTCATTTAATGATGTTCTCCTAATAGTGCATTATTACGAACAAGTGAAGGGTTCAAAGTTCAAGCTAAAAATTGTGAATCAATCACTGATATCTGTAATTCAGAATCAATAATAGTGATTCAATGTTTGAAAATATCGTGATTCGTGATTCAAGTAAGAAAATATTGTTATGTTAAATTATGTTTTGACACAACAACAGGGTATTGCAAGACGATACTTAACATAATACCAATACACACATGTAACATCAGCGATATCAGATCTGAAGGACCCCGTAATGGAATGAGAAACTTCGGATATATTCGGATATGACAGAATAGCCCAGAAAACACAGCTGATTTTGAATAACCGTGAAAACCTGAGAACATTTTTTTAGATCATTTATTTGTTTATATCCTCCGGAAATATAATTATTTTCATTTAGATCACTTATCTAAGCCTTTACTTCTAAATAACAGCCGACAGGTTATATACTTAATTTAATAATTAGTATAAATTAAAAAATATTTTTATTCTGTTGTTCTGAAAACAGTTAGCGTTAATCAATATAATAAGACCAAAAAATATTTTTCATTAATTATTAAAATTATTGAGAACACATTCTTATTGTGAAGTTGTAATTATTCAGAACATAGGCCTGTGATGTTTTTAATACAAATTAAATGTATTAATTAGAAAGATACACATATAAAATCAATTAAATCGAAGGATTTCAACCTGGATATCTTCCAATCCCGGGAATGTGCATTAACCGATTATGCTGTAGTGAGACAATGCATTGACGACAAATTTTCGAACCTATTTGTTACATTTTTCAAATTAATACATCTATCCATTCATTATTTGAAAAACATCTTCTTTATTTTTACGGAATCTCAAATACCATTGACTAATCCGATAGGAGATGCCAGAATTAGCAATTCATTTTTATTAAATTTTGGATACATTGATACAACTTATATATTATTAAGGAGAACACATTCTTATTGTGAAGTTGTAATTATGCAGCACATAGGTCTGTGATGTTTTTAATACAAATTAAATTAGAGAGATATACAAATAAAATCAATTTTATTAAAAAAATCTGGCGTCTTCTATCAGATTACTCGAAGGATTCAGTAAAAATAAATTATTTGGGATTCCGTAAAAATTAAGAAGATGGCTTTCAAATAATGGAACCATAGATGTATTCATTTGAAAAGTGTAACATATAGGTTCGAAAATTTGTCGTCAATGGACTTTTTTTCCATAGCATAATCGGTTAATGCACGTTCTCCGGAAAATTGAATTTATATGTATATCTTTATAATTTGTACATTTAATTAGTATTAAAATTATTTAAATGTCTAATCACTGTGTTATTGTTTCAAATATTATATAAAATATAATTTGCTGTATGTATAGATGTTAGTGTTTGCTATCTGATATAGTACCTCGCAGTAGACAGTAGCAACAAAGGCATGCAAAATTATCGAGAAATGGCACCGGTGAGATTTTCAAACATTATTATTATTATTATTATGACATTAAGATAAAAAACAATTAAAGAAAATATTGCAATATGCATAATGCATATCGCTGGCAAATTAGTTTTAAAAAATAAATTTTAACTAATAATCATGACATGTTTAACATGAATTGTCACTAATAATCATGACATGTTTAATATGAATTGTCACTAATAATTATGACATATTTAACATGTCATCATTTAGGCTATATGTATTTAATCTTAATGCAAGATTTATATGATTTTCTCGTATCATTTTTAAAATCAGGTCGGAGAGAATTCTAAGATTTATAGGTAAACAAATCATGTAAAAATAAGCATAACGTACAGCGTAACGTACGTTGCGTACAAGCATAGATACCGGAAGAATTCAGGATACGGAAGGATTAGGCACTCACCATAATCCGGATTCTGCAGACATCTCAAAAATATGGACTGTATCTTTTAATCACTATTTCGTCAAGGTTCCGACATAGTATAGACGCGAAGTCTTAAATTAGTACAACATTGTACCCTTTTCCGTACGCGTATAACCGCACTGGATCATGGTCACCAATCGGCTCGATCGGCGGCGAGGCCAGGAAGGGAAGGGAAGGAGAGAAGGGACAGTGAATAAATATGTCCCAAATACATAGCATAAAAATATAATTTCATTTAAAAGTAAAAAAATACATTACTTTCCAAAATACAGCCAATTAGAAATGTGTTTATCGGTTACTCGGTAACGGAATTGAGCCATATTTACCTGCAAACCCTATAATGCAATGTATGCTCTAGTGGTGCTTGTGTGTACAGTAAGCAGTGATTGTTACAGCAGTAAGTACTTTAATTCATTGTAGTAAACTGGGGATGTTTAACGCATTGTTGCGAGTCACTGTTAGCAACATGTATACAAGCTGTTAATGAAAAGGAGTGTGCTGCAGAATATGCACGCTGTGTTTCAAAATGAAGCATTTAAATAATTTGTGTATACACCGACATATAATTTGATTTCTTGATAAATATTAACTACTCTCTGAAGTCTGCCGCGAGTAATATATTAATTTTCAATATTCCTGCATGACCTAACGTTATGACTATTCAAACACTGATATCAAAGATTATTTTTTTAAATAACAATCTTAAACAAGTAATCTTTGGTCATTTACCAGAAATATATATTTTTTTCTATTGTGGATTTTTTAAAAATAAAGTACGTTAAGGTTTGAGTGAAAATTAAATAACAGATATCTCATAGAGACGAAGCTATTTTTTATTATATTTAATGGAAAATATATGGAAGTATGGATAATTACAGGGCTTACGACCTGTCTTCGGCTGGCTTAAGAGATCACTTTATATAAATATAACGTTCACCATTCTCACTCATCAGTCTCCATATCTATCAAATTTTTGAAAGTTGTACATGTGTTAATATGTGGACTCGCTTCGAGTACCATTACACTACCGCCATCTATGGACTAAATTTGATAATTAATTTCCCTGTATATGTCACAATGAGAATCTAATTTTTTATTTCGTCTCTATGAGATATCTATTATTTAGTGCCTTTGTAGATGAATATACATTTTAGTACCTTTGTAGGTGAAAATCCAGTAATAGTGTGTTCTTGGACATATTCTAATATTGCTGAAAATGAAATACTTTTATTACGTTATCTAATGATATAATATTTACCCTACTTACTAATCATCACGCCGTTTCCCCGCGGGGGTAGGCACCACGTAGAGTGCTACATTTCTCTGTCCTGACACACAATTCTTGCCTCATCCACATTCATACGTCTTCTCATACAAGCTCGCCGATTGTTGAGGCTCTAACAGAACCATCCTTCATTATCTGGTTTACCTGGTCGTGCCAAGTCTTCCACGGACGTCCTCTATTTCTTGTGTCATCAACACTCGCGTTATATATATTTCTTACCATTCTCTCCTCACTCATCCGTTCCATATGACTAAACCACCCTAGTGGTCCTTTTTTAATTTTACTCTCTATACTAAGATCAACCTTACGTTCTTTCCTTATTTCTTCATTATTTTCTGTTATAAATTGATCTGCCTTATATACGCCTTAGCGATCTTATTTCCACTGCATTCAGTCTACTTTCATTCTTTTTCTGCCAACTCCAAGCCTCACTTACATACATCAGTATCTGTACCAGGACTCCATTGTGTACCGTTAGTTTTGCCTCGGTTAACAAGTTCCCATTAGCAATAATTCCATTCAAAGCACTGTTCACTTTGTTTCCTGCAGTCACCCTCATTTCGATATATTTCTCAGTCTCTCCGTTTCTACGGAACATACTTCCCAAATACACAAACTCATCTACTTGTTCCAAACATTTATTACCTAGAAGTGTTTTGCACGGTGTCTTGCTTTCCTCCTTCTCGCATATCATCACTTTTGACGTGTTGACATTCATTCCACGCCATGTAAAAATATAGAATTCACCAGAGACTGTACAGGCCCGACCTTCGCTGTCTTGAAAGTACCGCGGTCTCTCCATACTTTGTCAATTATAGTGTCAATAATGACACGGTATATTGAGAATAATTTTGGCTATTGTAATGTAAGTCATATCACAACATAACAGTATGATGAGAAGGAATAAAAAAAAATTAAATTTCAAGTATTTTGTTCATAATAATATCACGTAGTTTAGTTTAATAAAAATACGTATCATACGACTAAATCCACAACGCTTATTACGTATTCATATTTAATTAAGGGTATTTCAGAATAGTAATAAATAAAAAACAATATTGTATTATCACGCATTAAAATGAATTCTGATAAATATACATAAAAGAAAGTAAGTAAAACATATTTTTGTTGTGTATTTACAATTTTAGAACAGTTTTGTAGTATTTTATAAGTGCCCAATACCAATGATATGTTCTGTTATCATAACAAGTTAAAATAGACACATGTAGTTTTCGATTCGGTTTCTGTTACTGAGAATTGTCTACCGGGCCAGGGTCGGCAGACCGGATTGAACTCTTATCAGTTAATCAATCAGTAAGCATGCGCGGTGCTCAGAATACATTTATCAATTAAAAAGACTATAAAAGAAGATGATCGAAAGACAAGAGCATCAGTCACTCAAGTGTCAAGCATTGAAGTAAACCATCAAAAATGAGAGTTTTCCTCGTTCTAGTCTTGTGTGGGCTGGTGTCCCTGTGCTGCGCCGAGCCCCAGAGATACAGGTCAGGCAGGCTGAGGTCCAGGGTGTTGTCTCGTCAGGAAGCGGCTCCTTCTGAAGACCCCGCTCCCACCTCTTACCCACCCAGCGGATGGAAACCAGAAGGAGCGACTCTAGAGCTTCCCAACGAGCAAAATGAGGTCCCCGCATCAGAATATGGATCCCCAGTTGCCGAATACGGGCCACCAGAAAATGAATATGTACCCTTGGATAGCGAAAGTGATTCTCCGCTCGCTGAAGAGTCCGATGGTGAGGATCCCGAGGCAGAGGCTCCCTTTGCCCCGAGCAGCCGACTGAGGTCATCTCGCCTGATACGGCTGAACCCTGCATATCTCCGTAGGGTGCAGATCAACCCACAAAGGACTGCAGCCAAGCTTCGCAGAGCTAGGTTCTAGAACACGTTTCGTCAGCTGATTTGTTTAAATCTTTCTTCAAATTACATAAATGACTTTGATTCTGCTTTTATTTATCAGTTTTTGCCATTTCATCTGAATTTTCTGAAACTAAGAGGTTAAAGTCAAAGTAACGTCTTAAATTTATCAAAAGTGGAAGTCTTTCTACAAAATTTTATGGAGATCAATTAATTCTATCTGAGCTTTCATTTTACCATAACTTATGCAGAGTTCTTTCGTAAAACTTCGACACCACTATTTTGCATTAACGTGTTCGAATAATTTTTCTTGTATAATAATGTATTGATTGTGTACAAAAATCTATATTAATTTATTACAATGATGTTTTTATTAATCATTTAAATGCTGGATTAAAATAGTTTAATAAAATATGCTCGCAAAAAAATTGACATGTTTAATTTATAAATAATATGTAAATTGTTTATTTATTTATTTAAAACCTATTCTGGGATGCCCACTAAAAACATACCATAGTTAATAAATTAAAAAAAACACTATTCCTCTACATAAATTAAATAAATACCGGTCTATATTACAGTTTTCTAACATTAAAAAATATCAATTAGCCACCTGATTCATATATTTCTAAGGTAATTGACAAATCATTCCAATGTAATGTATTAGTTTCTTTTTAAACTTCCGCATGTGATGCAGAAAAGGACATTGGGATGATATATATAAATAATTTAAATATGAATTAAATATATTAATTAGAAAGATATACATATAAAATCAATTTTATCAAAAAATATTGTTGTTGCGCCACCGGGATTCGAACCTGGATCTCTTTCCTTACCGAGGAAGGTGCATTATCCAACTATGCTACAGGGACAATATTTTTAGCGACAATTTTCGAACCTATATGTTACCTTTTTGATATTAATACATTTAATCGTTCCATTATTTGAAAGAGCCATCTACCTTATTTTTACAGAATCTCAAATACCTTTGAGTAAACTGATAGCAGACGCCAGAATTATCAATTCATTTTTATTAAATTTTGGACACATTGATACAACTTTATTATTTTAGGAGAACACGTTATTATTGTGAAGTTGTAATAATTCAACATAGTTAATTATACATATTTAAAATATCACAGACCTATGTTCTGAATAATTACATCTTCACAATAAGAATGTGTTCTCCTAAAATAATATATATAAGAATACAAGTTTAGGAGCTACAAAAAAAAGTATTTCAAAATATATTAAAAAATCATGTTTAACAGATCAAACAGATTAATCCTAAACTATATCTTCAAATAAATTATACATTGTCTCTTTTTCAGTACTATGAAATCGTTCTTATTTCCTATATCATGATCTTCGTGGAAAGTTTATCTTACTGTATTGTCACGGTCATTAGTCGCTCTTTAGCTTGGACAACAAGTTATATAGTTATATATATATATATATAGTTGCATTTTCAGAGTGATATATTATGCCAATAAAAATCTAGACACGTCAAAATTCTAATATAAAAAAAAAATTGGCGAGTTTTTTCGGTAGTAAAGTGTAAACACGCAATATAATGTCTGGCGACAACGCGACACACGCGCATTACATGTCATTGGCTAACTGCTAACTGTTTTCGAGGCTTCGATGCTAATATTTTATCGGCAGCACTACTTATAAATAAAACCGTTTGTGTCTTAGCTAAATATGTAGAATGAAAATGTATTAAAAAACTGACAGCCAGTGTGATACGAACCTATGCTTCCAGAAGATTTCCGATGCCTTAAGTCACTGACGGTTATGCGAGATGTGTGAATATAATTGAATTTATAATTAAAGTTTACACCAGTACCATACCCCTCGTTGCTGGGGTTAAATGATTAAGGATAACAATCATATTAAGGCGAACACATTCTTATTGTGAAGTTGTAATTATTCAGAACAGACGGTTTGTGATATTTTAAATATGAATTAAATGTATTATATGTATATCTTTCTAATTAATACATTTATTTAGTATTTAAGATAACTATAGTAGTTGTTAGGTACTGTTTTCTTTTTTAATTAGTATTTTATTGCTCTATTTTGATTTATTATTCGAACTGACAAATGTTTTAAAGTTTATACCTATCCAGCGTAATAGCAGACCAAACATTATAATATTTCAAATTTTGAACACGCTTATTTATTTATTATGTATTTTGGACACAGACCTTCAAAATAGATTTGGTCCACTAATCTTCATTATTAAAGAGAACACATTCTTATTGTAAAGTTGTAATTATTCAGAACATAGGTGTGTGATGTTTTAAATACTAATTTAATGTATTAATTATATATATATACATATACAATCAACGACAAAATTGATTTTATATGTATATATTTATAATTATTTATTAAATTAGTATTTAAGACTAATCTTCATCTCAATGAAGTGTCCCTGCAGCTTAAATAAATATTCGAGAGCAATGATATCTGTCAGGTGCTATCCTATAGGGAAAATATCATCGATATAAAATCTATCTAATAGCAAAACTAATCAGGTGATTCTACGTTTTTCTCTGGATTTAGACGTGATGAGATATTGAGTTCTCAGGATTGTAATTATTGGAATTTTGACCTAGACCTGTCTGTCCAGCGTACAACCACCAAACCACATAGAACAGATTTATTAGTTAGAAAACATTTAATTATTATTAAGGAGAACACATTCTTATTGTGAAGTTGTAATTATTCAGAACAGACGGTCTGTGATATTTTAAATACTCATAGAAAGATATACATATAAAATCAATTTTATCGAAACATGTAGGTTCGAAAATTTGTCGTCAATCCACTGTGTCGGTATAGCATAATCCGATAATGCACGTTTTCCGGATTGGAAGAGATCCATGTTCGAATCCCGGTAGCAACAACAATATTTTTCGATATAATTAATTTTATATGTATATCTTTCTAATTAATACATTTAATTGTTTATATCCCTCGAAAATAGAACTCTTGTTGCTTGTACTATTTGTTCGACCCTCTACCACTCGATGGGATAGTCTGCTTAGTACCATTCTTGATAGGACCGATAGGTTAAGTAATTAATTATTCTTCTTCTTTTAAATAGGCAATAAACCCTAATGTAATTAATTAAGTAATACATACAAATTTATTTTTATTCTCCCCGACGAAAGAATATAAGTTTAAAAAACGAGCATAGCTACATACATTGAGGTCATCGAGACACAATTCATTGTTCTATTACAGTAGTAATGTCAGAACTACGCAGTCCCCAGATTGCATGAATATGCAAAGGTAGTTGACATTTTTTCTCTAAATTTAACTCTTTATAGGACTAAATTATTTCAATTTTTTGTGTCTCAACTCAATGGTGACGGATAAATTGCTTTACTTCACATTTTATGTTTATTTTTAATTTTGATTGCTGACAAACATACTGACATTATATAAATTTTTTTTTGTGTATTGCACTTCTGATGATATTTTATAAATTATGTTAATGCCTGAATAGTATGATAAAAATAAATAATTAAACCAAGGTGGTTTTACGAAAAATTTATTTCCACTAATATGGATTATTTAACTTTATTTTAACCACTAAATGAGTTATATTTAATTCACCAACCGGTTTCGGAAAATACCATTTCTTTCATCAGGATGTCAAATTAACTATATTAATCATGATAATATATATTTGGTACTTGATACATTAGTGTTTACTATAACAGTACGTGATACAATGGCCTTAGATCGAAAAATTGACTTGACTTTTTATAAGCTGTTTTCGTTTGAGGACGCTTTGGGAATATTATTTGAATGAAAATGCATACTATATTTATACAATATTTAAATACTAGCAAAATTTAAATTGAAATACATTCGTATACACTGTATACACTCTGGTTTGAAAATACTGATTCTAGTTTTCGATTCAAAAGTAAATTACATAATTTACCTACTACTTCTTTTGTTCGTATTTCTCTTATAGCTTTTGCCAGCTCTAAAATCTTTTTCTTTTAGCTGGACAAGCAAATTGTGACTTGAAAAATGGATCCTTTACGTTAGGTCACCACCTAATATAAAAGACAATAGAAATCATAAAGCAGAATACAGCGTAACCGAGATTATCTCTTGTGCTTTTGTCTATTTAGTATTAAAGATTGACAAATAAATAAAAACACTGTCGGAATGGTTACCGTTTGAAAAAATCTTTGGATTTCGAGGAATGTGTATTTTAAGTATATATTTTAAAAAAACGTAAACACTTATGATACCATCTAATTAATATAATATTCAATAAATAAAATAATCATTTTTATAATTTCAATATGTTTAATAAACATACATCAACAGCAAAGTACAAACTTCAACAATAATACACACTTTTCATAAAAATAAATATTCAATAAACCCAATAAATCGCATGAAAAAATATTACGAGTATTTTAATTAAAATTGAATTGCCTTACAATCAAAAAATGAAAAGCAATTTAGAAAAGGTTAATAAATAATAAATATGCGGAGTTGTTCAATTAAAACTTATAAATTGAGAGTAGTAATGATGTGACAATTAATTTAGAATCTCGCTCTGCGGAGTTTAGCTGGAGCCCTCTGGCGGGCGGTTAGGGACCTTAGGCGCCCGACTTGGGCTGCGGGCGCCGCCGCTTCCGCTTCTGGATCGAACTCCTCCGCCTCGGGCTCGTTCGCCAGGGGCTCCTCGACCTCGAGCTCCTCGGCCTCAGGTTCTTCAGCGGCTTCTGGAGTAAATACGAAGACCGGGGCACCGTACTGTGTCGCTGGGGGTACGAGGTTCTCACTCTGTTCGGTGGGGAGTTCCAGAGTCCCTCCCTCCGGTTTCCACCCGCTGGGCGGGTAAGCGGTGGGAGCGGGGTCTTCGGAGGGAGCCGCTTCTTGACGGGACAGCGCCTTGGACCTCAGCCTGCCTGATCTGTACCTCTGAGGCTCGGCGCAGCACAGAGAGACCAGCCCGCACAATACTAGAACCAGGAACACTTTCATCTTTACTGATTTACTTTACTTGACTCCGTTGCGACACTTGAGTGAGTGATGCTATCGTCTCTGCGGTGACATCTTTTATACTTATCTTAATTGTTTAATGTCCTTACGTGCATCGGTATCGATGGTTTGGTGCATGCGAATGATCTTTGATTTTTTGATAAGAGTTCAAGAGCTTTGCTGACCCTGGCCTGGTAGAGGACTTTTAGGTAAGAAACGTTCAACAAACGCGTAATGGTTAAACAAGATTTCAGTAATGTATGCAGTTTCTCTAGGACATTTTTAAGGTCATTGTATTTTCGATGTAACCTCAAGCGGTATAAGCAATGAATGTTTGTTTACCATTCGATTAGATTATCTAAATTTAATCTTGTGTTATTTCTATGATTTTGATTATGAATCCGTATAAAGATTTTTAGACGTAGTAATGAAAGGGCAAGTGTTTCCATTATTTCATTATCTTAATTATTAACTACCTCGAATTTATGACACATATTATTATACACACTGCATTAGTGCGATAAACTTGATGATTTTTTTATTTTTAAATTGATTTCATCATGATAAATATAAATATTATAAATTATATTCAAGATTCTAAAATGAAAACATGTTTTTCATTACCGACGACTAATCAATTACAATTATTAAGACATTCATCATTAGACAATAAATTATCGTAATATATTTTTTAAATTACACCTAAATCAGAATACGAATAAATGAAAATAATAAAATACATGGAAGTATGTGTAATTACAGGGCTTACGACCTGTCTTCGGCTGGTTTAAGCCCTGTAATTACCCATACTTCCAAATATTTTCCATTTGAAATAATAAAAAATAGCTTCGTTTCAATGCCTTTGTAGGTGAAAATCCAGTAATTACGTGTTCTTGGACATATTCTAATACTGGTTTAAGTAGGAAAATATGTAAAATATTTATTAATATATATAAATAATATTACTTTAATGATTAAAATAATAATAATTAGATTCTTATTGTGACATATATGCTGCTTCAGGGAAATTAATTATCAAATTTAGTTCATAGATGGTGATAGTGTAGCGGTACTCGAAGCGAGTCCACATATTAACATATATGCAACATCAAAAATTTGATAGATATGGAGATTGATGAGTGAGAATGGTATAAATTATATTTATATAAAATGATCACTTAAGCCAGCCGAAGACAGGTCGTAAGCCCTGTAGTTATCCATACTTCCTTACATTTTCTATTAAATATAATAAAAAATTGCTTCGTTTCTATGAAATATCTATTATTTATTTAATAACAGTGCCTTTAGGTGAAAATCTAGTAATTGTGTGCTCTTGGACATATTTAAATATTATTAAGTAGAACACATTCTTATTGTGAAGATGTAATTATTCAGAACATAGGTCTGTGATGTTTTAAATACTAACTTAATGTATTAATTATAAATATATACATATAAAATCAATTTTGTCGAAACATATTGTATTTGCGCTACCGGGATTTGAACCTGTATCTCTATTTCCAATCCAGGGAAGGACACTACCAATTATGTTATAGCGCCAGAATATTGCTGAAAACAATTAAACTAAGAGCAAAGCAGAGCAAGTTATCAATTTGGTGCTTTTTTTAACATTTGAAATTACTTAGATATTTTGATAATTCGGTGATTAAGAAATTTATGAGCAATTGTAATTATTATAATTAAAAATCAGAATTGAAATTATAACGTTTTATACTCTCACCAGTTTCTTGCGCTACCGTATCAACGTTATTTGACTGAGGCAGGAAAGCTAGGCGGAGCTGTAAGGGATTAGTTTGATCATTAGTATTATTTTTGTTATTAATAGGTTATGCGGCGTTAATCACATTGCTTCATTCGATGTAAGCCAGTTTCGATGCCACTGTATCTTCATCAAGTAGTGTATGTCTCTCCTGACGAATTTACAAAATGAAAATACAGACACAATATATATTTGCCGTCAAATTAATCAAAATTGTTTTTACAACGTTTGCTTAAATAAAAGGTTTTACGTATATTCAAACAAAAAATATTTAAAAACAACAAGCATAGCTGTTGTAAATTTTTAAGTATGAAATTATAATTTTGCATATTTTAATATTAATTAACTGTTTGTTAGATGCGTATCTTATTTTATTACGTACATTTATAAAAGTTATCTACTTATAGGAATAATATCATAATGATAATTTGAATTATGTACATATTTATATTTATTAAAGGCGGCTGTATTAAAATTAATTACTATTCAGAAATATCAGTTTGTTTACCTAAATCTTTTCCTATCGATTAGAATCGAGCCAATTTTTATATAAATCTAAAAAGTACATTCATACTTGCTTAATACTAATGCTATACTGTTACCATAGCGAATTAAGATAGACAAATTGGTGGTGTTTACGATTTGGTTTCTTTTACGGAGAATTGTCAACCGGGCCAGGGTCGGCAGAGCGGATTGAACTCTAATCGGATAATCAGTCATTGGGATTGTGCTCAACTATCGGTGCTCGGAATACATAAAAGACATATCGATTAAAAATACTATAAAAGAAGATGGTCGAAAGACAAGAGCATCAGTTACTCAAGTTTCAAGCAGAGAAGTAAACCAGCAAAAATGAGAGTGTTCCTTGTTCTAGTGTTGTGTGGGCTGGTGTCTATTTGCTGCGCCGAGCCTCAGAGATACAGGTCAGGCAGGCTGAGGTCCAGGGTGCTGTCCCGTCAGGAAGCGGCTCCTTTTGAAGACGCAGCCCCCACCTCTTACCCACCCAGAGGCTGGAAACCAGAAGGGGCGACTCTAGAGCTTCCCGACGAGCAAAATGAGGTTCCCGCATCAGAATACGAATCCCCAGTAGTAAATGAAAATGGACCCCTGGATAATGAGAGTGATTCTCTGCCTGCTGAAGAGTTTGTTGCTGAGGATCCTGAGGCAGAGATTGCCTTGGCCCAGAGCGCTCGCTTTAGGTCATCTAGGCTGCTGAACCCTGCGTCTCTTCGTAGGGTGCAGATCGCGCCAAGAAGGGTTGCGGCCAAGCTCCGCAGAGCTAGATTCTAGAACACGGTTCGTCAGGTGATTTGCTTTCATCTGTCATCTATCATAATTATTTTGATGGCCACCATTAAGACTTACCACTCTTGCTCAATTGCCAATTATACGTATATTTTCTTATGTTTGATATTTTCAAACATTCTCAAATATTTTAATGAAATCAAATACTTTTTTGTCTGAATTCTTATTTTGTCACAATATATTTATATTTTCTATTAACGTCTCCAAATTATCTGTCCTCTATAATCATGTACTGAATTATTTTTTGTTAAATTATTAGATATTTATTATAAATAATTTATTGTTGTTGATTCTTATTCTGGATTTACTTACATATATAAAATAAATTAGAAAGAAAACTGATGTGTTTTACTTACTAATAATATTATATTTATTTGATTTATCATTATAAAGAGTTTCGGAATAAGTGTATGTACATCGCCAATTATTATTTAAAAATAATTTTCCAAATCCCATGTACACATTTAATAATTTTAATAATTACCTACCTACATATAGGTGCATGACATATAATTTAAATAAATACTACAGCGCCATTACAATTTTCAAACCCTCAAATTCGTGAGAACAAAAATATCTATAATTTATTATTATTTAAAATATTGCACTCTGTACATCTTCAGATATTATTTAAATTAACCTTATCAAAATAAGGTATGTCAATTATATTTAAAAAATATTTTTGACTGAGCAAACAATGAAAGCATCGATATTTCTATATATTAAATAATACACCTCCTTGTACCATTAGTTATCACATTATATACCACGATCGTTGTGGAAACTTCATCCCACTCCATTGTGTTATAGTAATTAGTCGCTCTTCAGGCAAGATGCCGACACTGCAGCTAAAATTATTTACTGCCGTTTAACTGGATCTATAGCATGTATGGATCATTTTTAGAGTGATTTATTGATAGAAGTTTTTACTAGATCTGGAGTCCGGATACCGATCAAAATCCCGATAATCAAAATTCTGTTAATTAAAATCCTGAAACTTCACAAATTCGACATATATAAATCTTAACATGTCAAAATCTTAACAAAATACAGCAAAATTACTAATGCTTCTGTTAATACAAATATTAGATCGAGTAATAAATCTTTGCAATTATTTTAGTACAAGTCTAAAATGCAACTCTTCAAAAATAAATAATATTTTTAAGGTTTGTCGATGTTTTAGTATGGCAGCGCTATTTATTTTCTACTTTTTTAAAATTGATTTAATATTACATTTTAAAAATAATCAGTATGATGTACATATATATATATTTCTTTTAACATTTATTTTTTCTCAAGACTCTTGTATAGTGGAGTATGTGTATAATTTAGGTTTTTTGTACAAATTTTTTGACTTCAGATAGTAATTTTTATAATTGTGATGGGGAGATTGTTAAAATATTTGATGCCTTGATAAATATAGTGATTTTGGGTTATTAGAGGGTAAGTATTTTTTTTATTGTTCAATTACTAGTGTTTAATTTAATGTTAACTTGTTAATCTAATCGCATGGTAAATGATCTTTACAGGAAACAAGACGTTTCCCTCTAGACCTTGCCTCTGGGCTTTGCATCCGGAATTTAACCTCTGGTTTATGCATACCTCTGTTTTTTTACTTCAATTTCATCTTTGTATTTACCTTAGAGTAGTCGCTTTACTGAAGGCAACAAATTTTATTATGATAATCTACAATAAATCACGTTTACGAATCTGATTGCGTCGGCCTGGATGCATACAAAAAAGACGTCGAACTCGCGCCCAACCCGACGAGATGAGGATTTGTTATATTTCTTGTAATCTTATATTTTTCTTGATTAGATGTCTTACTTTTGCTAAAGACTTATATTTAACACCTCCAGGTATTATTATAAATTTTTCCCAGTTTAGGATGAAGGCAGAATGTGACAAAAATGAGGTGGGTATGTGCGATCAAGGTAAAATAACCTGCATATCTCATGTTCTGCACTGTCTGTCTAGTCGGTGAAAAGGAAGGCTGTACGTCTTCTACCCCACATAAATGACTCATTAAGTGGTTTAATGAACAAAGTTAAGTAATCTATAAAAACGCTTGATGGTTTCCACTGCTATTTACTTTAAATGATGTTAGTGTTTGCTATTTGTATACAATGGCTCGCAGGAAGCAGTAGTGGTAATATTTCCTAACTAACAGTGTTCCCTACATGATTCGGTAATATTTGTCGCATTAGCCTTTGTATAATAGTAAACTGAAGTAAAAACCAAATATTTAAGATAACATATTTGCCCAAATTCAAACGCATTAACCATTATTTCAATTATTTAACCTTTGTCTATAGTTATCTATATTTGTTATAGTTAAATTATTCTAGCACAGTGTTTCTCACACAGATGTGACGCGAGTGTCCTTCTAGTATGCTACCAAATATTCTAAAGTTGTACCTATTAAGAGCATGATGACATAATATCAAACTTTTCAACAACCTACACTCACGCATTCGTAATTATCAATATGCTCTATCCTTTTTCCTCATTAAAAATATACTTATTTAATTTTTTAAGTTTTTTTTTTTAAATTTTAAAAGTACAATTTTTAAAGTACAAACTTGCGAGTGATAAGTAATTCCTGCAGTATTGTGAGTTCATTTTGATTCTCACGCCCGTCCTTGCACGTACTCTACCGTCGAATTGTCGTGAACTGCGTTAATAACCAGAGCCGAACTCGTCACTGTATGAAGTGATATCTTGGTCAATCGCCCGGGCAATCCTGCGCGATTGTAAATACAAAGATTGTGAGTTGCAAATTGTTTAGCCTTATGTCTAATTTTATTATTATGTAGATAATTGGCGTGCAATGAGAGTTTGGCAGATGTGTGCCATTATAGTGAAAATATTTAAAAACACCGCTATATATTACAAATAACAGTGATGAGCTCAAAATCACGGACCGTGAGTCAATCACTGATATCTTTGAGTCACACTCACTATCAGTGATTGAATATCTGGAAATATCGTGATTTGTGATTAATTTTTTAATTTTATTTATATTTAGTTGTGAATCGTGATTCGGCGAAAGTGCATATGAAACGAAAATATTAATGAAGGAATGACGTTGTAATTCGTGATAAGCGTCATCTTACACATTTGACCAGAAATGCTGAGAATTTAACCCGAAAAATAAATTCGTATCATTGTGATGATATTAAATTATATATATGCTACAATATGTTTTTTTACGCAAATAATGTTTGAATAATATTAGTAAATACGTTAAAAATCATGTTTATTTATTTATTTCGTGTATTGTGATATCGTACATCGCACGCGTATTAGTAATGAAACTGTGATCACAGTCACAGTTTCCAATCACTGATATTATCGAATAAAAATCACAATCACACCAGTGAGTCAAGAGTAGCATTTTTTCTCATCACTAACAAATAAGGATAACGTTCTTTACTTCTAAATATTTGTTAGATTTTATCATAAATATATTTTATAAATCATTTTCATTATGCATAACCCTGATATTTTTCAAAGTTTTTCAAACATCGCAAACGACATTTTGAATTATGCAATAGCTAATATACAAAGTACAAGTACTTATAAGTAGAGCGATTTTTATGTTTTATGTTATTTAAAGAAAATATATATTGTTGAGAATGTGGTTATTATTCAAATACTAAAAAAATATATGAAATGTTATTTACCGCCTGCGTAATTTTTTCAGTTTAATTTTTCTAAATAAATGAACATCTGTAAAATTTTAATATTTTATCATTACTATTAAATCTGATAAACCATCATTACTATTAAATCTAATAAACCTGACAATATACGAAATGTCCAGTGTTATGTAACAGCAAGAAAATAATTATTGTTTAACTATGAGTTAAATATATTAATTAGAAAGATATACATATAAAATCAATTTTATCTAAAAATATTGTTGTTGCGCCACCGGGATTCGAACCTGGATCTCTTTTTTAACCGGGGAAGGTGCATTATCCAACTATGCTACAGCGACAATATTTTTCGAACCTATATGTTACCTTTTTTATATTAATACATTTAATCGTTCCATTATTTGAAAGAGCCATCTACCTTATTTTTACAGAATCTCAAATACCTTTGAGTAAACTAATAGCAGACGCCAGAATTATCAATTCATTTTTATTAAATTTTGGACACATTGATACAACTTTATTATTTAGAAGAACACATTCTTATTGTGATGTTGTAATTATTCAGAACATAGGTCTGAGAATCATAATTAATCACAGACCGTCTGTTCTGAATAATTACAACTTCACAATAAGAATGTGTTCTCCTAAATAATTATTGTTTAGATACCGCTTAAGATTGGGGGTATTTGAGTAAGACATGAAAATCAGATTTGATATCAATATACGATAGGAAAGTATTATTTTAAGTATCAATTTAAAAAAAAACATTAAATAAAATTACCCATATAATTCAAAATGTTTATTAAACATAATAGGAACGGAACAGCTAGGTAAAAACATTAACAATTATGATAATAATAATATTAAAAAATATATATAAAGATTATACGAATACATTAAAGCACAATTCCATCAACCAAAAAATGAAAACTAATATAAATAAAAATATGCATAAAAAAAATTGTAAAAATGTTGATAAAATAGAAAGTTAAGTAATTTTGATGTTGTAATACTTATTTCAAATAGAGTGTCGCGGAGAAACTAATTTCGTGTGTAGTATCTAGAATCTCGCCCTGCGGAGTTTAGCTGGAGCTCTTTGTTGGACGAACTGAGTCCTTTGGAAAGCAGCAGGGTTGACTAGAAACACATAGGGTGACCTTAGGCGGCCGCTTTGGGCAACGGGGATCACCTCCTCCGCTTCTGGTTCATCCCCATCGAATTCCTCCGATGCTGGTTCTTCCGCTAATGGCTCCTCCGCTAGGGGCTCCTCCGCCTCGAGCTCCTCAGCTGCAGGTTCCTCAGCGGTTGCCGGAACAAATCCGATGGATGGGGAACCGTACTCCGTGGCTGGGGGTGAAAACTCGGGAAAGACGTTCTCAGTCTGCTCGGTAGGGAGCTCTAGTGTCTCTCCTTCCGGTTTCCACCCGCTGGGTGGGTAAGCGGTGGGTGCAGGGTCTTCGAAGGGAGCCACTTCCTGGCGGGATAGCACTCTGGACCTCAGCCTGCCTGACCTGTATCTCTGTGGCTCGGCGCAACACAGGGAGACCAGCCCGCACAATACTAGAACCAGGAACACTTTCATCTTTACTGATTCAATTCTCAGCTTGACTCTAAAGTGACACTTGAGGGAGTGATGCTATCGTCTCTGCGGTGACATCTTTTATACTAATCTTAATTGTTTAATGTCCTTACTCGCACCAATATCGGTAGTTTGGTGCATGCAAATGGTCTTTGATTTTTTGATAAGAGTTCAAGAGCTTTGCTGACCCTGGCCTAGTAGAGGATTTTTAGTTAAGAAACATTCAAGAAACACGCAATTGTTAAACGTGCTTGAACGACGTATACAATTTCTCTAGGACATTTTAAAGGTCATTATTTTCAATGTGACGGTACAAGCTTGTCTTGTTTAACACTGGACCAGATTACCCATAAATAATTTTCTCTGTTGAGTCCTTACTAAGTTTATTTTGATTTTTCAAGCGAAACGATAAAATGACAAAGTCATTGTATATTTCAGAGAGATGTTTTTTCATTAATTACCTGTTACGAGCCTAGCCACTACTTGGTCGATTATTAGACTAAATCTTGATTATTTGCGAGCCATATCGTTTGAATGACATATTAATACAATATTACATAACACAGGGTGAATATTATGTTCCAGATCGATGTTGATTATGAATAACTTAAAAAATAAACTAAATGTTATAATTTGGTTTTTATTTATCTATTACTTGGCTTATTACAATTATGTATGTAATAAACCAAATAACTCTGGGTGCTGCTCCTTTAACCATATTTTTCATAACATTCTCGCACACTGCGTGTTATTTCAAATGTTGTTCTGTAGCATTGAAATTATTGTTGGCTTATTGGCGTAGACCTTTCCTTTCAAGTACCTCAACAAAAAATAGCCGGGAGCCGTCAAATCGCAAAATTTCAAGCGTAGCACGGGCTGTGTATGAGTTGGCACCATCGCGTTGAAACCACATGCGTTGCTGTCCCAATCGACCCAATTTGGCTACCATGAAGTTTTTCAACATGTGACGATAGCGATCACCATTAATGGTTACAGCATTGCCATTATTATTTAGATAAAATATTTAAATAAATTTAACACGTTGTTTAGGCGTTAGATGCTTCATAATACATTGTAATCAACTACTCTCTATGACACCAAATACGAGCTGCCAAATGTATGCCAAACTAAAATGGCGGCCAGACAAAATCAGCCTGGAATATAATATTCATCTGTATGTATTTTTAGAAACACTTGAATGTACAGGGTGATTGTAAAAAATTCGTACATTCTTAGTTGTTAGTTTAGTTAAATTGATTTCTTCATTATGCACAGTATTCAAAGTACTATACTATATTCAGAAAATGGACGTTGTAAAATATAATTGAATAATTACAACTTCACAATAAGAATGTGTCCTCCTAATAATAAAGTTGTATCAATGTATCCAAAAATTAATATAAATGAATTGATAATTCTGGCGTCTGCTATCAGATTACTCAAAGGTATTTGAGATTCCGTAAAAATAAGGTAGATGGCTGTTTCAAATAATGGAACGATTAAATGTATTAATATCAAAAAGGTAACATATAGGTTCGAAAATTTGTCGCTAAAAATATCGTCGCTGTAGCATAGTTGGATATTGCACCTTCCCCGGTTTGGAAAGAGATCCAGGTTCGAATCCCGGTGGCGCAATAACAATATTTTTCTACAAAATTGATTTTATATGTATATCTTTATAATTAATATATTTAATTAATATTTAGTAAGTTACCATTTCAGAGCATTTTTTCATGTTAATAGTAGACATAGAACTTGAATAAAAACAGTTAAAACTATCATTATCCAGTCCATACAACTAGAAACGAAGCAATGTATGATAAAACTTTTAGTCTTACGCTCGTCACTTACTCTACTGAATCGACGCTAGTGACTGAAGTTGGAGAAACGAGGCGGAGCGGTAAAAAATGAGCTACTTCAAGGTTAGAGGATGTAAATGTGTTATTATGTAAGGTATGTTTAGTAATCGGTGTTAGATGCTGGTAAGACAGTGTTCGCATAAAAAATAGGCAGCACTAGAATTATGGCAGTACTTTTGTCGTAATAAATGTTTTTTTTATTATTTCAAATATATATAAATATAGGACGTTTTGGAATAGTGGCTGACTCCATTATATTACCCATCACGAATCGAAATTTATTCTGATATATTTAAAATATATACCATTATTTAATTTGTTAGCTTAAACCTCTGTGATATAACTAAGTATCATCTTGTGATCGTACAATTTCGAGTCAATTAAAAGATCGTGTAAATTTTGATATAGTTAACCTTATCCGTTCTAAAATACATACATATGTGCTTAATATTGATAATATGTGATGCTACCATTGCAAGTTGAGTTAGACACTTTGGCGACATTTGGTAATGACACCAATAGTGATCAACCTGTGTAAAGTGATCAATGCATTGTCTGAATTTTCAATTTTGCTAATTGTCTCGTCTACCGGGCCAGGGTCAGCGGAGCTATTGAACTCTTATCAGTTAATCAGTCATCGGTACTCGGAATACATAACATTAATTTATTAATTAAAAATACTATAAAATAAGATGTTCGAAAGACAAGAGCATCAGTCACTCAAGTGTCAAGCAGAGAAGTAAAACAGTAAAAATGAAAGTGTTCCTTGTACTAGTGTTGTGCGGGCTGGTGTCTCTGTGCTGCGCCGAGCCTCAGAGGTACAGATCAGGCAGGCTGAGGTCCAGGGTGCTGTCCCGTCAGGAAGCGGCTCCTTCTGAAGACCCCGCTCCCACCTCTTACCCACCCAGCGGATGGAAACCAGAAGGAGCGACTCTAGAGCTTCCCAACGAGCAAAATGAGGTTCCTGCACCAGAATATGGATCCCCAGTTGCCGAATACGGGCCACCAGAAAATGAATATGTACCCCAGGATAGCGAAAGTGATTCTCCGCCCGCTGAAGAGTCCGATGCTGAGGATCCCGAGGCAGAGGCTCCCTTGGCCCCGAGCAGCCGACTGAGGTCATCCCGCCTGATACGGCTGAACCCTGCATATCTCCGTAGGGTGCAGATCACCCCACAAAGGACTGCAGCCAAGCTTCGCAGGGCTAGATTCTAGAACGCGCTTCTTCAGCTGATTTTATAATATATTTTATAACAAATTGTTTAGATAATCACATATTTAACCTTTTCTTAACCAATGCTTGCCAATTACAGTTTACTAAAAAATGAACATTCCAGTAATAATTAGAAATTGTCATATTGTACTGAAAGTCTTTCTGAATTTCTTAGGAATTCGATTTCTCTTATATGAATTTTGCCACAACTAACGCATATTTTCTTTTATAATCCATTATTTTGTATTATATATATTATACATTAAAATATTATATTTTTACTGTTGATTTTTATATTGGTTTACATACTTTTATATTAAACTTGTAAGAAAACTGGTATATTTTATTTATAAATAATTGAATAATTTATTTATTTATAATATCAGATTCTGCACATTTTTAGTTATCATTTAAATACTTAAGTTATTAAGCTTGACAAAAAAAAATCTATTTATTTCTTCAATATTAGCAAAATTACTTTGTGGTCTCATTTTATATAAATAATTAGACATAATACTTTGTTAAAACCACTATTTATTGATTATTCTGCATGTTTCGATACCTATGGTATCTTCTTCAGGAAACAATGTATACTAAAGTTAAAAATACAAGCATATATTAGTCGGGGGTCTACAAATTAATTTGAAATGATTTCAATTATTTTTATATAGCTAAAACTTACCTATATAAAACTACTATGTACTATGTACCTATTGAGTCTCATTGATGAGTCTCACTAAACACGTTCTTAGTCGCATTCTATACGACGTTTATCATGGAAACTTAATCCAACTCCTTCATATGTATTGCCATGGCCATGAGTTGCTCTATATTATTTGCTATTAATTGACTGAATTCATCGCATACACGGAACATTTTTCTAAAAAATATTGGTGGACTTATCTTTTCACTCTATACTTAACCACTAGACGGAATGCAAACTATTTATTAATAAAACATTGTTTTATTATACTTAAAAAAAAAAAAAATAGTTTTATTAAATAATAAGATAAAACACTTTGTTTAAACCACTATTTATTGATAAATCAACTGGTTTCGATACCTATGGTATCTTCTTCAGGAAACAATGTATACTGAAATTAAAAATGAAAGCATAAATAAAAATAACTAGTTAGGAACTACTGTGAAAACAAATTTAAAAGGTGACTATTTGTAAAAAGTGTTTGGTTATTTATAGTACTTAATTTGTTATAAACACTTTTTATTATTTCTTACTGTCAATCCCCTAGTATTAGTATGCATAATTTCTAAACCGTTGTTAATGTCAAAATAATGATTTGTTTCCGAATTTATATATATAATATATTTATATGATATGTGACTATAAAGTAATTTTGCTAACACTGACTAAGTCATTATTTCATTGTTTACTTCCCCCGGAAAGATAATCATTGGTCCACCCTTAACTTATTGAAATGAATAGGTAACCGAAAGAATTGTTCAATAGTATCAATTTAATTTTATTATTTAACGGCAAATACTTTCGGACCAATTCACCAAGAAGAATAAAATTGAAATAATATTATTTTATATTTGCTTTCTGTAATTATCTCAAAATTTTAATTTAAAATGAAAGGCCGTAAAAAAAGTATCATAAATAACGAACTGAATATACCGTATATGAGCCACGCATGCAGCAGAAGACAGAGAATATTGGAAAAAGATTGACAAGCCAGCAGTGAGAGCGGAATGACGTCCAGATCCACTAAACGCAGCACGGGCAATGGATTGCAGAGAGAGAAACATGACACATCAGTCTAGGTCTATCATCAAAGCCTACTTTCCAAAACTTTGACAGTAATTGACATCAATGTAATTTTTCTTTTCACAAAGAATGCAGGAACTTGAGTATTACAGGAATAGGAATTTGAGTAGCTTGTTGGTGTAGTGGTCAAGACGTTGGTCTAGTGATCTAGTGGTCGGGGGTTCGCGCATCGTTCCAAGATGCCGGCAAGTTAGTCCTATTTTCATGGCACAAGCGTTTTGCTTAGTTTGAAAATAGTAAGAATATTGATGTGACATGTATTCCGTACATACATCTCTATTTAAAAAAAAAAAAAACTCGGGTTCAATGTGTACGAGAAATGTTTGAAAATGGATAAGGCAAGAGTTGAGCGGTAGAACAGAAAAGTATGGCGTTCCATCCTCTCTCGATCGATGTGCTAGTAAATAAGTAGATATTAGGAAAAATAAAAATATTTTTTTTTTGTTTGTATGGTTTATTATTTATACGTCACGATTCGATTTATAGACATACTATTGTCTTTTGTAGTAATAGCGTTAAAAAAAATACATCAAATACAATTCGAAATATTTGTGAAAATAAATAAGTTTGAATATTCGAAGTTAGAAGATAGCCCCGGACTCTATTAATAAATCATAAATATATCTCCGAGAAAAATCATTAATAACTTCTGAAGAAGATAAATGGTCCAAGTTTTATCACAATGCGAGGGCTGAAACTAAGGCATGCAACAACCGACAGATCGGCACCACCTAATATTTGCACCCCATCCAAAAACGCGAAGAAAAGTTGGGTAAAATGAAAAAATATCCATTTAACATATTTTCACTCGGAAACATTCGAGACATGCATTTCATTATCAACAAAAAATACATTGGTCATGGAAGTAGCTAAAACACTACAGATTCTTAAGTATAGAAAGTTTTAAGCATTTAAATCAAAACAAATATTTAAAAAAGGTTAACTATCATAATTTGAAGTAATCACATCACAGCATAAGAATCATAGAGTTCTCATTATAATTTTAATTTACTACTTAAAATATTGCGAACGATCAACCTAATACAGTTGGAAGTATTGAGAAGTGTACACGAACGGTGAACCCAACGGGGATTGATACTGGCCGAAATATTGCACCCCTTGCTGGACAACCTGGGGAGCAGCCGCAAACTTCTGGTACTGCAACTGGTTTTCGGGCAGCAGCACCAACACTGAAGGTGGGGCATTTTGGGCGACCTGTTTCTGACTCTTCTTTTTTAATTTGCTGCTTCGTTCGCTTCCGCTCACGTCTATATTTTCAGTTTCAGATTCGGTGGTAGATTCGGCTTCGGACACGGGCGTTGAGGGTTCGCCGTAAGCTTGGCTGGGTGCTCCGTATACTTGACCGGGTGACTGGGCTTGCGTGGTGGACTCCTCTCTGGCAGGAAGAGTAAACGCTGCTCCCGATGGACGCCAACCGGAAGGAGGGTACGGTCCGTCCTGCGCCGCGGGGTAAGGAGCTGCTTGAAGCGTAGTTGATTCTGCTTCTTGTCTCGAGAGGAATCTCGATCTCAAATTCCTCGCTTTGTTTCTCGGTAATTCGGCTGAAACAGCGACAGCTACCAACAAGAAACATAATACGATTCCCTTCATTTTTTGTGTTGCTCGTTTCCGTCGCTTGTTTGATAAACTGGACGATAAGGTCTGACTGATAGTTTAGCGATTGTGTGAAGTGTTTTTATACTAGTCTAGATATTTGATTGCGAGTGATCGGCACTAGAGCATACCGGAGCATCCCCGCCTATGTTTCATCGCTTACAAAATTTCGGCTATGGTTTTGTATCTTTGATATCATCGATATTCAGCCTGTGATAAGGTCGGGCTGACATTGGCCCGGTGTTGCGCCACCGCCGAGCGGCGCGGAGCGCGCTGCATACTAAGCGGCCAGGTTGCCGAAGGTGGCAATTTTGATTTACATTCAAGTCGTGAAATTGCTGTTCATTGTTTTGCAAAAGGCGCCAAAATTTATTGACCCATTACTACGTAAATATTAACCCAGTTTGATCTAGTTGTTACCTGGAACTGTGGAAGAAGAAAAATACAAAAAAACAGCAACTATATAAACTGTCCAATAAATACTATGAAAGTAATAAGCTTTGCGAAATTAGAGTACAGTAAGAGTTTACGTGAATTGAATTTAATAAAGAAAATACGTTTGTTTGAGTTGCACCGTATTAAAAAACTGTATTACATGATTTATGAAGTATCGGTCGTGCAAATACCTCCAATATGATTACTGAAATTCAACTCATTTCAGGATTTGACCAGCTTCGGTTGGAACAATGAACCTCGGCAATAGTCTGTTTTAATGCTGCGCGACTGCGCAATGAATGCATGAATCACCTGCGTAGTATTCGAACACCATTGTAACAGTGTGTCCTTTTAAATACCAAAGCAGTTCCTGCATAACTGTCGAGCTGCTAAATCAAACGGAATGATGTTTCACCGAATACCGCCACCGCACAATTGCCAAACACGGGCTGGTCCGTTGTTTGCGACGCGACGGGGGCATCAGTATGCAGAGCTGATACACGGCCGGCTTCGGCCAGGGATATCACAATCATCAGAAGCTTTTCAATTTGATGGAAACATTCATTTTCGACTGTTAAGATTTGTCAAACAAAAAATTTGATCCTTGGATCAAATCCAAGGGTCAAATTTTTTTATGATGTCAACGGCAATGAAAAAATCAAAAATTTGAATATTTTCGAGATTGTAGGGTCTGAAGTCTAACTAGGATAGTGAACCACAGAAACATTATATATATATTATTTTCATCATAATTTTAGTCGCTTTCTAGGAGGGTCGAGGAGTCTAGGAGAGTCGGGGATCTACAGTCATAAAGCGATGATTTAAAAAATAAAAATAATTTGTTGATTGTGGAATTTTTTTTACGTGTTCCTGCACTAGAAAATATTTTGTATTCATATGACTTATTTAAATTATTGATCTATTAAAAATTCTTTTAGAAATTATTTATTTTAATGAAGTATATTAGCCAACTGCGTGATATTTTTACTTCGGGATAATTTGACATTTATAAACATCAAATATAATTTGAACACTCTGATGAAGACTTCTAGGGGGTGAAATCGGTTCGAGGCAATATTGAAAATTAATCTGCTACAGGATACATTGAACAGTTAAGATCTGTGTGTTCTTTGTAGATGAAAGTTTTATTGTTTTTGGAAATATCTTTCAAAATTATTATTGTCACGTGGTGTTGGCCTAGTACGAGGCGCGTTTTTTAAGTAAAAACCTGAAGTTTTTTTAAAGAAACATAAAACATCATTTTTACAATACTTTACTTTCTTCGGACGCTACACACCTTAAACTACTTCTCAACATAGTCGCCAGTATTATTAAGGCACTTGTCATAACGGGGCACCAATTTTTATATACCTTCATCATAGAACGACGCCGTCTGGGATGAAAAGCATATTTGTACTCCGTATTTGAGTTCATCATCGTCATCAAAACGCTTACAACCAAGGAATCATTTCAATTTAAGGAAAATATGGAAATCACTTGGCGCCAAAACAGGACACACTTGGCGATGAATGTCAGCTGATTTAATGTTTAGTGCATTCAAAAAACAAATCACGGACCGTATCTCACAGTTGGCGGGCTGATCTATTGTCTTGAACATTTCAACCACCCACTACAAGATGGCCACACTATGTGAATGTCTCTAACGTTGCATGTGAGTCAACATACGAAGGAAACCATTGGACATGCGCAATATTGCAACCGCAATGCTACGCCGGAAATATCCGACAACGATACTAAATAAAAAATGCGTCTCGTAGTTTATTAACAGCTTATTAAAATTTCCATTTGGTTTTTGCACCCGCGGAAATCTCCCGGGGTCTTTTTTAATCTAGGGGTTAGTTAGACCGTCCTTAAACACGGTATCTATCTATTATAATGTAATTTATTTATATTTATATTATATATAAGGGTTAGTTCGTAATAAGATTAAGCACAGGCTAACGCCAGGAGCAGATTCGGTGTAAACTGCTATAGGTTCCCCAGAAGCTGTCCCTTTTATGGGAAATCTGTTATCCATACTTACTTTCAAATGGTCTAGATTTCCCGATCGTGTCACTTCAATAAAAATGGCAATATTGTATCAAATACTAATTGAATGTATTCATTATAAATATATACATATAAAATCAATTTTTGTCGAAAAATATTGTTTTTGCGCTACTTACTACCAGGTTCGAATCCCGTTAGCGCAAAAACAATTGCGCAAACAATGCGACAAATATTGATTTTATATGTATATATTTATAATTAATACATTCAATTAGTATTTGAAAGGTCACAGACCGTCTGTTCTGAATAATTACAACTTCACAATAATAATGTGTTCTCCTTAATAATATTGTATCAGTTAGATTTTACATATTTTGAATCTCTGCGATAATTTTACATTCTTGAAGTGTCAAAATCGAGCAATAACTTGTTTTAAAAAGTTCATAACCAATAGGTTTATATATCAACTTAATTCATATTTCAATAGTTATTGACACTTAAGACCGATGTGATGCATCAGTTCCATTTAAAATTTGTTTACAAATATGCGTTAGTCACAAAATTGGACTTATATTTGATAAATAATATTGAGCAAATCTTTTTCATTTCTTGTATAATCTAAATTATCTTAATCAAATTCAATCTAGTCCATTGATATTAGCTGAGGCCAATAAAGTAATCTTTTACGGAGTATAAAATATGTATTCCCATACAAGAGACTCATTCGTTCTAAGGGAAAAGTACAGAAGGAAACTTAAGAATCAGTAAATAATTCCACATCGAATTTAGAAAAAGGAGAAAGGTGTTTGTTATCTGACTTGACTGACTGCCAGACTGCCCGTGGAACAGGACCATTATTCATTAAGGATATTTAGTGCTTACAATAGCGAGAAACTTTACCGCTACTCTTCATCTTAAAGTATTAGGTATTAAATATCCTATAAGAATTATTTTTCAAACAATGGCGTTGATTTCTGAATCCGCCCAAGGGCCGAATTTAGAGATGTCTAAAGTTTTACTTTGTTTCGTGAAAATGTTAGTAATATTTCAAGCTCATTTTTTTTCATTGGAATTCACCACCGGGCTTAAATATAATATGACGGTTGCTGAGGCAATAAATAAAAATATGTAGGAAGATATTAGTATCGGTGTATACAAAAACAAAAAAAAATATTATTTCATATTAATATTATTGTGTCCTTACTTGCTGTCACAATATTTCGTCTCGTTTGCATACATCATGGATGTCGTCTATTCCTGGTATCATCAATACATCCTGGCGTCCAATATATTTCATACTCATCACTCAACAAAACCATTTAAGCAAACTCACTATCTTGCGTCAAAACTAAACAAAACTTTTGCGCAAAGATTCCATTTGTTTCTATCACCAAAAATATACAACAGTTTAAATGTAAACGTGAAAAATTGCAACCATAGTTTTGAATATTTTTCACGAATGTTGCAGTTCTGGCTTCACGAAATGGGGAGAAATTACGCTCAAGAACTTTTAAAGGTCCAAACCTGAGAATAAAACTGCTACAACAGCGTATTGAATTACCTAATTGCATCTTGTTTTACTCTTTATATATATTTTTTTATATGCTATCTAATTGTACCTTGTTCTACTCTTTATATATATTTAAAGTTTGCACTTTCATCACATATCGAATATTACTATTATTTATTTACACCCTGTCCCGAATCGTTTTGAGAGTTGTTTACTCTCGTTTCAATTGGTCATAATTACACATTTAATTTTTTTATTACATTGTCATTATTAACATTATCATCATAATACCATCATAGGTTGGCTCCAGTATCATCATATCAGAGCCATACCTGTACAATTTGACGTGATGTTCGTTATCACATTAAATTCAGAAGGCAGTTAGAGAGAAGCTATATAAATCATGCACCCCCAAAAGGGGAGGGTAGAAGTCACATTTATGTGTTGCAGTCGCAGAACTCGGTCACAATCCAGCGGAAGTTCACTCTGTCTAGGTCGCAAGAGGTGCGAGGAAGAGCCGGTAGAATGCTTCGTTAGGTCTCTCTAGCCACTGCTCTTCCCGGCATAGTCTATTCCAGCAGTCCCCAGCGGGAGACCCATATCCTAATAAATTCCCCGAAATGTCCGAGATTCCTTTATTTTCCTAATAGGTTATCGTTCCGGGGGATCCAATGACCTATTCCTTCTAATCCCGTAATTATGATCTCACGTGCATCATTCATAATCTCATAGACCCAGAGGTTGTGCTTTGTACACTTTCATTAAAAAAATGTGAAATTATTACCTATATAACTATTAAGGTTAACGTAGCTCAGTTAAGAGGGCCGTCTACCGACCTGAGGTTGGTCTCGGGCTCAAGACCTAGAGACAAAATGTTGACCGCTGGGCGGCCATGAAAAGTATTTCTGGGTTTTATAAATTATAAAAAAAATAGTTTGTTCTAGAGAATTACTTCGATAGCTTGTTGATCCTCAGGTTTCCTATTGATAATATGAAAGTCAATGCAAGCATAAATGTCACCACTAACCTAATATTAAAGATGCTTGTTTCCTTGCTCGTCGTGGATTGTAATATTATTCCTTGTGCTCCGATCTGGTCTGGATGCGCCGACTGCTGACTCTACGTATTATTTCGACCGGCCGAAACAATTAACTATCATAGCGGATTTATATGTCCTTATCTGACGAGAAGCCGACTGCGATTGATACACTTGCACGAACAATTATAGATACCAACATGCAAAAACCAGGGCTGCCAACCGAAGGAATAATAATGTGTGTGAACACAGTTTATGTTATATCCACTATTACTTGTGGCATCTTGTATGTACATCTTTTATTGTATCTTTAACTTGTGATTAGCTACCCCCGTGCATGTACGAATATCTGACTTTTGATAAGGGTACTATGTTTTTTAATTTCTGTTTATCAAATGTGTCATAAATTTCTCATAAAAATCCATGCACCTCTTAAGATTATTATACATTTTTCTGAACAATATTAATTACAATCTGACTGAGGATGAGGTAGATTTCGGGATTACAAATAAACATCCTTCTTATACATAAAAAAAATATATTGCGAAAGAATTTATTGTTGAATTTTCAAGTCTAAAATCATATACGTGGAATGTGACGTAGATGTTATTAGCATGAAACCACCAAAAGTAAAAAAAATCATAAAATTAGAGAGACTTCGATGGCTGAGCCATTTAAAATGTATACATGATGCGCATTTCCCGAAATGGGTGTAGACTTATCCATTCTTGGCGTCAGAAATAATTGCAAGAAGCAGTCCAGTGCAGAGATTCGTGGAGGTGTATTTTTGAGTTCAGAATTCATACCAGTCTATAGAGCCAGATGATGATGATGATGATGCGATCATAGAACAATATTAAAATTAATTGATAAAAAAAAAACAAAATTATGCCCATTGTTTTATCACACCTGGCCTAGTATAACAGTCTTGCAAAGTGTGTCAGACATTTTGTTTACAATTATTTTGTATGTTGATCAATTTTCACTTTCGATTTTGAGTACTTTTGCGTGACCCGGCATTAGAAATGGACATTGTGTCACAGACATCTATCGATGTTTGGACATCAAAGTCATTGTTATGATTAAATTATTCAGTAAATTTCCTTATCTGTCAGATATATAGATTAAAAAGTAAATTTTGATTTTGAGATTTTTCCGCTAAATCATCTTTCATGGATTATTTAAGCAGAACTGTACCTATTATTGTATATTAATCACGCGCGACAATTTTGAGAAAAGTTATAATTAAAACTACCAATTATTATATAATTCATTATTAACTTGATCGCAAGAAGGGTTGCAGATGATTTTATTCAACTTTTGGAGCAGTGAGGACGCCATATGTTTCAATACAAATTGAATTAATTATACTTAATTATTTTTAAAAATGAAATAACAGATGTATCAATTTGAAAGAGCTGCAGCATATAGGTTGGAAAATTAGTCGTCAACTTGGCGTGGTGTAATTGATACATGCATTTCCCCGGATAGGAAAAGATCCAGGTTCGAATCCGGTAGCAACAAAAATATTTTTTCCGTAAATTCTAATTTAATTTGTAATAAAATTCCAACAAACATTTCAATATTAAATATTTATCTGAATATTACAATTAGTAATAAAAGTTATATCATTTATTTCCAATAAATTCTAGTTATGCACAACATTTTTGTATGCATAGATAGCATGGACTTACCGTACTGTAATATGTGTACTTTTAATTCATGGCCATATACAAATACAGGATGTAACAGACCTAGTCCACAATATTTTATGGATGGATACCTGACTAAATTACGAGTCGAAAATGTTCAAGGAATATGCGCTAATTCTGCACTGTTATGGAAAATAATATTTTTTTTTAATTTTTACAAAATCGTTTTGAGCTTAAAGTCTTCGTACTTCGAAATAAATATTAGCAAAATTGTTCCATTATTAATCGATATCTTAACAAAAAAATTTCTCTCCGCTTGAAATTCGATGACTTTTAATTTTTGTATTCAATATATCATTTGAAGTCAAATAAATATTTTAATTAATCGAAATAATGACATATTTGTAATAATTTTGAAATGTTTATATCTCTGACGTGGTTGAAATTAGGCAAATATCTCTTGAACATTTTTGACTCGTAATTCATCCATAAAATATTGTGGACTAGTTCTGTTATACTCTCTTTTGAATCCTACTGTCTCATGAATTAAAAAATATACAGTTGTAAATGTTATGGGCTTTTGCGTCTTATGTGCATTTTCAATCTGATGACTGAAATTTTGAGAATTGCAGAATACATCATGATGACCATATGATGTCCACACAGGCTGATTTATTTATTTATTTATTTATGTATATTGTTATATTTAAGCATATCTATGCAAATAACAAATCAGGGGCGAATATCTGATTGCAGCACAATCAATACAGTTAGGAAGAAGTCGTTGAAATGAGTATGTAGAACGTATGAAAAACCTGACATAATCAGATAAAACATTGGAGACACGAGCGTGTATGGGACGATGTATGAAAATGATCGAGACAAGAGTGGCTTGATGAAGCTAGCATCCGGCAGATTCACGTCAGAATAAGAAAATCATTATTTGTAATTAATTAATGAACACCAGTGAGAGGTGACCACCATTATTAATTAACCCAGGATCATTAAATGAGGGTTATGCTCTCATATCGGTTCTTCACATTCGCCGCCAGGTTGGCCTTTTTTAATGCTAAAAGGTAACCGTGCCCGCCGCCATGGCACATGGGGTATCGGTGATGTACGGCTATCATACAAAAAAATACCCCTCACCGTCCTCCGGCAAGAGATCTCTTTATATTTTAAATATTTAACAAAAACACGTTGTGGATATTCATTTTTAATAATAAATTATTCATTATCTTTGTTTTTAACAATTTGACATAATATTTTAGTTAATTTTAATTAACCCTCGACGAAGGAAAATGTATTTTTCGAAACGTCGGTGGTCGGTGAATATAATTAACTCGACGGTTAAAGACAAATTCATGAATTATTTATTAGATCTCTTTATAATTAATTCAATGTAAGTGAAAAAATACAACAGTAACACCAGTGAAATTTTGATTTCTTATTTAAAAAGGATAGAACGCCGATACCGCTGTTTTGAGATATCACTTTATCATTGATACCCTCTGTCCTGAGATATCATTTGAGCCTCGAACGCCTTTTGTAGTGCGGTAAATCTCAATTACCTTCGAGTAAAACACTAGAATTTTCTAATGATTATAAATTAATAAAATAAAATAACAATAACTATATATAAAACCACGAAATTTGTTGTACGTCGACCGGTTTCGTTTATTTCAAGCTTCATCAGGACTGGTCATAAATACAAGAAGAGTGCACTTATATATACATAAAGAGGGAGATAGAATATAAAATTACATGTGAAAGAAAAAGGAGACAGAATACATATATTGTTAAAATGAACCTAAAGGGAGACAGAATATAAATTATATGCGAAAGAGAGAGACAGAATACATATACGGATAAATGGGACATTAAGGAATGGGAAAATATAGAGTTGATGGATATTAAGTTGATTTTAAAGGAAACATACCTAATATAAGGCTAATGGATAAATTGATTTGATTATTAAGAATTGGCGTACCGATATTTATTGCCTTTTTTATTTCAAGGGCTTCTAAATTGTCCAACCGGAAGCCAAACCCGTTTTTATGGAGGGTATTGACCTGTGGTATTATCAAATTAATGATCGTTTTCAATAATATGGTTGGAAAATTCTGACCATTGCCTCTCTCTTTCGCATATAATTTTATATTCTGTTTCCTTTGATGTTCTATTTAACTATATATGCATTGTGTCTCTCTCTTTCACATGTAGTTTTATATTCTATCTCCCTCTTTATGTATGTATAAGTGCACTCTTCTTGTATTTATGATCAGCCCTGATGAAGCTTGAGAAAAGCGAAACCGGTCGACGTACAATAAATTTCGTTGTTTCATACAAAGTTATTGTTGTTTAATTTAATGTAATATATCAAACCACAAAGTGATTGCTTTCTATGATAATATATAAATTAATTATAAAAATTTAAAATTACATTAAATAATATTTATAAATTTTTAGTGAATTGTATCGAAATCGACATTCATTAATAAAATATTTTGTTTCCTTGAATAATAATGTATGAAACAATGTAAATAAGACTGGTGGCAGAGTTTAAGGAGGGTCTTTGGTCAAAGGTGAGTGGAAAATGGCTGATGAAGAAGAATAATACAAATACGTTACAAATGCCCCAATTGGTTTCACAGTAATTTAAAAGTCTGTCCATCTTTGAGATTCTTCATAATATATAAATAACTGGCCACATAGTAACGTCAGTGTTTCTTTAAAACATATTTTTAAAATTTATCAAAAAAGGATGTGATCTAATATAAGTCATTTATCATTCAGGCGATATGACACGACACACAACTGCAACGCCACCACGATAGATAATATTTTCAGTTTGTGTCTTGGGTAAATAAAAGTTTGAAATGTACAACATCATTCGATGGCGTGTAACTTACATTTGTAGCGCAATATACTAGTATAACTTTAAGTTTATATTCAAATCACGGAAACAATTAGCCTCTTTAAATGTCATTTGATTAGCTGGAGGTCCGAGATTATTTTGCAGGTAAAATGTGTTCGCTAGAGGGAGATGAGGGTCAAAAATGGATCTAACTGGACCTCTGAAAACGCACAATGAAATCCAAAACAATGGCCGAAGGGGGGAGGAGGGGTGTCGCGCTATATGACGCCCAAATAACTTGGCAGAAAACAAAGAATACCGTTCGATTCGGGATGATTCATTGAAGCCTGTGAAAGGGTTTCCGATTGGCAATTTCCATGGAAAATCTAATTTATGGAAAATTGGTTAAGGATAAGAATCCATTGTTAGCAGCACTACTTTACTTATAAGTGTTAGTTTACTGATACCTACTTTTAAAGCAAGCTCGTGCGATCTTTATACGCATGAAAAAAATCATCTCAACCTTAGATTACGAATACGTATGGTCAGATGTTGTGTGTTCTCGGTATTATTTTATAGAATGTAAGCATTGACATTTGTCAAAAAAATGATAAGGTCAGTTGAAGCATTTGAGGTGTGAATCTATGGAGGAATATTCAAAATAAGCTGGATGGACAGAGTAACGAATGAGGCCATTTTGGTTCTGACGAATAATGAAAAATAAGTATTTAAAATAATAATACACGAGAACGTCAATATCTCGGACAAGTGATGAGATATTAAGAGCAGTATGAGATCTCGCACCTCATAATGCAGGGAAATATTGTTTAAGTCGGAGCCTTGGAATAAGAATCTTGGTTATGCGGAGCAGACCCATCGACCCGACCCACCCAGGACTGTTTATAAAAAAAAGCTCCTATTTGGTCCTACTCATTCGCCGCCAGATTGGCATTTATTTAATGCTACTGTGACAACTGTGTAGTGTTACTCGAAGCGAGTCCACATACTAACATATATACAACATTTGATAAATGTGGTGATTGAGGGGTGAGAATTGATGAACGTTATATATATAAAGTTATCACTTAAACCAGACGAAGACAGGTCGTAAGCCTTTTAATTACCCCCATACTTCCATATATTTTTTCCATTAAATATAATTAAAAAATAGCTTTGTCTCTATGAGATATCTGATATTTGTTTAAAAACACATTAAATAAATAAATTTCAATACAATATATATAAAAACAAAGAAGCAATACTACAAATGCATTGTTTTTTTACAGAAATATCATTAAATGTCTTACAAGACACTAATTAGATTACTATTCTTTTTCTGGTGCCGTGTTTGAGTTCAGAAGTAGGCGTGTATCTAGTTGCAGAACCAAAAAAGGATCCAGCATTTGTCCAAACTGATGACTGATCCACTTCCGAATGTTTCGCAACTGTGACAGTATCATTCTACCTGTCCACCGTCTAGCTTCTATTTTCCTCGAGTTATATTACTACACCTAATAGAAAATGTACCTTAAATTTTCTTTTCATCTCAAAATGTGTCAAAGTCATGCGATTTTTCTCCTGTGCTTTCAATACAATTGATAAAAAAAAAACATGACACGAGGTTTCTGAAATTTTACAAAAAAATATTTTATTTCTTTATTAGAGCATTTTATAAACATATGATAGATTACTGACTAGGTGCCAACGATTAAGCAGGTGCATATGTCTGCAGAATAATGTCAGAATAATCAGATAAATCAGATATTGAAGATGGGCTCTGTTGGAAGCTCCGACAACCGACGAGTATGCACGATATAAGTGATATATCAAAATAGAGTGTGGCATTTGTGTATCTAAGTCGCAAATTTTCTAACTGAAACTAATCTAAATTATTCGATACTTAAAAATGTTCATTATATAGATGACATTCCCTTTAACTTTTCGTACATAGGTATTAGTACTACAAATTATAAAAAGTAAATATTCACAAAGCCTGCCTTGAAAGATATATTTTCTTAAGTAAGTTTGACGTTGTGACTTATCTAATTATTTATTTAGTATGGAATATATATATATATATATAAATTGATAGAATATACATATATAGCTTTAAATAAAAGGAAAGTTAAGAAAATCAAACTATAAAAATTAATGTTTAAAACAGAAAAAAATTGTAGGTTTAACACAAATTGGTTGAGTATCAAAATCAATTGTATCTTTGACTTCAAAATCTGAGCTTCAAAATCATCACTCTTATATTTAAACATTGAATATTGAAATATATCTACAAGATCAAAATCATTCCCAAGCCTGTGAAGTCGTTGTTTTGGTGCATTCGTATACAAATTAGTATATGATGCATTTACATGGAACAGCGCCGAAAACCTGTTACTCCGAACTGGAACGTGGTAAACAATCAGATCAGTTAAATTAAGGGCATCCGGCATACCATTTACTATTTTAAATAAATCACTTAAAGTTCTTCTATGCGACAAGTTAGTTAAATCAAGAGTGCTAACAACTTTGTTTGGTTTTATTAAAATGCGTTAATTCATTACGTAGAGTGAATGAAGGTAATGAAATAATAATAATTAAATAACCCGTTTACTATTTTTTTTACATTTAAAATCTTGCATTAAATTGAGTTTGATTATATTACCTTATATTTTTAAAGGAACAATTCATATTTTTACAATCACATTATTATTTGATTCCAAAAAATATTATCCATACTTTGTGTTAATACCTATAAATTATTATTTTGAAATTTGATTTTCCATGCGACAATGACGTAGGTACGAATATATGTAGTTATTTATAAATAAAAGAGCTTTGTTACTAACTCGTCTGTAATATATTTAAATCGTATATATCTCAAAGAATTTTTTGTTGACAAAAAACTGCACAATTGACAGAAAGAAATGAAATGTCAACAATGTCAAAAATTTGGCATTGTTCTTATATTTAGATTATATCTCTAAATTTAGTAATATCCTTGAAGAATTCTTCTTCGGGATTCTTCAAAGGATTTTTGAGGATTCTCTCAACTCCATTGTATCCATTCAGTTGAAATGAGGAGGAAATCTTCACAAACTCTGTCCTTTTCAACAGGAGATTACGTTTACACTCAATTTAACATTCAACGATGATAAATATCCATTTGTTTCGGAAAAAAAGTAACATTCCTATAATTTGACGACTGAAATCATCAATTTTTTTTTCTTAATTTACTAATAAATCTTTTGTCTTTTCAGATAATCTGGAAGGTTCGCACTGCTGTTAATATCGGTAAGTAGATACAACTATTAAATGGTTTTAACACAAGTTATTGTACAATTTTCGACTACTTGTGTGGTTTTGTGGTTAGACGGATACGGTCGATGGGCGGTGATTTCATGGTTGTTGTTATCGCATGTTTATTGTGACGTCGGTACTGGGTGTGTTTTTACGGCTGTTAGGAGCTCTGGTTTTACGCAACATGGTTGTCGATGGAAATTATGGCTGTGGAGCGATACATCTCTACAATTATATATTTTTTAAAGTAGATATATATCAAAATATATATATATTTTTTAAATATATTATGCTGCGAACAGTTTTCTAGGCGAAGGATTGTAGAGTAGCTATTAATTGCGGTCGAGAAGAATTGTGGGCGAGCAACATTTTCAAACCTTTTTTAAATAATTCTCTTTACTTCACATCTTCAATATCTAATTCAACTACATTTTATAACGCAGATTTTATTTCAATTTAAATCATTGTTTCGCGTTAATTAGTTAATTAATACATTTTTTGTATTATATAGTGTCGATATTATGATCCAATTGGGTAGAGATCAATCAGAAGCATCGCTATCCAACATTCTAACATAATCATTATTCCTGTCGAATCTTTATATTTCTTGAATTAAATAACACCACAATAGCACGAAAAAAACTGGCTACTTTAACCCAGACTTCAGTCTAGCAAAGTAGCTAGGACAGCGCTGTATATATATATATATATATATATATATCAATGGTGGAGTCTACTCCATCCCACACAATAAACTACGGGTATTTAATTGCAATATAATTGTATCTTATGTTTATCATGTTATATTATAATATATTATTAGGAGAACACATTTTTATTATGAAGTTGTAATTATTCAGAACATAGGTCTGTGATATCTTAAATATGAATTAAATATATTAATTAGAAAGATATACATATAAAATCAATTTTATCGAAAAATATTATTGTTGCGCCACCGGGATTCGAACCTGTATATTAAATAAAATAAAAAAATATTGTCGCTGTAGCATAGTTGGATAATGCACCTTCCCCGATTAAGAAAGAGATCCAGGTTTAAATCCCGGTGGCGCAACAGCAATATTTTTCGATAAAATTGATTTTATATGTATATCTTTCTAATTAATATATTTAATACATATTTATAATATATTCACCTCTGTTACAACAAAAACATGTATGTCAATAAAGTCTAATAAATAAATAAATAAATAGATATAACACGCGGTAATACTCTAAATAGCATTTTTTTAACTGCCAAATATTGATTTGGGACATGGGTAACAGTTGATAATCTAGAACAAATATATCTGTATTTTATATACCTACTTATTATATTTTTATATTAATTATTCTTTTCCATTGTCAACACGGTCCTAGGAAGATTTTAAAGTGGAATGTTTTTTACTTAGTGCTGCGACGTGACACAATACAATTTGCATAATAATAAGGTCTGCATTGTATGTACTGTATCTAATTTTCGTCTCACAGGGTAACTGAATTTTGTGGGGCAATATTTTCATTGGACAACCGAAACTACTTATTTTCCAACTCAGGCTTCAAATATTCTAAAGGTGTTACGAAAAATAATTGATGTAGACTAGGTTATTCCAAAAATAATGGCTAATTTTAATATTGTATCATTTTGAACGTTCTTTGTTAGGAAATATTTGTTCAATTATTTTTGTTTGACAGTTAAGAATTTGTCGTGGATATATAAGGAAGAAATGAAGGCACTTATTTTTCGTCTGATGGATGCTAGTTCATGCATAGATTCCTCTCCACCACAAGTAACACGCGTCACGGCGTGTATAGTAACACTCGCGAAAAAAGGAGTATTTAGTATTAGCGGAATTCAGGTAAGATTATTAATAAGCGATAGCGGAGTGAAGCGACGGTAGTATTTTCGTAAAAAGTTCGAAGCGCACTGAACTTACTACAGTTGGAAGAATTTAATCAGTGCGACATCTTATTTTTTCCTTGTGCTTAAGGATAGGAATAGGTAAGAAAAGAAATGGATATACGCAAATTAAAATTTGTTAAATCGCGAATTGAGTGTATGAGGTAATAAGTCAAACACTTAAAACTTAATAGAATTTAATTCATTTTATACGGTGCTAACAATCTACAAAGGTGAGTCGGGGTAAGCGCGACATATGTATAAATCATCGACATAAACTTTGAACTGTATTCAAACTTCATATGATTATACTATGACTTTGAAACTTTGATATAAGTACCATTATTCATTTTCTAATTTAAGTCTTTAAAAATGGGAATGTAACCTTTTAGGATAGCTGTTATTGAAAGCATTTTATGAAAATTGAAAAAACTGTATATATTTATAAGTACAACCTTTGTATTTATGATCAGTTTTAAATACGTCCTGATGAATCTTGAGATAAGCGAAATTTCGTGATTTCATACAGAGTGATTGTTATTTTATTTAATATAATATGTCAAACCACAAAGTAATTGTTTTCTACGAAAATAAATATTTGCACAAATATTATGTTTAATTGAATTTAAGGGTTTGAATCGGCTAGACTTAATATTTTCTGCAACACTCGTGTTGTCAAACCGTGCATATATTGGTGGTGATTAAATACGCAGTGAATTTGTTTGTTGGAGCATTGTTAAACAACATTCTGTAGAGTTAGATATTATCTAGTTCAGTGCACATCAGAGTCCCGAGTGGAAGATATTTCGCTATCGCTCTGGTGCAACCAGACTATTCAAGATCGAAACTTTGCATCATTAGTGTGGTTTGGTTCAGTCTCCTTTCCTTCCATGCAGCATCTTGAAAGACGATGATCTCTACTTGGATCTTATATAAGATGTCTTGACAGAAAAATGTTAAATAAACAATGATATATTTTTAAAAGTAGAAATTGCGATAGAATCTTAATTAACTTATGATCTTAGGGATAAAAATACACTAATGAATTGACCCTCATATATTAAAAATGGATTGCAGGAAGCACCAGGATGTGAATGATATATAATCTAGAGATATGGTGATCTTTATCTAATATTGGATTTTTATTTAATTGTTCTAAATTTTTACAATACTAATTAACTTACTTACTATCACGCCATCGTAGGCAGAGAGGATAGTGCGCCACACTTCTTTCCTGACACACAATTTTCGCCTCATACACATTCATACAAAACAAGCTCGCTGATTATTGAGGCTTCTAACAGGACCATACTCCAGTATCTGGTTTACCTGGTCATGTCAAGTCTTCCGCGGAAGTTCTCTACTTCTGGTGCCCATCAACACTTGCTTTTTACCATACCATACCATATTTCTTACCATTTTTTACTCATTCATCCGTATAATAATAAGACGGTATTAAGATCAAGTCAACCATAAATAAAACAAAAATAAACCGTTAATAAAATAGACGGTTAAAGTGAGTAGGTATACAAAAATATTGCAATATTTTACTAAGGGATCGGCTGAATAAATATTTTATATTACATGATTCGTTAAAATACTCTCACTCAGTAGAGTTGACAACACAACATAAAGTATAATTTCTATTTTATAATAAAGGATGTTCTAAAAAGATGTATATGTATTTTGAAGGATTATAAATTCAATATTAATTAATCTAAATTTATGTTTTTTTTAAATTTAAAATCAATGAATATTAATGTATTTTTTAAATTATTATCGCAAACTTTTGAACATGTCCATTCTGGGCTAGGCATTTTTGATAAACCAAATGGCTAACACTTTGTTTTTTGTTTCATTGCAGCTTAGTAGCAGCCTTTAATTCTTTAATTTACGGCAGTTTTGCTCAATCAACCTTGTCTTTTACGTGTCCCCCGTAAAGTGCAATGGCGCGAGGTCCAAAAAATGTGGGGCATATTGAATTTTATCTCTTTGACCGATTCAATATATTTATCGTAATACGTCATCATATCAAAATAATAGTGGGGATGTGCTGGAAATAAAACTCCTCACTAACAAGTAAGTAAAACTTTTCCATTAGGCTCACTTTAAAATTCAATGGACGCCCCACTCCTATCTCATGTGTAGACTTTTTTTGGCACACCCTGTACATTATACTTGATACTGGACACACTTGATAGAATTAAAAATAAGTTCGGACATAAATTGAAGAAGAAAAAGACGAAGCTTAGTCTGAATTAATAAATATTTTTTTGTTTCCTTATCTAGGTAGTTGATTAAAGTGAGGGCAAACCGTTATGTGACTGAGAAAATGATTGCTAACTGAGATTTAACGATGATTGGTAACGTAAACCGTAAAACGGTAAAAGATGTTGGTATGACAAATAACTGTTTCGAGATTTTTTATAGTCTAACAGTCATTGATCGAATAATCACAGTTATTAATCATAATAACAATCGAACACAGTCACAGTCACAATAACGGTTTAAATAACGATTTAACCATCACTATGCATCACTTGCCAAACTATGTAAATAGTTTGGCAAGTTAATTTACAAAAGTATTAGTTAATACACGGTTAGGTAAGGCTGGGAGCCAAAAGTTTTGCGACACTGTAAATTGATTCAAAACTCAATTTTCACGTGCCACCCTTGGCCTTTCGCTGTATCGTAAAATGAGCCCGAGTAATAGAACATTTTTATCATACTAATCTGACATTGGGTAGATATTTATTTTTTTGTCTGCTCTACTGACACAAAAGCTCCTTTGAGCGCAAAAATTTATCGATACGATATCGTTAAAACGAACTACACTACTGGAATCTCTCACGATAGAGCTTTCGTTCCCGATAGATAAACAACCAGTTGAGTTTGCAACAGTAGTCGGATAGAAAAATAGTTTCTTTTATGCTGAAACGAACTGAAAGCGGCTCATTTTATAAAAAGCTCGATCCTTTTTGCACATAAGAATATACTGTTTTCGCGCCAATTTACATGTAAAACAGAGATTAGATAAAGCTTTGTGATTTTTTACGAAAACAAAAGTGTAATCTTCTCCGGCAACTTTGTAGTAAAATCTCGCACAGAGCAAAAAGGGAGATACCAAAAATTACAAATGAAATAAGAATACGCTAATATTAAGGCCCTTTAATTCTGAGCTGTAATTTTGTTGCCTCATTTTCCTCCCTCGGTATAGGGGTCTGACACACAATGGGCGTCAATCAATAAGGTAACATCAAAAAGCACTTTGCTTAAATAAATCTTACCCCTGCATCCTATATGGACGCACCCTTGTTTATACTTATTATATTTATATTTACATATCGATTGCGGAAAGGCAGAATGTTATATATATAGAGGGACTAAACCTTGTGTTTTATAATGTTATGTTAAAATTTCTCACGTTTGCATATATTGCAATCAGAATAAAGAACACGTATACATTATTTGAATTATTATTACAATATAATTTCAACAGAAGATATCTTTTATTTTAATATTAGAAAATATAACATTTTAGAATTATCAGTAGGATATATATATATATATATTTCATTTCTTCTCTATGAGAGTAGGACTCGTGTATAGAGAAGGAGTATATACGAGGTAATTTATATTTCAGTTAGTCTGTGTATATATATTTTTACTTCAGATACAAATTGATAGTAGTCTGTAATTGTTCTAATTGTGATGGGAAGATTGTTAAAAAAATTTAATGCGTTGATAAATATAGTGATTTTGGGTTGCAGTATATTTTAATTTTGAAATATCAATTGGGTCTCTAAACCTTGTAGATCGGAATTCGCTTCTAAAGTTTAATCGACTTTTAATTTTGAAAATTTGGATTATTAAATTTTTTTTTGTGTATGTCTATTATTTTTGGTAATCTATAAGTATCTATTTTAATTATATTATATGCCTTTTTATTAAATACAATAATATTTATTTAAAAAAAAAAAACAAATGACACGTAACAAAATTAAAATAGTAAGATTTAAAAAAAATTTTTAATTACCTAAAGATTATTAATTATCCACCTAAATGTTCTAAAACTATTCTCAATTGCGATTATATATGATGTGTGTACATCCACGCAAAAATAATTAAATATTCGTATATTAATATACTAACTATAACCATCTAGTGGAAGAATTTAGAAATAACAAACATAGCTGTGCACGTTCACACAAGTATTCGAAAAATCTATCCCAATTACTATTTTCTTTTATAGATTTATTATTATTATTATAACAATAAATTTAAAATTAGTCTTAACATTAATGTTTTTTTTTTTTCATGCTATACTTCTCTTGAAAGCATATGCTTGTGTAGAGAAGTGGAGTATATATTCATAAAAATGATTGTTTACAAGAAGAAGAAGAATTTTAATAAAATAAAATAGGGGTATATGTTTCTTCTTAAAGTGTTTTTAATAGCATTTATTAGTTCTTTATATTCATTAATTTTTATGATGTTTTTGTGTAAGCTGTTAAGAGTTTTTTCCCGAGGTGCGTATAGCTGTGTTGAGCAAATGATGTGTTGATTTTTGAACATGAAAATTCAAATTTAAACCCAGTACGATGTTCAGTAATAAAATATTTTTGTTTTTCATTTAATATTTGAAGAATAGAATTCCTTTTAAATAGATCACAAAATGTTGGTACAGTGATCCAGCGGAAAAAATTCAAGATTAAACTGTAATTGCTCGTAAACCATCAGGGTGAGGTAAGTGGGAGGGGTATTGTTCGACGCGTGTGATTTGCTGACTTGCCAGTCGCAATGAGTCACTGGTCGGGTGCACACCGCGCGTTTGCGGTTGAGCAATATTTAAAGTGCGGTAATTCATTGTTTCGAGCGCGTACGGAGACATATCCTGGGCACCTCGGTCACCGGACCTTACGCCGTGCGACATTTTTATGGGGATAAGCTCTCCTAACCTAAAATAACCTCTCCAAGCACAAGAGATGGTCTCTTTTTTGGAGAGGTAAGCGAAAGAAAAACTATGTTATTTTAAAAAATGTTAAATAAATACATGTTATAAAAAATTGTAATAATGTCAAATAAATTTTTTAAAAAAAAAGTTTCCCCTGCCTGGATCAAATTTTGTATTCATCGTAATTATTTAGGGCCTGCGTCATAACTAAATCTGAATCTCGGATAACGCTGCACGAAGGGCCAAACAATATTGCTTATGGCTAAAGAAGACGAAATGATGTACTGATTAACAAAATTCTAGGAATTTATTTAGATTAATTTATTTTATTTCGCGATCACCCTGTGATTCTTTGATTAAGAAACCACCTGTCAGTGAAATGATAACAGTGAACGATTTGGAATACACTGCTATCTTTTATTATATATCATACGATGACATTACTACGAGTGGGTTTGTTGTGACATTCGTGAGTTTGCCATGTTATATAAAAATATTACAGATATATTATTGTGACAAGATTGAATGAACAGAAACCAACGAATTTGCGCACTATATTCCGTATACAGAAAGCGTATTTTCTTGTGGCGTAGTTGTGGAGATTGTAGAAAAATTAATCTAAGGTCGGGTGCGAAATTAAAATTATTTGCTACCTACGCACATGAGACACAATTTAAATAATTCCCTACCTACAGTACAAACAGCATCATATTTTTTCAAATTTCAAATTTCTGACAATAGAAATGAACTTGTATTTTCTATTCGAATGATGTATTTTCAAAATAAAAAGTTCACATATCAATCTAATTTTAATAAAATACTCCAATGAAATGCAGCTGTGCCATATTGCAAACTGAAGGACATTGTTGTATTATTAGTATGTCATTAGTAACAAATAAAAATATTATTTGTATATTAATTTTTTTTTAAATATCTGATCCGAGAAGGATCTGTTAATGTATTATTATTTAATCGAATTATTAAAATTACAATCGTTATCCAAATATAACTACGCCGGGAATCGCATTATCATAGATAATAATAAGATAATTCAAGCGCAAACCTACCCCATCGTATATGGGTAGGCACCATAGTCATTGCAAGGGATTGCAAATTTTAACGAAATAAAAAAAAAATGGAATTCGAAATTAGAGTATAAAGATTTGGTCGAATTTATAAAATTTAGTCCCTTTATTGTATAAAAAAAAATATTTTGTCAATTAAAACAAAAACAAACTTTTTTTTTTGAGGATTATAATGGAATACTTACTATACGTCAATATAACCTTATGACGTTTTCATATATACTGTTATCATTTGCTAATGATATGAGTTTAAGAAGTTCCGTGTTTATACGTTATATTATCCGGACTACCCATGATCCCAATTAATCCGGATTATCGAGGTTATACTGTATATATCAAATAATGGTAATAAATTAAAACTGGTACAATTATTAACCTTGTTAAAAAATATCGATAATTTAACAGAAAACCAAGGCAAAATTATACAATCTCAGTACTGATCCGCCTGTTTTTGGACATCTCTTTGATGCAGTCGCTATCTTTTGTCTTTTGTCTGTCGGGTCAGCGTATTTTGTCCGTTTAAGTGCCGGCCGAGTGCATCGGTTTCTTTCATGAAGGCGTTATCTCTCTACATAGCTTTCTAGGAACGATCCCTTCAAAATACCCCTATTGTTCTGCGATCACTTATTGTATAGTCGTTAGTCTATGATCGTAACAATATTTTATTTTTATATATTAAGAATTCGGAATTCGCTATGATATTTTCGGAACTCTCAAATATTTCTAAATTTCGTACGCAATCCCTAGTCATTGCTACATTCCCCTTGTGATCGGTGATCCGGCTTTTCGTATTTATCTATGATTTCTAGAAACATCGAATACCTCACGATAACAATGGCTCAAGTTGTCAGAGTCTTCACCCCCTTCCAATCTATTCCAGTATCTTCAAAAAAATCCAGATCACAATACTGTGTGATACTGCCTCAAGATTTATTTGATAACGTAAAAACAAAAAAATAAATCACATTGAAAAATATATAGATATATTATAAAAATGTAGTCATTTGCTAAGTGAAACGTCTGTTTTTTTCTATCAGAAACGACTATCTTTATAATTACAATGTTTTACAAAAATCTACGTTTTTTTATTTATTTTTACAATGGAAAGTTATTTTAAAGTGATTTATCACAGACCACCAAATATATAGACATGAAATAACGCAAATTCCTTGTTTCGATATTTTCAATTTGGTATCACACACCTGATCACTTTGGTACCACTTACGCAATCAAATAGCTCCGCGACTTTTTAAAATATATATGACTCGATTGGAACGAAATTTAAATGATAACAATATAATATGCATTAATGTAAAAAATATATCTTGTTTACACAAAGACTTAATTTTCAAAAAGTATATACTTATACTGTTGCTTAACTTTCCAAAATTGTAACATAATCATTATACAGTGCCTACACTAATAATTCACTAGTTCTACAACACTCCCACTACATTTTTATTAAAAAAACTTTTTTTTTCTTTTTTTTATTTCTATTTTTTTTCTGTCGAATCTTTATTGAATAACATCAAACATCACGAAAAAACTGGTTACTTTATCACAGACTTCAGTCTAGCAAAGTAGCCAGGACAACGCTGTATATATCAGAGGTGGAGTTTACTCCATCCCACACAACAAACTACGAGTATTTAATTGTATCTTATGTTTATCATATTATATTATAATATATTCACCTCTGTTACAAGAAAAATATATATGTCAATAAAGTCGAAATAAAATAAAAGTGTCATAAACTATTGAATTTATGTTTCCAAAAAGAATGTGTGCCCCGCAACTGATGTTCCAAAACCCTCTTCTATATGTGTACTTTATTTTATGTCTATTCATTTACTGGTCTGTGTGATTTATTTAAATTTGTTTTCATTATCACAAACTAAGTAATGAAAAATTTGAAATTATTAAAATAATAATTTTAGACTTTGACAGGATTTTCTTCACCAAATTACAAATAATGTAACGATGTTCCAACATTTGAGGTATTTTACACTTACAAGTGGGAGACGCTCTCGTTACGACGAGAATAATCTTTGAAATTTACATCGGACATTTAAGGATGAAGTTAGAATTAAAGAGATTATGGCAGGTATCGTGATGGATAATTTACCAAATCAAGGATTATATCCTTTGAAGGTATTAAAAGGATCCGTCAAACCTAACTCGAATATTGAGATACAATTTAAATTTCAAATAAAGCTACGCGATAACAATGGAAGACAAGTACACGAGCCCTTTGGCATAAATAATTCATTAATATTATTAACTTAACAGCAAACCCCTTACATTGCATAATAATGGGGTTTCAATCTTTTCTTCATATTATTTATTTATCAGTATAATAATAAGGGTAAAATGATAGATCAATACAGCTAAAATATACATAATAAAATGGTATGTAATTTATGTAACTAAATACTTTGACGTAACGATATAATATGCTATTATGGAGAACACATTCTTATTGTGAAGTTGTAATTGTTTACATATCAATTTTATCGTAAAATATTATTGTTGCTACCAGGATTCGAACCTCGATCTCTTCCTATCCAGAAAAATTACATTATCCGATTATACTACGGAAACACAGTGCATTGACGACAAATTTTCGAACCTATAATGTTACACCTTTTCAAATTGATACATCTATCGTTCCATTGTTTGAAAGCCATCTTTTTTATTTTTATGGAATCTCAAATACTTTTGAGTAATACGATAGGAAACGCCAGAATTATGACCAGTAAATCGTTAAACCGGTAAATTAGATTTTTTATAATATAAAAAAAAAAAAAATTGAGAAAGGTTGACTGAAATATCTCACTGTAGAACCTTAATTATTTTAATTACCTTTAATATAATTCATACATTCGGTTGCTTATTTGACCATAAAGAGGTCCGCTCATTGCGTACAGCGAATCGCCGTAATGTTTTCACTATTACGTTGGAACAGAACAATACAACCAAACAAAGAGAAGATCACTGACCTGGATGGTTCGAGTTCTCACTAGACAAATTGACTTCCGGAGCTTTTATTTCTGGGGGATGGTTATAAAGCGCCCTCTATTATAGCACGCAAGGCTTCCGACCAGCCGGCCATCGCGCCGAGGGTAGTTTTATGGGGGGTATTAGAGAGTATGGGAAAGCGAACCCTCCGATGTGTAAATTATGTATGCGTTCGATCGGAGGTTTTCTTCAATCAAAAGTTGAAGAATATATTTTAATATTTATTCAACGACGTGATATACATTTTTATATGTATCGTTGAAAAGGTTGAAAAATGATTTATCATTCACAGTATTCAACTTTAGTTTTTTATTCGAATTTTTTATTATTTTTTTATTATTATTAATCTAGTGCATACATAAGTATATACGAGGCGCGTTTTTTAAGTAAGTAACAGATTTATTGCTACGCTACACACCTAAAACTTCTTCTCAACACAGTTGCCACCAATATTGAGGCACTTGTTACAACAGTCACCAATTTTCGTCGTAGAATCATGCATTCAAGAAACAAATCATGTACCGTATCTCACAGTCGGCGGGCTGATCTATTGTCTTGAATATTTTAACCACTCACTGTAGGATGGCCACACTATGCGAATGTCTCTAACGTTGCATGTGGTGAGCCAACAGATGAAGTAAATCTTAGCGCATCTCAACCGCAGCGTCGGGAATATCCGGCAACGGTAATTACTTAAAAAACGCGCCTCGTATATGCTCAAATATACAACAATCTTTCACTATTTACTGTAACTCATCTTGTACATATTTACTTAGTTTAATTTTGAATTCATGTAATATCTTATCGTTTCTTATATCATCTGACATTTTATTTAAAATCTTCATCGCACTGTACATCACTGATTTCTGAGCCTTCTTCCTGAATGGCAGTCTCAGTCTATCCCTTCTTCTTGTATAATGTTCGTGCTCATGTTGAATTGCTTCAATTCTTCTTATATTTTATTATAACTTAAAGACACTCCTATTTAATAGTTAATGTGTTAACTATATATATATATATAAAGAAGAGTATCTGTTTGTTTGTTTTTTATACAAATCTACAGTTTAATGCAGAGCTTGATAAAGCTTTGCAAAATAAGAGGAAGATGACTGCCTACATGAGATTTAGAAAAACCACCCCCACCCCCCTTTCCTACTCTTTAATGCAGAATTTTTGGTAGTTTTTTATGAATTTTGTACAGTTGACGTAATAAGAGAATATTACTGACGATGTTCCACATTCAAAAATTTTATGACAGATTCAAGTCTGTTTTTGTTTAAAATTATTTATTGTAATATTGTTGATAGATTGATATGTACGAAAGCGGAGTTGTGGACGTGGAATGACTATTTATATAAAAAAATAGTGTCTGGGTGTGTTGGTTTTTTAAAACGTTTTAACTGAAAATAAATTAATTGTTACTAAAAGTGCAAGATGGTGCCGTGTTCGTTTACTATTTAGAACAGTGTAGAACCTTCCAGAATAGTGTTAACGACGTAACCGATAACAAAGCAAAATTAAACTCTTCAAGACAACAAAAAATCGATCGACGGATAGATATTAATTTATACCTATCGAAATGCCGCCGAAGAAAAGGACGAGTATTGGTCAGAAAAGCCCTGCAACGGGAGCTTCGTCTACAACAGGAGCGTATGAGAGCGTCTACGTCTAGGGCAAGAGAAACTTCGGAGGAAAGAGTGCTGCGTATACAACAAGATTGACGTAGAAAAAAATAATCAAGAACTGTGAATCGACATTTAGATCCAAAATTAAGGGCATTTAAGTTAAGGGGGACGGATGGATGTTGTCTGTAAACATTGTCATGCAAAGAAATATAAATGCAAACCAGCGGGAATGTGTTGCTCCAATGGAAAAGTGAAGCTGCCGCCTCTTAGTGAGCCTTCAGAGCCGCTGCTATCATACAAAATTAGAGAAAAACTACTGTCTACATTTGATTTCGAAATAAAACTACCCCCATCCCACTAAATGAAGCCTCTTCACTCTGCCTAAAGTTTGGACTACACTGAATACTTCAGATAGTTTGAAATATAAATAAAAAAAACATGAAATGAAATTTTCGAATACATTTAGATCAGGCGCAGTGCATTTATCTTATTCTTTATTGCTAAAAAGAGGAGGTTGGGATGTTTTCTCAGGGTCCTAGAGTTCAACTGGACAAAATGATTTTGAATTGCGTTTCTGTTGAACGGGGAATGAGAGGAGCAGGGGGAAGGGAAGTAAGGGGGCGGGAGGAGAGCAGGTAAGAGGGAGCGGAAGGGGTGCGGTAGGGGAGCGGGAGAAGAGAGGGAGGGGAGCGGGACGGGAACGGAGTGTGACGTGAGCGGGTAGGCGATGGGAGTGGAGTTAGAGGGGTGCGGAAGAAGAGCAGGAGGGATGCGGGAGAGAAGCAGGAGGTGTGTGAGAGGGATGCGGAAGGGAGCGGGAGGTGAATAGGAGGCGAAAGAGAGTTGAAGTAGAGAAGGAAGGGTACGGGAAAGGAGCGGGAAGGGAGTAGGAGGCAAGTGATGGGCAATAATAAAGCGAAAGGGAGGATAGTGAGAGGCGAGAGTGAGGTGAGAATGTAGGGAGTGGAAGGGGATTGGGAGGCGAATAGGGACTTGGTGAGTATATCTTGAGTAGTGTCCAAATCTTAAAAGTAATTATGAGTCCTAAACTTAAGAGTAATAAGAGAAGTACATGTAGGAAGATCACTGTCTACATGAGATTTTGAAAAACCACTTCCATGCCCCTTTCCCACCCCATAAAGTATAATTTTGGTACTTCTTGATGAATTTTGCACACTTGACGTTCAAAATAAAATAAAAATTAATGTATACCTGAGATTTCGAAAAAAACTACCCCCATCCCTCTAATTGAAGCCTCTTCACTCTGCGTTAAGCCTGGGTAACGCTGGGTACTTCAGCTAGTTATAATATATTAATAGAGTTATGAGAATGAGTCATGTCATAATGGTGTTTTATTACTCCCATCTAATAATCTTAATAAAAACTATCTAAACCTTTCTCTGCAGTTAATATTTATTGAACAGTACTAAAAATAATATGACTATAATAAAACTTTAAAAATAAAAGTTCTTTATTGGCAACCATTTATTTCGTTATATTTTTAAATTTTATAAGCGTGAAGCACTGTCCATCACTGCCAACTCCCACGGGAATTGACGTTATGGTGAGTAAGTTAGTCAGATGAACATCTCTGCTGTTGGACATCATCATCACCTATATCAATTTCTAACGCATTTATCACAATCTAACATTTGTTCATCGATATAAAAATGTATTACGATAGTTATTACGTTATTCTCATTCATCATTATGTTTCTTCCCTTATACCAAGACCTTATTCTTGTAGTTTCCTGAGTGGTAGCTACTGCTGCGCGTGACGCTGAACCAATTTAAAAAAAAATTAAACCTTGATATTTTATCTTTCGTCGAACTGACCAGAGAATAATATCAAAAATGAAATTAATGAATGTCTGATCCGATGAAAGAATATTCTAAAAGATGTTTAAGAGTTTGAATGGTGACCATGAAAGATCTGAAGTGATGAATAATGGTAATTTTAATGGAGTGTGCTACGTTAGAAGTTGACGAATAGTTGTGAATGGATATGGAAGAAGTGAAAGAAGTGAAAGATAAACTCGTACGGCGTTATATCCATCCACGATTACTCCTATAGATATACCGTTATGATATGTAGTATAACTAAAAATAATAATATAAAAAATGAGTTTTTCAATACATATTGCATATTGCAATTGAAAACAATTTTATTTTATAAATACATTTATTCTATTATTAGGAGAACACATTCTTATCGTGAAGTTGTAATTATTTAGAACACAGGTCTGTGATATTTGAAATATTAATTAAATGAATTAATTAGAAAGATATACATATAAAATCAATTTTATCCAAAAATATTGTTGTTGCGCCACCGGGATTCGAATCTGGATCTCTTTCCAAATCGGGGTAGGTGCATTATCCAACTATGCTACAGCGACACTATAAAGACAAAGTAGTTGACTCTTTCAAATAATGGAACGATTAAAATTTATTAATTTAAAAAGGTAATATACGTGTACGTTCGAAAATTTGTCGTCAAAAATATTGTCGCTCCAGGTTTGAATCCCGGTGGCGCAACAACAATATTTTTCGATAAAATTGATTTTATATGTATATCTTTATAATTAATATTTATACATTTATTTGTTGTATTATATATAAACTAGATGTAACCCATCAATAATTGCAGAAAATTAATATTATGTTGCTATTATTACGAAACGCATTAAATATAATTTTAAAATCGGGAATCCTTGATATTTAAAAAATATAAACAGACCATTTTCACCGTGGACAGAAACAGAAAACCAAATAAAACGCCATTACAACCTGGTTACAGTTTTAACACTTTATAAAATAGCGGCTCATTTTCAAATAAAAATTTAAAATAAAAAAAACGTAAAATTTTATCGATCTATATATAAACTGTACTGAAAGATATTTATTAGAAACCGTTATCAATGTTTGGAAGTCAGTTGTGTTGTTGTGTGTATATATATATATATATATATATACTGTATAGAAAGTACTACTGAATACCATATATATTGTATACAAATAATATAATTTAAAAAAATAATATATTCTTAAATCACTTTTGGCTCATATATAGGGTGTAACAGATCTAGTCCACTGCATTTTAAAATGCTTATATTCCTGAAATGGTAGAGACTACCAAATAACTTGAACTAACGCAAATTTCTTTTTCCAATATTTTCATTTTAGTATCACTTTAGTTGTACTTACGCAATCAAATAGCTCTGCGACTTTTTTTAAAAATATGACTCGATTGAAACGAAAATTTAAACGCTGACAATATAATATGCATTAATGTAAAAAATACGCCTCATTTACAACAAGTTTTATTTTTCGAAAGAGTAAATTCTTTTATTGTTGCATGAATGTATCAAAAAACTATTGGATTTATGTTTCCACCAAGAATGTGTGTAGAATGTCTATTCATTTACTGGTCTGTGATTTACAGTTAAAATATTGTGCACTAAGTGTGTTATATCTAATGTGAGATAACGTGAAAACTGACGCAAGTATATTTTTAAATAAAATTGTTATACTTTCTTATAGTGTGTTATGGTGTGCGCTCATGCAGAGAAACAATTAAGTATAAATTTCATAAAACATCGGTAAATAATAAAACATCCTTGAAAAAATAATCATATCTAGGGTTTTGAAGTTAGATCTTTGATTTCTCTGTAAATTATATAATTTTGTACACCTAAGGGTTGACATGCACCTGAATTATTGTCATACACGTAAACACTTATTACCTACACGGGGTGGGTAGTTTATCGCCTGGCTGCAGTGCACAACCTCTAAATGCATCCATTACCGGGGCTGCGCCGGAGTTTAATCAACCTACACCGAACTATGGTCGAGGTCAAATTTATGTTTACACTGTTAATAATGTAATTAGTAATATTTATTTATTTTTAATAGAATTAATTTAATTTTTAATTCGAACCTGGATCTTTTCCTATCTGGGGAAATGCATTAAACGATTGTGCTACACCAACACAGTAAGTTGACGACAAATTTTCGAACTTATATGTTGCACTTTCAAATTGATACATCTGCCGTTCCATTATTTGAATTATATTCGGATCCAGGTTTGAATTCCGGTAGCAACAACAATATTTTTTCGATAAATTGATTTTATATGTATATATTTCTAATTAATACATTTAATTTGTATTAAAAATATCAATTATGTTCTGAAAAATTGCAAATTCACAATAAGAATGTGTTCTCCTTAAAAATATATTTATTATTGCGGGTGTATATTATACACAAATACAAGTTTAAATAAATTTGAATAGTAAAGTAAAATTAACTATTGAGTAATTTACAATGTTAAATTTATACAAGTAATTTGTTTGTTCGGTGTAAATATGTTAAAAACGTCCGTCCCTTAACTAGTCCGAAGTCTGAGCTGAAGATAAGATTACTTGATTATTTAAATTTATACTTCGTATTTTTCAGGTTCTGTGTTGATTTCAAGCGAAAAATAGAGTCCATTTTCAGAATATTTTTATATTTGTTTTGTATTTCTTGGAATCATAATTTTGACAGCCTAAATCCAGATCCAATGTATTAAATATTATAGTTACAATATTATTATATTATAATGTAAAAAAAAATAATTACACTTGCAAAAAAGCAACAGAATAAATGGAGAGATTAAAAATAAATAAAAAAGCTTTTAAAATGGTCCACAGCGAATTATTCACTTGTTTTCTTTGCGTCGGATATTTTATGCAAATGTAGTGAAAATTGAACCGATCTCGCTGAGCTCATTTGGAAGCGGGAAAAACAATTTTCTTTATTCAAAACAACTCCGTGGAAAAGTCGAGTTACCTGGAGAAAGTTGCAGCCGAGATTGGAAAGTTTACAGACTTCTTCCTACGGGTGGGATTATACATTATATTATTTTACGGTTGAAGTGTGCAATTTAAATGTTTCATAGGAAACCTGCAGACTCTAAAAATCAACGGAGTTAAATATCCAGTTTAATACAAATAAATATCTAAACGGAGTATTTTTACCCATATTTATCGGATAATTGTGAAAGTAATTAGGTTTTTTGCAAGGTTAGGTTTGTATGGTGGTGTATGCGTATTGTGTAGTGCTGGTATAGACCTTTTGTTATTTACAGTTTGTGAATAACTGTGTAACTTCAGTTCTGCATATATTTTTGAATGATTCTACGTACCACTTTACTTGTATGGAGACTTAAACAAATAACATGTTTACATTTTACATCATCCAATTTCGAACCATATTTCAGAAGCATTCTTACTTTAAAATGTTACCATTAAGTGCGTTTGAACAGGGGGTTGGGTAACCGGATGTAGGAAGGGTGGAAGACATTTGGTACAGGGATAGGACAGTAAGAGCTCCAGGTACCAGGAAGAACACGACTTACCTGAATTTCCTTGCCCAGATTTCTTTTAGCTGTAGCCACAGGTGGTAACAAGATTCGGCGCGCACAGCGAGAAACCGAATACACAGTAGTAACAGTAATTGTACTTCAAGTCAGTGTAACTAGCTCGTAGCAGAACGTTCACACTTATTATATACTGTTCAATATTTTATTCATTCTGCGCCATTCATCCCTTGATATCGTCAGTCTACTAGGCTCCCTTATATATGACACATATAGACTTCAGTTATGTTAAGTCCTTATATTTTTGCATCGGTCGTTTGCCGTTGTCTGGCCAGCTATTTCCATGTTCTAGTTCATGATTTAGGCTTGAATAGAGTTTTAATACAGATTATTTAACTGAAACCACATAGTTCAATTTGCAAATATTTAAAAGAGTCGATTAACTCCCCCGTTGAATGCATGGGTTACATTGGACTAGGTGTTATTTTATATGTTTAGATAAGATACATGTAAGCAATTTATACGTATAATCTATACTAATAATAAATTGATACGTATATCTATACGATTAAGATCGATCAAATAAAGTAGCTAATAAGGCAAATGGGATGCGAACGCGTCTTTGGGGAATGAAATGATGTAGTGTAGATATCAGAACATTATGTATAAGCGTCTGAGTACCCCCAAATGAATTTACACGGTGCGTTTACCCACTCGTTTGAATTATAATAATATTATTACTACTTACAATAGATCGATGATTATTGATGCTTAAAATACAGTTACGGATAATACGTCTGGAAGGCGGCCGCGAGAGAAGTGAGGCGCTGGGGCCGGCTCTCAGCGCGACTGCGGGCACATTGTATCGCTGTCTGTTTTTCGGTCGATACCGGCGTGATTTTAAGGATGATCGGAATCCCATTTGACACGTTCAGGTTGTGTTGGCAATAAGCCTTTACATATCTATCAGTCTATCAGTAGACTGAGTTTAAATAATTAAGTAGGATCGGTTCATTAATTTGTAACATTTTTAAATGTTAATTTATGCTTTTATAAAATATTTCATAAATTAACAAATATAAATACGTACCTTTAATTTACTTTTAAACTTCTGTTGAGCTGAGATTTAATCGCGAGAACAAAGAAAATTTCAAATAAAAACAGAGTTTATTAGCCACAAATTAACTCAACGAGTTCTTCAGAGTCGGTACGTTTTTTTATTGTTTTGTAAAATCTTTTAAAGTTTTCAAAATACGCTTCATTCAAAGTTGAAATGGCTTCGTCATAAAATGATTTGTTAAAACGAAATTAGTCTTTACTTAAAAATCATTCCTTATATTCTTTATTTATTATATTATATACCAGAGAATTTATATTATTATAGCATGAGGCAATTTAACAATATATACACTTTGAATGAAAGATACATAGCTAAAATATATTAATCAAATAATTAGCAAACCGAATGCAGACTCTTGTAGATAATTCTTGGGTGATGTCTAGGACAGAGACAAGATAAGATACAAGCACTGAACTGACAAGAACACAGTTCTTAAATATGAAAAAAAATACGATTTATTATTTAGCAATATTGATCGCGGATGATACCGTGTTTTGCCTTGAAGGTAAGTCTTGAGAAGAGGTGGTTGCATCATGCACCCATGCACAGGATGGTTTGGACAAGACGAAAAAATGGTTTGATACGAACCTCCTATCACTAAACACAAAAAAATCAAAATATGTATGTTTTTGTATTACCGAAAGAACATCGCCACATCAAAGCCCTACACTCATCGTACATGACTGCAAAACAAACAGGAACACGACTTCCTCACGCCAATGTGAAAAATTGACACGAGTTAAAATTGTTCGACATCTGGGAGTACTGATCGGTGATCATCTTAACTGGAAAGAACATATATCGAACCTAGCTAAACGCTTAATAAAACTAATTTACTTTTTTAAAGGAATACAATGTATAATTCACTACAAACTTTTGAGATCGGTGTTCTTTGCACTCTGCTTCTCCTTAATTAATTATGCTATTTCAGTTTGGGGAGGAGTAGCAAAAACAATATTAGAGTCGGCAAAAATAGCACAAAAGACAATTCTTAAGGTAATAAATGGTCGTCGCTTAAGATATCCATCAGAACTTATATTTAAAGAGTACAATGCTCTAGACATAAGACAAATCTTTATGTTGAGATTTGTCCAATTTTTTCATGCTAACAACTCATCTCAAGCTATAAATCATGGACACAACACAAGACAAACAACAAACATCTGCATGCCAGTTCTGGGAGTAACAACAACATTTTATCAAAGATTTTACATGTTCTTAGCTCCGAAACTGTACAACACACTCAGAACCAACTGGAAATCGTTAAATTCTAATAAGATTCCTCAAATATGGACCCAATATATGATCCAATCAGGTGGAGTGCAATCAGAAGCATGGCTATCCAATATTCTAACATTATCATAATACAGTGCCTACACCAATAATTCGCTAGTTCTACAACACTCCCACTACCTTTTTTTATCTCTATTTTTATTTCTGTCGAATCTTTATCTTAAATGACACCACAATAGCACGGAAAAATACTGGCTACTTTAACACAGACTTCAGTCTATCAAAGCTGTATATATCATAGGTGGAGTCTACTCCATCCCAAATAATTTAATAAACTACGAGTATTTAATTGCATTATAATTGTATCTTATGTTTATCATATTATATTATAATATATTCACCTCTGTTACAACAAATATATGTATGAACTTTATTGAAAACCATGGACCGGACTTTTAAAAGCATCGCAATCTCTGTCCTAAACTTGTCTAAATTCCGGGATTACGGCGCTGGCAGATTTTTTGAAAAACTTATGTTTTTGAATTTTTGTTTCACCTGTGTTCTGTTCTTCGGCATTGATTCAACCGTAGTTTCACCACCTTGGATTAACATTTTTATCATTGGCAGCATATAGTTTAAGAAAATACCATATGCCTAATTACAAAAAATCGTGGAAAGCTATCCATCATGGTCTTAATTTAAAAATCAAGAACAGCCATATCAAGGAAACATATCAAACATTATTAAAAAGGAGTTGGAAAATTTCAAATTCGAAACATAAATGCTAAGAGTATTTAAAATCAATACAATCTGTTAAAGTGGAATCTGAACGAATTTCTCTGGATATAGTGACTAAAATAAGATCATCACTAAATAATGTAATTTTAAGTCTTAAAATATTGAATGAGATTTTTTTAAATAAATATTTCAAAATTTTCGTGTTCAACTTTGTGTCCATTTGCAATTAACTTTAAACAAAATTTTTACGTTATTTATTTCACACAACACATGTGAAAAGTGAAAGTGGTTGTGGGCGGGGCTAATATGGACAGGAAAGGAGATGTAATAGGGGGTGTTTGTATGTTATGTACATTGTTCGAAAATTTGTCATTAACTTACTATATTGACGTGGTGTAATATGTCAGCGCACTTCCCCGGATAGGAAGGGTTCCTGGTTTGAGTCTGGGTGGCAACAAAAATATTTTTTCGATAAATTGATTTTATCTGTATATTTGTCTGATTGATACATTTAATTTATATTAATATATCACAGAACTATGCTCTGAATAACTGCAACTTCGCAATAATAATATGATATCCTTAAAAAAAAATTAAATTGATCTGCTAAAAATCTTTTAGATGTAACGTTTCGTAATAACTATAGTTTTTTACTTTACAAAAAAATGATAGAGAGAGCGTGGTAAGAGTAGCACCAAGGGCGTTGTTAGAATGCGAAATTACCCAAAACAATATTTTGTTCAAGGATACAAAAGCACTTAGTCGAAGTAAGGGACGGACGGTAATAAAAACTCGGTATTGTTAGACGAAGGTGTACCGACGCAGCGTGGGTACAGCAATAAAGAAAGCGGCGTACGTGACTAAAGTCACGTCCGTAAAATGCACCTTAAGGGATGCATCACCATAGGCGAGCAGTCTTCTCAAGTTCTCCGATGGAAGAACCGGCTCCATAAAGACGAGATTATCGTATATCGTCTCTAAAAGTATCAAGTAAGCGCTTCATAGATTATAATTCCGGGGAATATTTAAACTGTGCGCCTCGAGTTTAAGCTTAGACTGTGATGTTCTCTGCGTTTAATCGTTGATGTGAAAGTATCAAAACGGGTCCCGCTGGATTTATAAAAAGTTGATAAATATAATTGGTGTAGCGAGAACCGACTGTCGCTATTGCATAAGAATATCGCGTCCAGAGTCCCGGTTTGCTTGGATAATTGGGCATCGTCTTGTCATCAACTACAAGCCTGAACTCCGTCACCTTACGCTGGCATCACAAGGAGCTGACCACACTTCACGTCCAGGATCCAGGACCATCCTAAGAGGTAAATCCTACGCGAGGGACCTGAATAATCTACATCAGACAAGCGTCAACATAGGCAATTTGGTAGAGAACTTTATGCTGACATGATGAACACAAATATTTAATGTTAATTTTATTGTAATTATTTTTGAATATCTCACTTTCAACACATGCAAGCATCTTAAAATATAGATTATAAATTTTCTTATATAAAAATATTCTTTCATTTCATAACTATTTGACTTGTCAATATTTAAAAAAAGAACCAATTAGGCTAGATGCCTCCCCCTGAACATGAAGCCGAGGCAGAAAGAAGAAATCACCTAACAGCGTTTCTACGTTAATACAATTGTTTTCATCATCAGGATTGTAGTATAAATATTTATATCGCAGAATTAATATTCACAATCGGCAGCACTATGTAGATTCACTGAACATATATAATATTATAAGTTTAAAAAACAGACAAATAACACGTCATACTTTAAACTTATTTATATAAAATAGAAACCTATTTAGTTGTCCACCCCCTTTTGTAATTAATACATTTTCATAACGTGTCGCGAGTGTCACAATCGCTGGATTATGCACTCCTATAGTGAGAATGTGCCGAGGTTATAATGATTTGTTCACTGACATTATATTTTCTGTTTCATTATATATATTCAAAAACCTAATTAACAATTTTTTTCGATGCAACATATAAATGATATTTCCTCATTTTTGTTTTTATGTTCGTAACTTTTTTATCATTGTCCAATAATTTTTTTCATGTCGTTTTCTAGTCCATGTGAAATATGCTAGGATGTAAGTTATTTGTTCAACTTATTTTTTTCTATGTTCAATGCCAATAATAATATATTTCAATAAATAAATAATTTTTTTAAATAAATCACTTAGAAAAATACATCACCGCGATTTGAATCCGGAATTTTTTATTGCGGGTAGACTGCTGTACCGATTAACTTGTTTAGAATGACCCGCATAGAAATTACTAAATTTCACCTACATACGTTTACTAAGTGAGACATCTTGTTTTTATTGTTGGAAGAATATTTTTAATGATAATGTTATTAGTTATAACAAAAGGATAAATAAAAATATTGTTTTTTTTTCGGTAGGTACATTTTTGATTTAAGTCAATTTGTTTTAATTATCACGGGGCTATGTTTTAAAAAATCATAAATTCACAAATAAAATGTGATTTCATTAAAATTAGCATTAATACTATTTGACAGTAACCATTATTGGGCTGAATTGTCCTTAAAACCCATTTTCAACGAATTTTAATGTTTCGATTTATATTCAAAGTGAGTAAGGTTTGTTTAAATTCCCAGATACGGAGAAATTAAACCAAATTAAAATATACAGACTTAGAAATATAAGAGAAAGATTATATTGAATAAGGATAATCCATTTGAATCGGCCCCATTCCCGATCCGCACGAAATAAATTTCAAGGCGCAAAATATAAATATTTCCATATTCAGTGCTTTCTATTATTTCTATAATTGGCGAAAATTTAATGAATATTTATCAAAGGTTTCCTCGCATTTTATTACAAAATTTTAGATTTTTGAATCGCTCTCGAAAAACAGAGAGTCGTAAAAATCAAATACATTATTATTTTTAAATTTTGTTGTTTTTTATTTTATTTATAAACACCCTCAAGGGGTTCTCTATTAATCCATTATGTATCGGTACAGTTTATGTCACATATTGTTAATGTGACAAAATTGACGATAACATAAAGACAAAAAATAAAATAATTTATTTAGTTAAGCACAGAACGGCTTAAATAACTCAATACAAGCATAATACATATATTTTAGCATTGACCGTTGTAATTTATCGACAAAACTAAAATCGTTCTCAGGTCTGTGAATTTGAAGCATTTTAATAAAACAGCGCCAGCGATCTAGAACTTCGAGTAGGTAAGAAATCAGATTGAAGGACGTCTAGCTTGCCGTTTATTATTTTGATTAAAAATAATATATCACTCAATGTTCTTCTATAAGTCAAATTTACATAGTTAAATTAACAAAGCACATTAGAAAATCATAATTTATTTATTCAGCGGGTAGAGAAAAATAGTGTGAATTTAATAAACTTAGAAAACTTATGTTGAATCTTTTCCAGATATAATTGATGAACTTTATAGAATGAAGACCAAATTGTCGAATTATATTATATTAAGTTACTATGAACAATAGTCGTGTATAAGATGATGTATTCCTTATTCTCCCTCATTTGGTCCAATAATATTACTCCCCTGAGATATCTTGGCACATTGAAAAATAATAAAAATAGTTTTATGTAGTGACCTACCTCAGAACAGGTATATGTATCTAACGAGGTAGGAAGCGGCCAACGGTCTTGCATGTAAATGGAATGAAGTATTAATACTTGCATTTTCTGGTGTATTGGTTACTTTAAGGATTGACGCAAGCTTTAAAGGAATGTTGTTTTGAAAATAAATGACCTATTTTCGGCACTGAAATGAATGAAGTTTTCCTCTCGTACCATGTTTGACGTGCGTGGCAGTAAATATCACATATTGATAATAAATGTAAGAAACTGAGATCCATTAAGTGCATTTTTTTAAGGTTATGGACCTCTCGGGCCACACTGTACTTTGCGATGGTCGACTCGGTTGTCAGTTATGAGGTGAGTGGCTATGGACTAACTTATAAAACATATACTGATAAAACTAAACAGTTACAACTAAGGCTCTTAAAACTTAACAGTAGATAACAAAACAAAGTATATTATATAAACATTTCGTTTTGTTAGAATACATTATTTACAATATGTAAAATCTTACCAATTGAATAAAAGTAACATATAGTATAATTGTAGAAGAGATGATAAATAGTGTAAATGAATATTGACCCGCACCAAGATGTTCTACCAGATCTCGGGTCGAATTATGAGAGTATTGATCGCCGACTATATGTGCAGTGAGAAAACGAGAGAATGTGTTATTCCACGAATATTTAAGAAATAAAGACATATTAAACATCATGCAAAATAAAAATATCCCAGTGAACATCCTAAAATGTAAAGTGAAAAAACACATTCTCATGTAATTCTGTGTTTCTTTTATATATGTGGCACTTTATTATGTTTTCTTTTGTTGTTGATTAATTAAACACACTATTACTACGAGAATATGAAGGGCAATCCTTGAGGTAAAACTGTTCTGCAGTTTGGCGAACGTTGCAAATAATAATAGAACATATGTATGTTATAAAGTTGGTAATATATTTAGACAGCCAGTTAGCAGCGTACGAAGATTTCAGCGAAGGTGAACCGATTTCAAGAAATTACATTATTCTGACGAGAACCGACTAGGATTTTGCGTCAGCAACTAGGTTGAATGCAAAAGCATACAGAATTGGAGCAAATCGTACCCCCTAATATTATGAGCGATCGCGAGCCGAATGGTACTAAATCATTCTCCCCAATGTGGCACATTTGTTGCTAGCTCGGTAATTGACTGATGGATCGTTTGGTGATGAAGCTTCATCGGCCAGTGGACGAAGTGGTATTTTGAAATACACCCTTTCAATTTGTCTTCTACAAAATTGCAGCCGCATAGTATCATTTGTAAATACATTCGTATTTGTAAATGATACTAATTTTTGGCTTCGACGATGTTTTAAGCCACATTTAAGTGATCACTATGAAGGCTGGTGTAACGAAACATCAGATATTTATTTACGGTACAAAGTCTTTTTACATATTATTATAACTCTTCAGTACACACTATAATAATATGAAACAAACAAAACATGAAATCAAATGAACATTGTAAACAAATCAAATTAATAAAGATTAAGTAAACAAGATATGAAAACTAATAATCTACATAACGTAGTTAACAATCACGTCTTCAATTTATATTTAACACAGACGAATGCATCGCAACCTCATATACTTTAAAATTTATTTTTAAAAATTGTGGCCGTATATTTTAATCATATTAGTAGCAGATATACACCATTAATAACAATTTTCTTATACACCATTAAAATAATACGAGCTTTAACCAAAAAGTAATAGAATCGTTGTTGGTTTTATTTTCGAAAAATATCCATTTAGAACCGAATATATCCAACTAATTCGTAATTCATAGGAAATTGACACAACAATTGAATATAATATATCAATTTCCTTTCAAAGTTTCTTAAGCGTGATAAATGAAGAACATTACTGAGATTATTATAAATTAAATTGTTTAAATCCCGTCATGTGAGAGGAACGAAATAATAATTTCTATGATAAAGTGTAATATTTTAAATAATTGAGTAGCTCGTTGGTATAATAAGGAAGTATATATTTTGCCTAGTGATCTAGTTGTCGGAGGTTGGAGCCTCGTTTCAGTAGACTACCAAGTTTGTTTTAATTTTTTCGTAGCACAAGCATATATAATTTGGAATAAATAAAACATTTCATTGAATCAAAATAATTCCATTACTACGACTTAAAAAAAAAATCTCTGATACGGTTGATATCAGGCACATGCAGCTTGAACACTTTTGATTATTAGTTTTAATATGTATCTACCCCTAAAATATTGTACACTAGGTGTGTTGTTGAAGTGCGCCAACAGTTCATATCGCGGTCGAACATTTCCACAGCTGCGCGCCACTCCGCCATCGGGGCAGGGCGGTGATAGATATTTCGGTCATCTGACAAACCCACCCCTTCGGCAATACCCGCTGCCATTAAACGGAACACGCCATATTCCTCCAACACTTCATATTTCTTCATTTTCTTTGACAAGTTTTACATAAAAGATGAATGATTGCGTCGCTAGCGAACAATAAACAAAAATACAATGAAATGGTCGGGGTTTTTCGGTTTCCGCACAATCTATCGTAAGAGCTACCGTGGCAATATCGACAACTTCGTATCGATAATTTTTTTTTGGAAAATCAACACATTTTTTTTTTAAATTTTGGACGTCAGTTTGTAACATCAAGAAGCAATTAATTTAATATGGTTTAAGATATTGTATCGATGAATACGAGCTACAATTTTTTCTGTTTGTTATAGTTGGCTTTAACACTTCCCAAACCATGCAGTAACACAGGTCTACCATCATAATTAAACCTGCAATATTTCGGTAAATACATGCAACATAAAATTCATATTTTAGATAATCATAAAGAAAATATTAGCGCATAGGAGTAACTAGTGAAAAATCAATTATGAAAAGAAATCGTAAAAAAAGAATTATTTTTTCCATTCAATCCGTTGGTAAAAATACCATTTGTTATATAAAAGACAGAGATCACACACTATTTTCACAGTGAAAAGGACAACAAACATACAAATATAATAGTCTCTTTCTCAATAATTAAATGAAGATAGATTAGAAGGAAGGACACATTATATAGAACGTAATGAATGGTCTAAACTATGTAATTAATCATTTTTTCAAAATTGAGTGGTCAATATTTAAAGTAAATTCGAGCCATCAAAGCCATTTAAGTTAATAAAAACATTTTTTCTAATAATTATTTACGGTAACACGAGTTGACAGCATGGCTGCGTTCGAGTATTTTATATCATGGTATGGTAAAGGTTAAATCGTCATGGCTGACCACAAAACTTGAGCTGAGGCCTTTCAAAGCGAATTTTTAATTTCGCTGCGTCCTTTCGAACATTGCCTGCTCGTTTCGTTCTTGTGCGTCCCAGGTTCCGAATTACTATCGCAATTCTCTCACATACGGTAGCGTAATAGCACGTTAAAATGAAAACTCCAACCAGATGGTATCCTTTTCAAATACACACGTAACAATTATTCTGCCATAGTTAATTTTTGTCGACATTTTCATGACATTTTAATTTATTGTAAAAAAGAAGATGAGTGGTCTACCACAGTGTAATCTAACTTAATTCACCCAATCAAACATATTCTTTAAATTATTTAAATAATCTGACGGTGACATATCTACAACGTTTTACATCCAAATGGCAACTGCCGTATTCCTGTCCTTTCATATGACGTTGCCTAGAAAGATTGGCAATACAAAGGGTACACCATGACAGGTGTTTGAAGCGTAATATATAATTAAGAATGATGCATTGAAATAATGTCATAAAAATATGCTACGAAAGTCTGTCGTAAAATACTGGGCTTATTGGCTAACACGAAAGTGATGAAATAAAATAATCAACTTTAATTGAGAGTAAATGATATTAATGACGTCGTTTTACAAGATTTTAATTGAAAATGTTCGTAAAATATATTCAAAACTTTAAAAGAAACAAAATACTGTAACTGAAATTTATCACCGCCATTTTGAAGACGCTATAAAATATATTATCAGAAGCCAATTAAGTTGTGAAGATCGGCCGTCGGGGCGTGCTTTAGGGGTTAAAGAATGCCGGCAGCATGGTAATATGTACACAGTCTGGAAGGTTAATAAATCATCATTACTAGTACACGGCACTATGTAAAAATCTACAGCTTTTAACCCGTCTGCAACGATAATCATAAAAACTACGAATTTATTGACATGTCTTTAATTTAAATAAAATTGTATCACGGAAAAAATAATGTTTTGAGTACCACAGCGGATCGTAATGAATTCTATGTAAATCATAATACACATCAGAATATTATAAAATATAAGAATATCAAAAAACATTTTATTAAGATTTAATACCTACCCTGTAACATTTTTCAACCCTACTAATTTTTTTCTTTGTTTATAATTTATAATGTTCGAATTAATTTTTCATGATTGATTATTTTAACCATGTTTTCTGTATATTGAATAAAATTCCTTCTTTAATATTTGAAAAATTGCTTTGTGACAATATATTTATAAATAATAAGAAGAAATACTTAGTTAAAACCACTATATATTGATAAATCAACATGTTTCAAGACCAATGTTCTCTTAAAAAGATAAGGATGATATTTAAAAAAATATCAGGTGTCACAAATTAATTTGCAATGATTGTAATTATTTTTATACAGGTAAAATTTGCAGGTATTTTGATATAAGAATTAAGGAGCATTTGAGATGTCTAAATAGCAATAACTATTCTGAATTATCCAATCATCTCTTGAAAACAAACCACTCTTTTGAAATTAATAAGGGTTTAGAAATTTTACATGCAAATATCATGAGTTTACAGTTAGATAAAATAGATATTTGAGAAATAAGAAAATATGTTAATAAAAAATTAAACATTGTAAATGATCAAATTATTTTACATTTTAAATTGGTTTTTACAGTTGTTCCTAATTACTTAACTAACATTTATATTTATGTTTTTTGTCTATGCTTGTATTTTTAATTTTAGTGTACATTTTATCCTGATGAAGGGACTATTGGTCTTGAAACATGTTGATTTATCAATAAATAGTGGTTTTAACCCTAGATTAGTGTGGAGATTAGAGACATCTATCTACATTGTTTTATGATTTATTAAATTTTGGACACATTCATACAACTTATATATTATTAAGGAGAACACATTCCTATTGTGAAGTTGTAATTATTAAACAATGTAGATGGCTTTCAAATAATGGAACGACAGATGTATTAATTTGAAAAAGTGTAACATATGAGTTCGAAAAAATTGTTGTCTAAATTACTAGCGCTGTAGCATAGTTGGTAATGCACCTTCCACGGATTGGAAAAAGAGAGCCAGTTTCGAATCCCGGTAGCGCAATAACAATATTTTTCGATAAAATTGATTTTATATGTATATGTTTATAATTAATACATTTAAAATATCACAGACATATGTTCTGAATAATTACAACTTCACAATAAAAATGTGTTTTCCATAATAATTCTAATGTGTTTCTTATTTATGCCCAATTACCAAATGTATTTATACCCAGACACGTAAATTTTATGTATCAATAGCGACCACGTCATATTTTTAACAATACTAACTAGGGTTAACAAAGTGATTATTTATAAATACAATTCATTTAATATTGTGTACGAACCTACAACAGTGTTATACCTTTTATTTTTATACATGGATACGGATATAGATCATGGGTGTTCTAAAAAACTTATATATATATATATATATTTAATTTTATTTACACTCTATCCAGAATCATTTTTAAAGCTGCTTAGTCTCATTTCGATTCGTCATAATTACATTTTGTTTTATTACATTCAGTCATTATTAACATTATCATCATAATACCATCACAGGTTGGCTCCGGTATCATCGTACCAGAGCCATACCTGTACAATTTGACGTGAGACTTGTTATCACATTAAATTCAGAAGGCAGCCAGAGAGAAGCTATATAAATCATGCACCCCTAAAAGGGGAGGGTAGACGTCACATTTATGTGTTGCTGTCGCAGAACTTGGTCATAGTCCGACAGAAATTAACCCTGTCCAGGTCGCAAGAGATACGAGGGAGAGCTAGTAGAATGCTCCGTTATGTCTCTCTAGCCAATGCTCTTCCTGGCATCGTCCTTCCTAGCAACCCCCAGCGAAAGACCCACACTCTAATAAATTCCCGGAAATAAAACTAATATATAATATATGTAGGTCTTTCTCAAATGAACATGGTCGACACCTTCGAGATATGCTGTTGGCGTCGCATGCATCTGAGAAGCGAAGGAATGTTTCCATTCTTCATAAACTCCACACTAAAAAAAGGATATATACGACATGCTGGAAAATAATTATTGCAGCTTTGGGGATATTATAAGAGATAAAAGCAGCTTGGAGAAATAGTGACCATGAGGAACATACGAGGGTGAGAATTCGATCTCCAATAAGATGAACAGGCCAAGTCCGAGACATAACTGGAGCCTCACTACATTTCGCAAAGCAGAATCTATGGAAGCAGAATAAAGGACCACGAGCTCAGTCACGAGTACCGATAGAAAGGTCTTAAAAGAGGCCACCGAATCATCTTATGTTCAACTTATGGTGGAAATATGAGAAAGAAAGGAAGGCACTTACTTTTCGTCTGACGGATGGTGGTTCATTTGTTGATTCCTCTACACCATAAATACAAGCGTCGCGGGGTGTATACTAATACTCGCGAAAATGATTGTTATGTATAAACGGGATAAAGGTAAGATTAATTAATAAGCGTTAGCGGAGTGAAGCGACGGTAGTTATCCGTATAAAAGTTTTAAGCGCGTTGAACTTGTTGCAGTTGGAAGACTTTAATCACTGCGATATATTATTTATTTCTATGCTTAAGGATAGGTGAGGACAAAAAAAGGGAAGTAGACATGAAGATTAAAATTTGGTAAGCCGTGAATTAAATGTATGCATGAGGCAACAAGTCAAACGCCAAAAACTTAATAGAGTTTAATTAATTTTAAACGGCGCTAACAACTAATATGATCGAGTTAATAATTGATACTCACTTATTATAAAATTTGTCAATTTTTTGGATTAATTTGTTTTAATAAATAATAATTGAAATCAATAACTAAAAACATTATTAAATAATTTATGTATTTTTCTTTGAGTTTCTGAAGATATATAAACTCTGTTATTTATTAATGTCATATTTCACAACAATTGTGTTGATTTTAATAAAGGCTCAATATAAAATTCTCGACAAATATTTTTGTATAATTATACGTTTGTTTTTCTGAAGCTATTTTAATTGGATTTTTATTGCTATAAAAATATTGTAACTAACAACTTTAAAAAAAATACCATTTCAAGGCTGGATGAATTTGAGATGTGGCTGTTAACGTATGCTAAAGATCTCCTGGGTTAAATACATTACCAATGAAGAAGACGCTAATAACTATTAATCAAAGGAAAGCTGTCAACTTCGGACACATTCTCCACAATGATAAATATGATTTCATTGAACTCATGCAAGGGAAGATATAAGGTAGCAAAGACGTAGATAGAAATACACCAATTGGTTGTGTAACCTTAGAATGTGGCTCAATGTACAAAATGACTGTGAACATGTACAAAATAAATCAGCATACTGCAACTTGGTTGTCAACTTAAGATTAAAGAAAAATAAGAGAAGATATGTTTTAAGCAACCTACTTAATAAGAGTGGGAAATGGTGTTCTGCATCTCAGCATCTCACTAAGAAAAATATTATAATTTTAATACAAATTAAATGAATCAATTAAAACAATATATATAGAAAAATCTGTCTATTAAAATATCTACCGCGATACGAACCGGAACCTTCCCAGGGAAATAATAATATATATATATATATATTATTCATAGTACAGTGTGATACATTGTTATAATCGGATAACATTATAACAAAGCAGGACATATATTTCGGTACCCTGCGTGCTACACTAGTATTATATTGTATTATAGCAGACAGTGCTTTTCCGGTGTAGTAGTAAACAGAGTGTAATGTTCAATGTACAAAAAGATATATATGTATATATATATATAAAGAGTAAAACAAGATGTGATTAGATATTATATAAGTACATTGTAAAACTTAAAGTAAATGCAATGTTTAATGTATCAAAAATAAAAAAGTGTAAGTAAAGTAAGAGTAAATTGCTTGATGTGGGTAGAAAGCAAAATGAAACCAATTTGTCATTAGTGCTTACCTAACTACCCACACATTCTTGTCACCGACTATTGTATATTACTGACAATAATATTTTTATAACTTTTTTTCAATATCTTTTTATAACTTCTGATTATAGTTTTTTTCACATAACTTTATATAACTCACTCATTATACTTACTAACCTCTTAAAATTTACAACTTTTAAAAACTGTACAGGTAATTGCTAACTACGTCTAGTAAAGCAATTACCTTTATTTTTCATATGTACTATTTATGCTACAAAAAAATAAATAAATAAAATTAAATAAGTAAATAACATACAAATATGAAGTGGACTTATGTAAAATTGTAATGTTCAATATAAAAAGATGCTTGACCATTTCGTCATATCAACCAATATTTCTGATAGATTTTTCGGTAAACCTTTCTAATTTAATTTGTATTAAAAATATCACAATGCATTGTTTCGAAATTGCAACATCAGAACAAAAATGTGCTTTTATTAAAATATGATTTTATTAAAGTTTGATTATGTTTGTTTAGTACTATAATAATATCGAGAGATAACGCTACATTAATTTGTTTCAAATTGCGCCCAATAGGGTTAAGGCCGTTTTAAATCTTGTTTTAATCTTTCTCCATTCTGACAGATTTATATCGGATAATATATTAAGATACTACCAAGTCAGCAGAATTTCCTTGTTTAATTTAAGATTACACGATGTCCATGATTTCCAAAACCTCTCCTTATTCATTCGCGTATACAATTATTATCATTTTTTTCACTCGTCTACATCTCCAGGAGATTAAGCAACGATTTTCACCCATTTTAAAAGCAACATTTTTTCATGACAGAAGTTGTTTAAGGCACATAAAACTAAATTGAAGGGAATTAATTTAAGAACAAAAATATAACAGTAATAATACAGGAAGTTTTATTAAGAAATTAATAAAATAACTTATTACACATTTTTATATTTCTTTAAATACACAGTATGTATTTCTTTACAAAATTATGTACTGCATTTAAGCATTTATAATATCTGTTTCACGAGATTTAAAGTTACACTATTAATATAATTGATTTGTTTATTGTTTACTTATATTAATATACGCTTTCCTAAATATGCACCCATTTTCCGTACATCTGTACTTATGTATATCGAAAAAGACACACCCGAGACTAAGGTATAATTAACTTAAATTCAAAGTCATGTCCCTAGTTTCTGCTTTAAGTGGTTTCTCGTGCACTGGTTTATGTATGTATCGGGAAATTCAATTTCCAAACTGAAATGAAAGTTTCCTGAACCGACTAGTAAATGAATTTCTCGACTTAGTTATCAGAATGCATGCGTACCACACGATGTGATAATAATAACTTACCATAATAGAGACATGAAACGAGATTCTTTCTCTATCTCTCTCTCAGTCGATGTGCTCATATCTGAGCATTGTCATTATTTAGTCTGCTTCTAGTGGATTTATAGAGTCGTTCAAGTCGCAGTTAGTATAAATTAGTATGGATCTTAATTTATTGAATTTTAAATACTAATTAAATGTATTAATTAGAAAGATATACATATAAAATCAATTTTCTCGAAAAATATATTGTTGTTGCAACCGAGATTCGAACCTGGATCTCTTTCCAATGCGGGGATGGTGCATTATCCAACTACGCTACAGCAGACCGTTGTTGACAAATTTTTGAACTCATATGTTATATTTTTCAAATAAATACATCTAACATTCCATCATTTGAAAGCCATCTACTAATTTTCGAACTCATATGTAATATTTTTCAAACTAATATATCTATCGTTCCATTATTTGAAAGCCATCTAATTTGTAGTTGGTAATGCTCCTTCCCCAGATTGTATAAGAGATCCAGGTTCGAATCCCGGTGGCGCAACAGCAATATTTTTCGATAAAATTGATTTTATATGTATATCTTTCTAAATAATACATTTAATTAGTATTTAAAATATCACAGACCTATGTTCTGAATAATTACAACTTCACAAAACGTTCTCGTTAATAATTTTTAGGTTAAGTTGGTTTTTTATGATATTTTTACATGCATTACTTACTTCTTTAACTGTGTGGGTATGCGCGTGTCCACGATTCGACATCATAGCGTACACAATTTTTAACAAGGTATCTTCTTCATGTGCCGTCTTCTATCGAAGGTTGGCAACCATGTTGTACTATGTTGATTTATCTTGTATAAGATCACCAACGTTATGCAGCCAGGATAATCTCTTTCTATCTTCGCTTCTGCTGTCTTCTATTTTCTCCTGCATAATGAGTTTTAAAAGATCATATTTCTCATTACGGAGAATGTGTCTGAAGTATGCGGCTTTAAAAAAAATTAAAATCGAAAGATATCAGCAATTTTAGTAAAGGGTTATGTATTTATTGTTGGATATCATTATTCCTTGTCACATTTGATCGCGGATATTTAAACTGCTTAACCGAGCTTGATCTCTCACGATGAATGCGATACTGATGATGGTGTCAATCCTATGCTCATTTTTAGGTATTTTGTTGTGGCATTTATGATCTCTGATCCCTTTTCTCTACTGTACATTACGAGGTTTACTTTTCTTTACTTCTGACGATTCTAAATTATCCAAAATACAAATATATTTTTATTTCTGCATATTTTTTTTAAACAATATTTCTGCCATATTTGTAACGGATGCCATTCAATATAATACACACATATTTATATAGTAGGAGGGGGAGGAAATGGGGTAGCCAGTGTGAGAGCGCAGGACGTTTATGTTTTAAAATATTTATAACTATACAAACAAAAGATGAATATAACGAAAGTATTTAATTTTTTTACATGCACATTGGGAGCTTACTTTTATATTAACGAATTTATTTTATTTTATTTACTTAGTTATTAATTAATCTGTTATAATTACAACGATACACTACAATGCAGAGAAGAGGATTACATATTATAACTAGCTTATAATAAAATAAAATGCTATATATTTATGATAACGATATAGAAATATTATAAATTTTGGGATACATGTTAATCTTTAAAGTATTTTTTGATAGCATTGATTATTTCTTTGTTATCATTAATATGATATAATAATATTGTAGCTGAATTTCATATTTACACACGTTTAAATATATTGTCCAACTAGGCATGCCTGTTTTAGGGCAAATTGATATAATTTATAAAACCAAAACTCAGCAAGATCGAATATATACATAGCATACAATGTGAAAATATTTAAGAAGAGATAATTTTTTATTTATTGTTTTATCTTAAAGAACATTACATTTTTCCGGTATGAAACATTTTATGCATATTTCACACAGTTAATTTATTTACAATATTAACTAAATATTCAAGTACGTTATTTTTTACTTTTTTTTGTAAATTTGGTTAAAATACTGTTTTATTCAGCTACATTTTTTATTGTGTTAAACGATATAACGTTTTCAGGAACATCTTCCCATTATCAATATTATAATTCAACTAAAATTAAAAATACTTTCTGGCAGTAATATATGGTGTATTTGGAGTTAACGGAGGTGGGGGTGAGGGTAGAGTTAAAATGGATAAGAATGGGGACATACTGGGCGGTATTTGAATATTTGTTATATTTTTATTGTTATTTTTATTATTAAATATTTTAATTTTTTTTAGTATGTCTAACTTTTGTCCTTTGGCGATACTATATATATGTTGTAAATTACTATTATCAAATGAATGGTTCTCCATTTTTGCGTGCTCAGCCATTTCGGAGTTTAGACTAAAGTTTTTTATAGCTTTTTTGTATTCTTCCAATCTTTTTCTTATTATTCTTCCACTCTGTCCAATATAAAATACGTCACAATCCTTGCAACTCAACTTGTAGACTCCGCTTTTTTCTTCTTGGGGTATTTTTGATTTATTATTCTAGATATATTTTTTACATAAACATTGCCATTTAAATAGGTTTTAATAGAAAATGATGAGACAAGCTTTATCGTTATCTATGTATGTAATTTTTTATCATTATCTATGGATAGTCGCGGTATTCTAAATGTAATGTTTGAAACGAATACATTCAGTATCATTTAAAATTTATTTATGGTGACATAGAAAAGGACCTAAAACTAAAACTACAAATTCATTCATACATTTTAAATTTATGTATGAATTTGTAGTTTTTAATAAGTTAAAATACCATTTTTGACATAATATTAAAAAACGCCCTGCGTGTGTAAATATAATTTTAAAAAAAACAATATAATATATTTTTTTACTAAAATATCAAATGATACCACATCGTCATCAGACTTCAAACATTTCTCTTTGCAAGTTGCATCCATCGTTAAAGTTCCCCATCCAGTGCGAAGTTTGCTCCCTGATTCGATTAGGGAAGTTCCTCCCAGATTTTGTCCTTACTCTCCCTCGACGGGGCTTGAGTCCCGACCCCGGGAGATGGCGCGAGACCCTAACGACCAATTAGACACAACCGTTGTGCGTAAACAGCTTTGGGACCTTAGATAACGGCCGAACAAACATTAAAGAGAACCCTTCGTGTTCTGGCCAGGCTAGTATTTGCTAAACGAATTTTGAACAAAGGTCTCAACCGCATTGGCGAGATGTAATATACTGAATGACTACTACATCTGATTATTTATAATTTTTGACTGATAGTAGAATGAAATAGTACACTAAGTACGTAAGCTGGATTATATCAACAGTTTGACCTAAATCCATTTTCTAATCAATTTTATATCGCAGGAATCTTTTGAGAGAAACATATATAGATAGGTAATAACTACAAGGATATGCAATGATGACGATAATGATATCATCATTTGTACTCAAATATTTTACTACAGCTGTAGTGAGGGATGCAAATAATTGAGACAGTGGCGTATCGTGAACAAAATAAAGTATTTACCTGAAGATACTTGGTTTATTTAATACACCTAATATTCTATACTGTACGTTATGAGGTTTACTTTACTTTACTTCTAACGCTTCTAAATAATCTAATATACAAATATATCTTCATTTTTGTTTTTTTTTTTAACAATAACTGTTAATTGTAACGGATACCGTACAGTATAATACAAACATATTTATATAGTAGGAGGGGGAGCAAATGGAAGAGGGCAGGACATTTATGTTTTAAAAAATTGCCGTTGCGCCACCGGGATTCGAACCTGGATCTCTTTCCTAACCGGGGAAGGTGCATTATCCAACTATGCTACAGCGACATCATTTTTAACGACAAATTTTCGAACCCATATGTTACACTTTTTCAAATTAATACATCTATCGTTCCAGTATTTGAAAGCCATCAACTTTGTTTTTACAATATTTTTCATTAAATTGATTTTATATGTATATCTTTCTAATTAATACTTAAAATATCACAAATCGTCTGTTCTGAATAATTACAATTTTCCAATAAGAATGTGTATTCCTAATAACACCTAATATACCTTTAAAAATCTAAAATCATTTAATGCGTAATACTTAGGCACATATATAATTATATTCATAAAATATAAATCCTGACTATTTGATCCTGCTTGATATGTTACAATACTCAATACTTATAAGTTTCAAAACAAATTTTCTTTCATACTTTTAATCTTGTTCCTTTTTGAAGATTTTTTTTCAATGCTTTGGAAGTAATAGAAATTATAACGAAGTAAACTTTATTCTACTTTCGTATTACGTAGTAAGTATACAAATTCCAACTAAACTCGAATAAATTTAGATTTTTCAAAATAAATAAACCCCTTCAGTCAATTAAAAAAAAAAGATATCTTAGTCATTTTATGATAGTATAATTAACAGTTTTAAGTAAGAAAAGCATTTATTAGAAACTTAGAAATTTAAAATTGTGGAGTTTATCGTGTGTATCGTAGAATAAAAATTCACCTTTCTTGAAATGCATAACAAGAACCACGCTGCGCCGAAACGAATGAACCTTTATAAAAACAACTTTTCCCTTCAGGAGGTTGTTAGGGCGTCGTGAATTCACAACATTACCGCCATCTGTGCGATGAGGACAAAAATTAAAGTTATTTAATTTATAACAACACTTTTAGAAGGGTACCTTTGGATTAAACTCTTTTTTAACCGATATTTAATTTTATTGTTTTTTACTGCGGTAGATTGCCAGTTAGTCGTTAAATCTTTTAACTTATTATATAATGATCACCTCATTCATATTTATACATTTTATTAACAAATTTCGCCGAGAAGATGTACACGTGCATAGAATATCTGATTTTTCTGATGTGCTAGGTTATGGTGGATGCGTTTGCCTTTGTTACTTTAAACATTTGCGTCATTCATGGAGAATATACAAATAATATCTATTTATCGAAAAAATATTTGGTTGCTACCGGGATTGGTTGCATTTAATAATTGAATAATTTATTTATTTAGACTTTATTGACATACATATTTTTGTTAAAACAGGGGTGAATGTATTATAATATAACATGATAAACATAAGATACAATTATATTTCAATTAAATACTCGTAGTTTATTGTATGGGATGGTGTAGACTCCACCTCTGATACATACAGCGTCGTCCTGGCTACTTTGCTAGACTGAAGTCTGTGTTAAAGTAGCCAGTTTGTTTCGTGCTGTTGTGGTGTTATTTAATAAAGATTCGATTATAGATGTATCTAATGTAAAAATAACACATTCTTATTGTGAAGCTGTAATTATTCAGAACATAGGTCTCTGATATTTTAAATACAAATTTAATGTATTAATTAGAAAGCTATACATATAAAATCAATTTTATCGAAAAATATTGTTGTTGCGCTACCGAGATTCGAAAGGATGTTTGATAGAAACGGAAAGGTTGAGAATGAAATCGAAAGGAGGGTGACTGCAGAGAGTAAAGTGAACTGCACTTTGATTGCAATTATATCTAACGGGAATTTGTTAACCGAGGCAAAACTAGCGTTGCACAATGGAATTCTGGTACCGACACTGATGTATGGAAGTGAGGCCTGGAGCTGGCAGAAAAGGAACGAAAGTACACTGAATGCAGTGGAAATGAGATCACTTTGCCGTATTTGTGGCAAATCTATTTATGACAGTAAAGAATGAAGAAATAATGTAAAGCTGATGTTAGTATAGTGAGTAAGATTAAGAAAGGATCGCTTAGGTAGTTTGGTCATATGAAACGGATGAATGAGGAGAGAATGGTAAGAAAGATATATGATGCAAGTGTTAATGGCACCAAGAATAGAAGACGTCCGCGGAAGACTTGGCGCGACCAGGTAAAGCAGATAATGGAGGATGGTTCTGTTAGAAGCCTCAACAATCGGCGAGCTTGTATGAGAAGATGTATGAATGTGGATGAGGCGAGAATTGTGTGTCAGGACAGAAGAGTGTGGCGCTGTATCCACTCTGCCTACCCCCGCGGGGAAACGGCGTGATGGTAATAAAGTTTAATATAAAACCCACACAGCCTGCCCGACCCAAAATGAGCTGGAGGTTTTGATCGTTCGTTCCCCGCTGTTATATTTTCAGGTGATTCAGCTATTTGGTAAAGTCAATTTAATTTCCTTCTTTCAACATCTGGCGCGCAACACTGATCTATCCCTGGGGTAGTCTATCCACTGGGTATCATCTATATTGAATTTCTTCACGTCTCTTTTACAACAGGCACACTTAAATGTAGATACTTACTACAATGAGACGTTAAGGTATCGAAAAAAGACCGTGTGAGTGTGTATACAATATCTTGTAATATTATATATTTATATGATATCTTCAATGTGAGTCAAATGATAACTCTTTATTAATAGTTTTAAAAATTACATTTTTATATATTCAATCTCTGTATACACATAAGGAAAATGATGCAGTTCATTGAAGTATTATTTTCTTTGTTGCAGTTTTGTTCAAAAAGTACATTTTTCAAAAATATTAGTATTTAAATAGTAAAAAGAAAATTGAATTGAACAATATTTTTGTTACGAATATTATGAAGATAATTATTTAACACCAACGTAAATTTAAGCTTATTTAAAAAATATATATTCATAAGGACCATTTTTCGATGTTAAATCGTTAAAAACTAGTTTTTCAAGACGTTATTAAAAAGTCTCTGTTGTATTATAATTACAATAGAAAAATATTCCATTTAGAAAAAGCGAAACTCAAACGACGGATTTTAAACACTAGTTTAAAAACAAAATTGAAAGGAATTCAATCTCACGAAATATGATATTTTTACCCGGAACGAAGAGCGCTAAAAATGAAATAAAATACTGTACCCGAATAGGTAATAAATGAAGTTTAAAAATAATACCCGATGTGTGTATGAAAGAAAATACATTACATAAGGTTCAAAGCCTGAAATAATAAATTGCCAATTTTCTCGTACTTTAAATTATCATTCTAAAAATCACCACACACAATTTTTCGATGTTCCAGAACATTAGCCATAAATCAATCTAAGTCCAGCGAATCGGAAGAGATTTTAGATATTATGGGAAATACGCTATTGGAGAAATTGGTATTTCGCTAACCTTTTATTTTTTTGGAGACATTTATAAAAGGAAGTAAAAAATATGTTTGAAAGATTTTTTTTCATTTTCGCCGCACACCGATTGTTATATGGTATATAATCAGAAAAATCAGCGACCCTCCAGTAATAACATTGTATATCCATAATGCCACAACGTTACATGTCTTCTTGGGCATCGAATATAAGGTATTTCAAACAACCATATAAAATCAACAAATATGCTCTTCGTTAGGGATAATCACAGTAGACTAAATGAAAGAATATTGGAGGAAGAAGTAGGATGACACAGTATTAAGAAACCACTCGCTTATTGAAGCTCGAAGATGCTGGAAGATAGGTACCGCCGGCCACTTTGCGTAGATTTCTCGAGGTAAACTGCGAACCAGCGCATAATCGAAAATATAACAGTTTTAGTTGTTATCAGTAAATTGTTAAGAAACGTATAATTGATATTGGCCGTCTAATTCCCTATTTAATTATAAATAAACCGTCTTTGAAATATATTAGACATTTTTCATGTAGTGTTTATCAAACTGTTTGGATTACAGGATCAGTGTTTGGAAATGTGGATACGATGACTTGAACAATATTTCCACAGCTAAAAGAGTTCACGAGCAAACCCAAAGTTATTATCATTCGGCTATTACGTTGCATCATATTGGGTCCGACCAGCAGCCTATAGAAATGTCCTAATCTAATGAATGTAGAAATATAATTATTCAACATAATGAAAAAGTAGATAGAAACCGTAATATTTTTCAACGTCTTATTGATATAACTTGTTTTCTTGCAATTCAGGAATTACCCTTTCGAGGGCATAATGAATCTAATGAATCTGTTAATCGTAATTTCATTGAATGCGCGAAATTATTAGCTAAATGTGACGGGGTGTTAGAAAATCATTTGCAGAGTGACAATAAATCATTATCAAAATGATTTTATTTGTACCATTAGTTAATTGATTTGGAAAAAAATTAGATATAGCCGATTTTGTTATTGTAATAATAGACGAAACGCCAGATGTCAGCGGCTCGGAGCAATTGTGTTTCATTTTAAGACATTTTAATGGGATTCAAATGAATGATAGGTTTATAGGTTTTTTTTTATGTAAGTGCAGATCAAAAAGCTGAGGCATTATCAGAAATTGATTTAAATAAATTAAAAGATTTTAATTATACTAGGAAATTGATAGTACGAACTTAAGATGGTCTATATATATATATATATATGCAACCGAGACAACGCTTCCTGTTTCCGTAAACTTTGTTGGTAAAAGCATAACCTAAGTTTAAGCCTACTGAACTCACTGGTCGTAAGCCTTGTAATTACCCATACTTTTATATATTTTCCATTAAATATAATAAACAAATTGCTTCGTCTTTATGAGATATCTATTATTTGTTTAATAACAGTGCCGTTGTAGGTGAAAATCCAGTAATTGTGTGTTCTTGGACATATTCAAATACTGTTATTTTTTACTCTATCGTATATAGATTTTCCACACAGCGCCTAAGCGATCATTGGCAGCTGTTTTATTGATGCAGCTGTTGAATGAGTGATAACAGCTTTGATGATGGAATCGTAATGTTTTTTAATGGCCCAATTTATATTAAATTATCAAGGATTTCTAATCATGATTTCTTTCATGAGAATCAATAATTTTATTACATTTTTATAGTAAAACTTATTTATGAGCGTACAATGCACGAGTGTAAATTATTTTATTAGAAAGTGTATGAATTAAGATGGTGAATTTGATAATAAAATACTTATAGTAGATGTGTGTTAAATAAAAACAAGTTTCCTATTAAACTGTTTATTTATTGTATAATTACGAAAATATTCAGACTATTCAATATTGACTTAAATATGACAGGTACACAAGTATATAGAAATATTAAAATTATCTATATTAAACAATACACGACATAGGATGATGCGGGCCCTATCTATCGACGAACTCTTCTTCTTCTAAGTGGGAGGATGATCTGTCTTGAACCGCGAGCTCGTCCGGTACGCAGTCTGCGTGCTGGGCAGTCGCGGCCATTCGGACATCTCGTGGCTCCCAATCTAGTGTTGCATCCTGTAAAAGATTGTACATAATTGTAACGAGACTAAAAACAAATTCAACGTATTTTTCCGAAGAAGTAAAATGTGTTTTTTATTATAATTTAGTTATAGTTACAATATTTTTAGATAAACTTTTAGGATTTATGCTTTTCAAAAAATGGTTAACATTTTTTTTACTATAAATATTAAATAAATAATGGCAAAGCTATTTGAATAACTAGCGTAATTTTTTGTAAGAAAAAATATTATGTTGCACCTAAATACTATTGATAAAGTTGTAGATGCGGGATAATTAACATTTGTATAGCGTCACTAAGATATCAATTCCTTGAAAGAATCAGGATGTTAAAAAATTGAACTGACCTGATCGAAGTACTCGCTTTCTTCGTCGAAAAATTCGTCAGCTGAATCAGTTCTTTCGCCGAAACTGACGTCTGTAACAAAGGAAAAAAATATTAATTTAGTACTTTCTTTACACGTAGTTTTATTAATCAAGAAATAAGCAAATCAAATCAACACAACAAAGATATAGGAGAAAAACACAAAATAATTCTCACCAATGTCACTAGACACATTACTTTCGTCGGCATCAGAGCCTGACGAGAAAGAATCCTCCATGAAGAACGGAAGTGGCGGTTGTGGAATGGGCAATCCATCGGCGTCCACTTCTATGACCCTCGCCAGGTTGGCCGCGAACATCATCGTCGATCTACTCCTAGCGTCGCTGGCATATTTTGGCTGAAAATAAAATTTAAACATGTTGAAAAAACGACAGAATACAAGAAATCAATCAAAATAATAAAATGTTAAAGGTACTGCGCACAAAGATATATCACGATATTAGTACAAAGCAAACTTACAGGGCACATTCTAGCAATTAAACCGGAGATCTTTGCACAGTGAAATAGTAATGTTAAATAATATCACTTTGATAAGACTCCACTATTTATACGATTTACAAGTGCATAATACACCCCATTAGCGTGGTAAACAAACAGCCCTTGTTACTGATAACGGGTTTCGCCTAATGACATTCTTATTCCAAGCGGGTTTTCTTCGGCGTCTTCCAGTTGTTGAAGCGATAAGTGATAAGGACATAATTAAAATTAAATTCATTTATGAAAGAGGAGTTTCTACATTATTTTTGTCATAATAACCAAACATAATATAATATTGAGATATAGGTTCTCGTAATATTTCTACATTGTAGATATATTCCGATGTTCAATGCATACATAGTAATGTTTTTGATGCTGTACTGAGACAAGCGTATAATTGATTAAGGTTTTTAAGCCACTCTGTGTTAAACCTAAATTACTTTTAGGTAAAAAAATATTTGGCCTAATTTTTTAAAATTAATTATTTTTGTCAATTTATATAGCTTTTTTAATTTTATCTTCTTAAATTAATATTATGTACTTGTACAATTTTTTTTTTTGTGTTAACCTTTACCACACCATGATATAAAATACCCGAACGCAGCCATGCTGTCAACTTATGTTACCGTGTAATGTTTTTATTAGCTTAAATGGATTTGATGGCATGAATTTACTTTAAATATTGAGCATTCAATTTTGAAAAAAATATTAATAACATAATTTAAAGCATACATTAAGTCCTATAGAATGTCTCCTTCCTTCTTATCTCTCTTCATTTAATTAGTGAGAAAGAGAAAATTATATTCGTTTTTGTTGTTGTTCTTTTCACTGTGAAAATAGTGTGTGATCTCTGTCTTTCATATCACAAATGGTATTTTTACCAACATATTAATTTTACAACGGATTGAATGGAAAAAATAATTGTTTTTGTACGATTCCATTTTCATAATTGGTTTTTCACTAGTCATTCCTAAGCGCTAATAATTTCTTTAAGATTATCTAAAATATGAATTTTATGTTGCATGTATTTACCGAAATATTACAAGTTTAATTATGATGGTAGACCTGTATTACTGCATGGTTTGGAAAGGGTTAATGACAATTTTTATAATAAATTTTATTATTTTTCTTTTTATATACCATATATATTTCGATGCCACTTGTTTAATTCTGCTGTATTGTACTTTGTGAATTATTTTGTATGTTTTGCACTTGTTTTTATAAATAATTCTGTAAAAGCTAATATGGGCGTTAATTTAATATAAATTAAATTATACTCAATATTTCTAGTGATATTATTTATAATTATGCAGGATAAATAGAAATTAATACAATGAGCATTAAATTCGTTTATTTAATTATTTTTCAGTGTACCATACCACATTATTAATACAATAGAGTGCGTTTTTTATACTCAATTTAAACGAGTACGTTCTATATTGTATTTATATTATAGAATATACATAAACATTAGGTTTTATATATTTAATATTTGCAAATTAATATTTATGGTTAATATTATTTTTTATATAAATTATTAAATACACCGACAGGTTACAATTTCCATATCTTTCATCATCGTAACAATTTAAGTTATTTACTAAATTAATTTTTAAATAATAATTAATCTTACTAAAATAGATTTTTAAAAAACACTTACGTGACATAAATGGTTTTAATTAAATAATTTGACATCCTGATGAACGAAATTGGTTGGCGTATTAAAATAACTTTTTTTTATAAATACATACTGTGATATTATATTAGATAAAGAAATATATTTCTGCTTTTGGTCGCCTATGCACTTACTTAATTATATGATAAAAGAGAAAACATTTAACTTATCTTAACCTTACTTAAAAACACGTTCTTTTTTGCCATGCTCGTGTCTCACAAACCTGACAGAAATAGATGGGGAGACATAATATTATTATGGATATTGTATTCGAAATAAATAAACCAATGTTAAGATGTACAAAAAAAATAATCATTTAAAAAATTTATTAATAAAAAAATACTACTATAATGTTTTAAATTCCCACATGACTTGTACTAATAATAATGAAATCACCACAAACCAAAACATATAATACTAAACTGCATATTTGTCAAAGAAAATCTTATATCTCAAAAATGATACTGTTTAGATATAATTATAGCTGTAAAATTGAAACATTTCTTCGAAAAGCTCACACAATTGGAGTAGTTCTGTTATAATATTTAAAATTCCCACTTGACTTCTACTAATCATCAACCACCAAAATACAAAACCGTCACTTGTGAAATATATAATACTTAACCATATATTCCTCAAAGGAAATACAAAAACTGTTTACAGTGATAAGCGCATTACTTCTACATCCAAAATTATTATAATTTCATATACATATTTTAACAGGGAAAATAAAAATTAATGTAAATAAAAATACACAATGTCATTTTCAAATGACATCAATGGTAATACAATTTTAAAAATGTTATAAAATAAATACACATGCCACCGGAATTCGTAAGAAATTGAACCGTTATTACTGACCAACCATTATCACGTTAATTGAAGTCAGTGATGGAACAGGCAGAATTGAATCTATTATCTGTAAAATTAAAGATGTATTTATTGGTTACAAATTTGTATTAAATTTTAACACCATGCACACAAAAGTAATTGCTTTTTAAGGAGAACACATTTTTAAATTTGAATTAAATATATTAATTAGAAAGATATACATATAAAATAAATTTTTATCGAAAAATATTATTGTTGCGCCACCGGGATTCGAACCTGGATCTCTTTCGAAGGTGCATTATCTAACTATGCTACAACAACAATATTTTTAGCGACAATTTTCGAACCTATATGTTACCTTTTTTATATTAATACATTTAATCGTTCCATTATTTGAAAGAGCCGTCTACCTAATTTTTACAGAATCTCAAATACCTTTGAGTAAACTGATAGCAGACGCCAGAATTATCAATTCAAATAATGGAACGATTAAATGTATTAATATCAAAAAGGTAACATTGTTAGAATGCAAAATTACCCAAAACAATATTTTGTAATGCGGCAAACGTGACTAGAGTCACGTAGGCAAATGCGCCTTGAGGGATGCATTACCACAAGCGAGCAGTCTTCTGATATTCTCCGCCGTGAGAAATGGCTCCGCCAAAGGCGAGATTTTATTTTCAATCAGAAAATAAAATCTATATCGTCTCTAAAAGTATCAAGTAAACGCTTCCTAGATTGTAATTCCGGGGAAAGTTTAAACTGTGCGCCTCGAGTTTAAGCTTATTCTGATGTTCTCTGGGTTTAGTCGTAAATGTGAAAGTATCAAAAAGGGTCCCGCTGGATATATAAAAAGTAGATAAATATAATCGGTGTAGCGAGAACAGACTGTCGTTATAGCATAAGAATATCGCGTCCAGAGTCCCGGTTTGCCTGGATAATTGGGCATCGTCTTGTCATCAACTACAGGCCTGAACTCCGTCACCCTACGCTGGCACCACAATGAGCTGACTACACTTCACGTCCAGGATCCAGGACCATCCTAAGAGGTAATCCCTTACGTGGGGGACCTGAATAATCTACATCAGACAAGCGTCAACATAGACAATTGGGCAGAGAAATTAATGCTGGCATGATGAACACAAATAGCTTTATTTATAAGTATTAAAGTAAATTGCTCATTTTCCACATTTAACACATGCAAGTGTCATAAAATGTAGATTAGAAATTTTATTATATAAAAGTATTCTTTCATTTCATAACCATTTGACTTGTCAATATTTAAAAAAAAAGAACCAGTTAGGCTAGAAGCCTCCCGCCTGAACATGAAGCCGAGGCAGAAAGAAGAAATTACCTAACAACATATAGGTTCGAAAATTGTCGTTAAAAATATTGTCGCTGTAGCATAGTTGGATAATGCACCTTCCCCGGTTAGGAAAGAGATCCAGGTTCGAATCCCGGTGGCGCAACAACAATATTTTTCGATAAAATTGATTTTATATGTATATCTTTCTAATTAATATATTTAATTCATATTTAAAATATCACAGACTTATCTTCTGAATAATTACAACTTCATAATAAGAATGTGTTCTCATTTTTGTTGTGAAGTTGCATTTTTAGAACATAGTTCTGTGGTATTTTTAATGCATGCAGAATAAAATCAATTTATTTATTGAAAAAATATTTAGTTTCAGATAGAAAGAAGTCCAGGTCCGAATCTAAGTGAGCAAGTAATTAATAAACTAAATCAAAGTAAATATTAAGTAAAAATAGAAAGCTAAAAATAAAGTATTTTTACACAGTATAAAGCGTCAAAGAAGGGGGGGTGGAGAGTAGTGAAAACGAATACAATAAAAATATATAATTTGTTTGATGAATATTTAGGTACTGTTACATACACGCATGCTCATAAAATATTATTAATAGTTGGCATAGTTTAATTTTGAATGTACGCAATTTATCGTTGAGAATATCCAAGTTATTTACATATTACACATTTTAACAGAGAGTATTAATTTTATTTTTTTAAATAAATTGTTCTGTCAAAATTTAAATAAAATAAATTATTTTATGGCGTTAAGTGTGTGTGATCGTTTAAAGCTGTTTGCTCTAGTAAACAGAACGAGTTAACCAAGTTGTTAAAAATTTTCTGTCTTCCTTTTTACTCTGTCATTTCATTTTGATTATTTATTTTTAATCTCATCATTTTATTTTAATGGTTTAATACTACCGAGTAATTTTTCACAAGAAAGAAATGTTATTCAAATATTTTCAGTATACATTCACTAATATATTTTTATAAAAAATCTTAAATTACGTCAATAATTTCTAAACAAACGGAATTTTTTATTTTTTTTTATTTTAGAACACTGATGAGTTTTAAACACAAATTATTGCACTTTTAAAATCAGCAATGTTATCTTTGTGGTTAAGATTCATATTTTTATTTTTTATCTTTGTTTAATTAACCACTAAAATGAGTTTAAATACATCTACCGGTTTCGAAAAATACCTTAAAAAATAAATTGGTTGTTTATAATTTTTTGATTAGTTTTACACGCTTTATTTATCTCCAACGATTCCAAATTATTTAATTTGTGAATTTTGGAATCGTTGGAGATAAATAAAGCGTGTAAAACTAATCAAAAAATTATAAACAACCAACTAAATTTAACTACGAGTCCCATTCTAAATTTTTTTCCTAAAAATTATTCGAGTAAATTTGTATTAAGTAATGATTTGAGTTAGGTACTAAAAAAAAAAAAAAAAAATTTAAAAATAGATTTTTTAAAAATAGATTCTGTCAAAGAAACAATATATGTTTTAGTTAGTTATGACATCCTGAAGAAGAAAATGGTAAAGTTCAAAATCAGTCAAACTAAGCGTAGTTAACCGTAATTTGTATGATGTAGGTGTTACTGATTTCTTATTGCGATATTATAGATATGAAAATTATTAATAAAAACACGCCAGGTGTGTGTAATTTTAAGAAATCATTCTTAAGCAAATTTATTTTCCAAAGGTGGGCCGACTCGGGCTAAATGTTTTAAAAATTTATAACTTTGGTGGGGATTACTTTTAATTATATATTTTTTTGCAGATAATAAAGAATTTACGAAAGTTTATAATGGCTACATATCTAGTGCAAGAGCGCGTTAAAATTATTGAATTTTATTATGTTTCGCGACGATTTATTTTTGGTGACCGGCTAATTTCAAAAAATGCAGAGTTGCCAGCTTCAGGCCTCACTTCTACACATCAGTGTCGGTACCAGAACTCTAGTGAACCGCCTGTATATTGAACTTATTGACATTCAAAATAAGGTCACTTTCCTTGCATACATCGTACATTCCAATCACTATACTCAGTAATTCTTGTACATTATTCGCCATTAATATGTATTTTTGAGGATGTAATAAGAGAACATTTCGATTAGGTATCAGAAGTACAACTATATATTTATCCAACATACTTTTTACGTAACACATCGCTCACAAATAATAAAATTATAAATTAAACTTAACTACATATGACAAACCGAACAGAATAGGATATTAGGAAAACGCATTTTTATTGTGAACTTGTAATTATTCAGAACATAGGTCTGTGATATTTTAAATATGAATTAAATATATTAATCAGAACGATATACATATAAAATCAATTTTATCGAAAAATATTGTTGTTGCGCCTCCGGGATTCAAACCTAACCTAACATAACCGAGTAAGGTGCATTATACAACTATGCTACAGCGACAATATTTTTAGCGACAAATTTTCGAACCTATATGTTACTTTTTGATATTAATACATTTAATCGTTCCATTATCTGAAAGAGCCATCTAACTTATTTTTAAAGAATCTCAATAACCTTTGAATAATCTGATAGCAGACGCCAGAATTATCAATACATTTTTATTAAATTTTTGGACAAATTTGTCGCTAAAAATATTGTCGATATAGCATAGTTGGATAATGCTCTTTCCCCGGTTAGGAAAGAGATCCAGGTTCGAATCCCGGTGGCGCAACAACAATATTTTTCGTTAAAATTGATTTTATATATATATCTTTCTAATTAATATATTTAATTCATCACAGACCTATGTTCTGAATAGTTGCAACTTCACAATAAGAATGTGTTCTAATATCCTATTCTTTTCAGTTTGTCATATTTAGTGGAATTTAATTTATAATTGTATTATTTGTGAGCGATGTGTTATGTAAAAAGTAATATAGTTGTACTTCTGATACATAATCGAAACCTTCACTTATTACATCCTCAATTCATATTTAGAATTGTATATAAAAATAATAAGGCAACTCAATGAAAATGTAACTCAAGAAAACCGACCTCCCTAAATATTATTAATGATATAAAAGACACAATTGTCTTGCATTGTATTCCTGCATAAAACCATGATTTCTCATTGCAATACTTTAGATATCATAAATATTAATTAAATATGCCAGGTATTTATTTCGTTAAGGTTATTTATAAGAATTCATTTGATTAAACTTTTTATATCTAAATCTGAATTTTTCAATTATTTCGTTAATGACATAGAAAACTAAATAGAAAAAATGTATGTAAAAAATATTTAGTTACTATCAAGACTCGGACTCGAGGATGCGATTTTATTACTATTTAATACAAGTTTTAAAAATAATTTATCAAGTTGGATTTGCTCATTGTGATATTAACGTATTTATTAAAGTAAAGATAGGTATTAAATAAAAACATGTTTTTTTTTCAAATATTTATTTATTTATTGTATAGTTATGAAAATGATTTAAACATAAATATGAAATATGTACATGACTATAAATATTTAAATAAACTGGATGACGAAAGATTGTCAATCGATGGATGCGTAGTGGCTTGGAGAAGCTTGCGTTGGTAGGCCACGTCGATAGACGGAGCGGAAGATCTCACACTTGCTGTACCGACCAAGTGCACATCTTTGGTGACAGCCTTAAAAGTGGAGGAGCATAGTCAAAAGGGCCGGAGTTCATGTAGATCGTGATCCTGTCATGATGGACGACGTGGATGATGTGTAAATAATAACCGCACGACGTCGGATTACGCATCCCTTATCTATCGATGAACTCGTCATCTTCGGAGCAGGAAGTGTACTGTTCTTGGACGGCTGCATCCTATGAACAAATAATATAAATAATTACTAGGGAGTATATTCAATCAATATCTTCGGGGAAGTAACATGCGTTTCATTTGAAATGTAAAATTATTATTATACTATACTATAATTATTATCATAATAACAATTTTCAATTCGCACTTCTGTAATGTTTGAAATAAATATATGAATATGAACAATTAATCAAAATGACCGGATCAGCAAATCCTTAATAGGGTAAGTAAAATTTCTGTAATATAATTACCTGACTAATGTCATCGTAGTCTTCATCGGCCGTTTCGGTAGAGTCACTTGCATCTGCTTCTGTAACAATCAAGAAATAATTTTGGTTATTACAATATTTTTACCTCAATTAAAAATACCGAGCTAATACTATAAATTATTTAATTCAACGAAGTGTTAGGAGAAAAAACATAAATTATTTTACAATAGTACAAGATTCTCACCAAAATCACTAGCTCTCTCGCCAGCGTCAAGGTCATGCTGTGGTAGGGGCGACGGCGAAGGTGAAGTAGTTAACCTTCCGGCGCCGGTGGGATTGAATTCTTCCATGAGCCTGGCCCTTAGGGCCTCTATGATAGCTTCGCCTCTGCTGGTGTAGGTCAGTTCATTTTTCGGCTGGAAATAATAAACAAAACCATGTACAAAAAACGATAGAATAACAAAATCAACAATACAAAATTGTGAATAGAACAGCATAAAATAAAATAATACAAAGCAAACTTACAATGCACATATTGACCGGTTTGAAGATCTTTACACTGTGAAATATTGATGTTAAATGATATTACTTTGCTAAAATTCTTCTAATTATACGATTTTAAAGTGCATAATATACCCCTAATTAGCTTGATGCATTATCATCCCTTGTTACTGATTACGGGTTTTTCCAAATTTAATTCTTATCGCATGCGGGTTTTCTTCGGAGTCCTCCAGTTGTAAAATTGATATGAGAAGTGATAAGAGTATTATAAGTATTAAACACTTTATACATAGTTTTTATAATTATTAATACAAACAAAAATAAGAAAAACATGCAGATAAAATCTTTTTTTTAAAAAGTGTTAAATATACATTTCAAATTTTTTATTGAATTGTATTAACTAATATTATAAACAAAGCAAGTTAGTTTAGGCTTAGAGACCAAACTTTAATTTTTCTGAATGATTTTTGTTTTTTCTATCTACTAATAACAAAGTTACTGATTAAACGCGGTTATGTTTATAAGAAAAATGATTTAGAACATACACCCTGTTCATTGGATTAAATTAAATTAGTAAATGAAGGAGATTATGTAATTATTATTTTATTTTGACTATTAATTTTATCTAAATTGTATATTTTTCTCTTTTGATTAATTTTAAAATTTAAACGATAAGTAATAAGGTTGTTATAATATTAAACACCTTTATAAAATATTTATATTTTCATATTATTATTACTGTATAGATATCATATTATTACTGTATAGATATGACGAATATTTATAGTTGAAATTAATTAATTAAAGCAGTTCTTCGAAAAGCTCACGCATTCCAGAAATCCTCACTTATTGGCTTATCCTAATCTACTAATATTATGGCGTTTAAAATTCCCACTTGACATCTGCTAAAAATATTCTAATCACCACAATTCAAAAATATATAATATTAAATCTGAACTTTTAAAGGGTTTACAAAATTATTGACTGTATTAGCACATTGCTTCTAGCTCAAGTTATTATATTATGTATACATATTTGGAATGCGAAAATCCAATAGAGTATTATAAGAAATAAAAACATCCTTTCAGAAGGACCCGAATGGTAACGAAATTTACTAATAGTTATTAATAAGTTACATATGACGTCAGAATTCGTAAGAAATTGAACTGTCTCTACCGACCTACCGTTGTCACCTTAATTGATGTCAGTTTTGGAACAGGCAGAATTAAATCTTTTATCTGTAAAACGAAAGATATATTTATTGGATGTGTTTGTTTCAGATTTCAACGGCACGTTAACAAAAGTAATTGGTTTTTAAGGAGAACACATTTTTGTTGTGAATTTGCATTTTCAGAACAGAGTTCAGTGGTATTAATTTTTTTTTTAAATTATAATTTATGAATATTTTATTTTTCTAATCAGTCATATTATTACTATATAGATATAATTAATATTTATAGTTGAAATATTAAAGCGGTTCTTCGAAAAGCTCACACACTCCAAAAATCCTCACAATTGGCTTCTCCTAGACTATTAATATCATGACGATTTAAATTCCCGCTTGAATTCCGTTAATAATATTCTAATCATCACAATTCAGAACCCTTACTTATGAAATATATATTATTAAGCCAGGAAATGATGATTGATGGAGTGATGAGGTATTACCACCTCTTGTCTCCGATGTCTCAAGTGCCATAACCTGTGGTGAATTTTTGTGATCGAACGGGTAGCTATGTTATCGTTGTGTCTGAGTTGGGTGTATAATAATATATATTTTGTTATTAAACCTGCACTTTTAAAAGAATTACAAAATTATTGACAGTAATTAGCGCATTGCGTCTAGCCCAATAATTATATTAATTATATCTAAATACTTTGATCTCGAAAATCCAATATAGTATTAGAAATAAAAACATCCTTTCAGAATGACCCGAATGTTCAATTTCTTACGAATTTTGATATCATATGTAACTTATTAATAAGAATCAGAATTCGTAAGAAGTTGAACTGTCTCTACCGACCTACCATTATCACCTTAATTGATGTCAGTTTTGGAACAGGCAGAATTATATCTTTTATCTGTAAAACGAAAGATATATTTATTGGTTGTTTGTTTTGATTTTAACGGCATGTAAACAAAAGTAATTAGTTTTTAAGGAGAACACATTTTTGTTGTGAATTTGCATTTTCAGAACAGAGTTCAGTGGTATTATTATTTTTTTTTAATAATAGTTTACTTTCTTTATTATACCCACTCCTAGGCAAGGCTATTCTCAGATCTATCTTCACCTATGAAACCCCCATACGGGGTCTCGCAGCCGAATCAAACATTAGCAGACTACAGATCTTCCAGAACAGGGTCCTCAGGCTAGCACTGCTACGGATCACACAACTCCAACACGATTCGGGAACTTATCAAACAATTTATCAAACAACTCGCTAAACATTGTTATGTTGAGATTCTTCAGCAACAAAATCCATCAATAAACGTCCTCGCCGCGTATGACGTAAACATCTCTGTGCGCTTCATGCGACCAAAAGATATCCTCCGTTAGGAATTTAATACTTCCAAAGCGGCAGCTTCTGCACTATTTTTCGCAGCTAATAAAAAAATAAATAAAAATAAAACACCCCCATTCTTAAACAGCCCATAAGGCACACGTGAGATGAAAGAACAAGGGTCCTTGCGGACCCGGTACTCTGTAGACAGTAGGCGAAAGTCCAAAAGTAATAATAATTTAATTTTAATAATCAACTGAATATATTGGCTTGAAAGATATACAGAAAAAATCTATTTATTGAAATACTATTTAGTACTGGATGGGAAGATGATCGAATCTCAGAAAGCAACTGAATATTTATCGATAAATAGATTTATTCTGTATATCTTTCTAATTGATAAATTTAATTTGTATTATATTTTTTTATAACATCTGTTCTTCCACCCCTCCCTTAATTGTTTAAGTATCTTATGTGAACTTTTTTAGTGTATTAGTTTGCATCATATTTATCTTGTTCAGCTCCGAAGGAACTAGTCGAATAGAAATTACGAAATTACCTGAATTTGAATTTAACTTAAACTACCCTGGGAAATGCATTAACCGATTATACCACACCATAATTGTAATTTGACGACATATTTTCGAACTCATATGCTGTTGTTCTGTTATTATTGATACATCTATTATACTAAATTTAAAAACAAACAAACATTTTTATTGCGAAAGTCTCTAATAATCGAATAATTTTCACTAGGCTTGGTTTGTTTAATAACCTTCACTTATTATATCCTCAATCAATGATGAATGAGGAGAGAATGGTAAGGAAGATATTTAATGCAAGTGTTGACGGCAACAAAAATAGAGGACGTCAGCGGAAGACTTGGCATGTACTGGATGATGGTCCTGTTAAAAGCCTCAATAATCGAAGATGTATGATTGTAAACCGGTGTAATAAGAATGTAAATAATAATACATACATGATATCAATTACCATAAACCCCGCAGTTTTATGTATATAATGAAATACATTGTATGATAAACTGAACAGAAAAGTAAATTTATAAAAAAATATAAAGAATTGATTCAGTGCCCTAATAATAATGTTAACAAAAGAAGCCATTCTTTATAAATATTTTTGTCTACACAATAATCTTGTAATCATGTATAAGACAATGATTTCTCATGTCAGGTATTATTTATTAATTTATTTTATAAATCAGAATAAAAAAATCTATCCTTAAAAAAATATTTAGTTACCATCGAGACTTGGAAGAAGCGATTTAATTATTTTTTAATAGAAGTTATGAAAACGCTTCGAATCATATTTATTAAAGTGAAAATAGGTATTATAATAAAAACATGTTTTTTTCTTTATTAATTTATTGTATAATTAAGAAAATATCGTACTCTAAATTGATTTAAACATGAAATATGTACACGACTATAAATATTAAAATAAACTGGACGACGTAGGATTATCTATCGATGAATGCGTCGTGGCTTGGAGAAGCTTGCTCTGGTAGGCCACGATGATAGACGAAGCGGAAGATGTCCCAGTCGTCGGACCGTCTGACAGCCTTCAGATCTGCAGGATGCCGAAAGTGGAGTAGCAGGATCTAGACAGCAGGAGTTCACGGAGATCGCAATTCTTTCATGAGGGACCGACGTGGATGATGTATATATGATAACTACGTGACGTCGGATTTCGCGGCCCTTATCTATCGATGAACTCATCTTCTTCGGAGTAGGAAGAGTCCTTTTGCTGGACGGAAGAATCCTGTGAACAAATAATATAAATATTAACAGGGAATTTTTTGGAGAAGTAACATGCATTTTATTGAAATCTTGTAACCATTATTATTTTTATCAAAATTATTTATATTAGTGTAAAATTTACTGTTCACACTTCAGTAACGTTTGAAAAAAATTCACTTACATGTATTTTTTTCAAACGATTATTAACAATTACATAAAATGGCCGGGTCAACAAATCCCTGAGAGGGTAAGTAATATAGCTGTAAACATTGAACTTACCAGACTGCCGTCATCGTAGTCTTCATTCATTTCGGTCGAGTCACTTGCATCTGCTTCTGTAACAATAGAGAAATAATTTTAGTAATTACAATATTTTTACCTCAATTAAAATTACCTGACCGATTAATTTTATAAATGAAGAATTATTAAAATCAAAGAAGTGAAAACATGTAATATTCCAGAATAGTATTCTCACCAAATTCACTAGTACTCTCGCCGGCGTCAAGATCAGGCTGTGCAAGGGGGGAAGGTGAAGGTGGTGGAGCTATACTCCCGTTGCCGGTGGGGTTGTATTGTTCCATAAGCCTGGCCCTCAGGGCCTCGATTATCGCCTGGCCTCTGCTCATGTGGTCCAGTTCATTTATCGGCTGGAAATAATAAACAAAACAATGTAAAAAACACGACAGAATATCAAAATCAACACAAAATTGTGAACAGAACAGCACAAAATAAAATATTTCACAATAATAAACTCACAAGACCCATTTTGATTACGGTTCGGTGATCTTTACGTAGTGAAATGTTGATGTTAAATGATATTAGTTAGCTAAAATGCCACTATTTATATGATTTTAAAGTGCACAATCTACCCTCTATTAGCCTGATAAATAAATATCCCTTGTTACTGATAATGGGTTTTTCATAATGAAATTCTCATTACACGCGGGTTTTCTTCGGCGTCCTCTAGTTTTAAAATTGAAACGATAAGTGACAAGGATAATTAATATTAATATTAAACACCTTTATTAAAGACGAATATATTATTGTTATTATAAGTATAGATATGATGAACATTTATAATACAAATTAAATGTATCAAAAAGATAGATATACAGATAAAATCAAATTATAAAATATATTACGTATATCCCGGTAGCTACAAACATATGCTATACAATCTATGTTCTGACTTAATTGTTATTTCGCAATAATAATGTGTTCTTCTTGAAAAAAGAAAGGAATATTTATAGTTGAAATATTAAAACTGTTTTTTGAAAAGCTTACACTTTCCAGAAATCCTCACAATTGGCTTATCCCAGGCAACTTATATTAAGTCATTTTAAATTCCTGCATGACTTTTGCTAATAATATTCTAATCACCACAATTCAAATCCCACCCTTATGAAATATACAATACTAAACCATTATTTTTTAAAGATTTACAATAACTGTTGACAGTGATTAGCGCATTCATTCTACCCCGATAATTATCATAATTCTGTATACACTTTTTGACCGGGAAAATTCAATACAATATTATTAGAAATAAAAACACCCCATATTATTTTAAAATAACCCGAATGGCAACAAAATTTACAAAACGTTCTAAACTAAATCACATGCCATCAGAATTCGTAAGAAATTGAACCGTTTTTACCAACCGACCGTTATGACATTAATTGATGTCAATGTTGGTGCATGTAGAATTGAATCTCAATTTTGTATTCATGTATTTATTTCAGATTTAAAAAGAATGTAATCGAATGTAATTGGTTTTTAATGAGAAACATTATTGTTGTGAAGTTGTATTTTCAGAACAGAGTTATGTGTTATTTATTTTAATTTGAATGAATCACCTTGAAAGATATTCAGAAAAAATCTATTTATTAAAAAACTATTTAGTTTCTGATAGAAAGAGACCCTGGATCAGGTCTCGATAATAATTTTTTTTTTTTCATTCTGGTTGATAAATTTTATTTAAGCTTAAAGTGATTGCATGGAACATATTCAATACTACCTAAAAATAAGATATTTATAGTATTCTAATGCATGGCAATATTTAAATACATATACTGAAAGGTATCGTAAACTTTAGGGACCGGCATCCTAACATTGCGCGAAATAAAAAAAGCGTTTCCTATCGCATATTACAAAAGCGAAAAGAAAATCACAAATTCAACTTACGGTCGAATATTAAACACTTAAAGTTGATTGTTAATGTTTATAACTCGTGATACATTTCACAGTTCTTATATTAGTATATTATATTATATCACAGGTAAGATGTGTATTAACTTTAGATCTATAATAATTTTTATTGTATTGTAATTGATTGATCAAAGTTAAAAACATATATATTCTTGATTTTTTTTAATAGCTACTGAAAACGCAGTAAAAAAAAATGAGCAAGAGCAACAACCCACTTAATTGATTTAAATAATGACAAATAATTTAAATAATAAGAGTTAAACAATTAAATAAAATATAAACTAATAAACTAGATAATATTAAAAAGATAAACAAAAAAGTAATTTTACACCGTATGAAGGGTGGGACGGGTACAATAAAAATATATACTTATGCATATTTCTATACAAACAAAATAAATCTTTCGTATTAAATTATTTTTTATTTAATTATGTATACAATACATGTGTTTATTTGTGATTGGACTGTGTCCGTCTCATTAGAGAAATCTGTGTTGACCCAGGCTACAAGATATAAAACAGCCTTGTAATTTTAGATATATAAATTACTACTCAAATATGCCAAGTCGATGTATTTTTAAGAAATTTTTAATAATATAATAAGATAAATAGAAGAAAATCTTTCCACATTAATATTTATTTACTACCGTGACTCAAATTCGGATATATTAGTAATGAAGTAGTAAGTAATGAAAACGCATCGATTCAGGCCATTTATCCTCATTGTTAATATCAAAAAGTGAAGATAGGTATTAAATAAAAACATGTTTTCTTTTAATAATTCATTTATTGTGTAATTGCGCAAATATCATATTTTAAATTAATTCAAACAGTGTGCAAATAATGCAATAATTAACAAAAAATGTGCAGGACCGTATGTAAATATCAAAATTAAACTGCACGACGTTTAAATTTGCAGCCCTTATTTATCGATGAACTCATCTTCTTCGGAGTTGGAAGAGCACTGGACGGCGGCGGCTTCCTGTGAACAAATAATAACAATATTTAGTGAAGAGACTCAAAATAAATTCAACAAGTTTCAGCGGAGAAAAAAATGTATTCTTCATTAGAAGCGCAATAATATAATTGCAGACTTCTTTGATACAAATAATTTAATAAAAAACTAACAATTTCATAATATCGCCCGAGTTGGCAAATCCTTGATAGGGTTAATAAAATAGATGTAAATATTGAACTAACCTGACGTTCTCGTCGTCTTCATCGTACATCCATGTCTGCCAGTAGTACTGGATCTGTAATATTTTTACCGTAAAATTACCGGACTGATGAACTCTACATATGAAGAATTATTAAAATCAACGAAGATTTAAGCGAAAAACCATAAATTATTCCACTACGATACGAGATTCTCACCGAAATCATTAGCTCCCCCCATCGCGAGAATGTACACCTGCATTAGGGGTTTAAGCGAATTTGGTGGATTCAACCTTGCGGTGCCGTCAATGTTCCGGTGCGGACGTGGTGGAAGCTGAGGTGGTGGGACCGGCCTTTCAGCGCTTGTGCGGTCATCTATGTTTATGATCCTGGCGCTTGTGGCCTCCATGGTAGCTGGAGTTCTGCTTTGAAGATCCAATTCATGCTTCGGCTGAAAATAATAAACAAAATTATGTACAAAACACGACAGAATACCAAAATCAACAACTCATAACTGTGAACAAAACAGTACAACAGAAAATACCCATCCCCCAATACTCAAATAAACACCCCTTATTACTGATTACTGATATCGGGTTTCTCCTAATGACATTCTTATTGCAAGCGGGTTTTCTTCGCGGTCCACCAGTTGTAAAACTGATACCATAAGTGATCAGGGTTCATATGGATGCAAGATACAATTATTTTTTATATTTTTAAATTTGATTGCGGTGACATTGCTAGCAAACCCGCACCATTGCGCTGAATTATAATGTTCAAATTTCGATAAATTCAGACTCACTAGAGGAGTCTGTGTTGAGACGGCCACCTTTATATAAATCATACTACATAGTCTCGCAATAGTGCAAGACCGTGACTTCTCATTGCGACTTTTTAGGTATCTAAATTTTTAATTAGATATACCAGATGTATGTATTTTTCTAAATTCATTTCATTAACAATATATATAGATAAATTTAAAGAAATCTACACACATTAATATTTATTTACTACCGAGAATCAACCTCGGATATCTCACTAGCCGGAAGGATGCGATATTATTACTTTGTATATATAAGTCATGAAAACGCATCGATTTAGGCCATTTATCAACATGGACTTGTTTACTTACCATCATGCCGTTTCCGCTCGCTTTTTCACGGGTCTAATTATATGATAACTTATACATAACTTAACTTAGGCTTACTTTAATACACGTTCATTTTTGCCATGCTCGCGTCTTACAAACCTGACCATTTAATCAAGCATTAAATATTCATAATAAAACAACATTCTCTTTGCAATTTCTCAGAAAGTTATATAAATAGATGGGGATACGTAATATTATTATGGATATTGTATTCGAAATAAATAATCCAATGTTAAGATGTATAAAAAAATATAATCTTAAAAATCTATCAATAAAAAATACTGCTATAATGTTTTAAATTCCCACTTGACTTCTACTAATAATAATCTAATCACCATAAACCAAAACATATAATACTAAATTACATATTCGTCATAGAACATCTTTATTAGTAAGTTTCTGATCAAACGCGGTCAAAGGCATCAACTCAATTATCCTCATTTAAATTACTTTGTAAATGAAGGTTTTTTAATTTATATTTATTTATGAGAAACAAACAGTACATAATATATAATAACTTATGACATAATACATAATATAGAAATATGACCAATACAATTTTTTGGAGCTGGTCAAAGTAAATATTAAAGCTAAATCAAAGTGAATATTAAGAAAAATAGAAAGCATTAAAAAAGTATTTTTACACAATATAAAGCTTCAAGTAATGAGGAAGGGTAGTGAAAGTGAATATATATACGTACACGCATGCACATTATTATTATTAATAAGTTGGTATTGTTTAACTTTGAGTCATAATTTTATTTTTTTAAATAATTTGTTGTCAAATTTTAAATAAAATAAATAATTTGAACGCGTTGAGTGTGTGTGACAGTTTATGGCTATCTGCTCTAGTAGACAGAGCGAGTTAACCAAGTTGTTAAAGTTTTATATTCTTCCTTTTTACTCCGTCATTTCATTTTGATTATTTATTTTTAATCTCATCATTTTATTTTAATACTACAGAGTAATTTTTTACAAGAAATAAATATTATTCAAATTTTTTCAGTATATATTCACTGATATATTTTTATAAAAAATATTAAATTAGGTTAATAATTTCTAAACAATCATAGAATTTTTTAAATATTTTTATTTTAGAACTCTGGTGAGTTTTGAACACAAATTATTGCGTTGAGTTTTTTTATTATTTTATTTTTTTATCATTCTGTTATAATTACAATGATACAATACAATGCTGAGAAGTTTACATATTAATAATTATTGTTTACAATAACTAGCTTATAATAAAATAAAATGCAATATATTTATAACAACGATATAAAAATATTATGAATTTCGGAATACATGTTAATCTTTAAAGTATTTTTTGATAGCATTGATTATTTCTTTGTTATCATTTATATAATATAATAGTATTGTAGCTGAATTTGTCTTTCAATGTGTATTCTAAATATATAGATTAATTTTTGCAATCTTTTAGCTAATCCATCTAAATGAACATCCCATCTCATGTGCCTATCAATAACTATTCTCAAATACTTTATTGATTTACAACTTGCTATACTAGGACAATTACAGCCATTTATATATTTACAAGCACTTAAGTGTAATTTAATATAATTTAAATGTTTCGGTTGTTCTTCCTCTGTAATGGAGAACGGTATAAATTTTGTTTTTGCTGCATTAAGCGTCAATAGATTTTTATCCAACCAACTATTTGTGGGTTTTTTTCAGCAATATGATAAACATGTTCCCACATTGTTCCCTTAGTGTAAATATAGTGTTAACAGCAAAAATTATGATTTAATCCTAAATTTTCAAATCACATAGATCATTGATGTATATCAAAAAAAGCAATCCATATTCTATCTATTTTTTGTCGCGTGCTGCTTTTTCACAAATTTTGGTAGTTTGTTTTCTTTTATCCAAATAATTTTTAAAGAACTCAAGAGCCATACCACGTATACACAATATAAACATTTTCCTTAGAAGTATTTTATGTGACACCGTATCAAAAGCCTTAGCAAGATCTAAGAATATTGCTAATGCTCTTTCTCCAGCATCCATAGATTCACGTACATATTTAATTAAAGAGTTTAAGGTATCTTGGGTACTTTTACCTGTTCTGAAGCCAAACTGATTTTTTGACAACATATGTTGTTGTTCTTGATAGGAATATAGCCGCGTTTTCATAGCTTTTTCAATTATTTTAGACAGTGTACTCAAAAGAGAAATTGGCCGATAATTACCTACATTGTTTTTTTCTCCTGATTTAAAGATGGGTCTAACAATTGCGCTCTTTAAGACATTAGAAATTTTTCCTTTGGAGAAACACAAATTTTTTATGTGTGATAGAGGTTTACTAACATAAGTTTTTATACTCTTCATAATATTTGCAGATATTTTGTCTTCACCTGTAGAAGAGCCAGGTTTAAGAGAGGTTATAATATTTATTATCTAATTTTCCAAAGTTGGTGTAACATAAAAAGAAGCTACATTTGTATTTTGACGATTTGTACCCCTCACTAAAGAATCGTCAGATACTGAATTTTTATTCAAAATATCTAGAGCATATCCTTTTCCCACCCCCGCAAAAAGTCGTTAAAATAATTTGCAACCTTTTTTGGTTCATCCGACATAGCAGTTAGATGTTCTTCTATATTTATTTCATTTATTAGACAGCTTTTGTCATTTTTTGTTTCTGAACAATCATTTATAATTTGCCACAGTTTGTTCATATTTGATCCCGCATTTTTAACTTTTTTGCCATAGTAGAGATTTTTAGCTGTTATTATTAACTTTCCGCATAGATTTCGATAACCTATATATTTTGATTTAATTTCCATGTTAAGCGGATACTTTTTTACTTTTTGGTGTAATTTATTTCGTGCTTGAATTGATTTTATTAGACCGGCAGTAATCCATGGTTTTAGATTTTTGTTTTTTATTTTCCTTATTTGAGTGCTATTTTTTATTATCGTTGTTATCTTATCTATAAAGTACAAAAGTGCCGCTTCAGTTTGCACTCAAAGTTCAAATAAGTATGTTGTAACTTTGGCCACCTAAAACATACTTATATCTTCCTTATTAATTTGATGTTAGTTTTTGTTTTTTTGTATTTTCAATCCATTTTTAAATTGTTTTTACAATATGTTTTTTATATCTCTTCTAGTATTGTATGTACATAGATGTAAAGTTCAAAATCAGTCAAACTAAGCGTAGCTAACCGTAATTTGTATGATGTAGGTGTTACTGATTTCTTATTGCGATATTATAGATATGAAAATTATTAATAAAAACACGCCAGGTGTGTGTAATTCTAGGAAATCATTCTTAAGCAAATTTATTTTACAAAGGTGGGGTCAACTCAGGCTAAATGTTTTAAAAATTTATAACTTTGGTGGGGATTACTTTTAATTATGTATTTTTTTGCAGATAATAAAGAATTTATGAAATTTTATAATGGCTACATATCCAGTGCAATAGCGCGTTAAAATTATTGAATTTTATTATGTTTCGCGACGATCTATTTTCGGTGAGCGGCTAATTTAAAAAAATGCAGTTTGCTTGGCCTCCCTGTTTCCCAAATTTGACGGCGCCTGATTTTTTTTTGTGGAGCTACTTAAAAAGCCGAGTTTACATGAATAAACCAGCAACAAATAAGAAATTTGGAGACAGAAACATTGCGTAATGTAATGCAAAATACTTTAGAAAGAGCAATTATTTGTCAATAAGAAAATGGAGGTCATTTAAATGGTGTTATTTTACATACATAGTTTTAAAAAAAATTTAACAAAGTACACTTTCATGTAATAATATTTTTTTAAATGAATATTAAAATTATAAAAGTTATACGCATTTTACACCAGTCAGTCCAAGTTCGCTCACTCCGTATATCTGATTTTTTTATTTTATTATTTTCGTTAATGTTCACTAGCGAGACTTAAACTCGGATTTCTTAATAGTCGGGAGGATGCAATTTCATTACTTTGTAATTCAAAAAACGCATCGAATAAGGTAGTTCGTCAAGATGGGCTCTCATTGTGATATTAACATATTTATTAAAGTGACGGTAGGTTTAAATAATAATTAATTTAGGTAATAAAAACATATTTTCTTTCCATTGATCATTTATTGTATAATTACGAAAATATTTTATTCTATTTTAATTTACACATAAATATAAAAGATATATGTACACGACTCTATATAAATATAAAAATTAAACTGCACGACATCGGATTATGCTGCCCTTATCTATCGATGAACACGTCTTCTCCAGAGTAGAAGAGCACTGCTGATGGACGGGAGCTTCCTGTGAACAAATAATAACAATAATTAGTAAAGAGACTAAAAATAAATTCAATAACTTTCTCCGGAGAAAAAAAAGTTTTCTACATTAGAAGTGCAATAATAAAATGTATTATAATGTTTAAATATACGTTACATTTAAACATTGAACTTACCTGACAGACGTCCTCGTCGTCTTCATCAGCTGTTTCTGTCGAGTCGCTTGCATTTCGTTCTGTAACAATTAAGAAATATATTGGTTTTTACAATATTTTTAAGTTTTAAGAGAAAAAACATAAATTATTCCACAATAGTACAAGATTCTCACAAAAATCTCGGCTGGCGTCTAGATACTGCTGCAATAGGGGCGGAAGCGGAGGTGGTGGAACCAACCTCCCGGCGCTATCAGGGTACTGCTGCAATAGGGGTGGAAGTGGAAGTGGTGGAGCCATCCTCCCGGCACCGGTGGAGTCGTATGGGTCCATGAGCCTGGCCCTCATGGCCCCAATAATTTCTTTGCCTCTGCTTCTATAATCCAGTTCATTTTTCAGCTGGAAATAATAAACAATGTACAAAACACGAAAGGATACAAAAATATAATAAATAAATACACCAAAATAAAATAATACAAAGCAAACTTACAATGCACATATTGATAATTACACGGGCAAGCGATCGGGGATCTTAACACAGTGAAATATTAATTTTGAGTGACATTACTTTGCTAAATTTCCACTATTTATACGATTTTCAAGTGCATAATACACTCCTCATAAGCCTGACACCCCCTATCGCTGATTACGGGTTTCTACCAATAACAAGCAATTAGGATATAGTTATAATTAAACACCTTTATATGTATTTTTCTCGTAATAGCCAATATATATACAATTGTCGAGTCTAATTTATATGGATTTGTATGTGATCTGCTTTTAATACCTTTTGGTTGTTTATTATTAATAGATGATTTCGCGAAAATTCTTTATCTTTCTTTCTGCCTTCATGTCAGTATTGACTCGACGATATGTTCGGTACGATGAACTCTACGATAATAAATGATCCAATATAAAATTGTGCAAAAAATGAATTAAGCATTTTTTTAAAAACACACTTTAAATAAGAAATTATCATTACTGCATAATAAGGTGTCCTTTAGCTGAGTTAATTTTTTTTTTAAATGTTACGCTTATTCTATACACATGTTCCAATTTATGATTCGTAGTCGAAAACACCGTACAAGAGTAGCTTGTTGGTGTAGTGGTCAAGACGTTGGCCTAGTGATCTAGTGGTCGGGGGTTCGCGCCTCGTTCCAGGACACCTAAAAAATTAGTCATATTTTCATTGCACAAGCGTTTAGCTTACATTAAATATTAAACTCAATGAAAAATTATATTATCGTAAAAAATTATCAAATAATGGCGGGGTGGTTTTTTAGAAGTCAAAGTTGAACAAATTAAAAGTATTAATTAGAAAGATTATATATATATAATCAATTTAACCAGGATTCGAATCTGGATCTCTTCCAATCCGGGAACTTGAATTAACCGATTATGCTACAGTGCATTGACGACAACTTTTCGAACCTATATGTTACACTTCTCAAAATCATACATCTATCCTTCCCATATTTGTAAGCCATCTACTTTGAATAGTCCGATAGGAGACGCCAGAATTAACAATTCGTTTTTAATAAATTTTGGGCACATTGTTACAACTTATATATGTTCTTCGTAACAAACAAATTTATACTCGTAGTTATATAGGTCTTGGTTGTATCTGTAAGACAGATGAGCTAGGACAACGACTCAATATTAACTGTATTTGATCACATCAATGGATAAAAGAAACTGCATAATTATTGTTATATTTTGACTATTCCTTTAACTCTCAATTTATTTTAAAGGTTTCTCTAACTATTGCTTTCTACTTTGTAATATTTTAATACTACAAGTAAATTTAAAAACGAATTAAATGCTTTTCAATTGTGTTATCCTCATGTTTCAATTATGGGACCCACCAGTTATCCAGGACAGTTCTATAAGCAAAAGTTCCTATATCGGTCCTACTCATTCACCGCATTTTTTATATACTAAATAGGCGACCGAGCAACGCAGCTCAGCGCAAAGGCAACAAAGCCACGACGCACACTACGCCAACCAAAAAACATCCCTCATTTAAAAATAGTAAACTAAATGCAATCATTATTATCAGTACAAAAACAATATAAAAATATATTGTATTATTACTTACTTTCTTACTATCATATCGTTTCATATTCATACATCTTCTCCATTTATTGAGGCCTCTAACAGGACCATTCTCCAGTACCTGATTTACCTGATCGTGCCAAGTCTTCCGCGGACGTCCTCTATTTTTGTTGCCATCAACACTTACGTTATATATCTTCCTCACCATTCTCTCCTCATTCATCCGTTCCATATGACCAAACCACCCTAGTGATCCTATCTTAATCTTACTCACTATACTAAGATCAGCTTTACAATCGTTCCTTATTTCTTCATTCTTTACGCTGTCATAAATGGGTCTAACACACATAAGCCTTAGCGATCTCATTTCCAATGCATTCAGTCTATTTTCTTTCTTCTCCTGCCGGCTCCAGGCCTCCCTTCCAAACATCAGTGTCGGTACCAGAACTCAAGTGAACCGCTAACTACCGAACTTGTTCACATTAAAAATAAGGTCACTATCCTTGCACACATCGTACATTCTAATCACTAGACTCAGTAATTCTTGTACATTATTCGCCATTAATATATATTGTTGAAGATGTAATAAGTGAAGGTTTCGATTAGGTATCAGAAGCACACCTATATATTTATCCAACATTATAGATGATTTCTCATTGCGATACTTATACATAACAATTATTAATGAAATATGCTTTGACTATAAATTTGACTAAACCTAAGTATATCTTATTCAATTTTAGGTTATTTTTTCCTCGAAACCTTTTTGCCGAATTTATCCCAACCACGATATTGATGAGATCTCATGTAGTATTTTGTGTACATAGATTTGACGTTCAAAAACCTTCAAACTAAGTATGGTGTATATGTGATATAAATGTATTGTATAAATAATGTTAACATAAGAAGCCGTTCTTTCTAAATATTTTTGTCTACACAATAATCTTGTAATACTGCACAAGATCATGATTTCTCATCTCATTATTAAATATGTCAGGTATTATTTATTGATACAATATTTGAACATGCAATTTATTTCTTCATTAATTTACTTCTTCATATTAATGTATTTATTAAAGTGAAAATAGGTATTATAATAAAAACATGTTTTTTTTCTTTATTAATTTATTGTATAATTAAGAAAATATCGTACTCTAAATTGATTTAAACATGAAATATGTACACGACTATAAATATTAAAATAAACTGGACGACGTAGGATTATCAATCGATGGATGCGTCGGGGCTTGGAGAAGCTTGCTCTGGTAGGACACGTCGACAGACGGAGCGGAAGATCTCACACCTGCTGTACTGACCAAGTGTACATATTTGGTGACAGCCTTAAAAGTGGAGAAGCATAGTCAAGAGGGCGGGAGTTCATGTAGATGGCGATCCTGTCATGATGGACGACGTGGATGATGTGTAAATAATAACCGCACGACGTCGGATTATGCATCCCTTATCTATCGATGAACTCGTCATCTTCGGAGCAGGAAGTGTACTGTTCTTGAACGACAGCATCCTGTGAACAAATAATATAAATAATTACTAGGGAGTATATTCAATCAATTTCTTCGGAGAAGTAACATGCGTTTCATTTGAAATGTAAAATTATTATTATACTATACTATAATTATTATCATAATAACAATTTTCATTTCGTACTTCTGTAATGTTTGAAATAAATATATTAATATGAACAATTACGTAAAATGACCGGATCAGCAAATCCTTAATAGGGTAAGTAAAATTTCTGTAACAATATAATTACCTGACTAACGTCATCGTAGTCTTCATCGGCCGTTTCGGTAGAGTCACTTGCATCTGATTCTGTAACAATCAAGAAATTATTTTGGTTATTACAATATTTTTTACCTCAATTAAAATTACCGGACTAATACTATAAATTAAGAATTATTAAATTCAACGAAGTTTTTAGATAAACATAAATTATTCTACAATAGTACAAGATTATCACCAAAATCACTAGCTCTCTCGCCGCCGTCAAGGTCATGCTGTGGTAGGGGTGAAGACGAAGGTGAAGTAGTCAACCTTCCGGCGCTGGTGGGATTGTATCCTTCCATGAGCCTGGCCCTCAGAGCCTCTATGATAGCTTCGCCTCTGCTGGTGTAGGTCAGTTCACTTTTCGGCTGAAAATAATAAACAAAACCATGTACGAAACACGATAGAATACCAAAATCAACAATACAAAATTGTGAATAGAACAGCACAAAATAAAATAATACAAAGCAAACTTACAATGCACATATTGACCGGTTTGGGGATCTTTACACTGTGAAATATTGATGTTAAATGATATTACTTTGCTAAAATTCTTCTATTTATACGATTTTAATGTGCATAATATACCCCTAATTAGCTTGATGCGTTAACATCCCTTGTTACTAATTACGGGCTTTTCCTGATTAAATTCTTATCGCAAGCGGGTATTCTTCGAAGTCCTCCAGTTGTAAAATTGAAACGAGAAGTGATAAGGGTATTATTAATTTTAAACACTTTATATATTATTTTTCTCGTCAATCATATCATTACTGGATAGATATGATAAATATTGATAACACAAATAAAAATAAATAATAAGAAAAATATTTCATCATTTTTATTGTATTACATTAATTAATATTAAAAACAATGGAAGTAAGTTTAGGCTTATTCATGAGAGATCAAAGTTTAATTTTTCTAAATGATTTTTTGCTTGTTTCTAGCTACTAAGTTATTGATTAAACGCGGTTATGTTTGTAAGAAAAATAAGTTAGAGCATCTTCCCTATTCATTGAATTAAATTAAATTAGTAAATGAAGAAGACTATGTAATTAATATTTCAGTTTTACTTTTATTTTTATCTGAATTGTCTAATTTTCTCTTTTGATCAATTGTTTAATTTAAACGATAAGTGATAGGGTTGTTATAATATTAAACATCTTTATAAAAAATGAATATTTTATTTTTCTAATCAGTCATATTATTACTGTATAGATATGATGTATATTTATAGTTGGAATATTAAAGCGGTTCTTCGAAAAGCTCACACACTCCAGAAATCCTCACAATTGGCTTATCCTAAACTACTGATATTACGACGATTTAAATTCCCGCTTGATTTCCGTTAATAATATTCTAATCATCACAATTCAAAACCCTTACTTATGAAATATATAATATTAAACCAATAAATGATGATTGATGGAGTGATGAGGTATTACCACCTCTTGTCTCCGATGTCTCAAGTGCCATAACCTGTGGTGAATTTTTGGGATCCCGTGAGCAGGTAGCTATGTTATTTGTGTGTCTGAGTTGGGTGCATAATAATATATATATATATATATATTGTTATTAAACCTGCACTTTTAAAAGAATTACAAAATTGTTGACAGTAATTAGCGCATTGCTTCTAGCCCAATAATTATATTAATTATATCTAAATATTTTGATCTCGAAAATCCAATATAGTATTATTAGAAATAAAAACATCATTTCAGAATGACCCGAATGGTAACGAAATTTACAAATACTTATTAATAAGTTACATATGATATCAGAATTCGTAAGAAATTGAACTGTCTCTACCGACCTACCGTTGTCACCTTAATTGATGTCAGTTTTGGAACAGGCAGAATTAAATCTTTTATCTGTAAAACGAAAGATATATTTATTGGATGTGTTTGTTTCAGATTACAACGGCACGTAAACAAAAGTAATTGGTTTTTAAGGAGAACACATTTTTGTTGTGAAATTGCATTTTAAGAACCGAGTTCAGTGGTATTAATTTTTTTTTTAATAATAGTTTACTTTCTTCACTATACCCACTCCTAGGCAAGGCTATTCTCAGATCTATCCTCACCTATGAAACCCCCATATGGGGTCTCGTAGCCGAATCAAACATTAGCAGACTACAGATCTTCCAGAACAGGGTCCTCAGATGGATACGGATCACACAACTCCAACACGATTCGGGAACTTCTCACATGAAGGAATTCATCAAACAATTCGTTAAACATTGTTATGCTGGGATTCTTCAGCACCAAAATCTATCAATAAACGTCCTCGCCGCGTATGACGTAAACATCCCTTCGCGCTTCATGCGACCAAAAGATATTCTCCGTTAGGAATTTAATACTTCCAAAGTGGCAGCACCTGCACCATTTCTTTTAGCTAATAAAAAAAATAATACACCCCCATTTTTAAATAGCCCATAAGGTACACATGAGATGAATGTCTTTACGGACCCGGTACCCTGTAGACATTATACGAAGATCCAAAAAAAAAAAAAATATATTTTTAATAAATCAATTGAATGAATTAGCTTGAAAGATATACAGAAAAAATCAATTAATTGAAATACTATTTAGTACTGGATGGGAAGATAATCGAATGTTAGTAAATAACTGAATATTTATCGATAAATAAATTTTTCTGTATATTTTTCTACTTGATAAATTCAATTTATATTAAAAGTAACTGCCTACAAAATAAACATAATGAAAACCATTACTAAAATACATAAACTGAAAGGTATTGTAAACTTTAATGACCAGCATTCAAATTTTTCCCGAAATAAAAAATAGTGTTTCTCATCACTTATCACTAAAGCGAAATAGAATGACAAATTCAACTTATGGTCGAATATTAAACACTTTGGATTGAGTGTTAATCTGGCGTGATTATTGAAAAAATCATTCCTTTCTCATATTTAATTAAAACGTATAATAATTTATATTGTATTATAATAATTAATATTGTAAACAATGCAAGTTACTTTGGTTTTATTCTTCAGAGATCAAATTTAAATCAAATTTTTTAAATGATTTCTTGTTTTTTTTTATAGCAACTAATAATATAGTTACTTGTCAAACGCGGCTATGACTTTAAGAAAAATAAGTTGGGCAATAACCCAGTTAATTGATTTCAATTACATTAATAAATAAAGAAGATTTCAATTATTATTTTATTTTGATATTTCATTATTTCAATTCGACCAGTAAAGTTTCTCAGAAGCTGGACAAGATAAATGTGATGCAAACTAATACACTAAAAAAGTTTATACTAATAAGAAGATATTTAAACAATTAAGTGTTTTTACACTTTAGTCGTATAAAGGGAGAGGTAGAAAAATTGATGTAATAAAAAAATAAAATACAAATTAAATTTATTAATTAGAAAGATATACAGGATAATTTATATTATCAAAAAAATATTTTTGCTGCTATCTGAATATTAACCTAACCTAACCTACCCTGGGTAATGCGTTAACCTATTATACTACACCATCATTGTAAGTTGACGACAATTTTTCGAAATCATATGCTGTAGTTCTTTTAGATTGATACATCTATTATTATAAATTTAAAAGCAATAATTTTTTATTGCAAAAATCTCAAACGCCTTTGTGTAATTTTCGCTAGGCTAGCTTTATTTAATAACCTTCACTTCTTACATCCTCAATATTACATATTAATGGCGAATAATGTACAATAATTACAGAGTCGTGAGTGAAATGTACGGTGTATGCAAGATAGCTAATTAGCGGTTCACTAGATTTCTTGTACCGACAATGATGTATGGAAGTGAGGCCTGGAGCTGGCAGAAGAGGTACGAGAATTGACTGAATGCTGTGGAAATGAGATCGCTAAGGCGCATGTGTGGTAGATTCATGTACGATAGTGTAAATAATGAAGAAATATGGAAAGATTGTAAAGCTGATCTTAGTTTAGAGAGTAAGATTAAGAAAGTATCACCAGGGTGGTTTGGTCATATGGAACGTATGAATGAGAAATGAATGGCAGGGAAGATATATTACGTAAGTGTTGACGACAACAAAAATAGAGGACGTCAGCAGAAGACTTGGCATGTACTGGAGGATGGTCCTGTTGGAAGCCTCAATAATCGGAGAAGATGTGTGAATGTGAAACGGTGTAATGATAAGAAAGTAAGTAATAATGCATACATGACATCAAATACCATAAACCGAGCTTAGTTTGCCGTTTTTGGGCTTTAAATCAATGTATATACAATAGTACAAGAGATCTCATCAATATATCGTGGTTGATATGAATACAAACACTGTTGTAAAAAGTATGATTTGACTAACTAAAAAAATACGTAAATATATATTTTTGTATATTTGATTTTAGCTTATTTTATCCTTTTTTGCGGTACCAACTATTATATATTGATGAGATCTTTTATAGTATTGTGTGTATACAGTAAACACAATAAAAAGCAATAATAATGTTAACAAAGGAAGCCGTTCTTTCTAAATATTTTTGACTACACAATAATCTTGTAATACTCTACCATGATTTCTCATCTCATTATTAAGTGTCAGGTATTATTTATTTCGTTAACAAATTAATTTTTAAATAAATTATACTTTTTATATGTAAATCTGAATTTTTCAATTTTTTCGTTAATGATATAGAAGGATAAATAGAAAAAATCTATCCTTAAAAAATATTGAGTTACCATCCAGACTTGATTTCATTACTTTTTAATACTAGTCATGAAAACGCATCGAATCATTTTTGCATGTACTAATTGAGGTAATTTATTTCCTCATTGTGATATTAACGTATTTATTTAAGTGAAAATAGGTATTAAAATAAAAACATGTTTTTTTTTCAATTATCCATTTATTGTATAATTAAGAAAATATTGTATTCTAAAATGATTTAAATTTAAATATGAAATATGTACATGACTATAAATATTAAAATAAACTGGACGACGTAGGATTATCAATCGATGGATGCGTCGTGGCTTGGAGAAGCTTGCGTTGGTAGGCCACGTTGATAGACGGAGCGGAAGATCTCACACCTGCTGTACCGACCGAGTGTACATCTTTGGTGACAGCCTTGAGATCTGCAGAATGTCGAGAAAAGTGGAGAAGCAAAGTGAAGACGGCGAGAGTTCATGTAGATCGCGATCCTGTCATGATGGACCGACGTGGATGATGTGTAAATAATAACCGCAAGACGTCGGATTATGCATCCTTATCTATCGATGAACTCGTCATCTTCGGAGCAGGAAGTGTACTGTTCTTGGACGGCAGCATCCTGTGAACAAATAATATAAATATTAATTGGGAGATTCAATCAATTTCTTTGGAGAAGTAACATGCATTTTTTTGAAATATTGTAACCATTATTTTTATCCAAATTATGTATATAAGTGTAAAATTTACAGTTCACACTTCAGTAATTATTGACAATTACATAGAATGACCGGGTCAACAAATCCCTGAGGGTAAGTAATATAGCTGTAAACATTGAACTAACCAGACTGCCGTCATCGTAGTCTTCATTCATTTCGGTCGAGTCACTTGCATCTGCTTCTGTAACAATCGAGAAATAATTTTAGTAATTACAATATTTTTACCTCAATTAAAATTACCTGACCGATTAATTTTATAAATGAAGAATTATTAAAATCAAAGAATTGAAAACGTGTAATATTCCAGAATAGTATTCTCACCAAATTCACTAGTACTCTCGCCGGCTTCGAGATCAGGATGTGCAAGGGGTGAAGGTGAAGGTGGTGGAGCTATACTCCCGTTGCCGGTGGGGTTGTATTGTTCCATAAGGCTGGCCCTTAGGGCCTCGATTATCGCCTGGTCTCTGCTCATGTGGTTCAGTTCATTTACCGGCTGGAAATAATAAACAAAACAATGTATAAAACACGACAGAATATCAAAATCAACACAAAATTGTGAACAGAACAGCACAAAATAAAATATTTCTCAATATTAAACTCACAAGACCCATTTTGATTACGGTTCAGTGATCTTTACGTAGTGAAATGTTGATGTTAAATGATATTCGTTAGTTAAAATGCCACTATTTATATGATTTTAAAGTGCACAATATACCCTCTATTAGCCGGACAAACAAACATCCCTGTTACTGATTACGGGTTTCTCCAAATGAAATTCTTATTGCAAGCGGGTTTTCTTCGGTGTCCTCTTGTTGTAAAATTGAAACGATAAGTATAGATATGATGAATATTTATAATACTAATTAAATGCATCAATAAGAAAGATATACAGATAAAATCCAATTTAAAATATATATATATATATATCCCGGTAGCAACAAACGTGTGCTATACAAACTGTGTTCTGACAAAATTGCTAATTCATAATATGTAATAATGTGTTTTCCTTGAAACAAGAAAAAAATATTTATAGTTGAAATGTTCTTTGTGAAACCTGTTCTTTGAAAAGCTTACACTTTCCAGAAATCCTCACAATTGGCTTATCCTAGACTACTAATATTGGGACGTTTTAAATTCCCGCATGACTTTTACTATTAATATTCTAATCACCACAATTCAAATCCCTGAATTTTTAAACAAAACCTGAATTTTTAAAAGATTTTCAAAAACTATTACTAATGATTAGCACATTCCATCTACCCCGATAAATATCATAATTCTGTATACATATTTTTACCGGGAAAATCCAATACAATATAAGTAGAAATACACACCATATTATTTTAAAGTAACCCGAATGGCAACAAAATTTACAAAACGTTCTAAACTAAATCACATGCTATCAGAATTCGTAAGAAATTAAAGCGTTTTTACCAACCGATCATTATCATATTAATTGATGTCAACGTTAGTGCATGCAGAATTGAATCTCAATTCTGTATTCATGTATTTATTTCAGATTTAAAAAGAATGTAATCAAATGTAATTGGTTTTTAATGAGAAACATTATTGTTGTGAAGTTGCATTTTTAAAACAGAGTTATGTAGTATTTATTTTATTTTGAATGAATCACCTTGAAAGATATTCAGAAAAAATCTATTTATTAAAAAACTATTTAGTTTCTGATAGAAAGAGGTCCTGGATCAGGTCTCGGTAACGAAATGTTTTTTTTTTCATTCTGGTTGATAAATTTTATTTAAGCTTAAAGTGATTGTATGGAACGTATTCAATACTACCTAAAAATACGATATTTATAGTATTCTAATGCATGACATTATTTAAATACATATACTGAAAGGTATCGTAAACTTTAGGGACCGGCATCCTAACATTGCCCGAAATAAAAAAAGCGTTTCCTATCGCATATTACAAAAGCAAAAATAAAATGAAATAAATTCAACTTACGGTCGAATATTAAACACTTAAAATTGATTGTTAATGTGGATAACTCGTGATTAATCGCACAGTTCGCGAGTGACAGTTGGGACCAACAACATTTAATTCATTTAATATTCAAGTCAGATTTCAAAGTGCGAAGATCAAAGTTTAAAAAATATATATTCTAGATTTTTTTTATAGTTACTTATAACAAAGTTACTGATTATCAATGAGCCCAGTTAATTTATTTAAATAATAAGTAATTTTTTTTTTTACTTTTCTTTTTATCTAAATTGTCTATTTTTTTTTTTTAAAGAGAAGCTAACATTACATAATATAATAATACGACCAGTGAAGAACACACAGAACAGTGGATAAAGTTAATAACATACAAACTAATAAACTAGAAAAGTATATAATAATAAAAAAATAAACAAAACTGTATGAAGGGTGGGACGGAAAAACGGATACAATAAAAATATATACTTATACATATTTCTATACTAACAAAATAAATCTTTCGTATTGAATAATGTTAAATTATTTTTTATTTAATTATCTATACAATACATGTGTATATTTGTGATTGAACTGTGTCCGTCTCACTAGACAAATCTGTGTTGAGCCGGGCTACATGATATAAAACAGCCTCGTAATTTTAGATATAATAAATTACTAATTAACTATGCCAAGTCGATGTATTTTTAAGAAATTTTCAATAATTTCATTAATAATATAATAAGATAAATATAATAAAATCTTTCCACATTAATATTTATTTACTACCGAGACTCAAATGCGGATATCTCATTAGCCGGGAGGATGCGATATTATTACTTTGTAATATAAGTCATGAAAACGCATCGATTCAGGCCATTTATCTTCATTGTTAACCTTTACCATACCATGATATAAAGTACCCGAACGCAGCCATGCTGTCAATTCGTGTTAATGTAAATAACAGTAAGAAAAAATGTTTTTATTAGCTTAAATGGCTTTAATGGCACGAATTTATTTTAAATATTGAGCATTCAATTTTGAAAAAATGATTATTAACATAATATATACATATATATATATGATTAATAATTTAATAATAACGGATTAAATGGGAAAAATAATTGTTTTTGTACCATTCCCTTTTCATAATTGGTTTTTCACTAGTCATTCCCAAGCGTTAATATTTTCTTTAAGATTATCTAAAATATGAATTTTATGTTGCATGTATTTGCCGAAATATTACAGGTTTAATTATGATGGTAGACCTGTGTTACTGCATGGTTTCGGAAGGGTTAATATCAAAAAGTGAAGATAGGTATTAAATAAAAACATGTTTGCTTTCAATAATTCATTTATTGTATATTTGTGCAAATATCATATTTTAAATTGATTCAAACAATGTGCAAATAATGCAATAATTAACAAAAAATGTGCAGGACCGTATGTAAATATCAAAATTAAACTGCACGACGTTTAAATTTGTAGCCCTTATTTATCGATGAACTCATCTTCTTCGGAGTTGGAAGAGCACTGGACGGCGGCGGCTTCCTGTGAACAAATAATAACAATATTTAGTGAGGAGACTCAAAATAAATTCAACAAGTTTCAGCGGAGAAAAAAAGTATTCTTCATTAGAAGCGCAATAATATAATATGATGTAAATATTGAACTAACCTGACGTTTTTGTCGTCTTCATCGTACATCCATGTCAGCCAGTAGTACTGGATCTGTAACAATCAAGAAATACATAGGTTATTACAATATTTTTACCTTAAATAAAATTACCAGACTGATGAACTCTACATATGAAGAATTTTTAAAATCAACGAAATTTTAAGCGAAAAACCATAAATTATTCCACTGCGGTACGAGATTCTCACCGAAATCACTAGCTCCCCCCATAGCGAGAATGTACACCTGCATTATGGGTTCAAGCGAATTTGGTGGATTCGGCCTTGCGGTGCCGTCAATATTCCGGTGCGGCGGGGGTGGAAGCGGGCGTGGTGGAAGCCGACGAGGTGGAGGCGGACGTTGTGGAAGCGGACGTGGTAGAAGCGGGCGTGGTAGAAGCGGTCGCAGGGGGAGCATAGGTGGTAGGACCGGCCTTTCGACGCCCGTGCGTTCGTCTATGATTATGGCGTTAGCCCTCATGGCCTCCATGGTAGCTGGAGTTCTGCTTTGAAGATCCAATTCATGCTTCGGCTGAAAATAATAAATAAAATTATGTACAAAACACGACAGAATACCAAAATCAACAACTCATAACTGTGAACCGAACAGCACAAAATACAATACTCGTATAACGATATTAATACAAAGAAAACTCACAATGCACATATTTATTTATTCGCTATCAACGTAACGGAGATCTTTACACTGTGAAGTATTAGTTTTAAGTGATTTTACTTTGCTAAAACTTCACTATTTATACGATTTTAAAATGCATCCCCCAATACTCAAATAAACACCCCTTGTTACTGATTACTGATATTGGGTTTCTCCTAATGACGTTCTTATTGCAAGCGGGTTTTCTTCGCTGTCCACCAGTTGTAAAACTGATACGATAAGTGATCAGAGTTCATATCGATGCAAGACACGATTATTTTTTAATTTAATTGATGTGACATTCTTTGCAAACACTGTTACACAATGTTAAAATGTTGATAAATTCATAAATTATTATTGATATCTCCGAACGTACTTTTTTACAAAATTATACGTTTTTGTATAAAGGATTTTTGATATTTGACATCGGCTTAACGGTATCATCATTAATTAAGAAAAACACATTTTTTAATTTAATTGCGGTGAATTATAATATTCAAATTTCGATAAATTCACAATTGACATGCTTATAATGGTGCAGTACCAACTAAGGGCCGGTTGCGTCATGGTCGGTAACTATAAACTTTACTTTTAAACTTAGTTTATCCGAAAACGCGTTGGGTCATCTCATTTTTGTCGCTTACTTTTTAATTTAACTATAAACCGCCGAAAATCTTCGCTTAAATGTAAACTTTACTTATGCACATGCGCACTGCGTGCGAGACACCTGACAGATATTACCGAAATCGAGTATTTTTCACTGTAGTGTCGAAATGTACAATATTATGTCGTAAATACTAATTTAATGTATTAATTATAAATATATACATATAAAATCAATTTTGTCGAAAAATATTGTATTTTTCGCTACGTTTTATAGCGCCAGTATTTTTCATGACAATTTTTTGAACCTATTTGTTACACTTTTTCAAATTAATACATCTGTCGTTCCATTATTTGAAAGCCATTTACATTGTTTTTTTTTGCAAAAACAATATTTTTCGACAAAATTGATTTAATATGTATATATTTATAATTAATACATTAAATTAGTATTTAAAACATCACTGACCGTCTGTTCTGAATAATTACAACTTCACAATAAGAATGTGTTCTCCTTAATAATATTATGTCGAATAGCAGTGATATCGCAAACTTTTTTGACGATAAACTAATTATAACGGATTGTATTCACTGGATTTGTCATCTAGGGATTCACTGGATTTGTCATTCATTTGACATCCGTCATTCCGCATTCAAATAGTCATGGCATTTAATTTATTTATTCTTAATATTGTGTGTACAAATGTTAATATATATATATGTTCTAATATAATATAAATAAGATCAAACATATTTTATTGGCTCAGTTTCCTTTTGAATCTATGAAGTATCTCCTTTCTTATATCAACTGGCATTTCAAAAGATCTTCATCGCGCCGTACATCATCTATTTCTGAGATTCAGCCTAAATTGTTGTCACATTTATTTTACAATAATATTAGATCTAAAATAAACCATTAATCCTCTGTAAAAACTATTTTATATATACCTAACAATATAAATCACATACAGAAATTACCACAATTTATTTGTAGAGAGTAAAGTCAAGTAAGTAAAATTACAGTCAATAATTAGAAACTGTAAAGCCACACGATATAACCACGCGTTATTGTTTTAGTAAATAGAAAAACGGTTAATGCTAATACCGTTAAAATTTAAGGGAACCACAAACAGCTAGGCAGTAAACATTTAAGAATAGAGAAATTGTTAATGTTTATAAAATTAAAGAGGTAAATTATTAAATTAATTACATATTGTTTTTTTCTTTGGCTAATTTTAAATTTAGTTAGGTCAAATCCCTCTCAGCTTGACGTTTGACTAAAATTACAACATGCAATTCTTACTGGTGACTTATCTCTAGTGCATGCAGTTGTTGTTGATTGTCTACTTGTTCATTTGGGGTGGTTGAGTACATTTTGCGTTTTGATTTATCTGCAAACAAAGAAAGGGTATATATTATAAATTAAATAATTAAACTAAATAATTATATATATTTTTTTTTACATTATGTAAGTGTGCATATACCAGAGAATTAATTCATTACATTGTGAATTATCATTTTACTCACTTTTTAGAGGTGATGTCATCAGTTGGCATTTAAACGCAACGCCAAGGTATTCAGGATACAGGATTCAGGCCTGTGCTCAACATCTTCCACCTATGAACATACAAACATATTACATTTGTATAATTGATCTGCTTACAACTGGGGTGTGCATTGTAATTATTTGTTTTCAAATGCAAAACGAGTGATAAAAAAGTTTTCTAAATTAAAGTGATAAGATCGCATTGCAAGGCCTTGCAGAGTACTTACAGTTGGAATCTGTATCATCATCAAATTCCGCTATCCATTGGCATCTGCATCACACCTCGCATCCATTCTGCTGATTCTTGCTTCTCCATTCTTCATCCATCTTAATTCACGAATCTACTTACTCCTTCACGTGGACCGCATATATTTTTTTGTTCAATAGCACATATTTTATTTTCTTCACAAGGGATTTTAAGATGCAAAACACAAAATTTGTCTTGGATTCTTTGAATAAATATTAAAAATAATGTTTATTAATACGTAATTTACAACATAAACTTTTAAATATAGTTAAAATACAAGAATACTTATTTTATATTCACATTCATCGTTCAAAAACGGTCGATTGCTCAATTCGGGAAAGTAAATACATCAAATTAACGTAAACGTCAAATGAAGCGTCAAGCGAAATAAGAAAAATTACTCGCGCGGGTATTTGTTTTTAAAAAATGACTACAAACTTTGTGCATGCAACGCGATTTCTGTCAAATTATTTGAATCTCGTTTAAAAGAAAACGAGTTTTAATTCAAACCCGGTTACATCTCGGTTATAGTTACCGAACATGACGCAACCGGACCTATGAAGCCAAAAATACTGTCGCTGTAGCATAGTTGGTTATGCGTTTTTCTCGGGTTGGAAAAGAGATCCAGATTCAAATCCCGGTAGCGCAACAAAAATATTTTTCGATAAAATTGATTTTATATGTATATCGTTATAAGTAATACATTTAATTAGTATTTAAAAATATATACTTATACATATTCCTATACTAACAAAAGAAACCTTCATTAATAATTTATTTATTTTGTATTTACGTATTTACTTATTTTATTAACTATATAATATATGTTTCTTTGTGTTTGGACTGTGCCCGTCTCACTAGAGATATACAACAGGCTAAATAGTCTCGTAATAGTGCAAGACCGTGACTTCTCATTGCGACTTTTTATATATCTAAATTATTAATTAAATATGCCAGGTATTTGTATATTAAAGAAATTTTCAATAATTTCATTAACAATATATATAGATGAATAGAAAGAAATCTACCCACTTTAATATTTATTTATTACCGAGACTCGCCCTCGGATATCTCACTAGCCGGGAGGATGCGATATTATTACTTTGTATATATAAGTCATGAAAACGCATCGATTTAGGCCATTTATCAACATGGACTTACTTACTTACCAACATGTTGTTCCCCGCGGGGGTAGGCAGAGCGGATAGAGAGCCACACTCCTGTGTCCTGACACACAATTCTCGCCTCATCCACATTCATACAAGCTTGCCGATTGTTGAGGCTTCTAACATAACCATTGTCCATTATCTGGTTTACCTGGTCGTGCCAAGTCTTCCGCGGATGTCCTCTATTTCTGGGGTGCCATCAAAACTTGCGTCATATATCTTTCTTACCATTCTCTCCTCATTCATCCTTTCCATATGACAAAACCACTTAAGTGATCCTTTATTAATCTTACTCACTATACTAACATTAGCTTTACATTCTTTCCTTATTTCTTCATTCTTTACTCTGATCTTATTTTTACTGTATTCAGTCTACTTTCGTTCCTCTTCTGCCAGCTCCAGGCATCACTTCCAAGACTCCATTGTGCACCACTAGTTTTGCCTCGGTTAATAAATTTCCGTTAGATATAATTCAATTCAAAGCACTGTTCACATCATTCCTCGCAGTCACCTTTCCGTTTCTATCAAACGTACTTCCCAAATACACAAAGTCATCTATTTGTTCCAAACATTCATTACCTATAAGTATTTTGCACGGTGTCTTGCCTTCCTTCTTCTCGAATACCATCACTTTCGACTTGTTAACATTCATCATGAGGTCGCTTTTCTTGCATACATCGCACATTCTACTCACTAGACGACTAGACTCTGTAGTTCTTGTTCATTATTCCCATTAATACTGCATTATCGGCTTACAATAATCAGTGTACTTCCTGGTTGTTAAGATCAAAAAGTGAAGATAGGTGTTAAATAAAAACATATTTTCTTTCAATAGTTCATTTATTGTATAATTGCGCAAAAAATATATTTTAAATCGAATCAAACAATGTGCAAATAATACAATAATAAACATAAAAAATGTGCAGTACAAAATGTAAATATTAAAATTAAAATGCACTACGTTGAAAATTGCGGTCCTTATCTATCGATGAACTCGTCCTCTTCGGAGTTGGAAGGGTACTGTATGTGGACGAAAGCTTCCTGTGAACAAATAATAACAATATTTAGTGAAAAGACTCTCATTAGATTCAATAACTATATAATTGCACGCTTTTGTGACGTTTGATACTAATAATTTAATATAAACATGAACAATTTTATAATATCACCCGAGTTAGGATATCCTCGATACGGTAAATAAGATTTCTGTAAATATTGAACTAACCTGATCCACATCCTCGTCTTCTTCATCGTCCGTTTCTGTAGATTCGTTTGCAATTGGTTCTGTAACAATCAAGAAATACATTGGTTATTACAATATTAAAATTACCGAATTAATGAATTCTATTTATGAAGAGTTGTTAAAAATATAAATTATTCCACCAACAGATTCAAGATTCAAGATTCAACAAGATTCTCACCAAAATCATTAGCTCTCTCCATAGCGAGAATATACTCCAGCATCAGGGGTTGAATTGCAGGTGGTGATGACTGCCTTCCGGCGCCGGTGGATTCGCGTGCGTTCACGAGCCAGGCCCTCACAGCCTCTATAATAGCTTGACGTCTATTTTCATCATCCAGTTCAGGTTTCGGCTGGAAATAATAAACAAAATCATGTAAAAACCACTACAGAATACTAGAATCAACAGCACAAAATAAAATATATCTTAAAGCACACTCACAATGGACATTTTCACTGATTGAAGATGTTTACAAAGTTAAATATTAATGTTAAGTGACTTTACTTTGCTAATATTCCACTATTTATATGTTTTTCAATCGGCAAAAGCATCGCACTAGTCAAATAAACCCCCCTTGTTACTGATTACGGGTTTATCCTAATGACATTCTTGTTAGCGGGTTTTCTACGGCGTTTTCCAGTTTTAGAAAGTGGTTCCAGTGGTTAGAATTCAAATCGTTATAGGATACAATTATTATATATATATATATATATATATATACTGTTAAACCTTTATCGATCGTTTTTGGAGTGAAATACGTAACTATAATACGCGTCAAAAACGTATTGAAATAAACTATGAATGCGGGAATATAAAAAAAGTAACATTTTTCAAACTTAAATGTTCAATACATATTCTAAAAAAGATACATATTTTACATGTAAATGAATGTTTTAAAATTAAAATAAAATTAGAAAGCTGCACAGAAACAAAAATCATAATAATTAAACTTTGTATTGTATATTGTCAAGCGGCAGCCAGCAACAGCATTCTCTCTCTCTCTCTCTCTCAATTTCTCAAATGTTCCGCTCATTGTTTATGAGCCTAGCTACGAAGTATGCTGCGTAATTTAAACGATAAATACGTTAAAATGATGCATAGAAGAACGATCAATTCGATTTATTTTTAGATGTTTTGTATGAAATTAATTCGGGACTAGAATAAATAAACGGTATATGCAGGAAAACGATTATTCGAGGAACGATAGATAGAGATTTCACTGTATCGTAATTTTGTTGGGGAACTATTTTTTGCAGAAATTTTATGGCACTTGTGCACGGATAAAATTTCTCTATTATTATTGTATTCACATAATAATATTTACACTAAATGTTTCTTCGAATAGTTAACAAATCTGCACACTTTGCAGAAATCCTCACAGAAATATTTTGTCCTAGACTACTGCCCTTAATCTGGTTTAAATGATATTATGTTTTAAATTTGACTTGACATTTTAAACCTCATAATGATATATATATAATTATACAATGTATTCCTAAACCGAAAGACGTAGTGTGCCGACAATATTTCAGGTGCGCGCTCCTTCCCTCGCGCGCATCTTCGAGAGAACATTGGTCCTGAGGGAAGATATTTCTACATCACCTTGGTGCACCAACCCGTATTACTAACAGAAAGCAATTTATTTGAAAATACAATTTATTATTAAAAAAAGGGAAATGGTCTACCACACTACAATTAAACTGAACTAATTAACGCATACAAATACTCAATCAAGTATAAATAAAAATGATATCATTATAACGTGATTTACCATTCCCGTCGAACACGTGTCGCCTGGCAACACATTATATGTGATTATTATTTTTGTCTGTTTTTAAATTATCCAATTGCATCGTCATTCAAGAAATAGCACAGCTGCCTTTCAGCGTTTAAAAAAATTCCAACCAGGCGACGAATGAGTAAGACCATGTAGAAGCCTTTGCTTATAAACGGTCCTGGGTAAGGGGCGGGTCCACCCACCCTCATCGGTTATAAAAAATAAAAAACTCGATGAACGTTCATAAGAAGATGAAGAAAAATAGAAAAAGACGCACGCTTTCATCATTACTTCCACACGGGAAAGCTGTGGGAATGTAGGTATATTCGCTTATATGCATAAACGACTGTGATAAAAAGGCATGTGTTGGTCATTCCGAAGGCTTTTGTTTGTTGATAGATAAATAAATATCACTTGGAGGGACCCTTATCTTGTGAAATATGTTCGCTTCAGCGACAAACTGCTCGGGACCCACGTCACATGCTCGCATTCCAGTGTTCCGTCAAAGAATTGTATATTTTTCCTCGTGTGTTTTCTTTTCAACTCTCCGCGTTAGTAATTTCACATTTTTTATTCCAACAACACAGTTGACAACCGTTTTCGTGAAATGATTTATTATATCAAGACAATGTATGCTCGGGTCGAGTCCGCTGATCCAGTTTAGAGCGGTTTTCCGTTGGGTCTTCGGAAGAGCCATCATTGGTGGAGCCCAACAGTGAACGTACACCAACAATGATTCGTTCTTGGTATAGTATCATATTTATAGGTTTCGTTCTTTTTAAGCTGCATATTCAACACACAGTCAGTTCAAATGTGGATATACCTGATGTGGTTGATGAAATTATTAATTATTTAGTGCTAAATAAAAAAAGTACCTACCCGAGAGCTACTTTATTTTGTTTACACCCCCAATTTCCACCCTTCGATTACAAACAGCGGATTGAAAATATAATAAAATTAAAATAATGTGTTCTCCTAATAAAAAAGTTATACTGATAATTCTGCCGCCTGCTAACAGATTACTCAAAGGTATTTGAGATTCCGTAAAAATAAGATAGATGACTTTTCAAATAATGGAACGTTTAAATGTATTAATAACAAAAAGGTAACATATAGGTTCGAAAATTTGTCTATAAAAATATCGTCGCTGTAGCATAGTTGGATAATGCACCTTCCCCGGTTTTTATGTTTATTATTTTATATGTATACCTTTCTAATAAATATATTTAAAATATCACAGACCTATGTTTTGAATTATTACAACTTCACAATGAGAATGTGTTCTCCTAATAATTAAAATATAATAATGTTATAGAGTCAATAAACAACAGACTTGCCCATCTTTGAAAAAAAACACAATTGAATTGATAAATCTTCTAACTAATTTACCAACAGGCTATTTACCGCGGGGGTGGATAGAGAGGATTAAGGGCTACACGCCTCTCGCAACTCTCATGTAAGCTTGTAGGATTGTTGAAGCTTTTGAAAATGCTATCTTCCAATATCTGTTTTATCCGATCATGTCAAAATCATTCTTTATTACTAATGCTAACACTCACGTCACATATATTTCTTACCATTCACTCTTCATTCGCAGTTAGTTATTATTAATGCTTTTTATTTATTACAGCTATAAACTACACACGTTTAATGTCGTCTGAAAGCACGATAATGCATATTAGAGAATTTAATGATTTTTGATTTTATATTTACAAGTAATAGTCCGAAGAGCGCTCCGCCTCAAAAAAAATAAATAATGGCGTAGTCCACAACAATGTATGCGATTCTCAGATTCATAGTTTCCTTGTTATATTCTCTACTTTGGGTGATCGTAATACATTTGAACTTCACTAAATGAAGTTTATTATACATTGTGCCTGAGTTGGTACAAATGGTTTCGTATAAAGTACCAACTCAAACCAGACAACATGAAGTGTTCTTTGTAGGTACACATAGAAATAATTATGCTGTTAACTCACCAATATCGCGGATGCATCGGTTTGATAACAAGTTGAGTTTCGTTTCAGGAGGCAAACTTGAGCTGAAGAAATATTTGTATGTAAATTATACTCAGTTTTTAGTTTTTATTTTTTTATGTTACATTTGAACTGTTATATTGAAATGTCAATTAAAAATGTACTGCTATATTTTAAAATAAATAAAAATGTATTCTTATGTAAAAGAAAGAAATAAATATTTTTTTATTAAATATGACTAACCATAATATATTTGCAATAAATTTTAGATACATATTTTTTTTTCTTTACAATAAAAAACAGGGTGTATGTCAAGCACGCACGTTCACAACAGAGAATTCTCACTCCAAATATATGAAAATTGCTCAAACCATAAAGGGTGAAATGAAAATATAGAATAATCGCCTAGAAAATATTTGCCCAAATCCAGCTTAGAGAATTTATTTGATGTCGTGATTATTCCTTCAGTTTCAGGAATTGGGTCGCAGATGGAAAATTAGACGGAACAAATTAATGTGCCCTTTCTAATTTTAAAAGGGTCAAACGCGTCTTCTTAATGACGTTTTAAATGTTTTGATATCCTTGGAGACATGACCTAGGGATTTAAATTAATACCTTGTGATGTAAGAGCCAGTGATTTATGCTAATGTCTCTTGATGTAATTACGGCAGGTTTTAAGAGAAATTGGGACAAAACTGCTTAATCGGCTGTGTAAATATACTTTAATTTTTAATTATTTGAGTAGATAAAATGCGATTTTAATATATATATTTATATAATACAATGTATCTATTGAAGGCTTCGCATGTAGAATTCCGCTGTATTAGGTGAGCCGTACCTCGGGTAAAACAGAACGACAGTGGCTTGATACAACCACCCTTCTATTGTTTGCTCATGCTTTCTAGTTGTAATTCATTTGAATTCTTTCAATGTTATATCGGTGTAGGTTTTTCTATCAGGCGGGCGTTATACAACGTTTGTTTAAAATTTTATTATTTCAATATTTTTAAATACTAATTTAATGTATTAATAGCTATAAATAGGTTCGTATCCCGGTAGCGCAAAAACTATATTTTTCGACAAAATTGATTTTATATGTATACATTTCTAATGAATACATTAAATTAGTATTTAAAACATCACAGACCTATGTTCTGAATAATTACAACTTAACAATAAGAATGTGTTCTCCTTAATAATCAATATATTTCATATTAACTCAGACTTAAAGCCAACTTAAACCTTTTTACGCTTTTTTGGATTTTTAAAACTATACAATTCTTATATGAAATACTTATTGTATTTAAACTATCTCGCTAGAAGAATCTGTATGGCGAGCAAAGTCAACAAGCAGTTTTAATTTATTTCGGTATAATATTTAGTGAAGAATTAAATGCAGGGTTGGTGATTTTTACAATGAAATCATTTTTAACTACTTGTAAAACAATGCGCAATAAATACATGAAAGGTTAGTTTGAACGGATGGAATTCAAATATCAATTCCATGAAAACTGCACACAAAATAGGTGCACACATAGACAACTGCACACAGTGACATGTGCACAGAGTGAGCTTACTACTCTGCTGCCGTGACTTTGCATCAAACAACTCAACCTAATGTAACTTGAATAAACCTATCTTAAATGTATGTATGTATAAGCTATCGTGTGTTAATTTTTACATATACTATATTACTTTGCGTGCAGTTGTTTATGTGAACTTGATTTGTGTGCAGTTATCGCGTGTGCAGATAGCCTGTGTGCAATTATCTGGTCATTCAAATGTGTTAACACTATATTTAGTAAAATTTGTTTATTATTAAAACTGTTTGAGCCCAATACCTGGTCTAATTAATATCTGGCATATTATTCCCACAATATTAAGCATTAATAAAAAATATTTTAGATACTTAGTGGTTTAATTATTAGGACGGACGTAGGACATATGTTGCGAAAACAATATTTTTAATTCATTCATTGTAATTAATTTTTTTGATAATAATAAATATATAATTTTTACTAAAAATGATTACGCGCTTATGTACAATGAAATTGATTTCGGAGAAACGTAATATTATTAAAATTTAAGAGATTGAACTTTGATACTTATATTATACATAAATGTTTTTATTTTGATGTGTCTAGATATACACCGATACCCCATAACATTTAATCAACCCCTCAGGTCAGTCGCGCGAGAATGATTCGTTTCTTAATTATCTGCCTTTTTCTGAGTTTCGTCTATCTCACGATTCAAATGTTTTTAAGATCGTGATTAATTATTTGCTCCAAAATAAGGGTAGATTTCTGGCTTGGAATGTATTAAAGAAAATAAATAAATGTACCCTTAAAATATTGGATTTTGCAAACAATAATAAACTGTTGGAATGACTCCTTCGCCAGTTTGAGTTGGTAATCCCAATAGTTAACATTCACGGGAGGATCAGAACTTGATAGATTAAGTCCTTCTAATCGCCTAACACAGGCCCACCCCATCCATCCTGTTCAGCCCGCGCGTTTAACGTGCCCAGAATCATCTATTAAATTCTGAAAACTAGGGCGACCGTTCGTTAAAATAATTAAAAATATTAATTAAATAGCATTGAATCAAGACTGAAGAATAGTGCTTGGTACAGGATGGTGAAATAAACAGTAATAAAATTATGCTTGACATGCTTGTTGGTCTAACGGTTAGGATACACTACAAGTCGTCGGGGGTTCGAGGCTCGTTTCAGAAGACCAGCAAGATAGTTGTTTTCATAGCATAGGAGTTTAAGCATATTGAAACAAATTAAATGAATCAATTTGAAAGATTTTTTAATTTTTTGTATACAAACGATATTCATTTTATAGAACTCCATTGTCAATCAACACAATAAACCAAACACTTTTTTTTTTTGGTTATATATTTTGTTTTTAATTAGTACATAAGCTCACCACACTGTTATATATTTTTTCAGTTGATAATGGCCTGGACAGCCGAAACGGGCGTCCAATTATTTAAAAATATATATATAAAACTAAATGGGGGATAGGAAATATAGGGGATAAGAAAAAAGTCCGAGTTTTTTTTCCGGTCAATTTTTTTTTTCGTTAAATAGATTTTTTTTTGTATGTAATTTCAATTGACTCATTTAATTTGTATAAAAAATACCACAGAACTATGTTCTAAAATTGTAACTTCAGAACAAAAATGTGTTTCCATTAAAAAAACGAAGTTAGAATATTGATATGACACGTATTTCGTGTACGCATCCCTATAGATATATCAGAGTAGATTGCTTTGGGGAGATAACTAATATTCTTGATAACTAAGAAGAGTTCATTGATTATAGTTATAATATTTTGAGAGTTCTTGAAAAATGGAGAGTACGAAACTGGGGTGAAGATGAAAATTTGTTATCGCCAAGTATTTTCAAAACAACTGCTCTATCTCAAGAGTCATAAAAATATTATTATTTAAAACCCTTGATTTTTTGACATGTTGGTGTCGTATGCTGCGTAAACGATTTTACTTTAAAAATATACAAAACAACAACAAACAGACCTATCTAACAAAGCAATAATCTTTATTTTAAATGTATTTTTTTATGTTAAAAAATAAAATAAAAAAATTAATAATATCATGAATTGCGAGTCAGACGAATGTCTCTCAGAACTCCGTGCAAAAAAGACTTTCTACATCATGATGACAGAGTTCTTGCATACTTTGAGCATGATGCTTGAAGATATAGAAGACAGCTTGGAGAAATAAGTGAACACTGTGAATGTATTGTACAAGGAGGAAGAGCGAGAAGTCGATCTGCAATAAGGTAGACTAATCAAGTCAGAGAAATAACCGGAGCTCTACTTTGAAAACAGTGGGGGCAAGCAGTTTGTGCAGTAATCGCCTTGATGCAAAAGATCTCTCCCGCTCATTGAATATTAAAATGGTTGATTTTTAATTACCCAGGTTTTTCCCATTTTCTACATTTCCATTTCAGTACTTACGTTTTTCTCTCATACATAAAAGCGGTATTGGTTTTACCGCTAGACTAAATAAGTCTTCATGATTTTTTAAAAGATTAACATGTATCGAGCAATTATTTGTGCCAACGCGGTCTACCACAGTATAGTATAGTGAATGGCGACCCTCCACTTACCCAAAACCGTTTTATGAGCAAAAGCTTCCATATCGGTTCCACTCATTCGCCGCCAGGTTGGCATTTTTTTCCATCGCAATGCAGCAGGGTCTGGATACAGTCAAATAGTGTTAAATAGTTTTAGCGATTTACTACACACAAATTAACTTAACCGATTATAGTAAAATTAATACAATTCGAAAATATTTAAAAATATAAATACAATGTAATGTACCGTTCCGGCCGTGACACACGCCCGTCAAGTTTCATATCCGTCGTTGTGCCGTGCGGCATGCGGTAAACATAAACATTAACAGTAGCGGCAACCTTACATCAGCACATTACAGTACATTGTTTTAAGCTACGTAACTATAACAGATGAAACAGTTGACATTTTGACAAAATATGATGTCTCACGTTCATTCGATAATTACATTTTTTTAAAGAGTATTAATTCGTTAAGTAGATTACTGACCATTTCTCCCTTATCTTTTGAAAGCAAAGTCATGCATTTCCTCCACTACTCGCGCTCCGCCCGCTCGGGGGGTACATGTGCGATATAAGGGTTTGAATGGCCTTTTGAAAATTCCAGAATTTCACCCGGGCGTTTTAGCCGGGCCTCCATAAATATATCTGGAAGTTTTAATGGTACGAAATAACTCCGCAATTATACTTGAAGGGCCATGTATCTTACTCGGGAGTTAAGGAATTAAATGCTTATAATATCCTTGAATAATTAAATATTTTCCCGGGTCAATTTGGGCTTTGATTACTGAACTGATGGAGATGATTAAAGCATCTTCAATTTAATAATCATCTCTTTGATGGAATGTAGTATAAATTTATAAGAAATTAGAGTATTCGCAAACGGTTCGCACTAGTGTCGTACTCACTAACATAAATTAAATTTACAGTTACCCTTATACGTAATAAATCGCGTAGGTATGTTGATTATTCACTCTATGTTGAATTAAAATAATTTGATCTACAAATAATGGAATCTATTTTATAATAGCCATAGTCATAATGTTACGGGTGTGTATCGTGTGTGCTTGCTCAAACGGAGCGAGTGCGAAGAATATTGAAGTGTGAGGATATGGTTGCCGCGAGATCAACTGCTACTCTCAGTGTATCGTGTGGCGGAATTTATTGAAGCAAGTTTATTGCAATGGTTGAGGCTTAAAGATGAGCGCGCAAACTATGTTCAGAAAATCGCAGGCGGCCCCAGAAGCAGCCGCTGTAGAGAACGTCGGTACGCGAAGTGATATACTTATCGTAATTTAGTACATCAAACATTATAAAATCAACACGAATCAAACGTTCTTCCGGTACACGGGCTGATAAAGTACGCTTTCTCACAATTTGAAAGAAATGATAAAAAAGTGGCATATCGAAAATAATTTATCTTGTAAGAATGAAATGAATTGTTTAAACTGTGAGACTGATTTGTTGTTATGTTTTGATTATATTACTTACTTACATACTTACCATCATGCCGTTTTACCGCAGGGGTAGGCAGAGAGAATAGAGCGCTTCAGTCATCTGTCCTGACACACAATTCTTACCTCATTTACATTCATACAAGCTCGACGATTATTGAGGCTTCTAACAGAACCATGGTCGTGCCAAGTATTCCGCGGACGTCCTCTACTTCTTGTGCCATCAACGCTTGCGTCATATGTCTTTCTTACCAATTTCTACTCATTCATCCATTCCATATGACCAAACAACCTATGTGATCCTTTCATAATCTTACTCACTATACTAAGATCAGCTTTACATTATTTCCTTATTTTTTCAATCTTTACTCTGTCATAAATGGATCTGCCATATATGCTCCTAAGGGATCTCATTTCCACTGCATTCAGTCTAATTTCGTTCCTCTTCTACTAGCTTCAGGCCTCATTTCCATTCATCAGTGTCGGTACCAGGACTCTATTTGTAAACCGCTAGTCTTGCCTCAGTTGACAAGTTCATATTAGCTATAATTCCGTTCAAAGCGCCGTTCACTTTATTCCCTGCAGTCACCCTCCTTTCTATATCTTTCTCTGTCTTCCGTTTCCGTTTCTATCGGACATACTTCCCAAATACACAAGCTCGTCAACTTGTTCCAAATATCCATTATCTACAAGTATTTTGCACGTTGTTTTATTTTCCTCCTTTTCGAATAGATTACATTCAATGCAATACAATTGATATGAATGTACCTGCAGACAAACGTCTAGCAAGCTGTTTTGAGGGTCTAGTTTTAATAACAGATTTTTTTTAGTTTTTCTAGTTTGTCGCATGTATTTGATACATAAAGTAGAAGTAATTTTCATATATACATTGAATTAAAAAAAAATTCTACTGCTTAAAATATGTATAAATTATTAATACCCATTTGTCGGTTATGATACAATACTTCATGCATTAGAAATTGATAATGTTTAATGCACTTGTTAGATACCTAGTGAAACCCCGACTTGCAAGTTTATCAAATTTTAATAGTACAAGCGCTTAGCGAAGTTAGAAATTTTTATTTAGTTTATTTTGCATCGTACATAGTCTATACACGGGAGGCTTTACATTACCCTTAGACCATGTCGCGACCAACGTGGTTGATGAATTTAATTCGAGATGTACGGATGACATATGAAAGCGATCTATGGTGGTCTAATAATTGTTTATTTGTCTATTCTATTATTGTTAATTATTTGATTGTAAGCAAATATATAATTTAAATTGCAGGAAATTATCTAATCATTGTAATTTGAAACCACCTGACTCACAGAGGACATATAAAAATGACATTTATGAAACCGAAAATTGCATTGGATGGTGTATTTTAGTCTAGTGCGGCTTTGCCATTGGAGTAGAATAATCATATAACATCACATAATTATTAAAGATAGTGTGTAGTTTCGTTATTTGCATATTATGTAGAAGTAAACACAAAAAAAAAAATATTTTTACAGGTCTTATTTCTTCTTGCATGTCAGTTTTGTCAATATTGACATCTCGATCAGGCTCGTAATATACCTCTACATGTGTCGGTATTGGATTGCCTTTGTAGTTGATTCCAGAATCTCCAGAAACTCCAGACAAATGTAACGCATTCATTTGTGGTATTCTTTCAGGTCTTCTTCATCCTAAATTGAATCAAGATTGAAGAATAGTGCTTGGTACTGGATCGTGAAATACAGAGTAATAAAATGATGCTTGACGTGGTTGATGGTCTAACGGTTAGGATACTCGCCAAGTGGTCGGGGGTTCGAGGATCGTTTCAGGAAAACAGCAACATAGTTGTTTTCATTGCATAGGAGTTTAAGCATATTAAGACAAATTAAATGAATCAATTTGAAAGATTTTTTAATTTTTTGTATACAAACGGTATTCATTTTATACAACTCCATTGTTAATCAACACAATAAATCAAACACGATTTTTTTGGTAATATATTTTATTTTTAATTAGTATATAAGCTCACCACACTGTTATATATTTTTTCAATTGATAATAGCCTGGACAGCCGAAACAGTCATCCAATTATTTAAAAGTATATATATAAAACAAAATAGGGGATAGGAAATATAGGGGATAAGAAAAAGTCCAGTTTTTTTTTCCGGTCAATGTTTTTTTCTTTAAATAGATTTTTTTTGTATGTAATTTCAATTGACTCATTTAATTTGTATAAAAAATAGTACAGAACTATGTTCTAAAATTGTAACTTCAGAACAAAAATGTGTTTCTATTAAAAAAACGAAGTTAGAATATTGATATGACACGTATTCCATGTACGTATCTCTGTAGATATATCAGAGTAGATTGCTTTGGGGGAGATAACTAATATTTAAACTTAGAATAATTTTCTTTTCTAAGCTATCACACTGTCGCAAAAAAAGGTTATATATTTTGTTTACTACTGTAGATAGAGCTTGCTGTGTTGGGATTTTTTGCAGGATTGAGGCATATGTGCTTCGTCATGTCTACAAGCTACGTAACATTTTTCTTCAGCAGTATTTTATGCGTCACTGTTGCGGACTGTCCAAGTCTCTGCTACATACATGCAGATTGGAAAAACAAAGACGTTCAGGATATAGATGACTCACAGAGACGAAGCTATTATTTTTACATGGGAAGTACGGAAGTCTTGGGTATTGTAGGGCTTACAACCCGTCGTCGGTTGGCTTAAGTAATGTAACGTTCACCTATTTACCCATGCCACCACAAGATCAATATACTTGATAACAATCCCTCAGGGGATAAATCCCAGTAATTGGTTCCGACATAAATTTTGACATATTCAAAAATATTGTGAGAAGAGAGTTAGCCAACATAATTATAATGGCTTGTTTGATTTCTGTTTTTCCATATTTCTGTATGTTAGTACATAGCTTTAGCTAGTTAGATGCGTCATCGAATTTCCTGCCCACAATTATCGGTGATCGCACCCTGGTAATACCAGGTAGGTACTAATATACTACGAATTCAATAACATGGATTTTAACGAACGCGTCCGGTACTTCAGACTTCGCAATTATCCGGCTGGCAGAATTATTCTGACTTGACCCCTATATCATCCCTGCAAAGTCATTATGATTACGAACAAAAAATCAGAACAACACAACTGTTAAACAATAATAAAATTTCCATTATAAATATACTCATAATTATTATTTCTTGGTATTACAATCAATAATACGAAAATTCCAGAGTTTCATAAATTCACAGAAATTATTGTTACATATTATTTATTCATTGTACAGCTTTTAATTAAGCTGAAGGTACAGACAGATTCAAAAATACCCTATTATATTAAAAATCAACTACCGTAAAAGCCTTCAATGCTTGAGAAATAATTCATTTTACAATATAAAAATTTTAATCATCGCAATTCGGCCATGAAAATATCCTGTTCAATTAAGTTTGCTTTTTAAATATGTACATATTTTATTTTTATTAAAAACCGTAGCGAGAGAACGGAGTAGTACTTATAAAATCAGACACACTTTTGTTGATTTCCAATTATATAGTATAATATTATTCTTGAAACTAGATCGGCATCCCTTCATTTTGCTTTGTGGCATTGATCGCTTTGATCTTTTGGCATTAATGCTATTTAGAATTCTCTAAACACCGCCAAAGGCCAAACGGATTCAGAGTTTATAAATGCACGTTCAAAACAGCTCTACAAAGATCAACTTTATCATAACGCAAGTTTAAAACGTCCTTACACTTTAAGTTATTATTTACGGTGTATATAATAAAAGTTACTCGCCGAGGTTTTGATGCAGTTAAAACGGTAACGATTTATAGCGACGCTGAAAGCTGCTGTGGAACCGCGTGCTGACTGGAATGCAAGCAGAAGGGGAATCGTCCATGACTTAATCGTCGCTCATGCAGATCTTTTAAATAAAAAAGCGTTTTTGAGAAGCAATTAGAAAGAAACGTTGTCAGGATCCCGGCCCAGTTTATAATAGTATAATCCCGAAATATTCTTTGATATTTTGGTTTAATTTCGGGGAATCAAAATTAGATTAATTAATTAGTGCTGCATTTTTTAACTTTAAGAACGATATTTTACTAAAATAAGATGAACCTAATAGTAATTACCATGCTGATTTCACATCTGCAGTTTGTTTTTCTCCATGTCGTAAGGTTTTTGCACAAAATATTTTTTATTATAATTAACGTGAAAAAATGTATAATTTCCGATAAAAAATATATAGTAGGTATATTTATAGATTTTAACCATACTGATTTCGTACATTGTATGAAAAACAAATATATAAAATTGAATAACAGATTGAACAAAAGTTAAATATGAGATATATATTAGATATTAATGGTGGATTAAAATGTATTTTCTTTGATTTTCACAAATTAAATGGTTTTCAAATAATGGAACGATAGATGTATTAATCTGAAAAAGTGTAACATAGAGGTTCAAAAATTTGTCCTCAAAAATAATGTCGCTGTAGCATAGTTGGATAATGCACCATCCCCGGTTTGGAAAGAGATCCAGATTTGAATCCCGGTAGCGCAACAACAATATATTTTTCTATAAAATTGATTTTATATGTATATCTTTCTAATTAATACATTTAATTAGTATTTAAAACAAAATAATAGTTTATAAACATCACAAATTATATGATCGTCAAATCTCATGCAGTATAGTGAATTAATGTAATATTGTTCTTTGCTTTTCGAGCAATTTATTCATAGTCATAAAATGTTATTTGTCAATATTGTATTTTTTTTTGTTCAAATACACCTATACTTTAATAAATCTTATATAAATTGTATTTGTTATTCTTCGATCTTATTTATGACCAAACGCTAATGACCAAACGAGCATTTTGTTATCCCGAAATCATCAAAATTGAATTTAAGAATCCTGGGATTGCAATTCTCACTCAGATTCCCTACATATATTGCAGTGTGGCTTGCGTACTATACGATAAACTAGTACAATACACAATACAATCCTAAAAATGAAATTATATGTTTTCTTTATTTATATCCATATCTACTCATAGCAACACGAAATAAATAAATATTAACATATAACCGTGCCGGATAGCTACAAAAAGCAAACAAGATCTAATGTATTGTAGTTAATTTTTTTGAAATTAATAGAGATTATATAAATCATATGTTTCCAATCAATATTGACATGCAGTATAGTTATATTTTAGGATCAAATTACGAAAATATATTTATCAAATATACATACTTCTTCTTTTAAATAGGCAATCCACCCTTCAAGAGTGATTTGTGCCATTAATCAAGTTAATATTTTATTTTATAGAAATAAAGTACAATAATATATGAATAGGAAATATTACATTACAAGTCAATACCATTGTCGTTCAAAAATTTACTGTTATATAGATTAAATGTGGTGAGTTAAGAGAAAGAAGATGACACAAGTAAACCGGGAGTTGAAAATTGCCATTGACGAGATTAATTTTTTAAAAAACTGTGATCCGCAATGGACAGGCAAAAAATATATGGTCAAGGTTTTCCTCCTCGGCACCACACTCACACATTGGGGACCTGGCAATGTCCAATTCTCATTCTAGAGATATTTGATATTGTTCTTTTGGAAACATTCCTTTTGGAGAACCAGGGGGTGCGGGGAATAGATCTTTGAATTATTTTAAGCCGATTACCCTTATGATTATTTGAATCTATCCATTGTGCAGTCCAGATGTAATTCGAACGTTTTTTTACCATATTGCGTCTGTCATACATCGGGATATGGAATTGATGGGGGAAAACTCCGGAAACAGTGGCCTCCTTGAATTCAATGAATTCCCTTATGTGCCGGGATCCAAACGAATAACACCTGTTTATTGTTACTGTACAAATTAAATAGACATCTTATCTTAAGTTAGGTACTAAAAAATTTTTTTTTTTTTTTTAAATAGATTCTGACAAAGAAACAATAATATATGTTTTAGTTAGTTATGACATCCTGAAGAAGAAAATGGTAGTTTTCGAAATCGGTAGATGTATTTAAACTCAATTTAGTGGTTAATAAAACAAAGATAATAAATAAAAAAAGAAGATATGGTCAAGGGTTAAAGTCTGTCATACATCGGAATATGGAATTGATGAGGGAAAACTCCGGAAAGAGTGGCCTACTTGGCCAGCTTATCAGCACATTCATTTCCATGAATTCCCTTATGTGCAGGAATCCAACACATGTTTATTGTTGCTGTACAGATTAAATAGACATCTTCTGATGGAACAGATTATCTCATTGTCTAGCCAAACTTTCATATTAGCAGAGAGGGATTCAAGAGCTGCTTGCGAGTCGGAGAATATATCAGCTTTATCGACGTTCCCGAGTACGCAGATGTCCAAGGTCTCTTTAATTGCCCGACATTCTTTGTGTACATACTTATATTCTAGGACAAAATTAAGACAAATTACTACAATGTTATTAATGTTGCCGACTAGATTTGGAAATATAATATTTACGCCGAAATTGAATATTGATTACGATTGTTATTTTTAAATTGATTACTTCAGTTCATCAATATAATATTGTTAACTTTTCCAGTTTTCTCTCAAATTTATTTAAAAATATATAATATGTTCAAAAATATAAACATATATTTATTTTTATCTCCTGTTTTATTTAACTGATTATTTTATGTCAAGTGGCTCACGGATAAAATATACCTTTCCATTTTATACGTAAAATTTATATTTTAAATAATATTTTTACATATACAAGGTGTACACTAATATAACTGGGATAATAATAGATGATTATGCAAATTAAGTTTATAGATTATTGGGTGAAAATTAAGTAAATATGTTTTTTAAAAACAACAATGTTAAAAAAATTCACACCAGATATGGTTAGACATTACTTTTAACCAGATACCTTAACTACTATCACAATTTGTTATACGAGGTACGCGAATATTATGTATTAGAAAGTGTTAATATGTTAATGCATGTAAACAAATTTATATTGATTTTTATTATCATCATTGAATTGTATGTTTAATTTTTTAAATTGTGTTTTTATTAGTGTACTATTTATTTCAGCCGTGTTTAAAGAAATATAACACATTTAGAAATATGTTCAAAGTCGTCAAATCAATAGCGCAGATAATCTATATGATAAATATTATATGTATGTACAGGTTTTGTATTCTACACATAAATATTATATGTAGAGTTCGAGGCTCTTTGCGTATATAAACCAATGCAACAGAAAAGTTATCCCCTGAGCAGAAAGCTACCCCCTGCTGCCCGCTGCCCGCGATAAATGGTCGGGGGTTGTATTAAATAACGATTGATGTCCTATCACTAACAAGGTCTGTCCTCGGGGATCTAATTCCCGAATTCTTTTACAGCGAATAAATCTGTTTGAACAAAGGGATATACATTTTTTTATTAACGATTTTTTTAGATTTAAGAGTACGTATACTAAGGTCTCTTTTTATGCGGAAAACGCGTGTAAAAATAAAGGATACGTTCCATAATTTTCTAAAATCGCATAAAACTAATTCAACAAGTTAAAATACACCGAAAAACGCATAAAAAAAGTATTAAATTTCAGAAAAATATAATCTTAACCAATTCCTTCCAAATTTATGTGTAAACATTTTATAAAAAAAAGTTAATCTTTTTTGCATATTTTTTCTTAAGAATTATCATCGCTATATGACAATGTTGGACATAATTTTCGAACTGGTTGAAAATCGCTTTCATCACTAGAAGAGATAGTCAGCGCATCAGATCTGTGTCCTGAAGATGATGATTCTTCACAAATAAAATCTGCCTCAACTTCGCATGTTGATTTTTCCCATTTAACAATATAATCAGTGATTAAACTTTGCGATGACTTTACTAATGTTTTGTACAATTCCTGATATTCAGAAATGCAATTCTGAAGCTCGCTTTGAAACTTGAATGCTCGTTTTTCGTTTTTGACCCATTTAACATGTGAAATTGGTCTAAAATAGTTATTTAAAAAAAATGTAAATCGCATAACTTCAAAACCGCATAAAAATAGTACGCTTAAAAAGAGACCCGAGTATATTTTAAAAGGGTGGACTCGTAGCAGTATTAGATGTACTTGCTAATAAATGTTAGGGAATCATATTAAAAACTGCAAATTTTTTTTTTTTTTTTTAAATCTGTTATTTATAAACTTAACTGCGATGCGGTATACATAGGTCAAACGGGAAGGTCTTTTGATACACGTTTTATTGAACATAATAGATCCTTTATACACAAAAAATCAGAATCATCCCAATTTGCAAAACATCTACTTCGTTTTCTAACTATAAACCAATTCCGTTACAATTTTGCAATAATGGATTAAAACTCAATGTATTAGGAATGAACAAGAATTTATATAATAATATCATCAATGAACAAATTAATGTTTCCAATTCTCCTTTATTAAATGTATTTAACTCTACATAAGTAGGCTGATATCTATGTATACAAAAAAAACATATTATATTATTTGTCTTCACTAGAATTTGTATTAGATGTCTGTATAATAGATAATGTTAAGGTATTTTATGCTAATGACAGTTAAATATATAAAATGATGTTTTTCCCCAACATTAATTTATTATAATAATGTTGGTATTTCCAACATTGTCAATTTTAGCATTCAAGGAATTTTGTATTGTTAATCACCTAATATGTAATATCCAACTTTGTAATATAATTAGTATATAAGCTCACTACACTCTTTTATGATTTATCCGTTGATAATGAGACCTAGACAGCCGAAATGATCGTTCAAATATTAATAACTGAACCAAAAAAATTACGTTAATTAACAATGGAGATTTATAAAATGAATACCGTCTGTATTCATAACATAAAAGAATAGATGTTGTATTCATTTAAACTGTGCCTGAGAAGAAATACAATTTTCAATTCAGAAGCATTTTTTTGCATAAAATACCGCAAGCGAGAGTAATTTTCTGTTCTTGTTATTTTTAAAAGTTGTTATAGAAAAGTTAACATTTTATAATATAAAACAACGCAATACTGATATATTCAGGGATATTCATTCAAGTCTGCTTCAAACACTGATTTGTAATTGAAAACATTTCAAGGCTGTATTTTGACATGCGCGCCGCGGGAGCGAGATGAGTATTGCGTTTAGTTCGTGAATTTTTGGAATAGAGTTTGCGAAGGTATGCGAAACACATGCACAACTTTAATTGTTATTTATTAATATTGAATTTTGAAATATTTATGCGTAAATTTAATAGTACATTCAATAAAAATGTAATTTAGAAGCAATTGAACTCGGTGCATAGAAGATGCGATTTGTTTATCTGCTTGTATCGAAAGCAAGTAGTTAATATAATACTAGCACTATATTAGCCCTGCACATGGACACTGCAATGGAATCCGAAACATCCATAGAGTTCGGAGACGTATGTAGTATGTTTCCGGTTTCTGTGTGAAGGTTACTTAGTCATTTTAATATGAATAAGTCAAATATCTAGAAAATATAATATAAAACTATAAACAGTTTATGTGTAAAGTTCTCCTGAGGTGAATTTTTTACAAAAATAGAACTTTAAAAATTATCCATTATTATTATTAATATAAATTTGCATTAAAATTTTGATATTTATGAAAATTGACTGTCGAGATTTGACGATGAAATTTTTTGTGAAAATCAGTATTAATTTAATGAACGTGGAAGAAAATTTAATGTATACTTCATTTATAATAATATATTTTAACTAAACAAAAATAAACTTAAAGCCACTCATCAATGATAGGATTAAATCATTTTATATAATTTTAGTAGACACTTACAATGTTATAATTGATTAAATTATTACTTTGAATAATTAAGGGATTTTTTAAATTTGATGATGGGTATTAGAAAATTATTTATGTGAAATCTCCTTATCATTGTGATGTGCGAAAAATAAATAAATAATAGTTAAAAAATCAGATACAAGAATAAAATAATGTCAGGAGAACACATTCTAATTAAATATATTAATTAGAAAGATATATATATATATTTAAAATAAATTTTATCGTAAAATATTGTTGTTGCGCCACCAGGATTCGAACCTGGATCTCTTTCCAAATCGGAGAAGGTGCATTATCCAAAGAGATTCAGGTTCGAGTCCCGGTTATACGGTTACACGATAATACGATTAAATGTATTCATATCAAAAAGGTAACATATAGGTTCGAAAATTTGTCGATAAAAATATCGTCGCTGTAGCATAGTTGGATAATGCACCTTCCCCGGTTTGGAAAGAGATGCAGGTTCGAATTCCTGTTACGTAACAACAATATTTTTCGATCAAATTGATTTTATATGTATATCTTTCTAATTAATATATTTAATTCATATTTTAATAAAATAATGAACTTACTTCATATTGAATACTTACCCTTCAATTAGGCTAAGGATGCGTACTGCGGAAATAGTACAACAAAGGGTACACCCAATGCTCAAGGTTTATTTTCACACCCTTATATTTCACTACGGACCAGCAATTCATCTTTTGTAAGTTTTGCATTCAATTGTTAAACCACCAAGACAAAATTAGTTCTGCTTCCATATCCGAATCTACGGAGCAACCGTTCGATCTGTAATTCCGGAATTCGCCCCTCTGCAAGTTCCCTATACGAGGGGTAGTTTCAAGTAATTGAGACAAATGATCATCGTCTCGTTTTATTCTTTAGTTTTGTTTCAGGGAAACTTTCACCCTTCATGTTATTAAAATAAAATAAATAAGGCATTGATGATTTTTGATTTGACTTTGAAGTTGTATTTTCAAAACATAGGTACGTGATATTTTTACTACAAATTAAGTGTATTAATTACATATATAAAATCGATTAATGCAATTTCCCCGGATAGGAAGAGATCCAGGTTCGAATCCCGGTAGCAACAACAATATATTTTCGATAAATTGATTTTATATGTATACCTTTCTAATTAATACATTTAATTTGTATTTTTACTCATATATCTATTTGGAAAATACAAATGTTATCAAAAATGCGACAACGATGTTTATTTGTTTTTGTTCAGCTTTACAAATAAATAGCTTTTCCGCAAAAAAATGTATTTATTTTCATAAATAAAATACTAATGTGATATTTTTCTCCGATAATATAATATTGTAATACTTGTTTCCGACAAAAACAACTATACGAGACTCTTTTAAAAATATAATTGACTTGAATTCGTAAATAATAATTTCTATTGATAAAATAAAATAAACATTATCTTTAATAAAATAAAAATTGAGTGAACATAATTAGTATCCTCTTGGTTACGTGAGTGTGTGTTATGTATACAGTTTATTGGGAAGAATGGAATGATTTTTTTTTGATATATTAAATTGCAATTTGTTAGGAAACGTTTGCTTAGCATTATATTATGTATAGCAGTAACGTGCAGTAGGTATAGATTTAGGTTATGCTGTTACCGATGATATTATATAATAATACATAATATATGTAATACAATATATGTACTTTCGTTTAACCAACGTCTTTGGACAAAATAAATCCGTGGTTTATACGACCTAATCACGTATTTGTTTATAATCTTAGAGTACTGTTAATAGTGTTTTTAATGTTTAAGTTTTAACATAAAATAATACTTTCTTACCCATATAAAAAATGTATGCACGTTTTTAAGAACACTTTCTATGACTGAACATGATTAATTTATTGTTTGAAAATCCTTCACGTAATAACTAAAGGAAATAATTATTTTTATTAAAGGTAGGAAATAGTTATGCCAATTGATTTTTGTTTTTCTCGAATCAAAAACCAATCCATGCACCAAATATCATGAAATTAACAGATTAAAACAGTAAGATAGTAAAATTTGCGAATCAGTAAAAGGGGAAGTAGACAATTCCATGATTTGCACTCAGTTGTAACCCTTTCTAATGTTATTCTGTTAATAAACAGCATAGGTTTACGACTCCATACAAAACGGATCATCCGAAAGGAATTTTCAATTCAGTAAATAGCCATTTCTATGACTTGAGTAATTCACTAGCTTAAAGACAGAACTGAGTAATGTAAACAACACGATACGGCATAAAAAAAGAGTGCGTTGCGGTGAGTTTTTAGAACTGAGCAATTAAAGTCTGTACTGATACACATATAGAAATAATTTTAAAATAATATTTTCGTCAATGTTAATCCATTTTTTAAATTTATATTTGTTTCCCAGAATTTTTAGTTATGCATAGCTTTTTTGCTTATATGCATTGCACGCCCCTGATGTATAGGTATGTATTATTTTGTTTAAATTAATTTTTTATTGAATTTAAAAAAAGTCCTTAACCTTCCTTCTAAGACGTGAAGGAATATATTTTAATTTTCGAGCATGTGAGTAGCGTTTCGAACATGTGAATTTCTGAAAAGTGTTATAACGTTAGGGAGACGCTTATAAATAATGAATAAAATATGTAGTCAGCGATAATTTTAGGGAAGAAGGGTTGAGATAAAACGTTTTCACACCAACAGCGTAACATTATTATTCCATGAAACATATGATATTTTTCCATTCTGCTTAAAAACTTAATAAAAATATGACTGTTTTCTAAAATTAAATATTCTTCTTATATATTGCGTTTGCACATGTATTTCTATAACTTTCTGGACGTCTTGGATTCAGAAAAAAACCTACAATATGGCTGTAGATTGCTTGATTAATAATAATAATAATAATAGCCGCCCGCAGGGCCTAGCAGCAAGTAATCGGCAATAGCTGATGAGACCCAGACCGCGCACCGATCACCAATCGCCGTGTAGCGGCCACTATTGGCCGCAAAACGGCCACAATAATCACCCGCAGGGCTTAGCAGCAAGCAATCGGCGACAGCCGATGAGACGCAGACCGTACGGTTCGGATTTATTTCTATCGCAGTTTGTCTTTGAAACAAGATGAACTAAGCTTTCCAATTATAAATATATTATTTTATTAAATTATCTGTTTATCTGGTTTGAGCATCTCTTAAGAGAGGCTATGCAATCCAAGATTCAAAAAGGCTTGAATGGAATATCCTAATTAGTTTTATTTAATAAAACTTAAAATAGCATCTTGCATAATTAACGCATGAATTCTTTTATAACGAGATTCCACAGATACGGAACTAAACATGGTCAATTTCTTAACCATTTTTCTCTAAATTTCCCATCATATACGGACTTATTATGTAATTTTGATTTTTTTAAACATATTAATAATTATCTTTACCAAAAAAATAAATTATTAGTGCTGTGAAAGAAGAAAAATATATTTTTATACTCACACAAAAAGATATATAAAAATTTAATTTGTAGGTGCATATTCATATATTCTATTATATGAGAAATATTAAAAATATATATATATTATACTTTTTTTGCCGGTAGAATGCTTTAAAATTTAAGCAATAGTAACCTACACATATATTGTCAACAAATTATAATATATCTTAATTCTTTAGTGAGTTTTTTCTTCCCATTCGACCTAACCATTTTTTAATTTCGATGTAGCTCTTCTAGATATTTGTATGATGTGATTTAATTTTCCATAAAATTAAAATTACGGATGTTTTAGAATATTGAGCGGATGTATAATATGTACTTAGGATGTTATTTGGTTAATGAGCTAAACTTCGCTCGGAGCACTCAATGATCCAAACCTGCTTTGTGGAGATGCTGCTGTGTTCCAGCCGTAATTTAATACCAGCAACACAATGTCTAAAGGGAGGGAATCAAGTCTTGGATATAGCCTTCGACTAATACTGTACTGTTCCGCGTAAATTCAAATAATAGTATCATATTTTAAATATATAAGTTATATCAAAGTTTATCTAAATTTAATAGAATTGATAAATTAAATACATAGCGTGTTTAACTCAAATGTAGTTGAGTTTATATAGAACTACATTCTTATTGTGAAGTTGTAATTATTCAGAACGTAGGTCTGTGATGTTTTGAATACTAATTTAATGTATTAATTTTGTAGAAAAATATTGTTTTTGCGCTACAATAATTAATAATAATTACAACTTCACAATAAGAATGTGTTCTCCTTAATAATATGAGTTGTATCAATGTGTCCAAAATTTAATAAAAATGAATTGATAATTCTGGCGTCTGTAGTCGGTTTACTCAAAGGTATTTGAGATTCAGTAAAAACAATGTAGATGGCTTTCAAATAATGGAACGACAGATGTATTAATTTGAAAAAGTGTAACATATAGGTTCGAAAATTTGTCAAAGGGTTCACTGAGTATTCCGATTGGATAGGCGCAACGAAAACAATATTTTTCAACAAACTTGATTTTATATGTATATATTTATAATTAATACATTAAATTAGTATTTAATATATTTATTCGATAAATAGATTTTTTTCTTTATTTTTATTTGTTAACTTTGTTTTATTAACCACTTATTGAGTTTAAATACATCTACCGGTTTCTAATAATACAATTTTTTTCTTCAGGATGTCAATACTTAACCACAAATTTAATTTTGCTAATTTCAAAAGATTTTTTTCTGTATATATTTCTAGTTGATTAATATAATTTATATTAATAGTATCTTTATTTAGTTACTATATTAAACTTGCAGGCATTCATACGTTGCTAGAATATATTTAGTATCATTTATGATTTTTTTTATTAGGTACTAATCCAACTATGAGATACTCTCATATATCAAGATTATATTGATGGTGTTTTGCACCAAAGTGTTAACCCTCAAAATTGAAAAAAAAAATCCTGTACAAAAAGTCATTTTCTTTATTTGCGAAAATAGTTGAAGTAGCTTAGACATTTGAAAAGTATTTATTATGGATTAATTTATTTTAATACGACAATAAATTAACCAACAATTGTTAAAATGAACAAATGATGTAATGTTAGTTTAAAAAACTTTTAAACTGGTTGTAATAACTTTGGGTTATACCCATTTACAACTCCTTGAATTGTAATACTTCTTGAGGATTTATCAGAATGGTTGGTGTAGCAATAAAATCCGTGCTAACAACAATTTACAATTTATTAAATTGTACACGATATATTTACAATACATCTTAACCCAATCTATCCTGACGGTACTTTAAAATACCGTCAACTTTATCTAGTCATATATCTTACTGCGATGTCAATTCTCTGACGATACTACGAAGTCAACGTAAATAATAGTCTACTAGATTTATTTAGATTACCAACATTAGTTATTTTCTTGTTATTTCAATACTGCGGCAGGTGAAATTGGCTAGTTGCGCATTGTTACAAGGTTAGGTTTGACGCGCTTGTATTCCTTGTAATTATTAATAGTTATTTTGACCATTTTTTTTTCTTACATTTTTATAATGTTTTAGAATATTTTTCCAATTTTTTGTACATTGCTATCTATTTTTATTTTTTGCGTTTGTCATGTATGGTCTGACTGTACATAATTAATCTAATTTTCCTTCACAATTTGCTTATTTTATGTTTGAAGATTATCACAAAATAAGTTGTAAGGCTTTTAAATTTTTATAATTTGAGATAGAAAGGGTTAACTATGAAGTTATTTTAAGATCGAGAAATAAGAAGAGAGAGTTTCTTCCAGCTCTTCAGCGCTATTTAAACGTTTCTGGTTCCCCCCCTCACCGCGCATTCCGTGCCCAGCAAACCCAAACGGTCGTCACACGCACACTTCCTTACTACTATCAATTATGACACGTCAACTCACACATTTTTAATTGGCAAAGTACTTGAATAAAAGGTCTCATAATTATTGCAAATTAAGAAAAATTCTTAAGTATAATATTACATTGTTATATTTATTAAACAATTATCTTTGTTGCCCAATACTGCTCAGTGAAGCACGCATTCATATTTTTTATAATAAAAACTTAAAAAAAAAACAAATAAAATTTGAAAATAAATGTAAAATATTTCAGTTTGAGACTGTAATATTCTCCAACTTGCAAGCAGCTCTTGAATCCCTCTCTGCTAATATGAAAGTTTGGCTAGACAATGAGATAATCTGTTCCATCAGAAGTTGTCTATTTAATTTGTACAGCAACAATAAACATGTGCTGGATTCCTGCACATAAGGGAATTCATGGAAATTAATGTGCTGATAAGCTGGCCAAGTAGGCCACTCTTTCCGGAGTTTTCCCTCATCAATTTCATATTCCGATGTATGACAGACTTTAACCCTTGACCATATATTTTTTAAAATTTATTATCTTTGTTTTATTAACCACTAAATTAAGTTTAAATACATCTACCGGTTTCGAAAAATACCATTTTCTTCTTCAAGATGTCATAACTAACTAAAACATATATTATTGTTTCTTTGTCAGAATCTATTTAAAAAAAAAAAAAAAATTTAGGACCTAACTCAAATCATTACTTAATACAAATTTACTCGAATAATTTTTAGGAAAAAATTTTAGACTGGGACTCGTAGTTAAATTTAGTTGGTTGTTTATTTATCTCCAACAATTCCAAATTATTTAATTTGTGACCAACACCGTTTATATGCAAAATTGACAATCCCAATTTTTTATCAAAACCATGACCATTTTCTATCAAATGATTAGAAAATTCTGAAAACCCACTATTGTTCAAACATCTCAAATGCTCCCTTACTCTTATATTAAAATTTCTACACGTTTTACCAATATAAAATGCAGCACAATCCTTGCAACTAAGTTTATAGACACTATAATTGTTAAATTTATCATCATTGTCTTTAGAATTTATGAGTAAATTTCCTATACTATTATTTGTATAAAATGCCGGTCTAATGTTTCGTGGTAGGTGTTTAGATATTTGATACGAAATGTTATTTATGTATAAAATCCTACGCCAATAATCATTATGTTTTATCTGTGATTTATACAAAAATTGACTAATATATTTTTTTAAATAGTGTCTGAGTATACCCATTATTAACTGTTATTTTTTAATTGTATTTAATTCAATATTGAAATTGGATGTTGGATTTTAACCACGAAGTTGATTTTGCTAATCTTAAAAATAAAATAAAAATATATTGTTAAATGTAGAATATTGTCACCAATTTTTAATTTGTTCCTACCTTGTACATTTATTTGGCTCAACTGGTTGTTTTGAAAATGTAATTCGTCGAGATTTGGAAAGGAAGTATCGTCCTCGCTGTGGTCAGTCGTGTGGACCACTTCTAAAGCACATATTTGTCCTCAACTCGGTTTGGTGTTTCGCTGTATGGAAATACGTTGAGATTCAGAGTCAAATTTCCGTGTTTTTGGCGATCGTTTTGGACGTACGCAACAGCGTACTTGTACGTGAATTCAGTGAACTGCGTGCGGTGGATTCACCAGAATCGCCTGTTCAAGTCTGTTCAAACATTGGCTGAACTCGAGGGAGATCCCTACCATCTCATCCCTCATCAATTCCCTATTTCCATTCCCTTATTCCGATCCTCTATTTCATCCCCCATTCTTTTCGATCCTATCTCCACCTCTTGTAATCAGCGACTTGCATCTGCCACACCTAGTATTCTCAGATTGTATAATATGATTTCTCTATTTATACTGTCAAAAGCCTATTTAAAGTTAATAAATGGTGGTGGAGTAGCATGGTACAAAATAAAAACAATATATTTGTAGACACCGACGAGAAATAAATATATAATATACGAAAATCTTATTTTATGCAGGGGTGGTATGATACGCGTGCCTGAGTCATGTACTGCAATTTCTCAACCTTTCATTTAATATAACGTACTGCTCGTTGTTACTGACGCCAGTCAAAAAACTTTCTGCATTGACGTTAAAAAATAAGTACATATAAGTATTATTACGATAACACATTCTTATTGTGAAGATGTAATTATTCAGAACATAGGTCTGTGATATTTTAATAATTACAAATTCACAATAAGAATGTGTTCTCCTTAATAATATATAAGTTGTGTCAATGTGTTCAAAATTTAATAAAAATGAATTGTTAATTCTGGAGTCTGCTATCGGTTTCCGTAAAAACAAAGTAGATGGCTTTCAAAAAATGGAACGATAGATGTGTTAATTTGAAAAAGTGTAACATGTATGTCGTTAAAAATAATTTCGCTGTAGCATAGTTGGATAATGCACCTTCCCTGGTTTGGAAAGAGACCCATGTTCGAACAATATTTTTCAATAAAATTGATTTTATATGTATATATATATATATGTATAATGAATACATTTTTTTAAAATTGAATATATAATGCTTGGGCCGTGGTGAGCAGATCTTCTGCAACTGAAACCCCGAAACGAATTGCAAAAAGGATTTATAGTGGGGTTTCGAACCTCCCCTCTATTTCAATTTCCCATTCGGCCGTGACACGCTGCTGGCGAACTGAAAAAAATCTCGTGTATTTTATCCATCAAATTGTGGTATTTTTATTAATAAAAAGGCCATTAAATTAAATTAATCGCTGAACTCAGCACGAACCGCGGGATAATAACCCCGCTAATTAGAATGCAGAATCAACTGCGCTTTGTAATTATTTCGGTAGGTACCTACCCACATCAATACATTATATACGATATTTTAGTTATTTTGGTACTACTCACGAATTATATGCCTAATTGTATATAATATACAGTGTAGCTCTTAAAGTGGTCACTCGGTCCAAAAAATAAAGAAACATAATAACAAAAATATAATGAATTAAGAAAATTAAAGGAAATTTCAGGATGTGATGTGAAAAGTTTGAATAATCTGGAGAATCAAAGTCAAAGGGTATTAAATGTATGAGAAGGTCTTAAGCTCGGTCAGAAAATAGTTGTGAGCTGATATGTACGTTTTACGCAACTACAACATAAAGTAAAATATACATTAATCCACAGAGCAGTAAATGAATAGACATGAAATAAAGTGTATATATAGGAGAGAGGTTTGGAACATTACTTGCGTGACGGAGGGCATTATACACACATTCTTTGTGGAAAAATAAATCCGATAGTTTATGACACATTTGTGCAACATTAAAAGTCTTCAAAAATAAAATATTTGTGTAAACAAGATGTATTTTTTACATTAATGCATATTATATTGTCAGCGTTTAAATTTTCGTTCCAATAGTCATATATTTAAAAAAAATCGCTGGGCTATTTGATTGCGTAAGTGGTACCAAAATGATAATTTTGAGACAAGGAATTTATTTGGTGGTGTGTGGAAAACATAGTATAACTTTATAATGTCTAAAAAAAAATTAACTTGAAGAATTTTCCTAGAATAATACAATACCTATGTATATTTTCATTAACAAAAAAACAATTTCTACAGGTCATTATGATATTTCGAATATTATTTAATTTAAATTGAATTGGCGTTAGTTCATGTCTATATATTTGGTAATCTGTGCACGAATCGGATTAAAATAGCAATATGGATTAGCCACAAAATATTTCAAGTTTATAACTTGTTCGAGTGTGCTTGAGCAGTCAAGGGGCTCACAGCATTTTTCCTGGTGTGGTGGGGTGGGTTGGGACAGGGTATAGGAATAATGTCAGCTCACATTTTCTCAATTACAACTAAATGGTGTAGAGTACTAACATCAGACCAATATGACAAGGTAACACTTCCATGTATTTGAAATTAATATTGTTCCAAATCCGGGTATCTTTTTACTGGGATCAGCAATCTATTAAAATACAGGTCCTCAATTATAGAATATAATCTTTATTTTAATAATCAATATTTTTAATGAGAACGATAAAATATTATTGTGATAACATATGTGAAAATAAAACTTTTTTTTTTATTTTACTAATTTAATTTACTTGAGATGCGTTTCGCCTTGTAATAGCATTATAAATCTCTACAAACTTACCTAAGAAATAGTAAATATAATTGTTTATGTAAATGCCTTCGATAGCTGGTTCCCAGGTTTCCGATTAACAATAAGTACACATATGATATATGAGCTGCACTAACCTTTTATTATTACTATATTACTTTTAGTTGGGTTAACTTTTTAGTTTTCGACCGACCGAAGCGCGCATTGGTGGTTAATGGTTGTCTTCTTAGCTTTTCGAAAAAAGGGCGGCAATACACACACATGTACATTATTATAAACCAGGAAACCCAGTGGTACCAATCGAAGTAACAAAGCGCGTAAACAATAATTGTGATAAATAAAAACATTTTGATATAAAACTGATATTGTCCGATGTTTAATTGTTTACGACATGTTATTGCTATGTAATATATTTTTAGACAAGAAATTAGAAGGCACTATTTTCAACTATTTATCGGAGGAAATATCTTCGAGAGAGCTCTAGACGTAAGCTTAGATGCAGTGACATTATTCTTGAAGATATATCTGCTTTATAAACTGGAAAAAAATGGTTCAAAACAGAGATCACTGAAGGAAAACTTTTGAGAAGTAGTAATAATTATTATAGATCCAAAGAAATATAGTTGATATATTATTATTTTATAATTTATTTATATATGAAGCAGTAATAAGATTAATTTAGGAAACCTAGATAGAGACTTGTATTATAATGTGTAGTGAAAATTGGAAACCACCTGGGGTTTGTTCCAATAAATTATTAAAAATAAAACAAAAAATCCCAATTAATAAAAATGCGTATTTGAGATTTGCAACAGATTGTAATGTAACATAATAAATATTTAAAAATAGTGGATTTTAATAAAGTTCAAATAAAATTATTTCACCTCAAATATACCTACAGCTAATTAGCGGTATGTTTTAAGTACGTTTAGTTTCATTCAAAAACCTAACCCAACATAAACATTAAAAAAATGTAGTGTGATGTTGAACTTTACGCCATAACTGTGCTCCCCTGCATACTATATAAAAAAATTTAATTATGGATATCACAAAGGGGTTGGCAAAATGAATGGGCCTTACCGATTATCGCTAGACAACGTCCCGTGCAACGCAGTTTAGCCGTCAAAACGACAGGTTACAAATTGAATGATTGACAGACCACGCTAGTATTAATTAACAATATTAAATCCGGTGTTAACGTATCGTTTGCATGCATAAATAATACCAACTGTAGAATAATAATGAATTTGAAACAAAGCGTGAAATATAACAATAATTTTAGATCTATTCTTCTTTGAATACTAATCATAAATTAATATTCTCGATTATGACAGATTCAGATGTTTGATGTGACCATTATCTAAGTTTATTAAGTCGTGCCTCATCGTTATATGTCCAAACTTTCTTAATCTTTACACTACGAGTGAATTCATTGGCTTTCTTCAATTTTATTATTCCAGTGTTATTTCTCACTCATCAGTGCAGCTGCTGACAACTGACTGACAACTGCTGATTGTTACGACCGGGAGGTATGGAGAAGAAGTGTGAGCAATAAGATAGTGCAGCATGTATCTGTAGTATTGATTTAAAGATGACAGTTTTAATATAACTGTTTAAATATAACATAAAGAAATAAAAAATGAAAAGTAAGTATAATTTACATACAAAAATTTCTTCAGCTCAAGTATGCTCCTGCAACGAAAAATGTCAACGAAACTTAACTTGTTACCAAACCGATGCATCCGCGATATTGGCGAGTTAACAGCATAATTATTTCTATGTGTACCTACAAAGAACACTTCATGTTGTCTCGTTCAAGTAGGTACTTTATATGAAACCATTTGTATCAACTCAGGGCAGTCCAACATGCTATTGAACATTTTAAACAGACATATTATATCGCTCACATCCCTTCTCCAGGCTAATTTTTTCAAATGAAGAAGACTCATTAAATAATCTTATAGATCAATACGTTTCTGCTGTCTAACATTTCGAAAACTTCAACACAGCCAGTACGGTACAACTTTCCACACCATGTAGTAGAACTTAAAAAACTTTACATCGTACCAATCTCACCCGAAATACCAAATCAAGGTTGTGACAAATAAAGTTTTTAATATAAAAATTTTGATTATTATATTGCATCATCCTATTGGATGGATGCGTTATTTTATTGTCTTATCCATTTATGACAGAGTAAAGAATGAATAAATAAGGAGAGAATGTAAACCTGATCTTAGCATAGTGAGTATGATTAAGAAAGGATCACTTAGGTGGATTGGTCAAATGGAACGGACGAATGAGGAGAGAATAGTAAGAAAGATATATGACGCAAGTGTTGATGGCACCAGAAGTAGAGGACGTCCGCGGAAGACTTGGCACGACCAGGTAAACCAGATACTGGAGGATGGTCCTATTAGAAGCCTCAATAATATAATCGACGAGGTTGTATGAGAATACGTATGAATTTTGATTAGGCGAGAGTTGTGCGTCATGACAGAAGAGTGTGACGCTCTATCCTCTATGCCTACTTTATTATATTTATATAATAAACACTTAAAATATCATGTAGGTCTGGGTTAATATTATGTTTAAATTTATATTTAATTATCTCCGAATACAGGTTTGTGGCGACTCATAGAAACATTATTAATTAGTTTTTGTGCTTCAATTTTAATTGCATAAGCAAAATATACTTGTAATTTTTCAAAATTGCATACATTAAATTAACCGGCATCTATTCTATTTTGAGAATTTTACCTATTACCGAATTTCAAAAGAATGTTCCTTAACTCCTTTTTTAGAGTTCCTAATAAATAATCCGGTTGCGCTCGCGCTGTTTTTCCAATAACCAGCAGGTCAATTGTGCTGATCGTTAACGTTGTCACTCTTAACTACTTAACGTTACTATAGACAAATTAACAAATCTGTTAATATTGGGTCGTTACGTGAAATAACAGTTCTGTTATAATCTGTCTTATTAACCTAATAACGGTATAAAATTATGCTTGGAAACGATGAATGATAAAAAGCCGTCAAATCAAGTTTTACTTTTTGACTTTCGACTATTTTATGTGAGGATACCTGAAAGGAAGAACAATTCCGATGCTACAGGACAATATTCAAAATGAAATTGCTGAAATAACATTCGAAGTGTGCGAGAATGTCATGAAAAATATAGTTAAAAAAGCACTTTAACTTTAGCAACTAAATTTATATGTAATTGTAATAAATCAAATAATAATAAATAAAAATTGAGTTAAAAAATTGTATTTCATTTTTTAGTTATTTCAAAACAACATCGACCTGGTACATAATATTCACCCCGTATAATAGTTTCGAATACGACAATCAATGGTTAAAATTCGTACACACATCTCGCGTATAAAGTTGTGGCAGAGTTAGGCGTGCAGCACAATCGGCTTTCCGGTCGTTATCTTCAGAGAAAATTGTTCTCAGGTTCGTTCAAAATAATAATTCAGGCCGCGGGGAGTAAACAAAGGGACAGCTCACTATTTCCGATAAGAGCTCTGACCGTACTAAAAAAATAATGAAAACCTTTTTTGATACCAAAAATTCACCTGCTGAACGCCAAAATTCATAGTGGAGTTGTCGTGTATATAATTTGATTACTTAGAAGTACAGAGAGACATGTGACGTCATAATAACGATGCATATTTTTAATTACGTTATTTAAGCGCTACTATGCGTACTGACAAGATTGCTTGGTTTAGTGGTAGAGTAATCTCCTAATTACCAGTGGCGTGCAGTAGGTATAGACTTAGATCATGCTGTTACCATGATATTAAATAATATTGTATAATATACTACATGCTACATTGTACATAGGTTTATGAACTTTCGTTTAACCGACGTCTTTAAGCAAAATGAATTAATAATAATAATTAAATAATAATTAAAAGCATAATAAAAATGCATTATCATCGAACGCAAAGAACAATCATGAAAACAACACGTTTAGTAAGGTAGTTAAATTTGCGAATTAGTAAATGAGGAAGTAGATGCTTCGATCAGCTCTAAGCCAAGTTCTAAACCTTTCAAATGTCATTCTGTTAGGAAACAGCATAAGTAAGGACTCCGTACAACATGGATCAGCCGATTCATTTCTGATTTTTAATTCAGTAGGTAGCAATTGTATGGCTTGAATAGAACGATAGATTAAAACAGTGGCTAGCAATAACCCAGTAAGTGACTGCAGCGCTCCGAGAGTAGCATCCAGAATTACGCAACTAATGATTCAACTGCATAACATATGCATTATTTAATTTATATTTGTTTCCCAGAATTGTTTAGTATTGCTCAGATTTTTTTGCTGGTATACAGTGTACGCCCCTGCTAATTGGAGAGCACTAAAATCTCCTTATTGTTCAAAGCACAGGCGCATAGCTTAGTTTGATAAATTGTAAAAATATTGATGGGGTGTGTTTTGGTGTATGTACATGATTCTGTGTACGTTAATATTTATTTAACGTATATACGAGTATCATGATGATTTCTATTCATTGTTGGATGAAGGCTTCTCACTTTTAACTGTCCATTGTTATTTGATTGATGATTTCGGTAGTCCAGCGGGTTTTAGGGTGGCCTATCCATTATTATTTCGTTTTCTTGGCTCTACTGTGTGAAAGTGTGTACCTACGCATTGTCAAAAGTTTGTAAATTAAGAATGTTGTTTATATTTATTTTTATTTTTATATTTGATATTTCAAACGTCATTTGTATTGATCGAATATAATTGTTGGTTTCACCACCTACTTACACTATAAAATTATTTACTAGAAATAAATATTCTAAAAGGAATACAATTTAAAAAAAAAAACATTTTATTTGTTTATAGATATAATATTTAACTCTATATATTATATCCACAGACCGCCAAATATATAGACATGAACTAACGCAAATTTCTTGTCTCAATATTTTCATTTTGGTGTCACCCACGTAATCACTTTGGTACCACTTACGCAATCAATTTACGAAGAGTAAATACTTTTACTGTCGCGTAAATGTGTCATAAACTATCGGATTTATGTTTCCACCAAAAATGTGTGTAGAATGCCCCTCGTTCCGCAACTAATGTTCCAAACCCCTCTCCCATATGTATACTTTATTTCGTGTCTATTCATTTACTGATCTGTGATAATATGGCAAAAAAAAAATGTATGAAAATTTGAGCTCTATATATTGTATTATGTATTATATCTTTCACGAGTTTTCTGTTTTTTTTTATAAGTAGGTATTATATGTTTTTGGAATAGACCGTTACTCATATTAATTCAAATAGCTTTCTAGGTTTAAACGGTTCTAAATGTGTTTTTTTTAGACATTTATTTTTCGAATTGGTAACACATTTTTCAGTGACAGCTGACAGCTCATTTGTGCTCAGTTTGGTTTGCCATTTAATTATGAATAGACTCACGCTAGAACAACGCTTGCGAATTGTGCAAATTTATTTCGAAAATCGTGGTTTAGTTTGCGTAACTTACCGTGCGCTACGTCCATTTTACAGTCGATATAATCGTCCATCCGAGCAAGTAATTCGAATAACCATGGATCGTTTTGGCATCACACATACTCTAATTGATAACACGCATCCGCGGATACGTCGTACAGTGCGCATCCATGAAGCTGTTGTAGAGCGCTATAGATCCATGGCTACTGACTGTTTCGTTCCCCAATTGAATGACATTAATGTGGAAGAGCCGTTGTTTCAACAAGACGGCGCAACATGCCACACAGCGCGCGCCACAATCAATTTATTGAAGGAAACATTCGATGAGCGCATAATTTCGCGTAATGCACCTGTGAATTGGCCTCCAAGATCGTGTGGTTTAACACCTAGTCGCTAGTCTACACCGATAAACGACTCGGAAACCAATATTTGTCGCGTTATTGCCGATATACGTCCCCAATTGCTCCAAAAAGTCGTCGAAACTTCTAGGTAGCGCTTTATTCGAGCCAGCCGCGGCGCCCCTATGCGCAAAATCATATTTAAACATTAATGGCATAAAACGATATTTCCAATAGAGCCAATACCACGATTTTTATGTATTTTATTTCATTTTAAAATTCTATACCTCTAAAAAAACACCCTTTTACAATATCTCGCGAGATGCAATGCAGATTAAGAATATAACAACCGTCTCAGTATACATTATAAGATCGCATCTGCAATACTATTCAGATTCCAGTTATTCCCCCTTCTGATGCAGCACAGGTGTCCCTAGCCCCGCCAGGTGGTCCGACCATTAATTAGCAAGACCACAATTGGTTAATTAATCTTGTACACAGGCGGTGTTCTTTAGAAGTAAGCCACTTACGTACCAGAGCTTATAGGGGAGAGAGTTACTTGTACATGTTCACCAGCACAATTTCATTGTAACTATGGGACAGACTATTGTTTTAAATAGATTAGCGAACATGAAAGAAGAGTATGGAAACTTATCTGTTTTCCCTCACGCTATACAAGACTCCAATCGTTGTTTGTTTAATTTATTTATTGCACATACCATTTTAATGATCTGTCATACATACAATTTATTATCATTTAATTAATCGTCATTAACCATTTTTTAAGTTCATTGCAATCTGTAGAACCGGGGGCTCTACATTTCCACCGGCTAATTCAATTGTGAACATATGTGGATCCTTCACGCCAAATATTTACTAGAATCTCTCACCTTACCTACCAAAAAAATCACGTCAAGCAAAAAGCACGTCATCTTATAATCGAGGTCTTAAAAAAAATATTTTTTTCTAATTTTTTCTATCGGACTAATACGGTAATTTTAAGTTTGTTTCGCAAAATTTTGATGAGATGGGTTAAATTATTAAAAAAAAAAAATTGAAATAAATTAAAAATAATAGGAATATATTATTAGGAGAACACATTCTAATTGTGAAGTTGTAATTATTCAGAACAGACGGTCTGTGATATTTTAAATATGAATTAAATATATTAATTAGAAAGGTATACATATAGGTTCGAATCCCGGTGGCGCAACAATAATATTTTTCGATAAGATTGATTTTATATATATATATATAAATCTTTCTAATTAATATATTTAATTTATGTTTAAAATATCACAGAACTATGTTCTGAATAATTAAAAATTCACAATAAGAATGTGTTCTCCTAATAATAATGTGTCCAAAATTTAATAAAAATGAATTGATAATTCTGGCGTCTGCTATCAGATTACTCAAAGGTATTTGAGATGCCGTAAAAATAAGGTAGATGACTCTTTCAAACAATGGAAAAATTAAATGAATTAATATCAAAAAGGTAACACATAGGTTCGAAAATATGTCGGTAAAAATATCGTCGCTGTAGCATAGTTGGATAATGCACCTTCCCCGGTTAAGAAAGAGATCCAGGTTCGAATCCCGGTGGCGCAACAACAATATTTTTCGATAAAATTGATTTTATGTGTATATCTTTCTAATTAATATATTTAATATATGAGTTTGTGTATTTGGGAAGAATGTTCTATAGAAATGGAAAGACAGAGGAATGAAATTTTACTCTCTATTGCATTTACCAGTCATAATTACCTTTGATCTTTACCGTCTAGATATATGACTATAAAATTCCTTTATATTTTTGTTAGAAAGATTATTCGTCCGTGAAATTCTGACATCTACATAATTGTTAATTTTATAAGATGTAGATAAATAAAGAAGAAGGAAAGCAATACACTAAATACTTTTAGGTAATGAATGTTTGGAACAAGTAGATGAGTTTATGTATTTGGGAAACATGTTCGATAGAAACGGAAAGACAGAAAGATATCAAAAGGAGAGTGACAGCAGAGAATAAAGTGAACGGCGCTTTGAATGGAATTATTGCTAACGGGAACTTGTCAACTGAGACAAAACTAGCAGTTTACAATAGAGTCCTGGTACCGACACTGATGCGTGGAAGTGAGGCCTGGAGCTGGCAGAAGAGGAATTAATGTAGACTGAATGCAGTGTGAATGAGATCACTTAGGCAATCCATTTAAGACAGAGTAAAAAATGAAAAAATACAAAAAGAGTGTATAGCTGATCTTAATAAAGTGAATAAGATTAAGAAAGGATCACTTAGGTGGTTTGGTCATATGGAACGGATAAATGAGGAGAGAATGGTAAGAAAAATATATGATGCATGTGTTCATGGTACTAGAAGTAGAGGACGAGGTAAACCAAATACTGGAGGATGATTCTCTTAGAAACTTTAATAATCGTCGAGCTTGTATGAGAAGATGTATGAATGTGGATGAGGCGAGAATTATGTGTCATTACAGAAAAGTGTGGCGCTCTATCCTCTCTGCCTACCCCCGCGGATAAACGGCGTGATGGTAAGTATTTTTTTATGTTTAGCTTTAGACTTTATGTGTTACCCTGAAGAATGAAACGGATTTTATAAATTTTGTCAATTTTTAATATGTCTCTTTTATAAACAGAACAAAGGTTTCAAACTGGGTATAGTCTGCTAATATCATTTACTATTAAATTTTACTTTTAAATACACATTAGATTTTAAAGTATTTTTTAGAACAAAACAAGAATTTTCAAAACAATTTATAGATATTAGGTGTAGATACCTAATGAATTATCCTTAGGTAATGTAATGAAAAATAACCTTTCAAATTCGGTTTACAATTAAAAGATTACAGTTTTATGGTTTAACAGGTGAAGAACTTACGTATATTTCCGCAAAATATGCAAATACGTATCTACATATTTTAAATAATTTTTATTGGAAATTTGGACAGTTACGAAGGTGGCATTTTGGGAACTTGGCTTTCGGTAAGTTGATTAGCCAGGTAGTAACAGTCGGAAAGTTGACCCTAATCCTCGGGTGTCATCGAGTAATTAAAATACAGGAAAATCCTATTAGTAGCGGCGATGTGTAGCTATTAGATTACTTGGAAAATAAGATTTTAATTTTGTTTTGTGAATTATAATTTTATCGTGTTCCTATTAATATAATTTTAAATTAGAAATATAAAAGGAATGATTTGAATTGAATTGTAAAGTAGCAGAAATTACTCGTGAACTAAAAGCTGCTTTTGTTGTCGGTTCTAGGTGTTGAGGAAAGTACGGTGCAATTGTGGTTCTAAGAAATTCGTGCTGGGGTCGAAAATCTTGAAGATGAAGAAAGTCGTGGATGAATGAAGGCACTAGTTAAATCAGAAGTAGTCAATCGTTAGTTGGATCGTAAGATGATTGAAATGTGCAACACTGATCCATTTTTGTTAAAAAAAAACATATTTCTCGTTAGTAAAATTTTAAATACTCAAATATTTTTTTATTTTCATTAATTACGTATCGAATAGAATATATATATAGCGTCTAACAAAACAAGAAATGTATAGATATTATACACAATAAATGTTACCTGTATGCTGTGCGCGTGCATATGATTTGCCAATACAAACCACACAAGTAAAAGCAAGAATTATAATTGACTGCTATCAAACTGATAATCGAGAATATGGTACTTGTTGATGCAAGTCGAGTACTGACTCCCTGTGGACTCCATGACATTTCCCCGACGGGAGGACAGATTGACACCTTTCTTCTGACACCGAGCTATCAAGAGCTGTGTTGTTTTTACTGTCCGAAAGCAGCGCCGTGCGTATCGCTAGGACAGAGGCAGTGTTTTAAACAGTTTCGGAAGTGCAGTGTTATCTCGGTTCTAGGTAGGCCAGATTAATCTGCGATTATTTTTGCTTCCTGAATCCAATTTGGGTTGCGTTGACTAATCATTATTGTAATCGATACAGTGCACGGGATCTTATCCCACCAGTAGTACTATTCTGGGCACAATTTTGGACAGAGAATGACCTGGATGAGTGGTGGATGGAGAGACATTGAAGTCAGCTGTAAGGGCGACTCAGAACCGAGATGGGCCATGTATCATCTGATTGATGCCACGACACGAAAGTAGAAAGACGAATATTAAAATTCATCAGAAATATCAGTATTTAAATTTATTTATTTTTTTGCGCACACAATGATCTAAAAATTATAAGAATCGTTGTCCACAAAATATATAAATACTATCTGTGTATTGTAGATATATTTCATCGTAAAAATAAACTGAAATTAAAATATGATCGCAGAACCGGGGAAAAGTTGCAGACTCGCTGTGTACCTGCGATGCTTTTGTTCAAACTTTTGAAAGATTTCGCCCCGGGGATGAATACGTCATTTGTAGGATGTTGAAAAGTAAAAGGTAAACTCTTAAATGGCGCATTGTCAGCTGAAAGAACAATGATTTCTCAGTACATATTGAATCAGGCTTTTTCCAGCATCCGGCTCGAAGGATCAAAATAAACCTGAGCACTTTGTTTAAATTGATAATATTTCCCGTCGAGATGTTTAAACTCCCACTCAACGTGTTATATTATATTATTATATAAAATATTTACAAGTTCGAATACAATTAATAATTTGTAAAAAAATATTTTAGCCTTTGAAAGGAACCCGAATTTTTTCTTAGATACATTATTTGTAGCCGATATCTGGGTATGTTTTGAATTTTTCCTTTACAAGTTGTTACAACTGTTTCGCTAAATTGAGTAAGGCAACTTTATTCTAACAAAGCTGTCAAATAAAATATTTCCAAGAAGTTATTGTCAGTATTTTAAAATATGTATTAAATAAAATATTTGAGTATATAATGGAGAAATTCACCAGTGACAAAAACGGACAAAGTGAATTTTTCTCGGTTATTTCTATTTGCGAGCGTTTCAACTGTTACCTGCTTCAAAGCGTTCTCATCTGTCATAAAAGCTGTCATATTATTTTTGTTGTTCTTTTTGAAATACTTTTTTTTTAGAATTTTTTACATTTATTAATTTTATTTTATCTATCATAACTTTAAACATGCAGGTATAATGCTTAACAGTGCAGACTTACTGCTTACTTCAAAACACGCGGAATAATTAAAAAAAATATTCCTTCATATGTCCATATTTATACAATAGTTCGTACATTTTAGCGACTGTAAAATATTATATGTATATATATATAATATATACGTACAGATGTGTATGAGTTGATAAAATTAATGGAGTCAGGGCCGTCCCGAACTACCTAATAGGCACGTAAAGCAAAACCATAGGGTGGCACTTTCAAGGAAAGGCAAAAATATGTAATATTGTTTTGTGATAGCCTTGTGCACATTATAATATTCAATGTATTATGTATTCGTAGAAATAATATAAAGGCGGCATTTCCAAGTTTGCTAAAAGGCGGCATAATAATAGGGATAGTTATCTAAAATATATATTTTTCAAGGTAATGGTAATTATACATTTATAAAGAATTTTAAATACTAATTAAATGTATTAATCATAAAGATATACATACAAATTAATTTATAATACTCTGGAGGCTATCATCGGGGGACATTAACGATGCATTCTAAAGTTTTTTTTTGCCAATTCCTCCTTAGAGTCTACGATGTTCTCAGTACTCGTGCATCTAGTATACTACTAAAAGTGCATCAGCGCTATCCACTGTAAAACTTTTACCAACTATCCACGATCATTATAAGTATTTAATGTTAACATAATGCAATTTTCTGGAATGAACGTAATTGATTCGAAAACCTCATTTTTTAAAGCATCTATTGTTCTAGCAAACCTACATTGAAATATACGCAGTGTTAATTATCAGTGAGACGTACGTTGGCCGACCTTATATTTTTATACAGATTGTTGGTCTGCTTGACCATCACCCACCATTCACAACTCATTGTTCTTTTATACATTTACAGGGGTAATGTCAGAACACATGCATTAGCTAACTCCGCAGCCCCCAGATTGCATTATTTGGGGGAATGAATATGCGGAGGCAGTAGACATTTTTGTTGTAAATACTTACTCTTACGTTATAGAACTACATTATTACAATTTTTTGTGTTTCTTAACTCAATGGTGACAGATGAATTTCTTTACTTAAAATATACTTTTATTTATAATTTTGATTATGAAAAAACATGCAGATATATATATATATTTTATTTACATTTTACATTGCACTTTTGATGAAATTTTCTATTATTTTACAAATTATGCTAATGCCTGAATAGGGCGTGTATAATAATCCGTTCCTTGCCCATAGTCTAGATCAAAGTTACCATTCAATATAAACAAAAGAAAAAATATTATAAATACTAAATATATCTAAAATATATGTACGTATTTTTTCTAATAAAAATCATTTAAAAATTATGTGGGAAGTCCCCGACATACCAGCACGTCATTTGCATGCTGCGTCGTGCACGGTATCTTCCCACGCGTTTCGTTGTGACATGATTTTATTGATAACAATCATACATTATTACTTTCGTAAAATATTACGCACCCAATAAGGTGCAGACACTATATCAACAATCTGCACTTATCAAATATTATATTATATATTACGAGTACATAACCAACTAAAAGAAACGTCCTCAATTTCTGGTGCCATCAACACTTGCGTCATGTACCTTTCTTACCATTCTCTCCTCATTCATCGACAAATATTATTTAATACAAATTAAATATGTCAATTACAAAGGTATACAGATAAAAGCAATTTATCGAAAAAAAAAATTGTTTCCAAAATTTAATAAAAATGAATTATTTATTTTAAATACAAATTGAATGTATTAATTAGAAAGGTATACATATGAAATCAATATTATCGAAAAATATTGTTGTTGCTACCGGTATTTGAACCCGGATCTCTTCCAATCCAGGGAAATTGCATTATCCGATTATGCTACGGCAACACAGTGCATTGACGACATATTTTCGAACCTATATGTTACACTTTTCAAATTGATGCATCTATCGTTCCATTATTTGAAAGTCATCTTCTTTATTTTTATACATTTAATTTGTATTTATGTTCTGAATAATTACAACTTCACAATAAGAATGTGTTCTCCTTAAGAATTAATTCTGGCGTCTCCTATCGAATTTTACTGATGTTTGAGATTCCGTAAATATAATTTTCAAATAATGAAACGACAGATGTATCAATTTAAAAACGCAACATATAAGTTCGAAAATTTGTCGTCAACTTACTGTATTGGTGTAGCGTAATCGGTTAATGCATTTCCCCAGATAGGAATAGATCCATCTTCGAATCCCGGTAGCAACAAAAAAATGTTTTTGATCAATCATTTTTATGTGTGTATCTTTGTAATTGATACATTTAATTTGCATTAAATATCACAGACCAATGTTCTGAAAAATTGCAACTCCGCAGTTAGAATATGTTCTCCTTAGAATAAAAATATTATTTACTTAATTACATGTGTCAAAAAATCAGCGACTATATTTTATGGGTCAATAATTATATTTGAGGTATTCCTATAACCAAAGAGAACAATAATTATGTAGGTACTTAGAATAATAATAATCCTCTTCAAATGGGAAATTACGTCTAGACTGTATTATTAGACCATGGGTGAATAAAAAATTAATATGGCAAACTAAGAAACACGGTGATAGTCAGTCGCTTGGAAGTGGAACCTCCTGTTAAGGTAATAGATAATTCATCTCCTGAAATACGTCTTCGTTATCAAGAAATATGTCGCAGGTGGTTGCTTTGTCTACAATAAATATAATATCTAGTCTGACACAGAAGACGGTTGTGAAATGAGAACCTGGAATCGCTTGAAGGCTGTATTGTAAAAGCAATATATATATTATTTAATATTAATACACGGAATGGTTGAATATTATTATAATTATATTAATTTCAACAGTTCTCGCTGTTGTTTGTGGTGTTAGTGAGTTTATTTAATTTAAACGATGTCTATTATTCAAGCCATATATATTTACGCCATAGGAAGAGAGTATCGAATAAAATAATTTGATTCCATACCAGAACATATGTAACATAACAATAATATTATTTGAGAATATTATTCTAAATATAAATGCAAATTTTTCATTCGTTGTATTTTCACAGAATAAATTTAACATTTAATTTTGAAAACAGACGAATCATTTGATACATTGAATTTGTGTAAAGTCTGTCGAAACCAGTAATTAATAAATTTACTTGTTCCATTGTGAATATCACATTACTACAAGTCAAACAAATTCTGGATTACGCTCTCGTATAGTGAGAATGCATCTCTGTTTTTAAAGTAAAAATAAAATAAATACCTAATAAATATGGAATTCCACCCGTTCTAAATATTGCTTAGTTTCATTACATACAAAAAGTAACAGTAATAAATTTTAAATGGTTTTTGAAAATTTTAGTAAATAGTCTTATTAACCTTTCCCTTGCGGTGCTAAAATAAAAACGCGCATTACAATGCTGTAAACTCAGTGTATCTAAGTGTATCTGTGTGATTTTTAAGTCGGATAAATATTAATATTTTATCATTAAAATAATAGTTGACATATATATATATAAGTGCATATTTTCATCAATTATTGTGTAAAAATGTGAAAAAAACATTGATTATCACGAACGACAGCATAAGACACATCTAATTCGGCCGGCGTACGCTCTACCACTAAGTGACGATCGGCATCCGGCGCTTTACCAATCCGCATGTACACATACATGTATTGACAAATTCACGTAAGGTTCTTCGAGAAAGCATTTTTTATTGTTGTGTATGGTAAATGGTAATATATTGTAATTATTTTATTAAATATATTAAGGAGGAATACCTAAGATATGAACTCTGTAATTAGTATATTTACAGAGATATTCATATAATTAGAGGCAATGTTAACTCAGTTTACATCATGGGAGAAGAAAGGTTAAGAAAATTTTCCAGCTCCAAATGATGTCAAAATCGTAGAACCTTCTTGCTAGGGGAGGTGTCTTGTAAATTAGAACCTTTATTTTTTGTGCAGCAACACCGTAGTACCTTTGCCCCCCCCGAAGGTTCTGCAAGATGTCCCATTAAGCCCCGCTCTCCCCTTCCGTCGGAGGGAAAGTCCATAAAAAGGTTACTGACCGCCGCGCCCCGCCTCCCCCCTGGCCCGCGGGAAGGGGAGACGCGGGAGATTCGACACTCGAGTGTTTACGCTTAATAAAATATATGGCATGAAATTGTTTCTTCGTGGATGCGTCCGAACTTTTAGAATCAATACGTTTGTTATTAGGAAAGTGAATATTTTATTATGTACCGTGTTTATAACATCATTGTATGGCGTTTTATTGATATACGATATTTCATATCTTCATTGTATGGAACTTTGTTTTGTTTACACTGTAGTAGGGCTTATAATGGTCGGAAGCAGACCGGAATGCAGTTCGTGAGATTTTTGCATATATAGCTCCGGCTATTCAATTTTAATTTCATCTTCTGTTCGTTATTTAGAACTCAATAAAATTTTATAAAAGCCTTATTAAGGTTGAATCTTAAAACAATACCTCTAACACGGATCTGATTGTAGGTACAAAGTGTATATATCATTATCATCATATATATCTGCCGCGTATTTTTGCATAATTTGGCCAGTCCAGCGGGTATTAGGACGTCCTATACCAGCTGGATAGGATGCCCAATGATTGTCCGGCCTGCCCGTTGCCAATTAATTTTCTTGACGTATTCAAATACATCAACTACATGGTGTGATGTTCAACATATATATTTCTATGCCACTTAGTTGGGAGTCCATGTCTCTTAGCTGGTAGCACTGGACCACAGGAAATAATGTACTATATTGTATATAAGTTGATATTTTAACCAAAAATTAATGTTAAGTTTCGGACCACGACAGATGATCCACTTCGAGCCCTGCACCGGCATTAGTATTAGTATAAAATATTATATTAGTATTAATTAATAAAAATTGCTCCATTGAGGTGATAATAAATTAATTCAATGTAATCACATATTAATCAACACAATAAATCAAACACGATTTTTTGGTTATTTATTTAATTTTTACAAATATTTGGACGATCGTTTCTGCTGTCTAGGCCATGTCTGCTATCAGTTTACTCAAAGGTATTTGAGATTCTGTAAAAATAAGGTAGATGGCCCTTTCAAATTATGGAACGATTAAATGTATTAATTTCAAAAAGGTAACATATAGGTTCGAAAATTGTCGCTAAAAATATTGTCGCTGTAGCATAGTTGGATAATGCACCTTCCCCGGTTAGGAAAGAGATTTTTCTAATTAATTTACAATTTTATATGTTTAACTCTCATTAGTACAAAATATCTTCCATCTAAAACATATTCAAGTAAAGATAAACAATGTTTTCTTTTTGTATTAATCTAATTATATATTTGATATCAACCTTACGTATGTAGACTTCAATATATTTAATAATGGAGAATTGCAGATGTTAAAAATCGTATTTAATTAATGAAGTTTTAAATATATGTATGTATTAAAAAAATTAAAGAAATCACATATTCTTTGCCAAGGCACGACTTCCAAAATGTTGTTTCGTGTTAATGTAAACAAATAAGTCAATCACATAGATACACAGTAAAAAATCTATGTATCGATAGATAGTCGTCACCCACGCTATGACAATCTGTATAAAAGACCCCCGTTCTTACTCTTTAGTTTTTCTGTTCTAAGTTTTTAATTGCAATGTTTCTTCCCGTCGAAAAATAACTGCAATTAAAAGACAGTCGCTTCCATTGGAAAATAATAATGTCAATCGCTTAGCAATGTAGTATGTAGATTAAATTTAACGACATTTGAATAGATTATCATAGTTTAAGGCTTACGAATTCTGAATTTTATTTGAAACTACTAACTAATTATAACCTTACTTATTTAGAGAGGCGTGCCAAGCAAAAAGCTGTGCATTACTAAAAATTCTGGGAAACAAATATAATTTAAATAAATGGATTAACATGAACGGAAACATTATTATACAATTAGCGCCATCTGTGTACCAGTAGAGACTTTAATTGCTTAATTCTAAAAACTACCACGACAACTCACCGCTTTACCCACGCTCTCGTGTATTCGCCGCATAGAGCTATTCATATAACTCAGTTCTGTCTTTAAGCTAGTGAATTACTCAAGTCATATAAATGGCTATTTACTGAATTGAAAATTCCTTTCGGTTGATCCTTTTTGTATGGTGTCGTTACCTATGCTGTTTTTTAATAGAATAACATTAGAAAGTGTTACAACTGCGTGCAAATCATTGAAGTGTCAACTTCCTCTTTTACTAATTCATGAATTTTACTATCTTACTGTTTTTAATGTGTTGATTTTATTATTGTTCTTTAAATTTGGTATACGGATTGGTTTTTAATTTGGGAAAAACGAAAAGGAATCGGCAGAACTATTTTCTACTTTAACTTTTAATAAAAATAATTATTTCCTTTAGTTATTACGTGAAGGATTTTTAAACAATAGATGAATCATGTTCAGTCATAGAAAGTGTTCTTAAAAATGTCCAAACATTTTTTATGTGAGTAAAAAGGTATTATTTTACATTAAAACTTAAACTTTAAAAACACTATTATTAGTACTCTAAAATTACAAATAAATACATGGTAGGGTCGTATAAACGACGGATTTATTTTATCTAAAGACGTTGGTTAAACGAAAGTACATATATTGTATAATATTATTGGTAACAGCATAACCTAAATCTATACCCACAGCACGCCACTGCTTATTTATTACTTCTACTTGCTCTAAAAATCATTCAGGTCCATGGCTGATCGCACAGTCTCTCTCCTTGATATCTCGGTCTTGAGTTGCGGTATTCCAGCAAGGGATTTGTGTCTACCCTATATATTATCCGCCCTTATATATCGTGGGCGTCCCAGGGGTCGCGTTCCCTCCGGATTTCCATCTAAGGCCTTTCGGTGTGTCGGCAACGTGTCCTGCCCACCTCTGTCTTCTCTAATTCAGGATAGCATTAATATTTGGCTGCTTGAAGAGTTCAGCGTTGATGGGATTGCGCCATCGATAATTTTGTGTGACTGTTTTTATTATTTTTCAACTTCAGGTTTCGCAGCCGTACAATATTGTATATAGACCGAGTAGGCATATTGTAGATTCGCACCATTGCCCACTAGTACCCAATATAGCCAACAGATAAAAAATTATATATTCCAAGATATATTTTTTTAATGGATCGAATAAAATTTGTATTTGGATACATTTTCTCAAAATAATGAATATCTCAAAAACAGACTACAAATATCTCTTAATAGTTTGATCAAATATTTCAAATGACAAATTCATTGTTTTCATTAACCAACCTATGTAAACTAGATATTGGCGAGTGAGTGTGGTAACGCAATGAAAATTTAAAAAAAATCGAGTTAGTACAATTAGTAAAGAGCATTTTTTTTAAAGGTAAAGAACATTAAAATGAAATTAAACACATAAATATCGTAGTAATGGCCATGGTGTGGACTTTATCGGAAAAATAATTTGATGCCATGAGTGTTTAAATATGTTTTCGCGCATATGGGCGCCGCCGCGGCTGGCTCGAAAAAAGCGCAATCTGTATGTCCAATTTTCGACCACTTTATAGAGTAGCTGGGGACGTATATCGGCAATAACGCGACGAATGTTGGCTTCTAAGTCGTCTATCATCTCTAGTTTATCGGCGTAGACTAGTAACTTTATTCTTGCATGAGCTGAATCTTGTAAGCTCGTAAACCAAGAGCTTTTCGCAAAATCTTCCGCAAAGTGGACGGACACAGCTCCAATTGCTGTGAACGATAGCGAATCGACTAATTCGGATCCTCCTCAATACTACGCCCCACTGCAGCAACAGCTTCTTCGACGATTATGTCGACTGTAAAATGGACGTAGCTCGCGGCAAGTTTCGCGAACTGAACCACGATTTTCGAAATAAATTGTTCTGGCGTAAGTCTATTCATGGTAATATGGCAAACCAGACTGGCGAGCGAAGATATTATTGACATATTATTAAAATATACATATTCATCAGCACAGTTCTGATAAGCTATTAGTAAGTACTGTTTTTGGAATAATTGCGTTTGATCAATCCCACCGTAAAACAACAAATAGATTTCGAGAAATTTAGGTTGTCCAATCACATCTTAGAGTTATCGATTTCGAACATTTTAACATTGAACCGACACAGCCCAACGCACAGCTTCCTGTTATATAGTAGACATGACGCTTACCACCTAGGTTAGTTCCTGTAGAATTATAAGAACCTTCGTCAAGTGTTCCGTTTGTTCCGGTTTATGACAATGGAACACGACGATCTGATTAACGACTGAGAAACATGACGGTAGGGCATCCAGGATAGCTGGACATGGAATGTAAATATCAAGTATATTTTCAGGTTGTCACCTACTTTGAACTAGAGGAAAAAAGAAATAAGTACTAAATATAATAATAATAATATGAGCATACACCAATTTATTTTATAAAGCGCTAAAATCTATGTACACTTTACATTTCATTCTGTTCAGTAATTAATAATGAAATATTAGAGACATCTGTGATTTATTACGCTCATCTTTTTCATAATATTTGATTCATTTTGTAGATGGCGACGAAATAATTTTTCCCATTTATAAAATAGATTAATTCCACACCGGGAGGTAGGTACAGTTTGAAAATTATTTGAAAATATTATTTAAATTATAATTGTTTGTACAATAATAGAGGCACACGATTATTTGGGCTACTAGTAATTTAAATAATTAAGTTAAATATTTACGAGTTTAAAATTTTTTTTTTAATGCCATAATTTTATTTACTGGGATGATCAATTTTTTTTTTAAATTTAATTGACATTTTTACAATTTTTTATAACATGAATTAAGTGTTTTACATTTTTTAAATTACATGGTTTTTCTTTCGCTTACCTCTCCAAAAAGGAAATATTTATTAAATAAAGACTTTATACCATTTGAAGATTGTTCATATCGTAAAATAAAAAAAACAACTTTAATAAAATAAATGTGTATTTCAACACGATATTTTAAGATACTCGATCACTGTTTATTATTAGAGATATCAGTGATTGACTCACAGTTCGTGATTTTGGGCTATCATTCGAATAGTACTTTTTTTACGTACCCCGTAATGAATTCTCACACCCGATTACTCATAGGCTATCAAATTATTGTTATGTTATATAACTCATCAGTCTTAAAATGTTCAGTTCAGTGTCGATATATCAGCGTTTATTTTGAAAATAACTCACAACGATATTTTGCAATTTTTTTATATTTTTTATTAAATAACCTATTGTGGTAAGGATACATGAATATAATCAAGAAAATCTGAGATAAAATTACGATCTAAATTAGTAAAGAAATAAATATAAAATTATAATTAAAAACAATATTGTTTTATATTAAATTGTTGTTACAAGCAAGGATTCAAATATATGTTTGTACACTAAAATGTATTGTATGCATAAATAAGAAGTAAAATGTTGTTGGTATGTTGAGAATGTACTATTCGATATCAGTGGGTTGAACTACACAACGACAGACGTCATTAGCTTAAAAACCATAATAGTTATAACGTGGCTAACGAAATTGTAAATTTCATTTCTTGTTCGTTGATTTACGGCGTTGTATAGTGGATAATATTTCCCCGGCTTATTAATTATTTCGACACACGCCAGGACCGCTGAAAAGACCGCCTCCCATTCACGCTTTCATTTCGTGAATAGATTATATTAAAAATGAAATCAAAATTACATATTTCTGGAATTTCCCGTCTCCTTTTTGTACCTACGCCGTTATAATGCAGAGTTCGCGTGTTAAGGTTCCCTCCCAAATTACGCCCATGCTTTCGGTCATACAACTTTTATTTTACGACCTCCCCCTCCGAGCGGACCAGACTACTAAGCCCCCGGCGGAACATTTCAAGTTCATGAACTTTTGGCTCAACTGCAAATTTACACTCCAGTTTTGAAACGGTTATAAATAAATTAGATATTTATTTGTATAGTATGTATAAATGTATCTTAGGGACACTGAGGCCCGATATATTTATACGATTTTCAATAAAATAAATTTTAAAATGTGGTTTCATACCTATTTATATGGTTTTCATAAAGTTAATAAAATGACGACAAAAATAATAAACTTTATTATTACATATCTATTTACAGATAAATTTATGTTTGATTGAAAGATATATTTATTATTGTAATATAATCTAACACGCAAACCACCACCAATGAATTAATAATGTAATGAAAACAATGTACCTATACATCCCCTACGAAACGTCTATTATATAGTGTGAAAGTTTTATGTGTATATATAGTTTTTTTTTGTACGAAAAACATAACTTGTATATTTTGTAATTATTCTAGCCTAGGTTAAAACATAATTCAGACAATGACATTTTTTAATATAATAAAAATATATCTATAATACTTTGTGGTATGTTTTAAACACGTAATAAATTATTCGAAAAATCCAATTTAGTTCGGCGTGATAAAACTATATTTATATGCAATATTTTTAAATATATTAATTAGAAAGATATACATATAAAATCAATTTTATCGAAAAATATTGTTGTTGCGTCAGCGGGGTTCGAACATGGATCTCTTTCCTAACCGGGGAAGGTGCATTATCCAACTATGCAAATAATTATAATTACAACTTCACAATAAGAATGTGTTCTCTTAATATATGCAATATTTTTGGAACCGATTATTTTAATAAAAAATAACGTAAAATTAGTTAATAATCAAAACTATATAAAATATGTTTAAAAAGAATATAATTATTTAAAAAAATAAAATAAAAAATGTGAATGCAACGATCCGCATTCTAGGCCCCGACGAGATTCGAACTCGTGATCTCCTGTTTACTAGACAGGCGCTTTAACCAACTAAGCCACGGCGCCATGCACCGCTCGCGCCATATTTTAGTACTAGAATCATATTACATTTTGTCGTTCCAACTCAAGCTGATTGTATTGTACTGTTGTCTTTTTCTAGCGGATTATAATGGAGTGTTCGCGGTCTGCCAGCATGTGTTAAAGCGAGACAACAGCAGGTGCGCGATGCGCGTCTGTCGTATGCCATGCGATCACCACCAGTCTCGGTGCAACTGCTGTTCTACGCTACGGTTATATCGGCAGGTTTGTGTCTTGGCTAAATTTTGTGGCTGATATTAATTTTTTATATTTTTTGTTGACTTGTCCGAAATGTTAATATTTTCAGATTATGAATTTTATTATGAGATTTGTTTACTATTTTTTTGAAAATGATTGTTATTGTGTTTTATTAGTTCATAAATTTATTTACTATAGAGGACAGTTCACACTTTTTTGTTCTGAGAACCGTCTCATTATTCGGCTGCGTCGCCCAGAAACAGAAAACAATCAAAATCTGCTGTCAATTTGGCATCGTTGTCTTTTAAAAAGCGTGAACTACTATGCAATTAAGAAACGTATAAAAACAATATTTGTAAAAATAAACGTCAGAAAATGGCAACGTTGTATATTTTAATTAATTAATTTGAAACTAACTCTTATCAAAATAATTTTGAAGTAGTTTGGTACTCGCATACTTTATAACAATCAAAATAAAAAATGTCTAAAAAACAAGACATTATGCATGAACGGCAAATATATTTTTTTACTTTCAGTTATACATAATAGAACTAAAATATAATTTTATTATCGTTTGACCATTTTTATTTAATTTTGGATAAATATTTTCGCCTACGATATTCTGACTGTATTGTAATTTAACGCCAAAACCATTATTCTATTTCTGAGAATTTGACAGGTAAACATCTGTTTACTGAATACCTTATAAATAACTAATGTCACCATCGCGCCGTTTCCCCGCGGGAATAAAAATTCTTTTGTATTCTAAATGTTATGTTCATACGTTTTAAATTTACTATCACTATATTGTGTGATTTTTTAAATATACTATTATTCATAGATTTTTACAACGACTTGACTATAGGAATGTCGTAAATAATTTACTTTCAGAAAAGTATTTAGAGTAACATTTTGAGTTTTGTGGTCCCATGATGTTTGAAACATACGTCTACATTCTTGAGCTACGTTTAAGGATCCCTTTAAACATGTGTAGTTATCACGTCGTAGTTTAGTTGATTATTAAAAAAAAAATGAACTTATGTAAAATTTAATTCTCCGTCTTTATTGGCGGGTCATTTGTAGTAAAAATAATAAAATAAAAAAAAATCTAAAATAAAGAGATCAACATTATAATTTTTTAAAATAAGTTCTTGATCCGTTTTTAAGTAATGTACCTAATATGGCACAAAGTATGGAACAGGATTTATTATTTTTGAAGGTACAGAGTACAGAGTTTCCATCCAGCTATTCTTTATCTACCCTCTTGCTGCCCTCCCACCCCCCTCGGCAACCCCGAACGGGGCTAGCTTGCCAGTAGCTCTTTTAACAGCACCTGGGACTTTATACCCGTTTTTTAAACTGAGCGGTTAGCGGTAACCACTCCAATCGCGCTAATTGATGCTGCTTTAGGTACGCGACAGTTGGACTGGGCGGGCTATTTAAAACCGCGCAATTAATTTATCGGTGCATATTATTTTTTGTTATCGTAATAATTTTCGTGTATTGTAATCAAAATCACGCTACTTTAGTGTGATCTTAATCTTACTAAATTATCTATCGACCCAAGGCTTCAATTATTGGACTGCAAAAACCATATATTTCTGAGGAAAAAATCGATATTTTACATTTTCTTTAACATTTATTATATTTACATATCACACACCTAGATCGAAACTAAGACAACTCAAAAAAATAAGAATTTTTAGTTATTATTGTATTCGGATACTCTGTCACATGCGCAACTAACTTACCCCCAGTTCTCAAATAGTGTCATTTTATGATACATTTATGACCTAAAATGTTATTTAGTTTCATAACTTTAGTAACAAAAAATGGAGAAAAATGTTTTTATTTTTTTGTCTACTGAAAAATGACTTTTTGAGTTGTCTTAGTTTTGATCTAGGTGTGCGATATAATGCTGCATTTGACTTGAAATTAGCAGCAAATTAATGCCGCAAGGTCGATTTTAGAGATTTTGATTTTTTCTTTTCATTGGAGTATTTATAAATTTATGTGAAAATAATCATTATCAAAATAAGTAAAAAAAATGAAAAAATTTAAAAATAAATCGATTGTTATGCAGAAATATATGATTTATTTCAGTACGTCTAATAATTTAGCCAGGAACTGTATATTTTTTCTTAAGAAAAGGCTAGTGTTTTTGTAAAACCTATATATGAATTGAGAATAATTAATTATTATACAAAATTACTTTGTCAACAAATACCTACCCGTGCATACAAATATAATTTAAATATGTAATGTACCTGTAATTTTCGAACCTATATGTTACCCTTTTTGATATTAATACATTTAATTTTTGATATTAATAAAGGTAACATATAGGTTCGATAATTGTCGCTAAAAATATTGTCGCTGTAGCATAGTTGGATAATGCACCTTCTCCGGTTAGGAAAGAGATCCAGGTTCGAATCCCGGAGGCGCAACAACAATATTTTTCGATAAAATTGATTTTATATGTATAATATATCTTTCTAATTAATATATTTAATTCATATTTAAAATATCACAGACCTATGTTCTGAATAATTACAACTTCACAATAAGAATGTGTTCTCCTAACAATAGTTTCAACTTCCCTATCCTTTTATCTTTTTCTACTAACATAATATTACTAGTGATAAAAAAAAATACTACTTTTGATTAACTGGTGTGATTGTGATTGATATTCGATAATATCGGTGATTGAAAACTGTGATTGACTGTGATCACAGTTTCATTACTAATACTCGTGCGCCACACGACATCACAATACACGAAATAGATTAATAAAGAAAAAAACACAATTTTTAGCATATTAACTTATATTGTTCAACCTTCATTTACGTAAAAAACATATTTTAGCATATATAATTGATATATAACTAATTTAATATCATCACAAAGAGAATTGATACCGTAAAAAATGTGAGTTTATTTTTCGGGTTAAATTCTTAGCATTTCAGGTCAAATGAGAAATGTTTTGGCAGAATCTACTAGATGGCGTCTATCACGATTTATAACGTCATTCATTCATGAATAATTTCGTTTCACATGCACATGTGCCGAATCACGGTTCACAACCATTTATATATAAAATAATAAAATGAATTGCGAATCATGATATTCCCAGATATTCAATGACTGATAGTGAGTGTGACTTAAATATATCGGTGATTGACTCACGGTTCGTGATTTGGAGCTCATCACTAAATATTACCTTATATTATGAACTTCATTACTACTTTGCCTAAATATATCTGTGGCTTTTATAATTAGTTTCATATGCTATATATAGACGAACCGAAGTACAGGCATTAAAAGGTTACGCATTTAAAAGGCGTCTACATATTATGATTATTTATACTGTTAAAATCCCCTTATTTAATTAAATTATTATAATAAAATTACATAACAATACATAATCATATAACAGCTCTTATATGTTAAAGAATGATGACACAAAATTGTGGAAATAAAAAAAGAATATATTTAAATGTCAGCGAGGTGTATTTGGTCGAGTGCGTTGATGAATAACGTGGCGTTTCAGTTTTTCTATATTTGATGTCATTTAACTAAAATACTTATCATTATGTTGTTTCTCCTGACATAAGGCCAAGATAGACCTAGTTCCTTTTCTAGATATAAGACAGATCTATATGTTGAGACTCGTTCAATATGTGCATGCTAACAACTCACCCCGAGCAACAAATCATAGACACAACACAAGACAAACAACGGACATCTGCACGCCAGTTCCGAGAGCAACAACGGCATTTTATCAAAGATTCTATGTGTTTTTAGCTGCGTAACTGTACAACACACTCAGCACTCGTCCACTTCCAATAATATTACACAAATATGGAACCAATATATGATTCAATTGGGTAGAGATCAATCAGAAGCATGGCTATCCAAAATTCTAATATAACCATTATACAGTGCTTACATTAATAATTCACTAGTTCTACAACACTCTCACTATATATATATTTTCATTTAATATCTTTGTTTTATTAACCACTTAATTGTGTTTTAATATATCTACCGGTTTCGAAAAATACCATTTTCTTCTTCAGGATGTCATAACTAACTAAAACATATATTATTGTTTTTTACCAGAATCTATTTTTAAAAAAAATATTTTTTTTTTAGTATAACTCAAATCATTACTTCATACAAATTTACTCGAATAATTTTTAGGAAAAAATTTTAGAATGTGACTCGTAGTTAAATTTAGTTGATTGTTTATAATATTTTGATTAGTTTAACACGCTTTATTTATCTCCAACGATTCCAAATTATTTAATTTGTGACCAACACCATCCCAATTTTTTTATCAAAACCTTGACCATTTTTTACCAATGAATAAAAAATTCTGAAAACCCACTATTTTTCAAACATCTCAAATACTCCCTTACTCTTATATTAAAATTTATACCCGTTTTACCAATATAAAATGCAGCACAATCCTTAAAACTAAACTATTAAACTCAATTAAGTGGTTAATAAAACAAAGACATTAAATAAAAATATGAATTTTAACCACAAAGTTAATATTGCTAATTTTAAAAGTATATATATTTTCTCTCCATTTTTATTTTTATCCCTGTCTAATCTTTCATTATTAAATTAAATAACACCACAACAGCACAAAAAAACCTGACTACTTTAACACAGACGGCAGTCTAGCAAAGTAGTCAAGACAATGCTGTATATATCAGAGGTGGAGTCTATTCTATTCCACACAATAAACTACGTGTATATACTTAATTGCAATATAATTGTGTCTTATGTTTATCACGTTATATTATAATATATTCACCTCTTTTACAACAAAAACACGTATGTTAATAAATTCTAGTAAAGAAATAGACAGAGGCTTTTCCAGTGTGTTAAGATTAGCATTACTTTAATCCTAATTAGTTCATTTTTTGTTTTTTTTTTGCCACACACGCCGAAGTGATCTCATTTTTACATTCGTTCATCAACGGTCAAAATAATAAATGAAAACATTTTTTTTGCACGATATCATGAATCGAAATAATTCAAAATTTAAATTTCCTCGGCGAGATAAAACTCTAAGCCTATGCATGAATGAATGGTATGTCGTCTGGCTGGAGAAATAAAGACGTTCGCTGTGAGAGCGCCTGAAAATCGTTGGCTGCAATTGGCCAGCAGCCGTGCCCGGGAACAATGGCCAATTAGCTCGTCTAGGCGCAAACACCTAACACGGGCGAAATGGCCGAGAATATTACAGAAATTGCAAAAATTTTACAATTTACAAGTCTGCAAAACGCTTTATAATTTAGAAGGAGGTCTGAATTACACAACCCTTCGGGTAATGTGTGATTCAAATTCATTTGGGTTATTCACGCATTTGAATAAAAATAATACAAATGCTACTCTCGACTCACTGGTGTGATTGTGATTGATATTCGATAATATCGGTGATTGAAAACTGTGATTGTGATCACAGTTCCATTACTAATGCGAATGTGCCGCACAATATCACGATACATGAAATAAATTAAAAAAACATAATTTTGAGCGTATCTATTTATATTAGCATTTATAATTAATAAAATCAATTTTATCGAAAAATATTGTTGTTGCGACACCGGGATTCGAACCTGGATCTCTTTCCTAACCGGGGAAGGTGCTTTATCCAACTAAGCTACAGCGACAATATTTTTAGCGACAATTTTCGACCCTATATGTTACCTTTTTGATATTAATACATTTAATAGTTACATCATTTAACAGAGCCATCTACCTTATTTTTACAGAACCTCAAATACCTTTGAGTAAACTGATAGTAGATGCCAGAATTATCAATTCATTTTTATTAAATTTTGGACACATTGATACAACTTTATTATTTAGGAGAACACATTCTTGAATGTGTTCTCCTAAATAATATATATCTAATTCAATATCATCATAAATAGAATGAAAACCCTTACAATATATGAGTTTATTTTTCGGGTTAAATTCTCAGCATTTCAGGTCAAATGCGTAGATTGTTTTGTCAGAATCTACAAGATGACGTCTATCACGAATTATAACGTCATTCGATCATGAATATTTTGGTTTCACACGCACATGCGCCGAATCACGGTTCACAGCCAAATATAAATAAAATAACAAAATGTTTCACTAATCACGATATTTCCAGATATTCAATCACTGATAGTGAGTGTGACTCAGAGATATCAGTGATTGACTCACGGTTCATGATTTTGAGTTCATCACTAATGTGGATGTAGGTAGGTACATAATTTCGTTACCTTTATAGTGTTGGAGATAAAAAAAATTGAGTTATTTGTCGAGATCTATTTGGTTGTTTTTAAAGCTGTGTACAGGTTTATTTTAATGTATGGTAACTATTTACGGCATACAACAATCAATGTCAAAATACTATAATCTCTAAAGAGTATTTGAATCAAATTTAAAAAATGAAATTTTAATAAATATTATTATTAAGTTATGACAGTTTTCGTAAAGGATTATTTAAATGTAACAACTGTTTCGACGGTTAAGCCCATTTTCAAGCATATTTAAGTGACTTCTTTAATATTTGCAAAATTACTTTGTGGCCTCATTTTATATTAATAATTATACAAAATAATTTATTTAAACCATTATTTATTAATTATTCTACATGTGTCTATACCTATGGTATCTTCTACAGGAAACAATGTATAATGAAATTAAAAAATACAAGCATATATAAAAACAAAACTATAAAATAAAATAAAAAAATAAGAAAGAGTGTTGATAACAAGCTTAATATTACTAATAACCAAATCCTCTTTGCAAATAGTCACCTTTTAAATTTGTTTTCATATCAGTTCTTACTCATTCTCCGTTTTAGTATAATTATTATTATTTAAGCGATTTTATTTACCCCTTCCTCTATGGGTAATTAAATGGTTAAGATTCTTTTTCTCAGAGGCACTTATCATTTTTAAAATTCCCCATTTGTGAATATAATATCTGTTTGATAATGGCTTTATTGTTATAAAATTTTATCTTAAGCTTTTCCCCGTTTCTGTAAATGATTAGCTGAAATATTTTGTAAATGACTCTATTTATTTAACTACCGAGATTATTACATTTTGAATGATTATTTTTGTTTTTTATCTTAATTATAGATTTCTTGAACATATTAAGAAGAGAGGAGAAGATAATTTTTTTATTAGTTAGCGATTAAAGTTATATTTGTGTAGTTTGTTCTTTTGTTAATTTCTAATTGTTCAAGCAAATTTAATCTAAAACCTTTGGATTCTAAATGCAAAGGTGTCGGGTCGTTATTACCAAGCGGAACATGGTTTTATAGCATCGCATGTGTTCAGATTTTGACAGCAACAATAAATAGGTGACATTCGTTTGGATTCCTGCACATAAGGGGATTCATGATAATGAAAGTTTCCAAAAGAACAATATCAAATATCTCTAGAAAGAGAATTGGGCATTGCCAGGTAGCCTCACATTTATTCATATTGAACTTAATAGATTCCCCAATGTGTGAGTGTGGTGCCGAGGAGAAAACCCTTGACCATATCTTTTTTGCCTGTCCATTGCGGATCATAGGTTTTTTTTACAATAATCTCGTCGATGATAATTTTTAACTCCCGGTTAACTTGTGTCATCTTCGCCACATTTAATCTATATAATAGCAAATTTTTTGAACGGCAATGGTATTGACTTGTAATGTAATATTTCTTATTATCTATATATATATATATATCTTAAGATATGGTCAAGGGTTTTCTCCTCGGCACCACACTCACACATTGGGGAATCTATTAAGTTCAATCTGAATAAATGTGAGGCTACCTGGCAATGCCCAATTCTCTTTCTAGAGATAATTGATATTGTTTCTATAAAATAAAGTTTTAACTTGATTAATGGCACAAATCACTCTTGAAGGGTGGATTGTCTATTTAAAAGAAGAAGAAAAAGCATGTATTCAGTAGATCTAGTTGAAAAAGCCCTTCCCGTTTGTCTGATATATGTGACATTGATCGCACGTTATGTCTGTTATGTTATAATTGATTTTTTAACTTTCATAAAAAATAAACGTGGAGTTCTACAAACTAAATAAAATAATTTAAAAAATACTAAACCTTAGAACTAGCGCTTGCTCCCAGTGCTTGCACACGGAGCTGAAATATGAATTTTTAATTTATTTAGTTGCCCAAAGAGCATTGGAAAGGACTATACTTGAAATATCTCTGAAATATTGAGATCTCTCTTCCGGGACCGTTATAAGAGTTTGCACTCTCTTATCGATTCCACATAACAAATGCTACTGAAACCGCGAAATTTAATATGAAAATACAGTTTAATAAAAAGCGCACGAATAAATAATAAAATGTGAAAGAGAGATATAGTCGGATCATGAAGTAACAATTTGATTTAGGTACTAAATTTATTTTTTAAATAATTATTGTTTTTTAAAAATAGATTATGTTAAAGAAACAATAAAATATGTTTTTTATTAGTTATTGATATCCTGAAGAAGAAAATTTTATTTTTAGAAACCGGTATATGTATGTTTACTCAATAAATGGTGAATAAAACGAGGTTAAAAATAAAAATAATAAATTTCAACCATAAAGTTAATTTTGCCAATTTGAAGAATATATATAAATGTACTACAATATGTGATTTCTGGATAAATGATAAGATAAAACAAAACAAATTACATCAAATTCGTAACATCATTCCTACCATACGAATTACGCAAAACTTTTCATCCGCTTCATACGATTCTTAACGTTTCAAATGATCTACCATACAGACGAATCCATTCACTTCTCCACTATTGCGCCCCGTCGAGCCGTGAAGCCTTATATAGGGTGAATTAGTTCCAAGAGTCTGGCATCAATTTCACACATATTGCTAGTTGCTAGTTGCTATCTGATGAGCACACTTTCATTAACTTTGTACCGCATGTTCGTAATTACTTTTGAATAAAACTTCTCATGTCACGCAGCTTTAATTGTGTTTATGTGTAATTACTTTGTATTTTGTGTTGCGTATCTTCCTGAATTCAAAATTAATGCGCATCCCTTAGAAAAGCATTTATGACGAACGAAATTCATTTCTTCAATATTATCAAAATTACTTTGTGTCCCCATTTTATCTAAATGATTAAACAAAATTCTTTGATTATACCACTATTTATTAATAATTCAACATGGTATCATCTTCAGGAAACAATGTATACTGATATTAAAAACAACTATTCAGAACTTTACAATCACCTTTTGGAAACAGACCATTATTTTGATATTAACAAGGGTTTAGAAATTATACATGCAGATACTAGGGGTTTACAGTTAGATAAATTAGAAATTTTAAAAATATGTAAAAGTGTTAATAGCAAGCTTAATATTATAAATAAGCTAATTCTTTTTGAAAATAGTCATCTTTTAAATTTTTAAAGTTTTCGTATTAGTTCTTACTTATTCACCACTATATATTTTTGTTTTTATCTATGCTTGTATTTTTAATTTCAGTATACATTATTTTCTGCAGAATATACATACCACAGGTATCGAAACATGTTGCATTGTCAATAAATAGGGGTTTAAACAAAGTATTTTGTCTAATTATTTATTTAATTAAATTTCTTCTTATGAAAATAATAAATAGATTCTGTTATTAATAAATATCTGAAGTCAAAGAGTATGATTTGAAGGTACGAATTTTATAGTAGCAGTCAGTGATGTGACTGAGCTTCCTGTGTACAATGTAGCTAAATAAATAATTTTTTGACACTATTATTTCAAATGTACATTGTTCAATCATCCCTTTACGAATTGTCCTGAGAGCCATAGCAAAAATTGAACCAGGTATGCAACACGATTGAAAACAATATTTACTCGGCGGAATATTGAAACTAAACAGAAGACGAAGTAAGCATATTGGATGGAAAACTCTATTTACCAGAAGTTCTGTAAAGTACGAGTACCGTTGCATTTTATGCATGTTTTACATTGTACAAAATGTCGAGAACATTCTCGAAATACTACTTTCTGCTGCTACTGTTCCAATGAGATTTTGTGAACTAAAAATCCTACTTATAGGCCTAGACGCATAGTAAACATGATATGTGTTAATATAATATCACGTACTTATTAAACTCTTATATGACAATTAAACATTTATTATAATAATAATACAATGATGTTACAAGGTATCTAACTAATATCGAAGTCAAACGGTAATGCAGAAGAGAGCGCGCCTGTCGCGCGTCGCCCCTTTTATCCCATCACACACACACATATATATATATATATGATCTCAAGGACATCACATATAATATGTTGGTCATCAAGAAAACATTCAAATGACTAAAGCCTGTTGTTCGGAACAACATCTAAGATCGGTGATCGATGATCACCTAAATCTATTAGATTACTACGATACTCATATCCGTGATCTCACAGACAATATGTCAGAACAGATGAACACGCAATACGAATATAGTAAACATATATAGCAAAAGTGGACAAGAGTGTCGGTATTATGAATTGTACATGCAGCAGTTACCATGCCTACAAAGAGTTATCAATATAATTGTACATCATTGCTAATGAATACCGAATTATTAATGACACCAACATAAAAAATGACTGATATATTTTCAAATTCATTACTAGGCAACAAAAAAACTTTTACACGACACCTTTCGTGTATGTAATTATGTTCTTATGTGTTGTTCTAGGTTTCATGTATTTTTAATTTTAATTTGTTCAGATATACGCTGTAAAATTTCATTTTTATATACATTTAATATACTTTTTCTAATTAGTCTACTTTCCTCCCCCCCCCCCTCCCCAATTTTGTACATAAATTACTTTTCTACATTAAGCACATTACAACTGTCAAAATAAATAATAATAATAATTTAGGCAAACTTTTTACTAATCGTAAAGACAAAGAAGACATACTTGGCCATTCTGGCATCTATAAACATAGATGCAAGTATTGTTCAGTTTTCTATGTATCGAGGAACGTAAATATTAGAAAATAACACATTAGATGGTATTTCAAAATTTATTCATAATTAATTATAACTATACGTTTATAGAAATACAGTGGTACAAGTGTTGAATAAAAGTGGAATAGGTTTATATTTTTATTTGTTAACTTTGTTTCATTAACCACTTATTGAGTTTAAATACATTTACCGGTTTCGAAAAATACCATTTTATTCTTCAGGATGTCAATACTAACTAAAAACATATTATGTTATTGTTTCTTTGCCAGAATCTATTTTTAAAAAACAATAATTATTTAAAAAATAAATTTAGTACTTAACTCAAATTGTTACTACAAATTTACTCGAATAATTTTTAGGAAAAAAAATTTGAATGGGACTCGTAGCTAAATTTAATTGGTTGTTTATAATTTTTTGATAAGTTTTACACGCTTTATTTATCTCCAACGATTCCAAATTATTTAATTTGCGACCAACACCGTTTACATGCAAAATTGACAATCCCAATTTTTTATCAAAACCATGACCATTTTCTATCAAATGATTAGAAATTCTGAAAACCCACTATTGTTCAAATATGTCAAATGCTCCTTTACTCTTATATTAAAATATTTACCCGTTTTATCGATATAAAATGCAGCATAGTCCTTGCAAAGTTTATAGACACCAAAATTGTTAAATTTATAATCTTTGCTTTAGAATTTATGAGTAAATTAATTTTGTTAATTTCAAAAGTAGGAATAGGTTTATGCCTTTATAATTAAGATCCATTAGAGATTAATAAATCAATTAATAATAATAACAGTCAGATACTAAATAACTAAATAAATGTATCTAATATTACAATTTTAAAGTTGTTCCATTCTGATATGCCGCTGCTCTTTCCTCTTAAATTTCGATGTAATTATGCCTAGTATATACTATATTGTCCTGAAGAAGGTTGGGCTCAACTGAAACTAGTTGATATTAGTGTATGCACATAATAAAGTAGTTTAAAACTAAGTATTATATTTTAACTGTGAAATTGTAATTATTCAGAACACAGGTTTGTGATATTTTAAATACTAATTAAATGAACTAATTAGAAAGATATAAATATAAAATCAGTTAAAATATTGTTGTTGCGCTACTAGGATTCGAACCAAGATCTCTTTCCAAACCGGGAAAGGGGCATTATCCAACTATGCTACAGCGACACTATTTTTGACGACAAATAATAGAACGATAGATGTATTAAGTTGAAAAAGTGTAACATATAGGTTGTTGGATAATGCACCTTCCCCGGTTTGGAAAGAGATCCAGGTTCGAATCCCGGTAGAGCAACAACAATATTTTTCGATAAAATTGATTTTATATGTACATCTTTCTAATTAATACATTTAATTAGTATTTAAATATTATATATTTTTTTAAGTTATCAATACACGGTTCATATCCACTGTAGTATCTACAGGCTGCGAAGGGTAGCCGCATTATAGCGAACGCGTGGGATTATCCTTTTTAAAAAGTTTAATGACAATATTTGTAATTATAAAATAAACCTTTTTTGTGTTGTGAAAGAATTGTAAACTAAAATTAATAAAATTACATTTTGCGTGAAATGGTAAATGAATGTACGTAAATATTTTTCGGCACACAGTCAACTAAAAAGGTTCACCGCGTCATGGGAAATACGTCCCCCGCAGGTCTCCGGACGCCGTGTAGGTACGTGTGGGGTGAGAACTATCGCGGCAGCATCAGTTTTTCGGGGAATTACCCGATCTCTACGCCCGCCGCGCGAAGTGCTCCCGGGGGAAGCGAAGGCTTTGTGGCCACATTCAGCTCGCTGCCGAAAGGAAACGGATGCGGCTGCATCTTATTCCACCGCCGCAATTTGTTGCTCTCTTTGTTATCTTCGGAAAGTTTTGCTCGAATAGGAACGGCAATCTTCAACTGGGACGTTATTTACATAATATACTGCGTCTTCACACCAGACTGAAAGATTCTCAGGAGATGGACTATTTTGTGCAGAATGCATCGGAATACAAAGTTAATGTTAGAAAATGGATTTATCGAAATACATCTGTTTTAAAATGATAACACATTTTTAAAAATTATATTGTAATTTTAAAATTTTTCTGGCTCTGGTCATATCTAGGACTTGTTCTATCCATCTGATGATATAATCAACTTCTTGTCCTCTGTCCTCGTACGTTCCTCATGATCGTCAATTTTTCTAGGCTATCTTCATATATTCTAGCAACATGACCAAAGTATGAGAGAGTTATTTATGTTATGGAGAGCCTTTCTTTAGTACGAAGTTTCTGCAGAATGGAGACAGTCGTTCGTTTCGCAGTCTATGGTATCCTCAGCATGCGACACCAACAACATATATAGAAAGTTTCAAAACATTATTCTTCAATAATTAAAATAAATTAGATGATTCGCAAATAAAAATAAACAAAAAAAATATGTTATAAGTATTATTATTTTCACTTCTTTAGATTATTCGATCATATGTTTACCCATAGTGGGAAGCAGTGGAGAAAAATTGTGTTTTTAAATATTTTTACTTCAAATTCAATTATAAAAAATATTCCAAATTCTATACAACCAGTTTTTTACACTAATAAAAAATTAAAGAATTATATATTAATTAGCAAGGATAAGGGCGATATTTAAAAAAAATCTGGGGTCTACAAATTAATTTCCAATGATTGTAATTATTTTTATATACGTAAAACTTGCTGAAATTTTGATATTAGAATTAAGGGGCATTTGAGATGTCTAAATAACAATAACTATTCATAATTTTCAAATCACTTTTTGGAAACGAACCATTTCTTTGATATTAATAATGGTTTAGTAATTATACATACAAATACTAGTGGTTTAGAGTTAGATAAATTTGAAATTTTAGAAATAAGAAAAAGTGTTATTAGTAAGATAAATATTATAAATAACCAAATCCTCTTTGCAAATAGTCACTTTTTAATTTTTTTTTGTGTTAGTTCTTACTTATTCACCATTTTTCTAGTTTTGTTTTTATCTATGCTTGTACTTTTTAATTTCAGTACACATTGTTTCCTGAAGAAGATACCATAGGTGTTGAAACATGTAGAATAATTAATAAATAGTGATTTAAATAAAGTATTTTATATAATTATTCATTATTATTTGCAATTAAGTTAAGTAATATGTGATTATTTTTTTGATTACCATTCAAATACGAGGGAGTTGGTCATTCTTACAAATTATCGGGATATGTTTTTAAAAATGCACTCTCAATCAAAAATGATTACTTTTTCTCATTTCGTATTTTGATTTGGACCTCAAATTATGCAGGTACCTAGTTCTGAATAAAACGTGCATAATTTTGAATACTGGTGTAATATGAAACTTTGTATTTTATTATTATTTTAATTTTAATTTTTAAGGAGAATACATTCTTATTGTGAAGTTGCAATTTTACAGAAAATAAGTCTGAGATATTTTTAATACAAATTTATACATTTTATCTATCAGGGTCACAATCAATTCATTTGTCATGTACTGATTATAATCTGTACACGAATTGACGAAATAAATAACTTAAATATTACATAGACGTCATTATAAATCGGTGTTATTTACAAACGTGAACTCGAATTCAATTGTCCTGCCTGACAACTTTTTGATTCGTCAACAAACAGGGTTGTGCCTACGTGAATGCCTCCTTTATTTTTCATCTTGTTCCGCCATTAGCAAAGTGCGGTGACAATGGCGGCTATTACTCGCGGTGGGTACACAAATCATCAATTAAAAATCACAAAACAGGGGAAAATAAATCTTCCCCCAAAACATTTAAACAAAAAGGAGTGAAAACAATAGCTGAATAGGGGCTGATGGCGCGTTGGTAAATAAAGACATTTCTTTAGATATCAAAAATTTGACGTGAAGCTTTGATAATTTTTAAATTATTTAGAATAAGTTTTATTGATTAACACTTTTATTCTTAACACGTTAGTTGATGTTTCTTCTTCGAACTGACTGCGTCCATTACACACAGTCACAGTTCGTATTAACCCTTCCCAAACCATGCAGTAACACAGGTCTACCATCATAATTAAACCTGTAATATTTCAGTGAATACATGCAACTTAAGATTTATATTTTAGATAATCCTAAAGAAAATATTAGCGCTTTGGAATGACTAATGAAAAACCAATTATGAAAAGGAAATCGTACTAAAACAATTATTTTTTCAAAAAAACAACAAACATACAAATATAATTGTCTCTTTTTCACTAATTAAATGATGAGAGATAAGAAGGAAGGACACATTGTATACGATTTAATAAATGCTCTAAATTTTGTTATTAATCATTTTTTCAAATTTGAATGCTCAATATTTAGAGTAAATTCGTGCCATTAAAGCCATTTAAGCTAATAAAAACATTTTCTAACTGTTATTTACGGTAACACGAGTTGACAGCGTGGCTGTGTTCAGGTATTTTATATCACGGTATGGTAAAGATTAACATCATCAAATCAACGCATCTGTGCTCAGCCTCACATCTCCTAACCAGCGTGGATACCACTGCACGTATCACTCAGTCTGGCCGCGTGTCCGGCACAATCCCACTTCAGTTTGACGACAGTTCGCATAATGTTAATAACCTTGGTTTTTTCTCACCCACTTTATTTTTCTGTCTTTCTGTCCAAACATCCAGACACTTACAAAAAAAAAAAAAATTTCTTGTAAATTGTTAAAGAATTCTCATCATAATAAAAATTCTAAAAATATTATATATTCTTTAGTATCTCAAAATATTGTTTGAATATATAAACCGACGTATTCTCTTGGGAATATCATTATAAGACTCTCAAACATTATTCTCGAGAATAATTTTCTTCTCAAAGTTTAACAAGTATTATACGCGAAGCAAAATCTTTTCTTTTGAAGCTCCTCGATAATCAGTTAATGTAAGTATCACAAAGAAACAAAATTGTCTCAAAATACAAATTTTGGTGTATCATAAAAAGTTGTAATCCAGAAAACTTCAAACTTTGAGAAAAACTGAAGAGAATTTTGAAAAGCTTATAAATCAATCTGAACATACGTATTATTAATAGTAATCAAAAATTTAGCATCGTATCTTCTTTGAGAGATAGGTAAATTCTCCATGATGTGTCTGCTAAAATATTCAGAATCTAGCCTACTACGATTAACCGAATTTTCAGCTAGGGTTCTACATTTTTATTTTTATTTATTTATTTTTGCAGCATAAATAGTGCATATGAAAATAATTTACTAGACGTGGTCTGAGCTAAAGCAATAAACTATACAGTTTAAAAAGTTGTAATTTTTTTTAGGTACAATCGTTATAAAGTAAGGTAAGTAAGTATGATGTAAAATAAGTCACGTAAAAAAGTGCAATCAGAAGTTATAAAATGTTATTGTAAAAAAAGTTAAGTTATATATATATGGAGATGGATGGAGACAAAAATGACAAATTAGTTTCATTTTGCTCTCTACACACATCAAGCAATCACTTGGTTTAAAATCGTTAATCACTTTAGATCCTTTAGGGTCTAGTCTAGTAGTAGTTGGCAATTCGTTAAATATACGTGGTGCACAAAACAAGAAAGTTCATTGACCAAATTTTGTATTCATTTTTGGCACTGAAAAGTTTTCCAAGGTTTTGCTTCTAGTTTTCATTGGATCGGATCGTGGAAGTAAAGTTTTTTTTTTTAAATAGTTTTAAGATTGATCTGGTAAACAGTTCCAAAACTTAAAGGATTTAAAGACGTAAGTATCCAGTTTTTCGTTCTGTAAACAATTTTTTTTTATACAATAGCTACGAGATAATAATGTCGTCTTGAAATTATTATTATACGTTTAATTTCTACATATTTTTTTTTATTGTTGTTGATTTGTTTCACAAAAACGTGTGACGCTTCTAAAATTAAATTACTAGAAATTATACGATTAAATACATAACTAAAGGATTAATAAGCAACTAGAAATGATATATTACTATAATTGATAAAGCGACATGAAAAATTAGAGATGTGGATCTATAGGAGAAGGATCAGAATGTGTAGGATGGATAAAGATATTGACGATGCATTTCGTAATGCAGAGAAAATTTGTTGAAAACATCGTAGCTGTAAAAATCTGATACGATAGTTTGGCCAGTCTATTCCTCAAACGTCCATGGACAACGCCCGTTGAATGAATAAGTCGCAAGAAAAAAAAATATAAAACTATATTATTAAAGAAAACACATTCTTATTGTGAAGTTGTAATTATTCAGAACATGTTTTAAATACTAATTAAATGTGTTAATTATAAAGTTGTACAATAATAATACTGTCGCTGTAGCATAGTTGGTAATGCGCCACCCGGATTGAAAAATAGATCCAGGTTCGTATGTATACACCTCACTAATTAATACATTTAATTCGTATTAAAAAAAAAAAAAATCTGGTCTCAGTCAGTGATATTTAGATTCAAATTTTCAGATAGTTGATATTGCGCGCCCTTCACTAAACACGCGTTTGCCTAGTACGGATACAAATGCCGCATCGCAGTTCCACTGTTCACCCCGGTGTGAATGTTGCAGTATATCAACACTGCTATATACCGTACCACCCGTATACTCGCACACCCAGCGGAATGAGATTAAAGTCATATCTTTGCGAACGCGAAGAAATTGCTCGGCTCGAAAGGAATTGTATGTGGAATATTGCTAACGTATGTTTTATGAATGTTAGACTTTTTAGAATCATTATTTTCATCGCTGATCTTTCGTCGACACTGAGTGAAACAGCTGGGGTAGACTACTCGGGGGGATATGCTTGTCAAATGCACGTGCTGTCTCTTGTACGTTTTTAATTAATTAAAAAATAACGAATGTTCTTGAAGACTGCGAAGAGGTCATAGATTTTAATAATTTGGGGGTTCTCGTTTTGAGAGATGGAAGATGAGAAGCTGAGTTCCAAAAGAGAATTGGTATGATCAAGTATGCCATGTCGAAATTGATCAAAATTTTAGAAAAATTGATCAATATTGATATTATAAAGTCTGATTAGATCTGTATGGAATTGAAACGTAGACAGACCCTAAAAAGAAAAGAAAGAAACACGTTTGAATTGATTCGAGACATGGTGTTGGCATCGTTAACTACGTATAAAATGAACTGCGAGACAAATGAATGCCTTGTTTATATTTAACATTAATTAAACATCAAACTCCCAATCTTCGGATATTTCCTCCAGGTCAATGAGGGCGGATCCACCGCTTACCCAGGACCGATGCAATAAGCTCAAGGCTCCTATCTCGGTCCTGCTCATTCGCCGCCTGGTTGGCATTTTTTAATGCTTCTAGGCAGCTGTTCGACAGCGTCCCGCATATATGGCGGGGAGATACCTCACAGCTGCCAAATCAAAATTCGCTCTCATTGTTCCCGGCTGACTCACATGACTGACTGACTCCTGGTGAGGACTTCGATACATAGTTCGCTCCTGGACTGCATAAGAAATACTACGGACCGGAAAAAATGGCGACGGATCATCAATATTCAGTCGCAGGACTACATAAAAAATTCGCTTAACGCGTATTCGATTTGCGCGAAAACCAATTAGCGTAATGATATTATTTCCCGCTTTAATTAGCCAATTAATCAGTTTATGCGGTTGTTTGCCATATCAGAGGAAATTAACGAGAATGATCTCTTTCAACTAGAAGAACAACGAGTGTATCAAGAAGAAGAAGAAGAAGAAGAAGAAGAAGAAGATGAAGAAGAAGAAGAAGATAAGAAGTGTGAGGAAGAATACGAAGATACTGTTAAGAAGTTGATTGCAAAAGAATTTGAGCGGAGTGCCAATTACATTTCTCACGCCAGCGTAGTGTCGAATTTAACAACTTTGCAAGAGAATTAATTTACTTATTTAAGAAGAACAACATTTATCCAAAACACCATTTATCATCAACTCTTACAACATTTATCCAAAACACCATTTATCATCAACTCTTACAAAATTTATCCAAAACACCATTTATCATCAACTCTTACAACATTTATCCAAAACACCAGCGATCATCAACTCTTACAACATTTATCCAAAACACCAGCGATCATCAACCGCCGCTTCGGGCCTTTCACATTCAACATTCATTGTCTACGAGTAAAAGTAAACATTATTTGTTTTAAGGGAAGATTTTTAATGCTAACCTAAATAATTTTATTAAGTTCATTAACCCGGCTGGTTAATTATAAACATTCATCTATTTGTCCCGTAAACCTTTTTATCCCAAGAGCGACTAAATGTTAACAATGCTTTCATTGACCTGGCTGATTTGTATCAAATTAATACAATTTGATTAACCAAGTATCAAGAAAGTAGCTGGCATATAACATGCGCAAAGGAAATTTAATTTGATATTAAAATAAGAAAGTCCAGCTCTTTTCAAAAGTCCTTGCTTCAATATTTTGCCAAAATATAGTTCATCATTTAATTATTGATTAGAATTAATAATATTGTTTCCATTTTTTTTTTCGTAGAAAGCAATCACTTTGTGGTTTGACATATATTAAATAAAATAACAATAACTTTGTATAAAACCACGAGATTTATTATATGTCATCCGGTTTCGCTTATCTCAGCTTTATTAAGACGTATTTTAAACTAATCATAAATACAAAAATAGTGCACTTATATATACATAAAGATAGAGATAGAATATAACATTACATGTGAAAGAAAGAGACAGAATATACAATTATATGCGAAAGAGAGAGACAGAATACATATACAGATAGACGGAACATTAAGGGATGGAAAAATACAGTGTTGATGGATATTAAATTGATTTAAAGAAAACATACCTAATATGGAGCTAACATTAGGTATGTTCTTTTTTCACATGTAATGTTATATTCCCTCTTTATGTATATATATATATAAGTGCACTTTTTTGTATTTATGATCAGTTTTAAATACGTCCTGATGAAGCTTGAGATACGTGAAACCGGTTGACGTATAATAAATTTCGTGGTTTCATACAAAGTGATTTTTATTTTATTTAATATAATTATATTGTTTCTTGTATTCAATTTACATGATTTCGCTTAAGGTTTCCCTTTCAAAAATAATTCATATTTCCGCGTTTTTTACGAAAATATGTGCTTTATTATTCATTTATATCAGAAGTTATACAATATATTAAACTTTTTTTAAAATTAGTACTTATATAAACTCTTCACACTGATGCAAATCTAATAAACTGCATGTTATTTGCCATAATTAAGAAAATACAAGCATTATAAGAAAGATCGCAACTATTAAATTTATTTTTCGCGTGCCACAAAATTGCCTTAATATAGAAAATTCTTGCATACACGAAATATTATTTCTTATAATCTTGAAGCCAAGATTACGGAGACAAATCTTCATTGAACCAAATTAGCAAAATAGTAAACATAATAGAGTTATAAATTATTATATTTGTAGTACATTTGATCAATTTTCGTCGTTTTTTAAAACACTTTGTGTGAGTGAATACATAATATTTTTAATTATATATTATATTTACGTACATGCATAGAGGCTTCAGCTACTATTTAAAATCAAGTTTTATATCAAAAACACAATAATTTCTTACTAAATAATATTTAAATCGATCCTATTAATGCGTGTTTTTTATTGTTTTTTTTAATTTCAAATCGCCGATTAAAAAACATGAAAATAATACGTATGAAAAGGGGGTGAGTGGGAAAAATATTCGTAAGCAATTTAATAATCCACACACCTCTTGCATTTTATGCCGCCCGGATACTGTGGCTGCCGCCACACTCCTTCCTTCCTGCGGAGTGAAGCTGAGAGAGAATGTGGAGAAATAAATGAACCATGAAATTGGTTTCTTTGTATCGCATTAATCTATTGGGAGGCATCGACCTAGATATGGTGATAGCAATTGAATACAATTTGTATTTAAATTAGATAAATATGACCGCTCGAAAGGAGATTATCTACGGTAAAAAATATTAATTTTATTTTAAATACAAAATGGGTACATTACTAAGCATTGTATATTTATTTATTTATTTACACCCTATCTCGAATTGTTTTGAACGTTGTTTACTCTCGTTTCGATTCGATAATATTACTTTTTTTTATTATCCAGTACCTGTTCTGTCAGCCATACTGGCTTTTAGATCACGTGATCATCAACAAGCGTTGTGATTAGCTGATCTCATTTTAGGGAAAATAGCAACATGTACTCTATCTGCTTTGGGGTATTTTGGAACTAACCCTGATTTTGTACATGCAATATCATTTATTTTAATTGTCGGTTGCAAGAAACAATGTGTTCTGCATGTAGCTGACAAAAAATCTACAAAACTGCATATTTAAGTCAAATTTAATTAGGCGCTACATATATCAACTAGGTGTTTCAATAAATTATTTAATTTTCAATCGATTAATTCAAATGACAACACAAATATTATTTTATTCAACAATTTTTATATGAAAAATCGTGGATAATGCTCTAGAACTTTTTTGATACTTGTCTCAAATGCGAGAAATTCAACCATTTTATTGTCACCCCTTTATATTAAAACCTTTCTCTCTCGCATGATTTACGTAAGAAATAACGTCCTTCAGTATTTAGGTGACATTTATAAGAAGTTAAACTATTAGCCTAATCTTAAAAGAGTATTTAATTCGGGTAGATTTTCACGAATTTCAAACTGGAAAAATGAAAATACATCCTTAAATTGTAGATATATAAGAGAGTATATATATACCCATATTATAAATATATTTCGCACCTTTTTCGCACAGTTAAATAATATGTATTGTAATGATAATAATATGGAATTTAAAGCATTGTTAATATCCGATAATGGTCTTGGACATTCCAAATATCTGCATGATCTACATCCGGAAATGAAAGTTATATTCCTTCCTCCCAATACCACCTCACTCATACAGCCTATAGACCAAATAGTAATTGCTACGTTTTAACCTTATTATACAGGGGCGGTAATGAAACAGGCCATCGAGGCAACTAATAGGGAAGGCGAACCTACACTAAAACACTTTTAGAGAAACTACAACATACGGAACGTAGTTAACAATATAGGATACTCGTGGGTCGAAATAAAAGAATCCACAATAAAAGGATCTTGGAAAAAATTATGGCCACAAATGATGGGCATGCTACAGCGATAATATTTTTAGCGACAAATTTTTGAACCTATTTGATATTAATACATTTAATCGTTCCATTATTTGAAAGAGCCATCTATCTTATTTTTACAGAATCTGAAATACCTTTGAGTAATCTGATAGCAGACGCCAGAATTATTAGTTGGATAATGCACCTTCCCCGGTTTGGAAAGAGATCCGGGTTTGAATCCCGGTGACCCAACAACAATATTTTTCTATAAAATTGATTTTATATGTATATCTCTCTAATTAAAATATTTAATTCATATTTTAATACAAAAAATCATGTTCTTTATTGTACTCTGTATTGCCTGCGTCGCACCTCAGAATGGCACCACGGCAGTCGCCTTTCGGATATGAAACGTGGCGGATATGAGTCATCGCCGGATACATTACGTATTTAAATCATTTTACGAATATGTATGATTAGATAATTGTTTGCGTTAATTAGTCTAATTAATTTATACTGTGGTAGATCATCTCCATTTTTTTGATAATATATAATATTTTTGTTTATTGCTGAATACTTTAATAATTGTGAGAATGTTTACGTTCTTCTTGACATTAGGCTTGAAATTAGGTGAGTAATTACGTAAAAATAAATTTCCTCGGCAGACGGTAGTTAATAGTGATGCTACTCTTGGCTCACCGGTGTGATTGTGATTAATATTCGAAAATATCAGTGATTAGAAACTGTGATTGTGATCACAGTTTCATTACTAATACGCGTGCGCCGCACGATATCACAATACACGAAATAAATATAAAAAAACATAATTATGAGGGTATTTACTTATATTATTCAAACATCATTTACGTAAAAAGCATATTCTAGCATGTATAATTATTTATTTAATTATTCTTATTTAATATCGTTACAAAGAGAATGAAAATCTTAAACTGATAGTGAGTGTGACTCAAGAGATATCAGTGATTAAATAAATATCAGACATACCATATAGACGAAGCTATTTTTATTATATTTTAATGGAAGATATATAGAAATATATTGTAGTTACAGGGCTTACGACCTGTCTTCGGCTGGCTTAAGTAATCACTTTATATATATATATATATATGATTGTTCACCAATTCTCACCTCCAATCTCCATATTTATCAAATTTTTAAAGTTTTATATATGTTATATAAGTTTTATATATCATATTTAAATATTGTATAAAAAAATAATATGAAATCTAATTATCTATCATCTCTGAAATATATCAAAGACGGTCGTCGCATAATAATTGAGTATAAAGTCTGCTCATTAGGACATTTATTAAATGCTCCCTCAAACTATGCAGTGTTTAAGGGATGTAGAATGTGGTGAACATTTAATAATTAATAACCAACCTCTAAGTGAGGGAACAATCCGCAGCTCTTCTGCGCCTGCCAGGAGGACAGAGCGGAATGCGGTAATTAAGATGGATATTGCATCTCCTAACAGGTGCATAGTTTAACCGCTCCATTCAGAATTCCTGGAACACACGAGCGCCATTCTGCCCTGCACAACCGGTACTCGGTACACAGGGACATAGAAATATGCGATGCACAAGCTTTAGTGTATTAATTTGTGTGTATAACATACAAATATTATATGTAATATTAATTGTGTTGCTTTGAATTATTGTCATTTTTTATAACTTATAAATTTATCCTAACTGGCTATATTGGGGATACCTCGACGAGACGAGGGATGATAATATCACAACACAACGTAAACTACAAATAATAACACATACAAATTAATGAGAGTTAATTAGAATTTTATTAAGGGATTTTGACAGTGTAAACATAATACAACTTTTAAAATATATAGTAGATAACAGAACGAAGTGTTTGTATAAAGATGATTATAGTAAATTATTTACAAAATGCAAAATATTACCAGTTGACAAAAAAGTAACATATGCTATAATATTCGAAGAGTTGATGAATAATGGAAATATATTTACTGATCCTCACCATAGATACTCAACCAGATCGTCGGGTCGAACCGTAAGAGTACCGATTGCGAACAAAGTGTACGGGTGAGAGAACGAGAGAATGTGTTTAAATAAATTTACATAAAATAAAATACAATCGCTTTGTATGAAACCACGAAATTTATTATACGTCAACCGGTTTTGCTCATCTCAACCTTAATCAGGACGTGTTTAAAACTAACCATAAATACAAAAAGAGTTCACTTATATATACATAAAGAGGGAGATATAATATAAAATTACATATGAAAGAGAGAGACGGAATATTAAGGAAAGGGAAAATACAGTGTTGATGGATATTAAATGAAATATACCTGATATGAGGCTAACGGATACATTTATTTGATTATTACGAATTGGCGTACTGCCTTTTTTATTTAGAGGGCTTCTAAATTGTTCAACCTGAGGCCAAACACGTTTTTATGGAGGATATTGACCCCTGTGCTATTATTAAAAGAATGGTATTTTTCAATAATATGATTGGAAAATTCTGAGAAACCATTACTGTCTAAATATTTAATTTGTTCTTTGACACGAATATTGATATTACGAGCAGTTTTGCCTGTATTGGATGAGGGACAGTTATTTCAAGTTACCTAATTTATATACACCCGATTGGCTTAATAAGTTATCTTTATCATGTTGTTATTATTTTAATTTACATAAGAAACGTTTACACATCTATTACTCGTAAATGGTGCAATTTGCCTGCAATAATACTGCATTTTGGCTACTATATTTAAAGGGGCCAATGTCAATCTGCATGGCGCATTGCGAACCCCTTGCATCACTGCACTAATACCACGTCCCTTTTTACTAGATACATAAATCTGGCGCAGAACTGGGGCACCGGGGCCTATTCCGCTAACAGCAAAAACAAACATTCAGTTCAAAATAAGTCATTTGGATGAATACATGTTCCACTTTGCACTTTTATTTGTGATGTCATAACATTCGCGTTATATGTATTTTTACCATTATATTTTATTCATTAAAAACTGCATAATTGTGTGACCGCCCACTATAAGCGACTATGACTATTGAGCGACATCTATCCTCAACTGCACACCTCCGAAGCCTCAGATATGTTTTTGCCTAAGTTAGTGAATTAGTGGTCTAAGGGAGAGTATGAAGGAACCAGATCTCGGTAGGTCGCCAACACGATGGACCTGGTTAGGATTTCGATACACAGTTCGCTTCTGAACTTATAAGGGGTTACACCCTCCTAGCATTTAAAAAAAATGCTTTTTTATTACTTTTTTCGAAAGTTCAATGTTTTTGCTTCAATGCAAGCATACTTGCTTGGAAAAATAAAAAAAATTGACCGAGATATAAAGGACCAAAGACGACACGGCTGGTGTTCGGCCGCGCGTCGTCCGTACGTCAAGTGAGTCACGTTTTTCTTGAAACCATATTTTTTAAACTAGCCTGTAACTTTGTAAGGACAATTTAATTCCTATTAACTTTGAATTATTTAAAAATATTTTAAATAATTTAAAGTTAATAGTAATCTATAATGTAACATACGAATTTTTTAAACAAATGAATAATGTTATATGTTACAGAACACAATTTTTAGTGGTTGAAAAATTAGAAATTCCGGTAAAAATGTTAATATGAATAAACATTTTAAATGTGTGTTTAATGAAATATCATTAAAAAAGTTCTTAGCAAAATTACTTTAATTTTCAATAAAATCTAAATTCCAATATTTATCGGTTATTAGTAATTAATTTATCCTAACAATATATTCACGCTATTTTAATTGAATACCGTGTTCTTGTGCGTCGCGTTGACAGAAATGCTGCTGTTGCGTAATAGAATTCGTTGGCCAGAAGAATCGTACATTTTTTACTGATGTTACTAAAATTCTAAAAATAACCTACCTAACAAAAAAAACATTAAAAATAATCACGGCAACGAATGCAGTCGCTACGGTTTAGTATTAACGACGCGTCATATAACGGCGATGGTGGTGTAATGGTCAGCATAGTTGCCTTCCAAGCAGTTGATCCGGGTTCGATTCCCGGCCATCGCACATTTTTTTTTGTTTTTTTTTTAATGTTTAATACATAGATTTGTTTTTTTTTAAATGAAATTTTATATGCGTATGTATTTGAAAACTTATTTAATACATATTTGTTTAATTTAATTTACGTACCATACACATATTACCTTTATTTATCTGTTATGTATGCTGAAAACGTGAATTTGATTATGAAATATAAAATAGTTTTATATTTTATTTATCTGTTATGTATGCTGAAAACGTGATCAATAATTCAATAAAATACGTCAGATTAATATAAAATCAACACTAAAAAATCGTCATCTTCGCAGACAATTTATATTTATACAATAATATTCGTACACAAAAATTTTTATTGTCACACTTTTGCAAATTTATATTATTAATTTTTAATTGTATTATCTCAATTTTAAATTACAAGTGTTATTCAATTGCAGGGCAAAAATTATATTTCATCACCACTTCTATTACACGTCCACTCAATCGCCACAGAAACCAAAATATCACGCGCTATAGGATCCGAAGTAATAATGATTTTTATTCGGAACAGTGCTGCAGCAGCGGAATTTTCTAAAAGCTTTTTAGCGGCCATCTTTCGTTTCATTTTTGTATACAGCCCACTAGTGGCGTGCAGTAGGTATAGATTTAAGTTATGCTGTTACCAATAATATATGTACTTTCGTTTAAAAATAAATCCGTATAAATTTATACGACCCTACCATGTATTCATTTATAATTTTAGAGTACTATTAATAGTGTTTTTAAAATTTAAGTTTTAATGTAAAATAATACCTTCTAACCCATATAAAAAATGTTTGGACGTTTTTAAGAAACACTTTACATGACTGAACATGCTTAATTTATTGTTTGAAAATCCTTCACGTGATAACTAAAGGAAATAATTATTTTTATTAAAGGTTAACGTAAGAAATAGTTCTGCCAATTGCTGCACCAAATTTAAAGAACAATCATGAAATAAACACGTTAAAAATAGTAAGATAGTAAAATTCGCGAATTAGTAAAAGAGGAAGTAGACACTTCAATGATTTGCACGCAGTTGTAACCCTTTCTAATGTTATTCTGTTAAAAAAATAGCGAAGGTAACGACAACATACAAAAATATCAACCGAAAGGAATTTTTAATTCAGTAAATAGCCATTTATATGATTTGAGTAATTCACTAGCTTAAAGACAACTGAGTAATGTAAATAGCACGATGCGTCGAATATAAAATAGCGCCATGAGTACAGCGGTAAGTTGTCGTGATAGTTTTTAGAACTAAGCAATTAAAGTCTCTACTGGTATACAGATAGCGCTAATTGCAAGATAATGTTTTCGTGTATGTTAATCCAATTATTTAATTTACATTTGTTCCCAAGAATTTTTAGTAATGCACAGTTTTTTTGCTTGTTGCGCTGCACGCCCCTAGAGTCCGCAGGCTATTATGAAATTTACCAGTACGAAATCTTTAGGGTGGGTAGGGCGAGCTAAGATGTTTACACATTTAAAAATTAGTTTTGTCAATGTGGCGTATTTAAAACGTTCACCCTGCAGTTGTAAAATCGCTGCTTATCCCTTTAGTGATTTTGGAATGGCGGTGTGTAACGAATGAATATGTAATTCCTCGTGGTTATGTACTTACCTAATACAGATTTTACGATATTCCCAGGAGATATGTATTCGTATTAATTATTATTATTCGTTTATGTAGGTATGCCCTTACTAGATTATGGTGGGAATTCCTTCTATCAGTTAAGAGTTTAAATTAATTATATGTGAGAAATACTTGTATGTAGGTGTACATATATTTGTGGAATTCTGTGTAAATCACGAGACCATAATAATAATAGTATACAATGTTTAGTAATACAATTTAGATTGAAGTTCAACGATTTTACTAAGTGATTCATTTTAATTATTATCGATTAATTACATTTGTACGTATTTAGAGCAACCCTTATAACTTAATTGCGGTTCGTCCCTGGCGTTACCCGGGATTCAAATTTAGTTATAATTTTAAATACAAAATCAGTTAACCTTTACCATATCATGATATAAAATATCCGAACGCAGCCATGCTGTCAACTTGTGTTACCGTAAATAACAGTTAGAAAACATGTTCAATATTGAGCATTCAATTTTGAAAAAATGATTAATAACATAATTCAGAGCATTTATTAAGTCCTATACAATGCGTACTTCCTTCTTATCTCTCTTCATTTAATTAGTGAGAAAAAGACAATTATATTTGTATGTTTGTTGTTCTTTTCACTGTGAAAATAGTGTGTGATCTCTGTCTTGCATATCACAAATGGTATTTTTACCAGCGTATTAATTTTACAACGGATTGAATGGAAAAAATAATTGTTTTTGTACGATTCCCTTTTCATAATTGGTTTTTAACTAGTCATTCCTAAGCGCTAGTATTTTATTTAAGATTATCTAAAATATAAATTTTATGTTGCATGTATTTACCGAAATATTACAGGTTTAATTATGATGGTAGACATGTGTTACTGCACGGTTTGGGAAGGGTTAACATGAAAAAAAACTGTTTATCATTTCATTACAGATTTCGCATCTTAGAAGAATTATACCGACTGCCACATTGTTGCTAAATTGTTTACTGTTTATGACTTTCTGACTCAATTTGAGATACTTACTGTTTGCGACGTATATTTATTTGTGTAAATAAATATTTATTTTGAACTATGCATTCCCCCCCATTATTTTCCCCTCCCGGCACGCCGCCAATCAGTCGATTGGCGACCTTGAATGAGTGCGGTTATACGTGAATTGAAAGAATTACAATATTATCCATTTGAGATTTCGCGTATTTCCTCAAGACTAAATAATGAATTTAAACATAAGTCCACAATTTGGAGATGTCTGCAGAATCTGGATTATGGTGAGTGCATATTCCTTCCGTATCCCGAATTATTCCGGCGTCTATGCTTGTACGCAACACTTACTGTTTATGATTTTACGACTTAAAAAATATTTCGATCCCCACGGATTCTTGTTAAAGGATTTCCACAGCATTTATTTAGGGGGTTGGGGATGCCATTGTTTTGTGCAGGCGCTAAATAATAACGACACATGACAGACAGACGACGTAACATTGGACTACGTAATACATTGTCCCTTTCCTTATTTACATTTAAATTGTTTGCCGTCGCTTAACAGTTCAATACGGAACGCCTGCACAATTTTTAGTACTGGGATTAATTTACACATTTGAGGCCTAGGCGTCAACAAGGGATTGACCTACTCCAAGGAGATGCATAGCGAGGTATAGATATTGTGTAATACTTGACTTTATAGTGAATGCCGATATTGAAGTAAGTAATTAAAATGGTCATAACTCGCCAACCAAAGAAAAGATCCACAAATTATCAAGAACATTTCGCGTTTATAATCTATAAAATAAAATCTATCTAACCCTTGAACTACTTCTGTGCGAATATGACTTGTTCAGATGGTTTTTAACATTTTGAATATTTTAATATCGAACTTCTAGCGAGTTCATGAATATGCATAAAATAAATAAAGTCCTCGATCATTTAGCGAACTTTGCAGTTTGCAGATGTGCCGGCGGTTCGAAATTGTACAACAGCAAAGTTTCAATATCCCCACGGGAATATTATATTATTATATATTAATATTTCCTATTCACAGTTGCAATTTTTTATTTTTTTAAGAAACCTTTAACAATCATAATAATAAAAAATAGCATCGTCTCTATGAGATATCTATTATATGTTTAATAACAGTGCTGTCATAGGTGAAAATCCAGTAATTGTGTGTTCTTGGACATATTCAAATATTGCTAATAATATACTGGTCAAAATAAGAAAATATATAAACTTGAAAAATATTGATTTTTCAGGCGTTTTCCAGTATAATGCGTTAAAAAATATTTTACAGATAAAAAATATTGCTTTTAATAATTTCAAAAAAATAATTAGATTCTCATTGTGACGTATATGTTGTTTTAGGGAAATGAATTATCAAATTTTGTCGATAGATGGCGATAGTGTAGTGGTATTCGAAGTGTTTCCGCATATTAACATATACACAACTTTCAAAACTTTGATAGATATGAAATTTGATTAATGGTTGAGAATGGTGAACGTTATATTTTTATAAAGTGATCACTTAAGCCAGCCGAAGACAAGTCGTAAGCCCTGTAATTATCCATACTTCCATGTATTTCAATTAAATTTATTAAAAAAAAAAATAGCTTCGTCTCTATGAGAAATCTATTATTTGTTTAATTACAGTGCCTTTGTAGGTGAAAATCCAATAATTGTGTTTTCTTGGACATATTCAAATATAAAATATATAAATATATAAACATATAAAATATTTAATGATTGGTATATATTTTTGAATATATTTTCCACGGGAAAAATAAATGTTTTTAAACCAACATTTGTATCATATTTCATATTTTTTGAACATGTACACTGAACACAATGTTAACATTCTTCGTGCATAATATTTCAAAATTTGAATCGTAAAATTAATGAATTAAAGTTGTTGATATTTACGTGTTTGAATTGATTTGAAACAGTAAGCACGCTGTAACAAAAGTAGTTCATATGTAAACCTATATAGATGCCCACTTTAATATGTATGGTCACCAAATAATATCGATTTTAGCGGAGAGAGTGAGAGTCCGGGCCGCTGAAATGAGATATCTAGAAGGTAGTAGAAGAAGTGACATTAATGGACCTTGGTAGCTCCGGAGTTGAGATAAGTAAGAGAGATAAACAGCAACAATGAGTCTGTGAAGACAGATTGGTCATCGATTACTGAAACAGCATAAGGCAGGAGAAGATGAAGGATTGTCGAGACTTTGTGCCTACTCGGAGAGCAGTGTAAGGGGATAAAATAAATGAATAAATTATTTCTGAATAATTATAACTATGCTACAGCGACGATATTTTTAGCGACAAATTTTCGAACCTATATGTTACATTTAATCGTTCCATTATTTGAAGGAGCCTTATTTTTACGGAATCTCAAATACCTTTATCAATTATTTTTTATTATATTTTGGACACATTGATATAACTTTATTATTAGTTGGATAATGCATCTTCCCCGGTTTGGAAAGAGATCCAGGTTCGAATCCCGGTGGCGCAACAACAATATTTTTCGATAAAATTGATTTTATATGTATACCTTTCTAATTAATATATTTAATTCATATTTATATTATATGTATGTTTATTTGGACCAAAAAAATTAACACTTTCAATTTCCGCTTGTACTACTAGTGTCGGAAATGTAATACTGTGTAAATTTAACTAAAAGCGATTATTACGCGCTTTCAGATTGAGGTGTTATCGGTTTAACACCCGGTATACTACCCCCAAAGGCTTCGCAAAGCCACTAATCTGAGGATAAAAATGTTGCTACCGGTACCTACGTATTAATTCTAAATTAATCACCTCTAAATTGAATTCTATTCATGTTAATTTATTTTGTTGGAACTATATATATGTAAGCCATTGTGTGACAGAAACATTTTTTTTTAAATTAAAGAAGTACACATTTTTGTTATGAAGTGTTTTAATACAAATTAAGTTAATCAATTAGAAAGATATACAGATATATATATATATATATATATACATTATATTCTGTATATTTTTCTTGAGGATTAATTTAATTTATCTTGATTCGTTAGCGATAACAATACATTTTTTCAAAACACTATAAAAATAAATCCTCAAACTTATAATACGTTATCCTAACTCTGAAAATGTAAATTAATTGGATATTTTAATTTTATTAATTGCATATACAACAATACAATTAATTATTACAATTTACAAAATAATAACAATTTTCCGAAAAACATGCCAAAAAGAAAATTGATAACAGATTTTTAAAATGCATTGCCCAACTAGGCTTGCCTGTTTTAGGGTAAGTTGGCAAACAAATCACATTACAATACAATTAAATACTAGGTAAAGAAAAAGTGAAAAATATATAAGATTTGTGTAAAATCAGAGAATTATATTTATGTGCAATGTGTAATATGCAGTGTGCGTGCAGTAGGTATAGACTTAGGTTATGCTGTTACCATGATATTTTATAATATTATATATGTTACATTGTGCACAGGTTTATGAACTTTCGTTTAAGTGACGTCTTTAGGCTTCATTCAATTCACTAGGTAGCAATTGTATGGCTTGAATAGAACGATAGAAACAGTGGCTAGCAATTGTAGTAGCTATAAATGAATACTAACCCAGTAGATGACTGCAACATTTCGATGGCGTCCCGTGGTAGCATCCAGAACTACGCAACTAATGATTCTATAGATACATATTATGCATTATTTAATTTATATTTGTTTTCCAGAATTTTTAGTATTGCACAGATTTTTTGCGTGTATGCAGTGCACGCCCCTGGTAATATGTATAATTGTCGCTTATTCTGTTTCTTAAAAAATCTATTCACTATATGAAACGATAATAAATAAATGAATTTCATTAAATTGGTCATCCAAAGCCACATAATTTAGTTATAATAGATATTTAATAATATTCAACAGATTAGTCTCAGTATCTGCTCTATCCAATTTTAACAACCAATTTAAAATATTTTTTCTAAAACGTTTAATGCCTTTTGAAGTTTTTATATTATTATATTTCCAATTTGATTATTTTGCTAAAGTATTAACATTATTTTATTACTTTTTGTAATAATTTAAAAGAACACATGAAAAATTCATTATAATCTTCATCTTCGTCTTGTTCTCAATGACGACGTGATCATGGAAATGCGGACGATTGCATGGATGATCTGACGCCACCTATTCCGGTCCATGGCATTTCTTGTGTAGTCCAGGAATGAGCTCTTAGTTCTAATCAGGTCGATGCATCGTATTAATAACCGAAATATGTGATTTCTTCTTCTCACTCTTGGATCACTCATTTTTCCATGGAGTCATCATGTCTGGCGATGAGGTCAAAATATCTGAGTATTCAGAGTTGAGGATTAGTTCTGCGGACGGTTTTTCGTATTCCCATATAAACACATCACTATATATGAATTCGAACTGTAAATCCGGATCGATAGGATCTAAATGAACGAATTGCGCAAACTCCGGGTCGCGCGTCCCGCGGAATGGAATATGACAATTCCGGTCGTAAATCGGAATCACCGCAAGATATGGGAAGGAGGTAGGGAAACCTTGGTACAGGATGAGGTCGGTGATTGGATAGGGGTTCTAGACAAAGGACCAGTGAATTCCGGGGAACTGGGATTCGGAAGGACTGCTCGCTTTACATTATATATGACGCCTCCGTAATCATACATCATACAATGGCACGCGGATGAGCCGATCTCCGATCCCAATTGAATACGGCGATGTCACAAGTTCATCCAAATAATACGTGATCAAAACATAATATAACAAAATACAGTGCTGGTGCACTGAAGCTAAAAGTCCACACCGCGAATGCTATCACGATGTCGAGATCGAACAAATATCGGTGAAATTGACGTCTGCTGACGTCAAGGTCACAATTCACACTGACAAGATGAGCATTAGGAAATATATGGATGGGAAATGTGTTAATAACAGTGATTGCGGCTGAATAGAAAGACGCGCCAGAAGTGTGTTTTACGAATTCGGAACAATATATATTACACATAAAATCATTTTATTATTTTCAATTTCCACTTACTGGTTATTAATTAATAATGTAAAATGATCGCCTCAGCACGAGCGAAGCGCAGTGAGGCTGATATCAAAATGCCTATAAGTAGGTGTAATATTATGTTATATAGATAGATGACATCTATCTATATTTTTTTATTGTTTTAAAAGTTTCTTCATAAATAATAAAACTGAACCTTGGAAATGTCGATACGTCATCAAAAGCAAAAGACTTTGTCAGCTTTCTTGATTAACTTTGCTGAACTTGAAATATATTGTGACAGATCCCATTTCACCGAATGAAGTTGCCAAGTCAGTAATAAAGAAAATAGTCTGGGAACTAAATGAACTTGATAATGATAAGCCATGTCGATGGAGCACCCTACCCCGATTTTGAAAAAGAAAACTTTCCTTAAATTACTGTACTAATTTACAAACACGTATCTGTAGTTGGATTTTTCAAAGTATTGCCTATTTTTACCACAGACCAGTAAATGAATAGACCTGAAATAAAGTGTACATATAGAAGAGGGGTTCGGAACATTAGTTGCGGGATGCGGGGCATTCTACAAACATTCTTTGTGAAAACATAAATCCGATAGTTTATGACACATTTATGCAACAGTAAAAGTATTCACTCTTCGAAAATTAAACCTTTGTGTAAACAAGACGTATTTTTTGCATTGATGCATATTATTTTGTCAGCGTTGAAATTTTCGTACGTATCGAGTCATATATTTAAAAAAAGTCGCAGTGCTATGTGATGCTAAAATGAAAATATTGAAATAGAAATTTGCGTTAGTTATGTCTTTTGTAGTCTGTGATTATTACCATTGATCTCTGATGTTAACTGTAGAATAAATCGTAGGTATCTCGTTAATTTCGTATTTATCGGTGTTTTATTCAGGTAGCTCCGTAGGGGTCAATAGATAGGTGTCTATCAATCAGTGTTTAGATACTTGTTACGTAATTCACATTGTCGACTTTCTTTTAATATTAAACCAACCCCAAGGTGATATTTTTTAACAGTGCGCAATGTTCTGTCGAAAAGAGATGATAAATAAATCAGTCAGTTGTAAAGTCAATTTTATTTATTATTTCTTCGATATTAGCAAAATTACTTTGTGGACTCATTGTATAAAAATAATTAGACCAAATAATTTGTTTAAACCACTATTTATTGATAATTAACGAATAAAAAAACTATAAGTAAGAACTAATATGAAAGCAAATTTGAAAGGTGACTATTTGCAAAGAGCATTTGGTTATTTATAATATTTAGCTTGCTATTAACACTTTTTCTATACCGTGCAGCGCGTGCGCATTAGTAATGAAACTGTGATCACAATCACAGTTTTCAATCACTGATATTATCGAATACCAATCACAATCACACCAGTGAGTCGAGAGTAGCATTCTGTCTGTTCACGAGTTTGGCAGATGCGTAAAGGTCACGTCAATATTTTTAGTATATTTCAAACAATGCAAAACGTTTGTGTTATGAAAAATTATACTATCTTGGCAGTCTCATGACATGACTTCCGGAAAATGTTAGTGTACCTTTTTACCATGACCAGGAGACCTTGATACCACATCATAATATCTCATTTATTATTTATTTCGTTAATCAGCCTGATCCGCCATCTTGTTTTAAAATGGCAACTATGCAAAAACATTAAAAATTCGTATTTCCACCACCAATTAAAACACATTCCAGCATCTACCAGTCCAGTACCAGAAGGGATTTTTTGAATTCAACATCGCTCATGACAATGTTGGCTTTTAATATATAATTGTATAAGTACAAGCAGGGGCGTGCAGTGCATACAAGCAAAAATGCTGTGCATAACTAAAAATTCTAGGAAACAAATATACATTAATTACATTATTTTTGCAATTAGCGCCATCTGTGTACCAGTAGAGACTTCAATCGCTTAGTTCTAAAAACTACCACGAACTCTCACCGCTGTACTCATGGCGCTCGTTTTTATTCACTGCATCATGCTATTTACGTTACTTAGTTCTGTATTTAAGCTAGTGAATGACTCAAGTCATATAAATGGCTATTTACTGAATTGAAAATTTCTTTCGTTTGATCCGATTTGTATGGAGTCGTTACCTATGCTATTTTTTAACAGAATAACATTAGAAAAGGTTACACTACTTCCTCTTTTACCAATTTACGAATTTTACTATCTTACTGTTTTTAACCTGTTGATTTCATGATCGTTCTTTAAATTTGGTGCATGGATTGGTTTTTGATTTGAGAAAAACAAAAAGCAATTGGCATAACTATTTCCTACGTTAACCATGAATAAAAATAATTATTTCGTATAGTTATTACGTGAAGTATTTTCAAACAATAAATGAATCATGTTCAGTCATAGAAAGTGTTCTTAAAAACGTCCATACATTTTTTATATAGATAAGAAAGTATTATTTCACGATAAAACTTAAACTTTAAAAACACTATTAATAATACACTAAAATTATAAATGGAAGTACATATATTATATATTATTGGTAACAGCATAACCTAAATCTATACCTACTGCACGCCACTGAGTACGAACATATAAAATAGTATGTACTCGTTTGATAAAACATAAAAATATTTTTAACCTTTGAAATGTCACCATTGTTCATTTACTGTACATTTATTTAAACTTTCGTATACGTGAATACAGTTAAGGTTTTTTTTGATATGTATCCATTTTTCGCTAGACTTTTCAGCATTTCAACTTCCGATAAATAAATCAGTACAATATCACACGACACGTCTTCTTAACTCAATAAATCCAACATTTCAATTTAGATCCACGCGCGCAAAATAGATTTTGCGAAATCAGAAAAACCTTCTCGGCATAAACGAATGAGAAATTCCCCAGCCTCTTAAGAACGTACAATATATTATGGGTACGTACTTCAATCAGTAAATCGATAAGCGTAATCAAGTCCCATTTGATAGTCCAAATTAAATTCCATCTTTGATTATGCATGTTGTATCATAATCAAAATTATTTTTCTGAATTTCACTCCCCCGCGGAGGTGGGAAACAATGATTGATATTTGATGAACTTTAGAGGTGTTGCACAATAACAGATCGACCTTATTCAATCTCAGAAGATGCGATTTTTTCCAGCATCGTTGGAAGTTTCAGTTTCCTTTGAAACTTCTCATTTATTTCTCTTTTCTTTTCTTGATTTTTTCATACGTGTCAAAACGTTAATTTTTCTTCGCAATTTCATTTTCTAACATCTATTAGAAATTGGCTAGTATCCGGCATGCGTTGTGATGCCACTTAAAGAAAGAAAATGTTTGTATTTTAATTCCAATTATTGAAGTGCTTTTGGATACACAATATTTTTTGTTTTTCCGTCTGTTGCGTTTTTCCAACGCGTGAGCAGGCCACATACAACTAACTGTCCATGTGAGTAGCGTGGATTTTCCAAATTTGGTCCACACACTTGTAGCGATTGTCCCTGTGCTTTGTTGTTGATAGCCATTGCAGATGCGAGTCGCGCCGGAAACTGCAGACGTTTAAACTCGAATGGCGCATCTGTCGGAATCATTGAGATGCGTGGCAACAGTACATCTTCAGTGCATCCTTTAAATTTTCCATTTGAAATTGTAGCTTGCAAAGTCGCGGTGGATTTATACTTCGGAGAAGAATGATAGGTACGCCATTTTTCAATGTTAAATCGTGCGAAGGCATGTCCGGCAAATCGAGTGAATTTAAGAATTCAGTTGGATAATTGACAACTTCGTCTTGATTCATTGCAGTATCGTTGTCTCTTCGCCTGGTATTTCGTTTTCGGCAATAAACTATTTGTTAAAACGACTCGCGCGCCACCTGTTGTAGAATGGTTGTACTAATTCAGAAACATTCGCGGGCGTGTGCACAACAATTCACCAAAGTTTCATCGCAATCGAACGAACGGTAAAGGAACGCATACGGGACAAATAAATAAACAAACATTCATTTTTTTATATATATATATAAGATAAGATAATTACTAAATATCTTGGCCATATGTTCAATAAAAACGGACAAAGACGTTGATGACATAGAACGACAGAGGAGACAGTTGAGCGTTTGTGCGAATATGCTGTCACGGCGTTTCTGCCGATGCAGTAAGGAGGTGAAGAGGATCCTGTGTAAATCGTTCTTCACCAGCATGTATATCGGCGAGCTCTGGTCGAAATACAAGCAAGTGACGTATAACCGTCTCCGAATTCAGCGCAACAACTCAAACAGAACACTATTCAGGTTGGCGCGTTATTGTAGCACATCTACAATGTTTGCCGATAGCCTCGTTCATGGATTCGTTCCGCTTCTGAATCATCGAGTTGCTGGCGTAAAGCTACAACTGAAGCTCAGCACCAACTCTCTAGGACAAGCGGCGCTATAATGGAAAACACGGTCCCGGACCAGAGAATGGTAACAACTACAGAATAGCTACATATACAATAATAACATTGAATGAAATGTAGTATTTATATTTTATTAATATATATATATGTGTGGACTTTTTTATCACATGCACACGCCGCATTGATTGGTGAATTAAAATTTTAAAATTGACCAATAGACTGCTTGCACTCGGCTAAAGTCAGTACCGCGAATAAACTAATATAATATACCTACCGATATACTGGGAAGTTGCACTGGTAGTGCCCTGCGCTGATTTTAGTGTGGCTTTGTCATTATAGACGAATTCATAACATTCGTCTATGACTGGAATAATTTCGTGCAATTTAAATCAAAAAGTAATCAAATAATTTTAACGAATTTATAACATATTTATCGAAGTTGGGCATTATTTCATGCGAAGGTAATCAAATATATTTAACGAGTTTTCACAAAAACATCGCGTCATTTTTCAACATCCTTTAATGACGTATTTCCTGTGTTAAAAAATTACTAATATATGTACATATCTCTTTTGTTTCGTGTATGTTTGAGAAGGGTGAAGAGAACCTGACAGTTTTACGCTATTTCTAGACTAGTTGGCTTCAGAAATTCTTCACTATTCGTATCCAATTAAAACACATGTCAATAACTGTCTTCCCCATATATATATAATAATATATTGTAATATACAGGGTGGCCCAATAAAAGTGAGAACATCTCGTAACACACGAGTTATTTCAAAACATAATATAATTAATTCTATTTTTTTTTGCACAATATTTAGCTAATCATAAATCATCAAAACACCCCATATTGCATAATCTATTAAGTTTAAATCTGGACTCTTTGGTGGCCACATGCCTGGCTCGATGAAATTAACATTCTCACGACGATGAAAATTGATTGTATTTCTGACTGTGTGAGATGGAGCTCCGTTCTGCTGTAATGTACAGTTACGCTATAATGTCTAGCTACACTCCGGGCATTGTTTTGAAACTCTTTGATCATTTTCCTAGCACCCCAACGTTTTTCAATTCGCAAATTTTTGATCAGAATACGGTCATCTGCAGTGATTTTTGTCATTATGAGTAACAATTTTAAAAAACTAAATATAAACAATGGGAAAATTAATAATCAAAGATGGCGACCGGAAATTGTCGAAAAAAAACTTAATATAGGTAAATAGGTAAGTAAGTAAATTAGTAAACTATTTAAGGAATTGGTGATATAGTTAAACTAATTTTGATGTAATTACATCACATTTTAATAAATGTTGTCACTTTTTTTTGGGCCACCCTGTATATACATCCAGTTATTTTTCTATTTATTCTATTCTTTTATTTTTAATGATGTGTCAACAGGAAAATATGCTTGAAGTTTTAAATTTTTTTGTGCCCGTGACCTTCGATGCTATGATTTATATATTTTTTATATATCTTCGATTTATACTATCATAAACTTTCTTAGTATTTAATGATACTGTCTTAAAAATACAATATTTAAAAAAAAAGAGTCTCCATGTTCCATCCGATATTTGAAATAAAATAATAAATTCCTCGGAGAAAATGGCGCGGGATTCTTTTTACAGAGTACCTACAAACAATATTATCCTCTCATTTTTCTCTCCACCCCTAATCGTTCTCTCTTTTCGTTCAAGTCTTGTATTTAAAAGTACTTATCTCTTTTTGTTTAAGGCAAACCGCTCAACTTAAATTTCGGTATTACGTTATTAAGTAAAATATATTTTTTAAATTACATTTAAATACATAATCAGCGATTATTTATTATTATTAAATAAATATATACTACTTTTGAAATTAGCAAAATTAACTTTGTGGTTAAAATTCATTATTATTATTTATTTATTTATTTTGCTATCAACACTTTTTCTTATTTATCAAATACAGTTAGATAAATAAATAAAAGTGTTAATATAGTAAGCTAAATATTATAAATAACCAAATCCTCTTTGCAAATAGTCACTTTTTAGTTTGTTTTCATATTAGTTCTTACTTATTTGCCACTTTATAGTTTTGTTTTTATCCATGCTTGTATTTTTAATTTCAGTTTACATTGTTGCCTGAAGAAGATACCATAGGTATCGAAACATGTAGAGTAATCAATAGATAGTGGTTTAAACAAACTATTTTGTTTAATTATTTATATTCTACTAACACGAAATAGCTAGCAAAATATTCCAAGTGTTCATTTCTTGCACCACGTCGCATAAGGCTTCGTGTATTTCTCTCAAATGCTCTCAACTTCCGTGTTTTCACTCCTTAGAGTTATAGACATGAATAAAAGCAGACGCTTTGGCAAAAGTATTTTAAGGATCTTTTATCGAACTATTTTTCTAAATCATAGTTGAAATCGAATTTTTACCTTTTCGTTTTTTCTCCTGATTTTAGTCTCGCAGTCGCGGTAACTCGCGCATACAATCATTTGTTTTATTCCATCTGGTGGGATAAGGTCTCGTGGCCCCGAACAGGTAGTGTCATAAAATTTACAGGTAGGCGCAACGCCCCTCAAATAGTTATGTTACTGGTATTGTCTAGGGGCCGCCAGACGAAAATAAGTCAAAACAAATACATGGACGCATACCTGGTATCCTTTGTCTACCCGCTCAAAATGTTGACAGTATATATTTCGGTGTAAGCGCTGAGTTTCAATCCCGTAAAAGCGACTGATTTTCTAGTGTTTTTTCACATTTTGATGAATAGCTCATTTGAATCTCATCTAGAATGGTTTTAAGTATTTGACGCAACCCGAAATGGAAGTCTGAAGGAACATAAGGGCAAATGGATATGGCCTACTAGCATGTTACAGGGCGGCGGGAAGGCAAATGGATATGGCCTACTACCATGTTACAGGGCGGCGGGAAGAAGCACAAAAAAACTTTATGCTTCGTGGTCGAAGCACAATCGGAGAGTGGTCCCGGGCGGCGAAATGTAAGGTAATCGGCCAGAGCGGGACAGGTATAAAATGATTGGATGGACGGAAGAGGACAGGGAATGAGTATTCGACTTGCGCCAACACCATCAGCATGTAGCAGAGATCACTTAGGCGTATTTGTGGCAAATCTATTTATGACAGAGTAAAGAATGAAGAAATAAGGAAAGAACGTAAAGCTGATCTTAGTATAGTGAGTGTGTGAGTAGGTGGTTTAGTCATATGCAAAGTATGAATGAGGAGAGAATGGTAAGAAAGATATGTGACGCAAGTGTTGATGGAACCAGAAATAGAAGGCGTCCGTGGAAGACTTGGTACGACCAGGCAAACCAAATAATGGAGGATGGTTCTGTTAGAAGTCTCAACAATCGGCGAGCTTGTATGAATGTGGATGAGGCGAGAAGTGTGTAAGAATAGAAACGAAAGTAGACTGAATGCAGTGGAAATAAGATCACTTAGGCGTGTGTGTGGAAAATCTATTTATGACAGAGTAAAGAATGAAGAAATAAGTAAATAATCTAAATAGTATAATGGGTAAGATTATGAAATGATCACTTAGATGGTTTGGTCATATGGAACGGATGAATGAAGAAAGATATATGACGCAAGTGTTGATGGAACCAGAAATAGAGGACGTCCGCGGAAGACTTGGCACGACTAAGTAAACCAGATAATGGAGGATGGTTCTGTTAGAAGCCTCAACAATCGGCGAGCTTGTATGAATGTGGATGAGGCGAGACGTGTGTGTCGGGACAGAAGAGTGTGGCGCTCTATCCTATCTGCCTACCCCCGCGCGCGGGGAAACGGCGTGATGGTGAGTAAGTAAGTAAGTAAGTAAGCAAAGTAGCGAACGTTAATTCTAAATAATGAAATATTGGTCAAGATTCGTCGTACGACAATTTTTTAAAACCAGTAAAAGAATAAAATGAACATATGTTAGAAACATGCGTCGTACGACACCTGCACATGATATGTTTTCGTATTCATTGTATTTTATTTTGGTCTCTTTAAACCTCACACGAATTTTTGTGGCAAATAAAATCGTTACACATTTTATAATATTATTTTATTCAATGTATAATATTTACAATTCATTTGATCGGATTGCCGAAATAGCTAACATTATTGTCAGTAGATATGCAAGTACAGTGGCGTGCAGTAGGTATAAATTTAGGTTATGCTGTTACCGATGATATTAAACAATCATTTGTAATACTATATATATATATACTTTCGTTTAACCAACGTCTTTGAACAAAACAAATCTATTATATTATTATCTACTGTTAATTGTGTTTTTAATGTTTAAGTTTTAACGTAAAATAATACTTTCTTACTCGTATAAAAAAATATATGTACGTTTTTAAGAACACTTTCTATGACTGAACATTTTTAATTTATTGTTTGAAAATACTTCACGTAATAACTAAAGGAAATAATTATTTTTATTAACATTTACTCAAAACTGGGTCAAAACAAAACACGTCCGGCGGTGGTGGGTCATTTTAAACTCACCTCAAGTTTTCAGTTTTTCAACCGTTTTGTGGGAAATTTTTTATAGATATTTCATTTTAAATATGATTTAATGAAATGCTATGATGTGCCCTAATATTTCTGCTAAAAAAATAAATAAAGATTAAAAAATATTACGAATAATGTACATATTCTTACGCATCAACAGACGCCCTACACAGCCAAAATACAAACATTCACTGAGCATGTAATCTTCTCGCCGGAACCCGAACAGGTAGTGTCATAAAATTTACAGGTAGGCGCAACGCCCCTAAAATAGTTATATTACTGGTATTGTCTAGGGGCCGCCAGACGAAAATACGTCAAAACAAATACATGGACGCATACCTGGTATCCTTTGTCTATCCGCTCAAAATGTTGACAATATATATTTCGGTGTAAGCGCTGAGTTTCAATCCCGTAAAAGCGACTGATTTTTTAGTATTTTTTCACATTTTTATCAACAACTCATTTGAATCTCATCCGATAACATTTATTTGTATCTCGAATTATTTGGAAATATTTAATAAAAAAATGGCTAGAAGGAAAACAAAATTAAATTAATATTTGTAGCGTAATTCATATTTTTACAAACAGCCCGGTCAAATCTAATCAACCACTGCAGAGTGTGTGTTAAAAGTTAACATAGGAAATAGTTATGCCAATTGCTTTTTGTTTTTTTAAAATCAAAAACCAATCCATGCACCAAATTTAAAGAACAATCATGAATTCAACAGGTTAAAAACAGTAAGATAGTAAAAATCGCGAATTAGTAAAAATAGAAGTAGACACTTCAATGATTTGCACGCAGTTATAACCCTTTCTAATGTTATTCTGTTAATAAACAGCATAGGTAATGACTCCATACAAAACGGATCAACTGAAAGGTCATAAAGGAATAGCCATTTATGACTTGAGTAATACACTAGCTTAAAGACATAATGGAAATGAATAAAAAAAGAGCGCCATGAGTACAGCGGTGAGTTTTTAGAAGTAAGCAATTAAAGTCTCTACTGGCATTAATTGCAAAATAATGTTTTCGTTAATGTTAATCCAATTTTTTAATTTATATTTGTTTCCTAGAAATTTTAGTTATGCACGGCATTTTTGCTTGTATGCACTGCATTTTACGCGTTTTTTTAAACCTTGTTTCACGATACATTTTACCCGGTAATCCTCCGAAGAAACATTTTATATGTAAAAATAAAATCACAGTCGAAATGAAACAATTATCGCAATTCGTTTAACCGGGGCTCGCTGTAGCGCGGCTCCTGGCGCGCTCCACCTGTGTCTTCGTCTGCAAAAAGAATTTCTCCGCGGAAGTTCAGGAACATTTGAAAGGCGGGCCCGTCGGAAGCCAGGACTGGCTTAATTAGCCGGGACAAAAAAGAAAGGGCGGTTTCCCGGACGCGATTTATGTCCCAGACGATGTCTGAAGCAAAATCCCTTCAACCGAGAGGCGCGCGCACAAACATAATTTATTCGCTAAATGATGATATACGATTGTAGGTTATCTGGAAGGACCGCAAAACGTAATCAGACCCTAACGTTAATTTTGTTAATGGTATTGGAAAAAGTTTTTGATTGATATAGCGGTTGAAATGGCATTTAACGAGCGCGGATATAACGAGTGCACGACTACCGCGAGCAAATAATATACATTAGACTAGACATTATTCCAGGTAGTAGAGAACAAAATTGACACAATAAAAAAGCCATGAATAATCTCTGCCGCAAAAAAATGCGCTCGCCCATTTGCGTCAACAGTAAATGGCAGGGGCGTGCAGTGCATACAAGCAAAAAAGCTGTGCATAACTAAAAAATCTGGGAAACAAATATAAATTAAAAAATTGTAATAACATGGCGAAAATATTATTTTGCAATTAGCGCCATCTGTATACCAGTAGATACGTCAATTGCTTAGTTCTAAAACATCACTAACTCTCACCGCTGTACTTGTGGCGCTTTTTTGTATTCACCGCATCGTGCTATTTACATTACTCAGTTCTGTCTTTAAGCTAGTGAATTACTCAAGTCATATAAATTGCTATTTACTGAATTGAAAATTCCTTTCAGTTGATCAGTTTTGTATGGAGACGTTACCTATGCTGTTTTTTTTAAACAAAATAACATTAGAAAGGGTCACAACTGCGTGCAAATCATTGAAGTGTCTACTTCCTATTTTACTAATTTGCGAATTTTACTATCTGACTGTTTTTAACCTGTTGATTTCATCATCGTTCTTTAAATTTGGTGCATAAATTGGTTTTTGATTTGGGAAAAACGAAAAGCAATTGGCAGAACTATTTCCTACTATAACCTTTAATAAAAATAATTATTTTCTTTAGATATTACGTGAAGTATTTTCAAACAATAAATTAACGATGTTCAGGCATAGAAAACGTTCTTAAAAACGATCATATATTTTTTATATGGATAAGAAAGTATTATTTCAAGATAAAACTTAAACTTTAAAAACGGTATTAATAGTACTCTAAAATTATAAATAAATACACGGTAGGATCGTATTCGTAATTGTCCAAAGACGTTGGTTACACAAAAGTATATATATTATATATGATTGTAACAGATTGGTAACAGCATAACCTAAATCTCTACCTTCTGCGCGCACACTGACGACTATATTTTCAAACAACAAAACAGTTGGCAAACTCGGTCGATGACGTGTTCACAATTTTGCCGGTCTTATTTTCTGTTACATATAATATCGAATGAGTTGTTATTTTTTAATTTTTTTAAAATACGGAATTTTTTATTGCTCCGGTCAATGCGACCCTAGATAATTGAGAGAAATTGTCCGAAAGTATGAGCTTTAATGCAAATATGTACGTCATATCATGTCATGAGACATGTCATGTCAGGGTTGAGAAGGATTTGTCCGAGAAAGATTTTCTGTCATCCTTAAATGCATTTCTTATTCTCCGTATCTGATCATCAAACGTAGCACAACATAACAATTAAGAACTCTTCCCTTCTCATGATAACTGATAGTTCTGATTCCTGGATGAGACGCACTTTAGTGCAAAGTGCGATATCTGACTTAGATTTTTATTTGTAAAATAAACAATACTTAAAACTGTTTACTTCACCTGACAAAATTTTGCTAGTTTAAAATGGAACAATCACCTATGTTAGTTCAATATGAACTAAATAAATTTATTTAGAGTGTATAAAATATTAATTTAATCAGATAGGAATTTTTTCAAAAAAACTGTGTCAATTCATGTAAATTCATTTGATAGGGTTTTAAGACCTTTTTATTAATTTTTGATTTGATTTGCTGTATTATTAGGGTTGAGATATAATATCACTTTAGTCAGAATTAAACTCTGCCTTTTTGGTAGGTTTCGATAGAAATGATATCTGTTATAGAGGGTTTCATGACATATACCTATCTAAAATGTAATTACTGTTAAATCGATTTTAATCATTTGTTTAACCCTCAGAATTCCGTGATAAAAAATACCCTTACGCAGCCAAAATGTCAACTTGCGTTACCGTAAGGAATGTGTATTTTTTAAGCATTTTAAATATGAAATATGTACATACTAGTTTTGATGGCTATAAAATAGTTGTTGACATACTTTTACACTCAATATTGTGATAATATAAGTGAGCATTCGTCATACGCAATCTAATGTAAGAACCGAGCGGTAGACCTGTGTAACTGCATGGTAATGGAAGGGTTAATAAGTATTATAATGATTTTTCTTTATTACTAATTTTAATTTGGTATTAAATTTCAGAATAAAAAACTCAAAGTAATTAACTTTGGATGGATATAAATGAAACAATGTTATTACTCTACTTGAGTTCATTAGCACTACTCGAGTTTATCGACAGGTGAAGTATTCAACTTTTTTTTTAACTTTTACTTGACTTTATTTTGTTTAATACTTCACCTGTCGATGAGAGTTACCGTTCTCTCGAAACTCGAGTAGTGCTAATAAACTCAAGTAGAGTAATAACATTGTTTCATTTATATCCATCCATTATGATGAAACTCTACAAAGTTAACGCCGATTCTTTTAATAATGTAATTAATTATGTAATCTATTAATTATAATGTAATTTATTTAAGTCAACTAGGTTCCACGAGGTTCCTTACGTTTTTTTTTAAACAAATTTCACTTTTGTGGAAAAATGGTTGCTAAAGTTTTTGTTAAACATATAGATACTTTCTTATTCATATAGTCAATTATTTGATAATTTTAGTAAAATTTGAATTATATTTTTTTGAAATACTGATTCAGTGCATTGATATTCTTCAATTTGATTTATAAATTCGTAATTATTACTGTAGTATTGACAATTGTTTTTTTAGCCTTTACATGGCTTATCCGTTTTAATATTTTTTGTCAAATGCAGCAGATTTTTTTTTTTTTGAACTGTTATTTAATGCACATAACATTATTATTTTTTAATGACAGAAAACGACTTTGTTAATTATTACTAGCGCATTTATGTTTTCTCAATTTATTTTAATAGTTTTCCTAACATTATGATATTTCCTTTAGTTTTATTTTTGAAATGTTTTTGACAGCCCTATAAGCGGTTGTTGTATCAGCCGAAACGCTGCGGGAAATTTAATAAATGTGTTTTTTCTTGCTTTTTAAATGTCGTACAAATTACATACACTTATATATACAGTAGTGTTGTTATTTGGCTGTTTACATAACATGTCTTTGTCAAACACGTATATACATACATAAAAAAAAAAATAATGATCACCAAAATGTTGAGAATTCCCGTGGGTGTGAGTTTCAGAATTTCAGAAATTGTTCACCTGGCGAATGAAAATAAATGCTCGAATAAATATGAAAATACTGCAAAGTTTTAATTCAGCTTAGAGATTAATTAGTAATTAAAATAATTATTTCAATGACAGGAAGACGATTGGGCCAAATTACGAACAGCGGGAACACAAGTCGCCCGGTAAAATTATTTTCATTTGACAAATAAAATTATTTTTCACCCAACGATCGCTGATACAAATGGGTTCGTTTCAAACATAAAACGTACACAGAATGTTCTAAACGGATTTTTTCCAATTCCTTAGAGTCTACGATACTCTGAGTACTCTACATGCGGCTAGACCGCCTAATCTACAGACTACAAGTGCGTCAGCGCTAATCACTTTGACACTTTTACAAACTACCTTATTATTATAAACATCTGAGTGTTTTATATTAATACATGAATTGGAAGGGTAAAAAATTACTGATAAAAAACCCTCTAAACAATTTACTGGAAGTTAAGTATTTCAAATTAATTAGGCGCGACACTTTATGTACAGTGCCGCCTTATTCTAGCATAATCCTTAAATATTTAAACTAAAATAAATACTACGAGACTTAAAAATATATTGTTTTTATTATTTTACATATCATCAATTGGAGAGTTCTCTCGACGCTGTCCGCTTCTGTGTGCAGCTCAGTCCGGAGGATCGAGCGCGTTGCTTCGCCGCAGGAAATAGTGCCTGGGCAATCTATATTTGTATCTGAAAGGCATTAAGCTGATGTTGTGCTCGTACGAGCCGAGGTTCCGGATGAGAGGATTATCTTGAGAAGGTTGGGAACAAGATTTGTGGAGGGAACAAGATTTGTGGAGGGAACAAGATTTGTGGAAATTCTAAACGGATAGTGCATAACTAACATTAAATAAATTTCTGAATACAAAAACGAGAACGTATAATTAAATATCTCTGCGTGTAAACATCGCTTCTGCGTGTGCGTGTGTCTTTATGCGTACAGTTCACTGAGATGGAATTAACTATGTGTATGTAAGTAATAGGTACATTTAAAAAAAAAATCTAATTTATAGATAGGTACCGTATGGGAACAAAAAAGTTCTTTACCGAGATTTATTTTTTAAATTCGTGTGATTTTTAAAAAGTGCGCGAATGACGTTTATGAGAACTGAATAAATAATGCAATCACCATGGCAATGAGTGTGACATATTTGGCTTGAAATGTTCTATTATCGTCATATAAGAAAAATATATTTTAATCATAATTTTTTTTTTTATACATTTTTTTAATGTAAAATATATGGTCGAAATTATATCTTGTTGCAGAGTTTAACAATGTAATTTCGTACCATACAGTTTTTACGTTGGATTCGTTTATTTAGTGGGTATTCCAGTAAAAATTGGCACAAAAACCGTCTTAGAAATGGCGCGTCAGAAAATTTCGTATACTTTTTTCACACTTTTTACCTTGCATTTTATTTTAACCTTTACCGTACCTGTACCGGCAACTACACCAGGCGCCTCTGTAACATTCTTCAAATCGAAAAGATTTTGGAATAAAATTACCTTCGTGCGGTAGTTTTAAATACCTATATTGTTATTAATTAAATGTATTAATTAGAAAGATATACGTATAAAATTAATGTCATCGAATAATATTGTTGTTGCGCTACTGGGATTCGAACCTGGACCTCTTTCCATACTGGGGAAGGTGCACTATCCAACTATGCTACAACAATAGTACTATTGACGACAAATTTTTGAACCTATATGTTACACTTTTAATAATAAATAGTTTTTATTCGATAGATGTTTTTTGTTTATTATAATGTTTATAACTAGGAAAGATTAAAAAATAGAGTACTATTTAAAATAACTGTTGAGTGAAATGTGACATTTCATTAAAATCATCAATTTTGTATCAGTCAAGTGTGTTAACTGTTTTATTCTTCATAAAATATGAAATACTACGGTAATTTTTTCTTTGCAAAGATTTAAAAAATATATATTTCGATCAAACGAAAAAATCTCACTGTTCTTCGACTTTTTAATTTTTTAATTCGAATTCAATTATATTTTATTTATGTTTTTAATTTCTCTACCATTATCAAAACCAGGATCATTAACGATAATCAGTATTTGAAAAAAAGGTATAATGAGGAAAATGTGTGAAACTAGAGATAAAGTTCATTAGTGCATGGAAGTTTCTAAATTGTCACATTCGATGCCTTAATTGCGTTGTCTGTATAATTAGAGATTTTCTATAGAAATGGAGGCTCATTGTACTCCACACCCTAGGGAAGAATGTCCAACTTCCCAGTTTCCCCGAAAGCACGTGAATGCGAAGTGATTCCACTTGCCCCTAGTCCTCAGAACGGACGATGGTACACAATGCTTTGGAACACCTCCTTGAAGTTTAATTTCCATGTAATTATCATTAGTTGAGCCCATTCAAGGTCCCTTTCATCTCGGAATCCGCTGCTCATCCCCCGAACCCCCAATGACCACGCACGCTAACCCCCAAAGACGGAATTAGGGTCTAACGAAATGTGGGTGTTTAAACGTATGAGGTTGTCCCGAGAACATCCGTCTAATTATGCAACTTCGGTCAATCTCAGGAATAGTTCAAAGAGACTGCCCGAGCGTGGGATGAGTTTAAGCATCTGGTAATAGGCTTCGGCTCAACTAATTAACTCGAGGGATTCATTTGTTTGGAAACTTCTAATAGTTTTTCATAAAAAATACACACACTGTGTTATATAGTTTGATATGTATACGAGTATAAATGTAAAAAGTTTGCGTATACATTTGTTTTAAGTTGATAGGAGAGGTTATTTTTACCAACTAATTTATGTTATTTCAGTATTTATTGAAAATAAAAACTCTTTCTGAAAATTCAGTTCCAGATTTCAAAATTCAGATTTTTATCCGGTCTGGGAATAGCGTATTATCGTATTAATTTTATGATTTTGGGGAATATAAAGTAAAATACACAATCAGATTGAACATTCTGATGAACAATGCCGAATATATTGATAATATGAAGGTGAAAGTGAAGTTAACACAAATATTTTATTGAAACTGTACATGGTGAGTATAAATAAACAATGTGCTGATTTATAATCACTTACTACAATAACTTATTGTGAGAACTGTCACCTTGTACATGTATGTGTGTATGTGTCATGGTAGTGACTAGATGAGCGGTGGGGGATGAATATTATAACTGGCCGTCTTTGGGGGAACGGTTCTCTTCCATCACAGCTTCACCTGAATAACTAGTCTATCTCTGAAGTGTACAATTTATAATCATTGTAATAAACTTAATTGTTACCCGGACACACTGAGTTTTATGTTATAAAGAATTGGAACGCAAGTATTCAGACAGTAAGCACGGGATAGAACCCCAAGGGAATTTGGTAATACTTGGAAAGTCATCACACTTATTGAAATTATTTGTTTTCTTTTAAAAAAAATGACTATTACGGAGAACACATTCTTATTGTGAAGATGTAATTATTCAGAACATAGGTCTGTGATGTTTTTAATACTAATTAAATGTATTAATTAGAAAGATTTACATATAAAATCAATTTTGTCGAAAAATATTGCTGTTGCTACCGGATTGGAAGAAATCCAGGTTCGTATCCCTGTAGTATTAACAATATTTTTCGATGAGATTGATTTTAAATATATATCTTTCTAATTAATACATTTAATTAGGATTTTAAAAATTACAAAACTGAATCTTGCAGAAGGAACACAATATACTTTGTAAAACATGGTTTATATAAGTATTATTGCTAGATATAAATAAAAGGGTATAGAAATTATATTTTCTAAAGATATCATAAAATAGAATAGATGATTATAAGAAAATATGTAGTAAATCACAATGGTGCATCAATTTTATAAAACTAAGAGAAAATAAAAGTATATCAGATAGAGATAAATTATGATTAGGAACCAGGAATTGCATAAAGTAAAAGTAAAACCAAATCAGCTGCTACGCGGCCACGGAAATTATTTCTGCAAAACTTATTTTTGAATATTAAAATGATATTTTTTTAAGAGGGAAGGGGAAACCGTTCCGGTGGTATTACACGAATAATTTGAATAGTTAATTTTTAGATAGCTCACAGATAAAACATAATGATTATTAGCTGGCGTAGGATATCATTCATAAATAAGTTTTCGAATCAAATATCTAAACACCTACCACAAAATATTAGACGGGCATTTTATACAACTAATAACAACCTATAAGAAAATTACCAAAGTCAAAGAGGAAAAAATAAATAATTCCTGTGTTTATAAAGTTAGCTGTAAAGATTGTACTGCTTTATATATTGGTAAAACAGATCTAAATTTTAACATAAAAGTCAAAGAGCATTTAAGATGTTTAAATACTAATGATTTTTCAGTATTCGCCAATCATTTATTAGAAAATGATCATACCTTTAGTGTGTAAAATTATCTAAAATATTATAAACAACCAATTATATTTAACCAGAAAGCCTATTCTAAAAAAAATTGTATCATTAAGTCAATTTCCGCATCTTTCATCATAGTAAGAACATAAGTTAAAAACTGGATTTATTTTTAAAATATATATATTTTTAATTGACTTTTAAAAACAGAACAACTTGACATTTTTGGTTAAGTTAGTTAATTTGATATTCTGATGAACGAAACGAACCGTTTGGTGTACGTTAAGTGGTTTAAAACAAAGTTTAATAATGTATTATTTGTGTAGGTAGATATGATATTTTTTATGATAATATAACATATATGTTTTCATAAAACATATAATACAATCATTCCATTTTGCTAGCATTAATGTTTTTATCAAATAAGAACACAATACAAATTTTTAGGAATGTTTTGGAGGAAAACGAAAATTTAAATCATTCGCTCTATTGTACAAGACCGAGCGTCCGGAATAAAAATAAAAAACTTTTAAAATACTTCTCGCCTTGTCTATTGTAGGTGAATGGATTTCATAACTTACCCAGGAATCTATTGTGCGGGACCACCCACTACCCCCGAGGGCAGTAGGTCAAATTCTTCTCTTATAAAAGTCCTCGACGTGGACCCCACAACCTACCCCCCTCGCAGATCGCACACGTCGCGGTGGAATTCAATTTGTTCAGTTGGTGACCTGCATTTTATTTGCTAAAACATTTAAAAGATTTTTTTTTATTCCAATAAAATTGCTATACCAACGCGATAATCTCTGCGGCATAGACAGAAATCGTTTTAGATTTGTAACTAAAGTTTGTATTAAGTTTTTATTTACTTACTCACTAAAGATCATTTTACAGATTTATTCTTCAGTCAGAGAGAAATTTTGAATGCAAAATTAGATCCAGGCCGCTGTTGGGATGTCAGGAGGTGGGGTGGAAGGACTTTATTTTTTTCAGGGTCCTAGAGAAAATCTGAGAAAAATTTGAAACAGATAGCGCTCAATATAACAATCCTTCACTATTGCAATGATCATAATCAAAATGTGTAGTCTTTAGAACCCATTTAAATATAAAACATCGGTTTCAACCCCTAGCCGCCCAACCATACCCTAGCCATCTCACCCCCTTCTCGCCAATAAATGTTAATTTTAAGAAATTCTACCCGTTCTCTCACTAAGATGCATTCTAGGACACTGAGCAAGTTAAACTTATATATATTTTGTATATCTTCAACGTCAAAACACCCGCAACTAAATTATTACATAAAATAATTATAATATAATTTCAAATATTATAAATATGAATTAAATATATTCATTAGAAAGATATACATATAAAATAAATTCTATCGAAAAATATTGTTGTTGCGCCACCGGGATTCGAACCTGGATCTCTTTCCTAACCGGGGAAGGTGCCCTATCCAACTATGCTACAGCGACAACATTTTTAGCGACAACAATATTATATTCTAATGAATATATTTAATTCATATTTAAAATATCACAGATCTATGTTCTGAATAATTACAACTTCCCCATAAGAATGTGTTCTCCTAATAAAATTTTGTATATTACATCACTATCCATTGCAACGTTGCCAATATACAAATCGAATTATGTTCGAGATTGGATTTTAATCTCCTGGGTCATTGCCAATTTATATATGTATAAATAAATCAATTAAAATACTGTCGGCACGACCTTTCTAAAATACCATAAAAAATCTAAAAATATCATTAGTTTTCAAAGAGGAACGCATTTTGCGGAGGTATTTTAAAAACGCATGATTTATGAAACCGCCTGATAATTTGTGTAGTAGGTAATTTAAAAAATATTGTGTTAGTTATTAAAACCCTGGCGATACTTTAGAGTACTGTCGATTTTATCTAGTCATATATCTCTGACGATACTACTAACTCTACGTAAATAATAGTCTACTCAATTTATTTAGACTACTAACATAAGTTATTTTTTTGCTATGTCAACACTGCGACAGGTGAAATGTCAGTTGCGAATTGTTACGAGGTTAAGTTTGACGCGCTTGTATTCCTTGTAATTATTAATAGTTATTTTGACCAATTTTTTTTTCACTTATATTTTTAAATTGTTTTAGAATATTTATTTTCTATTAGGAGAACACATTCTTATTGTGATGTTGTAATTATTCAGAACAGACGGTCTGTGATATTTTAAATATGAATTAAATATATTAATTAGAAAGATATACATATAAAATCAATTTTATCGAAAAATATTGTTGTTGCGCCACCGGGATTCAAACCTGGATCTCTTTCCTAACCGGGGAAGGTGCATTATCCAACTATGCTGCAGCGACAATATTTTTAGCGATAATTTTCGAACCTATATGTTACCTTTTTGATATCAATACATTTAATCGTTCCATTATTTGAAAGAGCCATCTACCTTATTTTTACAGAATCTCAAATACCTTTGAGTAAACTGATAGCAGACGCCAGAATTATCAATTCATTTGTATTTAATTTATTTTCTATTTAAATTTTCCATCACAATTTTCTTATTTTACATTTGAAGAATACTACAAAAATATACAGTTGCTAGGCACTTCAATTTAATAATTCGGGGTAGAAAGGGTAAATAAAAAATATTAAAAATCTTGTATATTACATTAATTACCACAGTTGCATCCTGATGAAGATACGGTAGTATCGAAACCGGTCGATGTTAAATTAATCAAAGTGGTTCATATAGGGTTTATTTTTTTTAAAAATAATAATAATATTCAACCACAATGTTAATGCTACAAATATATTCATATATTTTTGGCTATGAATCAGGCTTGAAGCTCGTGTATTAAACTTCTGTTTTCTACTAAATGCCGTATAATATACTGAATACTCGGAAGTCAGAATGGTTCGGGGAATAATATTTAGTTTCGGAAGTCCAGACGGTTTACGGTATCCGCAGTACCTCTGTACCATCTAATCTAACAGGTACCTACTTTACCCGCAAACTTTTGGGACGCTCCTCTCCATTGTTTGAGTTTAGTGTTTACGCAAATATGTGCAATATTGTGTCGTGGCTTTGTAAAATGACGGGTTAAGTAAACAAGAGAAACAATTAAAGCTGAACATGGTACGTGTATCGGTAAATATAGCGTCAACATGATCGAATATAATTTTATGTGTCGGCTAATTTTACGCACACACAATCAATATGACAAATATTGAACAATTTTAGCTCGAAAATAATTTTTATCGTGCAACCCTGGAAGTTGAGCACATAGGCTGTGCTTGTAGTATACTAAAAGATCTGCAGAATGAGATATATGTACCCATTATTATGAAAGTTGTCAAAGTCATGTTTCTTTCGTTTCGAGATAGTTAAACCTTTCTACCCCGAATTATTAAATTGAAGTGACTAGCTACTGTATATTTTTTGTAGTATTATTCGAACATAAAATTAGTAAATTGTGACGGAAAATTAAATAAAAAATTAGTTCAAAATAAATATTAATAATCACATGGAATACAAGCGCGTCAAACCTAACCTTGTAACAATGCGCATCTGACCAATTTCACCTGCCGCAGTGTTGACATAACAATCAAATAACTAATGTTAGTATTTTGTAACACACTGTGTTAAAACACTGTTTTATTCTACTGTATTTTATTGTGTTAAACGTTAGAACGTTTTCGGGAATATCTTTCCATTATCAATATTATAATTCAACTAAAATTAAAAATACATATGGTGTGTTTGGAGTTAACGGAGGTGGAGGTGGAGTTAACATGGATAAGAGAGGGTATGTAACGGGCGGTATTTGAATATTTATTATGTTTTTATTTTTATCATTAAATTTTTCTAATTTTTCTAGAATGTCTAACTATCGTACTTTGGCGCAACTATATATAAGTTGTAAATGACTATTATCAAATGAATGACCCTCCATTCATGCGTGCTCAACCATTTCGGAAGTTAACTTCAAACACACCATATATTACTGTCTAAAAATGTTTTTAATTTTAGTTGAATTATAATATTGATAATGGGACAATGTTCTAATAAAATATAGTGGAATAAAAGAGAGTTTTAACTCAATTTACAAAATAATCATGGAATTCTACAGAATTTCACCAAAAACCTTTAGACAGTTAATGTTAGTAGTCTAAATAAATTTAGTAGACTATTTTTTAAGTTGATTTAATAGTATCGTCAGAGAATTGATACCACAGTAAGATATATGTCTAGATAAAGTTGATGATCCGTTAAAATGCCTTCAGGGTAGAAAAGGTTAAGGGTTTGCGTTTGAATTGATTAAAAAATAAGTTCATATAACACAAAATAATGTTTCAAAATTTATTTAAAATCCTAGACTTATAATTTATTTCGACATATAAATATTGCGTGCAGCTTGTAAGGAAATAAAAAATTTAAAGTTGAAATGACTTACTCTATTATCAAAATAAACCCTAGCGGAATAGCGTTGAACGTCGTAACAATATACTGAATATAACGCTTCAAAATTTTCACAATTGTTACAATTTGCATCATATTATATTAATTTAAAACAATGTGGGCGTGCAGTGCACACAAGCAAAAAAGCTGTGCATTACTAAAAATTCTGGGAAACAAATATAAATTAATAAATTGGATTAACGTAAATGAAAACATTATTTTACAATTAGCGCCATATGTGTACCAGTAGAGACTTTAATTGCTTAGTTCTAAAAACTATCACGACAACTCACCGCTGTACCCATGGCGCTCTTTTGTATTCGCAGCATCGAGTTGTTTACATTACTCTGTTCTCTCTTCAAGCTAGTGAATTACTCAAGTCATATAAATGGTTGTTTACTGAATTGAAAATTATTTTCGGTTGATCCGTTTTGTATGGAGTCGTTACCTATGCTGTTTTTTTAACTTTAACTTTTTAATTCGCGAATTTTACTATCCTACTGTTTTTAACGTGTTGATTTCATGATTGTTCTTTAAATTTGGTGCATGGATTGGCAGAACTATTTCCTACGTTAACCTTTAATAAAAATAATTATTCCTTTTAGTTATTATGTGAAGGATTTTCGAAAAATAATTGGTTATAGAAAGTGTTCTTATAAACGTCCATACATTTTTATATGGCTAAGAAGGTATTATTTTACGTTAAAACTTAAACTTTAAAAACACTATTAGTAGTACTCTAATTACAAATAAATATATGGTTTGGTCGTATAAACGATGGATTTATTTCGTCTGAAGACGTTTGGTTAAACGAAAGTTCATATATTATATATGATAGTATAATTTCATTGATAACAGCATAACCTAAATATATACCTAATAACCCCGTTAGATAGTCTTAGTATGACATTTTTCGGAGAGTAACATGTTACAAAACACTTTATGTAATTTCCCTGGTTGAGAAATTATGTAAATTAAGTTAAACAAAATGGACATTACAAATTAATTATTGAGGTGAGAAAACAATATATCGAAATACTACTAAGTACAAAAACTCGTGGGTTCCAATGTCAACGAAGTCTAATCACATAACACATAGGTTTGGCGTTCCAAAGCGAATAGAGCGATATATATATATAATTATAATACTTATACATACAGTACACATGGTAAACCATGTTTCGTGAACGGAATAGATAATATTATGTTACATCAATATTCTTACTATTATCAAACTGTGTTAAGCGCTTCTGTTATGGAAATATAACTACTTGGTGGTCTCTCGGATGAGGCTCGAATTACTAGACGGGTTTCTTACTGCTAGACTAAACAAGCACGTCATAATTACTCCAAAAATATCATCTACACTGCATTTTTACGATACACCATAACTGTTATATCATCATATATGAATATTAAGAATCTCCTAAAGAACAATATAAAATATCTCTAGAATGAGAATTGGGCATTGCCAGGTAGCCTCACATTTATTCAGATTGAACTTAATAGATTCCCCAATGTGTGAGTGTGGTGCCGAGGAGGAAACTCTTGAACATATCTTTTTTGCCTGTCCATTGCGGATCTCCTCAATGGTAATTTTCAACACCCGGTTAACTTGTGCCATCTTCTTACCCTTAACTCGCCACATTCAATCTATATAATAGCAAATTTTTCGAACGACCATGGTATTGACCTGTAATATAATATTTCCTATTCTATAATATTGTTAAATATGAATTAAATATATTAATTAGAAAGATATACATATAAAAACAATTTTATCGAAAAATATTGTTGTTGCGCCAAAGGGATTCGAACTTGGATCTCTTTCCTAACCGGGGAAGGTGCATTATGCAACTATGCTACAGCGACAATGTTTTTAGCGACAATTTTCGAATCTATATGTTACCTTTTTGATCTTAATACATTTAATCGTTCGAATCCCGGTGGCGCAACAATATTTTTCGATAAAATTGATTTTATATGTATATCTTTCTAATTAATATATTTAATTCATATTTAAAATATCGCAGACCGTCTGTTCTGAATAATTACAACTTCACAATAAGAATGTGTTCTCCTAATATAATATTGTTGTACTTTTTTCTACAAATCACTCTTGAAAGGTGGATTGCGTATTTAAAAGAAGAATAATATTAAATATATTGTAACGATAATCCATACATTTACTAGATTTATCGTTTACGAATTATAATATTATTTTAAATCAATATTTTCATAACGATACAATTTCAGAAAACACTATTTAATATAATTTTGTCGCACTCATGATAATATCTAACTAACTCACCCGCGATCATAATACTATATATATATATATAATACACATAATAATAATTCTTTGAATTTCTTCAAATTCGCAAAATTAGCGTAATGTTTCCGGGTACTAACTTTTTCGCTATCCGCCATGAAATGTAACGGGTGAATGAACGTCCTTTGAATGTTTTCCTTTTTCTTTAATATCTTCTGAGCCACCAGTATTCAGATATATAGTTTAATAAAATAACCTTTTCGTCGGTATTGGACAGAATAGTATTGAAAGTCTACAAAGGAATTGAGGACAATTTAAATTCACCGTTCAAACAAAATACATACGTTTCGATGATTTCATATTTTTAAAAAAAAATATAATTATCAAAATAATAAAACAATGAATTTGACACAATATACATTAAAGATATACATATAAAATCAATTTATGGAAAAAAATTGTCGCGTCACCGGGATTATATTATATTTTTAGATAAAATCGTTTTTATATGTATACCTTTCTAATTAATATATTTAATTCACATTTAAAATATTACAGAGCTATGTTCTGAATAATTACAACTTCACAATAATAATGGGTTATTTGACTAGTGAAGAATAATACACATATATACAAATAAATATATAAAGTGATCACTTAAACCAGTTGAAGATAGGTCGTAAGCCCTGTAATTACCTCATACTTTCATATATTTTCCATTAAATATTATAAAAAATAGCTTTGTCTCTATGAGATATCTGATATTTGTTTAAGAATACTTCCTGCTGATTTCAACCAATCCGGTAATTCCAACATGGCTCCTATTGTCTGACGAAGCGTTGTTGTATGCTGACGTGGATGTCAGTATCTTGTCTCGCGGTTTTAAAGTGTAATTTATGGGTAACGATTAAGATAAAGTAAATAAATTACGGCTTGGTGAATCCTGTGGAAGAGACTGAGAGATTTGAAAACATGGTAGGAGAACAAGGAACGTTAATAAATTTACATTCATGAACGTGTTCTGTTTATTTTATACAGTTTTTCATTGCTTATTTTGTAACTAGCAGAAAGCAATCAAGTATCACTGCATGTGTAACAATAAGAATGTGTTCTCCTTAATAATATATAAGTTGTGTCAATGTGTCCAAAATTGAATATAAACGAATTGTCAATTCTGGCGTAGATGGCTTTCAAATAATGGAACGATAGATGTATCAATTTGAAAAGTGTAATATATATGTTCGAAAGTTTGTCGTCGAAAGTACTGTCGCTGTAGCATAGTTGGAAAATGCACCTTTTTCGGTTTGGAAAGAGTTCCAGGTTTGAATCCCGTTAGGGCAACAGCAATATTTTTCGATAAAATTGATTTTATATGTATATCTTTCTAATTGATACATTTAATAAGTATTTAATATATAATACTAAATGACTACAACAAGATCGTATCGATTAATATTAATATGGATGTATTCTTCATGACACGAGCTCAGTTCAAAAACGAAATTGTGTTATCCATGGTTTAGTCGTGTAATACGTGCTAACCATAAACTATGTTCGCAGTATTCGCTTGACAAAGGCTGTCGCATGTCACGTGATTTCATTGATTGACCATGGAAGTCACGCACTTTTGTATCTACTTCTGTGCGGTAGTTTTAATTTGAATTTTTACGATGTTTTTAATTACTTAATTACCATAAAAAAAATGTATTCTGAAACATATTGCTTATTCTCCTAATTGCCTTAAAAAGTTTTTTCGTTGAATATTAATGTCATACTTGGATTATCTATCAGGATCATTGTTTACCTGTTAATTACCCGTACATAATACATAAAATAGAAATGAAATATTAGAGTAATTCTCATTATTGTAAAATTATATTTATTTGATCATATTAAAAAATTATTTGACACGTAAAAAATAATAAAAAATGTTATCATTCATAATCGAGAGTTTTAATCAGTACCTATTTATTATCTAACTAACTATCTTACCATCACGCCGTTTTCTCGCGGGAGCAGGCAGAGAATAGAGCGCCACTCTCTTCTGTCCTAACACACAATTATCGCCTCATCTACATTCGTACATCTTCTCATACAAGCTCGTCGATTATTGACACTTCTACACCATCCAGTATCTGGTTTACCTAGTGGTGCCAAGTCTTCCCCGGACGTCCTCTATTTCTGGTGCCGCAACACTTTTGTCATATATCTTTCTTATCATTCATTCATTCCACAGGACCAAATCACCTAAGTGATCCTTAAATTTTCCAAAATAATATTATAGGGAATCGTCTTAAGAGTATTACAGATTTTTCTGTAAAACTATCATTGCAATATGACTGAGGATAGGGGTTGTATCAGTTTTTACAAACATTTTTTTTTTTAAATAAATGATATGATTTACTGTTTCTGCTCTGTTCATTAAAAAAACATTTGATTTTGTCCATTAAAAATTCAGAATCATGTAAGGCTAATTTTAATAACTATTAATATAATAACCGGTGCTTAATGTCCAGCTTTTTTTTTTGCTTTTATATTATCTATTAATTTTTACATGTACTCTTTTTGTTTTTGGACTTTGGTCTCATGTCTACAGAGTCAGGTCCGTGTGGACCCCTTGCTCTTTCATCTAACGTATGCCTTAGGGGCTGTTTAAAAAGAGGGGGGTTTTATTTTTATAAAAAATGGGGCAGGGGCTGCTACTTGTGGCAGGCAGGCACTCTTCACACCTATCGTATTCCTTTTCATTCAGTTACGCATTGTGTTCGTGGGGTGGTGCAGCTCTTACTTGAATAGATTCTCTAATTAAGGTTCAGAAATGGGTCATCAGAGTGATAAATAAGAGGCCATTTATGGTAGATATAACTTTTTGGATATAAGAAAACTGTTTACCAGATCGATCCTAAAAAAAACTTTACTTCACGTCCACGATTCGATTCAAAGGAAACTAGGAGCAAAACCTTAGGATTAATTTTAGTGCCAAAAATGAATACCAAATTTGGTCAACGAACTTTCTTGTTTTGTGCACCGCGTATATTTAAAAATTGCCGCTAGACCTTAAAGGGTTTAAAGTGATTAACGATCTTAAACTAAAAATAACAAAGTGGTTGCTTGATGAGGGTAGAAAGCAAAATTAAACTAATTTGTCATTTGTGCTAACCTAACCTAACCTAACTACCAGCATATTTTGTCTCCAACCGTATTATAGTCAAACATATTTTTTATAACTTCTGATTGTACCTTATCAATATACAATTTATAAAAACTGTACAAGTAATTGCTTTAGAGCAGATTATTTATTAACAGAAATGTATTATTTTATGCTAAAAATTATTTGTATTTTAGCCCATTTTACTCCCTCCTCTACCGTATTCAAGAATCATTGGTATGTATTATATAAGTATAAACTCCAACACCCCGCTACGAATTGCTGAAATACAGATTATCATTTACCTTATTATACCTTAATATCTTCATCCGCTGTTTCGAGCCTAAGTCTAGACACACAAATTGTAATCATTACATATTTTAACTGATTCTACGATACGGAGTTATATTCAAGCATCCCGTTAATTCTTTAGCATTTCGGCGCACAGCTAGAAGGGAGGCACACTGAACACAGTTAGAACAGAGGCACACTAAATACATAAACAAGTTCAGCTACGGTATAGTAGTTCAGGGCTGGCAAGACGGCGGCACGCGTGCTAAATGTGACGCTCGAAAAAATTTCGTTGGCATATCAAACAATCAAAGATTTTTAAAAACATTTTGATCAATCTTTATAAGGCGAATTGTAGTAATTAATATCATTGTGATCAGCCGTTTCTTATCTATTGCTGGATGAAGGCCTCCCCGTGTGTCAATTTTTCAGTCCATTGATATTCGCTGCCACGCATTTCTGCAGAGTTTGATGATTTCGCCAGTTTAGATAGGTAGCATTTAGAGTAGCACGTCAGCCTCTTAATTCCTCTCAAATACTACTGAATGACTTCCTATTTTTCTTGTCCCCTATGCGTTCAACGGATGTTGGCTATTATCACTTTGTTTTCTGCAGTCCGGAAAAGTTCTACGGTAGATTGGCCAAACCATTGCCACGATGTTCTCCAGCAATCTTTTCATTCAATTACGAGGACACCGATGTCTCATTACATATCCGTGATATTGAATAATTCAAGTACTTAATTAATTTAAATACTTATTTTAACATCTTCATTTGTAATCTTATCCACCCAGCATATTTTGAGCATTCTTCTGTAGATCCACATCACAAATGCTTCAAGTTGCCTTATCGTTTCTTCGGTAAGTGTTAATGCTTTCATTCCATGAAATAATATCGATAACACATTCTCATTCGTGATCTAAGGTTGATATCATGATTGCAGAACGTCTTTTTCACACGAATAAAGGTTGCACGAGCTCGCTCAATGCGGCATTTGATTTCAACGGAAAGATCCCGTCTTTCATATATATTGCAACCCAGATATACATAATTCTTTATTTCGTACTATTTCGTTCCAGCAATAGAATTACTTTCATTGTCAGCTGCGTTATGTTCGCTAATGAGGATATATTTTGTTTTAGTTGTATTAAATTCTAACCCAAAAGCCTCACGCGTGTTTCACTACTTGACTGTGTGAATTTCTGGATGACTTTTATAATCTTTTTTTACCTGTCTTTACCTGTTTGAATTTTTTTTTTAAGAATCCACGTTTTGCAACACTTTTTTTATACATATTCCACATTCTATTAGCATTCTTCACGTGTCCGTCTTTCTATTCGTTGTCTTGAGTTTCGAGAACGAACGAATCTCTTAAACAGTTGAACCGACTACTAAGGTGTTCGTATATATGAAAATGTTTTAAGCTATATATCATCGCGGTATACCACCAAGAGGTTGAGCAGTGAAGAAATATGTAGTCGGAAAAATTAAATTTGATATGGTAACAAATTATAAGATATATATTTTTTTAAATGTTGGGCTTGTGTTGGTATTAGTTAAAACGTATAGTGATGATGCTCGGCTGACTCAGGTTCTACTAGCCAATTAAAGAATGTGTAAGGAAAAATGACATCTCGGGCGTGTTAAATAAAGAGACCAATACGTTGTATTTTGTTTGTTTTCTTTTGAGGAACCGGTATACCGCTAGATGGCACTATTAGTCCGCCACAAATGTATGAGAGACTTCTAGGGCTGAACAGTTCTATAAAAAATCTGAACGGACAAAGGTAACACACAATTAAATTAAAATGATTGATTGAATGAAAATTGCTTCGGCTATTCAAAAAGGTCTCGAAAATACGCGAAGCTCACTTTATATTTATCCAATACATAAACCGACTCATGTCTCAATGTCAGTACATACATTTAATATTATTATTTAATACGTGGTGTTCAAAATTTAATAAAAACGAATTGTTAATTCTGGCGTCTCCTATCGGACTAATCAAAGGTATTCGAGATTCCGTAAAAATAAAGCAGATGACTTTCAAATAATGGAATGTATTAATTTGAAAAAGTGTGACACATAGGTTCGAAAATTTATCGTCAAAAGTACTGTCTGCTGTAGCGTAATCGGTGAATGCACCTTCCCCGGATTCCCCGGACAGTAATATTTTTCGATATTCGATCTTTCTAATTAATACGTTTGATATTATTTCATTTTTATCAATTTCGCATTCTGCAACTTTTTACTTTATCGTCGGCGCGTCGTCACGTTTAGCCGTTTTGCCACCCCTGAGTTATATGCAGAGTGTAGAAGAACGCAATTAGACTGAATCAACTACACCTCCATAAGTTACCTGGGCGCCGGCATTCTTGAATGTAATTATACCCGGGTCGTATTTGAACAGGGATTACAAACCTAACTACATTTAAATATTATTGCGATGGGTCTTATACGACTGATGTGCTAATACAACAAGAATTTCGTAATTTTAATAACGGATAGCTGATTCTATTTCATCAAGGCCCGGCCAAAATAAATACACAGAAACAATTTCGACAACCCTAATTTACCATCAGCAATCAGCATTAGGTTTCATTTTACTAGAAGTAATGATCTATTTCACTAAAGTAGGCTTAACATTAGAATGAAAATGGTCTAAAAGGCAGTGGCGTGCAGTAGGTATAGATTTAGGTTATACTGTTACTAATGAAATTATACAATCATATATATCATATATACGTCTTTAGACATAATAAATCTGTTGTTTATACGACCATACCATATATTTATTTGTAATTTTAGACTACTATTAATAGTATTTTTAAAGTTTAAGTTTTAACGTAAAATAATAATTAATTCATTGAAAATCCTTCACGTAATAACTAAAGGAAATAATTATTTTTATTAAAGGTTAACGTAGGAAATTTAAATAACAATCATGAAATCAACACGTTAAAAACAGTAAGACAATAAAACTCGCGAATTACTAAAAGAGGAAGTAGACACTTCAATGATTTGCACACAGTTGTAACCCTTTCTTATGTTATTCTCTTAAAAACAGCATAAGTAACGACTCCATACAAAACTGATCAACCGAAAGGAATTTTCAATTCAGTAAATAGCCTATTATATGACTTGAGCTAAGCAATAAAGTCTCTACTGGTACTCAGATGGCGCTAATTGTAAAATATTGTTTCCGTTAATCTATCGGATTTATGGTTCCACCTAATAATGTATGTAGAATGTCCCTCGCCCCGCAAATAATGTTCCAAACACCTCTCCTATATATATATATATATACACACTTTCATATCATATCTATTCATTTACTAGTCTGTGTATGTTTATAATGTAATATAATTTATTTATTTATTTCAAGTCTGATTCAAATATCTACTCGTAGTGGTTTGTTTTTTTGTTGTGTAGTTGTAAAATGTAAATGTATCCCGGTATCAACTAAATATTTTTTCTATAAATGATTATTCAATGAATTTGATGTATGTGGTAGCATGGGTTAATAGGTGAACGTTAAATAGTGTAAAGTGATCACTTAAGCCAGCCGATGACAGATCGTAAGTCCTGTAATGCCCAAGACTTTCATACTTCCCGTATAAAAATAATAGCTTCGTCTCTGTGAGACTTCTATGTATATCTTGATGTCAATCCCTCAGAGAAAAAAATTCCCAGTAATTAGTTCCTGCAAAGATACATACTCAAAAAATATTGTGAAATTATATAACATTTATTTTTAACATTTCGACTCAAAAATCTGTTTACACGACAAAAAAAAGGTCAAATTGCATTTAATATACGTTAATGCAATTTAACAAGACATTAATTTTGAAATCCTGGTAGGCGCTTTCATAGGCGTCCGGTTTTCAAAGGTACTAATAGAAAAGGATCGATTCTCGGAAATACCGTAATAACAAAAGCTAAAAATAAGCAGTTTGATCAATAATATCCAGGCCTCGGAAAATTACTTATTAAAACAATGGAAATATGACGTGGACAGAATTTTGAAATATGGTCAGGTTCACTCTCTCGTTTCAAGGAGTTATACTATTTTTTATACAATGATTTAAAGATAGAATAGAATTCTACAAGAATCAAACAAAAAATCATTTAACATCGATATGATAATAATTGAACATATAATATGAATGTACATTTAAATGAATTAAACTATTTTAGTACTTACTGACTTACTCACTTACCATGACGCTGTTCCTCCGCGGGGGTAGGCAGAGCGGATAGAGCACTACACTCTTCTGTCCTGACACACAACTCTCGACACATCCACATTCGTACATCTTATTATACAGATTCGCCGATTATTGAGGCTTCTAACAGGACCATCCCGGTTTACCTGGTCATGCCAAGTCTCTCGCGGACGTCTTCTACGTCTGATGCCATCAACACTTGTGTCGTATATCTTTTTAACATTTTCTCCTCATGCATCCGTTCTGTGGCGGCTCGCGCGCATCGTCCAGATGTTCCTCGCACGTGTGCACCAGAGGAGGCAGTCTGCACCGATAGTCTGCGGCCAGTACCCGAACCGATCGGATCGCCGACGCTCATTCCGCTCTTCTCGACTCTGTCCTTGAATTAAACTTGCATCATTTTTCGTTCTGTCATTCATGTATTCTGTGTCGTTTCTTGTTCTCGGTGGCTTCTCCCCGATGAGAATAAGAATGGTTTTTACTTGAACACCGACCGACCTTCCCGCAGTTCCCATTTGGCCAAACCACCTAAGTGATTCTTTCTTAATCTTATTTACTATACTAAGATCAGCTGTATATTATTTTCTTATTTCTTCATTCTTTACTCTGTCATAAATGGATTTACCGCATATACGCCTAAGTGATCTCATTTCCACTGCATTCAGTCTAATTTACGCATTACAATGTGCTTTTGTTATCAACGATGGGTAAGTCATTGAATGACACACGACTTCCCAAACAAGTTATTTCAAGATAAAAGAAAATAGGGTGGGTCAAGGAAGAGGTTCAAAAACACTTGTAATGCGAACTTGGGAAGTGACACCGGTAACCGTGATCGAGGACAATGGCGTCAACAAGTACATTGCACCGGGGAAACATGAGAACGGAAAACTGCCGCAGTAACCGAAAGGAGGAAGAGAAAGTTACCCCTGCTCAGCGAAAGCTCCTGCACAACACGTGTAAGGGAATGTAAAGAATTCATAACAATTGAGGCATGACAGATATTTACTTTGCGACGAGGGACCGTCGAAGAAAAAAAATACATACCTAACATGAATTATTAAAAAAAAAAATCTGTTGCGTGTAGAAGTGAGCTGGGTGGACTACAAAATAGTAAAATCAATTATAAAATTACATATTTTTTCTTACATAAAATATTACAAATAATGTAGTGTATAATGTATTATACATAGTTACAATATCTTTATATACTGTACTAATACTTATTTTAATGATTAATCGGGTGTTTTTTTTAACCCTTCCCAAACCAGTGGCGTGCAGAGGGTATAGATTTAGGTTATGCTGTTACCAATGATATTGTACAATATATGTACTTTCGTTTAACCAACGTATTTGGACAAAATAAATCCGTCATTTATACGACCATATCATATATTTATTTGTAAATTTAGAGTACTAATAGTGTTTTTAAAGTTTAAGTTTTAACGTAAAATAATACCTTCTTACCCATATAAAAATGTATGGACGTTTATAAGAACACTTTCTATGACAACATGATCCAATTATTTTTTGAAAATCCTTCACGTAATAACTAAAAGAAATAATTATTTTTATACGTAAATCAAAAATCAGAAACCAATCCATACACCAAATTTAAAGAACAATCATGAAATCAACAAGTTAAAAACAGTAGGATAGTAAAATTCGCGAATTAAAAAGTTAAAGTTAAAAAAACAGCATAGGTAACGACTCCATACAAAACGGATCAACCGAAAAAATTTTAATTCAGTAAACAACCATTTATATGACTTGAGTAATTCACTAGCTTGAAGAGAGAACAGAGTAATGTAAACAACTCGATGCTGCGAATACAAAAGAGCACTATGGGTACAGCGGTGAGTTGTCGTGATAGTTTTTAGAACTAAGCAATTAAAGTCTCTACTAGTACACATATGGCGCTAATTGTAAAATAATGTTTTCATTTACGTTAATCCAATTTATTAATTTATATTTGTTTCCCAGAATTTTTAGTTATGCACAGTTTTTTTGCTTATCAATTACAAAGACTAAGGTTATAGCGAAGTCTCCCCCGGCAACGCCAATTGGCGGCGGCCGATTTTTTTGTTAGTGAATAATAAATTAAAAATTATTTTCCACACATAGTCTGTTTTCGCTATAGTGTGAGAAAAAAGAAGCGAACTGCATAATAGCCCCATTTAGTATCGCAAAACAAAAGTTTCTGAATGATTCCGAAAGCTTTAGAATCCAAACCATAGGTGTACCTTCACGCTTCGTGTTGTGGAATGAAATACACTAGGGGTACCTAATTAGTTTTGAGTTTACGCTAAACGAGTAAACATGGTTAAATAAAATGATAATTCATTATTAAAATAACGTTGGTAATATTTCGAACACTGATAATATTGACAGTCCATTAAATTATGTTATAGGTTAACCGACACATTACATAAATGTGTTTTCGGATATCGTAATATTACAATATCAATATTTAATGATATCGGTGTATTTATTTTTAAGCCTCCAAAATATCCGTAGAATATAACATCATTTTGAATGTGCAAATTACTTTAGAATTAATAATTCATGTGATCACCGTTGTCGCTAATGTCGCTCCATTAGTGTGGCAGCTCAGCCGATAGATGGCACTCGCCCAAGCATAATTTATACACTGCGCTCAAGAAGCGGTGCGCGGCGCTATGGTGGGTAAATTATTTTATAGTTGGGTAAGGCATTTTAATTGAGTATTTATTCAAAGTTGTAATCCTATAAATCTAGATCATTGAATATAATTTCGAAAAATTTTTTTTTTTTAAGTAAACATGAAATTTAAATTACAAAACAACAAAAAATGTTTTAAGTCATTTATAAACGTAAATACGAAACAGTTTAAAATGGCGATGATTTTATAATTATTAGTTATGTATAAAAAAATTAAAAAACAATGCCCGCCATGACAGTGCGCTACACTGCCGTGACCAGGAGTCGAACCTGGGTTACCACGGCCACAACGTGGGGTCCTAACCACTAGACGATCACGGCTACCAGGCTGGTAGTCACTGCCGACGCAATTTATGTATTTGAATACGTAGCCCTCTAGTGTTCATTGAATAAACTTTCGTGAATTTTGAAAAAACGAATTACAGTGCAATTTATAATATACGTGGTCTGTGCATGTTATTATTATTGTGTAAATATTCTATCGATTTTATACTACTAAAAACTGCGTAATTAAAAACATTTTTTAAATATGTATCAAATTATAGTATTCAATTAATAGGTGAGTATGTACAAACACATTGTTATTTTTTCCAAGGGCTTTCTGCGAGCACACAAGATATATTTATGGCGCAAACACACCGCGTATATTGGCAATCACAATACGAAGAGAAGACAGCATTTTCCCGATAAATTGGCCTACCGTACAGCCATAAAGCCGTATTTCTTCTGGAAGTTTCTTTATTCTGTCATTTTTCTAGTTGTTAGTTCGGTGCCCCGCCGCTTGGCGTGTATTGGCGTGGCGGGACGCCTTCGACGCAATGATATCACAATCATGATAACGCCGAATTATGAGATCTAATATTTGTGTAATTGGAAAAGTGTAGTAAAACTATTCAATAATTATTTTTTGTCATCGTGTAATTTTGCAAAAGTTTGGTAATAGGCATGTGATACATTAATCACAAAAAGTAATAGGTGTATCCATTTATTCGATTATTATTTAATTTATTCGAGGGAGACTCGTCCTTTCGACCTCTCTCCCGGCGTTGCACGGGTAGTATGAACGTGAACATGGGCATTATGTATCTCAAATATCACCCAATGTTAAACAAGCATGGGATGAAGGAACCACTTCTGAACGAACAGTGCGGCGTTGTTTGGAAAAGTTTACAAAGATGAGGAGATTCCGAATAATCGAATATATGATCCATCTAACTTTACGACAACTTTCATCTATTCAAGCTGTAACTAATATATATATATATATAATATATAAATGCCCGTAAATTATTCTCTGATTGTGAACCGCTTGAGTTTTATCCAACGGGCATAAATAATGTCGGCAAAAACGCGTACAATCAAATCTTACTGTAAATAATATAGTTTATTAATTTTAAAGATATGTTTAATTGAATTTAAAGATTAAAATTGGTCATTATTGTTGGGACAATTTGATTACACATATTAATACCTGCGTGGAGGCGGTGTGGTGGGTCCTAAAGAGTAATTATGCAAAATTTGGTTAAGATCGGTTAAAAATTCGTATTCTATAGAGGTCAAATATTTATACACTTAATTTTATATATATATATACATCCACTCGCCAATGTACTCTACTCGGGCAACAGAGAATTATTGACTAGTGGGAACTATCTACCGGGATCCAATTCCCTCAAGATGGATCGTCCTTTTGATTGCTTACATCAAAATTGGACGATGCTCTACTATTACTGAAAGACAATAAAAATTGAAGCGTGTGAACGGGCAATCCTTCAATGTCACCTCATGGACTATCTTTTTGATGGATATATACGAAAAATAATCCGTTAATAATGACGGGATATTAATATATATTTTTATTATCTTAAAAATAATTTTATTGTACGTACCTATATCAATTTATCGATAAATTACACATATTTTTGTATGTCTTTGAATGTGTTTTGAAGTTCGGTTAGACAATGAGATAATCTGTTCCATCAGAAGATGTCTATTTAATTTGGACAGCGACAATAAATAGATGTCATTCGTTTGGATTCATGGAAATGAATGTGCTGATAAGCTGGCCAAGGACGCCACTCATTCCGAAGTTTTTCCTCGTCAATTCCATATCTCGATGTATGTCAGACTCAATATGGTAAAAAAATGTACGAATTATATCTGGACTGCACAATGGATGGATCCAAATAATCATAAGGGTAATCGGCTTAAAATAATTCAAAGATCTATTCCCCGCACCCCCTGGTTCTCCAAAAGGAAAGTCTCCAAAAGAACAATATCAAATATCTCTAGAATGAGAATTGGGCATTGCCAGGTAGCCTCACATTTATTCAGATTGAACTTAATAGATTCCCCAATGTGTGAGTGTGGTGCCGAGGAGGAGACCCTTGACCATATCTTTTTTGCCTGTCCATTGCGGTTCACAGGTTTTTTTTTACAGTAATCTCGTCAATGGTAATTTTCAACTCCCGGTTAACTTGTGTCATCTTCTTTCCCTTAACTCGCCACAATTAATCTATATAATAGTAAATTTGGTATTGACTTGTAATATAATATTTCTTATTCTATAATATTATTGTACTTTTTTCTATTAAATAAAGATTTAACTTAATTAATGACAAAAATAAAAGAAGAAAAATAATGTGTTTTGAGATTAGTTAATAAATATGCATGTATTTACTTATTTAGTACGATGTTGTTCAACGAAGTTCCACATTCAAAATTATTGTAACAAATATGAAGTCTACTTTTGTTTAATTGTTGATTGAATAATGCTGAGTTTCCGTTTCTTCACAAATATGTTGTTTCACATTTGTAGACTATTTTTCTATTTAAAAAAAATAAAATAGATAGATGTTGTTAGTTTTATGTTATTATACGACACGGAAGTAAATTATAATAAATTTTTCATCACCAATTTGAAATTGATGTAATCGAATATAATTTGGAATGAATTCTACCGGGGACGTCCCGAGGTAAGGGTATTTTAAATTGGCCAAAAAATGAACCATTTTTTTCCAAAAATATATCACTCACAATATCGTCAAAAAGATTTATTTGTAACATTTACCGAAATAAATTTATCAATATACGTACTTCTCAATATTTTTATTACACCCCTATTATTATGAATGAATTTGTCAACCGAGGCAAGACTAGCGGTGCACAATAGAATCCTGGTACCGACACTGACGTATGGTAGTGAGGCCTGGAGCTGGCAGAAAAGGAACGAAAGTAGACTGAATGCAGTGGAAATGAGATGACTTAGGCGTATTTGTGGCAAATCTATTTATGGCAGAGTAAAGATTGAATAAATAAGGAAAGAACGTAAAGCTGATGTTAGTACAGTGAGTAAGATTAACAAAGGATCACTTAGGTGGTTTGGTCATATGGAACGGCTGAATGAGGAGAGAATGGTAAGAAAGATATATGACGCAAGTGTTGATGGCACCAGAAATAGAGGACGTCCGCGGAAGACTTGGCACGACCAGTTAATGGAGGATGGTCCTGTTAGAAGCCTCAACAGTCGGCGAGCTTGTATGAGAAGATGTTATGAATGTGGATGAGGCGAGAATTGTGTATCAGGACAGAAGAGTGTGGCGCTCTATCCTCTCTGCCTACCCCCGCGGTGAAACGGCGTGATGGTAAGTAAGTAAGTATTATTATGAAAATTTGAGACTGGACGATTGGAATATAAACTGATTGGATGGATATTCTGAGTGTATTTTTGGAACATAGCGAAAAATTCTGTGACATTTATTGGGATCCATAAATATGTACCGATACGTCAATGTGAATAAATTTCCTATACGGTGAAAAGATGTAAAATAATTTGTAAACATACCAATAAGTTTCTCGAATCTAATAAGTTAACTTGGAAGATTTAAATCGGAAATATTTAATGTATAATCGCAAGGGAAACGGGCATAGAACCTTGGAGCTTGAAGGTGCACTAGAGGGATTCAATCTTTATCACACACAATCTGATCTTGGTGACCGGGTATTTATGCCTGTTTAACAACACACCCAGTGCACAATATTTTAATATTAGGGGAAAATGTTCTAGCCGCATGTGCCTAATCCCAGGACCGATGCAATACGCTCAAGGCTCCTATCTCGGTCCTACTCATTCGCCGCCTGGTTGGCATTTTTTATTGCCCCAAAAAAAGTGAGAACATCTCGTAACACATGAGTTATTTCAAAACATAATATAATTAATTATATATAGTATTAATCTATTTTTTTTGCACAATATTTAGCTAATCAGAAATCATCAAAACACCCCCCATATTGCATCATCTACTGGGTTTAAATCTGGCCTGTTCGATGGCCACATGCCTGGCTCAATGAAATTAACATTCTCACGACGAAGAAAGTTGATTGTATTTCTGGCTGCGTGAGATAGAGCTCGATCCTGTTATACTGCAATATCTAGCTATACTCCAGGCTTTGTTATGAAACTATTTTATCATTTTTCTAACACCCCAACGTTTTTCAATTTTGATCAGAATACGGTCTTCTGCAGTGATTTTGGTCATTCTGGGCAACAATTTGATAAAACCAAATATAAACAATGGGAAAATTAATAATCAAAGATGGCGACCGGAAATTGTCGAAATAAGACGTAATATAGGTAAATAGGTAAGTAAGAAAATTAGTAAACTATTTAAGCTATTGTTGATATAGTTAAACTAATTTTGATGTAATTCTATCACATTTTACGAAATGTTCTCACTTTTTTTAGGCCACCCTGTATATGACACGGCGATTCCGCACAGCTGCCAAAACAAAACGTATAAGAATTTAAAACGTTGTAATTATGCGATTATTTGGATTAATATAAATATTTTATTTTAAATATGAATTAAATATATTAATTAGAAAGATATACATATAAAATCAATTTTATCGAAAAATATTGTTGTTGCGCCACCGGGATTCGAACCTGGATCTCTTTTCGGATTCGAATGATCGGATTCGGAAGGTGCATTATCCAACTATACTTCAGCGACAAATTTTCGAACCTATATATTACCTTTTTGATATTAATACATTTAATCGTTCCAAATCACATTTAAGTCAGAAGTTGAGCAGCTAGACCACAGACCACCAAATATATAGACATGAACTAACGCAAATTCCTTGTCTCAATATTTTAATTTTGGTGTCACCCACGCGATCACTTTGGTACCACTTGCGCCATCAAATAGGTCCGCGATTTTTTTAAAAATATGACTCTATTGGAACGAAAATTTAAACGCTGACAATATAATATTCATTAATATAAAAAATATGTTTACACAGAGATTTAATATTCGAAGAGTAAATACTTTCACTGTTGCATAAATGTGTCATAAACTATCGGATTTATATTTCCACCAAGAATGTGTGTAGAATGCCTCTCGTCCCGCAACTAATGTTCCAAACCCCTCTTCTATGTGTTCACTTATTTCATGTCTTTTAATTTACTGGTCTGTGGGCCAGACTATGTTTTGTTAGACGATTTATTGGACCCGGAGCAAAGATATAGAATAATAACGGGCTAATTTCGCAAATATTTATCTCGAAATACGTGATTTTGTAGAAATAATATCACTCAATAATATTTTCCGTATTTTTTATAGAACAACTGTTGGTTTAAATACAAATATAATGTAAGAGTTATATATGTATATACAGGATGTAATAGATCTAGTCTACAATATTTTATGGGTGGATTCCTGAGTCGAAAATATTCAAGGAGTATGTACAAATATGTATTATAAATATCTTCGTGGAAAGTGAATTTCAATGCATTGTTATTAGGTATCGTCGCTTCATTCTACATGATTCCAAAAGTTATGTACCGACTCGATCTTCTTTATACAACTTCACCACTGATAATAAACATGTTAATATAAATATTTCGGAACTTTTTTTATATAAATTATTTTTGTTTCTAGTTGGAGTCCTGCCGCCATACTCGCACTTGGAAGTGCCTTTCGCCCACGTGGCCCTGAGCGGTGACCTCCACGTGTCACTGCACGCTCCTCCCACCCCGCTACCCGAGCTGCAGCTCGCCATCCTCCGCCTCGATGCTGGAATCACGCACTTCCTCGCCGATATCAAACTGCACCCTGCCATCACTCTGCAAGATCAAAAACAATCCTGGGATAGCATAAACCAGAATTGGATTCAGAACCAAAATAAAAACTATCAAAATTCAAACAAAGACCAAAACAAAAGCTGGAGTCTAGAAGAGAACATAAACAATGAACAAAATTCAAACCAAAACACGGAATGGAACAAGAAACAAACACAAAACCAAGAGGTGGTTTTCTTCACAGTACCTTGCGGGTATTTCGTGAAGGGTGGAACGTACCTGTTGAAGCTTCACGGAGCTGGTGATAATTTAACAGAAGTTGAATCGATACAAGACTCAAAATTGTCCGGTGTTTTAGATGTGAGGTGGCCTTCACCAAAGTTGACGCTGACACCGGAGAACATCCAGACGTTTCCAGAACATTCTGTGACGGGTATTGTGGAGTTTCCGGAAGTGATGTGTCCACCGGCAGAGCTCTCGACGGGCTACTTGCCAGAGTTTTGGCTGGAGCTGTGGTTTTGCGGAGACGGAGGGCCAGCGCTGTGTTCTTCCAGCCCGCTGGGAGCTCCGCTGTACACGGAGGCCGTCAGAGGGTTGTCTGGAAAAAGAGAAGTGGTGCTGAGATGTGAGCTATTCGGAATAGCTGGTACTTATGCTTTGACTCTTCGTCCGACGTTGCCGCAGCCGACGCTGACAACCACGACAGCATATTTAAAGGTGAGAAAGTACGATTTATTTTGATTTTCGAATTACATTAATGTATCTACGATCAATATTAGTAAGCCAAATCTAATTTCATATTGTTTTATGATGTAACTGGAAAATCTTAAATGAAATTATTAAAAACTATTAGTTTTATTATATAATTTTCAGATTCGTACAAAAAACTTATATATTCATAAATATATATTTTACACACTTCCATTGGCTAAATAATTTATTTACTTATGTGATATTGTTGCTTTCTTGTAAAATATATTTATTTATAGTCTATACCAGTGACGGTGAACCTATGACACAGCACAGCGTTTTGGGCGACACGCCAGCGTTCACTAATATCAGAGTTATCAAAGAACGCGTGTCCCGCCACCAGACGTCTACCCGATAATAATGTTCGAATTTATCACTACGTACATATAACATATCGCACACCTAGATCAAAAACTCAAAAATACAATAATTCTGAGTTATTATTGTATTCGGATATTCTGTCATATACACACCTAACCCATAAATGTCATTTTATGATACATTTATGACATTATGTTATTTAGTTTCATAACTTTATTAACAAAAAATGTTATTATTTTTTGTCTACTGAAAAATGACTTTTTGAGTTGTCTTAGTTTTGATCTAGGTGTGCGATATGTATCTCTTTTGGGTCTCACTTTGTGAAAAAACAATTCATTGAATTAAGCGGTTAATTAAGGTTTCATATTTTTTCTCGTTAAATTTAAATAAAAAATATATGAATGAGTATGTAAACAGTTTTTTTTAAAATGTAATTAAGTGACACGTCAGTAAAGTTAGGTTAGATTTTTTTAATTTTTGATACGCCGAGCCCAAAAGGTTTGCCATCACTGATCTATTGGTCTATACCCTATCCAACAGTTCACAAACTTTGGTACGCGTATCCCTGGCGGTGTGCAGTGGACCAGTTAGAAGTACGCGAAAACAATAGAACAAACAACAAAACAACAAAAAATGGCGAAAACATCAGAAAAAGGAGAAGAAAAAAACAAAAATTAAAGTCTGTAAATGACATTAGGTTAATTTAATTCGTTTGATTATTTAGCTAACCTATTATTATTAATACTCAAGGTAGTTCTTCGAAAGACTCTAGCACCGTGGATGTGATTGCGTTGGAGATTGGAGGGGTGGGGGAGAAAAAAAATTATCGCTGAAGAGCGCTTTCTACATACAGCGCGGCACTGGGTGGGTGTAATGAAGAGAGGGGGTAATTTTAAATGAAAAGTCTAATCAAGGGTATGGGAGAGAGAAAAGTTAGGGAACCGCTGCTCTATGTTATGGAGAAAATGTTTTATTGGGCGCTTATTGTGATAATTTTGGGAACGGAATCAATATGTATTTAAAAAAATAAATAGAATAATATATTTTATATACGATAATAAATTTTGTCATTATCCTTTCGCACTATACTTCAGCGAATTTAATGTAAAAATTATTATGTTTTATAAAAACCTATTTCGCTGCTATACGTCGTTGTAAAATTTGTACGCAAAAAAATCATGTTTATAGGTCAGTTACATAATTCAAATCATTATACTTTATATTTCAATTATATAAAAGATCTAGAATTAACTTACAGGATTTATTTCCATCTTTTAAGATAATATTAATGCAATGTATCCTGTATTATAATAAAAATGTGTGCAACGGTAGTTTACAGTTTATTACCAGTAAGAAAAAAAAACGAAGTAGCGTTTCTGTTTATTAAAATTCTCCAATATACATTATATCTGTTATCTGACAGACTCAAGGCCGCGCAACGTTTATCTATGATACAAACCGTTCGGTTCTATTGGATTATTTAAAAGCAGTCTAACAATAATAATCGCCGCTAGGGTGGTGAGTCCCGTAATTAATATATATGACCAGATTAAAAGTTCTGGTGATAAATAAACGTTTAACGCATATACATTTTTATCTTTCACTTTTCTTCTTCTTCTTGTTTTTAATCTGGAGATTGACAACAGAGCACTGCGTCCCTGCAGGGTACGTTTTCTACCGTGCGGTAGCTGCTGCGGGCTGGCTAGTATTATATAATATAAATAGTAATATTGAATTGTAAATTGCACAAATGTTTATAAATAATATTATTTATTTAATAATAATAATAAATAAATGTTTATCATTCTGCTTCAAATGATGTAAAGTAATCGATATATTCAATATTTTCAAAAACAATTGAGGCTCAAACGTTATTGTGTTCGACAATAGCAAAAACATAAAGACAATGGAGCAGTAGAGACAGATCGATTAATTAAATTTGCTTTCTCTATCTTATTTTTTAGATTCTTTTTGACTCTCCATTTTTGAATTGTGTATCGCAATTTTCTTTTTCGATAATATCTGCCTTAATTCTTAATTTACACAACGATACTTCGATAAATCATTTCCAGGTTTATCGACAAAATTTTATAAGAAATCTATCTTCAGATAGTACTATGTAGTAGCTAACTATTGCGGAGACCTCGTACTGCAGGATAACCGCGAGTATTTCCCCAGAGTGTACTGCTCCACCATCACTGCTGGCGGGACGCGGCCAGGGCCGGATCAGTCCGTCGGCCCCTGCTGACGCCCCGATCAGGCGGCACAGGACCGCACTGGACCGCGCCCATAAATAACGCTCCCCAGGCCCGGACTGTCATCGTAAATTTATTAGATGCCCCCCTCTTCAATATGGCGCTTCCTCACTTTTATAACGGCGGACAAACACGGTTTCGTGATATTTTCGGACATGAAAAAAAGTTACTTTATTTGGCGAGCGAACGAGCGTAAATAAAACCCGTGTAATCTCGCACGTATTAATATTTATAACTTTTTAGAAACCTACACACATACACATTATGAAAGTTTGATCATATCTCCCACTTTGTAGCAATGTATAGTGCGGCTGAGTCTTTCTTCAAGGTTCAAACTTTAATACAGATCTATCGCAAAACCGAAAAAAAATTAATTTTCTTACATTGTTTTAACTTCATATATTTTCCTGTTTTTAAAATTTTTATATTATTTTAATATTAAACAATATTATACATTTTAGAATTATCAGTAGGATATATATATATATTTCATTTAACATTTATTTCTTCTCTACGAAAGTAGGACTCGTGTATAGAGAAGGAGTATATACGAGATTCTTTACTTCAGATGCAAATTGATAGTAGTCTGTAATTGTTCGAATTGTTCGAAACTCAGTAGACACGTGTATCAATATTCGTTTATTACAACATGTATTTACAATTATATAAATCACATAGTGATTATTACTATTGCGAAGGGACAATGGAAAAGAGACCAGTTCCTTCAGTGACGGCCTCTTATATCCTATAACCTCCACCATTCATCTAACACACACATGTACAAAAGTGATAACCAATTTTATTCAAAAATACTTTTGTTGCTATCGGAATTCGAACCTAGATCTCTTCCAATCCGAGGAACGTGCATTAACCGATTATGCTACAGCACACAGTACATTGACGACAAATTTTCTAACCTATATGTTACACTTTTTAAATTGATACATGTACAGTTCCATTATTTGAAAGCCATGTACTTTATTTTACTATATTTAATTATTCCAAATAATTGGACGATCGTTTCGGCTGTCTAGATCATTATCAACTGATAAAATATAGAACAGTGTGGTGAGGTTACATACAAATTTTGTTACAAAGTTGGGTATTACATATTAGATGATTAACAATGCTAAATGCTAATATTTAAAATGTTTGAAATACCAAGGATAATATCTTTAGTTACATGTCATTATTAACATACATTAATGTTGGGAAATACAACATTTTACATGTTTAACTATCGTTAGCATAAAATACCTAAACATTATCTATTATACCTACATTTAATACTAATACAAGTGAAAACAAATAATATACTTATTAAGGAGAACACATTCTTATTGTGAAGTTGTAATTATTCAGCACATAGGTCAGTGATGTTTTAAATACTAATTAAATGTATTAATTATAAAGATATACATATAAAATCAATTTTATCGAAAAATATTGTTATTGCGCTACCGCTCTTTTTCCAATTCTTAATTGTCAATTGTTAATTCTGGCGTCTGCTATCGGTTTACTCAAAGGTATTTGAGATTCCGTAAAAACAATGTAGATGGCTTTCAAGTAATGCAACGACAGGTGTGTCAATTTGAAAAAGTGTAATATATAGGTTCGAAAATTTGTCATCAAAATGACTAGCGCTGTAGCATAGTTAATAATGCACCGTCCCCGGATTGGAAAAAGAGATTCAGGTTCGAATCCCGGTAGCGCAATAATAATATTTTTCGATAAAATTGATTTTATGTGTATATCTTTACAGTTAATACATTTAATTTGTATTTAATAATATACTTAATATGTTTTTTTTGTTTACATATTCAACAATTTATGTAGATATTCATTTGTTCATTGAGGATATTATTATTTAAATTCTTGTTGATTTTTAATTGTTTTAATATATTGGATTTTAATATTTTTTTACAATATTGTAACGGAATTGGTTTATTGGGATGATTCTGATTTTTTGTGTGTAACGGAAATTTGTAACAAAATTAGTATACAAGCTCACCACACTGTTCTATGTTTTATCAGTTGATAATGCTCTAGATAGCTAAAACGATCGTCCAATTATTTGGAAAAATTAAATATAAAATCAAAAAAAACGTCTTTGATTTATTGATATACTCGTGCCAGTAGACTTGTGAATTATAAACTTAAACAGCCCATCGCAACTCTATATGAAGGAAGTCCTACATGTGTAAGAATCAACGGATCATGCACACCTAGGTTTGTTAATTCAACATGTGCCAAACGGGGTCGCGTAATGTAATCATGGCTTTTTTTATATATTAATAATATTGAATAAAAAACCTGGAATGTATTGGAGTAGGAAGAAAAATAAATGTCTAGTGATTAAATTAGTAGAATGCATTATTATGCCAGTTATATCGTGCGTTATATTATATTATATATTTTAAAACAATTACTTCCTCTTTATACCATCCTAATCACTTTTTTTTTAAAACTGTAAGGTTTCGCCTTTTCACTTTGTTGCACATTTTAAAATACTTTCAGTCTTACTCGTGTACAATCCCGTGGAATCCATTATTATTGTCAGCATTATTCGAAGAGTGGCATCTGTCAATACAAAGCCAAATTAAAACATAACAAACGCCCGCTAGATATGCACGTAACGGGTCGGCCGGGCGTTCCGTTCGTCGCGTCGCTTCTCTACCGCGCTTCATCCAGATGACCGCATTTCTCGCAGAACGCCGTCTCGTACTTAATTCATATTATATTTAGAGCCGCTCTCTGAATCTGATTCGATTGTTAAAGAGGGGAGGGATAAGGGCTGAGCCCTCTTATCTCCGATATATGAGGTAACAACAATGGCGTAAGATTTTTTTTTGGGGGCCCTATTCGGAGAACATGGTGAAAATGTTTTTTTTTTTAAATATAATATAATTTTAATTTTGTATATAATTGTATAAAGTAGAAGCAAAAATGGGTTTTTGAGTTTTTTTACATAATACATTTATCTTTAATATTTTGTTAATTCTTTTTTTGTTAGATTTTGTTGAATTTTTTACATTTTGTTATATTTCTAGGGTCAAGAACAGCGTGAAGAAATGAAATGGAACGAATATAATGGGGATCGGATGAGAGATCATACAGGCCGAGGGTGTTTATGGTAGGGTGTGGGATGGAAATTAATTTAGAATAAAATATTAAACGATAAATCGTGTATGTGTCGTTTGAGTGAGGATATGTTTGAGTCTCTGTGCATGATTTTGTCTCTGACAAACCTGGGTGAGTTTATGATTCTCCTAAGGATGTAGTTTTGTTTGGATTCTAAAATTTTGTGTCACTTGAACCTTGGATGGGGCTCGCGTATGTGAGTATAGGTCGGATGATTGCCTTGTACAAGAGTAATTTGTTTTGTAAGGATTGTGAACTGTAGAGCCGTGTGTAACATTGTAATCTGTATTAAATAGATTCCCTCAGGCACATCATTGTCTGTTTCCTGTCTTCGCTGTAAGTCAAGTTAATATTTGAACACGAATTATGGTTTGAAATTATTAAAGGTGACATAACATACCTCCATTAGAGTATATCTGCATGAAAAATAATGCATGCCCGTAATATTTTTGTTTACATATCACTAGGAGATGTTAAAAATATGTTTGCAGACATGTTTACCAAAATACACATTACGCCATATAAAAATACACATATTTCTTTGTAAAACTAACCCGTGTAGACTGTCACATACAAATTCAAAGTGACAATGATAAACCACCAAAACTTATACAACAACGACGTCCCGGAACGGTCTGTGATATGAATATTATTAATATATAAATGTTGTAGGTGAGGCTAGCGTTCATATTCTGTTTTAAAATAGTAATATTTTGTATATTAATTATGCACGGTGTAAAAAAATTGGTAAATATAAACTAAAACTCGCATAAATTCAATACATGAAATATTTATTTTATAATTTTTCGCATGTAGCGATGTTATGCATACGTTGGGCATGGTGTGTATTATAATTTGTTATAAAAATGACTTATTATAATTAATGTATTTTACAAAAAAGGTAATGTATTTTAGTGTATTTTTTTGTTTGTAAATATAATTTTACCGCGTTATACAGGCTGAGTATTATGTTCCAGGCCGATGTTGTTTTTAAATAACTAAGAAATAAAACATAACTTTTTAATTTTATTTTTATATGTAAATTATTTGATTTATTACAATTATGTATAAAATATGATATTGGTCAAGTAGTCTCCTCTAGATACGGCACAAATGCGTGATTTTTTCACTATGCTTTTCAGAATTGTTGTTGGCTTATTGGAGTAGACCTTTCCTTTCAAGTACCCTCATAGAAAATTGCCGGGAACCGTCAAATCAGGTGATCGAGAAGGCCAGTCAATTTCACCACTTTTTGGCATTACGCGGCCGGAAAAAAATTATCGTAAAATTTCAAGCGTAGCTCGGGCTGTGTATGTAGTGGCACTGTCCTGTTGATCCAATTTGGCTACCAATAAGTCGTCCATTAATGGAAGAGTATTGCCATTTTTATTTAGATAAAATGTTTTAACGTCTTCAACACGTTGTTGAGGTGTTAGATGCTCCATAATAAATTATAATCAACTTCTCTCTACGACTACTAAATGCGAACTGACAAATGTCGGCCAAATTAAAATCAGCCTGTAAGTTTTAAAATTTTCTTGTAAACTAAGGTTTGAATCAACATAGAACTACATTGTCAACTCTAAATATGATGTAACTAACTAACTAACTTACCATCACGCTGTTTCCCCACAGGGGTAGGCAGGGAGCATAGAACGCCACATTCTTCCTCCCTGACACACAATTATAGCCTCATCCACATTCATACATTATTGAGGCTTCTAACAGAACCATCCTCTTGTATCTGGTTTACCTGGTCGTGCCAAGTCTTCAGCGGACGTACTCTATTTCCGGTGCCATCAACACTTGCGTCATATACCTTTCTTGCTATTCTCTCTTCATTCATCCGTTCCACATGACCAAACCATCTAAGTGGTTCTATCATAATCTTACCCATTATACTATTTAGATTATTTCCTTATTTCTTCATTCTTTACTCTGTCATAAATAAATTTTTCATATATACGCCTAAGTGATCTTATTTCCACTGCTTTCGTTTCTATTCTGCCGCCTTCAGACCTCATTTCCATACATACACGTACCAGGACTCCTCTGTGTACCATTACTCTTGCCTCGATTGACAAATTTCCGTTAGATATAATTGGATTCATCTGATGTAGAATTTACCAATTTATCTGTAAAAATACACAATACATTATACTATACTAACGATAATAGCCTAATTATACAAAAATACTTTTGATATAAGTATGCAGATTTATTCAGAATAAACCATTCTATCCGTAACGCAAACAAATATTTTCCTTAGTACTATAAGCAGTAATATATTCTAAAACGTATCTCGTGAGTTTGAAGTTCAAATATTAACATAACACATTGTTGTGTTTAAATTCATATACCTGTTAAAATTTGGTTTCCTTATTACCTTTCCATTTAGTTAGCTAAAAATCAATCTTAAATTTTGAAAAAAGCTTGTTTTTATCTCTTGTTTGGTTTTTGTGTTAGTAAGCGATCGACATAAAGTATAAAATGAATTTACAAGAGCGCGTTAAAATTATTAAATTTTGTTATGTTTCGTCGCGACGATCTATTTTCGGTGACCGTCTAATTTCAAAAAATGCAGAGTTTGTTTGGCCTCCCCGTTCCCCAGATTTGACGGCGCCTGATTTATTTTTGTGGGCCGAGTTTACATGAACAAACCAGCAACAATTCAGGAGCTTAAACACAATATTCGTGCAGAAATAACAAATTTGGAGACAGAAACGTGTCGTAATGAACTGCAAAATACTTTAAAAAGAGCAATTATTTGTCAACAAGAAAATGGAGGTCATTTAAATGGTGTTATTTTCCACACATAGATTAAAATAAAGTTAACAAAGTACAATTTCATGTAATAATAAATATAAAAATTACAAAAGTTATATGCATCATACGTCAGTCAGTCCAAGATGGTCCACTCTGTATAATTGATTGTTGAATTGTAATGTATAATAATGCTGAACACTTATTGCTCATCATATAGTCCAATTAAAGATGTGTATGTTCTTCAGCTATGACAATTTCTTTCGGCAAATTCAGTTTCTCTCTTCAAATTTCTCCAACATTTTTGCACGAAAAACTTCATATTTAAGTTCTCGTGTATGTGGCTTAAGTTATTAAACAATAATGATTATCTGGCAAAAAATAATTTATCAAAACATTTAGATTATAATAATTTTCTCGTCTAAAATATCTGGCATGTTTCTGTAAATGATATTTCAAATGTGTACAGTAAAAAAAAAAAGCTATCTTCAAAGAAAATTCCAGAAAAATATATCTCTGTAGCTTTCGCAATACATGAATGTGATGTCAACTATTCGAATAATTCCCCCAAGACTAAGGGAGAGTGACAAACAATATTTCATAAGTTTCGCATTCTGTTTTTGGTTCGCCCCATCCATCTGGTTCTGCGAAACTTTTTCTCCAACAAGGAGGTGAAGGGTACCTGTAGGAATTTGAACGCTTGATCTTTGTTTTGAAATTCATATTTACGATCAAAATTTTCTTGACAAATAATCTTATTTTTTGCACCTCGGCCATTATATTCTGAAAAGTTACAAAATGAAAATGAAAAATATTATAAAGTTAAGATTAAGTATTATAAAGTTAAGAGAAGAGAGAAGCCAACCGTTTGACATGTGGCCAGGGGCGCATAGATCCGGCGCGTCACCGGGGAAAAGTATTAAAATATATTTGGCAATTAAAGAAAAATTTTGAGCCAGTGCTAACTCTGATTGCATCCGGCAATTAATAATTTATTTTTCTAAAATATTACTGGTCCGTAAATCAATGACTGTTGGGCCGGATACAATTTAGTTTGAGCTTTATTTTTAACTCAGCTCACCAATTCGCCCCTTGATGCAGCTGTATCGATATTTTAGATTAACCACATTACAAATAAAGATATACTAATACGAATGAATAAGTCTAGAGAATTAAAAACAACTATCTACGAAGGAAAGCTGCAAGCTTCTAACACATTCTCCGTAATGAGGCATACGATATCTTACAATTCATTTTGCAGAGGAAGATGAAGGCAACAGAGGCGTAGAAGAACATTAGTTTGGCTGCGTAACCTTAAAAAAATGGCTCAATGCTGATGATGTTACGTATCTTGATTAGAATCACAGACTACCAAATAAATAGACATGAACTAACGCAAATTCCTTGTCCCAAAATTTTCATTTTGGTGGCAACCACGTGATCACTTTGCTGCCAATCACGCAATCAAAGAACTCCGCTACTTTTTTTAAAAATATGACTTGACTGGAACGAAAATTTTAACGCTGGCAGTATAATATGCATTTATGTAAAAAATACGTCATGTTTACACAAAGATTTAATTTTCGAAGAGTGAATACTTTTCCTGTTGCATATTGTGTCATATTCTATCGTATATATGTATGTAGAATGCCCCTCGCCCCGCAAATAATGTTCCAAACCTCTCTCCTATATATATACGTGATATCATGTCTATTCATTTGTCTGTGATTAGAATAAATCATTATACTATAACATGGTCGCCAATATTCAATAGAGGACATTAATAATAAGAATTACAGAGATTAGTGAGTAGAATGTACGATGTATGCAAGGAAAGCGACCTTATTGTGAATGTCAACAAGTCGAAAGTGATAGTATTCGAGAAGGAGGAAAGCAAAACAACGTGCAAAATACTTGTAGGTAATGAATGTTTGGAACAAGTAGATGAGTTTGTGTATTTGGGAAGTATGTTTGATAGAAACGGAAAGGCTGAGAATGATATCGAAAGGAGGGTGACTGCAGGAAATAAAGTGAACAGCGCTTTGAATGCAATTATAGCTAATGAGAACTTGTCAACTGAGGCAAGACTAGCGGTTCACAATGGAGTACTGGCAGAAATGGAAAGAAAGTAGACTGAATGCAGCGGAAATGAGATCACTTAGGCGTATATGTAGCAGATCCATTTATGACAGAGTAAAGAATGAAGAAATAAGGAAATAATGTAAAGCTGATCTTAGTATAGTGAGTGAGATTAAGAAATGAACACTTAAGTGGTTTGATCATATGAATCGGATGAATGAGAAGATAATGGTAAGAAAGATATATGACGCAAATGTTGATGGCAGCAGGAGTAGAAGACGTCCGCGGAAGACTTGGCACGACCAGGTAAACCAGATACCGGGGCTCGTATGAGAAGATGTATGAATGTGAATGAGGCGAGAAATGTGTGTCAGGACAGAAGAGTGTGGCGCTCTATCCTCTCTGCCTACCCCCGCGGAGAAACGGCGTGATGGTGAGCAAGTAATAATAAGAAGAAAGTTAATTATCATCCTAGGGGGGTCAGACACCCGAGGTTCACTCACAGGCCACTTCAATTTTCACCCGTCTTGCGTTGCTTCAGTGCTGTTCGCCCAGTCAAGGTTTGGACCTGTCTTCGTAAAATCTATTTTTTTCATTCATTTTTTAAATTTTTTTTAATAACGGTAAAACTCTGAAACATCTCTGTTTGTGTTATTTTGTATGTATAAACAGCAGTCGTTATTTTGATTAAAAAAACATTTCTAGTTCTGTAACTTTCTTCGTTGATGCGATACTTTCTTTTTACAGTCTTTGGTAAATTTCTGTTTGTAGCCTCTTCAGTGATGAGATGAGAGAGAATCTTTTAAATGTGACGCGACATAACAGAAACTTCATTTCCTCCTTTTATTCTAAATATTTTCGTTAAAGTTTGCCAGGCGAAATCAACTATTTATTGTTAAAGTTTTGCGAAACTTTGCACGATCGAGGCAATTTCAAAGTTTTGAAATCAAGTAATTTGTACATATTTTGGACAATACTGATACAACTTTCGGCAGTGTTTTAAATGTAATTGAAATTGAAACAAATAATGATCCTCTGTGATTGTATGGGCGCAATATCTATTTTTAATATAAATGTACAGTTTTATTGTCTGCGCTTGATGTATTATATGTTTTACAAAATAACTTTAAGTTGTGTTAACCTAACTATCTACACATTTATGTCTCCAACTATTGTATATTACAGACAATAATATTTTTATAACTTTTTTTCAATAATATTTTATAACTTCAGATTGTACTTTTTTCACATCATACGTACTTACCTCTTTACAACTACAACTTTTAAAAACTGTAATTACTTTTATTTTTTCATATGTACAACAAAAAAAAAAATTTATTGAGTTATAATTACACACATAGCTACATATTAAATTTTTGTGTTGTATTTATTTTTCTTACCCTTCTAGTTTAGAGCTATTACATTATGGTTGAAATATACTTATGTGTGTTGATGAGTATCAAATTCGCCTAAGTCACATCGAATATAATTTCTGAATTGGGTAACTATCATTTTCAATTTATGGCCAAAATGTATAATTTATTGTCGTTTCCTAAGTGGCAACACCGGCTATCTCATTTTTCATCACTTTTAGGAGAGGAAAAAAACTGTTTTCTATGTATGACTAATGCTACCTCCAATACTTATTTCTTTAATGTGGCAACCCATTAATGTCCAGTTTTACTGGCAAACCTTTATAAATATTAATGCTTTCCAAACGTACGCTCGCTCGTGAAGCCATCTCAATATCGCAAAAAATGGAGATAGCCGGTGTTGCCACTTAGGTAACGATATGTATTTATATAACACGTTTTTAATCTGGACTTAGGTATTTTTAATTAAAATAGTGAAAAAACCTTCGTTATTCGACATTAAATACGACATAATAATTCATGAAACACAAAATACAATTCACAATCAAAATTATTGTCTCTCTAGTTAGAGCAGTTGCTCAATTTTAAAAACAACAAATAAAATCAAATATCTCGAAGTAATCATCGAGAAAACTCTTAAATGGAAAGATCAAATTTGTCATGTTGTTCAAAAGATTAGAAAATTAATATACATATTTTTAAGAATCAAAATATTTTTTATATATTAAATTCGTACTTGGTATTCTATCCATATTACAATATGTCATCATTAGTTGGGGTTCAACTTATAATACCAGCCTGATTCCAGTAAAAAATGTACAAATACTCATAAAAGTAATACTAAAAAAACCAAAAGATTATCCGACAATATTACTTTTCGAAGAATTCCAAGTACTTACATTTTGTAATCTACACAAAAGAAATTCTATTACTCGAATATTAAAAGAAAACGAAAAATATCATTCTATTACTGAAAATCGTACAAGGTTTAAATTTGTATTTTCATGCTCAAAAATCATTTTTACAACGCCATTATACGCACATGGGTAAAAATATTTTTAACAGCTTACTCGAAAACATCAGGAAGATTAATAATAACAAAGAAATAATAAATAAATAAAGATAAACATGAACCCCGAAATTTATAATATTTTTATAACGTTGCTATTAATTGATTGGATTTTATTTTGTTATAAGCTAGTTATATATATCGTGTTGACTTAATTAAATATGATAATTTGAAAAAAACAAACGTAAGTGAATATAATTTACATGACTTTGGGGCTTAAGTCAGTTTTTCAAAGGAAAATATCGACTTTGATTTGTTTGTTCTGCACACAAAATATTCCCTTGCTTAAGTATATATTGTATAATTAATCGCCATAGAAATCTTTTAAAAACTTTGGACTTAGACGAATAAAAGTTGCCTTAGACGAATTTGATATTCATCGTTACGATTTCATCATTTTAAAATTTTAATTTTATTTTATATGTATTATAATTTTAACGGAAAGCCAGGTACAAAAAATCGCTTATTAAACAATGATTCAAGAATATTATTGAAAGTATTGAAGAGAAATAAAAAATATGAGACTTTCTGCAATAGTTATGTCTATCGAAATCTATATACTTGAATCTCCAATTATATAGGATGTTTAGCGGAAAAATTTCAAGATTAAATTGTGATTGCTCGTAAACCATCAGGGTGAGGTAAGTGGGAGGGGTATTGTTCGACGCGCGTGATTTGCGTATTTGCCAGTCGCAATGAGTCACTGGTCGGGAGCGTACCGCGCTTTCGCGGTTGAGCAATATTTAAAGTGTGGTGATTCATTGGTTCGTGCGCGTCGCGCTTTTTGTACTCACTTTAATGTTCGACAAGTAAGTGATGGGCCGAGTACGCAACTTATGTGGTGTTGTGTTCAAAAGTTCAGACAATAAGGGATAATGGTTAACCGAACTCCTCCGGGACCATCAATGTCAGCAGCGACGACAGAACATGTGGCTCAAGTTCGACGTGAAATTATGCACAATCCGTGCAGCCTGTACTGGAATAAAAAAATCAACAGTGCACGTTATTTTGAAAACGAAACTACAGTTTAACCCATAAAATCCACAAATCGAGCAGGTACTCAACGAAAATGACTATTCTTTACGTGAAACCTTAACGAGAACGATGCTGAAACGTTTTAGAACAGCACTTAGAAACATATTGCTTACTGACGAAGCACATTTTCATATAGATGGCTATGTAAGTAAACAGAACATGAATATAGGTACCCCGATAACCCAAGGGAACGCCATCAAAAACGTTTGCATTGTCCAAAAACGACAGTGTGGTGTGCAATTTCTGCACGAGGGATAATTGGCCCTTATTTTTTTAACCAGCGAGAGATAGTCACTGTTGACGTGTATTGCCGAATGATCGACGAGTTTTTGATACCGCAACTGCAGCTGTTTCTCAGGTTCAACACGGAATACAATTTCAGTAAGACGGAGCCACTCCAGAGTTTCAATGGAGAAGCTGAGGGGAATTTTTCCCAATAGATTAATCAGCGAGTACGGAGACATACCCTAGGCACCTCGGTCACCGGACCTTACACCGTGTGACTTTTTATTGTGGGGATATCTTAAGTCGAGAGTTTTCAGCAACAATCCTCGAACAATTCAGGCCCTACACGAAAATATCCGCTGTGAAGTTGCTGCCATTGAACCAACGCTTTGCTCTCGCGTGTTCGCAAATTTAACATTCCGATTGCAAGAGTGTCTTGAGAGAAATGGACGGCATTTAAACATTATTGTTTATAAAACGTAAAATCCGCATCATTAGACTCCATTTTGTATTAATAAAATATAAGTATAACATTGTAGTTTATCTTTCATTTAATATTAAACTTGAAAATTTTCCGCTGGACACCTTTACAAGAATATTATAATTGAAGAGAAATAATCTTGCAATACCTTTTGCAATTGGTATTTCTATCGAAATCTAATTGAATCTCGATTATCTAATAGCAAGGGATATTTACTTACTTTTAAAAATCGTTTTTCAAGGCTACTGAGTCTTGATCACATTAAATAAAATGTGGTTAAGGGTCTAGGTGAGGAGATGCTAATTATTTCCAGCCAGACATTTATCACTCGATAAGATTTTAGCGGCATAATAAGTAGCAGCTGTTTAATATTTAGAATTAGAGTACCCGAACCTTAATGCCTTTTGCTATTAACTAATGGCCCTATAAGGGAACCAAGAACATCTGTTTTAAGGGTGTAACGGTAAATATAACGCAGGGTATTAATCACCTCCCCGCGCTGTTTATGTAGATAACGTTATTATAACGTTAATAATCGTAGGAATTCTATTATTTTCGCGGATTATTACTATTGAACTGCATATTACAGATACAGTTGCTTTCTTCTTTGTACGCAAATTTTTACGTTTTTTAGCTATTTAAAGCTATTTTTTATTATATTTAATGGAAAATATATGGAAGTATGCGGTAATTACAGGGTTTACGACCTGTCTTCGGGTGATCACTTTATACATATAACGTTCACCAATTCTCACCCCTCGATCTCCACATTTATCAAATTTTTAAAAGTTGTATATATGTCAATATGTGAACTCGCTTTGAGTACCACTACACCATCGCTATCTATGCACCAAATTTGATAATTAAATATAATTAAAAATAGCTTTGTCTCTATGAAATATTTGTTTAAAAATATGTAATTTTGTCGTTTTCTCAATCCATTTGATCCTTTTGCAGATAGGCCATTCTGCCGCTGTGCGACTCAAATATAGTATTTCGTACAAATAAAAACACTCCCAGTTCAGATGTACACAGAATACAGCCCGTTGTATTCTACAGCACTGTTATTAGCAGCATAACCTAAGTCAGTGCCCGGTGCACGCCACTGATGAATGTATACTTAATGAATTCGTTACGAATATGGTATGAATGCGGCCACATTTCACAAAAGCGAGCTGTAAACTTGGTCTCAAAAGTTTGAACGTCCCATTTTCGTTAAGTAAAGGACGCATTAGAAACCATTTGGATAAAAGCTATTAGGCGTTATTAAATTGTCCACACATTCTGGGTATTCGCGGTTTGGTCCGTACCTAACCAGCTGGCATTTTCCTAATTTGTCTTTATCATAATATAAAATTAACGAATGAAATGACGTAGCTGTAATTTTGACTCATTTTCGTTCAGAAGTTTTCTGTAATTTTAGATGATATCACAACTTTTATAATTTATATATAATTAACATAATATTTTTGGCGTTCTGCTCGTTTTGGCCTCAGATAAAACACAATAAAAATTATAAACATACTCATATTTTATGTTAAAATTACACTCACGCGTGTCAGTGTATGGTGTGCGTGTGTGAGTATTTATGTTTTGTCTAGAGCAAGGTATAGAAATGAAAGAGCAGAATTATACAGAGGCGGTATACTGTTAAATGCGCGTATGTGGTTGAAAGGAAGGCCTACGGAGAAGTAATCGCTAGATCCTAGGGCAGTATCCGTCACGATGTATGGTGTCTGCTTATTTGTTGGTTGGGTTTATATGGTTGTTATGTGAGTCCCTACACGGCCATGTCTGTGGGGCGCGTACAGTGTCACCACACCTTGTTTTGTTTTTATATATAATTCATTTATATCCCTTACTAACATCTACCACTGTCTTGTGCCGCTTCAGCAGGTACTGATTGACAAATCAAGACCCAATCTGTCAATAAATAAATAAATTTCGTATGCCAGCTGATTGGGAGCGTAGCTAAAATGATAGCGACCTCGTTCTGCATGCAAGCGGTACCGGGATCGATACCCGTCGCCTCCAAAGTATTTTTGAAATAAACGTGAAAAGGTCTGGTGGATCAAAAGCACTTTACAATTTAAGTATTTTAATTTATTTTTCACATAATATTTATATTTAAAAATTATTTATAAATAAAAAATAATGTCCAGTGTAATGATCTACATTTTAATTTTCACATAATTTTATTTGTCTTTAAATAAAAAAGATCTCCATGTTCTTTTAAGTTTTAAATAATAGGTAATAACATAAAATGTTTAATTATAAAATGCTAAAGTAATAAAAAAAACTTTTAAAAAAAAGGTATATACAGAGTGGTTCAAAAAGTGAGAACATCTCGTAACACTTGAGGTATTTCAAAACATAATTTAATTAATTATTACTTCTTAATGTTTTTTTTTGCATAATATTAAGCTAATCAGAAATCATCAATACACCCCATATTGCATTATCTACTTGGTTTAAATTTGGGCTGTTCGGTGGCCACATGCCTGGCTCGATGAAATTGACATTTCACGACGATGGATGTTGGTTATGTTTCTTGCTGTGTGAGGTGGAGCTCCGTCCTGCAGCAATGTCCAGTTGTGCTGTTTAGGCTTTTATTTGAAACTCTTTGATAATTTTCCTAGCACCCCATCGTTTTTAAAATCGCAAATTGTTGATCAGAATACGACCTTCTGCAGTTATTTATGTCATTCTGGGCAACAATTTGAAAAAACCAAGTGTAAACAAAGGAAAATTAATAATCAAAGATGGCGACCGGAAATTGTCGAAATAAAACGTTATATAGATAAATAGGTAAGTAAGTAAATTAGTAAACTATTTAAGGTATTGTTGATATAGTTAAATTAATTTTGATGTAATTAAATCACATTTTACGAAATGTTCTCAATTTTTTTGGGCCACCCTGTATGTACTGAGTGATTGTTTTTCTTTCTGATAAGGGAAGTCAAAATAAACACCTGCATAAATGCGTCCCATAATAAAATTACGTAACAGTTTCAGGTTTGTGGCGTATTTCACATAATATTCAACAGGAGGTTGCAAAATAGTCATAAGAATTAATAAAATATGAATTAAATATATTAATTAGAAAGATATACATATAAAATCAATTTTATCGAAAAATATTGTTGTTGCACCACCGGGATTCGAACCTGGATCTCTTTCCTAACCGGGGAAGGTGCATTATCCAGCTATGCTACAGCGACAATCTTTTTATCGACAATTTTCGAACCTATAGGTTACCTTTTTGATATTAATATATTTAATGGTTCCATTATTTGATTATCCGGTGGCGCAACAACAATATTTTTCGATAAATTGATTTTATATGTATATCTTTGTAATTAATATATTTAATTCATATTTAGAATATCACAGACCGTCTGTTCTGAATAATTACAACTTCACAATAAGAATGTGTTCTCCTAATAAAAATTAATTCTATGCCTGCCGTGAAAAAAATAACAATTGAAGTATATCCCAAAAATAAGATGCAAATTAAATACTTTTTATAATTTGATGCGCTTAGTAAAAATGTATTATTTTGGATTCCTTCCGGATTATTTTTAACCCTTTCTGATCCTTCCCCAACCTTCTACAGCTGTTTTTTTTTTACTACAATTTTTTAAAGCAACATTTTGCTATACTACACCCACTTTTACCGGGAGGACTAGTGAGCAATAACTTATTAGTAGCTATCTGTTTAAGTTTTTCATACTAAGTGATTGTATTTTATTTAAGTGATTACTTTCTACGAAAATATGGAAGGTAAGTCGAGACGTAGGTATATAGAAAGAGATTATCTTGGCTATGCAACCTTACAAGATAAATTAATTAATACATGATAAATTAACACACTGCAACATGGTGGCAAAACTTCAATAAAGACGGCACATGAACAAGAAATCTTAATAAAAATTGTGTACGTGCTGTATTTTTTTGTGTGCGCGCGCACACCCGCACACCTCAGAGGGAACATTGCTGTCGACTACTTTCTTACTTATCATCACGCCGTTGCTCCGGGGGTGTAGGAAGAGAGGATAGAACGCCACACTCTTCTGTCCTGACAGACAATTCTCGCCTCATCCACATTCATACATAAATAATGGAACTATGAATACTGAGCCTCACCATAGCTATTCGAACAATGTGTGTGGTGAGAGGACGAGAGAGTGTGTTGTGCCAAGAATAATTAACAAAATCAATTAGGACATATTAAACATTTAAAAACCAGTGACCAGTGACCGACCACCTTAAAAAAAAGTAAAATAACATATTCTTATGTAATTTTTTATTTCCTTATTATATTATATTCAGGTATCCACCCATAAAATACTAGGTTTGTTACAACATGTAAAAATTGTTTATCTTTTCGAAAGATTGATTTTTTTCTTTATATATATTTATTATATTTGCACATATTTTATATATATATTATTCATTTAACATCTCTTTATCTAATTTTATTCCCTTTGTTATATTTTATCAAAAAAGATAAAAAGTTTAACTATATAATAAAAGGTAATCCTTGCTGTAACTCTGCTGTGCAGTATGGCAAAAAATAAAATTAAAATGAATATAAAGAAAGACTAAAAAAATATCTTATACAAGCTCGCCGGTTATGGTGGCTTCTAACCGAACCATCTTTTTGTATCTGGTTTACCTGGTCGTGCCAGGTCTTTCGAAGACGTCCTCTATTTCTGGTGCCATCAACACTTGTGTTATGTATCTTCCTTACCAATCTCTCCTCATTCATCCGTTCCATATACCCAAACCATCTTAATCTTAACCTTTCTTAATTTTATTCCTTTTATTATTTCTTCCTTCTTTACTCTGTTATAAACACTTGCGGCATATAACCAAAATACCTAAGTGATTCTTTCTTAATCTTAATCACTATACTAAGATCAGCTTTACATTCTCTCCTTATTTTTTCATTCTGTCATTAATTTTGTACAGAGACATAAGGTCATCCATGCTGCCTGGTGTTAAGAATATCTGATCTGTTGTCTTTCAATGATTCCGTATATGTATCTAGATTTCGGCTTAGACCTGCTTTGATAATGTTGAAAGAGATCTGTTTCGCTTTCAGGCCAGCTGGTCGGAGCAGTTCGTGCTGACGGTGCACGCGCGCAGCGTCCTGCCGTGCGACGCGCACGCGGGCGGGGTGCCGGTGCTGCTGCAGTACCCCGCGTGCGTGCTGGAGCGCGCGGACCGCGTGCGCGTGTTCGCGCGCCCCGCGCCCGGCGTGCCCGGCGCCGCGGGCGGGGCGGGTGCGCGCCCGGACTACGTGGCCGAGCTGCGCGTGTCCCGCGGCGCGCACTCGCTGCGCTTCCCGTGCGAGCTGTTCAGCGAGCGCTACCCCGAGTACTGCTTCGTGTACGTCAGCCAGGCGGTCAGCGGGGCCGTGTCGGACGTGCGGGAGGAGTGTCTGCCGACATTGCCGATTATGGGTGAGCTGCAATTATCTATATATCTATGTATATTGCGCTTCGTCGCTAGTGGATCTGCTGGACCAAAGTAGCATTTAAAAATACCAAAGTAGTATTTAAAAAATCCACTAGGTGGTTAAATCAAAATTATAATCAATATTAATATTCATTTTCTTTACAAATCCGCGAGATGGCAGTCTAGATTAGCAAAAAAAAATCGTGTATAATTTTTCTGCATTGTGTAATAGATGTCACTGATTAAGATATCGTATTTACTTAAGATTTAAAGTTTTTTTTTTACCTGTTCATATACTTTACATATTTTTAAGGTCAATGTATCCTTCATGTTTATATTTTTAATGACATTCTGACGATTATCATATCATTTTAACATAGCTCTAGGTGTATATAGATTCTATGGAAACCATGGCCGCGCAGCGGCCACTGCTGGCCACCCGCAAGGCAGCCGATTGCTTTTCTGCTAGTTCTATATAATGCCTTATATACAATTATTGCAATCTAATGCGCGTGGCTTGCAAGAACAGTGATATCGAAACACGGAACATGAAATATAATATATTTAATGCAAGTATTGCAATGATAATAATATTGAAATATGTGTTGAGATAAGTGTTACCTACAATTGAGAAAAAACATTATATTTCTTAAATATAATTATTGCAATGTGAAGCACGTGGCTTCCAAAAACAATTATATCAAAACACGAAACAAATATTACAATTAAGATTTTTTTTTTTAATATCTTAAATATAATTATTGCAATGTAATACGCATGGAATCCAAAAACAATGTTATCAAAACACAAGACAAGTGTTTCTGAAATATAATGATTGCAATTCAAAGCGCATGGCTTCCAAGACAATGCATATCAACCAAGTATAATATTATTCAAATTTTATTAATAACTGAGCCTGTGTTATGAAAAATATTCACTATACCTAGATAAATAATTATCATCGGTATGCAAGTACTAACTGTTGCCGTAGGTACCTACGATAGCTAGTCCTGGGTTTTTTATTGGTATTGTTAAATACATTAATTCAATCCATGCAAATAAAAATACACCAACTTTGTGTAACTGGAATGTTAGTCGCCAATGGTCGCTCTCCTTGCAGTCTTGAATCTTCTTAAATTCTAAATCTAATCAAATAATAATACACAAAATGTTTTTATATCACCGCCGTAAAATATATTCGTCCGATTCCGAAACTGTCTCTTACCAGAAGCAGTTTCGCTTTTGTTTGCTGTTTTTAAATCCACACAAATAGAATGCACGAATTCAAACTTTATACCAGGCCTACCTATCGAAGTATAAAAACGCGTAAAACACCAACAATCTGACAACGGTTGAATCTATAATAATTGAATCTTTCGAATTAAGCCGCTACTTTCAATGATAATTCAAATTTTCGCATTTTTTACGAAAATGTGGGTTTTTATTATTCATTTATATCAGAAGTTGTACACTAGATTTGACTTTTTTTAAAACTATTACTTTGATGGAATCTTTATACTCATTTAAAACTAATAAACTGAATGTTATTTGCCATAATTAAGACAATACAAGCATTATAGGAAATACCGCGACCATTAGACGTATTTTCCGCGTGCTACAAAACTTTGTGAATGTGCTAAATTATTTCAGAAACGAAATATATTTTCTTATAAACTTAAAGCCAAGATTACGGAGACAAATCTGTTAGAAACCAAATTAGCAAAATGTTAAAAATTAATAGAGTTATAAACCATTCAATTAGCAGTATATATTATCAATTTTCGACGTTTTTAAAATACTTTGTTTTAGTGAACAAAGTATTTTTACACGAATTTAAAAGCGTATCAAATTCGTGTAAAAATTCTCGAATTTCAAATTGGAAAAATGAAAGTATTCCCTTAAATCAAATTCACAGCCTGCTTTATGGTTATCAAAACTCGTGCATCAATGAAGTGGGCAATAATTAGAAAATTTCCTCCCAATCATTAACCGATCCATTTTCTGCGATTGCTCCTACGTATCTTACTAATCCTATTGTATTCTAACACGAACCGCTTTTAAAGCTTCTATAATAAATCGATCTAATCCTCGTAACATCAAATGCCATTGCTTTTTTGATTCCTCCTGCCTATTAACAGCGATAATTTCATTATTTTCAAAATAAACATTTCCTTTATTCCTTTTCAATTAACTAACTAACTTCTTTCTTCAATTACTAACTAACTAACTTATCATCACGTCGTTTCCCCGCGGGAGTAGGAAGAACAGATAGAGCGCCACACTCTTCTATCCTGACACACAATTCTTGCCTCATACAAGCTCGCCGATTATTGAGGCTTCTAACTAGTGATGAGAAAAAATGCTAACCTTGACTCACTGGTGATTGTGATTGGTATTCGATAATATCGGTGATTGAAAACTGTGACCGCGATCACAGTTTCATTACTAATACACGAAATAACTTTAAAAAACTTAATTTTTAGCGTATTTATTTATAGTATTCAAACATAATTTTCGTAAAAAATATATTCTGGCATATATAATAAATATATATCTGATTTGAATGAAAACCGTTTAAAAAATTGAGTTTATTTTTCGGGTCAAATGCGTAAAACGTTTTGACAAAATCTACTAGATAGCGCTCATTACGAATTATAACGTCATTCTTTCATGAATATTTTCGTTTCATATGTACATGCGCCCAATCACGGTTCACAACCAAATATAAATAAAATAAAATAAATGAATCAGGAATAACGATATTCTCAGATTTTCAATCACTGATAGTGAATGTGACTCACAGATATCGGTGATTGACTCACGGTTCGTCACTACTTTTAGTATCTGTTTTACCTAGTCGTGCCAAGATTTCCGCGGACGTCCTCTATTTTTGGTGCCATCAACACATGCGTTATATATCTTTCTTACCATTATTTCTTCATTCATCCGTTCCATATACCCAAACCATCTTTATCTTATTCTTTCTTTACATTCCATCCTTATTTCTTCATTCTTTACTCTGTCATAAATAGTGTCTTACTCTACCATAAACACATTTGATTAGTATTTTACTTTCTCCTAACTGCTATCGGAATAGTTTCATTATTTTTGAAATACGTAAATCTTTTTATATTATCTTTCCATCCATCGTAAAACTGAAAACTTCCACAATTAACGTTTATCGAATTTGGCATCCCGTGTGATAGGAAAGTGATAGGAAATCGATTAGGGACCTACCCTTTCTATCACGCCGTGTTTCTGATTACTTTAAGATAAGGAAGGCCCAAGTCGTTAAAGGCTCGGGAATTTCTTGCTACAAGGGTAGATAAATAGATTCAGCCGCTCCGATAAAGCTGTCACTAGGTATATTTATGTTTGACGCACGGTACTGCAAAAAATGTTTTGAAATGCACCTTTCAGATTTTAGATGCGTGTCTGCACGGTTTATCATCATTGAATAGCTTTTTAATGTCGTGACTGCGGTGTGCAGTGAGGGGTGGCTAGCGATTACTCTACAACCCTCATGTTCCTCTTTTAATGTCGTATCTCATTAGTGACTTGCAGAATTAAATAACCTTTTTATTTTTTACTGTCCTGGATTTTCGCCGTAGAGACCGGGAGCCGTGAAATTTACAGAAAAGTTTATGGATTTTTCAATTAAACTTTGAGATTTTTACCAAAGATGGTTTGTCGATGTAAATTACTGTGTGATATCATCAACGAACGAAATATTACCTTTCTTTTTAAACCAATGAAATTAAAATAAAGGGTGTCCAGCGGAAAATTTTCAAGTTTAATAGTAAATAAATAAAAAACTACAATGTTATTCTCATATTTTATTTATACAAAATGGAGTTTAACGATGCGGATTTTACATTTTATAAGCAATATCGTCTAAATGTCGTCCATTTCTTTCAAGACACTCTTGCAATCGGGCTCTTAAATATGCGAACACGCGAGAGCAAAGCGTTGGTCCAATGGCAGCAACTTCACGGTAGATATTTTCTTGTTCGAGGATTGTTGCTGTAAACTCTCAACTTAAGACATTAAGATTTTGTGCTATTTCATTTCTTCACTCTGCTCTAGTAACAACAACAGACACCTTACACCGCAATATACAAACAACACTCGTGAGACTATAAGATATTAGATGTCTCACAGCATCATAACTTTCACATACAATCACGAGTCAATCATATTTAAATAACCTCAACATAAATATGAATTAAATATATTAATTATAAAGATATACATATAAAATCAATTTTATCGAAAAATATTGTTGTTGCGCCACCGGGATTCGAACCTAGATCTCTTTCCTAACCGGGGAAGGTGCTTTATCCAACTAAGCTACAGCGAAATTATTTTTAGCGACAATTTTCGACCCTATATGTTACCTTTTTGATATTAATACATTTAATCGTTCCATCATTTGACAGAGCCATCTACCTTATTTTTACAGAATCTCAAATCTAATCTTATAAATAAAATCTCTTAGTTGGATAAAGCACCTTCCCCGGTTAGGAAAGAGATCCAGGTTCGAATCCCGGTGGCGCAACAACAATATTTTTCGATAAAATTGATTTTATATGTATATATTTATAATTAATATATTTAATTCATATTTAAAATATCACAGACCTATGTTCTGAATAATTACAACTTCACAATAAGAATGTGTTCTCCTAAAAAAAAAAAAAAACCTCAACATAGTATAAAAAATTATTTAAACAAGCGAAAACATTTTCTTGTATTGAAATAGTAACAAAAGTTAGTAAAAATGAAGAAATAAACTATTTTTAATGAAGTGGCAATAAAAAAAATCATATATGATGTGTGTTCAGATTTTGTATTTATTTTGAACATTTAATGTATGTTTCCAGTTGTTCGTCTTAGTGCTATGATACTCTTCTAGTAACCAAGTGGTTGGGGGCTCGAGCCTCGTCCCGGGAGACTACTAATTAACTTAATTAAAAAATATATTTGTCATTATTTTAATGTCAATTTTGTCATATTAATAAAGTGTACTCTATTTGCCTGCGTGTATTGATACGTAATTGGTTTAATGTAAAAGTCCACGAGGGTGTTGATAAACAAATATGAATCCTTTTTTTAAAACACAATGTGATATGTACCAATATTTCATTTATGAAATGATATATATGTATTATATTGGGACACAAATAATAAATAATAATTATAGTGAATGGTTTTTGTATCATCCTTATGCAAGATCAGGATTCAGTTGATTGATGCTGACTTTTCTGCATTCAATCATCAGTGATAAATTCACTATACTCAATAATCAGATCCAAACAGCCAGCTTCCATCCTCCTTTCCAATTGCTGTATCCGTCATCTTTTCATCTTACACAGCTTCTTAATTTACTAGTTTCTCAAGTTCTAGCTATTTAATTACTTTGTGGCCTCATTTTATATAAATAATTAGACAAAATACTTTGTTTAAACCACTATTTGTTGATTATTCTGCATGTTTCGATACCTAAGGTATCTTCTTCAGGAAACAATGTATACTGAAATTAAAAATACAAGCATAGATAAAAACAAAACTATAAAGTGGTGAATAAGTAAGCACTAATATGAAAACAAATTTAAAAAGTGACTATTTGCAAAGAGGATTTGTTTATTTATAATATTTAGCTTTCTATTAACACGTTTTATTATTTCTAAAATTTCAAATTTATCTAACTATAACTAAAAACTATCCAAAAAGTGATTAGAATATTCTGAATAGTTGTTATTTAGGCATCTCGAGTGCTCCTTAATTTTAATACCAAAATTTCTCCATGTTTTACGTATATAAAAATAGTTGTAATCATTGCAAATTAATTTGTAAACGCCCGATTTTTTATTTCTTTTTCTTTTCGTCCTTATCTTTGTTATATAATACATAATTCTTTTATTTGTTATTAGTGTAAAAAGCTGGTTGTATAGAATTTGTGATATTTTTTATAACTGAATTTGAAGTAAATAATTGAATTTAAAAACACAATTTTTCTCCACTGCTTCCCACTATCAATAATAGGTGGGTAAACATATGATCTGATATTTAAACCATTTTGTCTAATTATTAATAGAAAGATATTAATTTAAAATGTATTTAAAATGTAAAAACCAAATATTTTCTCTAGATATGTGCAGGGCTATTGCTACCGCACCCATCTAGAGACCGCACAGCGAAGCTGAACACACCCAGCAAGGCGGTACTTGCAACAATACAATTACGACCACTCTATCTATCAACAGCTCTAAAAGCCGCCTGCAATCTCAGTTGGCGTACCTAGTATTAACTTATATCGTTGCACAATTGACTTACATACATTTCTTCATATATTTTAACACTAATATGAACAACATACAACACTCCGCTATACAAAAGAACACAAGGGTATTTGGGATGAATATTGGGGCATCCATATCCTCTCACAAGCCACATCATCTACATTATTCACGCCATCTGATCAAGTCAACATATACTCATACAAACATCCGTAATTGGTAACCTCCCCAAAAGAGATTTTTTTATTTTTTTTATTTATTTGATATTTTTAAAATTTTTTTTATAACATGAATTAAATATTTTACATTATTAAAATTACATGGTTGTTTTTTTACTTACCTCTCCAAAAAAGAGGGAGGTTACACTACAATTATTTAATATAGAGAGTTATACATTTATAGTCTATAATTATTTATTGTCTATTTGCGTGCTTCTGAAGTGTTCTATAATATTATTTATATTCTAATTATGTGCTTTTGAAGTATTCATTAATTTATTTCTAAACTCTTTTGTATCTTTAATTTGTGTAGGGAGGCTATTGATTTTTTTTTCATCCCTAAGTATATAAAATTTTGCTGATAGCGTTTGGTGTTATATCTAAATGTCTCTAAATACCTAAGGATTTTAAAGATATTTTTAAACCTTAATTATGTGCTTGTTTTAAAATTTACAGCGTTATTTTCTTTAATTAATTGATTAATTAATATTTTAATGTAAATATTTTCTATTTTGATTTTTTCCGTATATTATGACTTTCTTATTTTAAATAATTAACGCAAACACGTTGTGGTTCATTTTAATAATTAATAGTTTATTAAAATTATTTTTAAAACCACAGATTCAAAAAATACATTTTCCTTCATCAGGATGATAAAAAAAAAACTAATTAAAATCATTTGGTTTTAAAAATAAAGTAAATAAACTATCTAACATCTAACTGATTAAGTTAATTTGTTATTAAGAAGAACACATTCTTATTGTGGAGTTGTAATTATTCAGAACAAAGGTTTGTGATGTTTTAAATACTAATTAAATGTATTAATTAAAAAGGTATACATATAAAATCAATTTTATCGAAAAATATTATTGTTGAGCTACCGGGATTCGATCCTGGATCTCTTTTCAATCTGGGGAACGTGCATTAATGCAAATTTGTCGTCAATGTACTGTGTGCTGTAGCATATTCGGTTGATGCACGTTCCCCGGATTGGAAGAGATCCAGGTTCGAATCCCGGTGGCGCAACAACAATATTTTTCGATAAAATTGATTCTATATGTATATCTTTCTAATTAATACATTTATAATTAGTATTTAAAGTTAATTTGTTTTAAAATACCACAAAAGTATGTTTTAAAATAGTAACTCCACAATGAAAATGCGTTCTTATTAAAAATAATACAAACATTGTTGTAATGTATTTGTTTTCTTCAAATTATTTCAATACAAAATAAATGCTTTGTACCGTTTTCGTGAAAGCGCAATGCAATGCATCGTATTATGTACTTGGAAAATGATTGTACTGAACAAAACAGAATGTGTACTGCACACAGGACGGGTCTTATATCTTGTTGCGCAAATAATGTGGCTTTGTGCTCCTAACTGGGTACTGGCACGCGACGACAATTTGCACCGACGCGTCCTCAGTTCCGTAATGCACTTATTTGAAATAGAACAAACGTTCGGTTCCAACACTGTCCCGACAGAATTAAAGAAGAGTTGGTTCCAAAACCATGTAATGGGGCGATCGCATAGATTAGTGCATCGCGACTTAACAAATGACATTGTTAATAAAATATGTAGAGAAAGAAACACATTATTAATGATATCAACATAAAAACCTAAAATTTTTACAATTTTGATTTCATTGTAAAAGGTGTCCAGTTTATGTTGTTCTCATATTTTATTAATACAAAATGGAGTATAACGATGCTAAATTAACGTTTTATAAATAATATCGTCTAAATGCCGTCCATTTCTCTCAAGACACTCTTGCAATCGGACTCTTAAATTTGCGAACACGCGAGAGCAAAGCGTTGGTTCAATGGCAGCAACTTCGCGGCGGATATTTTCTTGTAGGGCCTGAATTGTTCGAGGATTGTCGCTGTAAACTCTCGACTAAAGGTATCCCCACAAAAAAAGTCGCACGCTGTAAGGTGGCCAGGGTATGTCTCCGTACTTGCTAATTAATTTATTGGGAAAAATTTCCTTCAGCTTCTCCATTGAAACTCTAGCTGTGTGTGGAGTGGCCTCGTCTTGCTGAACGTCGTTTTTGGACAATGCAAACGTTTTTGATGACGCTACCTTGGGTTGTCGGGGTACCAGTATCTCATGTTTTGTTATTAACATAGTCATCGATATGAAAATGTTCTTCATCAGTAAACAATATGTTTCCAAGCGTTCGTGCTGTTCCAAAACGTTTCAGGATCGTTTTCGCTAAGGTTTCACGTAAATAATAGTTATGTTCGTTGAGAAACTGCACGATTTGCAGTTTGTATGGGTGAAGCTGTATTTTCTTTTTCAAAATAACGTGTACTGTTGATTTTTTTATTCCAGTACAGGCTGCAATCTTCCTTGTCGATTTACGCGGATTGCAAATGATTTTATGTTGATATTGACGGTCCCGGAGAAGTTTGGTTAACCTTTGTCCCTTCTGTACGTACTGAATGATTGTCAGAAATATTCGACTTCGTGTTGGAAAATACAAATAAAATAAATTTGAATTAGCTTTCTAAGATTTCCAAAGAAACGTTTGAAAGTTCTGTTCTGAATTTTTATAATCTCAAAGGAATATTCTAGGAATATTTTCTCACAACCAAAGTCATTTCCTGAAGCTGATGAAAGGCTGCTGAGAACAAACCGGTATTATTTTTTATTATTTTATGTGAGTCTACAAATGCGGAATAATCTACCCTGGATATAAAACTACCCCTTTTCTGAATTTTCAAACTTGTGTGCCGACAATTGGAAGTTTCTTGAATATTTCACTTGAGAATTAATTCGTAAAAGCAGTACCCAGAACTTCAGTCGGACCTGATAATTGACATTCTGTAAGCAGTCTCAACTTACCGAGACTCTGCAGAACGTATGTATAGCTAAACTATTTCAAATCTCCGAATAAGCCTGCCACGAATATTACAGAATTCAGTGAGAAATTATATAATGTTATGGTTACCGACTTTATCACTAAGGTGGTTTGGTCATATAGAACGGATGAATGAGGAGAGAATGGGAAGGAAGAGATATACGTCCGCGGAAGACTTGGCACGACCAGGTAAACCAGATACTGGTGGATGGTCTTGTTAAAAGCCTCAATAACAGGCGAACTTGGATGAGGCTAGAATTGTGTATCAGGACCGAGGAGTGTGGCACTCTATCCTCTCTGGCGTGATAGTAAGTTAGTTGTTAGTGAGATTAAAGCGTTTTAAACATATCAAATGTAAATTACTGTTATATTTTTAATATAAGCATACGTATTTTCGGCTTCTTTAATATATAGAGAGTGTGCCAAAAGTCACTTTACCTTTAAAAATTAAGTAACTTTTTGCATTTTTATAATTTATTTATTTATCTTTTACATAATATACACGATACATGGGTGTGTGAATATATAAATGAGGGTAATTTACAAGATATTTTTTTTCATGCATATGTAAAAATATCTGCTGTAGAATATTATGTACGAGATATATAAAAAATAATAATAATACAAAAAGTTATTTTATTTGTAATTATTCAGAACATAGGTCTGTGATATTTTAAATACTAATTAAATGTATTAATTACAAAGATATACATATAAAATCAATTTTATCGAAAAATATTGTTGTTGTGCCACCGGAATTTGAACCTGGATCTCTTTCCAAACCGTAAATGATGAAACGACAAATGTATTAATTTTAAAAAGTGTAATATATAGAAAAATTAATTGTCAAAAATAATGTCGCTGTAGCATAGTTGGATGATGCACCTTCCCCGGTTTGGAAAGAGATAACAATGTTTATCGATAAAATTGATTTTATATGTATATCTTTCTAATTAATATATTTAATTAGTATTTAACAAAAATATTATATTTTCGTAGAGAGCAATCACTGTCTTCCTTGATGTTTTCTTTAACTGTGTATGTATTGTCTCTCTCTTTAACATGTAATTTTATATTTTATCTCCACCATACCATACCATATATAAGTGCACTCTTTTTGTATTTATTGTTAGTTTTAAATACGCCCTGACGAAGCTTGAGCTAAGCGAAACCCGAAAAATTCGTGATGATTGTGTTTTATTTAAACAAAACTATTTTTTCCTGCTTTCCGAGTGCTTATGGTTTAATAATAAAAATAAAATAAAAACCGATATTTGGGCTCCAAATACGATGTAGATTCACCCGCGCTCGGATGGGACCACGGGTTTTCTGATGCCGTTTATTATTAAGTGGAAACCTTCCCTTTCGATATACTTTGGCGAAATATTTCTAGCAAATGAGGGATGAATATTGGGAGGGAATCCCATTAGGGCTGTGTCCGGGGAAAAAATGAAGTGGAAAATGGGGAAGAAACGTATTGATGGTCACTTAACCGCCATGTTGGTATGAAACGGGGCGGATGCTGTGCTCTTCGGCCATTCACCGTGAAAAATGGGAAAATGGCTAATTTACTGCAGACACTCAACCCTCAACCTTTGCCCGCCAGCTCAGTCTACTTTTATTTCAGTCCTTTATTGTAAAAATTTCAGGCGATTTCATTATTTGTCCAAATGGGTTACTTTTATACATAACACATACACACGGTAGGCCCTGAAAATTCGCCCACACTAAGGTTTCAAACGTCAATTTGTTCAGTTAGTAATGGTAAAAGGTAAAAGCACGTTAAATTATGATAGTATTTACTTACTTACTTACCATCACGCCGTTTCCCCGCAGGGGTAGGCAGAGAGGACAGAGCGCCACACTCTTCTGTCCTGACACACAATTCTCGCCTCATCCACATTCATACATCTTCTCATACCAGCTCGCCGATTGTTGAGGCTTCTAACAGAACCATCCTCCATTAACTGGTTTATCTGGTCGTGCCAAGTCTTCCGCTGATGTCCTCTACTTCTGGCGCCATCAACACTTGCGTCATATATCTTTCTTACCATTCTCACCTCATTCATCCGTTCCATATGACCAAATCACCTAAGTGATCCTTTCTTAATCTTACTCACTATACTAACATCAGCTTTACATTTTTTCCTTATTTCTTCATTCTTTACTCTGTCATAAATAGATTTGTTTAAGTATATTATTCTCAATAAAATATTGAATTTAATGCTATAATGGGATAAACCAAAAATATTTAAAATGATATTTATTTGATGAATGTAAAATATAATCTTTTTCATTCTGAAAACGATTGGCATCGGTAAAATACGAATCAGATACAAATTAAATTATTTTATTTTTTATTTTTGAAAAGTTTGTAGTTATCTAAAACTTTTTTCAGTAATGTAAATAATCAAGCTCATTGAAATTTTCAGCATTTCGAGTCTCTTCCATATTCTAACTATTTTCAGACCAAGCTAAGCTTTGTGCTGTGAAATAGTACCAGGGAAATCTGAGAAATATTTATTATCTACACTACATTTTAAAGCGACTATTTTTCTGTTTATTATTTATATGTTTCTGAAACATAAATTCGACAATCACATACATTTAAAAAATGTAATGTAAGGTGTAATTATTTTTAGATTTTTTTTATCAATGCATAGATTTTTTTTTCGCAATCGTAATGCAAGATAAACAGGGATAAAATTTCAAAACATTTTTTCGGTAAAATCAAAAATATTATGTCACCGGCAAAATTCGAAGGAATCGAAGTCAAATTATAACTTGTATAATATTATGTAAAAATTCTTCGTGTATGAAATTGCAAAACTTAAAACTTTTTTTGCGATAGGGGTAGGTACCTACGCGACGTTTTCATAAACGGTGTCGTGCAGTCTATAGGAGAAACTCAAATTTGTCGTGAACGTGATCGGTAGACATTCAGAGATGTCAGAGTTTAGCTGAATTTGAAAGGGTGCTCCCAATCCCTAGGAGTGAGTTTGATCAAATTCGATAATTTACAGAATAGATTTACTCCATGACGCTAGAGACAGAGAAATGTGATTTTGATTTGACAATATATATTACATTGTGACGCCCGTGTGAATTTAACGTCACTTTAATTTTTTAATTTATGCGTAAACATGTTGGCGTGCCTCTGGTAAGTACATATATCTTGAATTATTTTTCGTAGGTTAGCTCTATACATACACTAAGTCTGGTAATTTAAGGGCACAATAAGAAAATAGTCTGATAGTCACAGTATTAGAGAACACTAAATTGATGCTGCCGCACGCTCCGAATCCAATAAAGTGGCTCCATCCATCGGCGGTGCACCGAAGCTCGTTCGTGTACAATCGAATCGCGCTGCCTTGAACTTCAGCATTCGAGCTATAGGTGCCGTCCTCTGTCCGCGTCAGTTAATTAAAATGTCTAACCGCTCGCCGTACCTTGTATATGACGCCTCCGTCACCTCTGCAGTCGCCGCCGAGATCACACAAATGGCACGCGGATGAGCCGATCTCCGATTCCAATTGAATACGGTGATATCACAAGTTCACATACGTCACACAAACAACAATACAATATCACAAAATACAGTACCGGTGCGCTGGAACTGAAAGCCCACACCGCGAATGCTATCGCGATGTCGAGATCAAACAAAGATCGGTCAAGTTGACGTTTGCTGACGTCAAGGTCACAATTCACACTGAAAAGACGAGCATTAGGAAATATATGGATGGGAATTTGGATGCGGAAATGTGTCAATAACATGGGTCGCGGCCGATTCGAAAAGACGCGCCAAAAGGGTGTTTACGAATTCGGAACATTCATGTTTCAAGGACTATTATACTACAAAATATTATTAGTGATGTAAACATTAGTTTCCCGTGTTGAACATCAAAATACTACACACCAGTGTTTATTTAACTTAATAATACTAACTGCATAAGTTTGTGCAAAAGAATTCCTGTAAAAAGCACTCCTCTCTCAACTGGCAGTATATTTTTGATGCAACCGATAGTCGACACAATCTGGATGAGACTTGCAAATTATCGTTGCTATATCGCGCATATTGACAGTGATCTAGTTATTTTTGTTTGATGTTTTCGGAAAAAATATTATTTTCTATGAAAAAAGTTAAAATTTTAAATACCAAAAAAAATCTCAGTCTTCACATTCATTTTTATTCCCGAAAACCTTTTCGCGGAAAGGTTCATAATATAAGTAAATAAAAAATTTAAGATTTCAATAACTTATTCTTACTCTATTATCGAAATAAACCCTAGCGGTATACCGTCGAACGTCGTAACAATACACTGAATATAACGCTTCAAAATTTTAAAAATAATTGTTGCAATTCCCATCATATTATATTAATTTAAAACAACGTGACGCAGGATAATTGATAGATTTTTTTTTTTAATTTCTTGACTTAGACCACTATCACAATAACGGGCATGTATTAGAAAACACAATAGTTTTACGAACCCAACATTGGAATGGTCGTACAGAATTCTTCCACTTTTTTAATCAGCATTTTCTTGTGTAACAATAATTGTTACAATTCCCATCATATTATATTAATTTAAAACAATGTGTCGCGGGATAATTGATAGACTTATTTTTTTAAATTTCTCGACTTAGACCACTATCGTAATAACGGGCATGTATTAGAAAATACAATAGTTTTACGTACCCAACATTGGAATGGTCGCACAGGATTCTTCCACTTTTTTAATCAGCATTTTCTTGTGTATTCGCAGGGGTGCATGGAACGTCCACGCGACAGGGGTCACATAAATCACAATCTAAAAATATAAAAATTCATAATCGGGAAATTATTCAAATAAAATGGCTTTGTGTGTTCGCATTATGTATTCATTGAGGGGAAACTAAAAAATATTCACGCGAAAACGGAATATTGTGGGCGGATTTTTCAGCTCTAAATAAATTTAAAGAAGTGTAATGTTGTAATAAAAGCTTGATATCAACCTACCGAGTAATTGCACGCGTTAACAGTACATTTTTACGCCTTATATAACAGCCGTTATTCTAAACCGTTTCAGCATTACTTTACCCACAAGTCTTAAAGTTTTATTAAAATTATTCGGACCTTTTTATTGTCTGTCGCCGGTGCTAAAATAAGAAATAAACACCGCTAATGGGTCCTTTTCAATTTTTATTATTTATTTTTAAACTAATTACGGTAATCTTAGTGTGATGGAAAGTCCCAAAAGCGACACATAGTAATGCTTATTATTATTAATAATATTTTATTCACGAAAAGAGAAGCACGACATTGCATATTTAAGAAAGAAAACATTTTTGAATTTTCCCTTAGTAATAATTTCTACAACAATGTAATCAAATAAAGTAGCGTTTTAGATTACAATTTTTTTTTTTTTTGTATGGGATGCAGTATATATCACATACGATAGGGCGGACGGTTATCATCTCCACTCTCGTCGTCTAGAGACCGCACAGCGAAGCTGAACGCACCCAGCAAGGCGGCACTTGCAACGCAACTCCCACCAGTCATAACGACGTAGGGTACCGACTGCATGCAAGAATACAAACGCGGCTGTTGCATCCGGACGGGCCGAGTCACGAGCGAAACTCTACCTATCGACGTCTCCCAAGCTGTAGCTCTAGTAGCCGCCTCCAATTTACGTTCAATCATGTCTACATACTTCCTCATATATTTCTACTCAAATATTAGCTACAATACACTCCGCGATATAAAAGAACACGAGTGTATTTGGGTGAATATTAGGGCATCCGATACCTTCACGCAAAACAACATCCTCTTCGTACCTTCTGATCAGCAGCTTACACTCACACAAACATCTATATTATCTCAAAATTGTCTGTATTATCATAGAAATATCATGAAATTTAAAAAAGAAGAATTAAAAAATATATATGTAAATAAATATAAATAATATGTTGAATCTCTAAAAATGAATTATTTGCGTATTTAAGTTCCTGTGTTGGATTTAACTTGGAATGTCAGACCGTGCTATTTGAATCTCATAGTGGTGTCTAAAATATTTTATTATTAAACGATTTATAATTAGTATATAATAGTATTGTATAGTTCTAGAGGTAAGAATATAGAAACATTGATAATATATTGAATATAGAATATTGATAAAAAGTAGTTGCTCTCTCAAATATTTTTATGCTGGCCAGTTTAAAAGCGACCTTTTCTTCCTTAGAGATAAAGTAATTCCCTACGGTTTAGCTCTCAATTATTAAGCTGTACATATACAAATTGAATATTATATTTCAGCTCTATGTTGTTTCAGTTATCAAAAATTTCAAGCGTAGCTCGGGCTGTGTATGAGGTGGCACCGTCCTGTTGAAACCAGGACTCAATCGACTCAATTTGGCTACCAATAAATTTTTACAATATTGCCTCTTGCATTCTGAAAGAAATATTCCGCTTGCCCACAAGGCGCACCAAACTCGTTACTCTGCGTTGGTGTATCAATTGAGGATTTTCAGTGCCCCAATAATGGCTGTTTTGTTTATTAACAAAGCCCGCCAAGTCGAAATGAGCTTCGTCGCTCATGATTAATTTTTTGTCAAAAGTCGGGTTTGTGTTTGTTTTGATAACTTTAAGATGCTGTTGAAGCGATAGATGCTGTACAATAAATTGTAATAAACTATTCTATACAACTATTAAATTTGAATTAATAAATAGTTACTTAATCAAAATGGCGGCTAAATAAAATCGGCCTGGAACATAATATTCACTTTGCATAGTGTTCATGCTTATACAACAGGTCTCAAATTACAAATCATCAATCTTATCGATTTTCGACCAGATTCGATTATCTGATCTGAAAATGCCTCAGTAAAATCTAAATATTCAAGAATAATAGATGCATACAAATCAAACATAAAACTGAAGCACGTAAAACATATTTCAGGTGAATTCTGTTAGGTATTTAGTTATCTACTGTTTATTATATATTTTATCAATCATGCATCATTCAGATCTTCTTAGGTGCATGACCACGGTACGAGAAACTTGCCAAGAGTAGCGGTAAAGGTAATAATCTCTAAATATGAAATAAATATGCTGCAGACAAAATTTAAACTTTTACCCACCGCTAACGATAAACTTTGAAGTTACTCTCGGCGTGTTTCTTAATATTGACACGATAAATCTCACGAGACTAAAAGATCAAGAGAGATTAAGTCTCATCCGTGTACAAGCATCATTATTCTCTTCTTTAGTATGATTACGTCCATTGTTGGATACAGAATTTCACTATCTATTGAATTTTATATGGACCGAAACAAATGGTAGCCCGAAGGGGCTAGATCTGATAAATAGAGAGGGTGCAACAAAACTCCCCAACCGAGGCTGTTGATTTTTTTCTCGAATTCTGAGTATCGCGAAAGTTACCCGAGACTTAATATTATATAGCTTTCTAACGTTATTCAAACGATTATAATTAAATAAATATCAGATGTCTCATAGAGACGAAGCCATTTTTATTATATTTAATGAAAAATAGATAAGAGTATGGGGTGATTATGTATGATTGTGTATTCTTGGACATATTCAAATATTGTTAAAATAATATACTGGTCAAAATATATAAAAATTGAAAAATTGATTTTACAGATAAAGAATATTACTTTAAATAATTTTCATAAAACATCGTATTCTCATTGAATTGACATATATGCTACTTTAAGGAAATATGAATAATCAAATTTGATCTATAGATGGCGATGGTGTGCTGGTACTTGAAGCGAATCCATATATACAACTTTCAAAAATTTGATAGATGTGGAGATTGATGGGTTGAGAATGGTTAACGTTATATTTATATAAAGTGATCACTTAAGCCAGCCGAAGACAGATCATAAGCCTTGTAATCACCCTATACTCCTATATATTTTTCATTAAATATAATAAAAATAGCTTCGTCTCTATGAGATATCTGATATTTATTTAATAACAGTGCCTTTGTAGATACAAATTCAGTAATTGTGTGTTCTTGGACATATCCAAATGTTGTTAAGATTATAATTATATTATATTCAGATCATTAAATCTCAATGTTTAGTTTATATTTTTTGATTACCCTGTTAAAAGTTTTTATACTTTGGTAATTCAGCTGTTTTAATTATTTAAAAAAGTTAATAATTGCTGTTCCTGTATAAAAGTGTAATAATCAAGTTCGCCTTGATAATCAAGTACCCTAAAAGTATTAAAACTAAATTACTAATTCGTGCAAGTTTTTTCAAGATTATATAAAAAAGTTGTCAAGCCTTCATTCCATTGTAATAGATTTAACTATATTCACGAAATTTTAACCATCTTTTTTCCGATGTTTTTCGACGAAACCTATTTGAATTGAGAATTGTTCGCGAGACTTTATTTAAAAACAGAGTTATTACCGGTGTAGCTCTCCCTATGATATGTATCTGTTCTTAGTCGCAGATAAAATAGAATTCTGTTAGAAATTTGCACATTTCCCTTCGTCATTATTTGCTCATTGATTAGAACAAATATTTTAGATCTTTAACATATTTATATATTCTTAAGTAACCTTATAATGTACCTACATATATATTTTGTCAAGCGTATGATCAGTCTCTTAATCATATTTATTTATATCTTTAATCGTCACTTTGCGAAACCATGAACGGAACGAAATCCTACTCATACAGTTTCCTTATGTTTGTCCACCCGCCAATGTCCATTTGGCGTTGTACTTGTCTTTTAAAAAGAGGAAAATGTTATATAATTATGAAACAAATATGTCAGTAAAAGAAAACAAAATATATATCATACGATCATTTTTAACAAAAGTAGGCATTGAATCTGTCATCAAAATGATTATTATTAATTTACATAGCACTAAACAAGTAGACACTTGAATTCTTTTTAACTAGTCTCATATATAATATATTCGTAAATGTGTATATTATCTAAAAAATGATGTATTATATAATAGGAGTAAATCGCAGACTATCAAATATATAGACATGAACTAACGCGAATTCCTTATTAGATGTTTTTAATTTGGTGTCATCCACGTGATCATTTTGGTACCACTAACGCAATAGAATAGCTCCGCGATTTTTTTAAAATATATGACTCGTTTGGAACGAAAATTTTTACTCTGACAATATAATATGGGTTAATGTAAAAAAAACGTCTTGTATTAAACATTGATTTCATTTTAGAAGAGTAAATTCTTTTACTGTTGCATAAATGTGTCAGTCATAAACTATCGGATTTATGTTTCCACATAGAGTGTGTGTAGAATAACCCTTGTCCTGCAACTAATGTTCGATGAGTTTTGGTTTTGTAAAATGTATTTGTTTATCAGTTTGCCCTAAAACAGGCTTGCTTACAAATATGTTACAAACTGTTTTTATTTTTTCTTTTTGCAGCTGTACAAATGTTATATGTCTAAATAAATAAATAAATAAATAAACACCTCTCTCCATATGTAGACTTTATATCATGTCTATTCATGTGCTGGTCTGTGGAGTAAATCAATTAAAAAATGTATTATTTTGTATTGTATTTTCGTAGAATTTTTGAAAAATAATTTAAAATTATAAAAATTGATAACGTCTCGTCATTATTGACTAGTTTTTTATGTTTTTATAAGCGAAGATAACATTACACACTCGTATATATATATTATACAATGCATACCAGCTCGTGCACATTTTGCAATCCCCTTGCACATAACGCCTTGGGCGATACAAAGCATTTCCATAATAACTTGCCAACCACAACTTGCCAACCCCTACTCACTCTGCTTTGCAAGGATCGGTGTCAGTACGTCTGCACCGAGTACGATACAAACGAACATCATCTCGACTTTACAATAATTAATTATTAAATCATTTAATTAGTATTTAAATATCACAGACCTATGGTCTAAATAATTACTACTTCACAATAGGAATGTATTCTCCTAATGATATTTTTTTTCTTCAATAATTGAAAAAATTATTTAGTGGCCTCATTTTATATTAATAATTAGAGAAAATTCTTTGTTTAAAATGTTTCGGAAACAATGTATACTGAAATTAAAAATATACAAGCATCGATAAAAACAAAACTATAAAATAGTGAATTAGTCAGAAAATAGGTATGACATGTAGAACATGTAGAATAATCAATAAATAGTGGTTTAAACAAAGTATTTTGTCTAATTATTAATATTTTTTTTGTTTGTTAATTCAATAATTTTAAATAAATAAATTATATATACATGTTGTGCGTTGATCTTAAGATTTGATTTTATATAATTCAACGATTTCTGTGACGTGATACCTCTCTTTCAATTGAGTTATAGCTAATGGGAACTTGTCAAGCGAGGCAAGACTAGCGGTTCACAATGGAGTACTGGTACTGGTGATGGTAAAATGGTTATTTAAACCGTTATTGTGTCTGTGAGTGTGTTCGGTTATAACGATTATTGATAATTGATTAACGCAATTTTTCAAGCAGCGACTGGTACACTAAAAAGTAAGCCTCCAACAGTTAAATCATTACCAATCATCGTTAAATCTCATTTACCAACCAGTGACACAATCACAGTCACGCAACAGTTAACCATTACTAACTGGTACCGACACCGACGCATGGAAGTGGGGCCTGGAGCTGGCAGAAGAGGAACGAAAGTAGACTGAATGCAGTGGAAATGAGATCACTTAGGCGTATATGTGGCAAATTGATTATGAATGAAGAAATAAGAATAACGTAAAGCTGATCTTAGTATAGTGAGTGTGTGAGTAGGTGGTTTAGTCATGTGCAACGGATGAATGAGGAGAGAATGGTAAGAAAGATATATGACACAAGTGTTGATGGAAATAGAGGACGTCCGCGTAAGACTTGACACGACCAGATAGACCAGATACTGGAATATGGTTCTGTCAGAAACCACAATACTCGGCAAGCTTGTATGAACTTGGATGAGGCGAGAATTGTGTGTCAGGACAGAAGGGTGTGACGCTCTATCCTCTCTGCCTACCCCCACGGGGAAACGGCGTGATGGTAAGTAAGTAAGTAAGATATCTCTCTATGAATGACGATCGGACTAACTTGGTGGTTTCATGGGACGAAGCTTGAACCTCCGACCATTAGATCACTAGGCAATTGCTTTACCTTATTTTGTCTCACCGCTAGACTAAACGAGTACCTACCACATCAATACATCAAATATTGTAGAGGATTAATTATTACCCGCGTGTGGGAAGGAATAGGATATGTGTGATGCTATACCATCGAGTATGACGAATAAGATCATTTCCTGTGGTTTCACGTGAAACCGGCCAAAACGCTCACTTGTAGAATATTAATGAATATACTTCAATATTTCAAAACTCGTCCCAGGGTAACGTAAGTGCGATTTTGTAGAAATATGCACATATTTCACACACCGCGTAAACACACAGATACCAGCAACAGTGGAATCTATCATTCGTTCCGTATCGACAAAGTTTGAAAGTATTCAGTTCCGTCTGTATGTAATACAATAGAACCCCGATTTTACCTGCCCGGAATTCACGTTTTCTCTCCATTTGAGTGTTATTTTTGCAGTCCCGTGTCATTTCAGTACATTAAAAACCCTATTTTACGTTAGTTTTTCCCGCGATTTACATCTAAAATTAATTGAAATTCGTTCAGCCAGTTCGCTATTTGCTATTCGCTATAGAGCCAAGAGTATTTTGATCGTTTGCTTGTCGTTTATATACATTTTTCATTCTCATACCTACGTTATTTTTACGTTTCGATCTTTTCATTAGTTTTTACAAGCTGGAATCAGCAAAAAAATTGCTTAGAAGATAGTATAGATAACATTGATGGCTGAGAAAGAATTTATGAATAACCCTTGCAGACTTACTTAGACATGGACTCCAACGTAATAATATCGGACGTTGAAATAGTGGATAGTCGTATAAACAAAAACTTGACAGAAGAAGAACCATCCTGTTCCTCCAAATAAATCCAGTTCCTACAAGAAACGATGCCATGAGGCATATTGAAGGCTTCATAGCAAATTTTACTAGTATTAGTAATGTACTACCAGAAACCTTTAATCTATAATACTGTAAAAACTATTTAAAAACATATAATCATATTTTACCTATGTTTACATTTTTTTTTGGTCCCTTCAAAAACTTAAAATCGGGGTTTCACTGAATTTAGATTTCACTCCACACAGAGTCTGAAAACAATCTGATATTGTTTACATGAAAAAAAAGATAATCTCTCCAATTCATTTCAATTCGCGCAAACAATGAGAGCCGGTAGACAATATTTTTTGGAAACCTTCAAAATGATTCAAAAGTTTACCATTAATATCCGCTGCGAGGGCGGCAGAACCTTCGTCGGCCATATTTTCTTCCAAATTGTCAAAACTTCCAGTTTCCGTTCGACAAAGTTTTCCGGTTAATTTCTATTCATTTATGTTAATCTCCTTAGTTCTTTTTTCATCGCCATCCCGTTTGTTCCTTGGGGAAGTTTTTGCCTAATTCCCGTGAAAATCTTCGCCGATGCGGTTCAAGCAGCCCGCCGAGATTACCCACTCTACAATATAGAGGAATTGAAAATTAGAACGCAATTCGACAATTCCCAGACGAAAGTAGGAAATAAGATTTTCACTAATTTAATTTATTATTTTCAGCCAGAGTTGCGGTTAGTTGCGTCGCGTCGGTTAATTGTTCTAAAGTAATAAATGTCCAAATTTGTAATTTTTATTAGCTAGAAGAATGTTACAACGCATTTTTTTACGTTGAGCTATATGTATTTCTTCAATATTAGCAAAATTACTTTGTGCCATCATTTTATATAAATAATTATACAAACTACTCTATTTGAACCAAACTGAAAACATATTTGTCTGGGTTTGAATCAACTATCTATTGGACATATCTGTGATTGAAATAACAGGCAAATTTTAAACACGTTTTTATACGAAATTCGGCAAAATTTGCCTAATTTCAATAGGCTAGTCTTGTAGACATTAATTTGCTTTTTTATTTGTACATTTCTAACTTAAAAACCATAAAAATTAGACACGTTTGATTTTGATTCTATATCTCACATATCGTCTCTGCTCTCGCAGCTGTAGGCTAACATGCAGTGGCGTAACGAAGAAAATTGTTCCCCAACGCAAAATCAACAAAGGGCTCTCTGTAATATGTACCCACTTTAAATGAAATATAAAAATATTATGCGGTTTTATACGTTAAATAATAAGGTAAAAATTGGTTTATTTTCTTATATAGTATTCATATTACTCATGAAAAAACACTATAGGTATTTGTTCAAAACTCACAGCTGAAAAATTCCGTACATGGCTTTACAACGCTTTTTGGCGATTCGCTAACCGATACATTAGCAGAATATTACCATATACATCGGTAATGTTTTCATATATTTACGTTGTACATGTGAGAAATGATTTCAAAAAAATTAATTTCATTTTCTTGATGTGAAGGTTTTAAATAAATATCTACAGGATGGCCCAAACATGTCGTAACACATGAGTTATTTCAAAACAATATAATTAATTATAAGTCTTAATGTAATTTTATTTGCACAATATTTAGCGAATCAAAAATCATCAAAACACCCCCATCTGGACTGTTCGGTGGCCACATGCCCGGTACGATGAAATTAACATTCTCACGACGAAGAAAGTTCACGTCACGCTGTAATGTCTAGGCTTTGTTTTGAAACTCTTTGATCATTTTCCTAGCACCCCAACGTTTTTCAATTCGCAAATTTTTGATCAGAATACGGTCTTCTGCAGTGATTTTGTCATTCTGGGCAACAATTTGAAAAAAACAAATATAAAGAATGGTAAAATTAATAATAATAATCAAAGATGGCGACCGAAAATTGTCGAAATAAAATGTAATATAGGTAAATAGGTAAGTAAGTATATTAGTAAACTATTTAAGCTATTGTTGATATAGTTAAACTAATTTTGATGTAATTATATCACATTTTACGAAATGTTCTCACCTTTTTTGGGCCACCTGTATATGTCCACATCAGCGCTGGGAAAAGTAATGGTACTCGCAGACGTATCGATACTTTTGGGCGGGCCCCTTGCACCGCATTGGCATAGTTACGCCACTGCTAACATGTCCATCATATCATCATATTTTTTGAACCTACAACTATTATTATAAGATACAACCCTCTAGGTGATGTAGTCAGTACCGTACGATGACACGTCTTCATCAATTGAAAGCTTTTATGCGGGATTTAAATCTGGCCCAGAAGCTGTTCTCGGCGACTGTCTTCCAATTGGAAATCTGCAGCAGATCTACTGCATCTTTTTATCCCCACCCTCATAGCAGATTCGTAGTATTTCCATTCTGTTCCTGCCACCTGGGTGTCCATCAAAGATTTTAGGATCCATGCTTCCTGCATTTTCTGGACCTGCTCCGCCCATAAGTTTAGTCTGGTTGGAGAGTCTGGGGTTCTATAAAAGTTATACAGCTCGTCACTATGTTTATATCATTATATATCGTCACCGTCAGCAACGACACCACATATCTAAGAATTACAGATGAGAGACATAACTAGTTTAAAATGATTTTTGCAAAGAGGAGCAGATTCTTTCTAAACTGAAACTGAACTAAACTTAGGTACGATTCCCTTGACTTGTGCGCACTTGACAGGAAGGTTACAGATGATATGTGGTGATTACATTTCTTTTATTTGCACTCCCCTGGTGGACGCTATCGTGAAACTAATGATACAAAACGATTCCCCGCGAAAGTTCATAAATATCTTAATTTGGCAAAAAAATAGAGATATGCGGTGTTACTGCTTAAGTGACGATAAGATTTATTATATAATTACATTTAAAAAAGATAAATAATTATTAAGATTAATTAATTATTAACATATTTTTTAAGAAGTGACAAGCGGTAGTTAAAGAAAATAATACAACTACATTTTTTCCCCTTAATCTTTTGACAATTATATTACTTGATTGGATTTCTAGAAGGTGCCTTGTCTGGCGGATGGGGCCCTTGGAGCCCCTGGTCGCCCTGCTCGGGCCGTTGCGGGGGCACCCGCGCCCGCTACAGGTACTGCGACTCCCCGCCCCCTCCGTACGGGGCGCCCTACTGCCAGGTTCGTACAATTCAGTAATATATTTTGCACACTTTTCTTCTATTTTATACTCAATATCTGTTACTATTATTCTTCTTCTACCACGGCACTACATCTCCACAAGTGCTTTCCACCATTCTTGTCCAGTTCCCAGACCCTTCCATCCTTCTCCAGTCTTCTTTCATGCAGTCAGCCCACCTCTTCCTTAGCCTGCTTCTAGGTCGCTTCCACTGGGATGTCATGATCTTTGGTGTTCTGTTTTCTGGGATTCTTTTAACATAGCCAGCCGATCGCAGTTTTTGGGACCTTGATTAATTTATATTTCGTAAGTTCTATTTTCTAGTGTACAACTGCTAATTTGTTTTGTTCGATTTGGGTTAGGCACCACATTTCACAACCGTACGAGAGCTGTTTGAAAAGTTTCCGACCTAACAAGGAAACAGCACATTTTTTCTTCAAATTTATTTTTATTTTTCTACATAGTCTCTTTGTAAGTCTATGTATTTCTCCCGGCGATGCTTCCATCCCTTTAACTCGTCCAAATAGTACTTGGAGTCTTTCTTGCAAAATAGTTATTTACGAAGGTGATGACCTCCTCATTTGCGCCTAAACTGCGCCAACAGAGCATTGGAAATGTTCATTCGAACTCGATCCGGAGTGAGCAAACGCGGCACCCAACATGCGACCAACTTTCTTATGCCTAAATCGAGATTCAATATGTGACAAATACGTTCTTTGGACACGTTCACAGCCTCTGCTATCTCTCTAACCTTAATTCGACGATCGTCCAGCACCATTTGGTGAACTTGAGCGATGATGTGAGCCGTCCCGAACGTTCATCGTCACCCAAGCTGGTACGGCCACGTTTAAATTCACCACGGTAAATGATGGTGCAGAGTTCCCGTACACAGCATCCAACTTGTTTTTAATTTGTGTAAGAGTATTACCTTTCAAAAACAAATTCACTCAAACGATTGTCAAACGACAACTACGCGTCCAAAATGGTTAAAATTTTGGTCAAAGCTTGTGCAAACATGTTCCCCAACTTTTGTTGACGAGTGCTGCCATCTTCATGTTGAGGCCGGAAATTTTTCAGACAGCCCTCGCAAGTGACCTCTGGTCTTTTTTATATCAACAATTTGCTTCGTTGACAACCTGTTACTATTTATTATCATTACACATGACTGAATAAAAATTGGTGGACATATATATTTTTAATTTAAAATGATTTTTAAATGTATTTCACAACTTTTTGGTTACGGTATGGTCAATACATGTCGTTAAATAACCGCTTGGTAAAGAAATATATATTATGAGTTAACCCGTAGACCCAATGTGTCTATAAATGTTATTGTCTTGGAAGGTATATCAAAAATATCAACAAAAAAAGCACGCAGATAAGAACTGTCCAAAAACAATTGAGAATATAATTTTAAAAGTTTTATGTTTGGCTGTTGATATTAGGAAATGCAAAAGACAAATAAAATCCTTCATATTATTGATAGAATCGGCGTTAACTTTGTAGAGTTTCATCATAATGGATGGATATAAATAAAACAATGTTATTACTCTACTTGAGTTTATTAGCACTACTCGAGTAACTCTCATCGACAGGTGGAAGTATTAAACTGACTTCACATAAATATAGGAGACAAGGCTTAGGTGGTAGACATACTAGTAATCAGGTACTGACAGGTGGAGGGGGAGGGGGCGGAGTTACTGGTGGACGGAGGAGGGGTGGTTGTGACGGGAGTATTGAGAGGAGAGGAGATGAGTTAGAAAATGTGATATTGTTTAACCCGAGTTTAAATTCGTTTTTATTTCTAAACTTTAAAAACTATTAATTTTATTACCTTTACGCGTGACAGACGGGATGGAGAAGTTTAATGGTGCATGAATGATTATTATCCATGATGTGGTTCGCGAATTCGCAAAAGTTGTTACTAGTTTCCGAATTCGCGAGTTTGTATTAATATAATATATCTAATATTTTATGACGTATATAATGACCCGCGCCTACTGTTATTCGTATTTGCAATCCGTAGTACACTGGCGTTAGTAATTTATCTTCCACAGGCGCTTTGCTAACACGTGGAAGTGATTAACATTTTAGGTCAGTCAATAAGTTCGTGCGCATTTTTTCCATTTGGAACATCGTTCTATTAATATGTACGAACTAAGTTTTTTAGCGCTTTATATAATAAGATGTGTTTTAAAGACAGATAATTTTTTAATTAGAAACAAAAAAATTTTTTTTTTTAAATAATTCAAAAATATAAAACTTCTAAAAAAATACATAAAACTTCTAAAAATATACATAATGATTCTAAATATGATGTAGATTTATTAATTATTTTATCTGTGTATCTTTCTAATAATATTGTGACAACATGTTGTTATTTTTGAATTATTATTATTCTTTAATTATTACGAATTCAACTTCAAACTTCAATCAAAACTCGTTCTTATGTTTTTCAAGCCATATTTATATAAACTAGCGATAAGGTTGAATAACCTTCATAAAAAATATGCATATGCAATCTTGTGTGTTGTTTGTTGATGTTCTCGTCGTCATGGCGACAGACGGCGGTGGAAAGGATCGATAGTTACCTTGGCGATCAACAAGATATTGAGGCACGTCAAATACAAACCAAATCGTTTCCTCGTATTAGTTTTACACTCTGCTTTCGGACAATTATAATATATTAAAGATACTATGCCTCCTAAGAAGGCCAAAGGTAAAGGAAAGAAAGGAGACGTCGGTGAACCAAAGGAGCAATTAACAGAAGTCGACAAAACCTTCTTCGAGCTGGAGATAGCCGATCTAAATAGAAAACTTGAACGGTTACGAGCTTCTAATGCGGAATTGGAGGCAAAAAACGAAGAGTTAGAAGCTGAATACAAGAAACTAGATGAAGATAGAGCCGATGTTATCACATATTTGAAGAAAACTCTTCAAACTAAAGTGGACGAGGTGTCAGAACTCCAAGAGCGAGTTCAGGGCCTCGAAGAGAAAAGAGAAGCTGAAACCAAAGAATACGACATCCGAATGAAAGAGCTACAGAGAGAATTCACTGTTATGAGAGAACAACTCACTTCCGAAGTGAAGTTGTTATCTGGAAAGTTGAATTCTCTGGAAGAGTTCCGCGCGCAAAGGGACAACCTCATGGCTAAATTTGAAACCCAGGAAAAGCAGTACGACGATCAGGAGCAGCACTATAAGAAAGTTTTACACGAAACAGAAAAGAAGTTCATCATGAGCAAGGAGAATCTAAAAAAAGAGCTGGAATCTAGATTGTTGCGACTCGCGCAAGATTTTCAAGACGCGACGGAAATGCGAATCGCGTCTTCAACTCACAGGGTAATCAGAGAAAACATCGCGGTGAACAATGAACTTAAAGAAGTGCTTTCGATGCAAGCCAAGTTATCCGATCAGAATAATACATTAAAAGAAAAAGAAAGATCCGCGAGACTGGCGCTGCAGTTAGCCGAGGAACAGAGGGACACGGCCATGGAGAAGAGTGTCGTCCAAGTCAAGCTGATCGAGAGGCTTTCTAAAGAGCACGGCACCATGAAGAATGCAATGGGTTTAATAAAGAAAAACGAGTATGATTTTGAAACGCAAAAGAGAACCATCGAGAAGCTGACGGAGGAAATCTCAAAGATGGGCCTGAAAGTTCGCATATTGGAACAGAATCTTCACGTCAATCTTTGTGAAAAGAGTGAACTTAAATTTGACGCGCAAGAAGCGAGAAATGAATCGGAAAAACTTAAGGACATCGTCGCGAGCGCAAGTCTGGCTGTTAAGGGAGCTATAAAAATAAGCGATTGTCCATTAGATGACAGCGAGGCTGAGAAAGATGCAGCTCGACGAAATCTATTGAAGAGACTCTTAGACTTACTATCCATTCCAGTATTTGACCGAACGCAATCTCTATCTACTGTTCCATCTGTCGCTGCTGTATATCGTCGCGGCGATTTAGGATTCGTTCCAAAAGAAGAAGCCGCTTCCAAGACATCAATTTGTTCCAGTTATCGATCGTCAACTTTGAAAGCAGAATCAACGGAAGGAAAACGTGATTCTACAACATCGCCATATAAAGGGGAGAGTCTTAAAACGATTTACAGTAAAATGATCATACCGGCAATATCTCAAGAATTCATCGAGGGACATCTCGGTGAAGGGGATATTGAATACATAGAAGAAGAAGAGGAAGAAGAAGAAATGTCTTCTATTGTCGTATCAGAGGAAGAAGAAGTGATCCCGGAACCAAAAGCGAAAGGCTCTGATGAGTCCTCAAGAACACAGGAATTAAGTGATGATAGCCAACGTTCACTGTTACCTGAAGAAGAGGCGTCATCTACAATAATATCCAAGAATATGGAAGAAACTTCAGAAATTGGCTCCCATACTGAAATTGGTGAAGAAGAAGAACAACAACAAGAAAGTTAAAAATACAATGTATACATTTTTTACAATAATATTAATGTTTTTTCTATAATAAATGTATTTTTATCATAACTATTTGCTTGTATGAATCTTAATGCAATTAAAAAATATATATAGATGCATACATGGAATATGTATCAAATCAATATTCTTATTAAGTATTTTCAACCTAAGCTAAACGCTTGTGCTATGAAAGTAGGACTGACTTACTGGTCTCCCGGAATGAGGCTCGCTCCCCCGACCACAGGATCGCAAGGCGAGTGTCGTTACCACTAGATTAACGAGCATGTTAATTGATACCTAAAATAGTATAAAATAAATAGGTAGCAATAACATTACCAAGAACGATTCTATAACCACATGGCACCAATCGGTTATTAAGTATCTAATTGATTAAATAAAAATATATTTGTTTTATAACTAGTAGAAGAAATATAATGTATAATATAATGCATGTTAATTTATATTTTGTAAAATGAGTTAAAACACTGTTTTATTCCACAGTATTTGTTATTGTGTTAAACGTTACAACGTTTTCGGGAACATCTTCCCATCATCAATATTATAATTCAACTAAAATTAAAACACTTTCAGACAGTAATATATGGTGTGTTTGGAGTTGACGGAGGTGGAGGTGGAGTTAAGATGGATAAGAGAGGGGATGTAATGGGCGGTATTTGAATATTTATTATGTTTTTATTGTTAATTTTATTATTAAATATTTCTAAATCCTCTCTTATCCTTTTTAAGTCCACCCCCACCTCCGTTAACTCCACACACCGTATATTACCGTCTGAAAGTGTTTTTAATTTTAGTTGAATTATAATATTGATAATGGGAAGATGTTCCCAAAAACGTTCTAACGTTTAACACAATAAAAAATATAGTGGAATAAAACAGTATTTTAACTCAATTTATAAAGTAATCATGGAATTCAACAAAGTTTCACCAAAAACCTTTGAACAGTTGTTGATTAATAATAAATATTTTTGCCCAGCTTTATATAAAACATGGCGCCTATCCTAAAATAAAGAAAAAATATTATTTTACTAAGATAACAAATTACAAAATAGCAAAATATTATTATATAATGTACTAAGAAATATTTATGGACCTACACTAAAAAATTTAACTTACAGAATAAAAGTGAACCAAAAACTTAAAATTAATTGAGCAAAAAACAATTGTTAGATTCTGTATGTTCCAATGGCTGTGTTAGGTTGACCATGATAAAAGAATACCAGATGACAGGTCACCGAAAATCATGATCAAGTGGGTGGCGCAGCAGAAATGCCCTAGAGGCAGATCAGGAGAATTGGCTGGCAGTGTGGATGAGGACTAGATTGGGACAGGAAGATTCGGGTACTGGAGAACAATGGTGCAGATAAAAGTCGGTGATGAGCAGTTACGGAGAAGGCCAAATGCCACCCTGCATAGACCTCGGATAGCAAGACAAATGAATGCCTTTATTAAACATATTAAATATAGGTTTTCCAGAATATGTAGGGAAAGAACGCTTGTATATTTTGGAATTGACAAAAGAGATGGGGAAAAACTGGGAAACTGAAAAGATTAAGTTTTTTTAACCAAGTTTCATAAATGACTGGAACTTATTTCATTAATTGACGGTAGACAATAATGAAAGAATAACGAAGCTCAGACATGAGATCATCAGTTAGGAGAGGGGATGTTATACATTTTATCTGGTGAACAAATAAATGATAGGTCTGTTTCTTCTTCTCGTGCCTTATCCGTAGATATCAGCTGTTGTGGCTCGGAAAAGCTCCACAGTAGATTGGTTATTTTCTGAGGAATTGACAATGTTTGAAGAACAGGATTCGAATATGGAGAGAATTGAGAAAGTGAAAAGATTCATTTATGATTCACTGACATACTATAATGAGATTATTAATGAAAAAAAAAACTAATTGTGTAGTCAAGTCATTTTAAAATAGTGGACGAACCAGCTGCAGCTGTTTCATCGGAAGTTCAGCCATCTATCTCGAGTGTGCCAAGTGACACGCATGTGAAAATAATGAAAATTTGAATGAATAAATGTACAATATGTATACCTAGATATATAATATAAAAATTTGTTTATGTATTTAATTAAAATTTACTACATATGACTATGCATATTTTGTCTTCTCTTAGTATTTTTTCAACTTATTTTACTTTCATAGCGTATATATTAGGTGTTTTGATGGATAACAGATAAAAACATACAAACGACCTCAAGAAACAGAACTCGTTTGTAAATTGAGAACTGTCTATATAGAAAGTAAGTAGTATAGTAAAGAATGTTAACACATTTGTAGGGTCCTGCAGTGAACTCTGAACCTTGCATACTAGAAGGACAGCCCTGCCCTTGGGCGCCCGGGTCCCAGGGCCCTGCAGGAGATCCGTGCCGCTGTGGTTGTGCTCTACGTTTGGGGACCTCACCCCGCCACCTCTCTGCCTCAGCTCAAGAGTGTCAGGGGAGAACCTTCTGGCTGCTTCAGGTACTAGGAATTAATTTTTGTACTACATAATATTATAATATTTTGATTTGCAACATATTAAATTTAGATCACTTAATTTGATTTTATACTTTTTAGTATCATAGAAAAGAGACCTTTTAGACGTGTGTATTAAATATATTAATATATTTATTTATTTGTAACTATATAACATAATGTAAAAAATATGTTTGGACTGTGCCCGTCTCACTAGAGAAATTCTGTGTCGAGACGGGCATAATATAATAGAGAGAAGAGTTGGGATGATTGTAGAATGGTAAACATTATTGAGTAGGTGTCATGTGGTTTGGTTTCATGGAATGAAGGTATTCCATATTCAACATCTCGAGAAATTAGAACTCCCTACTTTATTTAATTAAAATTTTGCCCTAATTAGTTCTAAACTTAACCAGTAGCGACATCTCTTGTTCACATATAATATTGTGTTATTACTAATGATATCTTCAGTCCATATAGTAGATTTCTTGGTAAATTTGCCACCAATTATTAAAAATAAATCAACAACAAAATAACTTTTTGGTATATTAAATTATTTTTTTGCATCATGGTCTTGTTTTCCAATATATACTGTCATCATTGAAACTTTTGTCTACACATGTCTTGTAATATTGTCATTATAGATGCATTTCTTAAATTGGTAAGATATATGTTGAGAAAATATTAATTTCTAAAAACATCTGAGCTTTGCTAACATCAAAAGACGTCAGACTTATAATTTATTCCTTGCTAGCAGAAATGGCCGGCGCTAAACTGACCAAAATGTATGAAAGAAATTGACACAAGAGTTAGAACTAGCTATATCGAATGCTGGTCTTGATAGAAGTTTTTGATTGATTAACTATATATATATGCAGATCATTTAGAAATACAGAGAGGACTACGGTTTGGACAAGTTTCATCTTTCCCTTTCTTGATATCCTGTAATCTTTTTATACTACTATATCCTTGTGATTTTGGTGATCTGTGTAAAACTCTATATTTTTGGTATCTTCAATATTTCTAAAATCCCTATCTAAAAATACCTACATAAATAAATTTAGTCAGTTTTAAAATGGTAACTCGGACTGTTCTTTTGGCACAATTCCATGGAAAGATTTTTATTTTTCATTTTGTTGTAAGTAATGTTTTCATATCTTTGTTCTTTCAATACCACATCTATGACATATAAATTGAATTAATAATTGTCTATTTAATTTTCTGAATATGAAAATATATGAAATATATTCTGAATAGGAAAATGAATGAAGCGAGAGCAGTGAGTCAGAATAGAAGAGTTTGGAATTTGAAAAAAATATAGTATTATACAGAGTCCATTTGTAGTATGTTTGTACAATAAAAAGTTTTATTTACTCAACTGATAATAGTGTTAAAAATCGTTTAATATTTTTAGTCATCTATATGTCTTTTATTTTCATATTTATATCATTTTACTTACTTCAGGTTGCAGCAGGTCATGTGCTCCGCCTCACAATCGAGCGCTACCGCTTACCTTGCGGTGCGCAGTGGCTGAAGGCTAGAGATGGGGGTTCCCCGGGGGCTCCTCTCCTGGGACAGTGGCCAGGGGACGGGGCGTCCGAGGGAGGCTCTGAAAGTGAAGGGGTAACCTCTAGTGGGGACAGCCTTCTGCTAGAGTTTTTCTCGGATGAGCTGTTGGCCGCAGGGCAGGCATGCCCGGGCGGGTTTATCGCGAGCGCTGCGCAAGTCGGTAAATACTATTTAAGTACATAAAAATTAAGTCTGCATTGTATATAACTGTTACATAGTTTATTCAAATTTGCGTGCATTTTAAAAACATATATCAGTAAACATTGGTGATACAACAGAAACTCTTTCAATATCAATATTCAACAATGATTTAAGTTATTTTCTATTTTCAAGTGGGTTCTATGTTGACAATACAAAAGATTTTAATTTTTAATTTTCCTCCAATACCTTAGTTTTCACAATTCTCTGAATGCAGGGATCATACATTTCCATACAATATGACATGTGGGTATAACTAGTGATGAACTCAAAATCACGAACTGTGAGTCAATCACTGATATCGTTGAGTCACACTCACTATCAGTGATTAATATAGTGATTAATTTTTTAATTTTATTTATATTTGGTTGTGAAGTCATGGAGGAATGACCTTATAATTCATGATCAGCGCCATCTAGTAGATTCTGCCAAAACGTTTTACGCCTTTGACCCGAAAAATAATCTCACATTTTTAAAGTGTTTTCATTCTCTTTGTGATGATGTTAAATTAGATGTATATTAATTATTTATCCTAGAATATGGTTTTTATGCAAATGAAGTTTTATTAATATAAATAAATATGTTCATAATAATGTTTTTTTATTTATTTTATGTATTGTGATATTCAGACCTATTCTCAAAATTTCAATATTGAAATGAAGGTGATTGTTACACCTACCCTCAAAAATAGACAGTACGTAAATTAACGTCCGTGTTATATTTGAATGAGAGAGAGAGAGAGAGAGTGAGGGAGATAAACGTACCATAATCTGTCAAAACAAAAATGACAACAAGATTGGCCGTGATTCTTCTCTACGACGCTGCGGATTAGGAAATCAATAGGTAATTTATGAACAAACCTTTTTCTGTGAACTTTGAATACTGTATTAGTACTTATTTTAACTAAAAACTTATATTTTTAGTCGAAACTCGAGAATGGAAAGACGTTTGCGTGATTTGTGTAAGCCGATGGAAATTCCAAATGGGAAATTTTTACTATACCGCCTTGATAACGATACCGTTATATATTTATTTGAAGTATTAACTCCCTTTTTAAGAGTTTCAAGGTATTCAGGATCTATAACACCACAAAAAAAGGTAAATGTTTTGAAGTAATACTCACTACTTTTTAGGTTATTTTTCGTATTTTTTTTTATTGTACTTTACAAAATTTTGATAATTAAAGTGTATTATTGCACAAGAATGACACTAAATATCGATTTTTAATTGCCATGTTTATACTGAAAGTAAATTGATAATTTGAATTCTAGGTGATAACAGCTTTAAATTTTTACTCGCACGGGTCTTATCAACCCAAGGCAACCATTGCCTTGGCTTGTCACAATCTTCTCTTAGCAGGTGCTTGAATGAAGTGACTGAGATAATTTGTGAACACTTGCTAACAGAATGGGTTGTTTTCCCAACAAATGATGAGGACATTTCCACAGCGCAATTGCAGTAAGCACACTATTTCCATATGGCCGGATATGATTCCTTCTTTATTCTCTTTAAGACATGAATCTTTTCCCATGTAAAGTTGCTGTCAAAAAGTCATATAAAAGATTAATAAACTTATTTGATTAATTATTTAGTATTTTTAAATGTGTTAAAGCTAATTTTTTTAGATTTTTTGAAAAATTCAACTTCCTCAGTATAGTTGGATGTATTGATGGAACTCATAATCAAACCCTCCTACAGAAATAATAGACAAGCCTATTTTAATAGAAAAAGGTATTACAGTATTAACGCACAAATTGTAAATATATATGGAATATTGGGGAATTATATTATATCACAAAGTTATTAAATTTACTTTTTAATAATTATTTTGTTCCAGATATGTGGAGCAGATGTTAAGATTTTGTCAGTTAATGCATTGTATCCCGGGTGCACTCACGATGCAGCAATATGGCATACATCACAGATTAGAAGATTTTTGAAAAATCGAAATGCTAGAGGTTGCTGGTTACTGGGTAATTTTTTTTTATAATTTCATAGTGAAAATATACAAATCGTATTACATTATTTGGGCATAACGATGACGTATTGCTGAATTTTCAGGTGATTCTGGATATCCATCAGAATCCTGGCTTCTCACACCTTACGAAAATTCAGGACTTAATACACCAGAATCCAGATACAATAAAGCCCCCATTAAAACAAGAAATGCTGTGGAAAGGTGCATAGGACTTTTAAAATCAAGATTTCGTTGCATTCTGAAGCACAGAGTTCTAAACTATAGTCCGACTTGCAGGGCAAATATTTTATTCATGTGCTGTACTGCATAATATATGTATCTCCAGAAATGTCCCACTACATGATGTTGCTGGTGATGGGTGCATATTTAACAGTATGTTATGATTTACTTTAATTAGTTTAACGATAAACACAACACTATAATTCTTTTTAAAATATTTTTATTTATTTACAGATGTCATTGGACCAATTAATGATCATGCAACAAGCATTCCAATTCGACAGCGGCAAGTCAGGAATGAAGTCATACAAGAATATTTTAGTTGAATTTTTTTTTTCCTTACATTTATAAATTTGAATTAAATACCATTCAGCAACTTTACCCAACCTCTAAAGTATTATTACATTTTTATCTTGTAAACAAACCATTTGTGAATATATAACCATGTCAGTTTTCTTTCTGACAGATGTAATAGAATCAGGGGATATTCCTTACCTATACATATTATTAAATTCATTATGTGCAACTCATATTTTTATTTAATTTCCCTTATTTTTAGAATATTGTAAATAAAGGGATAACAGATATCCTTCTCATACTTTTTATTTGGAAAGAGGTTTTATATATATTGTATACGTATACACAATTAAAACACAGGTTTAATGTTATGTTTTTATATAATCTTATACATATTATTTCACATTTAACTGTAGTAATAATAAACAAATTTGTCTGCATACATTAATAAAACATTATAGATCTATCAAAACAGTAACTATTTGATTAATAACATAAAATAAATATTAAAGTGGAAAGTAGTAAAATCTTTTTCACGTTATCTGTAGAAATAAAAAACAATCAGTCATTACTATAGGAATATAAAACTTTATCAGTCAAGATGTGTACATAAAATAAATAAAAGCGTTAACTAAGTCAGGCGAACCAGGTCACCTTCGCCCACCTTGGCAATAATTAACCATTTCTTAATGTAAACTATACTTGATACAAAGTTGACTATTGTTGCGTTTAGAAGTGCAGCGCGGCTTTCCATTTTCTCAGCATGATATGATGCTTGCATCTGCATAGCTCTTTCTGCCATGCAGTTTCTTGTCGTGTAAGCCCGTGGTTGTGGGCGTGAGCGCAGAGATGGCCTCGGTTATTGAACTGAGCTACGTGAGGATCCTGTCAGAATATTGGGTGTTGCAGAACTATATGGCGATGACGTTGCAGAAATATCTGGTGATGCAGAAATATCTGGCGATGGTGAAATGGATGCCCTGCTTTCTCCTTGTATATTCTCTGGTAGGCTAATGTCCGGAGAAATTCCAATCTCTTTTAGCTTTGGATTTCCAGTGATTCCTAGCATCCTTTCGACTGCTAGAAATCTCTCGTCCTCTTCTGAGAGACGTAATGTAGGTGGTCCCCCTACCGTCTTCCTGGAAGTGATTTCTTGCTCTTAACGTTTGCGCGTAATTCTATAAAAGACTGAAAATGTGCTATATGAGATAAAATAATTAAATGATAAACCACATAATCCGGGAATAAAAGCATTAACTGTTTGATCTGAGGGATAAATTTGATTCTAAATTAAATAAATGTGAAATAAAAAGTGATTACATACACTAATTCAGTAAAAATAATAAATTTTATGTAAAAATTTCAAGACACACAAATCTTGACTTGGTTTTAGAATCATACAGATCAATTTCATTAAAAAAAAATAATTAAGAAAATGAAACTAACCTTTTTCCATTTATCTGGCGTTTTAGTGCACCCATCATTACAATTATTTAATATTTGGGCCAGTTCTTCCCACTTCCTCTTAAGTGTGGCTCAAAGCTTGGGTGAGGATATTTCACTACAAAATTCAAGCAACATATGAAAATGAAGTAGTATGAAAGTAAATAAATATTAATTTTGAAAATAAATAATAATTTTATCACTCACTTCCTTTCAATACCACATTGTTCTTTGGAATTTCAATCCAGTCCACCATCAGGCTTCTCCGTGCCGACGACATTTTAATTCCGCGGTGTGCCGACATATCTATTTTCTAATGCAATATATTTATTTTCGTAAAACAAAATATACGTTTTCCTCTGTTTATGTTTTGAAGTAATAACCATAGAAAATATTAGAATTAGGGATGTCAACAAAGAATCGATTTCGCAAAAATACCGACTTTCTTGTTCTATGAGAAGTATTGTTTTCAAATTCCATGCAGGATCCATGACAAGTAGATTAACACTTCAAATATAACCATTTTGCTCTTGTTAGGGTAATTTATTCGATAACATCGAATTCGTTATAGAAAAAATAATGGTTTCACAGGAAACGCCTGCTGTTCTGACTTCTGTATATATACCGCTGCACTAAATTATGCCACAGTGGTGGAATGGGAGATTCCTGACTGAGCGTTACTTAGTAAAGAAATATCTAGCATTGCAGGAATGGACGCGTGGATTTCTCCTTGTACCTGGTAGGATAATAGTCAACTTTTTATCAAGTGTAGTCTACATTAAGAAATGGTTAATTATTGCCAAGGTGGGCGAAAGTAACCTGGTTCGCCTGACTTAGTTAACGCTTTTATTTATTTTATGTACACATCTTGACTGATAAGTTTTATATTCCTATAGTAATGACTGATTGTTTTTTATTTCTACAGATAACGTAAAAAAGATTTTACTACTTTCCACTTTAATATTTATTTTATGTTATTAATCGAATAGTTACTGTTTTAATAGATCTAATGTTTTATTAATGTATGCAGACATATTAAACACATAAAAAGGATTTATTGATTATATCTGTCTAATGCAATTTCGATGTGTTTTTCTTTCTGTGTACTATATGCGGAATTATAATTACTATATGCGGAATATTGGTTATCTTACGGTAAAATTAAAATTTTCATATATTTTTAGAAAAAAAATTGTGTTCTGAATGGGCGTGCATAGATTTTTCACCATATTCAATGTTTAAATAAAGTTCGTACGATTGACCGATGATTATTTATAATGAAAGCATAAATATAAATGGGAACTATTTAATAACGATACGTATTAGAAAGTACAGAGGTGAAAACTGTTCCTTTATTTAATCGCGCATTGTCCCGCATCGGATCGGAATCTAAAAAAATATGTTGATTAACTAAAGACGCTGGATCGTTAAATACCGTTTTATTTTATTTTTGTAAAGTGCCCTTCGTAAAAAAAAATTAGCGAATCAACAAATTATATCAGTTGCTAAACCAAAAAGTTTGAAACATGGTATAAGTCAATGAAAATACTTATTAATCATGCGTTTAAGAGAGACAGCTTACTTATTTTAGTAAATCATTAATTCTTGTATATTTATAAGAATATGTATATAAGACATTTTAAAAATTATAATCCGTGTTTATTTTTCTAACAGAATAAATAAAATCATGTACTGATGTCGATGCCTGCGAATACACAACCCTTTTTCATGTCTATTTGGTTATCGACCAATCAGAAGCCGACTACACCATAAATAAAATATACAAGTATAGACAACAAACATTAGCAATATTCGCATAACCAATCGTTGAAATTGAACCTTTGGTTTCACGTCACTCAATCGTAGAATACGTCAAAATTGACGAAGTATACAATGTTATACAATAACGGAGTAGATCATGGTTATTGAAATTGATTTGAAATTGAGAATAGACCCGATTGTGCAGCGTATGCGCATTAGTAATGAAACTGTGATCACAGTCACAGTTTTCAATCACTGATATTATTGAACACCAATTACTATCACACCAGTGAGTCAAGAGTAGCATTTTTCATCACTACATGTAAAATTTATACAATGAATTTGCCATGTCTCTCTCTGTCTACATGCTCATGCTTGAGCATCATGTATAGGCATGAGCATATCGCTTATGCATGTGCTCATGCTAGACCCATGTTAGTATGCTTCTACAGTGCGAACTACTTACCTCTACCCTTTGTGATCCTGGATCTTGTTAAGTGCAATGTGTAGCGAGTTCTCAATCATTTCTCAGACATGTATTGTCCATCTTGTTGGAAATTGTCTTCTCGTTCTTTGTAATCCAATGATCAACTTTTTTATATACATCATACGATGCCTACACCACATCTTGAAAGTGTCCTTAATGTTATTATGATCAGTCACCAGCTAAATTCAAAATTATTTGAAATGATTCAAAATCTTAACCAAAATAAATATTTTACTTATACATATTACTAAACAATTTTTTTTTAAATTAGCTGAACATTCTTTTAGTACATTATGTTAGATTTTTTTTTCAACTATATAATTATTAATTACTTTCGTCCTTATTTTTTCACTCCAACTATTTAAAAATTAAATAACAAAGCAAGATTATATTAAAAAATTTGAATTCATTATATTTCAGAACCTGTGTCTTCTAACGCTTCAGCAAGCATTGCAGTCTCCATGGGAGATGGTCCTGGAAGTTCTCGGGTGCCTCTGTTTGGTGGTGCACTTGTGTTCGGAGCCCTAGGAGCGGCGGGGCTCCTGTTGGCTGCTCCTGCGCTCTGTTGGATCATTCTTAGAGCTCTTCATGCCACTTCCAAATATCAGAGGGCAAATGATTGTGATTCTCTAGCAGACTCTGATAGTAAGTTATTATATGTATTTTTAACATTATTTTGTTTTTACAAGAAAAATATTCAAAAGTAATCAATTTTTATTCTAAATGTGGTAAAAATTATTTCGAAACTTGCCTCGAAACTCGCTTAAAATATAGGATAGAGTTGAGCGTAGAGCGAGCTGTCATTTGGAATCAAATGTATTTTGTATTCAAAGTAGATCTTTTCCGCTAAATTTTCGAGGTGTAAGAACAATATCACATTTTTATATACGCATTTTTAAAGTGAGTAGGAAGGCACATTTACTACTTGAGTAAATATATTTTATTAGTAAATAATTAAATGAACAAAATTAATTATTTGTTATTAGAACACATTCTAATTGTGAAGTTGTAATGATCAGTAATATTTTAATTACTAATTAAATGTATTAATTAGAAAGATATACATATAAAATCAATTTTATCGAAAAATATTTTTGTTGTGCCACAAACAAAGTAGACGGCTTTCAAATAATGGAATGATAGATGTATTAATTTGAAAAAGTGTAACATATAGGTTCGAAAGTTTGTCGTCAAAAATAACGTCACTGTAGAATAGTTGGATAATGCACCGTTCCTGGTTTGGAAAGAGATCTCGGTAGTATTTGAATTATTTGTCATTATATCATTGTTTAATCACAAAAAAAACCTGACATGACTGGTTGCGAGTATATAGCCATGTTTGGTTAATAAAAGTTAAGAGAAAGAAATTAATGAATAGATGAAATGTTTTTATATTTAGTGATCAAAATAAGTACCGTATTAGCCTGAATATAATGCGATATTTTTTAGCTGTAAAATATTTACTCACCTAGGTAAAGGAATATGAAGCATTCTTGTTTTACGCTTTTGTTTCCAGCCACCTACTTTTGACCATAGACTTTATAAACGATTTTTGTCATTTGTATGTTTTCTTATGCAACGGTTACTTATTTTATTCTTTATTGTCTATAAAATAATGAGTTTGAGTAATAATTGTAATGCTGAGAAAAAAGGCTCATCAAAGAGACAAATAAATAAAGGTATCAGAAGAAGCTATGATATTAATTTTAAAGTGATGGTAGCAAATGAGGCAGAGAGAGCGAATGATATGAGTGCTTCAAGAAAATATGGAGTTCCAGAAGTAAACGTTCGCTTATGGAGAAAAGATTTAAAAATGTACATTACGTTTTATTTTTTTTCCTCTTAGGTATCTTGTAATCTACATAATTTTGTCTTACATTACATAAATGTAAAATGTGTATCAATTAAAAAATAATTAGCAATATTTGAATATGTCCAAGAACATACAATTACTGGATTTTTACCTACAAAGGCACTGTTATTAAACAAATATCAGATATCTCATAGAGACAAAACTATTATTTATATAAAGTGATCACTTAAGTCAGCCGTAAGCCTTGTAATTACCCCATACTTTCAGATATTTTCCATTAAATATAATCAAAAATAACTTTGTCAATATAAGATATCTGACATTTATTTAAAAAATAATTGCTTATGCGATTGAATTTACTTTCTCTTGTGAAATAAAATCATGTTAAATTTTTATTTCTCTTTTTCTAAATATCTTTGTTAAAATTTTCTGTATCATGTTAAATTCGGTATATATATTAAAATAAGTATGACTATAATAAAATGGAAAAATTCTGCCTTATTCAACATTTCTACAAAATGTTGTAAAAGATATAGATAAATATGGGAAAATCATTAAATTTATAAAAATATAGATATTGAATCACTATTGAAATTTGGATCACGGTGTGCGAGGGCCTGTGTTGACTACATTACTAATGAAGATGTATGAAATAAGATGCATAAATAAGTCAAGAGCACTAATAACAACTCCCAAGGAAAGCAGTATACTTCGTACACATTCTCCACAATGAAAATGATGATATTTTACAACTTATTATGTGGGGGATGATAGAAGGTAGGAGAGGCGCAGGTAGGATTAATTATCTTGGCTGTGCTACCTTAGAAAGTGATTCAATGTCCAAAACGTTTATCATCTTATACATGATAAATCAACATATTGCAACATGGTAGCAAGGTGCCACGTGAAGAAGTTGTTATAAAAATTGTGTGCGTGCTATATTCTTTTTATATGCGCTATGATGCTAAAGCGCACATACCAATATTTTAAAATTTGTTTTGTATTTCTAAAGACTTCACCATCTCAACAGTGCTAAAATAGTATCTGTCTATGTTTTCGCAAGATCATAATACTTGTATTAGATTTAATAACAATAATCTTCTCAAAAACTAACTTTTTTCTTAAATTTCCATTATTTTGGCAGTGTAGTGTTTTGTGGTTTATGATCTGACAATGTTGGACACCTCAGTTCACCTGCCTTTAAGATATATTAATAACATGTAAAAACAAAGATACAAAAGTTATTTAAAATATGTATAGGTTATTTTTTGAAATGGTTCATTTTCTCACCTTAGACTATGTACATATATACACTGAGAATATCTATTAGCTATAAAACAGAGCTAAAATAAGTTACAGTGCAAGCTCTACTTGAACATTCAAATTTCTAAACACAGAATACTTACCTTTTACTCGTACAGAGATTTAAGTCTTAAATTAAGTTTTAGATTCTTAATGATGATATAATCCTATAAAGGGATTGTCAACAATGAAAGTTTGTTACATCTGTTCATATTAATTTATTTTACCACCTATCGAAATATGTAGTTTATTTATACGAAATTTACATAAATTATTTTTGTAGAAAAATATATGTGGCAGTTTAGTTTGTTGGTATAAAAATACATTTTTTATTAAAAAAAATGTTGTCATGGCTGTGATTGAGTGGTTAAAATTTTAGCCATTGATCCAAAGGTTTTTCAATATATATCTTATATATGTATATAAAAATAGTACTTAAAAATTATGTCATACATAATTAGAATAATTTAATAAATGGATGTTCGTAAATTGTCAAAATATTGATTGTCCATTGTTTCCATTCCAGTGGCACCCGGCTCGACCGCTGTCCTCGGAGGTCTAGGGGGCTCCCGTGGGACCCTTCTGTCTGAAGTGCTGTCGCTGAGAAGGCTGAGATCCGGACCCCCGGCACACCGCTTATTGAGGGAGTCTCGAGATCTTACAGAAGAGGGTGTTGGAGGGATAGATGGGCTGGGGGGTGGCAACGCTATTGGGGCAGATTCACAAGCTGGCGGGTGAGATATTTTGATTGCATTATGCCTAGCTTGGTACGAACCAGAGTCTAGTGAGATGGACAGTGATGTAATGAAAACAATTAATAAATGTTTAAATAATAAATAAATAAAATGATAAGATATTCTGAACATGCTATTTAATGTTCTGTATTATATTTTTATCTATATTCTTGAACACGTATCAAAGTTGTCTATTATCACATTGTTCACTGCAGCCAAGAAAAGCTCTACAGTAGACTAGCTAAACCATTACCTCAGGTTTTACAGCCGAGATGTTCTCCTTCCAGAGCCACAATATCCAGCAATCTTTCTCTGCGTTATGAGGTGCAAGATCTCGTACTTCTCTGGATGTCTCACATGTTCAAGATATTGAAGTTTTTGGATTTTTATTGTTTTAAATAGTTATTTTTCTTTATTCATCAAAACCATAATATTTTCATTTGTTACTCTATCCATCCGGCTCATTTTGAGCATTCTTCTGTAGATCTGCATCTCAAATTTTTGATATAATATAATAAATATCGAGAACACTTGTCTAATCATTTGCATTTGTAACCTAAGGCTGAGATCATGACTGCAGAACATCTTTTTCGTGTGGATAAAGGTTGCACGAGCTTGCTCAATGCAGCATTTAATTTCAACAGAAGGATTCCATCTTTCATTTATATTGAAACCCATGTATTAACTCTTTGTATCTTCTTCAATTTCGTATCAGCAATATAAATCACATATATATATATAATTACATTGAGTTGTAATTAAAAAAGTTATGTAAAAAAATCTTATTTTTGAAATTTTTATTCTCATTACCGTAATTCGTTATTCAAACTTTTTTCTTGAATTTCGGTCCCCTCAACTTCGGATAAACCGGATTTTACTATATTTCATTGTCATCTGTGTTCTGTTTGTTAATGAGCATATATTTTATATTAGTTGTATTAAGTTCATTATTTGGTTTAGCAGAAGATGTAAATTTGGACCACATGTTAGCATACATGCAGTCCAAATTTAACATACAGTTTTGTAATATGGACATTGGTGTAACTAAAAATTTGGAACCCCATGGCAAAATGAGAAAAAAGAGGCCCCTATATCCTTAGATTAATCCTAATATGAAAATATTAAATAATATGCGGTTCAATTCCATTTAATTTTAAAGAAAGAAAACAAAGAAATTAAGTGTACGTAAAGAATCACTTACACTTAATGTCTTTGCTTTACAGTGATTTTTACTTTGTAGCGACGGTCTAGTCCCTAATTCTATGTATTAGCGGGATACTGCTATTTATTGTATATTTTATAATTGATTTTACATTTACTGTGGTGGATTTTCAAAATAATTAGTTTTTATTAATGTTGGGCAAAGTATCAATACCAAAAGTATTGTGGATCGTGAATCTTCTGGGTCCCTATCTAATGTGGGCCCCAATGTGCCGCATTGTCTGTATGTTTGTTAAAAAAAATTAAGACTTCTAAAAGTATCTACCTATGAGCTAAAGCATTTCTATATCAAATGTTTTATAGTATCTTTGACCCAAGCTAAATGTAGATCACTCTAGCTCTGGTAACACGAATATGAATGACCGATTTACAATAAAAACTAAAAGCATTTCAATCATATTTTATTTTCGAGACAGTGTTGAGAAAGTATACCAGTTACGAAATGAATGTTAACGGAAATGTGTAATTGACTAAATGATTGCTTTTAAAAACTGCGTAGCACATTATGCAGCACAATCAAGAACATCAATAATCCTATAAAATAAATATACAATACATGTTTCTGTGTTACAGTTGGTCTAGTGGCAGCAGTATAACCATAGCCGCCATCGGAGACTCTCCACAGGTAATTACAAACCGTCCAGGTTCTGGTGGAAGTCTGCCCGTCCACAGCACTGCCCCAGACCCTGAAGTCGCCCCTGACACCAAATCCTCACCACTCAGGAGATCGAGGACCTGCTCCCCGGCAAGAAGCGGCCAAGTCAACGTGCAATCAATGGTGAATAAGTTTTCAAAGACAATTGTAATGCTTTTTAAATTTAATCTAGAAAATTTATTATTTAAGTTCAAAACTAAAATTTAAATCAAGATATAGATGTCTCACAAGAGATGAAGCTATTATTTTTATATGGGAAGTATGGAAGTCTTGGGCATTACAGGACTTACGACCTGTCATCACCTGGCCTAAGTGATCGTAAGCTCATCTATGGATGGTGACAGCATAGTTGGTAATAAATAATTGAAATGTTCCATCATGCTAACATATATACAACTTCCAAAAATTTGATAGATGTGGTAGCATGGGTAAATTGGTGAATATTGCATTGTGTAAAGTGATCACTTAAGCCAGCCGATGATAGGTCGTAAGCCCTGTAATGCTCAAGACTTCTATACTTTCCGTGTAAAGATAATAGCTTCGTCTCTGTGAGACATCTATGTATATCTTGATGACAATCCCCCAGGGGATAAAACCCAGTAATTAGTTCCTACAAAGATTTGGACATACTCAAAATATTGTAAAATTTAAATGTTTAAATTTCATGTACAATCAATTCTTAATGCATTTAGCAGGTGAAGGATTGATAATATTTAGTGGAATGAATATGTGGATAAAAATCAAAAGATTACAGGAACTAAAGTGTTTGTTTTATTTCTAGTTAATTATTTCATTTACAAACCAACTTCTTGTGTTCTAAGATACACACCCTGAACTTAGATAGAATCAATTTGTATTTCAAGAAACTTGATTTACAACCATCGTAGAATAAGGAGTGGTATTAGAATAAGGGAGGGGGGGGGGATATGTACAAAATAGTATTAAATTAGTTTAAGATTATCAGTAATTCCTGTAATTGGAGATATCCAAATGGAAAATGACGATACGGAATGGACATGCATATCAAATACTCAGACTGCATCAACTAATAATATTCTAAGTACCTAATAATTTCTGAAATATTTTGTTTGAGTATTAGTATCGATAATTAGTATTATCGATTAGTATATAGTATAATATTGATAATTAGTATTAATTTTCTGGGCTAATCTGCCATGAACATCTGACCTTTCTGGCCGACGTTTCACAGGGTCCATCATTAGGGCTGATGTGATGTATGACTGTTAGTGTTGTGGTTAAGTACTGGCTTGCAGTACCATGTCGAAAGCAGGGTCTGTCATTTATTAGGTATTGGCTTGCACTACCGTGTCGAAAACAGGTGTTGTGTGAAGAAAGTAGTGTCGTGTTATGTTAGGTTCCATCTACCATCAGATCACTATCTGTGAGGACTCTCAGACTTTTATGGTTTTGAAACGCCGGATACCACGAGGTTTTTAATTTTAGGCTGTCATCTCTATTAATGTTCACTGGGTATTTGTATATTGTTTTATTTATTACTTTAAATAATATTTTCTGTTATTTGCTCTTATTAATTAATTTCTCAGTATCAGCTGTCAAAATTATAGTTGCAGTCTTTATAAATATGCGGTAATACACCTGTGTTAGTGCAATATGACTGATCAATCTTGATTCATTACTTTACCTATCGAGACATTGTTCTTAGAATTTCTTTATTATTACAAATATAACTTAAAATTTCAAAGCTAAAATAATGTCATTCTTTTATTATAATAATATTATTCTTCGACACAATCTAAAATAAACATACATGCATTCAATTTTTCTGTTTATCATTGTATACAAAACATTATTTTATTATTTTTTAATACACACTCAGCATACAAATACATTAAATTAGATTTCTTCTAATTTAACTGAACAATTCAAAATCAATTTAAAGGAAAATGCAATGAAATAATTTACATTCTACATCCCAAATAGCACTTTGTGTAAAAATAGTTCACCTGTAATTTTTTTAGGCACGTAATATAAATAAAATGACACCATTTTTATAGATTTTAAGGTTACAAATATGTATTTTACTTAAAGGTATCTGATGTGGATTCCCCATCAATATCTATGGACATGAGCGCTAGCGAGAGGGACAGCGATGCATCGTACGACCCGAGACGGATGTCCGACCTTCGTAGAGCTCCCATCCGAAGATCAGCTCTGTCGGAGAACAGCAGTGAAAGTGTCAGTACACTGACTAATGTGAGTCGGGCAGGTAGATTCATTGAAGGATTACAAAGATATATTGATGGGGTTTAAGACACAAGTTACAAATAAAAAATTAAATGTTTTAATTTTATAATCAATATTAAAGTTTGTTTTTATTGTGTACATGGAACGTGCATGGTGTATGCCATCAAATAGATTATCATTACGTGAGCAAAATGTAAGATGTTAATATGTTTAACATGATCTTCAATCTCGATCGATTGTTCCTCGATTAATCATTTTCCCGCATGTATTGTTTATTTCTTGTAGTCCCGAATTGATTTCATACAAAACACTCAAAAATAAATTGCATGGATCATTCATTACTCCATGCGTCATTTTACCGCATTAATTGTTTAAATTAGGAAGCATAATTCGTAGCTAAATGCTTGGTTTCAATTACCGTCACTCGTAAACAATGAGCGAAACATTTGAGAGAGAGAGAGAATGCTACTACTGACTGTCGCTTGACATTATACAATACAAAGTTTAATTATTATTTTTTTTGTTTCTGTGCAGCTTTCTAATTTTATTTTTATTTAAACGCATTCATTTACATGTGTAATATGTATCTTTTTCAAAATACGTATTAAACATTTAAGTGTGAAAAATGTAACTTTTATCTATATTCCTACATTCATAGTTTATTTCAATAGGTTCCTTCAAAAACTGTAGACAGAGGTTTTACCGTACTTAACTTTTGTTTGTTTTTCGTGATATATAAAAATTATTGAAAATGTTGCTTTAAATATTATCATGGAAATGTACCATTGGAAGTAAAAAAACATTTTTACATTTTTCAGGGCTGCTATTCTCCAGCTTTGAGCACAACAAGTTGTGCTCGAGTGAGAGCTACAGGCGGCAAAGAGAGGAAAGAAAGAAGAAATCTGAGACTTAGGGCCCCCGTGTCCGACCTTAGTTTAACGGCAGACCTAGAATTAGACTATTATGACTATAATGTAAAAAATGCAGGCGCAGTTCCCGGATCATATCTCGGAATGGATCCCGCTTTTTTAATTTGGATACCGCCTCTCGACGAACTTGATGAAATACACAATCACACGTACGAAGAAATTCTGCCACGACCAAATGTCGACCCCGGTAGCAACACCGAGTCACCGGAAGATTTTAACGATCAACCACATTCGGCAAAACTACACTTTAAGACAGACAATAATACTCCTCAAGAATCGCCTAAAATCGACCGAAAATTATTACTGGCTAAAAATAATATTGTGCATCCTTTGAATTTTAGCGTTTCAGATTTAGCACCCGTTAAAGCGGAGCCATCTTTTGACATAAGCAAATTGTTTAATCAAAGACACGAACCGTTAAAGCAGGTTTCTATACCGATGAAAGATTTTACATTTGATAACAAGTTTCAAGAGTCTGTCGCTAGGTCGTGCAGTAACTCGGAAGAGAAGGAAACTGTTTGTGAGAAATTGACCAATGAAAAATATGTCGATATCACAGATATACAATTTGCAGACGACGATTCTGACGGTTCGGGCGATTTGAAAAACGAAGATGCGGGTGAAGAAAATGGCAACGCTCCCAATAATTTTGTGACAACTTAACACTTCTTAACTAATATGAACTTAATATGTTTTTAAAGTGTACACAATTTGAAATATTGTAGAAATAACTGTACATACATAAAGCTACACTGATTTCTGTTTTGTCTACACAACATCGTATCAATATTTATTTGATGTTATTTCATATTATTTAATTTAAATATTATATTTAAAGTATTTCACATCATATTATGCTATCACTGTCTGCTTATAATACAGTAAAAAAAAACTAGCGTATCGAACAGAGTACCAAATGAAGTATTGACTTTTCTACGGAAACACACGGCAGCAACGCTACCGAAATTCATATTGTGTAATGTAACACATTCTGTCAGAAATATTAGATACTAATAAATATGTAACTTATTATTCAATGGACCTCAAATGTGCATAGTGAAATGAAACACAATCTTTAAAATGTATACGCCCCTGGATACATAGCACCATTGAGGCGAAATTTTAATAAACATGCAATTATATAAAATATCCAATCATATTATTATTACATAGCTTACCATACAGATTACAAACACGTTACCAAAAGTACTACGTATTATTTTGTAAGTAATTTGTCTTATGTCTAAAATAATGATCGCTTCATAACATTCCATACAAATATATTGTTAGTATTAAAATTAACATTGAATCGAATGTATATTTTTCGTCACAATTGTTTTCTGAAAGTACTCACCATATTTAATGGAAACAATTAACTCAAATTTATCAAAAAAATAAGACTTATTATTAAATCATCTAACAGATTTTATTTAATGAATAAATAGGTAATGCATACCTATCTAGTAATGTAAGATAATTTTATTTATATTAGGTTGATGCATAATTATCAACCGTGTTTTTTTTTTGTAACGTTTTGTTTTTTGAATTTGACGTTTAGTTGACATTAGAAAAGCATACACATATACGCCACATTATGTACCACTTGCAGAAAGGGTGGAAAGTTGCCGAGTCTTTTCGGCGAAGGAACGATTAGCGAAAGGGCGTACTGAAAGTGGTTTGTTCGATTCAAAGCTGGTGATACCAGCTTAGACGACATATCAGGAAAGGGTCGATCTTCGGATTTTGATGACTAGGCCCTTCTGGCGGCTGTGGAAGAGGACGAAAGTTGCACTACCAGGACACTGGCTGAGAAATTCAACATGGATCAGTCCACGATTACGCTGACTACGCACCCGAATGATAATTGTATATAAAATGTTTTGAGTTTGTTCTCGTTTTTGTTACAATATAATAATACAAAATATTTTTTTAAAAACGGCAGATAATTAGGCACCAACCTAATACGTTAAATTTATTTCATTCTGTGCAGGATGGCCCAAAAAAGGTGAGAACATTTCGTAAAATGTGATATAATTACATCAAAATTAGTTTAACTATGTCAACAGTAACAATAACTATGTCAGTTTACTAATTTCTGGTCGCCATCTTTGATTATTAATTTTCCCATTGATTATATTTGGTTTTTTCAAATTGTTGCCCAGAATAACAAAAATCACTGCAGAAGACCGTAATCTGATCAAAAATTTGCGAATTGAAAAACATTGGGGTGCTAGGAAAATGATCAAAGAGTTTCAAAACAATGACTGGAGTACAGATAGATATTACAGCAGGACAGAGCTCCATCTCACACAGCCAGAAATACAATCAACTTTCTTCGTCGTGAGAATGTTAATTTCATCGAGCCAGGCATATGGCCACCGAACAGCCCAGATTTAATAAACCCAGTAGATTATGCCATATCATTTCTGATTAGCTAAATATTGCGCAAAAAAATTACATTAAGAATTATATTATATTTTGAAATAAATGTTTTACGAGATGTTCTCACTTTTTTTGTGCCATCCTGTATATATATTTTCTTTCACGGATGCCCGAGACAGTGCTTAATATGTATGTACATATGTGAAGATGGTATTCCTTTGTTATATCATATTACGAATAAATTCTATGTATATTAGTAATTATTGATAATTTAAATGTAGACATCTTCATTTATTTATTATTTCAGTATTGACAAATAGTGACCTCAGATGAAGAATTAGATTCAGAAAATGTGGCACGATTTTTATTCTGTTTGTTCATTGAAAATATTTCAATTGACTTTTCAATCTCTAAAGAAGCTTTCATTTGATTGGCAGATACAATTACGCATTGTCAATGCAGCAGAAACATTGGATGGCATTGGTGAAATAAAATAAGTATACAAAATGATAAAGAATAATATACTTTATATAAAAAATGAGTTTTCAAATGTATACGAGTGTATACATGTGTACATATACATACATAAACATAGGTACCAGTATGTTTTAACCAATTTTATTAATATGTACCCTACCTATTCAGGATTCTTCAGTTTTACAATGCGACTTAAGATTGTATTAATGATTATTGTGAAACACAAATTATTGTCTTAAGCATAAGAAAATGTGTTTACCCCCCTCCCCCCCTGTCATCCGTCACCCAGAAAAATATGTGACGAAGTAAATACGTCATACTCGCTACCATGGTGAGTTATTTTATTCAGTACCCAATTAAACTGCCGTTTTGACAATTTTTAGAAATTCACATGTTCGAAAATTTACAATACTTACGTGTTCGAAAATTAAAATATGTATGACCTTTTGTTAATTCACTGTACCTACCTAATTTTTTAAATTAAAAACCTAGTACCTACTTGTTTTTTTGTTTTTTATTTTTAACGTCAATAATAATAGAATTTCATTCCTTTCTTTGTTCCCAGTAAACTTTATCAATTTTTCTTTGTCAACTTTATCACTACAGTATAATTAAAAAATCATGAACATGTACTTAATTGAAAACATACATATTGTTAATTTTTTATTTGCCAACATTCCCATGCATTTAATTTAGCAAAATGATGGTCTGTATTATTTTAGGTCACGAAGTAAAAAATTTAAAAAAAACTTTTTTTAAATCATAATGTTATTAAAAAAATGCAAGTAAATATAATTTTATACCCAATTTGCTTGAATAATTTTATTTTGCACATCGTAAAAATTACTTATTTGTGTATATCTAAATGAAAATAATAATTTCCTATGTGAGCCACATTGCGATTTATATTTCTTATCGACAAAATGTGTATATATTTGTAGCTTTTAAAAATCACATAATGAAATGATGATATTACGTATAAGAAAAATGATAACATGTAAAGTAGATATTTCTCGCAATATGTTTGTGTTCATGTCAAATAATATCATAGTTAGTAAGTTACCTAGTCAAAAACCAAATATTTTAATGAAAAATGTATGTTTTCACGTTGTCAATTTTGTATTTTGTTAAAAAATTTTTGTTAAAATTTTGTCAAGTCTTGCAGAAATTGTTTTATTAATTGGACAAATATTTATGTTTTTAAATTTAGACAAGATGTTGCTTTATTTATATGGAAAAATTAAATAAATTTATTTGATGACATTTGTATTGGTTTTATTTTTATATGTGTTAACAATTTAAGATATTAATATACTTGCACGATAACTAGATGACGAATTGTTTTCTGTTTTCTTCTATTACTCGATATATTAAAACACTCGTCATCGCAGGATACTGACGCCATTTATCGCCAGAAATACAATCAACTTTCTTCGTCGTGAGAATGTTAATTTCATCGAGCCGGGCATGTGGCCACCAAACAGCCCAGATTTAATAAACCCGTATAATTTCTGAGTAGCTAAATATTGCGCAAAATAAATTACAATTAATTATATTATGTTTTGAAATAACTCATGTGTTACGAGATGTTCTCACTTTTTTGTGCCACCCTGTATATACTCTGTATTAATAATTGAAAACTGAGTTTTCTTGACCCTATTTCTATTATATATACATGGCGACAGAAAAGATAAAAAATGTATGATGTATCGCAAAAACGGTGTAACATGAAAAATTGAGCTCTGTATGAGTTCTATTTCTTATGAGTTTTCCGGATACCATGTATTTATTTAATATTAAAAAAAAATAGATGTTTTTGAAACGGGCTGTTACACATACTAATATAATTGTTCTTTCTAAATGAAAAGTAGTTAACCTATATCTCAGACGCGAGTGTAAGCACTGGTGTTATAAGTATTTCGTACAATAGTCAGGATTTTACTAAATAATAATGCAACACGATGCACTGTAGCTTATGGAAATTGATTGAACGCGAAATTTGACATCAAAACGATGTTTATATACGGCGTAAAATACCTTAACGCAGCCCTGAGAATTCATGCACGTTTATAATACGCGGTTGGATTATATTTTCGAAATGACGAAACTTTTGAAATACAAAATCCCTATGAAAGGTTGTCTCTATGAAATCTATTTGCCGGGAGTTTGTTTGACTTAGGAAGGCTCTATTCAATCTGCTGATAATAGAAAAATTAATATGAAAGTTTTAAAAGGTGGGGGGATGACACGAGGGCAGGTGCGAGTAGGTACCCCCCCCCCCGCGTGTTCGTTTGTTTATTTTCTTTCTCTTGTTTGATGCGAGGTTCTGAAGCTGCGATCGTAAGTTTCCTCTTTCGGTTGCAAGTTGTCGCAATGGAATCATTTCAATCTTTTATTGAATACTTTTTTCTAATTCCTTAAGAACTGTCATTTTATGCAGTCATCATCATCATCAGCTGTCGTCAATCCACTGTATCCACGTCGGTGTCTCATAACTGAGGATCACGATGTTCACGAACTCCAGATTTTTGGAAGATTTACTCGGTTCAATGGTTGAGATTGAGGTTGGTTTTCATGTTACACAAAGCGCGGTAAGAATGACTTGAATTGCTTTATTGTCGGATTACTATATAGGCTGTAATGTACAGTTGTAACAGAAAAAATGTCTATGATACTGCGGTGTAAAAAAGTAAAGCGAAACTACTGCAATAAATCTCCCAAGAAAATTTCGAATTCTGAAATCATACATTCACAAATACTCTTTCAATACTATTCTAAAACTATGTTTTGATCTTAAACAAGCATCAGTTCGGTAGGTACATATCTTACAGAGAATATGCTAGTGAAATTATATTTTAATACAAATTAAAAAAATCAATTAGAAAGATATACAGAAAAATTAATCAATCGAATTTTTTTTTAGTTGCTACCTAGGTTCGAACCTGGACTTCTTCATATATTTTTTTGAACTTTTACTCCGTAATATTTCTAATTGATTATTCCATTTTTAAAAATAATCCACAATATATTGCGGAGAATCTCAAATAAAATCCGATAGAAGACGCCAAATTTAAAATGAATTAATCCATTTTATTAAATTTCGAAACATTAATACAACTTATATATGGCTATTACAGCAACAAAAGTGTTCCACTTGATAATTAAGTTATATATCACTGGCGTTTTAGTGAAATTACATCCGAATACATTTTCACCAGAAGATATATATATATATATATTTCTATCAGGGAATATATAATTTAACTGGTAGGCGCCAGTGAAATTATACACTTTGCTTTAAACTGTCAATTTGACACTTGTGAGACGTCCATTTGTTTTCGCTTACGAAAAAAGTATTCAATCCGAGTTATTTTGTCATCTAGTTATAAAATAGTGCTAATTTTCGATAAAAAAAATGTATTTTTATATTTTCGAACCACAATATAACCGATATGCTTTAAAATTAAAGTTCTAAAACTAACACAACTAATGATAGTAATAACTAATTATACCGGATCGTCTGTTTGTGAATAAATAGCATTTCACTGATATTGAGCAGTAAAAGTATAAATCGATTATACTTATACTAGTGAAAATATAATTAACATCTATACTAGGCGCGTTTTTAAGTAAATACCGTTGCCAGATATTCCAGTGTAGCGCTGCGGTTGCTATGTTACGCACGCGCGATGGTTTTCTTCATCGGTTGACTCACCACATGCAAAGTTAGAGACATTTTTATTTATTTTAGCGAAAATACAATGGCAAAATAAATTCAATTTTTAAATATATGGTTACATACATACATGGTTTTTCTTTCGCTCACCTCTCCAAAAAAGAGACCAGCTCTTGTGCTCGGAGAGGGAGTTACACTACAATAATTTTATATTCATTCACGTAGTGTACATCTTGTAGTGAGTGGTTGAAATGTCCAAGACAATAGATCATCCCGCCGATTGTGAGATACGGTCCGTGATTCGTTTCTCGAATGCACGAATATGAAACAGGCCGATATTCATCGCCAAGTGTGTCCTAATTTTGATGACGATGATAAAGATGATCAAAGACGGAGTACAGACTTGGTTTTCATCCCAGGCGGCGTTGTTCTATGACGAAGGTATACAAAAATTGATGCCCCGTTATGACAAGTGTCTTGATAATGGTGGCGAATATGCTGAGAAGCAGTTTAAGGTGTGTAGAGTCCGAAGAAAGTAAAGTGTTGTAAACATGATGTTGCGTTTCTTTAAAATAAAATACGGTACAGGATTAAAAAATGAGTCTCGTAATACAAGTAGATATTGGCACTAGTTTGGTATTGATATCGAGTATTGCAATACGACACCTCAGTGAATATATTTTAACTGGATATTCTACTAGGCTAGGATATTTAATCCATAGCGATGGAGGGCTCCTGCACAATATCCTTTGCACCGATGGGATTTGTTTTATGCACAGTAAATTTATTACACTTCCTGCCCAGCGGGTTAATCTTGATATATTTCATGTTACTCTGGTTGCCTATTGTTCGTCTATACCTGTTGGTGTTGGGCACAGGGCTGGCCCGCTACTCTGTTACCGCGAGGCTAAAATTATTAAGTTAGAATAATAAAGAAAATATGAATTAAATATATTAATTAGAAAGATATACATATAAAATCAATTTTATCGAAAAATATTGTTGTTGCGCCACCGGGATTCGAACCTAGATCTCTTTCCTAAACGAGGAAGATGTATTATTATTATATTATATTATTTTCGAACCTATATGTTACCTTTTTGATATTAATACATTTAATCGTTCCATTATTTGAAAGAGCCATCTACCTTATTTTTACAGATTCTCAAATACCTTTGAGTAAACTGATAGCAGACGCCAGAATTATCAATTCATTTTTATTAAATTTTGGACACATTGATACAACTTTATTATTAGGAGAACAAATTCTTATTGTGAAGTTGTAGTTATTCAGAATATAGGTCTGTGATATTTTAAGTATGAATTAAATATATTAATTAGAAAGATATACATATAAAATCAATTTTATCGAAAAATATTGTTGTTGCCACCTGGCGTCTGCTATCAGTTTACTCAAAGGTATTTGAGATTCTGTAAAAATAAGGTAGATGGCTCTTTCAAATAATGGAACGATTAAATGTATTAATATCAAAAAGGTAACATATAGGTTCGAAAATTGTCGCTAAAAATATTGTCGCTTTGGCATAGTTGGATAATACACCTTCCCCGGTTAGGAAAGAGATCCAGGTTCGAATCCCGATGGCGCAACAACAATATTTTTCGATAGAATTGATTTTATATGTATATATTTCTAATTAATATATTTAATTCATATTTAAAATATCACAGAGCTGTGTTCTGAATAATTACAACTTCACAATAAGAATGTGTTCTCTTAAGAATAATAAAGATTTCTTCACAATCCAACATACATTTTTTATTTCCAGATACCACGAATAGTAGAGCGGAAAATTGTAAATAGCATTTCAAATCGATTTCATTTTAAAAGAGCATAAATTTTGTCCAGATTTGAGAATCACGACACGGGGTACGATTTGTAAGTTTCTGGCAAAAATGATTAAACGATCTATTCTTCATAGTTTGCGTGCTAACCAGGGGTGTAGTGGGGTCGGAACATTGTTCTGGTACTTTTTTCCGGTACGATTTGTTAGAACAACAAACATTGTTAGCAACGAAACATGTATGTGTGTGTAGTGATATCGCCGTGCCGCTTCTTTTTACGACATTTTTCCAAGAAAGGTTAAATTCTGAGTTGAACCTGAATACACTTTATACGACAGGTATAATTCATTCAAAATATACTTTCACATTCTATTGTGTCGAACTTGAATGAGTTAAAATTGAAAGCTTTAATATTCAGCTGAGTTTGGGGAGTTGATTTCTCATCACCTACATAGTTTTTTTCAGTTTTGTGCATTTTTGTGTTTTTAATTTCAAAGTTTTTTACTGCGTTTAGTGTGTCAGTACTATTTGTTTGTGTTATACTACGTTTTTGTTTATGGACGGATTTTTGTGAGAGAAATACTAGTGTATTAATTAATAGCATGTTGGACTGCCCTGAGTAGCTACAAATGGTTTCGTATAAAGTACCAATTCAAACGAGACAACATGAAGTGTTATTTGTAGGCACACATAGAAATAATTATGCTGTTAACTCGCCAATATCGCGGATGCGTCGGCTTGGTAACAAGTTAAGTTTCGTAGACATTTTTCGTTGCAGGAGCATACTTGAGCTGAAGAAATATTTGTATGTAAATTATACTTAGTTTTCATTTTTTTATGTTATATTGAAATGTCAATTAAAAATGTACTGCTATATTTTAAATTAAATCAAAATGTATAAAGATTATTATGTATTAATTATTTTGCTTCGACGGGAGATCGTTGGTAAGGTGAGGAATTCTGGTAAGTATTTGGCGCGAAGGATCCGTATCTCATGTTCACTAATGAATTCGTCGGTGGAGATGTGGATCTCCTGGTTCTATATGATCAAAATACTCATTTTTACTAAAACTTATCTTGCACATATTGGCTTCAATTTGAATCTATGTAGTTTCTCCTCCTTTCTTATATCATCTGGCATGTCATTAAAGATATATATCGCACTGTACATCATCGATTTATGAGATTTAGCCTTCTTCCTGTCTATTTTTTCCTCTTGTACGATGTTCGTGCTCATGTTGATTTGCATCAATTTTTTTTTAAAAATTCAGCTGATGTTTTCTTAGTGAGGATTTTATAAATAATTGAAATATATTTTCTGCTTTTTACCTGAACCCGGCGCGTCCGGGTTGAAGTGTAACGAATATTATTACGTTTGTTTTACAATACGAACAATAAACAACAATTCAACTTTGTTCAAACTGTCAAAAACTGAATTCAAACTAAACAAAGTCACTGCCGGGTGCACTCACGTAATACATTTCTAACGCGAAACAAATAAGTTATTGCACTGATCAGAGTATATCTATATTTTCTGAGTATTGTTCTCAAAGCTTTGTTTTGCAGTACTGATAACTGTTGTATTTCTTTTTCATTAGCCAAAAATAAAATGCTGCTGCGGCTGCTTATTCTTTTCTCTAACGTAGCACCGTACCACACAACATAATTCGCAAGTTGACATAAGATATCGTCTCTGTTATGTATGTGTTTATATTTAAACGCCTTCGATAGCTGGTTCCCAGATTTCCGATTAACAATAAGCACGCATATGATATATGAACTGCACTAACCTTTTTCATTTAGGTGGGTTGTCTTCTATAGATTTCGATCGACTGAAGTGCGCGCTGGTGGTTTATTTGGATCACTGGACTGGTCGAAGCACAGGATGTAATAAGAATAATGCCTGTCGGCTACTGTTTTCTTAGCTTCCGAAAAAAAGCGGCAATATTCACAAACACACATGTACATAATTATAAACCAGGAAACCCAGTGGTGCTAATCGAAGTAACATGGCGCGTAAACAGTCTCCTTGTAAACGTAAAAATGATAATAAGGAGACAATATAAGCCATAAGAAAAATTAATAAACTTAAACGAAATCAGTAAATAAGAGACAACCTTGCTTGCCACGTCTCAGCTCTAAGGCAGTGTCCGGAAATCCCTCAAATCTAGGAAGTTTCCAAATTCTCTCATATATCCCTTTTACATGAACAATATTGGCTCCGGTTCCCTGAAATAGTTGAATTTAAGTTGTGCTGGTTGATGTGCAAGGTGGCAAATAAAATTGCGCCCCTGTTTCATCAAGAGCTTTGTATCTCAGACAATTTGAATGGTAGACGTCAAACTCTCAGGTTAGCCGCAGAAAGGGTTGTCGACCCGACCAACCGTTGCCAGAACAACCATTTGCGGTGGCTGGCCCAAAAGCGTGGAACTCTTTTCCCTTCGTCCATAAGAAACAATAATTCAGAGACTTTATTTAAGAATACACTAAAAACGCACTTTTTCCATTAATTAAAATAATAATGTTTAATTTAAAAAAACAAAGATAATGTAAGACTATAAACAGTTTATGTGTAAAGCGCCCTTGAGGTGAAATTTTTTACGAAAATGGCGCTATTCAAATTATTATTAATATTATTAGGGGTCCCATGCTATCATATTGTTCACGAGAGATCTCTTAGTAGAGTAATTCATCGAGTAATGCATTGATTTTCCTTGGGCCTAGAAAGCTCAACTTTGACCAGCTTTTGGTACACCACTCCGAGTGAAATAGTGCGGCTTCAAACATGAATGCACGAGTTGTAAAAAAACTGCCTTATATGGAACTAACAAACGTAATAGTTAAAATTATCTCGGAAAAGCTCAACAATTTTCGTGTAAAGGGTGTCCGGCGGAAAATTTTGAAGTTTAATATTAAATTTAAAAAAAAACTACAATGTTATTCTCATATTTTATTTATACAAAATGGAGTATAACGGTGAGGATTTTACGTTTTACGCCGTCCATTTCTCTAAAGACACTCTTACAATCGGACTCTTAAATTTGCGAACACGCGAAAGCAAAGCATTGGTTCAATGGCAGCGAGGATTGTCGCTGTAAACTCTCGACTTAAGGTATCCCCACAAAAAAAGGCGCACGGTGTAAGGTCCGGTGATTGAGGTGCCCAGGGTATGTCTCCGTACTTGCTAATTAATTTATTGGGAAAAATTTTCTTCAGCTTCTCCATTGAAACTCTAGCTGTGTGTGGAGTGGCCCTGTCTTGCTGAACGTCGTTTTTGGACAATGCAAACGTTTTTGATGACGCTACCTTGGGTTGTCGGGGCACCAGTATCTCATGTTTTCTTATTAACATAGTCATCGATATGAAAATGTGGTTCGTCAGTAAACAATATGTTTCCAAGTGTTCATGCTGTTCCAAAACGTTCTCGCTAAGGTTTCACGTAAAGAATAGTCATTTTCGTTGAGAAACTGCTCGATTTTCAGTTTGTATGGGTGAAACGCGGATTTACGCGGATTGCACATAATTTCACGTCGAACATGAGTCACATGTTCTGGCGTCGCTGCTGACGTTGATGGTCCCGGAGGAGTTTGGTTAACCATTATCCCTTCTTATCTGAACTTTTGAATATAACACCGGATAAATTGTGTACTCGGCCTATCACTTACTTGTCAAATATTAAGGTGAGTACAAAAAGCGCGACGCGCACGAACCAATGAATCACCGCACTTTAAATATTACTCAACCGCCAACGCGCGGTGCGCTTCCGACCAGTGACTCATTGCGATTGGCAAATCCGCAAATCACGCGCGTCGAACAATACCCCTCCCACTTATCCCTGATGGTTTACGAGCGTTTATAATTTAATCTTGAATTTTTTTCGAAATACCTACCAATGTAGCATTGTATTAAAGTATTGCATACCTGCCCACTATTTTTCAAATACAAGTGATGAAGCTGGTTTATTGAATTGTATGTAAGCGGGCAATATGTTTTCAAGAAGTTAGAAAAAATTACAAAAGAAAATATTTCTAATCCAGAAAATATTAACAAACCTATTGATTGGGTAGTCCTCAAGTGGAAAAAATAAATCCGGAAAATATTAAGAAATATCCACTTGACAACGAAACATTTTTCTTCGCAATCGATTTAAAAAATGTTACTGGACCTTTATAATCTGAACAATCTATTGAAAGTTTGCCGAGTGCAAATACACTGGGACCTTCAACTAAAGGAAAAAAGATTTAAAAAGTATTTTCAGGCAGTTTTAAAATGGTTTTTTCAATTCTAAATATATAAAAATAGTACCTGTGAAGTTTATTCAGAATTAAACAAATAGTAGTTAATATACTAAATAATAGTACCTACATTTAAACAAATTGATAAACAAAAAGATTTTCACATTAAAATAAACTAAATATTTTTAAATTTAAAATTTCAATATTTATTACCATTCAAGTAAAAATCTAGCTGCATGATAAGCGCGTATTACAAACTCGAACGAACATCAACCTATAACAATACAATATCGCTTTTATACTGAACCTATGTTACGGAGAATACATCTAAGTTTGCGTTAATAGATGATATCTCATCTTCTTGTAATTAGCTGATATGATTATCTATATTTTTTTTAATAAATAATTATAAGTAATATAAAATATTTAAAAAATAATTTAATTGTCAATTTTTGGAACAGTGCCAAGTTGTGGTTTTTGGCACTAAACCTATTTATTAAATTTATCTATTTATTAAGTGCACATTTTTTTGAAAAATGCGAAGAGGTGATTTTTCGTAGTTTTTAATATAATTAAAAATTTTAATACAAATTAAATGTATTAATTAAAAAGTGTACATATAAAATCAATTTTATTGAAAAATATTGTTGTTGCTACCGGAATTCAAACCTGGATCTCTTCCAATCCGGGAAACGTGCATTAACCGATTATGCTATACCAACACAGTGGATTGACGACAAATGTTCGAACTTATGTGTTACGCTTTTTAAATTAATACATCTATCGTTCCATTATTTGAAACCATTTTCTTTATTTTTATCTTAATCTGAAATACCTTTCAGTAATCCGATAGGAGACGCTAGAATTAATATTATAATTCATTTTTATTCAATTTTCCGAGGATTGAAAGATATCCAGGTTCGAATCCCGGTAGCAACAACAATATTTTTCGATAAAATTGATTTTATATGTATATCTTTCTAATTAATATGATTAATTTGTATTAAAAATATCACAGATCTATGTTGTAAATAATTAAAACTTCACAATACGAATGTGTTCTCCTTAATAATTAAAATTGAATTAAAACGATATTTTTTTAAATGCCTATCAAACGGGTCTGATTTCTCGCTATGTATTGTGTTTTGCCCCGGGACCCGGGACCGGGAGTGGTGGGATCACATTAAGTGAGACGTATCACGGTCTTGTTTGCAAAGTGCCGAGCGAACGGGGCCGCTAACAAGATCCGCATTTATATAACATTTGAGTTTAATATTTAACGGTAAGTTGCCTTCGCAAATTATTTATTAGCTTTAATATTTTTAATCCCTGAAATATTGCTCGGCAAACATGACCGGTGAATGGGAGCAGGGCGCGTATTGTTATATCACATTAAAACTGGAACGGTGCGGACTGTGGACCCCGAAAGATACACGAATCTGTAGCGATGTTATTACTATGTACTTAGCTGCCTTTGTTGCAATATTCAATTTAGTAAGGGAGGATTTTAAAGGTTTGTAAACGTTACAAATTATTTATTCTCTTTGTGATTGACCCGAGTATTTCATATTGACGATATTTCCAAAACTAAGGGATGTACATTCAAAAAACTCTGATATATTTTTTCGTAGCCCAATCTATTTTTTAAAAATTAAAATATTTATTTGGTATATAAATATCTTCCCCCTTCCCGACCCTTCCCGCGGCTTCACCGCCGCAGAGTTAATTGAGCCAGTAAAATTCAATATTATACTAATTCGAGACTTCGCTACTGTGTCGGAACCTTTGACGAAATAGTGATTAAAATATGCAGTCCACATTTTGAAGATGTCTGAAGAATCCGGAGTATTCCGGCATATATGCTTGTTCCCAACACACATTATTACATAGATGTATCAAATGGAAAGATTACATAATATAAGTTTAAAATTTGTCGAAAATGTATTCGATTACCATAGCAAAATCCTGAACGCACTTCCTCGGATAGTAAGAGGTCCAGGTTCGAATCTCGGTAGTAACTAAATATTTTTTCGATAAATCGATTTTTTTTGTATATCTTTCTAGTTGATTTATTCAATTTGTATTGTGAAAATGCAATTTTAGAAATGAGTTCTATGATATTTAATATTCAATCAATTGATATATTGAAAGCTATTTAAAAATGGTATAGACGTTGTGTATTTTAAGCAGAAGACTACTATATTCAACGGTTTAGAAGTGATTCGAACATTACTGATTTTCAGCAAACTTCGAATAACTTCCAACGCATTGAATTTATTTCGCTGAATTTGAAGCTTATTTAATTTGACGGTTGCTAGCAATGTCCGATAATCCGATAGTCCGACACTTGTTAGTCTCAAATTTTTCGGAGACTAAAATGGTTAACATTGCGAAATTGGTAACGTAGTTCCTTGGCAAATAAATGTTTCGGGTTTGTATACCGGCGGTAACGAAGTATATATATTTATTGAAGTTAATTACAGAAATAAATAATTGTGTGCTTATATACTACGACACATAGTACATGATATATTTAGACACTTTGAGTACGCTGCGACGTACGCCAGATTCTCTTTCTGGATCTCTTTTCTTTTTGTTGATAATAAACATTTGAAACTGAGTATTGTTTTCATTGAGCGCCTCCCCATGGCCACCCTATTTATATATTTTTTGATAAGAAAATATATTAGGTTACGTTAATTATATTATACGTAAGTCACCTTAATTTTATCGAATTCTTGATAAATCAAAAGGCAGTATTAATGACGAATAATGAACAAGAATTACAGAGGCTAGTGAGTAGAATGTATGATGTATGCAAGGTAAGCAAAGTTACCTTATTATGAATGTCAACAAGTCGAAAGTGATGGTATTCGAAAGAGAGGAAACAAGTAGATGAGTTTGTGTATTTGGAAAGTATGTTCGATAGAAACGGAAAGGCAGAGAAAGATATCGAAAGGAGGGTGACTGCAGGGAATAAAGTGAACGGCGCATTGAATGGAATTATAGGTAATGAGAACTTGTTAACTACGCAAAGCTAGCAGTTCGTAATGGAGTCCTGGTACCGACACTTATATATGGAAGTGAGACCTGAATCTGGCAGAAGAGGAACGAAGAAATACTGAATACAGTGGAAATGAGATCACTTAGGCGTATATGTGGCAGATCCATGATTATGACGGAGTAAAGAATGAAGAAATAATGAAATTATGTAAAGCTGATCTTAGTTTAGTTAGTAAGATTAAGAAAGGATCACTTAGGTGGTTTGGTTATATAGAACGGATGAATGGGGAGAGAATGGCAAGAAAGATGTATGACGCATGTGTTGATGGCACCAGAAATAGAGGACGGAGGATGGTCCTGTTAGAAGCCTGAATAATCGTCGAGCTTGTATGAGAAGATGTATGAATATGGATGAGGCAAGAATTGTGTGTCAGAACAGAAGAGTCTCTGCCTACCCCCACGTAGATACGGCGTGACGGTAAGATCGTAAGTATTAATCTTTAACGAAGTTGATTTTTTAAATTAAATATTTAAAAAAATTAAGCTAGATTTAATATATTAAAATGGAATAATTATACATATATAAGATGTATAAAAGTAATGGCACCTATCTCCTTTTTTTATTTGGAGAAAAACATGTACAACTGATAGGTTATTGAAGAACAATATATTTTTAGGAGAACACATTCTTATTGTGAAGTTGTAATTATTCAGAAGATAGGTTTGGAAAAAGATTTAGGTTCGAATCCGGGTGGCGCAACAATATATATATCTTATAATTAATATATTTAATTCATATTTATTAATACAATTCTTATTATGAATGATAATCTCTGTAATCTGGTTTAAAATACAAAGTAAATACAACACCTTATTCCAAAAACAAGCTAGTTCCTAAATTCCTAAGTAACGTAGAATTAATTAGTTATCTTTTGGTTGAATTCTAATTTAAATGGCAGCGGACTTTAAATGACAATTTTACATAAAAAAGAACTAAGTTTGACTGTTCATAAATTAACACAACATGTAAAAATTAATCATTAGCTTGTATAGGTATATACTGTGTAATAAATAATGTGTTACTGCAAAAGCTCATACAGGCATTGATAAATTAATAAACAATAATACAAATTAGGATTAATGCGATACGTCCATCATAGATTTATGTAAATTAACGTATTTTTCCTCGTTGCAAAGAAACATGTTTTAAGGCATCTTTATCTAATTTAATACCCAGTGATGTGTGACATTATTTTACCTTTCGAATGAGTAGTTATATGCAGAGCGCATGCTGAAATATGTATTGTTGGTCGCGTGAAAGTAGGTATAAAATATTTCAGCTGGTTCAGCTCCGGTAGAGCGAGAGTAGAGATCAAAGGGTGAATGAGAAATGGCACTTTTTACATTTTATAACACGGATGAGGTGTTTTGCCGTTAGGCATAATAATTTTAGCTTTGTGATTATTTTCATATCTAGAAATGGAATAGAGAATGATAGCCTTTACATATATTGTTTTATTCTTCAAAGAGAAATGAAATGAAATGATTGAAACGTGTCAAGTAATTTTGCAAAACCATCCTTATTTATTTTTACTATCCTATAATGCAGTCTTTTCTCTTCTTTATTAATAATTAAATTTATTTTTACTGTAATCTTTGCTATTCTGAAGAAATGGAACTAGCCTGTTTTCGAAAGAAGGTTTTGTATTTATTTTTTATTTTAAAACAGATTATTGTTTTGTGGCGAGATTTCATTTTTCCGTTTAAAATTCGAAAAGTTATACACGAATTAGATATGCTTTCAAGATGAGGATAATAGTCAAATTATTATAAATATCATATAAATAATTAATGACGTTATTTGTTACATAAATCATGCGAGAGAGGAACATTTGAGACAGTAAAAATGATGATTTTCTCACATTCGATATTAGTGTCAAAAACAACTCGTATCGTAAGAAATAAAAACGTGTTGTCATTTAAATTAATCCATTGAAAATGAAATAATTTATTGAGTACCTAATTCATATATGAGTGTTTTGAAATCAGACTAAGTTCCTACATTTATTTATATGGTCGCTAAAATCAATGTTATAAATTTAAAATTACAGCGTTTTGGTGATATGTCTGTTTCATTTTTTTTAAATAGAGATTCGTACACGGAAAACGTGTCACATCAATATTTTTACTGGAACGAGGATCGAACCCCCAACCAGTAGGCGAGTGTTGTAAACACTAGATTGCAAGCACGTCAATTACATACTATTTATGAAACAGACAGTGTGTGCTCAAAATATAACAGTGTTATATATTATATAAACGAGATATTTAAATGCGACATACATAAAATTTTTACTTTGTTCAAGAAAACGTTTTTTCCCTTAAAATCAGTAAAAAAACACCTAATTTATTAAATTTGCTACTGATATTGTGAATAAGTTCAATATTAATTCATACCGTGGATAAAATATGCGTGAAAACATAAAAATGCCGAAAATATATTATATTTTCGGCATTTTTTAATGAAAATTACAAGAGCGCGGACTATCGGCGATTAGACGCTAATAAAGAATATAAAAAATACACATTATCAGGCTCGATATAAATATTATTTAGTAAGAAAGTATTGCGTCTTTGATATCAAACTTAACTTTAAATAGTAGCTGAAGCCTCAAAGCGTGTGAGTAAATACAGTATATTATTTAAAAACGTCGTAAGTTGATAATATATATAATGGAATGCTTATTTTTATTAATTTTTAACATTTTGTTAATTTGTCTCACTTGAGATTTATCTCTGTAATCTTGGCGTCAATATTATAAGAAAACATATTTCGTATACGCAATAATTTTCCATATTAAGGAAATTCTGTGGCACGCGAAAAATGTATTTAATGATCACCGTCTTTCTTATAATGGTTGTATTTTATTAATTATGGCAAATAACATTCAGTTTATCGGTTTAATATAATATAAAGGTCGAATCTAAGTAATATTTAAAAACGTCTAATGTAGTGTCTGATAAATAATAAAAATCCACATTTTCGTAAATAACATACCGTCATGTATTCATTGTTGAATTTATCCACTCTCTGCCTGCACTCACAATAATAGGTCAACATGGACCGATCTTAATAATGCCAGTCAATTCAATACAGGAATAGAAATTTTTGCAGGCAAATAAAGAGGTACCTGCAGGCAAGGTTTATGTGGCGAGTGGCGAGTTAACCTTTACCGTACCGTGATATAAAATACCCATATGCAGCCATGCTATCAACTTGTGTTACCGTAAGAAATTTTAAATGTGAAGTAACCTTTTATTAGTTTAAATGGCAATAAAAATATTTATCCTAATTATTGAGCATTAATTACGAAAATGGGCTCAATATTCTAATATAATTCGGAGCATTCATCAAGTTCTATAGTGTACTATCTCTCTTCATTAAATTAGTGAGAAAGAGAGGTCATATATTTATTATTTTTATTGTGAAATTAATGTATCATCTCTATTTGTCTCACCACAAATGGTATTTTTTCCAGCATATTAATTTTACAACTGTTTGAATTTTGAAAAATAATCATTTTTGTAGGATTCGCTTTACACAACTGGTCAATTCTAAGCATAAACATTTTCCTTAGAATTAACTAAAATATAAATATAATGTGTATATTAACCGAAATATTACAGTTTATTTGGGGCGGTAGACCTGTGTTACTGCATGGTTTTGAAAGAGTTAAGGTGGCTGCCGCTAAGTAGGTCTACTGGATCAGCTGTAAGCAAAGCCCTAGAGGTCGCGTCTCGCTTAAAATTTCCCCTTTCTCGCAGTTAGCCAATAACACATCGTTTGACAATGCATGGCGGCCGCCTTGAACATAATTGAATATAAAAAAAATACTGCCAATTGAAATAAGTATCAAAAACACGCAAAATACTAGAACAATTAAAAATGATCTTTTTGGTAGTTACGATATTTACGTAGGAGGTAACTGACTAACTTACCATCACGTCGTTTCCCTGCGAGAATAGACAGAGAGAATAGAACGTTACACTCTTCTGCCCTGACAGAATTCTCGCCTCATCCACATTCATACATCTTTCAGAATCTGGTTTACCTGGCCGTGTCAAATTTTCCACGGACGTTCTCTACTTCTGGTGACATCAACACTTGCGTCATACATTTTTCTTACACATTCTCTCCAAATTCATCCGTTCCATATGACTAAACCACCTAAGTGATTCTTTCTTTATCTTATTCACTATACTAGGATCAGCTTCACATTATTTACTTATTTCTTCATTCTTTACTCTGTCATAAATGGATCTGCCACGTATACGCCTAAGTGATCTCATTTGCATTTTATTCAGTATTTTTTCGTTCCTCTTCTGCCAGCTCTAGGCATCACTTCCATACATCAGTTTCGGTACCAGGACTCCATTGTATAACGCTAGTCTTGCCTCAGTTGATAAGTTCTCGTTGTATATAATTCCCTTCAAAGCGTTGTTCCCTTTATTCTCTGCAGTCACCCTCCTTTGGATATCTTTCTCAGCCTTTCCGTTTCTATCAAGCATAATTCTCAAATACGAACTCTTCTACTTGTTCTACAAGTAATTAGCACGGTGTCTTGCCTCTTTATTGCATACATAGGAGGGTTGATCACATTTTCAGAATTTTCTTTATTGTCGTATTTTACTTTGTTAATTAAAAACAATTATAGCACAAATATTAGTGTTACGTACTTGTCTGTCCAAAAAATAGACTTTGTAACAATTATACATTTATTACAATACGATACAATTTAGTACAAAGTATATCACTAGTATAGGTCAAACGATTAAGCCGATGAACACGCAGAGAAAGAGACCGCGCCCTGCCGCGCGCCGCCCTTTACGCCGGCGGTGCGGCTCTCACACACACAACCATACAATTCCAAGAACATCGTAATTATTTAATTAGTTAAATATTGTTGAGAATTAATACAGGATGAGTATGGAGTTTGCCCTTTCGCCCTTTTCACCTCCAGATGAACTGAATAGTTCCAGGGTAATCCAAGATGGACAGCTGCGTGGAATTAGTTAACGACGCAGGGGAGTTTTCTGCGAACCTTTAAATTAAATTTCTGTTGAGAAAATCGTAATTGTTGGATAAACATTATGAAACAAGTAATCTCAAAATTGGCTACCCTTAGGGCAGATAAAATTTGTATGTCGTGTACATATTTGAGCGGATAATTAAAAGCACTTGTTTCAGTAAGGATTTGGTTTGTTACTGGTTAATGCAAGCTGTTTTTACATATTTTACAACCTTTTGCCCTCAAAATTGATATATTTATCCCAAAATCCCCAAACCCATAATTGAGCATGTTTCTCTTCTGAAAAAGAAGAGGAGTATGGTATTTTACAGTGTACAAGAACGCATGCAGTGATATCATTAAAACATCGACGAACGTGTATGCGAAGATATCTGAAAGTGAACGGGCACGAGTGGTATACCAGGACAGAGGAGTGTGACGTTCTAACCTCTTTGTCTACCTTTGCGGGCTTCGGGGGTGGGGGATCTTCGTCTTCCTCTTCGTACTCCGATGTGGTCCACCACGACGAGCTTCTCCAAGGTGTCTCCCTTCTCACAAGATGCCTAAAAAATTGAAAGACTCGTCTCAGGCTGCAGGTTGAGAATCTGTCCTTGATCTTTAGTTCCTGCCGAATGGAGACATTGGCGCGTCTCACCGTCCATGGTATGCGTAACATATGTCTCCACCGCCATATCTCGAAGGCATCAATCCCTAATTAATCTCTCCCTTGTCATCAGGGTCTATATATAATGCACCGGAGACTGTACAAGTCTGACCATCATTGTCTTGGAAATACCGCGATCTTCTGGACATAAAACTTTTTTAATTTCTGGCTCGCAGCTTCCGTCGTCGTTTTCATAGTTATTAAAATAATAATATATAATTTTCATAGTTATTAAAATAATAATATATAATTTTCATAGTTATTAAAATAATAATATATCATTTTCATAGTTATTAAAATAATAATATATAATTTTCATAGTTATTAAAATAATAATATATAATTTTCATAGTTTTAAAAGTGTGAAAATATCGCCGAACATGAGTCGTTTAAGTTGACAAACGTTGAATATCACTCTCTCTCTCTTTTTCTTTCTCGATCGATGTGCTCGTGACGAAGCGAGGTGGTCCTCCATTCTGATATGCCTCCACTTCTCGCGATCTTGGGCTTTGTTTAGCTTATGTCGAAGAACACACAATTACAGGATTTTCACCTACAAAAGCACTCTTATTAAACAAATAATAGATATCTCATAGAGATGAAGCTATTTTTTATTATATTTAATGGACGTATATGGAAGTATAGGTAATTACAGGGCTTACGACCCCTGTCTTCGGCTGGCTTTAGTGATCACTTTATATAAATATAACGTTTGCTATTCTCACTCCATTAATAAATCACTATATCTTTGTACTTCGAGTACTACACATATTAACATATATACAACTTTCAAAATTTGATAGATATGGAGATTGATTAATGAGTGAGAATGGTAAACGTTATATTTGTATAAAGTAATCACTCAAGCTAGCTAAAGACATGTCATAAACCCTGTAATTACTCATACTTTCATATATTTCCATTAAATATAATAAAAAATAGGTTTGTCTCTATGAGATATCTATTATTTATTTAATAACAATAAGTCTCATTATTTTTGTCTCTTGTTCCTGTCGATACTTGGTAAGGGAGAGGTCTGTTTGCGAGTAACAGTTCAAGTCATTGAATTCACAATTATCTGGTAGATGATTAAAATAAATTGTATTAAAACTTTAATTCGGATAAATTTACCAAATGTGTGCCCCAACTTGCCACGGCAAGTACGTCAGTGGGATGTGGGATAATAGAGCCTACCTGTAGGCTTCTAGTTAGAAATATAATTGGCTTTCAGATATGTACACAATGCCAAACGCAATCCTTTGTCCGCTTCCACCATTCACAACATTCCCTCCAAATTATAATGCATTGTGTTCTGCACACGGGACCTTTTCGAGTTTCTAGTTAATTTAAAAAAATGTATTTTAAAATTCAATTTTAATTTTATTATTGAAATTTTCTTAATTATTAAAAAAAAAGGTATTAATACTTCGTAATAAAATACAGTAGACAGTAGATTAATAATTAAGAATAATAATTAATAATAATAATTATCCATGATAATTAAATAATTAAAATTAAAACAAACAATTATCTTAGCGCACACAGCGAATATAAATGATTTTAAAAGTCGATAATAAATAAATTGAAGTTTACAATTTAATGTTAGATTAACAAATATTTTTTATTGTGAAACCATTTTATTAAGCAAAACATCGAGTGTTTTATCATTTTACCTTGATCTAATCTTGGCACCCCGAAATAAATCAAAAATATTATCTCATGCAAATTTCAGATTTTTTAATCAGTATGCACTAGTGATGAGCTAAAAATCACGAACTGTGAGTCAATAACTGATATCTTTGAGTTACATTCACTATCAGTGATTGAATATTTGGAAATATCGTGATTCGTGAATCATTTTTTTATTTCATTTATATTTGGTTGTGAACCGTGATTCGGCTCATGTGCGTGTAAAACGAAAATATTCATGTCAATATAATTCGTAATTAGCGCCATCTAGTAGATTATGCCAAAACATTTTACGCATTTGATCCGAAATGCTGAAAATTACACCTGAAAAATAATCTCACATTTTTAAGGGTTTTCATTCTCTTTGTGATGATACTAAATTACATATTATAAGTAAGTAATTAAATATTATAAGTAAATATGCTCAAAACTATGTTATTTATTTATTTAGTGTATCCTAATATCGTGCGGCGCACGCGTATTAGTAATGAAACTGTGATCACAGTCAAAGTTTTCAATCACTGATATTATCGAATATCAATCACAATCACACCAGTGAGTCAAGAGTAGCATTATTTCTCATCACTAGTAGGTACCGCATATTTAAAAAATACTTGATATATAAATAATCTTAATACTTTTCAAATAAAGCTAGGTGTTCGTGCTATTATCGGTATTGATTGAATCCCCGACTACAATGCTATTCAGACACATTTTTTTAGTCACACTACTGATTTTTTAATACGTATTTGATCTTCGTTTGTATCTACAAATATGTTGAATACTCATAACAACGATTTAATATATTGCAAACCCCTCGCAAATCTCTTAAATAAATGAACAATTATTAACATTCTGGTGGAGTCTCAGATAAAAATTTTTTGGCAAAAATCTGTATCGACTACATACTCGTATTAAAATAGTTATTCTGCAATATAGTATTCGCGACCACCTCTTGCCTATTTTCTGTACGGTCAGCAAGCCCAAACAATCGTGTCCAGTTTGTAAAACTGCTCGGACAATGTAAACGCTTTTAAATGAACTCCATTGAATCCTGTCCATTCAGGAAACGGTCCAACAAAGTCTCATTGATACAAGTGTCGCCTTTGTGCGCTGTTTACCTGGTCCGAGATCATTGAATGAGATTTCTTTAAAAGTCGAATTTAATAGGCGCGAGTGGCCAAGGCTGACCGTGTTGCCCATTTAAAAATGTATCACGGAGACATTGCTTTAGAGACGTGTGAAAGAGAAATGGTTGGATGGGATAGAAGAATGGGTAAAACGGATGTTGGAACAATGACGTCACGGATACGCTATTATAAAAATTGTATTTATTTAACGACAGTAAAAAAAGCTGCAAAGTTTACGAACAAAAAGTCGTAACTTCACTTATTCAGCCATAAAAATGCCAATTCGAATGAACTCAAAATAAATATTTAATAAATTTGATGTTCCGAAAATCTTACAAATACAGCGGAAATTGTTTAATTTGCAAAATAATAATTTATTGAAAGATTGCTGGAAGTCGGGGGCCTGAAAGAAGGAGAACAACATCGTTGAAGAACTTAACCTTTACCATACCATGACGAAATATACCCGAACGCAGCCATGCTGTCAACTCGTGTTACCGTAAATAACAGTTAGAAAAAATGTTTTTATTAGCTTAAATGGCTTTATTGGCACGAATTTACTCTAAATATTGAGCATTCAATTTTGAAACATGGTTAATAACATAATTTAGAGCATTCATTGAGTCGTATACAATGTGTTTTTCCTTCTTATCTCTCTTCATTTAATTAGTGAGAAAGAGACAATTATATTTGTATGTTTGTTGTTCTTTTCGCTGTGAAAATAGTGTGTGATCTCTGTCTTTCATATCACAAATTCTATATTTACCAACGTATCAATTTTACAATGGATTCAATGGAAAAAAATAATTCTTTTTGTACAATTCCCTTTTCATAATTGATTTTTCACTAGTCATTCCTAAGCGCTAATATTTTCTTTAAGATTATCTAAAATATGAATTTTATATTGCATGTATTTACCGAAATATTACAGGTTTAATTATGATGGTAGACCTGTGTTACTGCACAGTTTGGGAAGGGTTAAGGCAATGGTTTGGCTAGTCTACTGTAGAGCTTTTTCGGGCAGCAGAAAACAAAGCGATGATAGCCAACGTCCGTTGAACGAATTGGGCATAAGAAGAAGAAGACTTTACTTTTCCTAGGCCGACGTTTCGGCACGGTAACATGGGAATCGATGAAAAAATGCGATCTTACCTAAAAGATACACCATTGTACATGTGAAACATAAAAGAGTGGAGAGGACGGTTAAGAAAATTTATGCAAGTGGTGAAAGTAACAGGAACAGAGAACGATCAGGTAAATCTGATATAAGAAAACGACCCTGTTAAAAGCTTCAAAAAATCGATTTTGTCAAAAAAAAGCGTATATTAGAAGATGTTTGAAAGTGAACGAGGCAAGAGTGTTATATCAGAAGGCGTTCCATCATCCCTACCTACCCTTAACAAGTTAGTTTAATGATTAATTAAATTATCAAAAAGGTAAATATTTGAAATCTGGGGTTAATTTAAACCGCGCTCTGGAATTTACAGCGACTGTAGTATTGCTAATATTAGGATCCTACGCAATTGGGATTTCTAATAATCAGTCTTATCTTAATCACTAATTAAACGCGATCAAATTAAATTCGGGTTAACGTCGATAATATAATAATTACTGAATTATTTCATTTCACATAGGTGAACATGCTCGAGTCTCGGTCTCATTAGATATATACGATAGCCGATTAATTGTAATTTTTCAGATTTAATATATTTTTGGAATACGCCAACAAAATTACCATAAAATATCAAATATTCTAGGTATTTTAAATTAAAAATAGATATCTCCTAGTTGTGCAATTGTTTCCATTTTTTCTGACAAAGTAAATATAACTTAAAATTTTATTTATTAAATCTAATTTAACATCCATGTACAGTGGAAATGGTTTTTTTGGAAAATCTGTTCCCAACAAAATGCTATGTGATTTCATACATTTATTTTCTTTTAACATGAAACAAAAAATGTTATCGTGAAAAGGTTGTTTCCCATCTGAGAAGAATAACATCATACGATCGTCACCAATCGTTCACTGTTTACGATTTTATGACTCAACTTTCTATTGACTAGGCCGATATCTGAAAATAAACAAGGATGCCGTTTGTCGCACACCACCCTTACAATTATAATTATAAACATTTGTCACAGAATTCCTTATTGTTTATGACTTAACTTTCTGTTAACTAAGCTGGCATTTGTTATTTTTTTTAACATAACAAGAATTTTTTTTTTTACTTGATTATATATTTTGATTCATACGGATTAATTTATTGAATTATTGTTACCACCATTTCCACTAGATTAATGTATCTTTTAGTAGTTTTTTAATAATTGATATATTCACGCTCAGTGAGTTCAACAGTTATTTGAAAGTTTTGAAAAAGTGGAGTTATCCATTTGATCACGACCTGAATCTAATTGGCAGAAATAAGTCAAAATTGTATTAAAAAATATGAAGTTCGCGATGTACAATATATTTTGCGAATTAATTAAAATTGTTAGATGTTGTTATATCAAAATTGAAAAAGTTTATCTCTTTCAATTTATTAGCGATGTAGCCGACGCCTTGATTAAGCGTTTGAACCAAATTTGAAACTTATTTGACGTTTTAAATTAAAGCATTTTTTTGCGAACGTAATATTAAAAACAGTGGCGTATTTGTATCGGGTAGCCGGAGGGTGTAACCTATCATCCCTTGATAATTATACCAAAGTCCCATGCTATTTTTACAACGCCATTCAAGGTCTCATCGGCTGTCGCCGATTGCTTGTTGCTAGACCCTGTGGGCGACTATTGGTGACCGCTGCACGGTCAGGGTCTCAGTAAAATCTATATTTAAATGATGATAGTAGAATCTATATTTAAATGATAATAGTAGAATCTATATTTAAATGATGACAGTAAAATCTATATTTAAATGATGACAGTAGAATATATATTTAAATGATTACAGTAGAATCTATATTTAAACGAACCGCACATAAATAAAATCTCGATATAATTAAAATTATTCCACCTGTAAGTTAGCTATCAAAACGAACAAAAATGATATCTAGATGATATATAAGAATCGCTGATTAAATACAAAAATGCTATTTTATCAGTACAATATGCATTAAAGTAAAGATAAATAGTTTTCTCACTCAACCTAGAATACTAACTTTTAGTTATGATGAATTATTCCCGCGCAGATTTTCACTAATATTAGGTCGCAAACATAACCAAAATTAATATTATCATAACGAACAATTATTCACGGCAGTTTATTTTTTTACTGCAATGTAATGCATAATGAAAGAGAAAACATTTAACATCGTTGTTCGTGTCGCATTTGACAGCTCGACTATAGTACGACGTGAGATGACCATAGATAAAAGAGATGGCAGATGGTCAATATACTTGCCAGTCATCAAAATTCATTTAAATAATCTTAACCTAGAGATACCTTACTGTTTAATCAAGCACTATACAACCATGACACTACGTCCAATTAAGGACACTGGCAAATGACATAACATCCAAGACGTTCATAAAGTCATAGAAATAGATAGGGAAACGTAATATTATTATGGATAATATAATCCAAACATTGCCTGGCATTTAGTCTATTAGTGTTCATAAATTTAAATGGATTACATAAAATTTGAGATTTATCTCATTACCGGAGAGTTGAGTCATCCTGAGATGGATTTCTTTGATTTGCATAGCCTGTACTAGAAGCATGCTACTTAATAACGTTCAAACGAGTAGAATGAATTTTTCTTTCCGTAAACATTAAAAACAATTTACAATTTTAAAAATAAAATCATTAATGAATATACACTATCTAAAATTGAAGGAGCTAATATATAAGATACATTCTTAGACACAGTGCATAACGTCAGAAATGTAATTGAGGGAAAATTTGCGTGAAGATCATAAAGAGGAAGGCAAGATAAAAATACACTCACAAAATACAAATAAAATGAGTAAGGTGAATTTATACATCTATACACATACTTCCATAACTTGAAAAAAATATTATTATAAAATGTTGTGTTATTGTCGCCAGTTTTCATTTTGTTCCTACCCCTTAGACTACTCCCAAACAGTACATATTGTTCCTTTGGCTCGACTGGTTTAATTTGAATTCGTAAAATTCGTTGAGATTTGGACAGGAAGTGTTCTCATATGTTTTATTGTATTTATTTTATTTTATTCTGTTCATGTTCTTAATATACGTACATATTATACATTATAAACATTCTTATAAATATACAAAAAAGGCGAGCAAGCTTCATAATGTAAGAGATGTTCACTGTCTCCTTAACTAGACCGAAGTCTGTACTAAAGGAGACAGGTTCATCCGTTGTCTATCATAGAAATATGAAAACCATTATTAATGTATTTTTATCTAAACCAAAAATATTAGGAATGAAGAAAACAGGGTTATAAAGAATTCTAATAACATAATAAATACATAAAATACTCTCGCTATCCCATGATTGAAACACTATGTAAAACAGAAAAAATAATATAAAGAAATGATGTTCTGTTTATTCGTGTTGGATCACATATTGTGTTCATATATTGTGATTTTGATACGTTGAAACTCATTAGAGTTTTTTTTGTATATTGGGTGAACTTACAGAACTGTAATTTTGGTTCCGTGAGTCCATCCCGGTTCGCTATCGAAAGCATTTCTCATCCCTTCCTTATTTCCGATTCCCTATTTTCCATTCACCCATCGTTTCCGATTCCATCATCCACCACTGTGGTCGGCGACTTGCGTCGGTCACACAAGAATTTCACCGATTTTAATATGAAAGAAGAAGAAAGCATCTTGAATAGCTGACTAGCCACTAGTGATACAGGATGTTCGCGTAATGCGAAATAATTTTATTACGAAATTTTTTTGTGGGAGCAGTTTATTTGTTTGCCTGGGGGTTAAATCCTCCCTACGCCAGTGGATAAAAGAGTATTTTTTTATAACTACGGTAACTGTAAGTTTACTTTTTTAATCACATCCTAGGGCGTTTTTCTTGTGGATTTAATACCTCGATGTAAAGAATGAACTGAAAATTTCCCCACTAAAGAGATACCTAAAAATATCTATAGATCTTTATTAGATAATAAGATAATTCTTCCGCCCGGTCGCGAAATTCATTAAGATTTTTTCTTCGCGAAAGTTCGTTAAACTTTTATCAAAATTATTACACTTATTCTTTGTTCTCGGATTAGTATCTGCCTTTAATAGGCAGTTAAAAGAAAATCCTATGCCTATTAAAGACAGTTATAGGGTCGTTATCGATATCATTAATATGCATTGTTGCTGTGAAAGAGAAAGAAGAGGTGTGATCTCTTTGTACTGTTATCGAAAATATATTGGTAGAGAAATACAAATTTTCTATGATTTAAAATTATTCATTGTTCATGTTAATAAAGAAAAGATTTATTATCAGATATGTAGACGTCATCGAATGCAAAATTTGAGTGTATAATAAATAGCATCCGCATTCATGCATGTCGCGTAGCAACACAAATCTGCAAGGCAAATATATGTACGGAATGTGATATGAACGAACCTCAAATATACATATAAACAATTATTTATTATTTTCCAATATATATTTTATAAAATATAACATCTGATGATCCAAACTCAACTGTTATATTAAATATCACTCTATTTGTTTAATCTTCAGGGTTATATAAAACTATACAATTTATCGTGAGATTGTGAAAAATTTCTTCAAAATTGTTAATTTTTTTGCGGAAACAGATGGTTGAGTTTGAACAATTACTATAAAAATATTTTTTTAACCTGTCCATCCGCGTCATAAAACATTAGTAATGTAAAACAAACATTGACAGCTGTTTGTATCGCATAGCAACCGATTAGATCTGCCATTAATTCACCTAAAAAGTGTGCGGTTATCGAGGCAAACAAAGTGAATTATTTTACTCTAGTATTTTCGTTGATTTTTTCAAAATACATTATGGTTATAAAAATGTTAACTATCGGTTATTTTGTAAATTGAGTCACACTCTGTTTTATTCCAATACACCTTTAATTGTGTTAAATAATATAACGTTTTCGGGAACATCTTCCCATTATCAATATTATAAATAAACTAAAATTAAAAACACTTTTAGACAGTAATATAAGGTGTGTGGAGTTAACGGAAGTGGGGGTAGGGGTGGAGTTCAAATGGATAAGAGAGCGAGATAATGAGCGGTATTTGAATATTCATTATGTTTTTATTATTACAAATTTATAAATTTTCTAAAATGTCTAATTTTCATCCTTTGGCGCAACTATGTATGAGTTATAAATAACTGTTATCAAATGAAAGGCCAAAGATGTTCCCGAAAACGTTATATATCATTAAACACAATGAAAAGTGTAGTGCAATTAAACAGAGTTTTGACTCAATTTACAGAATAATCATGGAATTCAACAAAGTTTCACCAAAAACCTTTGAACAGTGAACTATCGGGTTATTTCTAGGAGGTATTAAATAATGCATTTTTATTTTATTTCAAGAGCATGTCTGGTCGGACATTTGTTTGCGTTAGTTGTACTGTGATAGACCACTTCTATTTATTTAATAATAAATAAGGATTTAAACACTGATAAATAGGCTTTATTAATTATCAAAATACAATCCAATAGCCTGTACCTGGGACCTGGGTGTTATATTATGCGATTTTATCGACCACATAACAAGTCCCAGGTCAGTACTTATATGAAACTCGTAGTGTTTTTTTCATCGCTTGAATTGCATTGAAAACAGATATCTCACAATTCAAAATTTGTTTTTAGCTTTTCAATGTGAAGCTATTGATTGAAATGGACAGAGTACTCGGATTATTTTATTTGCAGTAAAATGAAATGTTTCAAATGTGGTTTTTATAAAATATTTTCGCGTATGCATTTTAATAACTTACTAATAGCTTTTATGCAATTATGTAAATGCATAACGTGAGGTATTAAATAACCTGGAATTTCGGTAAAAATATACCGCTACAGATATCCTGTGGAAGGTGTGATATAAGGTATAAGCTATGAAGATGATATCAAAATACGAAAAACGAAAACGCATCTTTGATAAATATTGTTTTAGAAGTAACCAGCTGAATTTGTTTATTATTTAGATACATTTTTAAATGTATATACATATTTTAAAATTATATATTTCCAACGATAGCTTAGTGATTAGGGATTCCAGCCTACAAAGTTCTGGGCGATCACCAATGCTTACACAAGGTGTAGGAAAACGGACTGTAGAAAGGGTGATTGGAATTTGGTATAGGGTCAAGACAAAGACTCGAGGACCAACTAAAAAGAACACGACTCACCTGAATTGTTTTTTCTGTAGTCACAGCTCTTTAACTTCAGGAACCTTCTTCGATGATCAACACGAAGCACTGTGAACCACAATAGCGGTTTCGACACGCACACGCGAGGAACCGAATACACTAGCAACAAGTAACTTTACAACAACTTCAAATTAGTGACGAGCACATAGCAGCATTCTCTCTCCTTGACAGTTCAAAAGTCATAGATAATACACACAGAAAAGTCGTGGTCTGAGTTGTAGGGTATAGATATGTACAGTAAACATAATGGAGCATCTACACACGCGCACGACGATCCGTAGATCTATCATAAATATCGAACAACCAAGTTAGTCCTATTTAGTCTTGAGGATTTAGTCTTGTTTAAAAAATAGTAAAAAAATATGATGAGTATTCCGTGCTTTGGCTAGACAATGAGATAATCTGTTTCATTAGAAGATGTCTATTTAATTTGGACAGCAAAAATAAACAAGAGTCATTCGTTTGGATTCCTGTACATAAGTGAATTCATGGAAGTGAATATGCTGAAAAACTGTTCAAGAAGGCCACTCTTTCCGAAGTTTTCCCTCATTAATTCCATATCTCGATGTATGACAGGCTTAATATGGTATAAAACGTACGAATTCTATCTGGACTATACAATGGAAGAATCCAAATAATCATAAGAGTAATCGGCTTAAAATAATTCAAAGATCTATTCCCCGCACCCCCTGGTTCTCCAAAAGGAAAGTCTCCAAAAGAACGATATAAAATATCTGTAGAATGAGAATTGGGCATTGCCAGGTAGCCTCACATTTATTCAGATTGAACTTAATAGATTCCCCAATGTGTGAGTGTGGTGCCGAGGAGGAAACTCTTAACCATATATTTTTTGCCTGTCCATTGCGGATCACATCTTCAATGGAAATGTTCAACTCCCGGTTAACTCGTGTCATCTTCTTTCCCTTAACTCGCCACATTTAATCTACATAGTAGCAAATTTTTTGAACGACAATGGTATTGACTTGTAATATAATATTTCTTATTCTATAATATTATTGTATTTTTTTCTATAAAATAAAGTTTTAACTTAATTAATGGCACAAATCACTCTTGGAGGGTGATTGGCTATTTAAAAGAAGATGAAGTAGAAGAGTATTCCGTGAAGGCATCACCACTTACAATGTATTATTACAACGTACGTTCAAACTGAACTTGTGCGGGATATTTTTAGGATATTTTATAGTCAAATTTATATTATCGTTGACTTATCGTTTATATTATTGAAACCACATTGTTCTCTATGAATCTAAATAATCTGTTTATACAACCTTATTCGTTCTAGACAAGGTTTTATCGTTTGATTTTAAGAATAACAAATCGTAGGTTTTATGGTTAAAGTTGGTAACGAAAATATTTGCCTTAAATGAGTTGAAGGTATGTGAAATTTAGTTTGTAAATTCCTAATATCTAACAGAAAAAAAAATCTTGAAAACTTTATGAAAAATAATTCCATCCGGTTGAGATCATTCAATTTGCTGTTCCTGAAAGAATTCTTTTCACCGAGTTCTCTGTTTTATCGTGGTTAAAATTATGGATCGAATTAGCTTACAATATTTAATTCATGTACAATTTAAGTATTATAATTTAAACTTAGATTGATGATATCATATCTACGGAAATAACACGCTATTATTATGCCGATGGTTATACTAGCGCCATATATAAAAGGGATAAGAAAGCTTTTACAAATATGTGAAATATATACCAGTGAACATAATATTTTATATTATACAATGCCGGCAAATCGGTCATACTGGCGTTCACATTCGGAAAAGGGCCAGATAATATCCCTCCTGTGTGGCTGGACGGGACGAAATTGAGCATTCAAAATAAGATCAAATACCTTGGCGATATATTCAATGAAGATGGAAAAGAGAATGATGACATAGAACGACAGAGGAGACAGTTGAGTGTTCATGCAAATATGCTGTCACGGCGTTTCTACGGATGCAGTAAGGATGTGAAGAGGATCCTGTTTAAATCGTTCTGCACCTGCATGTATATTTGCGATTTCTGGTCGAAATACAAGCAAGTGACGTACAACCGCCTCCGAATTCAGTTCAATAATTCAAACAGAATGCTGTTCGGGTTGGCGCGTTATTATGGCGCATCTACAATGTTTGCCGAAAGTGTACATGGATTCGTTGCACTTCTGAGACATCGAATTGCTGGCGTAAAGCTGGAGCTCAACACCAACTCTCCAGTGTAAGCGGAGCTCTCATGGAAAGCTGGCTCTCTGACATGATACATGGCTCCCATGATACAATAATAGCCGTGACTGAAATGTAGTATTTATATTTCGTTTATATTTATATATGTGTGTGAAACTTTTTTTTATTATTTATATTTTTTTGATTTTCTTATCATGACATAAATAATATTTTGAAACTTAAATATATTATTTTTATTGCGAATCGGATCTTAATAAAAAATCGATTAACAACCTGAAAATCATTATTAAATAATCAAATCAAATACATAGTAAAAATATCACCAGGACTCAAACCTGGATTTTTTTTTCCCAAAAGAAAGAGTTTCCAATTACACTAGGTATGTTGATTACTATTTAGATATCTTACTAAAACAAAAGGTAATGTATAAATTAATTTTTCAACTTTATACGTATCATGTAAAATTATAATATAATTATAGTAATTAACATACCTAGTGTAATCGGAAACTCATTCTTTTGGGGAGAAAAAATCCAGGTTGTTTTTGTTTTAATTATATAATAATGATTTTCAAGTTTGTTGATAATCGATTTTTTAAAACATTATAATAATAATAATACGTTGATTCCAGCGTTGATTGGGTTTTTTTTTTATGAAGACCATATTATGGTAAAAAAGAATGTTTCGGTTCGAGTCCCGGTGTTAACTATATATTTTTTTCGATAATACCATTTTTTTGTGCACTTTTCTAAGTGATTTAATTAATTCATATTTTATTTATCAATGAGCAATGTTTAATATTGCAACTTCACAATAAATGTGATTTCAGTAAAAATATTTAAATATTAATTATGATTAAAGAGGACACGTTATTATTGTGAAGTTGCAGTTTTTTCAGAACATAGTTCAGTGATATTTTAATACAAATACAAATACCGGTAACAAATAAATATTTTTTCGATAAATTGAATTTTCCTGTATATCTTTCAAATTGATATATTTAAAATTTAAAATGGATAAGTATTATATTATATTAACCTCGACAATTTTATTAATTCTTTGGTTTATTTAAAGAGTGAATTTTGAGTAGGTACCTACGCACCAGAAGCTAAATACGCTTTACATTACAAGTGAAGATTTGTATTCGGACGAACAAAAACGTTCACGAAAATAATGTCACCGTTGAAGGCACTCTATCAATGTCAACTTCATCCCACTTTCATCCCCTGTGCCGAGGTTCAGCCCCGAGATTCTCGGTGTCGTGATCGTAAAGTTTATACTTATTGTTCGGTGCGCCAAAGGAATCTCCGAGTATGGGAATTTCGAGAGAAAATCTGAAGTGTTTCGCCGACACATAAAAACTCAAGATAATTGCTGCGTTGTATTGCGTGGATACAGAATGTAGACTGGTTAAGTTGGCAGTCTGGTGATCCGTAGCGGGATCTTAGTGCCTACACTCAAATATTGCAGCGAATGGAAGAGGAACACTAAATGAACAAAAATTTAAAACGAATTTAATGAATAAAAATAAGATGAAAACTGTGTATTATGTTTTGTGCCAATCCATCTTGAGCTATTGGGGGAGTGCATCAGATGTACATATCGCACACCTAGATCAAAACTAAGACAACTCAAAATGTAATTTTTCAGTAGACATAAAAACATTTTTCTCAATTTTTTGTAACTGAAGTTATAAAACTAAATAACATTTTAGGTCATAAATGTATCCCAAAGTGACATTATTCGATAACTGGGGCTAAGTTAGTTACGTATTTGTTTTTTTGAGTTGTCTTAGTTTTGATCTAGGTGTGCGATATATATTAAATAAGCATTGTTCATAGAACACCACCACTGACCACCACCGTGACTTTTCGTATCCTCCAGAGCCACTTTTAAGGGAATTACAAGTTTTGAATATAAGATAATTATATGTGCTGAATATACTAACTAGCTTACATAGAAAAATAAGCGCTCTATCTATGAGGACTGAAAGATATTATCCCACAATAGCAAATAATTTTAAAATCGTCCCAAGAATGAAAACTACTTTTGGTCAAAGATTATTTATTTTTCAAGCTCCCAGAATATATAGTCAAAATGGAAATAAAAATAAGTTTTCTCATTTTATGTATTTTTACTTTTTACTTGTCTAATTTTTGTATTTTCAGTTTTACTTTTCTAATGTTTCATTTTATATTTAATTTGCCCTAAAACAGGTTTGCCTAGTTGGGCAATGCATTTTAAAATCTATTTAAAATATATGTAACAAACTGTATTTTTTGAGCTATACTATACTTATGTATTATATGTGTCTAAATTAATAAAATAAAAAATACAAAAACAAGAATGTTATAGAAGTGAGGTTGAGAAATAATGAAAAGATGAAATTAATGTAACACATTAGGGTGTAACAAAGATTATAAGATTAAGATTAGACGCATGAGATTTTGATTTGTCGGTAACGGTCGAAATGTATCAGTTATGTCGTGCTACTACAAGTTACATGCAGCAATGAATCACTGTATTTTTCACGCTTTAGAGAAAAGTCTCTGAGACAAATCTCATCCTTGTACACGCGGCATAACCAAAGAAGGTACTGGAGCGTAGGCCTCGTACTTGAAGACGAAGCGTGGATTATTCTCTAGCTCGTTTAACTGATCTAAAAATTATTACAGAAGCAGCTGAATGCGGAGAACACTGGTTATAGAGGAGTTACTCTCGTAAAGAGATACCAATATCCAATAACGGAAGGGCGAAGGCTAAAACAATATGCTCTATACATATAATCTTAACAGTTTCAGAAATAAATTTATTTTTTATATTTGAAATGTATGGAAAGTTGATCGCGACATTCAATAAATATATTTTTAGTACATAAATTACAGTTTTAAAAAGAAACAAATAAAAATTGTATTAAAATATGCGTAAATTAATGAAAAAAATAACGATATAACCAAACCTTCTGAAATACAATGTTCAGATGAAGTTTACCCATTTTTATTAAGATTAAAATAAATAATGGACAATGAAAATAATGTCAGTTTCGCTGGTATAGAATTTAACGCAAACTCATAAAAATCAATGAAAATATATAATGTATAAAGAAGACGAAATACGAAGAAATAAATTGGCAGACTGTGATAGTAGGTACTGCAGAAAAAGCATTCGAAAACACTTTAAAGTTAGACAAGCAAAAATCACCCTTGGAGCGTAATGGTAATGGCGTACATGCTAACTTTTCGCATAATAAGATTGGCTCTGTTTGATTGTATCAGAGAAAAGTGTTCGAAAATGTTGTATGGTAACTTAATATAATTTTAATTATTTAACTAAAAACATATGTCTAATTATTATTTTGTTCTGATAATTAAACTAGCAAATTAATCAAAATTAAAAACAATTTTAGAATATTTTTTTTCCTTAAACGACAAATAAATATATGAAGAAATACTTATTGTAATTATCTGAAATATTCAAATTTTCTTTCAAAATTTCGGCGTATTATCGTTTTTGTAATGTTGTAGTGGAATTAAATAAAATGTATTAAAATAAACATAAGACAGAGTAAGCGATAGAAAGAGATAATAATCAGTACCTTAAAACGTTCCGTAGGAGTCGGATCTGTCAGTAAACATTCCATTATACACCCAAAATTAACTATAAATTATTTGAAATTGGTGTACGGTGGGGATTATTGTGAATGCCATGGATTGGGCTCTTGGGAACAGTCTGAATGCCGTCCATTGCTGGTCACCTGATGCAGCTGTGTTCGGTTCTTGGGTATTACATAAATATTGTGCAATATATTGACACACGCGTCCGTTTATGCACTCGCAGTAAACGTGTTCGTGATTTTCGATAAATTATTTTTATTCCACGTGATTCTATATTATTTGGTGTATTGATTTTGTTTCATCGGTATTTAAATCACATTTCCTGTACGCTGAAGACATTTTTCTTACTTATAACAATACATTATATTATTATTGTTACCAATTCGTACGTAACTCCCCGGTTTTGAGATTTTGTAGTTGCGATCTCGGTACATACGTTTTGTGTTCGTGATAAGTTCAACAGTGGACAATCTATTAGACTATTTAGTTTTGTGTTCGAATATGTTCATCAGTGCGATCCTCGAGTCGTCGTGAGTTCCGAGACCTGGACGTGGCGGCCTGTATCCCGGTGTTAATCTCAGCCAGCAGTCAAGGTCAGTCATATTATTTGTGTTCCCTTCTTCCAGACTATATGTTCCCGTCAGGATTTTACGGGAAGAGTTCAATATTTCCGATACCTTTAAAGTAAATAGTTTCGGTTCTTTTCCGTACAGCCACAGACAGAGAAATGTACAATTTCTGTATTATAAAGTGAGATCGATTACCTATTCTACTTATTTGACAGGACGATTTCTCTCCGCGTTGACGGCACCCACAGATGATACACTGCTAGCATTATGAAGTCCTGTGACAAACAACTCTCATTAACGATTTAATTAATATACTCGTACAAGTATTTACGCCATTTTCATATTTCGTCCTTTTTACTTATTTACTCCACTTTAGGTCCGGTAATAATATAAATAAAAATAAAAAAATATAATTTTACTCTCTATAATAATATATTTATATTATGTAACAATATATTTTCCATAGAACAAATATCTAGATTTCAATCATTTTAGGAATGACATTTTATATTGTACTAATTTATCTAAAAGATTAAGAATAGACTAAATGTCAAAATAGGGCCACATAGACGTATGTGCGGATATCAAGATATAATAGAGTAAATAAATAACAAATTCGGAGCAAATTAATAATATTTGATTGCGGCGTAGTCTCAAAGACTGCGTTATTAAATAAAATAAAATAATAAACCATTATTAACTTTTAGAACTAACACACAGAAACTATTAAAGAATTAATCTTCGATTTTATCTTAAATTTTTAAAAATAATTCATCATTATGGCTTCCTAAGTCCGAGTCTTTATTATAATGTTCCATTAAAACAAAATATATAAAAAATTAACGTAATTTTTTCTACTCCTTACAGTAAAAATGTTTCTTAACAGCTTCATTAAAAAAACAATAGATGGCAGGTATAAAAGTAATATCAATTTTTAGGGCGGAAATTAAAAGGATAAAAGAATCACTTATTTTACAGTTAAGACAGGCGGGTGTAATGGCGCATTTGATTAAATGATATAACGTTTTACATTTAATATAGAAAATTTCAATCAGGAAAAGTTATAAGCTCTTCAATTTTTTATTTCTAGAGTATGAAAAAATATTATTTATATTTATTGTTACTGAGGTAAGTTTGTAGAATTCCATAATCACATACATGAAAATAAAATTCCAAAATACCAAAAAAATATCTTCTTATTTGTTTTCTTATGTTGTAAAATTATATAGCTGTCCTTTTCTACATATTACGTATGATATTAAAATATCATTACCGTTGAAACAGAATGGTTAGGTACTTAGAATAATTAGAAGTATTAAAAAAATTGTGAATATCCTCAGAATTCCAGTATGAATGAATTCCGTATTGCCGCTTTTCATCTCATGCAAATGAAATTGTATAGCTGCCCTTTCCTATAGATGTAAATACAAGTTGTAGAGTTAAATTATTAAGTGTTTTATTTTCACATATGTAAAATTTATATGTCTTATTGGCTTTAGTCTTAACTTTAGTAGAAATTAGGCGTTGAATGAAAAAAAAAATACAGGCGTTGAATGAAAATTTGAGATATTTCGTCTTAACCTACGGACTATGTGAGGCCGCAAGAATATTTGCAAAATTGTAAAGAAGATGTTGAACTATACACCCATTGTGTGATGTTGGTGAATAAATTGTGAAAAAGTCAATAATAATACAGAATAAATATTGCCTGTAAGATTAGATTTATTATATTTTAAATCCATAATTTTATTAGCATTGTCGAAAAGAATCGACAAATAAAACTGAACATTATTTTGATCCACAGTAGCGTATAAATTACATCAAATAGAAATACATTTGTTTCACTAAATTTTTAATATGTTATGTTAATAATATGCTGGGCGTCGCGCACGCAATGGTGCGAATCAAAATGTTTGTTAATAACAATAAGGATCGAATTGTTAAATTTGTGTAAAACTAATCAAAAAATTATAAACAACCAACTAAATTTAACTATGAGTCCCATTCTAAAATTTTTTCCTAAAAATTACTCGAGTAAATTTGTATTAAGTAATGATTTGAGTTAGGTACTAAAAAATTTTTTTTTTTTTTATAAAATAGATTCTGTTAAAGAAACAATAATATATGTTTTAGTTAGTTATGATATCCTGAAGAAGAAAATGGTATTTTTCGAAACCGGTAGATGTATTTAAACTTAATTAAGTGGTTAATAAAATAAAGATAATAAATAAAAATATGAAATTTAACATCAAAGTTAATTTTAAAAATATGTTAAATTTGATAAGGATTTAACGTCTTTTACTTTTTTTGTAGGTCCGATATTAACAAAGTTATGAATTTATTAAGTTTTCGAATAACTGTCTAATTATTTATTATTAATATAGTGCATACATAAGTATGCTCTAATATAAACACTCGTTTTACTACAACATATCTTGCACATATTTGCTTAGTTTCTTTTGAATCTATGTAGTTTCTCCTCCTTTCTTACATCTTCTGGCATTACATTAAATATCTTCATCGCACTGTACATCTATTTAGCATTCTTCCAGAATGGCAGTCTCAGTCTATCTTTTGCATTAATTTTTCTTATAAATTCTGCTGATGTTTTTTTAGTGAGGATTTTATAAATAAATACCATATATTCAGATCTTTCAGCATTGCACTGATCGAGGTGCATATATTTTTTCTGAGTATTATTAAAAAATAAAATGCTGCTGCTGTAGTTAATGTGAGGAATAATAACAGAGTTGTGTACTATTTTACAAGACTCGGTACTAATGAATCTTTCGATTCTTCCCAGAAGTGAGAATATAATTAGGCTGATTAAGAAACATATATATCGTAATATCCCATATATACTCGTACGAAGACACGAGGTGTAACACACCTAGTGCATAATGTTTTAGGGATAGATACATATTAACATGTTCAAGCCGCATGTGCTTCATCTCAACAATGTCAGATGGATATGCAATTATTTGGAGATAAATTGAATACAAAAAATAAAAGGTCTTTCCCTAATAAAAATTCGAGTGGCCAGATTAGTTTTAGTAAGATGATTTAGAGTCTGAAGTAAATGTATATAATAATTGTTCCATATTCGTATTTTTTTTTATATAGGTGAATACACACTTCCATACTTGAACCAGAATGATTATTGTCAAATGTGGTATATCGTCACCAATTTATAATTTGTTTCTACCCCTTAGCTTATTTTCAATCAGTACACATTGTTTCTTTGGCTCGATTGGTTGTTCAGTTTGATCAGTCGTGTTGGATCATTTATAAAACAGCATGTTTGTCCTCATCTCGGTTTGGTGTATCGCTGTATGGAAACACGCCGAGATTTAGGGTGAAACTTTTGTCACTGTGATCAGTGTTATTGACGGTCGTTTTGGACGTACGCTGCAGCGTATTTGTGCGCGCAGTTATTGAACAATGGACGGGGGAATCACCAGAGTCGTCTGTCGTAGTGTTTCAAGTTTTGGGGTGAACTTCAGGATAAGCCAAGGAGCGCTATCATCAGGTGAGTAGAGATATCCTCCTTATTACGGAAGCCACCCTGGTCCGCTATCGAAGGATTCCCTCATCCCTTATCCCTCATCATTCCGATTCCCTATTTTATATCTATCCATCCTTTCCGATTCCACCACCCGCCACTTGTGATCGGCGACTTGCCAATGATAATGGGTCAATTTTCCAAATATTTATTTCGAGGTAGGTAAACTTTAAGCTTCACACGATTTTGCAAAAATCTCATACAATAATATTTTCCGTAACGGTAAAGAATTTGTACATACTCCTTGAACATTTTAGACTCATAATTTAGTCAGGTACCCACCATTAAATATTGTGATCTAGGTCTGTTACATACACTCTGTATAACACAGGTGTATCGCACATAATTACTCGACAAGGGCGCGCCATATAATTGATATGACAAGACACGTGTCAATAATTTAAAGGTGTAATCATCGGCGTGGCGCCAAAAAACCCGTGGGATAGATTTTAGGAAAACAAAGACGTCTTAATAAAACGTCACAAGCGGTGGTGTGGGTACCGTGTAGGTACTTGCAAATATGACTATATGTATTGTTATGAATTTGAATAAAAACAGAGTATTCTGCTGGCGGAAGCCATTCTCGATTGTGCCTATATTGAATATCTTTTATGTTTCATTTCTTTCGACCTCATAATCATTATCATCATCGCCGGTTGAGAGAAGCTGAGATCGGTGAACCACCCCCACCCTTGTCTGCATTCTTGTTTCCCGCACGGAACAATAGGTAAACTTTTTAATAGGGTCTTTTGGTTTCGAAGTATTTTGGTTGTGATCGAAAAAGTTCAAAACAAATTTTCGTAAATTACGTCGTGCAATAGACATTATTTCTACCTGGAAGTGGATTGTGAATCTATTAAAAATTTGATTTACATATTTTTTTGAACGTCAAATTTAAATAGTCGATCAATACTGGTGCCAATATATGTTCATTTCATACATGACTTACTTCTTCGCCGGCTGCCGGTCGCGGAACTTATAACGAAGTGGCAACCGTAGCCAATTGCGTTGTAATTGGGACCGCTGAACCGTGGTTAGCGTCGAATACTCCCAAGATTCCCATACTTCAATATTTACCTATATATGTGTATGAACATGAAATTCACTCAAAATAATTGCGTATTTAATAAAACAAAATTATATATTATTTTTAAATTTTTACAATTTTTTTATAATATATGAGTTACTTGAGCATTTTACAAAACTAAAATTACATATTTTTTTAAATCGCTTATTATTATTTATTATTACATTATTTTTGATGACGAATTTTCGAACCTTATGTTACACTTTTTCAAATTAATACATATATTAAAATATGAATTAAATATATTAATTAGAAAGATATACATATAAAATCACTTTTATCGAATGTTGTTGTTGCGCCACCGGGATTCGAACCTGGATCTCTTTCCAAACCGGGGAAGGTGCATTATCAAACTATGTTTCTTCTTTCAAATAGGCAATCCACCCTTCAAGAGTGACTTGTAAAACTATGCTTCAGCGACGATATTTTTAGCGACAAATTTTCGAACCTCATCTTACCTTTATGATATTAATACATTTAGTCGTTCCATTATTTGAAAGAGACATATACCTTATTTTTACGGAATCTCAAATACCTTTGAGTAATCTGATTCATATTTTAAATCATATTTATTAACCTATGTTCTGAAAAATTACAACTTCACAGTGAGAATGTGTTCTCCTAATAATACATCTATCATTACATAATTTGAAAGCCGTCTACTTTGTTTTTACGAAATCTCAAATACCTTTGAGTAAACCGATAACATACCCCAGAATTAACAATCTATTTTTATTAAATTTTAGACACGCTGATACAACTTATATATTATTAGGAGAACACATTTTTATTGTGAAGTTGAAGTTATTCAGAACATATTCTTTAGTAAATAGTGTTTAGTTATCAATCATGAGATAAATTATAGCTGTTAAATTATCTGCCTTCCTCTGCGGAGAAAAGAAATGCATAATATGAAGGGTGTAAGGTTCGATTCGAGCAGGTGAATGGTTTCGTTACATTAGAAGCAGTTTTATAGACAATGAAGGTATATGGGGGCCGATGCTAAAAGCATTTAATAAGATAAACTTATGAACCGTGACGTCAGCGGTTAAATTGTGTTTTATAAACTTAATAGCTTTTGTATGTGTGATGCTAAAATAGCACCCACATTAAAGTTTCAAAATATACACGTTTTTTATAAATATATATGTATTACATAACTCATTTTGTTTTTTAGTATCACTAAAATTAAATTTTTAAAATAATATTATCACGCATGTATAGAATAATATTAAGAATATTAATTATTTATGTTTATATCTGTCTACTGTTATACAAAAATAATAATTTCGATTCTATTTTTTTCATTTAGTCTTTCTGATACAGTAATATGTACATAATTTAAGAAATGATGTTCAGTATCTCCTTAATTGCATTTTATACACACACTTTATGCATATAAGGTATATGTATAATGAGTAAATAATAATTCGCCCTGATACGTATTTATTTATTTATTTTTTATATTTTCGTAGAAAGCAATTAATTTGTGTTTTGACATATTATATTAAATAAAATAACAAACACTTTGTATGAAACTACGAAATTTATTATACGTCACCTGGTTTAGCTTACCTCAAGCTTAATTAGGACGTATTTAAAACTGATCATAAATACAGATTGCACTTATATATATATATATATATATATAAAGAGGAAGATATAATATAAAATTACATGTGAAAGAACATACCTAATATTTGCTCCATATTAGGTATGTTTCCTTTAAAATCAATTTAATGTCCATCAACACTATATTTTCCCATTCCTTAATGTTTCGTCTATTTGTATATATATTCTGTCTCTCTCTTTCGCATATAATTTTATATTCTATCTCCCTTCATGTTCTATTTAACTATATATGTATTCTGTGTCCCTCTTTCACATGTAATTTTATATCTAATCTCCCTCTTTATATATATATATATAAGTGCAATATTTTTGTATTTATGATCAGTTTTAAATACGTCCTGATGAAGCTTGAGATAGGCGAAACCGGTTGACGTATAATAAATTTCGTGGTCATAGTCATTTTATTTAATATTTAGTTTTTAGTTTATTTACTCATTTCTTTGCACAAATGCTTGTAGAGTATGCCCGTCTTAACACAGATATTTCTAGTGAGACGGGCACAGTTCAACTACATTTTTTAAATACATACTCGTATTTGTGTACTAATATAGATAAGTAAATAAATAAATATTTAAACTAAACCGAAATTTGTGCTAAAGGAGACAGGTTCATCCGTTATATCTAACAGGAAATACAAATACAAGGTACGTAATTGAATAACCAGAAAAATTTAATAACTAGAATAACAAAATTGTATAAATTATATAAAGATATATATAAACTGTGATACCAAAATATTTGAATAAAGTTTTAAAAAAAATCATTGTATTAGGTAGGTTATATGTATATTTAGCTCTAATAAAAGAGCACATTTTATAAACATGGGAAATATAATTATAGCTGAATTTAAATAGTATTCTAAATAAAATAAAACATCATCTACATATTATATTTAATTATACAAAAAACATAATTATTTAAAGATTGAAATGTAAACTCTAAAAAATATGAAAACGGAAGTGAAGCTTGAAATCGGTAAACGAAAATAGACTGAATGCTGTGAATATGCAGTCGCTCAGGCGCGTGTGTTAGGCCTGCATGTGATGGGCACAATGCGTTTCGATTAAGAGAAATACGGTCTTCTCCATTTCACCGGTTCGCCTGCAGCGGTATTGCAATTGAGACTAATTAAATCAGGTTATACACAATGTACTCGGGCTTGGTTGCGGTAATTTTGTAGAATAACAATGGAACAAAGTTAGCAAGCTAGAACAAACTTAGCTTAGTGCTTTCACTCTATCGTAAGTAGCGCCGGGGATTTACGGTAGAGTGAAAACTGAAAAATTAAAAGCGAATGCACATCTGTTCGTAGCGTAGTCGATAGAATTAAGAAATAATCTTATTAAGGAGAACACATTCTTATTGTTCAGAACATAGGTCTGTGATGTTTTAAATACTAATTTAATGTATTCATTATACATATATACATATAAAATCAATTTTGTCGAAAAATATTATTTTTGCGCTATCACAGACCGATGTTCTGAATAATTACAACTTGACAATAAGAATGTCCTTAATACTATAAGTTGTATCAATGTGTCCAAAATTTAATAAAAATTGAATTGATAATTCTGGCGTCTGCAGTCGGTTTACTCAAAGGTATTTGAGATTCCGTAAAAACAATGTAGATGGCTTTCAAATAATGGAACGACATATGTATTAATTTGAAAAAGTGTAACATATAGGTTCGAAAATTTGTCTTGAAAAATACTGGCGCTATAACACAATTGGAAGTGTACTTCCCCGAATTGGAAATAGAGATCCAGGTTCGAATCCCGTAAGCGCAAAAACGATATTTTTCGAGAAAATTGAATTTATATGTGTATATTTATAATTAATACATTAAATTAATATTTAAGAAATAATCATTCAGATAGTTTAGGCATACGATTAAGGAAAGCATGATAAAGATAATGTATGAGGCGAAGGTTGAAGATAACACGAATAAAGGTGTCTAGAAAAGACGTGACTTAATCAGATAAATCAGATATTGGAGGACTGTTAGAAACAATATTCGACGAGCGTGGATGAGAAGATGTATGATAATGATCGAGTTAAGCAATAGTATATTTATTACTTTCATTTTGATAAATATGTTATTAATTTGATATTTAATGTGTTAGCTAAACACCATTTTAATTAAGTATGTTAACATTTCTAGTTTAATACAAATTAGAAAGATATAATAATTTTGTATAAATTAGCAACATAAAGTTGATTTAAAAAAAAAATGGAATAACATATGTATCAGTTTTAAAGAACTACAGAATATAAGTTCAAAATTTGGATAATGCATTTACCAGGTCCAAGTTCAAATGCCTGTCGAACAGCAACTCTTGAATGTTGTTAGGTGTAGCTAATTGTATTTAACGATTCCAAAAAATACCATTAAGTACGGATCGAGAACAATAGACTTTGTTATTCCTACAATAAAAAGTAGACTACCTGGGTTTTTACAAAAGAGTACGCTTTCTTCAAATTTGGAAAAAATGATAAAAAAAATTGATAATAACTTGTCTTACCTATAATAATTAAATGTAACAAAATTAATATAAATGAACCTGCAGATAAGACGTTTTGTGGGTACAGTTTTAATTTTAAAAAAAATATAATAATAATATTAAAATAAAAAACTTGTTGAATAATCCACCTTAATGGTTGGGGTAAATGTTCCACCGAGATGTCTCCACTCGAAGTAACAGTGGGCAAAATGAACTTATATGTTGTATACAAAATAGGACCGGTAGCCTTTTGATATTCCCGTTTCCAAAAGGCGGTTTTCTTTACATTTTATCTTTCGTTATGCCCCATTTCTTTCTTTGTCATTTTGCCGCCACTTTTCACGGTGGACATTTAAAAAAAACCCTCTTTTTCGAGAGTGAAGGTGCTCTTTTATCGATTCCTTTCATTCATTCAAAATAGAATTCTCTATATATCAAAAATTCAGGATTCAGGTCACAATATATGGTGCTGTAGAAATGTTGAAACTCTCGGATAGCTGTTGTATTTCATTTTAGATTTTTGATTAAAATTAAAATAAAATGTTACACCACTAAGTAACTGCATTCAAACCGTATTGATGATAATTATGGTGACTGATAACTGCATACACGGCAACTATAGGTGTTCACATAGACAACTGCACACAGTAACAAGTACACATAAATAATTGCGCACATTGCGAACATGATTTACCATACAATACCTTAAATTCCTTTAATATATGTTACGATAAGTTAAGTTAGGTTAAATTAGGTTATTAGGAGAACACATTCTTATCGTGAAGTTGTAATTATTCAGAATATAGGTCTGTGATATTTTGAATATGAATTAAATATATTAATTAGAAAGATATACATATAAAATCAATTTTATCGAAAAATATTGTTGTTGCGCCACGGGGATTCGAACCTGGATCTCTATTCAAAACTGGGAAGGTGCATATTATCTAACTATGCTACAGAATCTATACGTTATCTTTTTTGATATTATTATATTTAATTCATATTTAAAATATCACAGACAAATTACAACTTTATAATAAGAATTTGTTCTCCTAAATAATAAAGTTGTATAAATGTGTCCAAAATTTAATAAAAATGAATTGATAATTCTGGCGTCTGCTATCAGTTTACTCAAAGGTATTTGAGATTCTGTAAAAATAAGGTAGATGGCTCTTTCAAATAATGGAACGATTAAATGTATTAATATCAAAAAAGGTAACATATAGGTTCGAAAATTTGTCGCTAAAAATATCGTCGCTGTAGCATAGTTGGATAATGCACCTTCCCCGGTTAGGAAAGAGTTCCAGGATCGAATCCCGGTGGCGCAACAACAATATTTTTCGATAAAATTGATTTTATATGTATATCTTTCTAATGAATATATTTAATTAATATTTAAATTAGGTTAATTAAACAGGCCATGGACATCTGCGTACTCCGGTACGTCGATAAGGCTGTTATATTCTCCCGACTCGCAAGCAGCTCTTGAATCCCTTTCTGCTAATATGAAAATTTGACTAGACAATGAGATAATCTGTTCCATCAGAAAATGTCAATTTAATTTGGACAGCAACAATAAACAGGTGTCATTCGTTTGGATTCCTTCACATAAGGGAATTCATGAAAATGAATGTGCTGATAAACTGGCCAAGGAGGCCACTCTTTCCGGAGTTTTCTCCTATCAATTCCATATCCCGATGTGCGACAGACTTAATATGGTAAAAAAACGTACGAACTCTATCTGGACTGCACAATTGATGGATCCAAATAATCATAAGGGTAATCGGCTTAAAATAATTCAAAGATCTATTCCCCGCACCCTCTGGTTATCCAAAAGGAAAGTCTCCAAAAGAACAATATCAAATATCTCTAGAATAAAAATTGGGCATTGCCAGGTAGCTTCACATTTATTCAGATTGAACTTAATAGATTTTCCAATGTGTGAGTGTGGTGTCGAGGAGGAAACCCTTGACCATATCTTTTTGCCTGTCCATTGCGGATCACAGGTTTTTTTACAGTTATCTCGTCAATGGTAATTTTCAACTCCCGGTTAACTTGTGTCATCTTCTTTCCCTCGACTTACCACGTTTAATCTATATATTAGCAAATTTTTTGAACGTTAACGAATTATAATATAATATTTCATTCTATAATATTATTGTACTTTTTTCTATAAAATAAAGTTTTAGTTTGATTAATAGTACAAATCACTCTTGAAGAGTGGATTGCCTATTTAAAAGAAGAATAATAAATTAGGTTAGGTTATTAAATAAAGTCACTAAGCTGACTTCAGTTGTCTATGTGTGCACTTGTATTTATTTATTGGAAATAACACAGATATAAGTATTAGAGTATAGGCAAAAATGGTGTCAAATTACTTGCATACTGGCATATTTCACATGGAGAAGAAAATGATACGAAAAAGAGTAGGATGTGAAAAGAAAAAAATTTAAACACAGAAAGAAAAACAAGGAAAAATCGTTTACATATTGCATCAAAAAATATTGTTATTTGGATTTTTATTTTATTATGTGCTATTTGTTGCTGCATACGTAATGTCATCATCTTAACATCGGTCATCATTTAAAAATTTATTATAGGATCAAAAAACCAGCATCCTATAATAAGGGTGCCTGTTGATGGTAAAGGTTAAACCCAATATGAATAAATAAATATTAAATCTCACATAATATCCCACATTTGAATTCCGAACAAAATCTTGAATCCCTATGTTCCATAAAGGTTTTCGAATAATATCAGCACCTATACATTATTTACTTTCTTCGTGCCTTCAAAAAGGTATTTGAAATGATGTTATTAAGACCCCATGCTTTGATTGTTAGGTAGCGTAAATTATGTATAAAAATGTAGCGTGCTAAATAAATAATAAAATCCTATTTATTTTGAGTACATTATGTGTATTGAAACGTTTGATGGCGCATGTGTGCGAATATTAAGGTTAAATATTGAAATCTGTTATTTCACGAAATACATGGTTGCTGATATTTAAACATCAACAGAAAAAAGGTTACTCTAAAATCTAACGCTGGAAATTATCAGTTTAACCGGTTGTCTACCCAAAGATGTACAAGTGTTTTCTGAGCCAGCTTTGTATTTAAATAAAAAGGTTTATTTTTTAATTTGACGGGTGTGTAATTATTCTGAAGGGTTTGAATCTGGAGAAAATTAAAAACATGTGTACTATTGAACTGTCAAATTATATCAGAAACTGTTAATAATTTTTACAATATTTACCACAAAGTACTCGTACATAAATAGATACAGGGAGAATATTATGTTCCTGACCTGATTTTTTTTTTAACGATTATTTGGTTTATTACAATTGTGTATGGAATATAACATTAGCCATGTGCGTGCTCTTTTAAATATATTTTTCATAACATTCTCGCACACTTTGCGTGTTATTTCAGCAATTTCATTTCGAATAATGTCATGTAGCATCGGAATTGATGTTGGCTTATTAGCGTAGACCTTTCCTTACAAGTACCATCGCAGAAAATAGTCGGGAGCCATCGAATAGGTGATCGAGGAGGTCAGTCGATATCATCACTTTTTGAAATTATGTGGCCGGAAAAACCGTCCTTTTGTAACCGCATATGTTGCAGGTCCAATCGACCCAATTCGACCACGATATGGCGATAGCGATCGCCATTAATGGTTACAGCATTGCCATTATTATTTAGATAAAATGTTTTAATAAATTTAAGACGTTGTTGAATTATAAGATACTCCATAATAAATTGTAATCAACTGCTCTCTACGATTACTTAATGCGAACTGACAAACATCTGTCAAATTAAAATGGCGGCTAAACAAAACAAGTCTGCAACATAATATTCATCCTGTAGTTGATTCAATATTTATAATCTACATATTATTCTCCCGCAGTGTTCATGACCATAACTATTCTTTTATTTTATTTTACTGATAGCAAAATAAAAAAACAGATGAAGTAAATATTATATAATATATCGTCTCAGATATATGTATCATAAACATAATGTATTTTTTATCGTTTGTATCTACAAAGGTACTAAATACTTTTAAAACGTTCTTATATATTACAGTTCACCCGAATTTTTTTTTAAAAGTGTTTCAAAACGTTCTAGTGCTATTTTTAACGTTATGTGGGAGCCTCTGATAAAACATTAAAAATATATATTAAAAACATAGTAAAATGTAGCGATGTACTACGTTTCTGACGATTCTAGTATTTAACTTAATGAGTAAAAAAAACTGTCAGTTGCGCGAATTTTTAATTGGGCAATTAGTAGTACATTTTGTTGTGAAATACAAAGTTCTGCGACGATCAAAAATTCAGTTTTTCGAGAAATTCGTAAAATGGAATTATGAAAAATTAATCCTGGTAAAAAAAAGTGTTTTATTATTTTATACTTTTAAAATAAGCAATGTTATCTTTGTGGTTAAGATTCATATTTTTATTTTTTATCTTTGTTTAATTAACCACTAAAATGAGTTTAAATACATCTACCGGTTTCGAAAAATACCATTTTCTTCTTCAGGATGTCATAACTAACTAAAACATACATTGTTTCTTTGACAGAATCTATTTTTAAAAATCTATTTTTAAAAGAATTTTTTTTTTTTTTTTTAGTACCTAACTCAAATCATTACTTAATACAAATTTACTCGAATAATTTTTAGGAAAAAATTTTAGAATGGGACTCGTAGTTAAATTTAGTTGGTTGTTTATAATTTTTTGATTAGTTTTACACGCTTTATTTATCTCCAACGATTCCAAATTATTTAATTTGTGACCAACACCTTTTGTGCTGCATTTTACATTGGTAAAACGGGTAGAAATTTTAATATAAGAGTAAGGGAGCATTTGAGATGTTTGAACAATAGTGGATTTTCAGAATTTGCTAATCATTTGATAGAAAATGGTCATGATTTTGATAAAAAATTGGGATTGTCAATTTTGCATATAAACGGTGTTGGTCACAAATTAAATAATTTGGAATCGTTGGAGATAAATAAAGCGTGTAAAACTAATCAAAAAATTATAAACAACCAACTAAATTTAACTACGAGTCCCATTCTAAAATTTTTTCCTAAAAATTATTCGAGTAAATTTGTATTAAGTAATGATTTGAGTTAGGTACTAAAAAAAAAAAAAAATTTCTTTTAAAAATAGATTTTTAAAAATAGATTCTGTCAAAGAAACAATGTATGTTTTAGTTAGTTATGACATCTTGAAGAAGAAAATGGTATTTTTCGAAACCGGTAGATGTATTTAAACTCATTTTAGTGGTTAATTAAACAAAGATAAAAAATAAAAATATTTTATTATTTTATTTATAAAATGGTGCCATAAGGTGAATTTACAAAATTTGAAGAAGTGAATGTAGCGAGTATGGCTAAAAAAGAAAAATTGTATAAAAAACTAAGATCAATCAAATTACTGGAATAAATATATGGCTTTTCTACGTGAGTGCCAAAAACGTCAAATTATCCCTAAGTATATAAATTTCTAATTAAAAATTAATCAGTGTCGAATCCTGCAAAGTAATCTAACAATACTTGGTTGAAAGAAGATTTAAACCTGTTTCCATTATAGTTACATAATTTGAGCCTATTTAATTTGTAACCACACCACCATAATTAACAAAACTACCTTTGTATATTTGTAAATAAGTTTTAGTACATTTCTTGTCTTGAAGAACATGTAGATTTTTTAAAATTAAAAATAATCGTGGTATAAACAAAATGCCATATTGTTTTATTTTAAATATTATGTCACTGAAAAAGTGTAAAGGACGAATTTTTTCTGGAAGAAAACTAAATTGCTAAATCTCCTTTCCCAACAGAGCTACCTCAGCTCAGAAAATGTTTGTCAAATTTGATCTTAGCATTTTTCTTCGGAGGCACATTTAACACACTGTTTATTTTTTTACAGTTGATGGTCTCATGTTGAAAACATATTTTTTTCCGATTTAACCTCGAATGAAACATGGACTTCACAGTACAAATGTAGTGTACATTTTTTTATGTAATATTACAACTCTTAAATAGGTATTTACTGAAATTGGAAATTATGTGTAGTTAATTCTTTAAGGTAAACAAAATACTTTTCGATTTATGTTTGACAAAAAATAAATCAATTTGTGAGTATATTACTTATTTTAACAACGTTGAAAATTGATGTGGGAACATATAATTTTATTATTTCACATTAAAATGTTGATACCAATGATTAGTTTATTCACAAAATATATAAAAAAAACATATATTTTTGCAATTAATGATTCATTTTCATTATTGAGGGTGTGATTCATTACGTACTATTTCTTGATAATTAAACCAATGTTAATATTATATCACTTAAAAATATAAAGGAACTTAATTTTAAACAAGCCCAAGAAATAATGAGTAGCTTGTTGATATAGTGTTTAAGACGCCGGCCTAGTGATCTAGTGATCGGGGGCTCGCGCCTCGTTCCAGGAGACCAGCAAGTTAATCTTATTTTCATAGTACAAGTATTTAGTTTAGTATGACAATACTAAGAATATTGATGTGACATGTATTCCGTGTAAACATTTCTATTTTTTTTAAATTAAATAAAAAATACTTAACCTGCCTAAGCCCTAACCTAATGTAACTTTGAGTAATATTCTACATACAGATTCTATATTGGTCAAACGATAGCGTATATACGCGAGTGAACAAGCGAGTTAAAATAGTTAAAGAGTAAAGGTATGTTATACCCTTCGTGAAAGATATATTTAATACTAGTTTAATATATTAATTATAAATATATACATAAAAAATCAATTTTGTCGAAAAATATTGTTTTTGCGCTACCGGGATTCGAATCTGGATCTCTATTTCCAATCCGGGGAAGTACACTACCAATTTTGTTATAACGCCAGTATTTTTCATGATAAATTTTCGACCCTATGTGTTACACTTTTTCAAATGAATACATCAGTCGTTCCATTATTTGAAAGCCATCTACATTATTTTTACGGAATCACAGATACCTTTGAGTAAACCGAGTGCAGACGCCAGAATTATCAATTCAATTTAATTAAATTTTGGACACATTGATACAACTTATACCACAGACCTATGTTGTGAATAATTACAACTTCACAATAAGAAGGCGTTCTCCTTAATGATATATTTAATCGTTAATTAAAATGTCTAGGAATTTATGAATTATCTGAATTTATTACACACCGTACCGGTAACACAACCTGCATACCTACTCATACAAATATATTCGAAAAAAATAGTTACAGTATAACGTGTACAGCAAAGCATAAAATCGAAACGCGCGTGAGGAAAATAACTTCCCTTATTGCGAAAACCAAGACCAAGGGCACCATTCTCATAAATTTAAAGTAAAACCCTATTCACGGAATCCGCCGGCCGGAGGTAGTAATTCTGGCGCGTGAGCAACGGCCTGCTTTACTACCCTTCAAACCCGGAACTAAAAAACTTTGGAGAATTCCGCCCTTAATTTACGTTTTTTTTTTTTTACAAAAATGTAAATAACGCCCTACTGGGTGACGATAAGGTCGAGGGAAACTGAAAGGGTTGAGTGCCAAGTGTTATGTTTTAATTTAAACGAATATACAGCTTAATCCGCTAAAAAGCTTGACTTGTTTATTGAATTATGTGCAATGTACTTTGTTTGCTAATTACGATGCAGTTTTCAGTGAGTATATTTGAATAGCGAGAGCTTTTGAAGTCTGCTCTACTTGCATATAAGCCGATGTCTATCGAATGCAACTCGACAACTTCGAGTACACACATATATTTAGATTGCGCATGTGTTAATAAGTCGGAACAATTTTAAATTGCAAAGAGTAAACTGAGATACGATATTACAGTTAAATTAGAAATAAAATATTATTTTTGATTAGGTGCCGTTTAAAAAGGATATATTTTACAGAATATAGGTAACTAATTGTCAAATACCGGAATATCACAAGACAAGCTAAAATGAAGAGCTATGTCGAGACTTTGGGCCTCCGACCTTTCTAGGATAAAGGGTTGAATATTAAATTTATGCAATGAGAGTTATGTTAATAATGTTCTTAGGTTTTCACGGTCGTCCAGAATCTTCTGTATATAGTTTTCTGTGCTAATCTGCCGTGTATATCTGACCCTTCTGGCTGAAGTTTCGAATCCCATTACAGGGTCCATCATCAAGGCTGAAAGGTCTGATATACACCGCAGATTAGCCCAGAAAACTATAGTCAAAGGAGGGTTACGTTATTTTACAAACATGTATAAAACGGTTATTATCAGGTAGGTACCAAGAATTTCAAATTATATTTAATTGATTAAAATTAAATTAATGAAGTAGAAAGATATATAGATTAAATCCATTTACCAATGTCCATGGTATATGCAGCATGCAACGCCAACACCACATCTCGAAGACGTCGAGCATATTCCTTTCTTTCTTTCTCAGGGTCCACGTTTCGACCCCATGCTTTTACCAATATTGTATGTTTAAACTCGTTTATGTAAACAAAATGCGTCACGGAAGTTATTAATTTATCCAAATCCGCCGTTGGTTCTGTTTACATCATTGCGCCAATTCGTTGTCGTTTTCAACGCTATATCTCTTGTTTTAGCAAACCGATAACAAACAATTGAACGCCGTCATTATTATTAAGAAGAACACATTCTTATTGTGAAGTTGTAATTATTCAGAACATAATAATTAATACAGTTAATTAGTATTTAAAATATCCCAGACTATGTTCTGGATAATTACAACTTCACAATAAGAGTGTGTCCTCCTTAATAGTATATAAGTTGTATCAATGTGTCCAAAATTTGAATTGTCAATTTTGGCGTCTACTATCGGACCACTCAAAGGTATTTGAAATTCCGTAAAATTAAAGTAGATGGCTTTCAAATAATGGAACAATAGGTGTATTAATTTGAAAAAGTGTAACGTATAAGTTCGAAAATTTGTCGTCAAAAGTACAATGTGCTGTAGCATAGATTGGAAAGAGATCCAGGTTCGAATCCCGGTAGCGACAAAAATATTTTTCGATAAAATTGATTTTATATGTATATCTTTCTAATTAATACATTTAAATAGTATTTAAGCCGTCATTATTATTTTATTAATCTTTATTAATCAAAAAGTAACCAAAATAAATTCTCCGAAGTCCTTCACTCAAAATCAAAACACAATTTGAGTTGAATATTTAGAAAAAAAAAAAAATAACAAAGAGCCTTTACGAGGAATGAGTTTGATTTTATTAGTGAGCAGATATTATTAGCCAGGTTACATAACCCTTTTTCACATGCCTTCGTCCACACGTCTTCTGACATCCAACAAAATTTAATAGATAAATTCGATAAAAAATAATTCGAGTGAATAATGTTTGTGTATGTATGTATATGAGTGTTCTGTGTATAGTTCTCTGAGATAGAAGGAAGATATGAAATTATATCACATTTATTTTTGACTTTTTCAAATTTCGAATCTTAGAAAACAAATAATACTGTACGTATTATTTTTTTAATTAAAATTTGTTTTTTATTACCTACCAACCGGGATGTACTATAACATATTTTTATAATATTAATAATTAAAGGTATTATAGAACTATACTATGAAATTACAACTTCATAACAAAAAAATGTTTTAATTAAAAATAAAAACATATTTTAATTTTCGCATATATGAGCGTTGCGACTTTTAGAACATTTGAATTGGCACTGAATTAAAATATGTATCTAGTTACCATGGTAACAAATATAGTTTGGTCACTTATTCGAAACATTTTTTATTATATATAGATAGTTAAAGATCAAAATTTACACCCTAGGTGAATTGATCGCGTTCACAGCACGCTCGTTGTTTGGGTAACCATTAATACCGATCAACAACAGCCAACCGAACACGTGAACTTGGTGGATTTGTATGGAGACAATTTGAGAATAAATTATGAACGGTAAGCATGTTGGCTCAAAAGCGATCAATGGTAAAATAGGAGTTGTGCCCGTTCCTTAGCCGGGAAGCGCTGGAAGGGAGGTGGTGAATATTTGATCAGGGCAGGACCCAGTAGCCCGATTCAGGCGGAGTCACATGACCGTATAAGTGCTCACATTGCGAGCCTCCGAGGCTTGAGAGAAATTGAGAGAGATTCTCCATAAACAAGAAGTTGAACTTTATTTATGAGAACATTATTATAAAATACGATACAGCTATCGCGATGTGTATATTTACTGCGCATTTTTTAATATCGCGGCCTTGGAACAACAAGTCATCATCTAACATTTACATCAAACTGAAATATTGAGCTTTCATGTTTTGATTATTAATTATTCAATTTCTTCAGCGTAGTTCAGTGCATCGCTCAAGATAAATGCCGCTATATAATTTTGAATAATACAGTAAATCTATTCGTGAAATGGGTTGCATTATATAGATTATAGTCCAAATGAATGGTTAGGAGACATCACTAGCAACCATTGAGCTAAAACAAGGTTATCTGGAATTCAACTTTATAGAAGTCATTCAACCTTTTGTGATTTTTGAGTAATTTGTAACTTGTCATTACAAAAATGGGCACTATGCCGATAATACTAATTTTATAGTGATGAAATTCGGCACAGGTATACTGTGATAATGTAGCAATGATATAAGCTACCAAATTTTTGTTTGCGGCTAATTAAAAAAAGTTATTTTACTTTTTGCTGAAAATCACTATTTGAAAAACTCTATTTGACGCTTAATGATTTGTTAGAGATGTCTATCGTCGTCGTTCTCTAATTTCAAACAAATTTGTATTTATCATTTGAAACTTGCAATGTGTTCTTTCTCCGTGTAAATTTTTTAATATTGATTCAAAATATTTCTGGCAGCTAAACTGCAAATGCACAAAAAGGTTTACTTCTCGGGTATCGTCGGTGCTCCATTCGGACTGCAATTTATAGGATACCTTGTTAAATATAACTCATACATTTAAATAGTATTCAAATTAACTATTATTCCATAAAATATTAAAGGTGCTACTACAATATCTATTTTTTCTTGTTATCTCCAAAACTTGTGTGTAAAATATTTGAGAAAATCATTGTCAGAATGTAGACAAAATTATATCTTGTGGCTTCAGGGCCACAGTATATAGCACTACAGTATTATTGAATTTTAAGGTGTTACAGGCAGTAAATAAATAAATAAATACTTAATAAAATTCCTGAAATGTCTAGGTAAAGTGGAATGCAGAACATTTCACATGAAGCAATGGGCTTTGTATTCAATTTTGAAAAATCCCAAAAAAAAGTTATATTTCTCTGCTTACCTAATAAACGTACGCCCTAAATTACATATAAAACAATGCATTTCTATGTTTTGAAAATCATAAAGTGATATTTTATTATAATTAATATATCCTATACTTGGTGCATAATTTTTAGGTATTTTTTAACAAAATTTATGGGAATATTAAACAAACTTAATTTGTCCTTATTATAACAATGTATTTTGTGAAATGAATACTTAATAACTTTTTAACACTATTTTTTTCAATTCTTACTAATATAAATGACTTATAAGAATATAATATGTATTAAAGTGTAAAATTTAATTGAAATTGTACGCTATATCCTGGAATAATATATAATGACGGAATTATATATAATATATACAGAGTGTAACAGACCTAGTCAATAATATTTAATGAATGGATACCCGACTAAATTACGAGTCGAAAATTTTCACGGGATATGTGCCTAATCTCAACCATCTCAGAGATAATAAAAAATCATAAAAAAAAATCGAAATATTTGATTGATTCCAAATTATATATTGATTATGTCATCGAATTTTAAGCGGGTAGACTATTTTATGTTAGATTGTTGTAGAAGCAAAGATATAACAGGATACTAGTATAACCATTTTGTAAATTAGAAATATTTGAATATGTCCAAGAACACACAATTACCGGATTTTTATTTACAAAGGCACTGTTATTAAACAAATATCAGGTATAATAATAATGTAGATTGAGGAGTGAGAATTGGTGAACGTTATATATATATATATAAAGTGATCAATTAAGACAGCCGAAGACAGGTCGTAAGCCCCGTAATTACTCCATACTTTCATATATAAAATTCCATCCATAAATATAATAAAAAATTGCTTTGTCTCTATGACATATCTGCTATTTGTTTAATTTTGTAAATATGTATTATTAAGTAAGTAGATTTCAAGGATAACACAATTATGTAAAAATTTAAATTAATAATATTTTACGTAACAGTGCAGATTTGCATATATTCCTTGAACATTTTCGACTCGTAATTTAGTCAGACTAGGTCTGTTACATCCTGTATATAAAATTCTTAAAATCGTATAATCTGTAACGTATCTCCACATTTGTCTTTGATGTATTATTTGGTAGTAACCTGAGATATGTTGCTGCCAATTATTTAATCAATATTTTGAACTCGTTGTAAAAGTGGAAGAATTATTTTGTCAACCATCTTGTTTATATTATTTTCTTTGTAATAACAACCGCAAAAACTTATTCGAAATATACAATAGTAAAAATCTTACGTTGCACCAAGCAACATCACACTTTTAGGAAAACGGTATTACATTCACAGCTGAGATCCAATTAAATATTTTAAAATTAAAATTAAATGCATCAATTAGAAAGATATCAATTTATCGAAAAAATATTTTAGCTGCCAAGGGGATCTGAACCAGGAACTCTTTCTATCCAGGGAGCGCGCTGACCAATTACACCATGTCAAACTTGTAATTGACTAATATCAAATTGAAAAATTTGAATAGGCTATCACGTTTTATTGCGAATACCTTTTAGTAATTTACGCTAGGAGACGCCAGAGATTTATCAAATTCATTTTATAAATTTTTAGGATATAAATTTTTGGATATACTTTAATATAACATATTTTTATTTTATTCAAAAAACATACAGTTCATCAGTAAATACGAGAATTACAATAAAAGCTAAACAACAATTGAATCAGTAACATGTTTTTTCAGATGATACAAAATAATTTATACAGTGAGTACTAATTAAAGACTGTAAAACAGAAAAATATGAGAAAAAAAGTTGAGAATAAAAATTTTAACATAGAGAAAAAAGTTATAAAAAAGAAAGTAAGAAAATATTCGAGGGGAAAGGAAAATGAAATGGGATAGGGAATAAAATCTGAGTGATAAAAATAAAAATAAAAATAAAGGCCTATTGAATTTAGATTTAATTGGGGTAAACTGAAGTATTGAACTAGTTCATTTAGGCGTGAATTGAAATAAAGGGGTGCTCGGAAAAAAAAGAGATTTGTTTGGCATTGGTGTTGCAATGTGGAAGATTAATTGTAAGATTAGTTCTGGTTGTCCTGGCTGGCACTCAAATGGATATGCGTCTGAGTAAATCAGGACAGTGTACTATAGCGTTGGTTATTTTGTGTAGGAAAATGACATCGGCGATGTCTCTTCGAGTTTGTAGTGATGGAATTTTGAAAAAGATAGATGACTCAGCAGTGCTGGTTAAGGTTTGATAACTACGAAAGATATTTGAGGAAGCTGTTCTGTATTTTTTCGATTCTATTGATGTATGTGTACATCGGACATATGAGAAGTACAATTATTTTGAAGTTGTAGTTTTTTCAGAATATAGTTCTGTGATAATTTACAACGTCAAATACCAATCTCATCGTTGACATATATTATTCGTAAATAATATGTATAATTGGGTTAAATAGTACTTACTTAAAATTTGATTTATTTTAGGTATCTACAATTTCACAAATTTTTAAAAAATAAGGTATACGCGTTAAGATAGGATAGTTAATATTGAAATGTATAAGTTGTAGATCTTTCTAAAAAACATTCATTAATGTGTAGTGTATCGTGTAGAGTAAGGATGTGCGTGTTTGTTTCTAAGTCTTTAAATAATACAGCTACACGTCTTGGGATACTTGACAGCGCCTTCCTGGGCTCCCTGTGACATTTCATCTGACAGATGATGTAGACGTTGGCGCAGAATTATTTATACGGGTTAAACGTTTTCGGTAACATTGTAGAACGTTTCAGATCTGTCGGATTTCGCATTAATATAATTTTCAATTGGCGTCTCAAGGTCAATCACTCAAAATGTCAAATAATTTATCTTCCACTCTACTTGAAGCAGTCCATCTTAAATAATATCTATTAATCATGAACCATGAAATAATTCTCCATTGCCATTGGTTGTGTTACAGTCAGTGGTATAGTGGAGTCAGGGTATGACATGGAACTTAACTTTAAAGTACTTAAAAAATAATACAAATGAAATGTATCAATTAGAATACAGGAAAATTCAATTTATTAAAAAAAAATTACATCAGCTTAAAATAAAAGTACACTACAATATATTATATTAACAGCTATGCTAATGCAAATCAAATTAATCAATTAAAAAGATATACAAGAAAATTCAAATTTATCGAAAAAAAAATTTTATTGCTACCGGGACTCGAACCTGTATTACAAATTAAAATAATCAACAATTAACAGAATATTTTTAGATTTTACTGGATTATAATTATTATTTAAAATACCATAGAACTATGCTCTAAAAATGCATCTTTGGAACAAAAATGTGTTCTCATTAAATTATTATTAAGTCGTGAATTATTCTCTCATACCTTAAATTTTCTGGCATATTTCAGCGTTAGTTTTAAGTTTCTTCTTTAATATTTGCAAAATTACTTTGTGGCCTCATTTTATATTAATAATATAACAAAATACTTTATTTAAACCACTATTTATTGATTATTCTACATGTTTCGATACCTGTGGTATCTTCTTTAGGAAATAATATATGCTGAAATTAAAACATACAAACATAGATAAAAACAAAACTTTAAAGTATAATTGTTGGGTAACTAAGTAGAAACTACTATGAAAACAAATTTAAAAGGTGACTATTTGCAAAGAGGATTTGGTTATTTATAATATTAAGCTTGCTATTAACACTAACACAGTATAAGAATGTATAATTAATAAACCCTTGTTAATATCAAAATAATGGTTTGTTTCCAAAAGGTGATTGGAAAATTTGTTTTTATATTAGTTATTATTTATTCACCACTTTACAGTTTTGTTTTTATCTATTCTTTAATTTTTAATTTCAGTATACATTGTTTCCTGAAGAAGATACCATAGGTATCGAAACATGTTGAATAATCAATAAATAGTGGTTTAAACAAAGTATTTTGTATAATTATTAGTATTAAGTACTTATTTACTATTGTAGTCGATACTAGTGTACATAAAGTATTTTGGTAAAAAACCGCCTCTGTGCAAGTTTCAAAAACCGCCGATTTAGGGGTCGGCGTGGGGACGGTTTTAGTGCATTACACAAATTGATCAACAAAATTCATTTTGAAAAACGATAATACACAGTGTGTAAAAATATCTAAAACAATTAATATTATTTATGTTTTCATTATGTTATAATAATATTTTGTGTATTTATTAATTATCTAATGTAACATACATTTGATAATAGCCACGTCCCGCATTTGAGTTGTTGCCGCATCGAAAATTATTCACATTTTTTTTTTAGATCACTATGTTTTACTAGGGCGGAAAAAAACGATTTCGCCTGTGGCGACAAAAAGTCTAGCATCGGCACTGTCTGTATCTACCTAGCTATAATTAAATTATTAGTACAATGTTCATTCTGTTTGTGTCTTGAAACATTTATCGATTGTAAGATAATGTACTCTCTAATTACTCGGCTGTCAAGCACGGTTTCATCGCCCGCCGCTGAATCACCATAAAAGTGAATATTTATGTTAATATTCAGTGTTATGCTGAACAGACATCAGTTCAGTACGTTCTTGCTTGAAGAGTAGGATGGATGTCGCAATACTTGCATTAAATTGAACAAAAATTTGAATTTATAGTGATGTCTGAATATTTTTAAGGTCTAAGCTGTGGCTATGAATTAAACATCAGTTTCCGGTATAAAATGTGACTTCCGGAAAGACTGATGCTTCTGAAAAATGTCGCTTCTTTCAGCGTCTCAAATATTCAAAGAATTTTCAGGAGTAGTTTCTCCATGTCTACAGGTACAGTGAGTACCGTAAGATCATAAAATATATGTTATTAATTTTGCGTTTTTTCTTGTATCTTATTACATTTTTTATCGTCAATATTTAATGTGTAGCTTTATATTATTTTTTTAAATTTTATTTTAATATTAAAAAATATAATACATTTTTAGAATAATCAGTAGGATATATGTATATTTTCTTTTGCATTTATTTCTTCTCTATGAGAGTAAGGAGTATATACGAGAGTTTATGTTTCAGTTAATCTGTGTATATATTTTTTTTACTGCAGATACAAATTTATAGTAGTCTATTATTTTTTCTAATTGTGATGGGAAGATTGTTAAAAAATTTGATGCCTTTATAAAATAATCATTTTATTGTATTGCATAATATTTGCAAGTTTCCGGAAAAATATTAAGATTTATTATTATCAATAAAAAATTATTACATACGCTTACACACAAACAGAAAGCAATCGGCTATCACCAATATCTCATGGCCAGGCTGTGCGGGCGACTACAGTAGCTGTTTCACGGCTTTTCACTTCAGTGTTTCAGTAAAAACTATTTAATTCAAATACTCACCGAATCAATTATATGCTTAAAATTAATATAACATACATATATAATGGTACTGTTTTGGCAGTACCGTAACAGTCCGTCACGTTTCATGGCCAAAGGCCGACTACCGACGCCACCTGGTGGCAGATTATATGGACTGTTATGCATTGTACGCTTAAGATCATTTCATATATAATATTAGTAGTCCGTATCCGGCGTCAGATTTACAATAGTCATCGGGGAGGACCTTAAGGAGTGGGGCGCATATTTTGTGCAGGCCTCAAAGGATAATTATATTTGCAAATTTTGGTCCAGCTAAGGGAAATATGAGATATTCGGGTGGAGGGGTAGGATGAACATATTTTTTTCAGGGTCCTAGAGCGCAACTAAACAAAATTGATAATCAGTGACATTCAATATAATATACATTTATATCGCTGAGAGGGGGTACAGTGACAAGGAGGAAGGGAGAAGGTTCCTTTGTTTTTATAATGCTATTCTACGCAATATTTTGGTTCATATCGGTCGGGAAGGTTGTAAGAATTTATAGAGAATATACAGACGTACGTACTTTCAATTATGTGAATATAAGATAACATACTTACGGGATGTATATTTTAATTAATTAATACTAATTGCAATAAAATGAAGTTTAAGAACTTGCTTACCATGACCTAAACTAACTGATGTATAGCTAACTTAGCTTTTTATATTCCCAAAATTACAAATAAAATAAAATTTATTGTTACCATATCAAGTTATTAGTATGTATGCCATATTTGTAGTATTTAATTAAGTGCTTTTTTTTTTTGTATATCTTTCAAGTTGATTAATTTAATTGGTATTAAACGTATATTATTTAGTAATATATATAAAATGAGTTAATATATTACAAGTAGTGAATTAAATGTGTAATTTATTGTATATTGAATTACTTAGGTTTGAATGTTTAAAGGTATGATCTAGCATTTAAAAACTATAATTAAAAAAAAAAATAATAATAATAATAGTTTCACAAAGCAGATAAATATCTTGAAAATCACAAATGGTGAAATAATAATTTCAATAGAGATTTTGTAAGATCAATACGATGACTTTACCGCGTAAAGCGGGCTTTCTTCATAATTAAAAATACAGGGTGGTTGCATCGGAAGAAAATCCTAAATCCCAAGAGTCCAGGAGTTGGGGTGAACAGTATACATTGTGTATTCACATAGAGAGGCGGATATAGAACGTATAAAATCATTGCGAAATATTAACTTTTGGGTTTTCTTTTAATATAAAAATAATCCGATTGAGTGTAATCCATTGGGTTTCTATGTATCTTCTATTTTTAGTCAATTTTTTGTGGAAAATGTAAAATAATATTTATATCATGGACTAGTGCTGATATTGTGTAAGGAGAATATTGGGATGGGCAGTCTTCAGAAGGCTTAAATATATACTAAGGAACATTAAGATATTATTAAGGAGAACACATTCTTATTGTGAAGTTGTAATTATTCAGAAAATAGGTTTTTGAGCTATAAGAATGTGTTCTCCTTAATAATACATAAGTTGTATTAATGTGTCCAAAAATTGAATTAAAATGAATTGTTAATTGTGACGTCTGCTATCGGTTTACTCAAAGGTATTTGAGTCACGCGTGGAGAACTGTAAAAATAAATAAAAAAAACTAACATTATTATTCTTAAAATATTTTTTATTCATCATAAAATATAAATAGTACAATAATTTGAGCAACAAAATTATAGTTAGATATATAAATTGAAACAGTTCCTTAAATATTTATGTTGGTCCCTTAAAAATTACAATTATTTAAATATTTACAAAAAGTTGAAAATATTAATCTATGGAATAGAGTAGGTATATTATTTGTACAAATAAACAATTTTATATAAAATTTAATTCCTTTGGCAATATTCTATAATTACGAGATATATTTACAATACTGCATTAATCAGTGAATCAATGAATTTGATATATATTTGCGAATGGATTCGGTTGAATTAATTGTTTTTCCAGAATTTCATTAGTGCTTCTAAATACAATTAACTCTGAAAATCGTTCCAGTTGAAATACAAGTGATTTGTGCACAAAATAACTTATGAAAATCTATGGAATTTTCTGACTACTATTGTATAAAAAATATTTTAAAGTTCTTTCTGTTGTATGGCGATGATAATATTAATAAATAAGTTACATATGTTAACATATTTTTCTATGATTGGTGTATATTTGTTATCTGCGCGTCGTCCGTTTTAATGACATCTATAAAACTATGATCCTCATCACACGATGTTTCAGATCTAGAAGAACGTCTTCCAGAGGACCCGCACGATCTAAAACAGCAGCATCTAGCAGTCTGGCTGGTCTGGCCGCCTACAGGAATATCCACCTTCTTGTGCTTCACTCTTCTGTTTTGGAACCAAATCTTCACTTGCCTCTCGGACAACCTGAGATTTGTCGCAATCTCTATTCTTCTCAACCTAGATAGGTACATGTTGAGAGAGAACTCTCGCTCTAGTTCTAAGAGCTGCGTGCTCGTAAATGCCGTTCGTATTCTCTTGCTGGAGTCCTCCTTTATCTCGAGGCGTTTCTTTTCCCTGTGATGCCTTGGAACGGTTTCTTCAGTCGCTGTTAGTGGAGGAGTTGGAGTAGACCCCCTGCTATCGTCTCCCGATAAGTGTGATGGAGAGCGTCCGATATGATGAGATACTCCGAAGTATGGAGGAGAATTGGTGAAGTGCCTCGGCGGAGATGCAAGGTGCTGACTCGGCGAAGTTTGACGACTTTGCGGAGAATGCATCGCATTGCGTGGTGGAGAGAGCCTGTCACTGAAACCGAGAACCGGAAGAGGTACCAGCGGCTGTTGCGGTGTAGACGTCATGTTGTGCGTTGGGTGAGGTCTGATTACGTTCGGGATAGGTCTGAGAAGAGGATTCTTGGTGTTGATTTGATTAAACATGGGGTTAAAGAGCTGATGATGCTGCTGAAGCCCCAGGGAAAACAGATACGTGCTGAGATATCCCGCGTGATGAGGTGGCAGCGGAGGCGGTGGACGAGTATTCATAGCGGGAGTTAGCCTCGAGAATGGATCCTGGGGAAGCTTCGCGGAGAAGTCTCTTGGCGCGTTACTGATTAACGAGTCCACTAAAAATGAGCGAGACATTTTTAAAATTCACTAAACTCAGTTTAGAAATGTTTTAATACATATTTATGTAGAAGAACTGCAGAACTTTTAATGTTTTTTTTTTAAAGAATTCGTTAAAACAATAGTGAAATATTATTTATTTTTAACACAGTTATAACACAATTATATTATAATTAATGTTCACAATTGAGAAAGTCGATACACTCATTACCAAAAATAATATAAATATAAATTTTGCAACATCAAAGTTTGTAATATTAAAGTTTGTAACGACACATTAGCGTATTACTGTAATTCACAATAGATGTTACACCTTGGAATGTCCAGGACGAACTGAACCTAACGATAGCTGGCACCCCTATAAAAGCGCACCCTCGGCATTGTTAATAACATTTTTGTTATACTCGGCATAAAATTAACAATGTACCCCGAGACCACACCCCCCGCAGGGCCCTGCAGGTGGAGGGGGAAGGGAACACCCTTACACACGTTTCGTATTTTTTATTGACCGTGTGTATGCGGAGTACTGAACCGTTGATATTGAATTAATATCAAAAATGTAATCAGAATAATTTTATTTTACAACATAAATATTTCAATTTTTTTCTGTAAGGATAGAATGAATGCATCGTTTTAAGGTTCCTGATGTCACATTATTCAATTTAAAAAAAAATTAATTACTCAATATACACGATCGATTGAGATTAAAATAAAATTTATATATTTCATTTTGTTTAAATGCGGCGGTGGCGTGAAATACTAATATTACTAAAAAATGAAACAGATTCATATTTTCCAATAGATTTCTTGCTCAATAATACATTTTAGAACATAACGTACTTAGTATTATCTAACAATACGTGACAATTTAAAAAAATATGGCTTTCATATTTGGATAAAATATAAATATAAAAATGAGAAAAATAATACGTATTACGATCAGGCAAACCAAATATTAAAATCGACTAATGCATAAAATGTTTGTAATATCTGACAGTTGTTGTGTAACAGCGAATAATCTAATAATTTGCTGTTCTAATATCCCCACTCATTGCCGTCCAATGGAGTCGGAATGCCAATAAGGGTGGCCCCTCCCCTAGGGTTCCGCCCCCCGAGGGGGCACCGAAATCAACAATTTTAGGGGGCCCCGCGAGGTGGGGATGTGTCATGATATTAGAGTGCCCCGCTGGCATTATTAATATGATTACACTTTTATAAAAGCCGCTCTGTGATTGTAAGCAACTTAATTTGCAACGTGTGTTGTCACTAATTCAGTATTGTATTGAACAAAAAACACTTAGAAATATTGTGTTCATTCTAATATATAATACCAGCTCTAATGAAAGTTACAGATTTTAATCATTTAAAAATATCCGTACCTACGTCTTTTAAACAAACTAAATAAATAAAGAAAACACTAGCTTTTTTATCCTAGTATCTAACCAACAGTGGCATGCAGTAGGTATAGATTTAGATTATGCTGCTACCATGATATTATATAATACTATCTAATTATATGCTGCATTGTACATAGGTTTTTGAACATTCGTTTAACCGTCTTTAAGAAAAATGTGTCCACTATACTAAAAATGCATTATCTTCGTACGCAAAGAACAATCATGAAATCAACACGTTGAGTAAGGTAGTAAAGTTTGCGAATTAGTAAATAAGGAAGTAGATGCTTCTAAAAACAATTCATTTGCACAGGAATCGGTTGAAATGTATTTTAAGCACTTTTTTAAAACTCTAGGTCACATCAGTTAGGTTATGTAATACCCTAAGGAAGATACAAAAAATAAAACTTTTGAAATTGATTTGAAATAGACATTAATTAAATTGGTTTCATCTAGGTAAGAACCTACTCACCTAATTCAGAGAACTTTTTATATAATTTAAATTTAATTTGAACTGATTGGGGAATATAAAGAGGAATCTGATAGCTAATTTGTCTTTTACCATTTAATTCTATACTATTATACCTAAATAGAGATAAATGTGAGAGTAGGTACCCGTTTTTTATTGTGTACGGTACACGCCCCTGCTGCATAATAATACGTCTGATTTTTACAGATTTATTTCAAAATTTGATGAGTCAATAATGTAATGTTAAGCTAATGTAGCATCAAGATATTACTTCTTCAATATTAGCAACAGTACTTTGTGGCAACGTATAATATAAATAATTAGACAAAACACTTTGTTTAAACCACTATTTATTGATAACTCAACATGTTTCAGTACCTATGATATCTTGTTCAGGAAACAATGTATATTAATATTAAAAATATAATCATAGATAAAAACAAAACTATGAAGTTTAAGTGGTGGGTAACTAAGTAGGAACTTTTGTGAAAACAAATTTAAAATGTGACTCTTTGCAAAAATAATTTAGTTATTTATTATATTTAGCTTGTTATTAACACTTTTTCTTAGTTCTAAAATTCTAAAACTCCTAGTATTTGTATGTATTATATAATTTATATACCCTTGTTAATATCAAATTGGTAAATAGTGGTTTAATCAAAATGTTTTGTCTTATTAATTATATTAAGATATTATACTTTTCTTAATATGATTAAATCATAATTGCTTCCACTCTAAGCCCCGTTATTAAGCGATCGTGTTCTGTCATTGTTAATTTGTAACGATTACATTTAGGAAGAGCGGAAATTCTGATTAATGGATTTTACTCGTAATCCTGTGGACACCCAGGTAAGTAGTAAGTGGTAAGTGGTACTTAACTACGACGAGTAACGAGTTTTTAACAGGTTAAACAGTTATTTAGAAAACCCAAGAAAGAGGAACCGAGGAATATTTTCTGAAGTCAATAATAGCTTGACTAATTCTGAAAATATTAAATTTGGCAAAATATGAATCACAAAATAGGGTGGTTAAAGTAGAAAATAATAATCACATACGATAAAGTGTATATCTTAAGTTATAAAAGCGATTTGATCTTTATACAATCCGTGGTAAAATGATCCGCTCAATTCAACATTTTTTTTAGCGCGCGCTGCACGTCTAAAATGAAATGAATAGTTTTTAGATTACCAATAATATACCTTAATAGGTACCGAACCCCTAAAATAATGTGAAACATGGTATCCTAGCTTATGGATGCCACGTGGTGATATACATAAGCATCTACCAATTATTATGGTATTGGTTCAAGAAATTTGAACTTGAAATTCTTGGAAATAATTAATTTATTTGAATTTTGTGAAGGCTAATTGTCATAAATATTTCGAAGAAGATATTAATTTATTTTGTAAAAAGGATGTACTGTGTATTTTGTGCAGTACGCGGCAATATTTCATGACCTTGGAGGATGTTTATAGGAATATAATTTCCCACAAGCGCGAGGGTAGTTTTTTAAATTATTATTACTAGAGTTTTTTTCTCATTCGATCGTGTTTGAATTTTTAAAATTTTCAATAATTTATCGAATGATACATGTATTTGTAGAAAAGTAAAAAACGTATAATGTAATAAATATATTTAAAAATTATAAATCTAATTGTAATGAAATAATACAAAATAAAATAAATAATATTTATCAGATTATGCGCCCAAGACGCCATCACTTTATTCTCGCATCTATTAAAAGCGCTTGGATTTTTTCTTGTGTAGTAATTAATTTATTTATGGTTCATTTAGACAACTAATTGTTAAAACATCCGAAAACAAATACTACAAGACCCACGCGTTTGTGTTACAAATTGTGTATTTTTCAAATTTACTTCTTAATTTAGTATTTTGTTTAAACAAAAACTATTAATTATTAAGGAGAACACATTCTTATTGTGAATTTGTAATTATTCAGAACATAGATATGTGATATTTTAAATATTAATTAAATGTATTAATTAGAAAGATATACATATATATTCAATTTTATAGAAAAATATTGCTGCTACCGGGATTCGAACCTGGATCTCTTTCCAATCCGGGAAAGGTGCATTAACTGACTATGCTAAAGCAGAAAATACTTTTGACGATAAATTTTCGAACCTATATGTTACACTTTTCAAATTAATACATCTATCGTTCCATTATTTGAGAGCCATCTACTTTATTTTAAGGAATCTCAAATACCTTTGAGTAGTCCGACAGATGTATTAATTTGAAAAGTGTAACATATAGGTTCGAAAATTTGTCGTCAAAAGTACTATCTGCTGTAGCATAGTCGGTTAATGCACCTTACCTGGATTGAAAAGAGATCCAGGTTCGAATCCCGGTAGCAACAACAATATATTGAAAGCCATATACTTTATTTTATGGAATCTCAAATACCTTTGAATAGTCCGACAGATGTATTAATTTGAAAAGTGTAATATATAGGTTCGAAAATTAGTCGTCAAAAGTACTATCTGCTGTAGCATAGTTGGTTAATGCACCTTACCTGGATTGAAAAGAGATCCAGGTTCAAATTCCGGTAGCAACAACAATATATTTTGTTAAAATTGATTTTTTATGTATATCTTTCTAATTAATACATTTAATTAGTATTTAAAAACTAACACTCATCTACATAGTACAGTGAAATCCGGATGTTATAATCAACCGGTTATTGTTATCACAATCAGTCGTATCCACAACCCTGTGTATAAAATTTCCTTAAAATAATGCGCCTGTTATAATCATACTTCGGCTATTATTATCAATACTTGGATACAAAAAATGAAATGTTTTGGAAATTCATACAAAATTATCCTTTTCTTTTGGAAACTTTCTAAACACAAAAGTCCGAAAATAATTATTAGAAAATTGATAGGTACGTGCATGGGTTCTTATCTGAAGCATAATCGTAACACGTAGTGTTAATAAGTTGAGTGCATAATTGTTATTTAACGATGAAGAACTTATTAATAGGTGATTTCAAAGTGATCAGCCATTGCGATTTCACTACTTTAGTTATATTATTTTTTAATAAATTGTTTTTTAATAATTATATTTTTTATCTTCTTCTTAATGTTATCAACCGGCGATTGTTACAGGTCCCATATCGATTACAATAAGTGGATTAAAAATGGTGTCTAGATGCCCTTTGAAAGGGAAAAAACAGAGAACCGGTTGTTAAAAATTTAGGATGACATCCCTGGTGCGAAGTATTTTGGGGATGTCGTATTCATAGAGGGGTTGTTGGAATAGTCGTGGTATTAATGTTATTGAATTTCCGCTCACCCCGCTCGAGAGCGCGGTGCCGGCTAATGGATTGCATATGTTTTATCGTAAGGGTCGGTCCAGACCGTGAGTTGGCGCTGTGGCGGTGACGCGTCAGGGTGTTAGTGTGTACTTGTAATCAAATCAAAATACATTGGAAATGTGATCAATGATTAGTGGTGATTTCTGAAATGGCGATTTTGATAAGGGTAGCGTTCGCCCTGCAAATAAATACTTGAATAACTTTCTTGGAGCAATTTGTTTAATGGATATTTTTTTGACAGGTAGTGACCGATCGTAACGTATTGCGTTAAAAAAATTCTGTATTGTATTACGTCGTTTTATCTGAACTGAATCTTCTTCCATGTTAATTAAACATCACAAACCACAGAATGACATGAATAGATATGAAACAAATTATACAAGTTGTTGTCGAGTATAAATCAGAAAGATTATTACACAAGTATGCAGCAGTAAAAGTATTTACTTTTTGAAAATTAAATTTTTGTGTAAACAAGACGTACTTTTTTACATGAATGGATATTAAATTGTCGGCGTTAAAATTTTCGTCCCAATTGAGTCATATTAAAAAAAAAAACATCGTAGAGATATTTGATTGCGTAAGTGGTATCAAAAAGATCACGTGGTTGACACCAAAATGAAAATATTGGGACAAGGAATTTGCGTTAGTTCGTATATATTTGGTGGTCCGTGTCACGCTTTAATAACCGGCAACGCTAAGAAAAATATAATAACATTTTAATTTTGATAAACGATTGTTTTAAACAAAATATTTCTAAAAAGAAACCTAAAGTATTAAATAAAGTTACATGCTTGCTTAATATCTGTATCTGAAATATAAGGTACTATTTAATTAATTTGTCTGACACCACGTTACAAATTTATATATTATTTTTAATGAACTTGGAAAATAGAGTGTCAACAATGACAGGAAAAAAATATTTTAAATATTTTTGAAATATATGAATTAGAAAGATATACATATAAAATCAATTCTATCGATAAATATTGTTGTCAAGACACCGGGATTTGAACCTAAATCTCTTTCCTAACCGGGGAAGGTGCATTATCCAACTATGCTATAGCGACAATATTTTTAGCGACACATTTTCGAACCTATATGTTACGTTTTTGATATTAATACATTTAATCGTTCTATTATTTGAAAAGGCCATCTACTTTATTATCGCAACAACAATATTTTTTGATAGAATTGAATTTATATGTATATCTTTCTAATTAATATATTTAATTCATATTTAAAATATCACAGACCTATGTTCTGAATATTACAACTTCACAATAAGAATGTGTTCTAATAAGAAAAAATATATATTATCAGTACAAATTAAACGTATTAATTAGAAAGACATACATATAAAATCAATTTTATCGAAAAATATTATTGCTACCGCGATTCGAACCTAAATCTTTTCCAATCCGGTAACATATTGCGTTTTTCTCCAGCGACTGTCTTTGGCAGAAGTGCTCGAGCCATTACCATTTAAGTTTGCATTTGAACACACTTCGCATATTTGATTAATTTGTAAAACATTTCAATAAAACATATGTACGCAATAAAATATTTTGCAAATTTTCTGAATGATTATTATAGTATATATAAGATCTTCACCATTTTATTTAATTATTTAATATATAATTTTTTTTTAAATTTGTTCATTGTTCACCTCACTATCATTCGAAATAAAAAATAATTATTAATGTTTAACTTAGATGTCTATTTTGCATTAATATTTTTATTTTCTATTTATTTGACATTTTTACAATTTTTTATAACATGAATTAAGTATTTTACATTATTAAAATTACATGAGACTAGCTCTTATACTTGGTGAAGTGTTCTGTAATATTGTTTCTTTCTAAACTCTTTTATATTTTTTATTTCTTTAATTTGTGTAGGTAAGCTACCGAAATTTTTTATCCCTAAATATGTAAAATTTTGTTGATAGTGTTTGGTGTTATATTTGGGGATTTTTAAACCTTAGTGATGTGCTTATTTATATATAGCTTAGTAATATAATGAGCAAAATATTATTTAATTTAGAAAAATACAAATTTTTACACTCCAAATGATTTTGCCGTTAAAGTCACATAAACTAATTTCTAAACCACAACAATAGAAGACCCTTCAGTTTCACTACACGCTTAGAAAAGCTGTCTCATTCACTATTCTACAAGGTGAGTCAAAAGTCACGTAACTGTCGTCTAATATTATTTATCGTTGTTAAAAGTTTATTTTATCAATTTAAAAGTTAATATCAATTACCGTGACGTAGATTGGATTTGTTTCAATAAGAAGTCATGTCATTTCACGGAGATTTTAAAATTAATTGAAGTTGTCAATGTAACTAGCAATCCAGATATATCGACAAAAAAAAGATTAACAATTCAGAATTTGAAAACTATGGGTGTTGGAAAGACTCCCTCTATTTATTTTCAAAATAAAGCGAAATAACACAAAAACTCATAAATTTCAAACTAAGCGTGTTTCTCTTGTTTCTTGTTACGAAAATAGGACGAGATCAAACATTCGCCAACAAAGAGGTCTACCTACCTAACTACGTAACTAATGGATGACCCATTTTGAATTTGGGATTTTGTCTTTTAAAAAGAGCTCATCATTTTTTTAAACTTGACAATTTACTAATTTTAGCGTAAAGTAGACATTCGAATTATGTTCGGACTATAATATGTGCTATTTTGGGTGCCCGCATCACGCGCATAACAGAACTACAGATAGACGTACATTAAATTATGTTTAAATAGTTTTTGCTAGTTTTAACAGAACATACCTGTAAAATAATATTAATATAGATAGGGGTGCAAATAATAAATTTGATATAAATGAAAAATAAAATTAATAATAAAAATGTGATTTTTAGCCAAATTTGTAAATGCGTGAGTATTACCAAAAAATCTATTAATATACCAATTATTATGGTGGCAAAAATCTGTTAAATAGTAACATTGGATAATTTTAATAGCCCCATTTTCGTAAAAGAATTCACCCCAAGAGCGCTTAAATTTTCTATTATATTTGTATACGTCACAATTGACGATACGTTCAATGTTCTAGCAATAATGGCAAGCATAACACGTTTGATAAAATATCGCAAATGTTGAGCGTTTATTTAAAAATAGCCAACTTAATATTTAGTTGGATACCGGTAATAGAAGAATCCCAGATTCAAGTCCCGGTGGCAGCTCGGTTTATTTGTCATGTATCTTTTTTCAATGACATAATTTTCTTTATTAATTAACTATTATGTCATTGAATTAACAAACATTTAATTTAACATAATGTTCTAATATGTAGATTGAATTGTTAAATTTTCATAATTTCATTGGAAACGATATATCCACCGTCTACTCATTTTTGAAATATACTGTTTTCATTTATACCTGGTCCAACAACACCTGTGACGAATTCTAAGGTCAGAAAGACTTCAGAATATAGAAAGCGATATGAAGAATGGTCAAACATTTAAAGAATGAAGTATATTCGCTCAATGAAAGACCCAGAGTATTATTCAGGATCAATGGGTGGAACAGAGGCAAGGGAAGGAAATAAAGGAATGCATGGGTTTTGAAGAGTTTTACGATAGACTGTCTGGCGCCGAAATAAATGGTTTCCTAGTAACTAGGCATGTTACAAGCTTATCTCTGTATGAAATAAGTTTTTAAAACATAATATGTTTGTGATATTCGTTAACGGGTCATAATGGTGTTTCTTTAAACGTTCTGATTATTCATTTAGGGCTTGTCAGCTTAGTAAACTTGGCCCAACGTTTTGACGATCATCATTGCATTTACAGCAGTTCGAAATAGTTGGACTGTGAAGTTTTCGAACAACACTGACGTAAAAATGAAGGTATTATGGCAGTTCAGAATATTCTATGTAAAGTTTTCAGGGATGTTCTGCCATGTATCTCGGATAAACTGATGTCGCCGATGCGACGTGTAAGCGTCAAATATTAACACGGTGTTATGTTAGATATTAGCATGGTGTTATATCAGATATTAGCACGGTGTTATGTCAGATATAAGCATCGTGTTTTATCAGATATTAGCATGGTGTTAAGTTAGATATTAGCACGGTGTTTTGTGAAGTATTAGCATGATGTTATGTCAGATATTAGCACGGTGTTATGTTAGACAGGAGCATGGTGTTATGTCTGTTATTAGCATGGTGTTATTTCAGATATTAGCACGGTGTTATGTCAGGTTTTAGCATGGTGCAAGCGTCAGATATTAGTACGGTGTTATGTTAGATATTAGCACGGTGTTATGTCAGATATTGGCACGGTGTAAGTGTCAGACGGGTTCCGAAACGTCAGTCAGACAGGTCTGAGACATGACAGAATATACCAGAAAACTGTATGGTATTGAGTAATGGTGATTGGAATAAAATAATAAAAGTAATCTGAATACGCTGAAAATGAGGTGTCACTTGTGTGAATGTGCTGCATGTTTATTTATAGTTTTATTAATAAGCAAAAAAATCGAGCACGCCACAAAGGCCCTATTTGATAGATATGAGGTGATCTTAGATGGTTCGGATATGTAGAGTGAAATAAGAGATAAGCAAAAGTTGAGTCTGAAAGGTATCAGGTAAATGTAGTTTGGACAGATATAATTAATGACTGAGGATATTTTCAATAAACCTTAATAATGTTTTTTATTTATGTAAAGTTTTAAATTCGGTAAAAAATTAAAGCGTTTTAATTTTTTCTTTCAAATGCCGAAAAATAATATTTTTATTGGCCTTAGTCACAAGTTTATTCAGGTTGGTTTCTAAAAAAGGGGCATATTATCAAATAATTTGCTGAGTTTTTCTACAAATATTATTCCAACCCCTAATCGAAATCGAAATGGTAAAGTAAACATCTGAAATAAATAAAACATTCAATTTAACTAAAACATTTTTGATTTTCTTAGAATACACAAATTAGATGTTAGATGATTTTGAAATGTTAGTTTTTAATTATAGACGATTTTTAATGTTTAAAAAGTATGAAGAAAGTGTGTGACAGGATAGAAATTGATCATTTTCGGTTATGGCTATGAGAATATTTTGGCATTATAATACATATATGATTAAGTGCATCGCAAAAAATACGTAATCATTTAAGTTTTACACTTATGAGTTTATGTACACCGGCAGAAAATAAGAAGATACCATAACCTTCCTCCTCTATCACCCTCTACGGGACCCTGGGTGATGTTTGTAATCATTTATTCACAATACAGCTCAAGTCAAGAAGTGTATTAAAGTAGTAGGAATATACTTTATGCCCCGTGTTCACGGAATGAGATACGATGAGTTCAATTTCGCAAGCTTACAAATTTAGTTGAGCATGAAACAATCGTAAGATTCTGTCGGTTCCAAAAACTTAGATGACATGGCCATATTGAAAGAATGACAAATGACAGAACACCAAGTATTATGACTAAGTGGATTCTTCAGTGGAAGCGATCTACGACAGACGAAAAGAAGATGAAAAATACTATAATAGAATGGGAGAGTCGGGATTTCTAGAAGACTGGCCAAGGATAGGAGTTGGCGGAGAGCTCTTATGAAGGAGGCCAAATCCCATCCTGGAATATAGTGCCTATGAATAATAGAGATTAAAAAAAAAAGATATGATACTGATAGGTTAAAGAGGTCTAGCGGTAAGCATGAAACGTTCGGATTAGACACCTACTAGGAATTCTGTATTCACAACTTTTTTCAATTCCCGGGACTCGAATGTCAAAATTTAAAAATCCCGGGAATTCCCGGGAATCGAGACCATGAATTTTATTTAGTTAAAAAGAAAATATATGTTTAAATATTCATATGTATGATGTACAATAGCTATCAAGAATATTATCTGTGTAAAAAAACATACGTTAATATTAATTTTATAAACAAATAAAAACTGATTGATGAAATATTTATTATTTCATAATATGGATATAGTTTTTTAACTAACAATTTAAAAAATAAAATTAAAAATTTACCAAAAAAATAATAATTAATAAAGAAACATATCGGAAGACAAGAATGTATGTGTTTGGCCAAAGTCAACTGAAGTCTTTTACTAAAGTTTTTAAAATAATTTCATACCATTCAAATTTTGTTCCAAAAGATGTTTATATTAAAGACATTTATTGTAAAATTGTAATATGTCCGAGTAACTTGAATTGTATTTATGTACATGCGGTGGCGTGCAGTTGGTATAGATTTAGGTTATGCTGTTACCAATGACATTATACAATCATACATAATATATGTAATAAAATATATGTACTTTTGTTTAACCAACGTCTTTAGACAAAATAAATCCGTCGTTTATATGATCCTATCATGTATTTATTTGTAATTTTAGAGTATTATTAATAGTGTTTTTAAAGTTTAAGTTTTAACTTAAAAGAATTACCCATATAAAAATATATGTACGTTTTTAAGAACACTTTCTATGACTGAAGATGATTACAGGTAACCCCCCCCCATTGACATGGCCGTGATAAGCGAAATTCTGCGATCAACGGGGGACTTAAAATAAAAATTGTTTTATGATTCTAAAAAACGTTTTATTTTCTAAATAAACATTAAATAACAATGTCATATAAAATATAATTAATTATTTATTTATTTTTACAAAAAAGAATCTAGATTTTCTTGTTTGGCCGCTCTACGTTTATTGTGTAAAATTTGTCTATAACTGTCAAATAATCCATTATGTCTGCACTAGCCGATTCGCCAATCATTTGAAGGGAATGCAAGTTTGATGGTTTTTTAAACCGATCAAACCAACCTTTGCTTGCATTAAAAACTTCTCCATTTTGAGATTTTGAATGATCCCAAAGACTTAGGGATTTATTCATCATTATTTGGGTGCTCAAATGCATATGATGTTGATTTAGGTCCTCTATCCATTTGCTTAATAAATTTTCCATTTCTGCCATCAATAAACTTCTGGTTCGCGAAACTTTTGTCGCTGTAATCGGAGTAACGCTTTCGCCAGTTTAATTTTGTCGTTTTGCTGCACAATTGATCGCACTGTAGACTCAGGAAATTTGAAATCCCTACCTACAACTGCAAATTTACTACCATTTTCTATCGCTTTGATTATTTTTAGTTTATTTTCTAAAGACACATTGCGAATTTTCCTAACCGATTTTTCAAATCGTCTGTTTGATATTTTAAATTGTACCTAGGGATAAAAATATGGAAGGTGCGCTCGACACTCAGCTAAGATTACACTAAAGTATTGAAGTTGAAGGATAGCTGATTGACAGAAAAACCCAAACCGTTAAATATTTTGTCTCACTAGCGCTCGTGAATTGGCGTATATGTACATTTGTATTATGTGAGTGAACGAAAAAGAAAGACAGCTCGCTCGTGCAACCACACATTATGACGATTCCTGGAATGTGTCGAAGTCGGACAAGTGTTGAAATTTTTTTTTTTTAAATACCGCGTTATAACGAATCCGCACTCACCAGGGTCGCGATGAACGAGGGTTACCTGTAATTTATTGTTTAAAAATCCTTCACGTAATAAATAAAGGAAATAATTATTTATGTTAAAGGTTAACGAAGGAAGTAGTTTTGCAAATTGCTTTTTGTTTTTCCCAATTCAAAAACCAATCCATGCACGAAATTTAAAGAACAATCATGAATCAACACGTTGAAAACAGTAAGATTATGAAATTCGCGAATTAGTAAAAGAGGAAGTAGACACTTTAATGATTTGCATGCAGTTGTAACCCTTTCTAATGTTATTCTGTTAAAAAACAGCATAGGTAACGATTCCATACGAAATGGATCAACCGAAAGAAATGTTCAATTCAGTAAATAACCAATTATGTGACTCGAATAATTCACTATCTTAAATACAGAACAGAGTAATGTGAATAGCTCAATGCGGCGAATATACGAGAGCGCCATGGGTATAGCGGTGAGTTGTCGTGGTCGATTTAGAACTAAGAAATTCAATTCCTTACTATACTTTTAAAATCAGCAATATTATAAACAACCAACTAAATTTAACTACGAGTCCAATTCTAGAATTTTTTCTTAAAAATTATTCGAGTAAATTTGTATTAAGTAATGATTTGAGTTAGGTACTAAAAAAAAAAATATTTTTTTTTTTAAAAATAGATTCTGTCAAAGAAACAATATATGTTTTAGTTAGTTATGACATCCTGAAGAAGAAAATGGTATTTTTCGAAACCGGTAGATGTATTTAAACTCATTTTAGTGGTTAATAAAATAAAGATAATAAATAAAAATATATAAATTCCTTACTGGTACACAGATGGCGCTAATTGTAAAATAATGTTTCCTTTTATGTTAACCCAATTATTTAATTTATATTTGTTTCCCAGAATTTTTAGTAATGCACAGCTTTTTTGCTTGTGTATGTATATTCCTCTCATTAGCTAATCTGATAACTAAAAATAGATTTTCATTAATTAGAAAATTGGCTTGACCTTAAGAACAAAGAAACGGAGCAGACTTGAGATGAGATGGCCGTATTGTGACATCACGGACGCCAGGATAATAGGAACGATAGTCTGGAGAACGCTTGCTGGAGGATAGGGAGGAAAGGAGGAGTCTTCTTCCCCATCCCCCACACGCGTATGCGCAGTATGCATTAAATAAACAGACAGTTAAGTTAAGATAATATTAATTAAATTGAGATAATCATATTTGTCTATAACCCATTTAAATCAATACACAAGCATTAAAAATGGTGCAGTGACTTTTAATAGCTGAAAATGAGGTTAATACAAATATTTAATAACAACATAATTCCCCTGGTTAATTTTAGTAAGCATAATTCAAAATAACAATTCTATTTTGAATATTTTCTGTAAAACATTACGGATCGTCATTTTTAATAAATGTACTTATACAACAATAAAATAATGAGTTTTAATAAAATATGCAAGTAAACTTTATATTTAACCACCACATTATATGAAAAATCAAATAAATTTTATATTATATGTAGTCAGGTGTGTAGTGTTTAAAGAAGGATCGCTTAGGTGGTTTTGTCATATAAATAGAACGGATAAAAAAAGAAAAAAAAGAAAAGAAAATAGATAGAAAGATACATGACGCAAGTGTTGATGGCACCAGAGATAGAGGACGTCCGCGGAAGACCTGGCCTGACCAGGTGCACTAGATACTGGAAGATCCAGGTCCTGCAAGAAACCTCAATAATCGACGAGCTTGTACGAATGTGGATGGGGCGAGATTTGCGTGTCGAGACAGAAGAGTGTGGCGCTCTATCGTCTCTGCTTACACCTACGGGGAAACGGCGTGATGGTAAGTAAGTAAGTAAGCACTTAATAACATGTCTGACAGAATATACCTGGATTTGCGAAATTCTGGAAATTTCCAAATAGTTGCAGCTGGAGAGAAATCGTGTAGAAACGGTACTCGGAATTATATTAAGTGTTATTTTACGGACGCCATTGGTGTCTGTGCGCACCACACTAAAATAATTGTTTAAATAATATATTAAAATTTTTTTGAAATAGATAGAATAATTTGATGTTTATGTTTAGTTTATTATCACCTTGATTTTTTCGAAACCAGTTATTTTTTCATATAAATCTCACGTGGTTACACAGAAGATCTAATCTTATTTGTAATAAATTTTTCGAGATCTTGCACAAGGGCAGCAGGATCATAATAACACGTAACATAGATTGCTCTTACGGAGGTATCGATATGTGAGTGAAAATGAGGGAGAAACAATTTAAATGATATTTAGCCTCCGAGTTGGCACATCATTCATATTCGTGTATTTTAGTATTCACCTTGGTTTTGCATTAAAGAAGAAAATGTTCAGATGGTGGCGGATCGGATTAAAATAAACAATACTACTTACATATAAAGCACAAATAAATTTGACCAGCGTAATGTTTTTAAACATTACGTTATATAATGCTTAATAATATTACGTGAGTTTAATTTATGTAGAAAAATGCTTGTACAGAGTTTGGAGTGTAATGATATTGACGAGTCCAGGTGCAGCTTCACACTCAGTGTATTTTCTTTACTGTGTTATTAATTCAATGACAATGTTCATGTCCACATTACTTCTTTAACAGGCGTCGAGCCGTACAATAGCGATATTGTGGTCGCGTTTGTGGTCTCGCAATTAAGATATTCGCCTAATGATCTAGCTAGTAGTCAGGTGTTTGATCCTCCTTCCAAGAGGTCATCAAGTTGGTCCTATTTTCATAGCGTTTAGCTTAGAAAAAAGTAAGAATATTGATGTGACAGGTATTCCATGTACGAATCTCTATTTAAAAAAAATTGCATATGCTAGTAGTAGTAGTACTAAAAATAATGTTTAATAGATTTATTAAGAGAACACATTCTTATTGTGAAGTTTTAATTATTCAGAACATAGGTCTGTGATATTTTAAATACTAATTAAATGTATCAATTAGAAAAATACATATAAAATCAATTTTATATAAAAATATTATTATTGCGCCACCAGGATTCGAACCTGGATCTCTTTACAAACCGGGGAAGGTGCATTATCCAACTATGCTACAGCGAAATTATTTTTGACGACAAATTTTCGAACCTATATGTTACACTTTTTCAAATTAATACATTTATCGTTCCATTATTTGAAAACCCTCTACTTTACCTTTGAGTAAACCGATAGCAAACGCCAGAATTAACAATTAATTTTTATTAAATTTTGGACACATTGATACAACTAATATATTATTAGAAGAACACATTCTTATTGTGAATTTGTAATTATTCAAAACATAGGTCTGTGATACTTTAAATACTAATTTAATGTATTAATTAGAAAGATTTACAAATAAAATAAATTTGTTGTCAAAAATAATGTCGCTGTAGCATAGTTGGATAATGCACTTTTCCCGGTTTGGAAAGAGATCCAGGTTCGAATTCCGGTGGCGCAACAACAATATTTTTCGATGAAATTGATTTTATATCTATATCTTTTTAATTAATACATTTAATTTGTATTTTAAATAGATTTTATGACGTTGCGTATGTCCAAATTTTTTGCAGTAAGAAGAACACCCTTTACTTATATAAATATACTTATACGACGAATTTCGCTGAAATTTCCCAACAATTCAGTAAACAATGGTCGTGATCAATCATGAGAATCTCTTTCAAGCGCCCTCGCAAATCTTTGGCGGCATAATGTCCCCGAATAAAGGGCACACAGTCTCCTATGATGTAACCGGTAGAGTGACACGACGGCTGGTAAAGGGAGCCGGCAATTGTTGGCTAAGTACTTAACAAGATTACAAAAGCCAGCACTTGAGATTGTACACATCTTTAAATTCTAAATGCCGATGTGATTCTTACGCTTGAATTCGGGCAGGCTTCCCAGGTAGAAGCACTTAAGTGCTATTTGCATTTTTTTTTACCAATTTCAAACTGGTTTTATTACTGTAGAACCTTAGTAATGTCGAGACTTGGAAATCACGCGCATTCTTAGTAAATTTCTATGTATTTTGATTATGTAAATATTTTTGAGAAATTCAGTTTGTCTAGGATTTTTTTGCGTTTTTTTTATAAAACATTTATTATTTCTAAATAGGTTCTTTATAACTCGAGATACACCACTGCAGATGAAACAAGTACATACTTCATTAACAGTACTCACACATTTAAAAATACGTCATTCAAATTCAACAAAATCCACATACGTATTTTTTTCCTTTATCTTTAAACAAGGATAACCTATGAACATTGTGACAATTATTTAAATCATTTCGAAAGATCTCTCCATAAACCATTAAAAACTCATAATCTATAACGCCAAGACTTGAAAATTACGCGGGTATCTGATCTGTTAAAATTGATACACATTTTTTATTTTGATATATGCCAATGTTTCAATGGTTGCATGTTTTTTGGTCGGCATTAGTTAACACGGCAGTTGCTATGTAGTGAAAAATTATTATTTTAATTTTTTCACGGGGACCCAAATATTTTTTACGTTTAACAAATTTCACTCCGGGGTGCAGTGCCGTAAAAGTAGTAGAGGAAACGAATTTCATGTTAAAAGAAATGACAATAGCCAATATAAAATTAATTAAGACCCAGTATGGTTAGCGGCATCGTTGTTTATTTTCAGATATCGGTCTGGTCAATAGCAAGTTGAGTCATAAACAATAAACAACACTAAACTCCACCTGCGTTCACTGTGTGCAGTACAAAGTTAAGTTTATTGAAGAAATAAAATAATTGTGTAAAGATAAGTAAGAGAATAATTACTATGGATATTAAATTATTATTGATTACTTAATACGGATTTAATATAATTTATGATTACTTAGTAAAATAGAACTTAGTTTATTTTGCCGTAAAACCGTCACCCACGATACGGGGCGACAGTGTGTCTGAAAAGGCCACTATAAAGAAATTTCTAAAAAAACTTACAAATCTCCACAATAGGCGAGGGTAGTTTGTACAGAACCCCCAGCGGTCGACCCGCCCCTTTAACATTTAAAAGGAATATAAGCGATCGAGACGAATTATCGAGCCTTAGATTCCCTGTCCTGCCATTGACGGACCTGGTCCATTCACCAACTCACGTGAATGGGCCGAGGCGCGAAAAGTTGCTGGTCTCATACGCGCGCATTCGTACACAATCGCACGCTCATCGTATACATAGTACACAATCACAGTAGTGGATGGTATTGTCCGAGTTGACAAAACTGCATACAATGCTCTATGTGTTAGCATTCTAGTCGAATTCGCATTGTTAGTGGAATTCGATAGACGTGAAATTATGAGTAGATATCCATTGACGGGATATTGATTTTTTTTTGTACATTGTTGCATGTTGGAATGTTTATACTAATATTAATTTAAAGGGAGAGCTATGAAAATATTTTTAAGACATCAAGTTCCCGAAAATAGACGTTTATATATATTAATAGAAATTGATATAATTAACATATATAGCTTTTAAAAAAATTTAAAAAAAACCATAACAAACTATAAAAAAAAATTAGGTTTAACACAGAATGGCTGAGTATTTTATTTTTATTTTATTAGGAAAACATACAGTTGATCTGTAAAAAAAAAAAAACAGTTACATGTTTTCTCAGAATATACAGTATACTTTAAACGGTGAGGACAATTTAAAAATGACTTTTTTTAAAAAGGACAGCTGGAAAGGGGATCCATCCTTTTCCTGGACTGGTTTAGAAGCCAGGGTTTCTTTGTCGGTCCCACTCATCAAAGCTAATGAAATTCGCGACTTTAAATCCAAAACGTATTCAAGTTTATGCAAAACGAAAAAAGAGAAGAAATTCAATGTGGTTATTAGTAATTATCGAAAATATTTTAAAATTTTGACTCTCCAGCGTCCCTTAAGTGCTGTCTTTATTCATAAAAACCATATAATACAAATCCATAGAAAATAGTTTTACATATACATGGAAAATTGATGGAAAATTAAGGTGCAGTGGTTCAAGGCAGATACTCAGGGATCAATCCCAAACGAGAGACAGTGGACGAGACACAAAATGGATTGAGTCACACTTACACGGACAAACTAACGGAGTTGCAAAACACGAGGTATGGAGAGTGAGAGGTAGGCGCGTAGGTGGAGTCCCATCCACGCAGGCCGGCCTAACTACCCACCTAAGAAGCTCCAACGAGTCACCCATACCCGAATTTAAAAATGACTATAATGTACTTTCTCTTCGTATGGAGGATAACCTAGTAGCTTCCTCCTAAATTTCTGCACCTCGAGTTTAAAAAAAGAATCATCGATCGCATCTTGCAATCGGTGGGATTAATGATAGACATGGTAAATAAAATACCATTTAAAAATTACGCCTGATTTACTGAATAAACGAAGAAAAGTTATGACAAGTTCTTGACAACGTTCCGATCCAATGCACATACTTACGTTATTAATATACGTAAACGATAATTATTTTAAAAATGCCCTATGTAGATATATCAATACACTGAATGATTGTCTGAACACAAAATATGTTTTTGTTATCCGAAATAAAACTAAATATGAATTAAATATATTAATTATAAAGATATACATATAAAATCAATTTTATAGAAAAATATTGTTCTTGCGCCACCAGGATTCGAACCTGGATCTCTTCCCTAACCGGGGGAGGTGCTTTATCCAACTAAGCTACAGCGACATTATTTTTAGCGACAATTTTTCGACCTTATATGTTACCTTTTTGATATCAATACATTTAATCGTTCCATCATTTGACAGAGCCATCTACCTTATTTTTACAGAATCTCAAATACCTTTGAGTGAATCCGATAGTAGACGCTAGAATTATTAATTCATTTTTATTAAATTTTGGACACATTGATACAACTTTATTATTTTTTTAGGAGAACACATTCTTATTGTGAAGTTGTAATTATTCAGAACATAGGTCTGTAACCTATGTTCACAGACCTATGTTCTGAATAATTACAACTTCTGAATAACTAACTCATTATTATGCAGTTCTTCCACACGGCGTAGGCAGAGAAGATGGACTATTTAATAGAATGCTAAAAGATTTAAATCAATTGAATTGTCCCAAGAACATGAAACTATATATTAAAACTTGAATTCGTAATATGGGTAGAGCCAGTATTGGTGCACTCACCCAAACATATTGACTAATACCTATAATTATTATTGCTACAAAGTGTTCCAAAAATCAAGTCCACTTTAAAATTGTTCTTTATATAGTAATAAATGTAATTCTATCTACTAATTGTAATTATAATTATATAATAATTGAACAATTGCTTGTAAACTATGCCCGTCTCGACACAGAATTTCTCTAGTGAGACGGGCACAGTCCAAACAGATTTTTACATTGTATTATAAAGTTACAAATAAAATAAATAGAACGCCACACTCTTTTTCTTGCCTCGTTCACTTTTGTATATTTAAACATGGACGTTTGTCGATCATTCCTACGCCATCCTCTAATATCTAGTCTATCTGATCGTGTCAGATCTTTCCCCGTCGCTTTCTGCTCCTGTAACCTTCAAAACTCGATTCTTTACAATTTTTTTTTGATTTTCTTAACCACCCTGTCTTTACTCATACATTCCATATACCAAACCGGACAAATATTAAATATAAATGTCAGGATAATGAGCATGGCTAAGTACGACTTACCTGAGTGTCCGCATGATTACTGGGAAACCCATTAAAATTCAATCAGTCCGTAAGCTCTTCCTATATGTTACCGTTACAAATGAACGTGACAATACTCGATTGCTAAATAACGGGGCTTGGAGTGGAAGCAATTATGATTCAATCATAATTGGAAAAATATTACGACTTAATACCGTATTTATAGAGAATTTAGTTTACCATTCAATTGATTCGAAGAATTTAGAAATAAATTTTTAGGTATTACCACATTTTCTGTGAAGTAAATTAAAATTACATATTTATTTGGCATATCTACTGGAAACTCTCATTTGACATGACATTTATTACATGGTTTTGTATGGATTTTTTAATTATTTTTTTATATTTGTAATCCGTGTTATACGAAAGATTATAGCAATTCTTTGACCGCGTTTAACGAAAGTTAGCTGTATTAAGTGTGCACATTTAAGTCCACGAGCTAAAGTTTGCGTATTAATGTGATAATATCATTGACATCAAACGGATGAATTTATAAATAATATTATTTTTTTTGCTTAATTTTTTGCAAAATCTATCCCAAACAAATACAAAGTAAACGCAATACCTATCTCGCTCACGCTACACGACAGTTTTGATATATTCCGGGTGTAACAGACATAGTCTATAATATGCTATCCGTGGATACCTGATTAAATTACGTGTCGAAAATGTTTAACGAATATGTGCAAATTTTTCAACGTTACGGAAAATATTAATTAATATTGTTTGAAATTTTTACAAAATCACGTTTAATATTAAAGTCTACGTACTTGGATATTTATTCTTTATTAATCTATATCTTTGTTTCATACTTTAAATCATGTAACAAAAAATAGCCTGGCCGCTATAAATTCGAAAACCTTTAATTTTTTGTATACAATATATAATTTAGACGTAGGAGATTTAAGCATTTTGAAATAATTACATCTCGTACATCGATGAGTTTTGGCACATATTCCTTGAACATTTTCGCTCCGTAATTTAATCATGTATTCACCCATAAAATTCTGTAGACTAGGTCTGTTACACCCTGTATACACGCCGACTAAAAACTAAAAATTGTATTTCTTCTTAGGACTATGATAAATACAAACTCATAGATGACTAGAAACCTACTTCTACAGCATTTTTATTAGCAGTCTAACTTAAGTCCTAGCTAAGTAAGTCCTGTTTTTCATTTTACAAACGCTTATTTTACTTTGAAAAATACTAAAACTATCGATACATGTGTATTTTGTGAACGCATCTTATTTTAAACTATAATGTATATATTTTTTGAATCATATACAGTACCATATTTGTCGTGCGACTGGTCTGAAGAATTATTTTATTAAAGTTGAGATTCAATTCTTTTATCTTCATCAAAGTCATCTATATCTTATTGATCATAAAATTATTAATTTAATTATTCATGTGGTTTCTAAATAAATTTATTTAAGACTCATTAAGTGAAGTACTTAATAATATCTAGCACTTACGCTACTGTACTTAATATTAATTTTGAATATAATATTAGTACTTTATACGATTGGTTCCTTTGATATTATTCTGCTCATGAATTACCTACCAAATTCTAAATTCGAATTACTAACGAATTCTCCAACGATCGAATACTTAAATATAATCGAAAAGTTTCATTCTTAAGTGTGTACTACAGAAGTGGCACTCGTCTTTACAAATTGGGTTCTTATAATAAAATACCTTTTGAATAAAAGCTAACACTACAGCTAGTTTTGTATTTTGACTTTAACACTTGCACAATGCATCGGCCGATCGTTTGAGTCTCTGACTCGGTGAATGGACCGAGTCACTAGAGTGACATGATGAACCATTTTACTGCACCGTATTGTGAGATATATTGTCCTAGATCTTTAGGAAAAAGAATGAATTCATAGAGCACAAAGCTTGCAGTTTTTTCTCTGACAAATTGCGTTAATATTACACGCTCGAAGTGGTCCTCATTGCGAATTCTTGAAGCGCGTGTCGCGTATTCAGTCATAACGAAATGAACACCTACAAAAATGAAGAAAAATCACTACATAACTTGCTATGTTATTCCTTGGCCTATTATGTAATAATGTTCATAAATGATGGACATTGTAATGTGTTCCGATACCTTAACAAAAAATTTCATCAGAAAAGTCTCCAAAAGAACAATATCAAATATCTCTAGAATGAGAATTGGGCATTGGCAGGAAGCCTCACATTTATTCAGATTGAACTTAATAGATTCCCCAATGTGTGAGTGTGGTGCCGAAGAAAAAACCCTTGATCATATCTTTTTTGCCTGTCCAATGCGGATCACAGGTTTTTTTTACAGTAATGTCGTCAATGGTAATTTTCAACTCCTGGTTAACTTGTGTCATCTTCTTTCCTTTAACTGGCCACATTTAATCTATATAATAGCAAATTTTTTGAACGATAATGGTATTGACTTGCAATATAATATTTCTTATTCTATAATATTATTGTACTTTTTCTATAAAATAAAGTTTTAACTTGATTAATGGCACAAATCACTCTTGAAGGGTGAATTACCAATTTAAAAAAAGAAGACGAATGCTTCATATACTATATTAAATTGGAGATAAAGGGATTTACTTCCGGATATAACTTAAGTCTGTTTAATTAATTATTTTTAATATTTATTCGCTCATTAGTTAGCACATGTTTATACGAGTATTGTTAATATACGCCTCACTAAACTACGCCTGTGTTGTGGCAAATATTATATATTTTTGTGTGTGCATTTACGTCCCTCAGAACAATAAAGATATCATCTGATATTTTAGTCATAATTGTTTACTTTGTTGTATAAAACTTCTAACAGTAATTTTATCTTTAAAACTGTGTTACAAATTTGTCAAATTTCCTAGTAGTTTAGGAGATAATAAGATATCAAAGTTACATTTTCATTGACAGGGCGTTGTCTTGAAAAGTTACGGCACTACCGTACTTATTCGCGGGAGGTAAATATCTTTTGAATTAATTGATTTTGTTATTGTTACCATGCTGCAACATCAGCCTAAGTTTCCCCAAAAAGCGCGATCTAACTCAGAATAGACGCCAGTTGTATATATATATATATGTTCCGTATTCGTAAAATTTTTAATTAATTCATAAATATTCTATGCCTGTAAAATAAATATTATTGCTAAAATTAAGTTGTTATTGTCTCAAGTTTTGTTCCTACCCACTCCCAACCAGTACACATTGTTCCTTTGGCTCGATTGGTGTATTTTTGATTTTGTTAAATTCGTCGATGTGTCATACCGCTGTGAATTTTATGTTTTATAGACGGTAAAGTTTAACAATGTTTTGCCCTGGCAATTTTTATGTTTAAGCTGAAATAACCCGGTGACGGCGTCATCATCAGCCGAGTCGAGCTGTCCTCTTTATCCCGTAAGTCATCCTGGTCCACTATCGCAGGATTCCCTCATCCCTCATCATTCCTTCATTTACGATTCCCTATTTATCATCCTTTCCGATTCCATCACCACCATTGTGATCGGCGACTTGCGTATGTATATGTATACACACAGGTTTGTCATTCTGGGTAACAATTTGAAAAAATAAAATATAAACAATGGGAAAATTAAAAAATCAAAGATGGCGACCGGAAATTGTCGAAATAAAACTTATTATAGGTTAGTAAGTAAATTAGTAAACAGTTTAAGCTAATTTTGATGTAATTTATCACATTTTACGAAATGTTCTCACTTTTTTTGGGCCATCTTGTATATAGATATGTGTGTAAAATTTTGGATTCTGTTAATAGTTCCGGTTCATTCGACCTCTGCTTATCATGGAATAGAAAATATGTTAGAATGGGCATGAGACCGCACGATTGCGGTCCATTCTTCGAGCTAACTACAATTTGGGTGAAATTATGCAACATGTGTCGAACTAGAAAAAACATTAAAAAATTAATAATTGAACTCTTTATACAATATGTTTTATAAAATATTTCCTCTTGTGTATAAACATCTCGTGAACCTTTAGTGATTTTAAAAAATATATTAATCTTGCTGAAAGGTTTACGTCAACTGAACATTGCGCTGATTTCCGTTCAATATGGTTTCTTTAAATACATTTCCTTCAATACTTTTTAAATTCTTACAAACTTTAAAGCTCAATTTCACATTTATATTGTATTTTGTAAACGCAATTCTCCGATAAAAAGTAGCGTTTCAAACTTGAAAGCTGTGCCAGGTTGTAATTATATTTACCTAGCTACGTCACCAATATAGCTATACGTTCAAATATTTATTGATATATTATTGTGAAAGAAGACTATTCTTTTCAGTTACAGGTGGACCAAAAAATTCACATTTTCTTATGCGCTCTTTGGGAAATTATTATTTATTAGGAGAACACATTCTTATTGTGAAGTTGTAATTATTCAGAACATAGGTCTGTGATATTTTAAATATGAATTAAATATATTAATTAGAAAGATATACATTTAAAATCAATTTTATCGAAAAATATTGTTGTTGCGCCACTGGGATTCGAACCTGGATCTCTTTCCTAACCGGGAAGGTGTATTATCCAACTATGCTACAGCGACAATATTTTTAGTGACAATTTTTAAACCTATATGTTACCTTTTTGATATTAATACATTCAATCGTTCCATTATTTGAAAGAGCCATCTACCTTATTTTTACAGAATCTCAAATACCTTTGAGTAAACTGATAGCAGACGCCAGAATTATCAATTAATTTTTATTAAATTTTGGACACATTAATACAACTTTATTATTAGGAGAACACATTCTTATTGTGAAGTTGATAATTACAACTTCACAATAAGAATGTGTTCTAATAATAAATTTTTCAATATCAAATACTAATTTTTTATTTTTCTAATAAACTTTGTGGTTAAAATCCATTATTCAACTTTGTTTTGTTTACCACTTATTGAATTAAAATTCATCTACTGGTTTCTAAAAATATAATTTTCTTCTTCAAGATGTCAATAACTAATCAAAACTACATGTTATTGTCTCTTTAACAAAATCTATTTTTAAAAAACAATAATTATTTAAAAAATACATTTAGTACCTAACTCAAATTGTTACTTGATAGTACAAAATAGTTGGTTGTTTATAATTTTTTGAATAGTTGTACAAGCTTTATTTATCTTCAACGATTCCAAATTATTTAATTTATGACCAACACCGTTTTCATGCAAAATAGTTTATCCTAATTTTTTATCAAAACCATGACCATTTTCTATCAAATGATTAGAAAATTTTGAAAATCCACTATTGTTCAAACATCTCATATGCTCCTTTATTCTTATATTAAAATTTCGACCAGTTTTACCAATATAAAAGGCAGCACAATCCTTGCAACTATGTTTACAAACACCAGAATTGTTAATAAATACAAATTTTTTCATTAAGTGCAAGGTTGATTTTTAAACAGTGAGATAAATCAAAATAGATAAATGAGGTGAACATTATTTCAAACACCCGGTCACTAATACTGACACACGCCAAGTTATTAGAGAAAGGTTCGCACATGAAGTAAACAATATTGACAAACTTGAGTTAGTTTTCCAAGTTCAAGATAAATAGTTAGAACCTGCTACGTCACAATACAATGGAAAGCCACCAGAATATTAATTAGTTTTGACAAAAAAGTACCGATCGTACGAGGGCTGTAACGAAAAACCTAGAAAGACCAAATGCGAAATGCTTTATTTACCAACAATTCTAGAGAATAATGGGAGTTTTTAAAATTCAGGCGATTGCTGTTTCTTTTTTAGAGTTTTTTTTATATATTCCCCGAATAACTCACACATATAATTCATTCGTGCTGCGTAATTGTAATATACGCGAAACTGTTATACATATTTCTACATTCCTAAATATAATTATTTTCGATAAGCTTCTCAAAGATAGAAAAATGAAATGTTTAATTAACGCGATTTATATTCACGCTTTTGAAACCCGTAAATGATTATATTAATAATACAAAATAATTACATTGATAAATATGTAAAAAAATTAAGTAAACTTTGTGAAAATTGAAAAAAATTGCAACACTGTAATATTATTGTTATGTCAATACATATAGGTGCTTGTTTGTAGATGAGATATTCATTATTAAATTATATTTTTTTTTTGCCAAGAATATGGTGTGCCTACTGCCTATTTAATAGGCTAGTTGCTCGTCAATTGGTTTCATGTATTTCGAGTGTCAAAAGTGACAGACAACCTGCGTAATATAATTTTTGTGCAAGTCATCGAAATACACTGGATGTTATGAGACAGCTTGGGTAAACCTTGAGAAAGAAATTAAGGGTACAGATACAGATATACATCAAATTATATAATATATTACAGACCAGTAAATGAATAGACATGGAATAAAGTGTACATATAGGAGAGGAGTTTGGAACATTAGTTGCGGTACGAGGGGCATTCTACACACATTCTTTGTGGAAACATAAATCCGGTAGTTTATGACATATTTATGCAACAGTAAAAGTATTTACTTTGTGTAAATAGGACGTATTTTTTACATTAATACATATTATATTCGTCAACGTTTAAATTTTCGTTCCAATCTAGTAATATTTATAAAAAAAGTCGCGGTGACACCAAAATGAATGTATTGAAACAAGAAATTTGCGTTAGTTCATGTCTATATATTTGGTAGTCTGTGATAATATATATATTAGAATGTTTCATTACCAGTTTTTAGAAATCACTGGATGGGTTTCCTTTAAAGCTGGGAGGTCACTAAAATATTAGCCGAAATGTCAGTAAAAATGAACCCATAGCAGAATAACCCTGAAAAAGTTTAAATGTTTACCGGATACCGTCATCATCAAGATATCTCCAAAATATGTTTGCATTTAAAACGAATTACTGGGTATTTTCCACCGAATGCGAAAGTAAATTGACGAAAGATTGCTAAAGTAGTTTTGTCATCTGGAATGTAAGTGCGAACAATTGAAGTACTAACCTACATGATGCGAGTATTGAAAGCGATTGCGGAATATTAGTTATATTTATTTATAATACAAATTAATGTATTAATTAGAAAGATATACGTATAAAATAAATTTATTGAAAAAATATTGTTGTTGAGTAAAATCTGGCGCCTCCTATCAAAGGTGTTTGAGATTCCGTAAATATGAAAAATATCACTTTCAAATAAATCAATTTAAAAGTGCAACATATAAGTTCGAAAATTTGTCGTCAACTTACTTTGTCGGTGTAGCATAATCGGTTAATGCATTTCCCTCGATAGGAAGAGATCCGGGTTTGAATCCCTGTAGCAACAACATTTAATTTGTATTAAAAATATAATACATTTAATTTGTATTAAAAATATCACAGACTTATGTTATGAAAAATTGAAACTTCACAATAAAAACGTGTTCTCCTTAAAAAAATATATTTATATATATTATATAATCAGATAAATCAAATATTGGTGAAAAGATGAGTGGAAGTTGATGAAATAAATGTGGTGTGGTAGGATATGATAGTATAGCGTTCTATCTCAGGACTTTACTATATCTGGTAACGCAAATAGCTAGACAATTAGACGATTTTTAAAAGCTTTTTAAAATTTATTTTGAAAAAATGTGTTAATTTGCTATAAATGTTGAGTTCTCTTCAAATCAAGCTTCGCAAAATACATTATTCATTTGCAAAATGTCCCCAAAATATATTTATCACACTATACGAATTACTGGAGGGCTTATCTCAATATTAATACAATAATTTTAAAAAAACCTTTGCGGTGACTTCGAAAAATCAATCGAATCATAAAAAATGCATAAATCAAGTTTATATGACGTCTCACAAGGGATCTTGTCTACCAATACCACCTGGCTCCGATTTCATACAAAACGCGCAATTCGCGAGCGAGGGTTTGACAAATTTGTGTGAAAAACCCTGGATACATTTGTATTATGGTCATTTTACGGAGATCAGTCGACCGAAGATGATTATGACTGTGAAAGCAGTCGCGTGTTGTAACGACATCTGGTCTCTCGACCCTCATCCATCACGTGTGTTCGGCGTCTAAAGAAATCCGATTCATGAAAGATTTTCATATAAATATGGAGTCCGAAAATATATAATTTATAGATTTATACCAACAAATATTAGGTTTCATATTTTTGTTAAAGTCAGGACTTCTTGTAGAGATGAAAATACTTTTCTATGGTTGAATTATTTGATTTTAAACGATCCATTCAATATATATTTATGTATTTTTAATAAAATTTAATAAACCTACCTACAATGTAACGCAATTTATGTCATTTTTATAACAAAACATTTTTTTCCTTGTTTTAAATTACTGCACCGTCATGAAACTAATCCAAGTTAGACATTGCAGGACCCTTCTTTATTATTGATAGACTCTGTGGACGGCCATGTTTGTCGCCTATGGCAAATATGGTCTAATGGCCGCTGCGCTGCAACAGTTAGTTTCCAGAAACGATAAAAAAAATCTATTGAACAATACTGCGTATATCCCAGTGAAATGTTAATAATAAAATTATTACATACTTGCGTCAGAAGTACGTCTCAGTAGTACACCTCGTAGTAGATTGTTGGTGGTCCAAGAGACACTTTTATCTTTATGACACGAATAATACAGTTAAGTTTCAAGGTATATAAGTAGTCTCGGAGCCAAATGGTAACGCGAAAGAGACCGCGCCTCGCGCGCTTCACCTTTTTATCCCCGCTCACACATACACACACGTATACATCTCACCCCGGCGATGCAGGCGCTCTGACACACACACACATATATTTGATCTCAAGAACGTCAAAAAAATAAATCAAAATAAGCTTCATTCATAATATACTGTTGGGTCAGCTCCAATGGACATAACATCCAGGCAGAAATTGCTGTGATACGATTTTTGAATTTAATAATAAATCTATTTTTTAATGTTAAAATTTTTATTTATTATCAAACAAATATAGATGGTCTACCATAGAACCTAACTTAATATGATCAATTGATGCAAATCGTTACTATTCTTAATACAAATTAAATTAAACAGTATTTTACGTGTTTAAATTAAAAATGTACCGTCTGGGCACTAACATAACGTATTTCATGGCCAAAGGTCGACTGGCAACTGTTAAATTGTCTCTAAACACTACTACCGAAATTTTATGGCACTATGTGTTACTCGAGACCGCTGTTGGATAATGACGCGAATCAAAATTTGGAATCGGTTTCAAAAGTTTGTATTTCTATTTTTCAAATACGTAAAATTTTCCCATCAAGATAATAATATCCGTGCACACCTTCAAATAATTATATATATTTATATAAACGTATAATATTATTGCAATCTGATTGAGAATGAAGGCATCATCGGTATTGCAAACACTTATTATATATGAACAACCGATTTTATTGTATATCCGTTTTTTTTTTAAATATAGATGTGAACACGAAATACGTGTCACATCAATATTCTTACTTTTTTCAAACTAAGCTAAGTGCTAAATAGGACTAACTTGCTGGTCTCCTGCAACGGATCACTAGGCGAGTGTCTCAACCACTAGACAAATAGGCCTGTCAACACTGACCTTCACCAAATACATTTTTTTAAATATATAATACATCCAATATGTTTTTGTGATACATTCGATGACAGGTAGTCAGTTCAAAATATTTGTATTGTCATTTAATTGCTTTAATCTTTTCTAATGATATATATTTTACCTCGGTTTACCTATATTAGATAATAATCCTTATTTTAGAGCCTTCAAATGGTCTAATAATTATTTTATAATTTAAAAATAGATAAATTCCTAGTAAATTAATCGTAAAATTATTTTGTATTTGAATTAACAAATATCGACTGCGAATTAAAATCCAAAACAAATCAAAGTAATTTAATAATTTAAAAATATTTTGTTCGTACATTTTTGAATACCTACACACTGTCTCGTTTAATCTCGCAACAACAGGGTGGTATTTATGGAATAAGATTTTATATATATTTGATACTTAGTATGTTTATAAATACTAATCAATATACATTATCGCTATTCATAAAAAGTGAAATAGTATTATTCTTGGTTGATATGCGTTAGATCAAATGACTCAGTCATGTCACGTGTTTCGATATCGTTGGCCTTTGGAATGCAATAAATATGTTTAAGATATTTTTCTCTTTACTTGTACCACGTCGTTGTTTTCAGATGTTTTACGTAAAAATGTTGTATTAATCATGATAGCTGAAGGATTCCTCTGTCAGTGGATCAACATCGTTTTGGTTTTGAGTTCAAATTTGGTAAATTTACATCATTAAGACAATTGTGTAAAGATCGAAACAAATGATAGTTAGAAGGTGCAAGGCCTGAACTTAACGATTTGCACAATTCAGTTCATATAACCCAGCCAAGTTGCTGAGTGATCAGTGAAATATGTGGTCTGGTATTGTCATGCAGGATAACAATATCTTTTCTATTGGAATCAACCCTCCGGAATCGAATTATCCGAATCACTTCCTGCGCATTGAACTATCTGCAGCATCGTCTCTGTATATGATACATATTAAGTTTACGATGGACTTTCAGAGGTGAAAAAAGAAAATGAAGAAAACAATAATTTATTTTCAGATAATAAAATTATAATTTCTGATATAAAATTTCACAAAAAAACTAACTTCATAAAAATGACCGTTGAAATGTCCATTAAAATGATAGGTAATATTTGTGTGCGTGAGTTTGAAACGAGTCGAAAAAGCGATAATACGCGACCAAGCGGAGAAAACGGGCGAATATTAATATGTTATAAACCAATAGATCGATAAAGTTATGGCTTGACCTGTTATATGTGAACGACCGACGCATGTTTAGCATCGGTTATTATATTATACAGGTGTCTCAGAAGTCACTATCTGTTTCAGTAATATTAAATGTTTCTTTTTTAATTCTGAGCTGGCGTAAAGATATATCTTCTTATTAGCAGAACACATTACATTATTATATTACATTCGAACAGTGATATTTTAAATACTAATTAAATGTTTTAATTAGAAAGATATATATTTATTTGTACATTGAACACTACACTTTGTTTATTAATATACCGCAAAGGCATTGTCTGCTATAATACAGTGAAATACAAGTGAAGCAGGCAGGGTACCGAAATATATGTTTTACACTGCTGCAATGTTATCTGATTGTAACAATATAATAACATACTGTACTGTACTATAAATTAAAAAATAAAATAATAATGGTTATTATTATAACACATTCGAATGAGAGTTAACATTGTTTTATTTAAAATTATGAAAATTCCTTTGAATTTTTTTAAAATGATAATCGTTAGTCGTCAATGATGTGTGTTTGGAATAAAAATATATCATTCATCATGATTATCAGTTGTAAATTTTCGTCAAAAGTACACGCCTTTACATCAGCATTTAAAAAAAAACATGCAATGTTACGTAAATAGACAGTGACTTTTGAGACACCCTGGACGTGCAATTAGTCTTTCAGTGTATTAGGTTTATTCGGTGTTTACAAACCGGATGATACCAGTAATCTGTGTTGTGTAACCGCCGAAATCTTGTGTCATAATTCATTTTACGGTGTATCGATTATTGGTTCGAACTCCGCAGGTAAATAAAATTGGGAGTTTGTCAGTATCGGGAATGGAAGACAAGAAACTTCAATCAACTTGAAAACTTATTTCATCAGTGGTAAGGTATTTTGTTTACTTTGCTCGAGTACTTTAAATGAACATTATGTAAATTTTGTTCATGATCTTGCACGTGACGAATGTTAATGCTAAAGGTCAAATATCGAAAGTCAAAGGTCAAATATTTGATTTTACCGTTACGTTTTACATAATATTATATTTAAATTTCAATATTTCTGATACGCCCCTCTCCGCCATCCCTGTTTATGAGACGCCCACCCCTCCCACACTTTTTGATTTTATTTTTATTTTCTCTCACTTTCTATACCCTTTTCTCTTTAAATATTCCTTTCCCTTTCCGCCTTACTTAGGTTTTGTTAAAACTGACAATGATCAAGATCTCAATGTAGTGATAATATATATAATGTTTTCTTTGTGCGTAAAGAGGTTTAGTATTCATGAAGCCGAAAGGCCGTCCTGAAGCACGAATCACGAATCAAGTTCCACGGAAATACGTGACAGCGAACAACAATGAACCGGGAAAAATGGTAGAACTTGGGGAGGCCTTCGTCCAGAATTGGACAGAAGATATGTGATAATATGAATACATTAAGATTAAGGCATGTGAAAATCACGTAATCTAGAATATCTAAATTATAGCTAATGTTAGGATCTGAGAGAATGAACATGCTTACCATCATAATACAGAAAAGATATCAGTTCAAATTCTTCAGTTTTTTGTATCGTCTATTTTTATAGATTTTTTCATGCACACTCGCATTATCGCAGCTTCTATCTGGACTTTCATTTCGACCATATCAAGCCATCTTTCGCCACCAAACCATTTGAAATCAAAAAGATTTTAAAGGCACCGATCACATTTTTGATAAACTTTATTATTTAACTTAACATCGCATTGAAATACAACATATTAAAAAAATTAAAATTTTTAAGATATTTTTGTAAAGTGCTATTAACACATCTCATTGATATCTTGGCAGCGTAATGGTTAATAATTCTACATGTCACGCGAGAGATCGGGGTTCGATTGTCGGTTCGGTTCCCAAAGGTGATTTAATTTAAATATTATTTGTGTAATCAAAATAATGTTTTTTTTTAATAATGTATGAGGTATTTATTTTAATTATAAAAAAAATAGTTGATACATCGTGACCTTGAAACAATTCTATATAACACTTGTAATATTTCTTAGAATAAAAACCTGCAGATTTAAATACGAATAAAATGTTTGAGTTCACGGATCTCCAAATATATAGACAAGAACTGACGCAAATTTCTTGTCCCAATATTTTTATTTTGGTGTCACAAACGTGATCACTCTGGTACCATTTACGCAATCAAATAGCTCTGCGACATTTATATAAATATGACTAGATTGGAATGAAAATTTAAACGCTGACATACATAATATGCATTAATGTAAAAAATATGCCTTGTTTACACAAAGATTTATTTTTCGAAGAGTAAATACTTTTACTGGTGCATAAATGCGTCATAATCTATCGGATTTATGTTTCTAATGTCTACTGATGTTCTAAACCCCTTTCATATATGTACACTTTATTTCATGCATTTACTGGTCTGTGTATGAGTTATAGTATATAACGCGCCCAAAATTTTATTACTCTAAATTGTGTTAACGATATTTTTGTAAAAATCACGGGCTATAGACAAATCAAGCTTTATCGAAGAAATCGAAATGTTGACACTCAAAATATTCAATCTCAAAATTTCAGTAATGTAAATATTAGATAATACCTAATTTATTAATATATTAAATGAATCAACTAGAAAGATACACGGAAAAAATCTATTTAGATAAATAGATTTTTTCTATCTGTATATCTTTATAGTTGATTAATTTAATTTGTATTAAAAATATCACAGAATTATGTACTGAAAAACTGCAAACTCACAATAATAATGTAGAACACATTATAATTGTGAAGTTTTAATTATCTAGAAGATAGGTCTGTGATATTTTAAATACGAATTTGATGTATTAATTAGAAGGATATACATATTAAATAAATTTTATTGAAAAATATTGTTGGATTCGAACCTGGATCTCTTTCCAAACCAGGGAAGGTGCATTATCCAACTATGCTACAGCGACAATATTTTTAGAGATCCAGGTTCGAATCCCGGTGGCGCAACAATAATATTTTCGATAAAATTAATTTTATATGTATATCTTTCTAATTAATATATTTAATTCATATTTAAAATATCACAGACTGTCTGTGTTCTGAATAATTACAACTTCACAATAAGAATGTGTTCTCCTAATAATAAAGTTGTATCAATGTGTCCAAAATTTAATAAAAATGAATTGATGATTCTGGCGTCTGCTATCAGATTACTCAAAGGTATTTGAGATTCCGTAAAAATATGATACATGGATCTTTCAAATAATGGAACGATAGATGTATTAATTTGAAAAAGTGTAACATATAGGTTTGAAAATTTGTCGCTAAAAATATTGTCGCTGTGGCATAGTTGGATAATGCACCTTCCCCGGTTTCGAAAAAGATCCAGGTTTGAATACCGGTGGTGCGACAACAATATTTTTCGATAAAATTGATTTTATATGTATACCTTTCTAATTAATACATTTAATTCATATTTATGACGTATTCTCTTTAAAAATTGTAAATTACAATTTTATATTTGATTTATAATGAATTTAAACGTTAAATTGAACGAACTTGTAACAGATTTGTAACTGAGGTGTTTTCAACGGTGGATAGTTTTACGAGTGTTATGGTTCAAAATGTACGGTGATCACGTAAACCTCTTTGCACAGTCGAATGTAACAGTTTTCAGAGCCTTTAACCGCTCGTGCACGAAGGCTTCGAATGTGAATGTCACGAACTAGGCAGACAAAATTTAATCTAACTTTGTTCGGTTTAGTGAGAGAAATATTTATAGTAATACTCAAATCGTGTACGGCATTGTTGCGATGGAAGCTACATAATATATTTGATTTTGATTTACATCCCACAATTTCAATATAGTTTTCGAATGTATATTTATATATATATATATATATGTATACTTAAGAGGACACGTTATTATTGTGAAGTTAGTTTTTTCAGAACATTAATATAACTGTGGTATATTAATACAAAATAAATGTATTAATTAAAAGATATACAGGAAAATTCAATTTATAGATAAAACATTTTTGTTGCTACCGGGATAAACAAATTTTTTTTCCATAAGTTAAATTAACTTTGTATTATAATATATGCTACGTGCTTGAGTAATTTGTTTTAATTTATTCTTTTAAATGATATAATGATAAAAGAAAGATCAATATCGTCACTATTTACCTATTTACAAACCATTGTACTTTGTTTCGGCGTTTTCCAACACCGTCTGAATTTTACATCAAGTTCAGATTGTATCCTTTTATTTTGTGGAAGTATTACTTCTCCGTTTTTGTCTACACTTTAACAAAAACACTACTAAGAACATTCTTATATATTACATCTCCACAAGCAAACATTCTATACCATTTGATGCGCTTTTTGATGCAGTAATAAAATATAATTGTATAAATTATTCATTAATTTCAAATTTTGAGTGCGTGTAACGAGTGTACTCACATTAAAATAAAATAATGTTTAAATAATATCTGCTCTATATTACTTACATTATATATTGTATTGCACATTGGTATTTTTTATATATTTTTAAAAATGTTTTCACGTCTACTTGAGTTTATGTTACGTATTCGATTTTATTGTGTTTTGCCTTCAACGAGTTTTGGTTTTGTGAAATGTATTTGTTTTTCAATTTGCCCAGCTGGGCAATGCATTCTAAAATGTGTGTAAAATATATGTAATGAACTGTTTTTTTTTTGCAGCTGTACAAATGTTATATATGTCTAAATAAATAAAAGAAACAAATTTTGTCTTGTGTATCTCTGTGGTTTTGGAGAAATGTCATTTTAAATAAATATAATAAACTATAAAGTAATAAGTAATAAATTATTTTTTTAATAATAGTTCAAAAAATGCCCTTAAAAAGCCTTAAGATTTCTGGTTACTAGATATATTTTTCAAGTTTTCCCTATTGCAGATAAAATGTGAATTTATTTACCATTTCGCTGAATTCACTGCGTATTAAAACCATTGCCATTGAGGACATTAACAAAATTGCTCCTTCTACTCCGGTACAGAATGATTCCGCACGCAATGTCTTCAATCGAGTGGGTGGAACTTTCCACCCATTGGCGCCCGTCCGGTGGGGGAGTTATTTTTGGAAAAAAAAACACGTGGACATACCTTGATCTTTGCTCTTTTACGATTACCGAGTAGCAGTAATTTGCTTTACCGTCATCAACACAAATAACCCTTATTAATTTAAATGGTAAAGTATCTCCGAGATAAAAGGCAATATAAAACATATAAAAATATAAAACAAACTCTTATTCCAGAATTGGAACTAATCAGTATGTTATATATATTTTTTTTTTACTTTTTATTAAAATTTATATTGTATATACATATTTTAATTCGTTATAATTTTATTATTTTTAACAAAATTACCCAACTCAATAGAGAAATCAATTCTCGTATTTAAGTTTTAAAATAATGTAAAGTTAGGTATAAAAGTAAGATATAAATTAGAATTAAATTATTAAATACATATATATATATTTATATGTATATGTGTGTGTACACATAATCAATTAGAACTTGTTATTGCTGTTGGAGTTTTCTAATATTTGTTTGATTTGCGATTTGAAGGTTTCATAATTATTTTCTGTTTTGATTTTATTATTATATATTATTTTAAAAATGTTTATACCTTGATAGGCGTAATGGTATATAATATGAACATCCATGTATAAATCTTGTCTCAGTTATTATTTTAAAAAATAAAGGAAAGCACATCATTATCTACTTCTAATTCTATTTTTAGGTTTTCTTTAATTTTAGTTAGTTGTCTTTTAGTTATCTGTGTTAAACTTACATTTTTATTATTTTTTTTGCCCGACTTTCAATTTTTTTTCTTTTAAATCAATTCTATCAATTTCTGTTTTATATATATTCCATGCTACTTGTATAGCTGCACGTCTTTTGTTATAATTAACTTTGTAATGACCCATACGGGCGTGAATACAATATAAATAAAATAAATTATTGACAGATTTATACAGAATAGTCAGTATGTAGTTATAGAATTAAATTTTTAATGATCATGGGAGGTAGATATCTACTCAGGAAATCTGGTGAAGTCTATTTATAGATTTTAATTTTTTATAATAATCTTTTCAGTTATTAAATGCTAGAAAAATAAAAAAATATGATAGGTATTATTATTTAAGGATTTTTTTTTCTTCATTTTCATCCTCTTTATCCCAATCGGATCTTGAGCATAACGCTTGGACATTACGCTTCCACCGCTCTCTGTCCTGCGTTGTGTCGATTATTTGGGGCCACTGATAGTTCTACCTTTCTTCTCCTGGTTCATACTATAAGTCTTCTTCCCTCTGGCACTGAAAAAGCCTTTCGTTATCCTTACTGAGGATATGTCCAAGCCAACATAGCCGAGATTCATCCCGAGATCTTTTCGGATGATATCGTTCCTGATTTTATCTCTTAGTCACTTCTGCTAGGTATCTTATCTCAGCAGCCTGAATTCTGAACCGATTCCTTTACATCAGTATCTAAATTTAATGGCCACATGTCAGGGTGGGGGTGTAAATTGAATTGGAGATCGCCAAATCGTTTTAAGATTATTTTAGAAATTTAAATTACATTTAAATATAAGACGATATAATGGTCAGAAGAACTACCTCAGAATGTTTATATTTCTGGAGTGAAATTGTTTGTTTTAAAGTAACAAATTATTCTGTGAAACTCTTTATGAAAGGTAAAAAAGATAAATCTGTATTTGTTTAATAATTTTCTTTAGCATTCATTTATAAACATTTCTTTCGCAGAAAGTTTTACTTAATTTAATTGTTTTTTTGATATAATATTCAGCAAGTAATATTACGCGCTATAATTAGTTGATTATTTCAAGGAACTGTGAGGTAACTTAATAAATGAAAAAAGAAAACGAAATGGAAACGAGAGTACGGTGCTCGGGAATGGAAAATTTCAAAGTCGAATTATAGAACGAATCTTTAGCGTGAGCTCGCCTTCTTAGAGATTTGATATTGAATAATTTAATACAAATGCCGCTTCGTATCTTCACGTCTTGAATTTTTTAAATTTTATTCGTTCACGCTCGTCTGATTTATTTCACCATGTAACAAAAATATTAAAATGTGTATAATTATATATCATAATAGACGTGACATGAGCTAACATAATATAATATTTTTATAATTATATATCATAATAGACGTGACATGAGCTAACATAATATAATATTTTTATAATTATATATCATAATAGACGTGACATGAGCTAACATAATGTAATATTTATGCCAATATAATAGTGCCGTATAAAACTCTGATAAGACCAGTGTTTACATCAGAATCTTAGACTCGAAAATGAAGTGCAACGTAGGCCTTATAACCACCAACTTAAGACATGTACTATAATTTGAAAATCATAAAATGTATAAAACTAGGGATAAAAAAACATCTAATGGCCCGTGTCCACGAATAAGATTTTTAAGAGATTTTTAACAACTGAGACAGGAATTATGTTCCCGTGAGATTATTCAGACATAAATCCCGGCTTTCATAGTCCGCGGTCTCGCGCCTCATTTCACGCATGTTGTACGTTAAATATCAGTTCATTGTCCACTAATGTTCCGTTTGTAAGAAAAGTGAATTAAAATCAAACTAGTAGCAGTTTAAACGTAATAAATATTTGTTTTTTAATGTCTTCTGTTTTTATGGTCGAGTATGGCGCTCTATCAACTCTGCCCACTCCTGCGGAGATACGGCGTGTTGGTAAATTAACTATATGAACTGTAAATTAAATTTTTAAGCGTGAGATTTTTTCGGACGGTGCAAGTAATCTCGGGTTAATGTGATATACAGTGAAACCTCTATCTATCGTTTTTGAAGAAACCTACTAAAATAAACTATGAATGCGGGAATATAGAAAAAAGTTACATTCATACATCATATTAAAAAAAATATATATATTTCACATGTAAATGAATATTAACTTTTTCATATAAATAAAATTAGAAAGCTGCACAGAAATAAAAAAATAAAAACTTTGTATCATACATAATCTTTCATGTGTTTTAGTTGTTGCGTTGCCGTAAGTAAACAGTATTTTTCCGGTGTTGAAAATGACATTTTTTACGGCATAAGTTATTGAATATGAATAAAAAATCACACTTTAACGTAAATATTCCGTGTAGTGCATACAAAAGCTGTATACCTATATGTTACGTTTTTGATATTAATACATTTAATCGTTCCATTATTTGAAAGAGCCATCTACCTTATTTTTACAGAATCTCAAATACCTTTGAGTAAGCTGATAGCAGACGCCAGAATTATCGATTCATTTTTATTAAATTTTGGACTCAATTGATACAACTTTATTATTAGGAGAACACATTCTTATTGTGAAGTTGTAATTATTCAGAACATAGGTCTGTGATATTTTAAATATGAATTAAATATATTAATTAGAAAGATATACATATAAAATCAATTGTATCGAAAAATATTGTTGTTGCGCCATCGGGATTCGAATCTTTCCGTTCGAATCTCGGTGGCGTGATTACGAACGTTTACCTAGAACGCGTCCTTGTTGGCCATGATTACGAACGCTTACTTAAAACCCAAACAAATTGAAAATGAGATAGAATTGAATAAGTGGAGCAATATAAGTATTTGGGTTTAATAATTGAAGAAAATTTTTGCTGAAAACCGCAAATTGATAAGAAACTGAGATCCATGTTAAAGTTATGCACGTCTCGGGCTACACTGTACTCAGTGTACTTTGCGATGGTCGACTCGGTTATCAGTTATGGAGTGAGTAGCTATGGACTAATATTTAAAACATATACTGAAAAAATTATACAGTTACAATTAAGATTTTAAAACTTATAGTAGATAACAAAACAAAGTGTTCGTGTAAAGATGATTATTACAAATTATTTACAATATGCAAAATCTTACCAGTTGACAAAAAAGTAACATATAAAATAATTTTAGAAGAGATGATAAACAATGTAAATATTAATACCATAGGTATTAAACCAAATCCTCAGGACGAACCATGAGAGTACCAATCTCGAACAATGTGTGCGCTGAGAGAATGATAGAATGTGTTGTGCCAAGAATTTGAAATAAAATCAGTAAATAATTTTTAAACATTATGGAAAACAAAGAGACATCAGTGAACACACTAAGATTGAAAATAAATAAAAAATATTTAAAAAATATTATAGAAAATATATGGAAGTATGGGGTAATTACAGGGCTTACGACCTGTCTTCGACTGGCTTAAGTGATCACTTTTTATAAATATAACGTTCACCATTCTCATCCGTCAATCTCCATATCTATCAAATTATTGAAAGTTGTGTACATATATGTTAATATGTGGACTCGCTTCGAGTATCACTACACTATCGCCATCTATGGACCAAATTTGATAATTCTTTTTTTTTAAACAGTATATATGGTCCTCACCATGATAATATATATATATTTTAAAATTATTTTAAAGCAATATTCTCTATCTGTAAAATGTTTTGTTAACATATTATACTCGAGTGTGCCTGAAAAATCAATATTTTTTAATTTTTTATATATTTTCATTTTTTGACCAGTATAATTATATTTGAATACTGGATTTACTGGATTTTTAAAGTGATCGTAATTACCCCATACTTCCATATACTTTCCATTAAATATAATAAAAAAATAGCTTTGTGTCTATGAGTTATTTGTTTAATAACAGTGCCTTTGTGGGTAAAAATCCAGTAATCGTGTGTTTTATAAACATACTCAAATATTGCTAGCATTAATATCTAATTATTTGATTTATCTATTGTATTACAAAGTTAAAAAAAATGTTGCTGATACAATTTCAGTTTACTTTAATTTAATATGTTAATTACTTTAATTGAAGGGCAATCCATGCCGTAAAACTGCTACGTAGTTTGGCAAAAATATAAATTGTTATACGACACAAAGTTTAAATAAAATAAAAAATAATATATATATATATATAATAGGTGATCTTGGGTTAAGAGTATCACATGCCCTGAAATTCGCGACTGGTTGGACAATAATGCACAGGTGTTCACGTCGTGACGCCGGCGCGGTGCGTGGCGGCGCGCGCGGACTCCGATGGCGTCCGTATAAGTACCGATAAAAAATAAGTGAATTCTCATCTTGGATGTTGGAGACATTTACACTTTAATATAATTCCGAGTACCGTTCTACATGATTTCTCTCCAAGTGCAACTTGTTGGAAAACTCCAGAATTTCGCACACCCAGGTACATTCGGCCAGACATGTTAGACTCCCTTAGTAAATATTATCGCGAAAACTGCGTTATAGCCCGTATCCACGAATCCGATTTTTTAGACAGTTTCTGAGATTCTCACGAGATTCTTTGGAGATAACTCTCAGCTATCGTTACAATTAAAATGACGTACAGCATAAAATACACACACATCATTGTTTTGTTTTGTCTAGCCATTGTGAAAGGTGTATTTTTTGCACTTCTTTTTATAATAACGAACTTTTTATTGAACTTTACTGAAATTATACGATATGTCTTAGAGATTCGCCGTCTCGCGCCTTACTTCACGCTCATCACGTACCAACGTCAAATCATTGTCGTTTGTCAGTTGAGTGATTTTGAATCTCTTCAGCAAGAGTTAATACTGAATAAATATTTTATTACAAATTAAATATATCAATAAGAAAGATATACAGATAAAATCAATTAATCGAAAAAATATTTTTGTTATCGAGAACCAGGAACCCTTTCTAACCGGGGTAGTTCGCCGATCTATTACACCACGTCAATATTGTAAATAACGACAAATTTTCGAACCTATATGTTAAACTTTCAAATTGACACATCTGTTATTCCATTATTTGAAATCAATCTACGATATAAAAAAAATCTTTCTTCGTATTAATTAAAAAAATGTAACATATAAGTTCCAAAATTTGTCATCAATCCACTGTATTGGGATAGCGTAATCGGATAATGCACGTTCCCCAGATTGGAAGAGATCCAGGTTCGAATCCCGGTAGCAACAATAATATTTTTGATAAAATTGATTTTATATGTATATCTTTCCAATTAATATATTTAATTTGTATTTAACATATTATTATTATTATTATTTATAATTATTATTAGAATACTTAGTAGTACTAACATTACACTTTCCTCATAGATAACAAGTTTAAATGTAATGTTTAAGAAAAAACGGTACAATGCAGCGTCTACGATGGGCTAAATTCACAAAGACAGAGGGATGTTCACCAGTGCGCAATATCCCATTTCAATTCCCTTCCTGTCCATTCGAAGTCACTATTTTTCAAATGACTTACTTACAGAACGTTTGATCTAAAGAAGCTTTCCGAAGCGGCACGCAAGAATCTATTTTGCCTGGCACGCCAGCATTGTTACTTATTAGAATTGAATATGTAGATAAAATTAATTGAAGTTTACTGAAAAGATCACAGATATGTTTTGTACGCAGACTCTAATCTCAGCAGTGAGGGAGTAAGGCGACGAGTAGCTGCCCAGGATGCAATACCGTGGGAGGCGTCAAAATAGCGTTTCAAAAATATTATTACCACTTCAGTTATTTACGGCTTTTTAAGGCATTGTAGCATTCAGAATGGTGATAATATTTATCACCTCATCCAAACTCATATAACTTATCGCACACCCTTTGAATTTCATTATTCGCCAAAGCTTTAATTTAAATTAACACTAATTTAATGTCTCAAACGTTTAGATAATTTCATAAATGATTCAGTATTTGTATTTCTTTAGCCGCAACCAACAGAATATACAGATTATTTAGTATGTAGGTATATCGATACATATGTGATATTTTTTTTGAAATTTCATGTTACGTGAAGGTTCTATATAAATGGTAATTGATAAAAATATTTCCGATTTTTATATAATATACAGCCTTCTTTTAGTGATACAACCAATAATTCCCGAAGAGAGTGACTATTTTTTTTATTGCAATGATTCTCAAATACCTTTGAGTAAAACTTGATAGTTGGTGAGAGGACTTTCAGTTCGTATTTAAACATAAAATGTAACAGCTTATTTGTATTAACTTATAAATACGAGTATACAGAAAAAATCTATCTATCGAAAAAATATTTGGTTGCTAACGGAGTTCGAGCCTAAAACTTTTCCTATCTGGGGAAACGCATTACCTATTTTGTTATATCAACCGAACACTTTTTAAACAAATTTCGAACTTATATTCTGTACCTGTCTTTCTAATTGATTTATTTAATTTGTGTCAATAAAATATGAATTTATATAAAACTAAATGTACATACCTATAGTTTTTAATAAATGCTTCATTATTTATCTTTTTTGAACCGATAGAAATAATAATCGCATTAATATTTAAAAAAAATTCGTACACAGAGCATTTGATGAGATAGTCTTGTGTCTGGGGTATAACCAACAATTATGTTTTAAATATCAAACTTGGCTGTTTTCTGCCAAACAGAAGCCTAAAAACATACTAATGTCTGGTGACGTTAGCATCGTTCCTAACAGATAATTCATTGAAATACTCAGTTCCATGAAGCGGATACAGAAAATCTCTCATGGCCAGGGGCGGCAGGTGATTTAAATGATCATTGAATCACTTTAACGTTTTATTTTATTAAAAAATTATTGCAATTAATACAAAACGTATTTGATTGTCATCACTCAATAATTACACGTATCTTACAGATGTACAGTTATCCTGATCTCTTTAAAGCACCTATTTGAATATAACTAAGAAATTTGATGGCTAAAAATATCATATATAGTATATGTACTATAGTTCTCAAGTAGTATTTTATTATCATCAGCCCATTTTACAGGAACTAATCATCAATAATGGACTCAAAACCATTAGCTTAATAAGAATCCTTAAATATTTTTGGCAACTTGTGACAAGAGAAGATAGCTTGTTATGGTGGGCCACTTCAAAGAACGGAGATGAAGAGGAAAGTCCCTTACTCGTTGGACTAATCGAGTGAAAAAATCAACTGGCAACATCTTCAGATTTTCAGAAAGCGGAGAAAAAAGGAGAAACATAGCTAAAATATATGGAGTTCATAAAAACTACAATTCTTAATGATTAGCGATTCGCGTGTATATATATACGCTCCAGGCGCAGTTGCTTCATACATGCTTTGGATGCTCCGCATCTCTTGTGTTCTAAACAGCACTGCTGCAAATATATTCGTCTTGTTCTTTAGAGACCAGTCATAATTTACACTACGACACTGGATTCTATCATTCGTTTGGTATCCACGAAGTTTGAATGTATTCGACTTTCACGCATGCGCATTCAGTTACACCTGTCAACGTCATGGAATACTGCATACGTATTCGTTAACAGCATTCGAGGTACAGAAAACTTATTTAATGCTTATGGGTACAATGCAAAAAATTGCATATATATTACGTAGCGAGCGGATTGCTTTGTGAAATTTGTTTGTGTGACGCATTTTTGACAGTTTGGCTTGAATATTTGAAGCCAAATTATTGAAACATAAAAAATCCTTCGATTATATGTTATATTTGGATATTTGATAGTTGATATAAACTTGTTTTCCAGCTTTCCTTCTATAAAAAGTCACCGACCGCCATTGATATGCTCATGGTAATCTATAGTAGGATGAAGGCCTCTCCATAATGTTTACATATGTTTTTATTCTTGACGGCCTATTTTGGTCTATCTTGTGATCTTTTTCTACCCCGAGGGTAGCTACTATTGAAGTACTCGACTCGCTTAATCATTGATTGCCTACAATTCTGATCGTACGACCCGCTCATTTCAATTCAACTTTTTCGCAATTTTTATAGCGACATTATTTTTGACGACAAATTTTAGATCCTATATGTTACACTTTTTCAAATGAATACATCTATCGTTCCATTATTCAGATGCAGATAAAAAAGTGTAACATATAGGTTCGAAAATTTGTCGTCAAAAATAATGTCGCTGTAGCATAGTTGGATAATGAACCTTGCCCGGTTTGGAAAGAGATCCAGGTTCGTATCCCGGTGGCGCAACAATAATATTTTTCGATAAAATTGATTTTATATGTATATCTTCCTATTTAATACATTTAATTAGTATTTAAAATATCACAGACCTATGTTCTGAATAATTACAATTTCACAATAATAATGTGTTCTCCTTAATACTAACAACTTAAATCATTGTGCAGTTGTGTGAAAAATATATTTATCATACAAAAATGTGTATCGGTAAGAATAGAGTAGGCGCCCAAATTGCTTACACCAGTCCTGCATTTCAAAGCTCTATTTGATATGTTGGAAATTTTCACTTAAATAGTCAATTATGATAACGTCAACTTCAGTCTTAGTTCGGGCAAAGTGATTTCAGTGCACAAAGGCTTAAACAAAATGTCGGTACAATATTGTATGCTGTCTTCGCATAGCGTTAAACGAGATAGATATGCCTTGTAACGCTGTGAGAAATCGGTAAAAATAGAATGCGGTTGTAATCATTCGTGGTTGTATACCGAATACTGTATTTTTTAATCTTTAAAAATCGGTATTTTAGTACTAGATTCACATTTCAAATGTCAAGTTTCAAAGTCGTTTTAGAATTGTTTTTGGGAATTACCACAATTCCACTCATAGTACAGGGAAAATTAAGGTCGTGGCTGCGCGATACCGTCATCATGTCAACACGACATTATCCGTGTCGGTTATCTGCTCGTCCACATCGGTGGATAGACGGCATTATTCCTCTTGCTACAAACATACTATTCGACGAGTAAGTGATGGGCCGAGTACGCAATTTATCTGGAGTTGGGTTCACAAGTTTAGACAAGAAGAGACAGTGGTTAATCAAACTCCTCCGGGACCATCAACGACAGCAGCGACGCCAGAACATGTGGCTCAAGTACGATGTGAAATTATGCACAATCCGCGCAGCCTGTACTGGAATAAAAAAATCAACAGTGTACATTATTTTGAAAAAGAAACTACAGTCTCATCCATACAAATTGCAAATCGTGTAGTTTTTCAACGAAAATGACTATTCTTTACGTAAAACCTTATCAAAAACGATGCTGGAACGTTTTGGAAGAGCACGAACCCTTGAAAACATATTATTTACTGACGAAGCACATTTTCATATCGATGGCTATGTTAATAAACAGAACATGAGATACTGGTGCTCCGACAACCCAAGGGAACGCCATCAAAAAGATCTGTATTGTCCAAAAACGACAGTGTGGTGTGCAAATTTCTGCCCGAGGGATAATTGGCCCTTATTTTTGTAACCAGCGAGAGACAGTCACTGCTAACGTGTATTGTCGAATGATCGACGAGTTTTTGCTACTACAACTGCAGCTGTTTCCCGGGTTCAACAACATTAAACAATTTCAGCAAGACGGGGCCACTCCACATACAGCTAGAGTTTCAATGGAGAAGGTGAGAGGAATTTTTCCCAATAAATTAATCAGCAAGTACAGAGACATACCCTGAGCACCTAGGCAAATAGGTAATAACTATGTAGTTTTTAAAAAATATTTTATATTAAACTTCAAAACTTTCCGCTGGACACCCATTACAGTTTTCAATAATTATTATTAATAATTGAATAAGTCACAATATTGATGTACTCGTATGTTCAGTATATATTTTATTATATTTAAAATTTTCTGTTAAATATTGAATTTATACAATACGTATGTAAAAGCTCAGCGGTAAATTAAACGGACTGAAAATGAAGTGTTATTTGCAAAGCACTCGAGCGAAAATATCGACACTGACATGTCAAAATTGATAAATATATATGAAGTAAGCTGTAATGGTTAAGTGGTGTATTTGATAGAGAAGGTTATTCCAAGCAAATAATACAAAATGTAAAAAAATAATTATTGTTCAATTATTATATAAGGTTGTTTTTCATCTTCAGTCTCATCAAATCTCTCCCCTCCCCCAACGCTTCGGTCGTCCCACCTCCCCTTACCGACGGTTTCAGGAATTTTTCCAGAAGTCGCTTTGTTCCTTGCTACCACCCCAAAATAAATGTGCATAATTTTGAATGATTTCTAAATTTTGTTCAATTGCTCTCTAGGATCCTAAATATCCTCACACCACCTAACTCCGCAGGATGTCTGTTATTAAATATTTAAGGGCTGTACAAAGCGCTACTTTCCTAGTGGATAAGACACTCGTATAGTGGTCTAGTTATCGGTGGTTCAAGTCTCGTTCTAGGACGCCATCAAATTTGTTTTATTTTCATAATATAATTGTTTAGCTTAGTTTGAAAATATTAGGAATATTGTAATACGTGTGGTGTGAGCATATCTATTAAAATAAGTGGATTATTGTTATGAAAAATCGATCAAATTTCGTGGTCCGAACTTGTATCGACCAATGAAGCTTGTCCAATTAAATATTATTTTGTGCGTAACACAAACGTTAATTATTATAAAAATAACATCTAAACAAAATATTTTTATAAAAAGTTTTTATATCGCTTACAATATTTATTGAACTATTATATTAAACTACAATAGATACATATTATCACTAATCTGATCTATTTTGACTAAGTAAATAAAACTTGAGAAATTTGCATTCCATGTTATGAAAGCCTGTGGATTCTAGAGAAACAAAAACACACTGCTGATGAAAATCCTCGAAAAGGATTTAAAGGATAAAATAACAACGTAATTTATTACATTTTGGAGTTTGTTAAAATATAATAATAAAAAAAGGAAAAATTGGGTTCATACAATATGCATTTTTTTATTTATATAGTTTTTTCGTAGATTTTTAGGCTGAATTCTAATGGTTCTAAATTATTATAGACCATTACCAAAAATTATGCGTAAAATAGTATGTAATGTATAATTCCGATCTATGAGCGGCCGAAAAACTTTATTTGTCTAATTCCATTCTCACACAATATGGTCAGTTTTGATAATTTTGGCCATTCAGGTATTGAGTTATTTAAAAAAGCTAGAATTTATGTTTTAAATATGAATTAAATATATTAATTATAAAGATATACATATAAAATCAATTTTATCGAAAAATATTGTTGTTGCGCCACCGGGATTCGAACCTGGATCTCTTTCCTAACCGGGGAAGGTATTAAAGTTGTATAAATGTGTCCAAAATTTAATAAAAATGAATTGATAATTCTGGCGTCTGCTATCAGTTTACTCAAAGGTATTTGAGATTCTGTCAAATGATGGAACGATTAAATGTATTAATATCAAAAAGGTAACATATAGGGTCGAAAATTGTCGCTAAAAATAATGTCGCTGTAGCTTAGTTGGATAAAGCACCTTCCCCGGTTAGGAAAGAGATCCAGGTTTGAATCCCGGTGGCGCAACAACAATATTTTTCGATAAAATTTATTTTATATGTATATCTTTATAATTAATATATTTAATTCATATTTAAAATATCACAGACCTATGTTCTGAATAATTACAACTTCACAATAAGAATGTGTTCTCCTAAAAAATAGAATTTATGTTTTTAAGTAAATGAAATTGCTTCGAAATGGTTAAATATATAATATTAAGTTGCGGAGTCGTCGCGATTTTAATGTGAAAGGTCTCCGATCACAGTGGCGGGTGATAAAATCGGAAAGGATGAGTGGATGGAAAATAAGAAATCGGAAATGAGCGAATGATAGGGGAATGAGAATCCTTCGACAGTGGACCAGGATGGATTCACGGAACCAAAAGAATAGTTCGACTCATCTGATTGATGACGCCGTTTCAATGATCTTCCGGAAGTTCATCCAATGAATGAAATTGAAATGAGTTTCAACGTCCACAAAATACCAAAATCATAACGGTATATGGTACTTCCTGGCGATCCTTAACGAGGTTCATCAGTACAAAAAACATGAAACAGTCGATCTGAAGAACAGGTGTATATTTTACAAATGGTCCAATAAATAATCATATGAGAAGACTTCCTCTCTAAATCTCGAATTTTACGAAACAAAATTATACCAGTCGAGCCAAAAAACAATGTGTACGGTTTGGAAGTGGTCTAAGGGGTAGGAACAAATCTAAAACTGATGATAATAACACTATATATGTGTGTGTTCACCTATTAATAAATTTTAAAAAATACGAACATGGAACAGTTGATATAAAAAAAATAAGTCATTAATGGGGTTAATGTTGCATGAAATAATAATCGCAGGTCTGTGATGTCTATAACACAATTGGTAGTGTACTTCCCCGGATTGGAAATAGAGATCCAAGTTCGAATCCCGGTAGCGCAAAAACAATATTTTTCAACAAAATAGATTTTATATGTATGTATTTATAATTAATACATTAAATTAGTATTTATAAGATCACATACCTATGTTCTGATTAATTACAACTTCACAATAAGAATGTGTTCTCCTTAATAATATAAGTTGTATCAATGTGTCCAAAATTTAATAAAAATGAATTGATAATTCTGGCGTCTGTACATACTCAAAGGTATTTGAGATTCCGTAAAAACAATGTAGATGGCTTTCAAATAATGGAACGACAGATGTATTAATTTGAAAAAGTGTAACATATAGGTTCGAAAATTTGTCATGAAAAATACTGGTGCTATAACACGATTGGTAGTGTACTTCCAATATAATACTAATATAACTTTATTACTTACTTACTATCACGTCGTTTTCTCGCGAGGATCGGCGGATAGTATAGAGCGCCACACCTTCTCATGAAAGCTCGCCGATAATTGTGGCTTCTAACAGATCCATCTTCCAGTATCTGGTTTACCTGGTCGTGCCAAGTTTCCGCGGACGTTCTCTATTTCTGGTGCCATCAACACTTGCGTTATATATCTTTCTTATCATTCCATGTGACCAAACCACCTAAGTGATCCTTTATTAATCTTACTCACTGTACTAAGATCAACATATTCTTTCCTTATGTCTTCATTCTTTACTCTGTCATAAATGGAACCCCTGAGTGATCTCATTTCCACTTTCTACTTTTGTTTCTCTTCTGTAACTTCAGGCCTCACTTCCGCACATCAGGTCGGTACCAGGACTCCGCTAGTAGTGCGTCGGTTGACGAGTTCCCATTAGCCATAATTTCATTCAAAGCGCCGTTCACTTTGTTCCCTGCAGTCACCCTGCTTTCGATATCTTTCTCAGTATTACCGTTTTCTATGTATGAGTGTTCAAATCAACAGGTCTCGTTATAAAAATATTATATGTGCTACGAAAGTATACATATTTTTTTATTATCTCCTAAACTACTAAGAATTTTGATGTTCATAACAAAGTTTTAAAGATAAAACTATCGGCAGAATTTTGATACAAAAATATCAATTTTGTCACGAAGTAACGATGATTACAGAAAAGTAGATGAAACATGCGGAGTCCTTCATTCAGCAATGGATAGAAATTAGTTCATGATAATAAAAATGGAATTTTTAATTTGGTTTAAATTAAATAAAAGTCGCACCTATCAATTTGTATAAATAATTCCCCTTCATTTCTTGTAAGGGTGCACAGAAAAATAAAAATTGGGGTCGGACAAGATGTTGTTATAGCGCCTCTGTGAAAATCAAATTTGGCGTTAGTACACCATCGTTATGGGGCAATACGTCATGTTCCATCATAAATAAGGCAGGCTCAGAAGAGTGGAAAGGTGTATAGTGGTTTCCACTACAAAAACATGTTTTCAATTTTATTTTCAAGTAAATCTCCTGAAACTGAAGAAAGGGCTGCGTATGTACAAGGCAGGAATTTTTTTAATATGTAATTTATATTCATTTATGCATTAAATATAATATATACCTTAAATCCAAAATACAGTGCAAAATAAAATGAAGTTTCTCAGATTCATGTATCATACCGTCCCTGCGTACAAGTTTTTCTGGTTCACCCTGCTCCACCTCGTATACAAATCATTGCATTTTGTTTGGTCTTTCCACAATCGTCTGAAGTTTATTTCTAATTCAGTTGATTCTATTGTTTTGTGGAAAATAATAATTGTGTGAATTTTATTCAATTGATTAAATATTTTTTTATAAAATGTTACGTACTTTTTAACGCGGTTTCGTGACACAATGATGTATTTTCGATTACTCAAGTGCACTCCTCCATTTTTTCTTTGATACAGAGTACGCTCCTAACTTATGAACCATCAGATGTCATTAAATGGAAATTCTTTAAGGAAATATACACCTGTTGACAATTAATTGAATTTAATAATTAAATTAAAAAATTTCTAATGTTAGTTTTATTAATTTATTATAATTATATTTCGAATTTTTTTTACATTTTTAAACTGTAACCATTGAGAGAAATGGAGGATTTAAATAAAATAATATTGTTTAGTTTTATTTAGTACTATATAGCTGATCTTGTATGATATTTTTTAAGGATTGGTTCATAAAAATTCCGTAGATTGTTCTGAAGTTGAAAAGCATTCATATGTAATGATTGTGTGAGAAGTGCTGTAGAATGGTAATGATGGTGGTGTTGGTTCGGGAGCGGGGGTCGTATTTGTACAGATGACAGTATTGACAGCAGACCGAAGTTGAAGGGAGGGTAACTACAGGGTAACTAGAGGGTAGCCAGAGGGTAGCGAGGGTAGGGTGAAAAAAAATGGAACACTTTGTAAACTTCTGCGTTGAATGAAGCGCGACAATTACTGTTGTTCTTAAATAAATAGCTATTTTACAACCATTTTAAGCACTATAAAATAGAACACGTTTGATCGATTTATATATATTATAAATTGATAAAAAAGTGATATTGTCTATTGTAGCTTGATCCTTAATAAACTAAGGACTTGATGTAAATGACGTTCCAGGAATGATATATATTATTTAGGAGAACACATTCTTATTTTGAAGTTGTAATTATTCAGAACATAGGTCTGTGATGTTTTAAATAATAATTTAATGTATTAATTATAAATATATACATATAAAATCAATTTTGTCGAAAAATATTGTTTTTGCGCTACTGGGATTCGAACCTGGATCTCTATTTACAATCCGAGAAGTACACTACCAATTGTGTTACAGCGCCAGTATTTTTCATGACAAATTTTCGAACCTATATTTTACACTTTTTCAAATTAATACATCTGTCGTTCCATTATTTGAAAGTCATCTACATTGTTTTCTACTAGTACCTATATTATTATTATTTTTTTTTATAGAGGACTTATTTTAATTTTTTTATAGAAAACACATTTTTTTGTGAAGTTGCTTTTTAATCTATCAAAAATATAATAATAGATGTATCAATTGGAAAGATTACCGAATATAAGTTTACAATTTATTATAAACATATTTGATTGCTGTAGCGAAAATGATAATGTGTTTTCCCGGATAGAAAGAGGGTCAGGTTGGAATTCCGGTAGCAACAAAATATTTTTTCGATAAATAGATTTTTTCTGTATATCTTTCTAGTTGATTAATTTAATTTGTATTCATTTTTACTTTGCACTGAAGCTATTTGAGTTATAAAATGTTACGAACTATCATTGGCATAACCAATATATAAATTTTTTCTTTCATATTTAAGTGTTATTGTCAGTGGAATACTCTCCATGGGTTTCTGTTTCTCTGGTCTGTATTTGTCTTGCTCATTAGTTGATAGATGTACTTTTGTTTGGGCCTTACTCTCTCTCTTTTTCCCTCAAATACATTTCTGAGGTATGTATACGTTGAGTTTAACATATCTTATTTATTGGGCTCTTCGATTTTTGATGTTGTTTTTTATAATGGACCTCTTTCTTACACTCCCCTCAGAACATCCTCATTTGTAATCCTCTTTGTCCAGCTTATTTTCTCCATCCTTCTCCAACACGACATCTTAAATACTTCTAACCTATTTCTTTTTCTCTTATATCCAGGCTTCACAACAAAGATTGTTTTGTTTCGAATCATGTGGTTTTAATATTCATTCTAGCGTCACGTATTATTTCACTTCTTATATACTTGTAAAGGGTGTTTTTTTTTAGAGGTGTAGATAGAACTTTAAAATGAGATAAAACACATAAAAATCGTGGTAATGGCCATAGTATTGGCTTTTTTTGAAAAAAAAATTTATGCCATTAGTGTTTAAATATAATTTCGCGCATATGAGTGGCGCGGCTGGATCGAATAAAGTGCAATTTAGAAGTCCAATTTTAGACCATCTTTTGGAGCAGCTGGGGATGTATATCGGCAATAATGCGACTAATGTTGGCTCCCAAGTTATCTATCGTCTCTGGTATATCAGCGTAAACTAGCGACTTTACACATTCCTACAGAAAATAATCCAAAGGTGTTAAATCACACGATCTTGGAGGCCGATTCACCGGACCATTACGCGAAATTATGCGCTCATCGAATGTTTCCTTCAATAAATTGATTGTGGTGCGCGCTCTGTACCATGTAGCGCTATTATGTTAAAATCACAGGTTTTTCACATGATTACCATTCAATTGAGGAACAAAAAAGTCAGAAACCATGGACGTATAGTGCTCTTCATCGACTGAAACGTTCTGGCCGGCATTATTTTTGAACAGCTTCTTCGGTGCGCATTGTACGACATCTCTGCAGATGTGTATTATCAATTAGAGAATACGTAATGCAAAAATGATACATGGTTATTCGAATTACTCGCTCGGATGGATGATTATGTCGACCGTAAAATGGACGTAGCGCACGGCAGATTTCGCAAACTGAACCACGATTTTCGAAATAAATTTGCACAATTTGCAAGGGTTGTTCTGATGTAAGTTTATTCATGGTGAAATGGCAAACCAAACTGAGCACAAATCAGCTATCAGTTGTTAAATTGGCTGTCGCTGGAAAAAGTGATGTCAATTTGAAAAACAACCCTAAAAAAAAACACTCTTTATTATAGTTTTCCACTAGTATTATTTTCTCATTTTTTATTCTGATGTTCAAGGTGACCTGTTAAGATTATTTTGTTTCCATAACCTTAATTTTTAGCTATTAATTTTTATAGGTATTCTTTATATATTTGGTTAATCAATAAAAATATAGAATAGTGCTCGATAATGACTGTGTGTTTTTTTTTTAATAATATTTTAACGGATACTAGAATGATCCCGTGTCGAGATGGGTATTTATATTTGTAAAAAAATTTGATGACGTCATAATTTCCCTTTGTATTTATTCTCTTAATAATAAGTTTTTAAATATTGTTCCATTTGTTGTATCTTTTATTTTCATTTGGAGAAATATTTTATGGTTTTTTGCCAAATCTATTCAAACATTTTGCGAAGTCGTTAAAAATCCCGATCCAGCATATAAAAATGACTTCAAAATTTGATTTGATATGTTAAAACATATATTCAAATATATAATATATCTAATATTGTAATGTAAATTGATATAAAGGTTATTAATAGTAGAGTGTGATGTAATAATTCCGCAGGCGGTGCCACATTTCTGGAATCCAAGCGTTGATTTTAAAATGAAATACAGAACATATTTTAACGAAGTTTTTTGACATTTTTGCGAGGTTCCATTTCACCAGTTCACCCGCTATTATGTTATATTTAGAAATCCTTTTTATAATTGAGAACAAGTTAAAGGGTGCTTTAAATAGATTTAAAGAATGACTACGACAATTTTTTTGTGTAGAATCTTAGAACAAATTTACTGCTTACTCTGCGGTAGCATTTAAATTCTTCACCTGACCTCATTGTTAGAGCTTACTGGTGCATAAAATATTATATAGTCGTATGCGCTACTGCTTATTGAACTTTTAATGCCAAGTAACATACATTACTATTAGTTAGCTGCAGTTTATAAAATTGATAGTGGAGGTATATTTTTTTCGTTCCAGTGACGTCCCCCCAAAAAAAATATTAACCAGTTTATTAAATCGATTTTGGTAGCCGCGTATATACCCTCTTGGTTTTATATGCTTAATTAATTTTAATCATGTTAAGTATATCATTCATCCAGTTTTGAGAACCTTGGAAAATTTTTGAAAATATTATTTATTATATAAGAATTTCCAGAAGCAATATTATGTAATATTTTTCGTTTTTTAATGATTTTATGCTGAATGTACCTAAATAAATAGCAATAATTCTCACGTTGTGAAACAAATTCTGTATCTCAATATTTGATTAAATTATTGGTATTCAGTAATTGAGAGGTTTCTAATTTTAACAACCGGTCCGCCCAAAACGGGTGCAAATTCATCGGAGGTCATCACTATTTTAATCGTAGGTCACAAATCTGTAAAAATCATCACGATAACAAATTAGTCTGAAAAGAGTACTTTGCTCAACAATTAATTCAGAAAAAAATTAATGAGAATATGACATAAAAACGACACTGTATAATGACAAACTATTAACAATTATTAAGCCATTATATCATAATTACCACATACATTACCATTTAACGCTCTCAGCCAATCGGATAAGAACGACTGCCCCATGTACTTGACGTTTACACTCTCATTGATATGAATGTAATATAAAATGAACTTAGTTGTACCTATAAATAATTAAATAAATTTTGGGTAAAATTATTATAAAATTAGAAAATGCTATCTAGGAAAAAATTACGACTGTAGATTTATACATTTAAAAAATTATAAATGTTCAGACCCATGTTAAAATCCCATTTAAAGTTTATTGAATTTTTCAACCCTTATTCTAAATTGAATCGAATGGTTTTGGATCTGAAATGATGCTTTTATATCATTATTTAAACTACTCGGCGTGAATTTTTTTTTCCACAACCCGTTACCATTAATATACAAAAAAAATATAAGCATAGTACTTTTAAAATATATTTTTTTATATAACTTCTCGATATTATATAATAATAATATCCATAACTAATTTACAGGTCAGTAAAGTGATACATTATTTTACATTGCAAATCAAGATTGAAAATATACTTTATATAAGAGTGCGTGTTCACGAATGAAATTTTTCTCTCAAAATTCACCTAAAGACGTACATATTAGTGCTGTATATATAAACTAACATTCGCTGCGAATTTTATTTTGTACGCTGAACTGAAAAATGTTTCATGTCGATTTATTCGGGAATATTTTATTGCACACGATAACTCTTGTAGTTGTTATCTGATTTCAATCAAACTTTTATGAAAAATTGATATAGTAGATATCTTAGTTAAGTTAGTTAACCGGCTTGATCTGCAGTCTGGTTTCAAAATGATGGCTGTTCAAAAACATTACAATTAGTTAATATTGGACGTAAAAAAAAGTAAAGAAACACAGTTTTGTAATATTTATACCATTAGAAGAGCACATTCTTATTGTGAAGTTGTAATTATTCAGAACATAGGTCTGTGATATTTTCCCGGTTAGGAAAGAGATCCAGTTTCGAATCCCGGTGGCGCAACAACAATATTTTTCGATAAAATTGATTTTATATGTATATCTTTCTAATTAATATATTCAATTAATATTTAAAATATTTATATCATTTCATTTAAAGACACAGACGCAAACCACACAATTCGGTCGCTAAGAAAATTTATGTTACGCTATATTACCAAGATATATTTATACTGAGAACTGTAAAAAATATTAGTTTATTTTATTCAGGCAATCCACACTTCAATGGTAATTTTTTAACTAATTTATGCATGGATATACTATATTGGATCAATATTAAATACGAAAAAAGTATTATATTATTCAGGGCGTTACGTAGCCTATTGATTGTTGTTTGTTAAGTAGGTATTGTAGAACCATGATTGCATATAATTTTAATTTTAATTAAAATATTAATTTTTTTGTCGCTATTTTGAAAGTAACTTTTAGTTGACAACCTTTTCAATAAATTTTGGTACATAATTAATATATTTAAATAATTTTTGCACTGTAATATTGGCCCATGCCTATCATTTATAGAACTTGCAACATATATTCTATAATTGAAAGGTTCAGAAGCCAAACTACCATTTTTAGGAGAACACATTCTTATTGTGAAGTTGTAATTATTCAGAACATAGTTCTGTGATATTTTAAATATGAATTAATATACCAAAAGTATTTGAGATTCTGTAAAAATAAGGTAGATGGCTCTGTCAAATGATGGAACGATTAAATGTATTGATATCAAAAATGTAACATATAAGGTCGAAAAATTGTCGATAAAAATAGTGCCGCTGTAGCTTAGTTGGATAAAGCACCTCCCCCGGTTAGGGAAGAGATCCAGGTTCGAATCCCGGTAGCGCAACAACAATGTTTTTATTTTTCGATAATATTGATTTTGTATGTATATCTTTATAATTAATACATTTAATTCATATTCAAACTACCATTATTCAATTGACGAAATTAAGATAAACGTATTGTAACAGAAGTGTTTTGATAACTTATTTACTTACTTACCGTCATGCCGTTTCTCCGCAGGGGTAGACAGAGATGATAGAGCATCATACTCTTATATCCTGATACACAATTCTCGCCTCATTCACATTTATACATCTTCTCATACAAGCTCGCCGGTTATCGTGGCTTCTAACAGAACCATCTTACAGTATCTGGTTCACCTGGTCGTGCTAAATCTTCCGCGGATGGATTTCTTGTGCCATCAACACTCGCGTCATATATCTTTCTTACCATTCTCTTCTCATTCATTCGTTCCATGTGACTAAAAATGCTTCTAAAACGTACACACATATTTTTAAGAGCAGTTATCAATTGTAAAATTTTCACTATTGCTAGATATTATTATTGTTATTTTATATCACACTCTGTAAAATGTTAAAAATAAACAAAAATATGTGACATTTATAATGACTAATTATGTGACACACGATGCTATATAATAACTCACACAAATACAATAGCAGATAATAATACTTGCACACAATAGTATATCGCAACACGAGACCCCATGTTTTTGATACGAACATTTGATACATTGGCTTTCATATCTTTGTAAGACTGCCTAGTAATAACAGGCAATTACCGCTAAGGGTGAAATTACAGGACGGTGGACTCGAGGTTCAGAGCAGTGGAGCTTAATAATCGAAAATGAATGTCGTGGAAATTACGCCCCTACGGGCTGTAATTTTTATGAGAGAATCACGGTCTTTCTGTGCTCCGTGTGTCATGTTTAATTTATTATTTGCATGAAAGCAGTCTATAAATAAATATGGTCGAAATATTCTCACGAATGTGTGCGTGCGCATACATACTAGCAGGAAACCTGACGTTGCCAGGGTTAGACAAACCATTTATCTATATTAAATTGTGTATTGTCTATTGATCTGGGAATATGCCCTCGCGGTCTTTTTTGTAGAACTATTCAACCCCAAAAGCCTTATAGTTTAACCAACGTATTGAATTTAATGTGCCCTGTGCACGAATTTTATCAGTATTAAATTTATCGGAATCTGAAATGATTAACATACCGAAATTATGAGTTCATCGGTAAGGGAAAGTTCCGGGTTCGTATGCCGGTGGTAACCAAAATTTTTCGATTGATAGATTTTTTCCGTACATCTTTCTTATTGATTCACCTAATTTGTTTTAGAATTAAATTGCTACTGTTGACCCGCTGGCGTAAGTGTGATTGCTATTCGTAGATATCAGAGATTTAAAACTGTGACTAATAAAATATGATAAATATTTTATGATTATATTTGATATAACACTTGACAACTGACACACCTAAATTAATAGCATTCAGTTATGCTATCATTACGCTTCTTCTTACGCTTTTTCTTCGCTTAAACGGCATATTATTATAATTCGCAGATCTTTAGATCTCTATATAAGTATATAAAAATCAAATTCAAATGTTATAGTAAACAACGAGATTTTTTTTTTTAATTAAAATTAATTTTTGGTTATTAGACAATATTTTTAGACCAGAATTATAAATCAAATTCACTGATGTCTCTTAAGTTACAATCACTATGATTGTGAATTAGAGATGTCAGTGATTGACTTGCAGTTTGTGATTTGGAGCTTAAAAATTTCCCATAAAAATGTTAAATTCGTGAAAAAACTTCTTATTACACTATAGGTCGTGGTTACGTAATAATATATTCAATACTTACTTCAATTATGTTGGTATCGAAGCTTATTGGCTTACAAATGAAATTTGATAAGACCAAAGTCATGGCAAATTGACAAACAAAGAACCAGTATAAATATCAGATTATTGATTTTGTATTGTATATATGTAGTTTTTACAGTTGTTAATAAATCCGAAATATTGGCGCTCAACTGAATCGAATTACAATTATATTTCCATACTAAGAATATGAAATAAATAAAAATACCGTAATAGCGTTGTTTGCCGTTATCTAACGACCCGTTATTGCAACCTGAAGAGGTTACAATAGCCTCCGTTACGGCAAGAGAAGGGGTGCGGATTGTTTGTCTGTAGTTGGAGATAATGTCGGAGATCCGACTGCCAACCCTTCAGCATCAATCACAATCTGTTATCGGCTACAATGAGAAACCGGTCAGGGTGGAAAATGATAGCGATATGATAATTAATTGTGACAGTGGGTAGCCTACACGCAGGGGTCGGAAAGGCTGTATTATTGAATTAATCGAATATTACTGATGAAATATTATTGGCAATATTTGAATATGTAGAAGAACACATAATTACTGGATTTTTACCTACAGAGGCACTGCTATTAAGCAATTATCAGATATCTATATTACAGGGCTTACGACCTGTCTTCGGCTGGCTTAAGTGATCACTTTAAATATATAACGTTTACCAATTCTTACCCCTCAACCTCCACATTTATCAAATTTTTGAAAGTTGTATATGTGTTAGTATGTGATCTCGTTTGTAGTACCAATGCATCATCGCCATCTATGAACCAAATTCGATAATTCATTTTTCCCTTTTTTTTTAAAACAGCATATATGTCATCACTATAAGAATCTGATTTTTTTTAAAGTAATATTCTTTATCTGTAAATTGTTTTTTTTTAACATATTATACTTATAATAGTGAAATATTATTGAATTAAATACGAAACGAAGAAATATTAATATAAGAAAAAAAAACAAGAGACTTATCTAAGTGCATTTTTATGGTAGTGGTTACGGATCTGTTTTTCTAAGTTATATTTTAGCGTTGTCAAGATACTTTTTCCATCTAATTCTTCTTTCAACTTCATAGTTTAGTTTTACAGAATCTTAGATAAGTTAAGTTATAGGGCTGGCTTAAAGTGTGTCATGTGTTGGGTACAGATGGAGCTATCGGAAGGTTTCAAGTGTGAGGGTACGACTGCCGCGTAGGGCAATCGCTACCCTCGAGCTCGTATAGCAAAGCGTATGGAATATTTGTACCATGTACAGTGAGGTAGATGTAATAGGCAGAGAAGTATTATGGATTAAATCAACTTATTGTTGTTACTGAATTAACTGAAGCAAACTTATTACAAAGGTTGAGGTTTACATAAGCGCGTGAACTGTGTATCGCAGATCGGAAGCGACTCAGTGACGTCAGTACGTGAAGTGACGAGGCTACCGGTCAATGCGATCCACTGTCTGGCGTGGCCGACGCTTATACGCCGGTCCAGTATGTATTATCTTTATAGCTGTCATGTATGCGTATGATCCTCTGACGGCTGCGGTCAGCTGATCAATGAATGAATCACTTCTAAGTTATTCATAAAAAAAATGGAACGTACAGAATGAATCATGAGCTCGAAAACTTAATTGAGAAAGAAATAATCGTATGATTTTGTAGATCCAAAAGACTGCAATGGAAACGACAGCAAGTAGAAATGACCTAGAGTGAGACCAAGGAAATGGTGGTTTGACTGTGTGGAAGAAGACTGGAGCAGGATGGGAGAGTCCGGGAACTGGAGAAGAATGGCCAGGAATAGAAGTCGGTAGATAGCACTTTTGTTGTAAGATGATGAGTATAGTGCCGTGGAAGGAGAAGAAGATAAAATCATTAATTGTATACATTTGTACTATTTCATTTTATGTTAATTTTTATCGTTGGTTTGAGATAGGGTTCAACTTACTTATCTATTTAAATTAAAGAATGTTAAAAATTTTAACTACTTTATTTATTATTTTACATTACTTTTGTTCCGAACCCCTGACTGTCAAACATCAGAATAGGTAGCGGTGCTGAACAAAGGTTCAATCTGGTCCGAATGGTTCCCAAATATTTTGCGCTGTCATGGTAATCCCCAAAGAGTATATTTTAAATTCATAATTTTTTCTCGCATTATTTTTTTGGTGAAAAATATTTTTTTATTGTATTATAATTAATCTCGTTCATTGTAGATAGACACATCGTATAAAATATTTATAAAGGCAAATATTTGACAGCGATGAAGATTATTTTTTTCAAGAGCGCATTGAAAGAGATAGTGAATTTTTTTTAAAATAAATCCGGTGTATCAAAACTGCAGCATATTTAAAAATAATATTAAATTCATTAAAACAAGTTACAAAGTGTCCCGATCTATAGAGATTGGGTTCACATTAATGTGCAGATGTTATTGAATGTCTCCTGCGTTATCACGAACGGATCCGTAGCCGATATGAAAGTAGTACCTAGTCGTCAGATTTATGAGTTCGAACTAGATAGACACCTGTATTCCGATAGCATCCAAATACCTGTAGATGTGTAGTCGAGAGTGTAATACATGCACGCTTACAATACAGTTACAAAGGCCACTTTATTGTGAACGCCGCACACTGACATGTATTTCGATATTATTGTCCTTGGAAGACATGCGCCTTGCAATGCAATAATTATATAAAACATATTTTATGTTTTTCTCCTCAATTGTGAGACTTTGATATTCTTTGTGTTTTAGTGTATATTTTAGATAAAAAATATTATACGGCATTGCGGGAATGGTAATCCCCCCTGATACACCCGGTAAGTCTTTTGTTCTACCCTTAAAACTATTCATCTCACCTGGTATCTTAAGCATATATAAATATAATATGTATGTATAACATATATAGACGTTCGTACATCATAAAACTAATACATACTAAGAAAAACTTGTATATATTAATCGCAGAGAATGATTACTACCGTTTGAAAACCTTAAAGTATTACCCAATCGGGTGTTGCTACGATACACGTAGATGTTAAGGGTGACGCAGATGGGGTAGTTGGGGGTGAGGGGGTTGATTGTAGACCAGAACTCTTCAGACGTGATGTGATTTGACGTATAACAATATTACAATAACCTTTCGGTAATTATTGTATGAATAAAGCAGACATTTTGAACGGTAAAATATTTAATCACGAGTCGCTAGTTTTGAAGTCTGTTTGTTAAACAACTTTTGTAAAACAGAATTTTGAATGGTTAAAAAAAACATTTACGTAAATAAATACTATTAATATAATTTTACAAAATTAATACTCGTTTTCCACGCAGTATAAGTTAAAGTCTTGTCAATATGGTACTATTTGCACAATGTATAGCGTATTAAAATTGCTAAAAATTCCAATATGCGCTGTGGGAGGTTGTCGTGTGTATGTAATTATGCGATTTCTTTTACTTGGATAAATAGTTTTACTTTTAGAATATTTGAATATATCCAAGAACACACAATTACTATATGTGATTACCCCATACTTCCATATATTTCCATTAAATATAATAAAAAATAGCTTTGTCTCTGTGAGATATTTGATATTTGTTTAATTTTACTTTTATTAGGAGAACATATTCTTATTGTGAAGTTGTAATTGTAAGAATGTGTTCTCCTAATAATAAAGTTGTATCAATGTGTCCAAAATTTAATAAAAATGAATTGATAATTCTGGCGTCTGCTATCAGTTTACTCAAAGGTATTTGAGATTCTGTAAAAATAAGGTAGATGGCTCTTTCAAATAATGGAACGATTAAATGTATTAATATCAAAAAGGTTACATATAGGTTCGAAAATTGTCGCTAAAAATATTGTCGCTGTAGCATAGTTGGTTAATGCACCTTCCCCGGTTAAGAAAGAGATCCAGGCTTGAATCCCGGCGGCGCAACATCAATATTTTTCGATAAAATTGATTTTATATGTATATCTTTCTAATTAATATATTTAATTCATATTTAAAATTTTATTTTTGTTTATAATTATTCTTAATAGTTTTATTTATGTCATAGTTGCCATGGTCACTAGCAACGTTTTCTCTAAGATGAGAGTAGGTACTAGTGCGCACTTATAAGAGCTTATTATAACTTATTATAAAGCAAAGTAAAATGAATAAAGTAAAAATACTCGGGAGTCATTTTTTGACACCAATTATCTAATGTTATGATTTATGTATTAATAGAAATAATTAAACATAATTTTAATAATTATACAAAATATTTTGTTTAAACCACTATGTTTTCATTATTATACATATTTCGATACCTATGGTATCTTCTTCAGAAAACAATGTAAACTAAAATTAAAAAATACAAGCATAGATAAAAACAAAACTATAAAATGGAGAATAAGTAAGAACTAACATGAAAACAAATTTTACAAGGTGACTATTTGCAAAGATAATTTGGTTATTTATAATATTAAACTTGCTATTAACACTTTTTCTTATTTTTAAAATTAATATAATTAATATAAAATGATGCGACAAAGTAATTTTTCAAATATTGAAGAAAACATAATTTTATTTGATAGATTATAAATATAAATATAACAACATTTTACTTATGTAACATATATTTTTCGATTTATTTAAAAACTTAAAGAGGTTGTACTTACATCTGTGCCTGCAATATTATCTTTTTTTGTCTTGTCGTAACATTCATACGTTTTTCAATGTTGACGTATAACAAACATTCAATTTGTAATAAAGAAATCATATTTTTATTTCTTGATGCTGTGCGGACACAGCTAAGAGAGCTCATTTATCATGATAATCATTTTAGTAAGCATTCCTTAGTGTCTCCAAATGGAGACACTAACAAAATAGTATGGATATCGGTATTGTTCACAGTACATTTAAAAGTGGCACGTATTAATGACGCCAACGATGGCTGAAATACATGAAACACGTAGGAAAATCAAGCAAGAAAGGGGGCATTTTTCCTTTGTATGCATTTTATCGGCGCGTAAAAGAAAATACCCACTTCGATAATAATTAATTACTTCCCCAATAATAAAATAAAGTAGAGAGGAAATTTATGGTCATTGTAAGAGGTATATTTAAGTACGTGCTTTCGATAGGACATTGAGATAACAACGAAATTGAAATCCTATTTATTTCCTCCTGAACTCATAAAACACGTGCTTGGAGTGTTTCTGAATCCGCTATATCTAAACCGTTAAAGCTATAAAATTTATTTTTATTAAGTTCTATTGATAGATCAAACAATTCTGTATATGATACGGGTTTGCGAGATTAATGTAATATCAAAACTCCACTTACCAAAACTTAAATATTAATTAAATTGCACACATCGTGACCTAGGAAAATCAATCAGCAATCATAATACAAAAAAAAAGTTTGTCAATAAAGTCTTATCTACGGAATCTTTGGGCCCTAGAAGATAGGAAACATTAGGGGCCGCCGCCACCGATCTAGCTCAGTTTGGGTTCTCAAGTGTATGTGTATGTACTCTGTGCTCTGGCATCACCTACTACCTCGGATGAGATGAAAATAGATTCAATGGCAAACTCTGATTCAACACACGTCACTTCAGAATTCTCCTGCTCCAAGAGATTGCCTGGACGCCACCCCGTTTAACACATGTCCAGTTAGCCTATCAATCGACCATCATTCGCATGCCGTATCTCTTCTCATTACAGTAGGGTCTTTCCTCAACCCGCGTGTGGACTAGGCCCACATATCTCTGGGTCCACCGCGGTAATCTATATATCCTCGCGGGAGCTGCACACCGACCGCTTCCAGACCCCCGAGCGCCTCTCGTCAGAATCACGTGTTTCCACTTTTCTCGGCCGTCAGTCCTTTTCCACCTCCATGCCGCCAATTGCCGCTTTGTGCAGTAAAACAGGTCACCCAGGCGCCGGTGCGCAGATTCAAACATCACAATATTTGTCTGACATTTTGGTCAAAATTGACTTTTTTAATCAAAATTCTGACAATAATTTTCTGTTTAAAGCTGTGTTACAAATGTGGAAGCCTTTTGCCTGGCGATTCTGAACCCACCCTGCTAATACCGGTGCTTGAAACAAAACTATTAGCAATCGTAAATACACCCAGTACAGACGCCAGGTAGCAATACTAATAAGGCCAACCCCAAACAAACATGTCAAACTTCCATCGTTCTAGTAATTTTGCAAATAACAAGAAAACAAAGTTATATTTTAGTAGAACTTGTAATATTTTTAGAACAACAGCTGTTGATTTGAATACAAACAAAATGTATGAGATACAAAACGTTACAAAATCACAAATCAGTTTATTTTATTAACCTAAATTGTAAAAAATTCTTCTCTCGGACGATAGACCAAACTCCGCCGAAGATAAAAAAATAATTTTCAAATCTTTTGTTTGACGTAAACATCAAATGATATCATTTTTCTCCATGGCCACGATTTACTGTAACATATTTTCTCAAAATGTGATGTTTTCTGATTATGAGTATAGTTTGGACCACACTATTAAATTGTTGAAGTCATCTTTATTATTAAATCGATAATATATTCTTTAGTAGGTATCTACATACTTTATTAATTTCTCCATCGATGTTCGTGTAGATATGTGATGTTAAACACTATATATTATACTATTTAATCTATGGAATTATCTATTAACTTCACCGACATATTAGTTTATCACTATTTAAACGCATGTATCAAGCAAGTATGCATACATTGCTTTTAAAAACCAGTAATATACCTCATTCTGTAACGCCGGTTGATTTGGTATGCTAATTGCATAGTCTATGTGCGGACAAATTATTTTCATACTTTTAAAATTGGCAAAATTAACTTTGTGGTTAAAATTCATTATTTTTATTTGTTAACTTTGTTATATATAACACCACTTATTGAGTTAAAATACATCTACCGGTTTCGAAAAATATCATTTTCTTCTCCAGTATGTCAATAACTAATCAAAAACACACATTTCTTTAACAGAATCTATTTAAAAATAATAATTATTATTTATAAAATAAATTTAGTATCTAACTCAAATTGTAACTTAATACAAAATTACTAGAATAATTTTCAGGAAAAAATTTTAGAATGGGATATGTAGTTAAATTTAATTGGTTGTTTATAATTTTTTGATTAGTTTTACACGCTTTATTTATCTCCAACGATTCCAAATTATTTAATTTATGACTCACACCGTTTACATGCAATATAAAATGCAGCACAATCCTTGCAACTAAGTTTATAGACACCAGAATTGTTACATTTATCATCTTTGTCTTTAGAATTTATGAGTAAATTTCCTATACTATTATTTGTATAAAATGCCAGTCTAATGTTTCGTGGTAGGTTTTTAGATATTTGATTCGAAAAGTTATTTATGTATAAAATCTAATGCCAATATTTATTATTATCATTATGTTTTATATAAAAATTGACTATTATATTCTTTTAAAATGTTATTTTTTGAAACCGGTAGATAAATGATTAATAAAACAAAATTAACAAATAAAAATAATAAATTATTTTCAGATCAGAATTTTATTTACAAGATGCAACAGCAAAAAAGGTAGCCTTTCTCCCAAAAAGTAAATAATAAATCAAACGCTATTCACGTGCAATTTATACAATTTGACGAGATGTGCCATTCCACTTATATCAAAAATAAACACTAAATCTAATCGCATCCAAATAATATTACAATTGCGATAATGTCATCAACCAGGAATTTAAGTCATTTTCAATTTGATTTTCAGCTAGATATAATCAATTTAACCTGTTTAGTTTTCTGGTACGTGTAACGTAGTAGAATAAAAGTACATTATATAATAGGTCCAATGAGTACGGTGATACAGATGACCATAAGTTTACCTTTTCATAAGCGAAAAAGCAGTTCGCTAGGCTAATTCTGTCATGAAAATGACATGTCCAAAGGTTTATAAATATTTTAGAAACGTATTTTAAAACTAACTACTCATTGTTGCGTCATTAATAATTCACACCGAGCAGTGCCTGCTGTCGGACTGCGAGTGCAGCATAGCCACAATTGATAGATATAATTTTTTTTTTTAGAACAGATAATAGCGAAGATACATTTATTGCCATTTACTGTTTTTTTAAGATAAGTTTACTTTTTGATTATAAATATATAATAGTACATTTATATAAACAACAATAAAATAAAAAGTAAGGTAAAGCAGTAATTGTAACAAAAAGCAGAAAGTACAATAATCTCTGGTGCATTATATATTCTCATTTGGTGTAGAATATTGGATTCTGAAGGCAATAGAGGAGACAATTTGATGTCTTTGAGATGTGGTGTCGATGACGCATGTACCCAATATTATGAAAGTGGTTTAAGTCATGTTTTTTCGTTTCAACATTAAGTTTAAGTTTGAATTGATTAAAAAATATTTATACTAAATTTATAATTTATTTCGATATATAAATGTTACGTATAGCTTATAAGGAAATAAAAAAAATAATGTTAAAACGACTTACTCTATTATCAAAATAAATACTATCGTAATACCTTTGAAAATCGTAACAATATACTGAATAATAACACTTCAATTTTAATTTTTCACAATTGTTACAATTTGAATCATATAAAATTAAACAGAGCCAGAAATCCTTATTATTCCGTAACAGGTCATCACTCCAATGGGATGATGACATGTTATTTTTAAACCCTCTATCATATCTTATCACACATTTTTCAAAATCGTACAAGACCAGATGGTAAATAATTCGATAAATATTGACAAATTATCTTTCTATTGTACACGACTAGATTAGAGCTATGTCCACTATATGAAGGTACAGATGATTGAGTGCAAAATCCCGAGAAAGGTCTCTAGTCCGATACAATCACGACGCACACAAGATCTACGATGAGCCGGACGATATCAAATTTATACAAACCCAACAACTTCAATGGTTCTATTATTTCCAAGTAATTCATATGCAATTCAATGGACGATTATTAATACTATTTTTTCAAATTCGTGCTATCATTATTAAATATTTTATTTTTATGTAAATAATAAAAGTGATTCTGCTACCTACAGGAACTATTTATAATAATTAATAATAACGGTAATTTTGTGTAAAAAATATATAATTAATTAAGTTATGTATATTAAACAAAAAAAAAAATATATATATATATACATATTACTTATATCTAAATGATGAATAAATGCTGCCTGACTGTAGGTATCTACATATTTTTTTTAGAATAAATGTAATATACAAATTTAATCTCTTTCGTGCATATACACAACTTTTTATGTGAATATTATGTTCCATGTCGATTTTGTTTAGCCGCCATTGTTGTTTGGCTGACATTTGTCAGTTCTTGTTTGGTAGTCGTAGAGGGTAGTTGATTACAATTAATTATGGAGTATCTAATACTTCAATGCGTTGAAGTCATTAAAACATTTTATCTAAATAATTATGGCAATGCTGTAACCAATAATGGCGATCGCTATCGTCACATGTTGGAAAACTTCTTGGCGGCTGAATTATGTAATTAATTTAATTATATGAAAATAGGTCTAACTTGCTGGTGTTCCGGAATGAGGCGCGAACCCCCGATCACTAGATTACAAGGCCAGCGTTTTAACCACTATGCCAACAAGCTACTAATTTATTATAGAAAAGTATAAATCTTGCCCAGGAGAAATAGTAAAAACTAAGAAATTTATTATTTTTCTTGGTCTTAAATTAGTTTTGTGTTTTTAATGGATATAATAATATTGCGTTACTGAAGTGATTGTGCGTGAAGCAGTTAGTAGGTTTACGTGATATATATTTCTCTAAAGGGTTGCAGTACACCATATAACATGAAATTGCACTTTGGCATGAAGGGTTATACATACGTGTACATATTAGGGTAATTTATGTGTTAGCCTTGCTTTGTTAATAATCAATTCTGTATAAAAATATTATAAGAAAAATTTATATGACACATATTTTATACATGAAATGTATAATTTTATTAAATAATATTTATAATCCCTTAAACTGAAATATGGTTTAATTTACTGGTCATGATTTCATAATTGGATTTCATTTTTTGGTTCACTTAGTTGGCGGGATGAAATTTCAAGTATGGGTAAAGGTGATTAATGATAAAGAATTTTCTCTCCAATAAACCATTAATGGTAATAATTTTCAAACAATATTTTGCTTTATTTTAACGCTTAAAGGGGTGAAGGGATGGTAAGAAACAAGAAAAGTTAATTTCTAGTTGGTCTTGCGCCAGGGAGGGCAAAAGCAAAGAGGGTGCAAATAAGGGTGCATGTTAGTTAAGCGTTAAGCTCATACTATGAAAAATAGAAGAAACTTGGTGGTCTCATGGGATGATGATCCAACCCTCGACAATAGGAAAGCACCTTAACTTAACGTCATTTAAAATGGTACTCGTATTTAAATTAGCGAATACGCAAACCATACTATTAAATATATCAACTGTTACAGGTATATTATAAGTTAAAAAAAATAAAAAAATAACTGATGATTTGAATTTTCAGTATCGCAACATTTATTAAAAATGCAAAACAAATTTAAGATGTAGAAAAAATATTTTGTATTATAAACTAATAAATTGACTAGTTTTTTGCTACAAGAAAGAATGATGCGTTTCTATTATAACCAAACCTATTATTTTATTTTAATAAAAATAACTAGAAAGATCGATATTATAAAAAGTATGATAGTTAATATCTAGTAATTAAATAACTTGTAAATGATATTCAAATACTAAATAAATGTATTAATTGGAAAGATATACATTTAATTAGTATTTAAACCTATGTTCTAAATTATTACAACTTCACAATAAGAATGTGTTCTCCTTAATAAAATAATATTCAATATGTACATCTAATGAAAAACAATAGTATGTAATATGTAATGCTCATTGTATAAAAACTATTATCTAATATTATTTGCTTTTCTAGCGATGGCTAGGATTTTATTTATCAGTGTTTGACTATTGAAATTAATAATCACTTAAGTTATAATTAAATATTATAAAAAATATGTAACTTTTGCATGTTTTGGTTAAGTTACGTGTTTTTGTTAGTATTATATTACTGAATATTAAAAATGACCCTTCAAATTAGATATATCCCTTTTAAGTTAAAACGAAATTTTTTCACCTTTTGTAAAAAAGTGGGTTTAACAAAACACGCGTGACGTACACAAATTTACTGATAAGTATTTCGCCAAATAAACCAGCCGCACCACCTGGCGGCCGACCTGAACAATAGTCACACTTCACGAGCAAAAACCTTCCTAACAAAGGGATGCCCCTTCGATTCTCCTCGATGTTAAATCACCGCTAAATTATACACCATAAATGGTAGTTTACCCCAAATATAACTCCACGAAATGGGGTCCAAAAAAATTTATCAGATTTTTGAAAATGTGTCATTTCGATTGTGCTTTTCTGGAGAACGATTCCAGAATCTCTTCAATACGTATTACAAATTAATAATTACTCTCTATGACAGATCCTTTGTGGAAAAACTCAATTTTTATTACATAGCTTAAAATATTTTTCGTAAGCGGTGTTCAGATCGTTTTATATTTCTTCTGCATGTTGAATCTACAAACCTAAAAAACACATTTTTAAATCATTAACGCGAATAGTGAGTGTAACAATGTACTCGAGGTGCGTTTTTTAAGTATGTTCCGTTGCCGGATATTCCCGGTGTAGCGCTGCGGTTGCGATTTTGCGCATGCACAACGATTTCATTCATCTGTTGTCTCACCACATACAATAATAAAGACATTCACATAATGTGGCCATCTTGTAGTGAGTGGTTTAAATGCTCAAGACAATAGATCAGCCCGCTGACCAGCTGACATTCTTCGCCAAATGTGTCCTGTTTTGTCCTGATTTCCATATTTTCTTTTATCTGAAGCGGTTCTTTGGTGGCGAGCGTTTGAATGATGAACTCAAAGACGCAATACAGACATGGTTTTCATCCTAGACGGCGTCGTTCTATCACGAAGGTATACAAAAGTTGGTGCCCCGTTTTGACAAGTACCTTAATAATGGAGACGACTATCTTGAGAAGTAGTTTAAGATGTGTAGCGTCCGAAGAAAGTAAAGTATTGTAAAAATGATGTTATGTTTCTTTAACCTTTACCATACCATGGTAAAAATATCCTACGCAACCATGCTGTCAACTCATGTTACTGCAAAAAATTTGAGTTTTTTAAACACTTTAAATAGGAATAAAATGCTTTTACAAGCTTGAATGACTTTCAAATAGTTAATTTCATAGTTACTATAAATATATTAAGAAATAATAAATATAATAATTAAATACGTTCATTTTATTCTCAAACATTATTCTTGTAACGCTTAGACTCATCTGACATGATCTTCATCTTTATCTCTCATCATTTAAATTAATGTGTGATCTTTTTCACGTAGTACAAGTGCTATTTTTAACGAAGATACCATCAATTTTATATAGCGTTGAATTCAAAAATGACTATTTATTATGATTCGCTTTACATAATTGGTTTTTCACTATTCATTTATAAGTGCAAACGTTTTTTTAGGACTAGTTAAAATGTAAGTTTTTCATTATGCATATTTATAGAAATACAATTTAAGACCTATGTTACTGCATGGCTAGGGAAATTTCGGTACTTACTTAAAAAACGCACCGCGTATATATTTTCAGGATAATTGGCCATAGATCAATTGACATATTGCATATATATATAATGCTTTATAATGTATATATAGTGTTTTCATTTTTTAAATTTATGCATACATTGAACGTATTTACTTAGTTTAGACCACTGTAAAAAAAACCTGCGATTCGCAATGGACACGTAAAAAAGACATGGTCAAGGGTTTCCTCCTCGGCACCATACTCACACATTGGGGAATCTATCTAGTTCAATCTGAACAAATGAGAGGTCACCTGGCAATGTCTAATTCTCATTCTAGAGATATTTGATACCTTTCTTTTGGAGACTTTCCTTTTTGAAAACCAGGGGGTGCGTGAAATAGAACCTTGAATTACTTTAAGACGATTATCCTTATGATTATTTGGATCCATCCATTGTGCAGTCCAGATAGAATTCGTACATTTTTTTACAATATTAGGTCTGTCATACATCGGAATATGGAATTGATGGGGGAAAACTCTGGAAAGAGTGGCCTCCTTGGCCAGTTTATCAGCACAATCATTTCCATGAATATAGTCGTGAGATCAAGCAGTCATAATATTTCATTACATCACGATTTAAAATTTAAATGAATACATCATTTTAATCTGGGCTATTCTGCCATATTTGTGAGAATAATAAATAGAGATAATTAACTAGGTGTCCTATGCTTCCACGGACTAAATATTATCTGACAGCAGTGAATTGTGATCCACGGAGAGAATTCAGTGCAGCATTAATAGTTCTCTATATGTGGTTTTAGGAATTGCTCCCCCGGTATTTAATGTAGATTTTTTTATATTTTTCTGAATTCCAGAAATATATTTATTGGGTTTTAATGTGTTTTATTAAGTGGAAAACAGATCCATCCACCGATGATTCTTTCTTGTATTGTGTGAAAATGGTAATCGGATTCGCAGTATTTTGTCAGAGATACATTTATTAGCTAATTATACGCGTAATTTATTCCCCAAAATTCGAATGCCGAATGGCAAAAAATATGTATATGCCGAGGTTTTAATGAATAAGTTGTGTATATGCGCAAAAGAGATGGAAAATACATCAAATTTGTACATTAAATTTATTCTAAAAATATGTAGATATGATTTTGTAATCATTTATACATCTATATAATATTAAGGAGAACACATTCTTATTGTGAAGTTGTAATTATTCAGAACATAGGTCTGTGATATTTTAAATACTAATGAAATGCATTAATTATAATTTGTCGTTAAAAGTACTGTATGCTGTAGCATAGTCGGTTAATGCACCTTCCCCGGATTAGAAAGAGGTTCAAGTTTGAATCCCAGTAGCAATAACAAAATTTTTAGATAATATTGATTTTATATGTATATCTTCATAATTAATAGATTAAATTAGTATTTAACATCTATATAAATTTCAATGTCTGCCTGTTCTCGATAAACATCTACATTCTTTCTTTTTAATTAATATTATTAGTTTTACTCTTTTATTTCTGATACCATATTTTACATTTATAAATTAGTCAAAACCGCTAATGTGTAATTCTCACTGTTAATACAACTAAATTGTATATTTATTTAATTAAAGGTGTCCCAATAAGAGCGCCGGATTTAGTTTTTCAATTAAAAAACTTAATAGTTTCACGCGCGGTGTGACAAGTTTAGCCGTCCTGTTGGAACCATGTCTTCAAAATCCAAATCAATTAATTCTGGTTCAAAAAAAATCAGTTATCATAATTAAATGTAATCGCGCGCAAACAATTCACTATAATAGAATTTCCAGCCTCATTTTTAGCCACTTATTGTCCAAAAAAGAACCAGTTTCCTAAAATTTTATAATTATTTTTTGAATTGGACCATTTGGACCATTATTTCATAAAATTCCACGAAGTTTGGGAACTGCTTCAGCAAAACTTTCTCCATTTTTATAATGAGTTTTAAAAATAATAACAAGTTGTTACGTTCCATATTTACTAATCGCAAGATTAACATATGTAACTTTTAGAGCTGTAAAACTTATAAAAAATATGGCGAGTTATTTAAATCTGGCGCTCTTGTTGGGATACCCTATATTACTCTAATGTATTCCATTCTTAATCAGCATGGATACTAATAATTTAAAAATATATATTTTATATTATTTAATAACGATAATGGAATAACAGCCATACCACTACTCCCCTTATTCACCCTTCCCTCATTCATCCATATATATGTGTACCTGTATTGAATGCCATCCGTAAAAACTTTTGCATTGATACTCTTTAGGACCTCGCGTAAAATAAAAGCACCCCCCCTATCCCATAAATCTATATTTTAAATTACAATTCAATCTTTATCCCGGGCTATGGGGGGTACTGACCGCTAGTACTCGTATATTACGCATATCAGAAAATTGAAATAAATAAAAATTATATAATGGAAAATACGCAAAATTAAATCCACATTTCTTTTAATAAATTTTAATCAAATGCGATTGATTTGCGAATCTTTAGAAATGTTGAGCAAAGGCTACCCAACCCGTGTAGAGAACAGAACAAAACAACAGCAAGGATGGAGGAATTAAAATCATTTTATAGATGAATCTTACAAAGAGTTCCCTGTTTTGACACCTATATGATTTCAACATTTCCCGGTATTTTATATACACGTATATACATATAATGTATATGTTACTTGCTTATGAAGGTTGCTTATTCGTGGGATATTCTTTGTGTTTTATGAAACTCAAAAGGACGCTGAAAGCACACCGCTTGTATTAATTTACTATGGAGTCGCTGTATATATTTTTATGTCATCAGAAAACCTCGAAAAATACTCTTTTACTTTATTCAATACCAAGATGTACATAACAAATGAATCAGAGGGACAATAATAATTGAGTCACTGACTTTCAATACCCGCTATAACACGTTTTAATAATATCGAGAAAGTCAAGCAAAACTGCCATACTTTAATGACAGGCATTATTACTTTATTAGAAAATAAATTAATTGCTTTCGTCTAAACTAATTCTTTTATGTATTTTAGTTAATTATTGTATTCATTTGAATCCAAATATGTATTTCAGTATGATAAAAAAAAACATGGCAGGTATTAAAAGTCATTTTGTGTTATACCGGATTTTTCTCAGCCTTACACTATACTCAATATTGTAAGCTAACAAAGCGTATTTTTCAAATGTAATGTAAATTTTTTATTAAAATAAAATAAATTCCGAATCCAATGATTTGTTAAAAAAATGTTATAGCGGATTTTGAAATTCAGTGACATAATTATGGTCTAGCGGTTACGATACTCACTTAGTAGTGGTCGGGTGTTTGAGCCTAGTTCCAGCAGGCCATCAAGTTAGTCCTGTTTTCATAACACAAGAGTTTAGCTTAGTTTAAAATAGTGAGAATATTGATGTGTTAATGTTGTACTTTGATATTTAATATAATATTTTTTTAGAACACATTTTTATTGTGAAGTTCTAATTATTCAGAACATAGGTCTGTGATATTTTAAATACTAATTAAATGTATTAATTAGAAAGATATACATATAAAATTAATTTTATCGAAAAATATTTTTGTTGCTATAATATAACTATGCTACAGCGACGTTATTTTTGACGATAAAATAATTGGATAATGCAACTCCCCGGTTTGGATAGCGCAATATTTTTTTATAAAATTGATTTTATATGTATATCTTTCTAATTAATACATTTAATTTGTATTTATTATTTTTGTATTTAAAAAAATTCAATGAGTACATTAAGTTCTTTCAGAGATATTCTTTGATATTTCGTATATATGTATTAAATATTCAGTCCACTTTGAAGGGAAGAAAGAGTGATTTTTTTTAAAACATAATAAATTTGTTAGAAAACTGTTACTATACATATATGTAATATTTGTGTGTGGCACGTGTAAGAATGTACTGAATCCACAAAGTTCTTAACTTACATAAATATTAGGTTGACGTTTATGGGTATTGAATAAAAATATACTTTGTTTGGTTACTTTTTTGTTATTTTTTTTTTGAGTTTATACATTCAACAGGTTTTTTTAATGTCCTTTTAGATAATTGTGTAAAGTCTAATAAGTCTAATAATCACGTCACGATTTGCTTTAATTTAATGTACCTCTGATTTGTTATCGATAAAGATTTGAATACCTTTGTCGCTGTTTGTCCATATGATTAAACGAAAATAAATTCAAGTCGTTCATATAAATCACTTGTACTATAGGCAATTAATGCTTGAATACCAGTCTCTGATGATAATGATAATCTACTGCACTAGTATTGTATTGTTTGCCGTTATAAGAGATGCAAAAAAATAGTGTATTACTTGAAAAAATAAATGCAATTTGTTTGGGACATATATTTATTTGTGTATAAATATATTAATTATTGAACGAAAATTATGCAATGTGCCTTCTTTCCCCCCCCCCCTCTTCCCTTCTAGGCCTCGCCGCCGACCAGTCGATTGGCGAACTTGAACCAGTACGGTTACAACGTGTACGGAACAATTAATACTGTTGTATAATCTCGAGACTTCGCGTCTATACTGTATCGGAACCTTGACGAAACAGAGAATGGAAAATATACAATCCACATCTTTGGATGTGCCAGCAGAATCCTTCCGTGTACTGAATTCTTCCGGCATATATGCTTGTACGCAGCATGATTTATATTGAGAAGAAATAGATATGCCAATTCAGTTTCACGTTAAAATAGTTTGATATATAAAAACATATGTAACTTGTGTTTAAACCCCACTCTAGGGCGGCCGTTAAAAATGTATACATGATAGTTGGCGTGGTTGATCTCACGTTATCATCAGCTACACATCTATTTTGCGTTTGTTCCCATTTTTCATGTGCATAACGATCTAACGTTCTGTTTATCTAACATTTTACCTACACAGCTTCTGTTTAATGTCATTACTTTATCGAGTTCGTCATTTTTGTTGTCTTTGTAAGCGTCGCATTTCCTGAACTGGATCGTCTTCCATATTAATATGAAATATCTTCAACCAAACATTTTTTAATATGTCACGTTATAAATGCAACGTCAAATAATGAAATAATATTATTTTACCTACATACTAAATTTTATATTAATTTAAATATATCTGACAGATGATTTCTTCGTTTATTTTTTTGAAAAATTGTATCTTCAGAATAAAAACATCATATTGTATTACCCATTCAACCTTCATTTATAATGAACAGAAGGGGTCTTTTGTTCTATTTTTAGGATGAACTTGAAGCAAATAATTGCTTACATTTCAATGGAATGTTCATTGTGGTCAAAATACTTTGTGTACGTTATCGACATGTGTTTAAAATTTAATGCCAAGATGTTAGCCGATCTGTCAGCTAAAACTAATGTTAATATTTAAACATGTATCGACAAAATTTTAATTATTAGTTAAATTTTTTTTAAATTTAATTAGGAATATAATACCTAGATGGAAAATACTTGTTTTCTTGGGGTTAAAAAAAATAATATTTTTTTAAAATTAATAATGATTGATATTTCTAATAAAGAAAACTGAATTATTACGCGGATAGAAAATAATCGTACATTTGGAAAGAAAGACATAAGATAACTAATATTTTTAATATAAATATATAAATTTATTTCAAAAATTATTATCATAACGGAATTTTTATAATCCATAATATTAGAAAAAATTCATACCTAATCTCAAATAGTAAAACCTAACCATTACCTACCAGTATCTTAACAATCATGTTTTACTTGCTATCATTCATATCTATAAATAATTGAACGTCAATTGAATAGTGACGTTTTCAGATTTAATAGTACCAATTTTTCCACCATAACAACAGAAATATTGATATTTGATAAGCGACGGTTTGTTTTGAAATACTCAAATATTAATATTACACGAAAGTAAGGGACTGCCTTCTCAGTCTACTTTGAAATATTTGATAACAATCACATCTTTGACAATATTGTAATAAAAAGGTAAAATGTTATATTTTTTCTGTATAATTAAAATGTATGTTTTATATATTTTACGTGTAAAAAATAAATGTCTAAATATTAACGGAAAAGGAATGTATTTTAGAGTTGGTTATGTGGCAATATATTTAAAAAATACGCAATATATTTGAAAAAATGTATTTTAGGCTATATTGTATTAAAAAATCATTTTCATTGATGAATTGTTTGCGCTATAAATAATAAAATAAAATTATGGATAAATTAAATAAACATATCAATTGTTTATAAACTAATTTTCTTCCATTAAGAGTTAAAATAGAGTTCACAATTGTGATTTGATTGTTCCTTTGCGTTGATAAACTATTAAATTGGTAATACATAAAACTTTATCTCACAAGAAATCGTCTCCGTTCCTGAACCCTTAAACTTGTGACACGGGAGCTGGTCTACTGCTCATGAAGTGGTAGTAAAAACTGAACATCCCCTTAACCCTTTCAACTGCCTCGTGACTTCATTGTTACAGTTCGTCTAAATCAACATCGACCATTATTTATGGACCTCGATAAAGCTCTCCGAATGGGTGACATAAATCTAGCGGTCGCGTTGTAAATTTGTAGGAGGAAGTTAAAAAGGACGCTGTATGATATTGGCACTGAAATTAATTAATAAAATTTCTGGGATTCTTTTCACTCGGTGGCGAATTATACAGTTGAACTTTGGAATTTGAGTCACGAAAAATAACGTTCAATGATATCTTAAAAATAAATAAATGCTTCTTTATAGATATTTTTAAATAAGTTAAATGATATTTACTTAAAAATAATATTATTTCTAGTTTTGAGCGGCTGATTAATATGATTTAAGCGGAGGATCCTGTTTAAATCGTGAGTTCTGGTCGAAATACAAACAAGTGACGTACAACCGTCTTCAAATTTAATACAACTCATACAGAATACTATTCGGGTTGGCGCGTTATTGTGACGCATCTACAATGTTTGCCGAAGGCCGTGTACATGGATTCGTTTCACTTCTGAGACATCGAGTTGCTGGCGTAAAGCTGCGGCTGGAGTTCAACACCAACTCTGGTGCAATCGACGCTCTCATGGAAAGCTGGCTCCTTGACCAGGGAATGGCCACGACTACAGATACAATAATAATCGTGACTGAAATGCAGTATTTATATTTTGTTTATACTCTTATATATATAAGTGCAAACTTATTTATTTTTTTTACTTTTCTTTTCATAACATAAATATTATTTTGTAACTTAAATTTATTTAATTATGTATTATCTTTATGGCGAATCGGATCTTCATAAAAAACGCATTATTATTTATCTGTCAGTTAACTAAGCGAGATTAATCTCCTTCAAATAAGAGAACAGCGTGTGTATGAAGAAAAAGAAGATAGAGAAAAAATGGTTAAGAAGTTAATTGCAAAAGAACTCGAATGTGAAAAGGAAATTATATTTGATGCAGATACGATTTCAAAATTAAGCGACTATTAGAAATTTAAATAAGTTAGTGGCCAGATACGAAAAATTATGCACTGAAATAAAAAAAAGGAAAAACGTAATCAATCATTTAATTTAAATATTTAATATTTTTATCCTGTAGTGTACCAGTAACTTATATGCAGTTACATTTTTTCTAACTATATCATGGTGAATTAGAATTAAAAATAATATATATTGTATTTCGCTTAGCACGAGGTAAATATAGCCTGTATAAATCGCGTTATACAAGGAGGCTACTCTTTCCGGAGTTTTCCCTCATTAATTCCCTATCTCGATGTATGACAGACTTAATATGGTAAAACAACGTAAAAATTCTATCTGGACTACACAACGGATGGATCCAAATAATCACAAGTTAATCATTCAAGATCTATTCCCAAATTACCCAAAAGGAAAGTATCCAAGAGAACAATATCAAATATCTGTAGAATGAGAATTAGACATTTCCAGGTAGCCTCACATTTATTCAGATTGAACTTAATAGATTCCCCAATATGTGAGTGTGGTACTGAGGAGGTACCATATCTTTTTTGCCTATCCATTGTCCCCTCAATGGTAATTTTCAACTCCCGGTTAACTTGTTTCATCTTTTTTCCCTTAACTCGCCATATTTAATCTATATAATAGCTAATTTTTTGAACGATAATGGTATAGACTTATAATATAATATTTCCTATTCTATAATATTATTGTACTTTTTACTATAAAATAAAGTTTTAGCTTGATTAATGGCACAAATCACTCTTAAAGGGTGGATTGCCTATGTAATAGAAACATAAGAATAAATCGTGTTATATGAGGTTTCTTTCTATTTTATATTCTTTCAAATTTTGTTTTAGAATGAGAGAAGAGATTCACAAAAAAATCTGTGAATAATATTAATCACCTTTGTAATGGTATTTAATTATAAAACTATTAATTAGATATTTATCAAACTACAGATGATTTCAGAAGATTCTAATTAATAATACATCAAAAAAATTCACAAGATCTCAAATATTTCGAAAAAATCTAAAAATTTCAATTCAGACCTTAGTCAATTTCGGTCGAATTTTAGACAAAATCTCTAAAAATTTGTTCGGCAGGTATTCAAAATACATAAGTGGTGAATTGGATCAAAAACTTCGCTCAACAAGCTTGTTCACGTAATTTTATACATAAATGAAAATTGCGGTGTTGGTTCAACTTTACCTACTAGGCTAAGCTTGGTAAGTTGAGGTCCTTTGATTGCAAATTCAACAATTCCGCAAGCCGACCAACTTCAACTTGCTTACGTAACACAAGCGCTTTGGAAATGTTTGATAAATACTTAGAATATTGACGTGACGTGAAAATCATTTTCGTTTTGAAACAATTTTTTTTTTAAATATGTCCCGATATAAAATATGAAAGAATTCTCTCTCCAGATATAAACCTCTCATGAATTTTTAGAAAAATATTTTTAAAACGGTTTAGTTTCCTTTATTTGTTTATTTCTCTTTGCAGTTAATAATTTTTGGAAGACGGCCAAGTTTGCCAATATCGTGATTAAATTACGAGAATTCAATATCTGCTCGATATTATATTTTTGTTTATGCATATACATGGTGTTCCGTATTTGTAATTATTATTTTTTTAAATAGGTGAACATATGTACTGCCATACTTGAACCAGAATGATTATTTTTAAATGTAGTATAATTGTCACCGGTTCTGTTTTGTCTTACCCCTTAGCCTATTTCCAATTTTTTTTTTTTTTTTAGGAGTACACATTCTTATTGTGAAGTTGTAATTATTCAGAACATAGGTCTGTGATATTTTAAATATGAATTAAATACATTAATTATAAAGATATACATATTAAATCAATTTTATCGAAAAATATTGTTGTTGCGCCACCGGGATTCGAACCTGGATCTCTTTCCTAACCGGGGAAGGTGCTTTATCCAACTAAGCTACAGCGACATTATTTTTAGCGACAATTTTCGACCCTATATGTTACCTTTTTGATATTAATACATTTAATCATTCCATCATTTGACAGAGCCATCTACCTTATTTTTACAGAATCTCAAATACCTTTGAGTAAACTGATACCAGACGCCAAAATTATCAATTCATTTTTATTAAATTTTGGACACATTGATACAACTTTATTATTTTTAGGAGAACACATTCCTATTATTATTTCCAATTTAGTACACATAGTTTCTTTGGTTCGACTGGCTGTTTTTAAATTCGTAAAATTCAACCATTTAGAGAGAAAGTGTCGTCCTCGCTGTGATCAATCGTGTTGTATTACTTCTTAAGTACACGCTTGTCCTCATCTCGGTTTGGTGTTTCGTTGTATGGAAATTCACCGAGATGCGGAGTGAAATTTTCATAATTGTGATTAGTGTTATTGACGATACGTACGCAATGGTGAATTTGTGTGTGTAGTTATTGAACATTGTATGATGGATTCACCAGAGTCACCCGTAGTTGCGTTTTAAATTGGGTGATCTTTGGGATAAGCCGGTGACGGCGTTATCATCAGGTGAGTCGAGCTGTCCTCCTTATGTCGCCACCCTGGTCCGCTATCGAAGGATTTCTATCATCACATCCTATCCTCATTTCCGATTCCATCAACTATCATAGTATTTTTTTTATAACAACGTCTATGCTAATTATATAATAATTTAAAATTACACTTACAGTCTGATTGATTTTTGTTAGATGGTATTTAAGTAACTACCAAATAATGCTAATTTTGTGCTGTTGAGTGCCTGAAAAATATACTTTAGCACCAAATAATGAACGGTTATTAATTATTGTATATTATATGGACACCGACGAAAGAAAATTTGTCACTAAAATACTTCATTAAATATTCAGTCATTAAATATCATATTCGGAAGTGGCACCAAATTATGTACGCTTAAATAATGTAGGTTATACCAAAAAAATATATTTGTCGACTCGTTTATATATATTTTTTGAACTATCCTGTAAATGCAGAACATTATGTTATGTTTCATTTCATGGCAATATACAAATTATGATACAGATAGATTATGCTTCAGGTGCACACGTATATGTATATATACCCGTATATATATGTTAGATTTGAGGTTTCCGCGAGTACTAGTGAAACTAACATCTCTTCAGGATTAGATGGATCATTTTTGTAGATGTAAGCTGGAAAATCAACAGTGGGAGAAAAAGTACGGTTGTACCGTAATTTTTGAGGCAACGTCTTGACAATGGCATGTGTTTCCATGGCGAAACGTTGGCCTAGGCTTCTCCAAGGAAACCATCTACAAAAAACGCAATCTAACTTAGAAGAGACGCTAGTATAATATATATATATATATATATATAATTCCATGACCGCCTTTCGGAACGTACTTGAAACGTTCGATGGTCACAGCCACCCAAAAATTCAAAATTAAAATCGCTACAATTTTAATGAGCTCTTTGTATATGTTTGTATATAACGGTGTTCATTAAAATTGTAGCGATTTTTATTTTGACTTTTTGAGTGGCTGTGACCTTCGAACGTTTCAAGGACGTTCCGAAAGCCGGTCATAGAATTGAGAGATCCGGTCAGCGAACCGCAATAAATCTAAAAAAAAATCCGTTTCACAATTCTTTCAGTTTGTTGCTTATTTTTCTTTTTCGCTAAACATACATTTCATTCAACCGCTGAAATGCCATTTTGTTCCGAATGTTTTTGATAATAGAAAAACGACCTTTTTTTTTGTTGGGATTTTTTTCATTTTTAATCAGAAAATATCCAAATACCCAAATGTGCTGAGAATTTGATATAATGTTTCTAGGAAAAATAGAAAATAAACGCATTGAACAAGATTAATTTATTTTTACACACGTACCAACAAAAATCATGTCCTTTGTGCCTTATTCAACGAAAGTTGGCTATCATGGTGCTTATTATCACTTTACGTACTGCGGCTGTATATTTATTTAAATTTTTAAAAGTACATACATACGTGTTTTATTTATAAAATCGTTTCACCAAAACATAGGACGACAATGCGTAACGCGCTCCAATCGTTACCGTTCGGAATAAGCTCCAGGTTTAGCCTGATATAAGGAAGGGAGTTGAGCCAGCAGTATTTCTATAATTTATTGGATACCAAACTAATGAACGACAATAATATTAGACATTTGATATACAACGAGCGTGAAGTAAGGTGCAAAACGACGAATCGAGTTGAATCGAATGAGAGTTGTCTTCAAAGAACTTCGTGGGAGCGAAATCCAGAGATTGTTTGGAGTTCCTGACAACGTTTTAATCCAAAGCGCCTACTTACGTTGTTAACCTTACCATACCGTGATAGAAAATACACCTAGGCAACCATGTTGTCAACTCGTGTTACCGTAGGCAGTTAGAGGTTTATAGTATTTTATATTTAAAAAAAGCTTAAATGATATAAAAATAATTAATATTGTACATTTACTCTATATTATTAATTGAGCATTAAATGTGAAAAAAGAATAAATATAATTCGAAGCGTTTATCATGTCTTATACAAGATACGACGTTCCTTCTTATATCTCATTTAATTGACAAAGAAACATAATTACATTCCTGTTTGTTATTCTTTTCATTGTGAAATTACGAGTAATATTTGAATCTGTTTTTGTCTCACTTTATATTACTTTTAGGATTCGCTTTACATAACTGGTTGTAAAGCAAATCCTATAAATCATTAGTTATTTCTTTTTCCTTAGGATGTAAATGTTTTCCTTAGGATTAGCTTAATTATTGAATGTTGCGTATGTTTACGGAAATATTATACAATTAATTGGTGTGGTAGATCTGTGTTACTGCATGTCTATGAAAGGGGATATATGCAAAAATGGCACACGTATATTAGAATAATTTTCGGTACGTTAGAAATTACATTATCTATTGTAGTTTATTTACTGGATTGACTAAAATTGGCTCAATTTGTAAAGTGATTGGATAATTTTTGTTTCAACATTTTTATCTTTCTCAAGAGGGTTTGTTTGAGATGAATAATTCAACGAATAAAAATTCTCAATTATCGTACGGTCCATAAACCCGAAGCGGGAAGAATCATGAATCCAATAAACGTTACAGCTAACAAGTGAAAAATCTTAACAATTCTCCATTCAACACCTGGGCGACTGTGGCTAATTGGACCCTTAATAGGAGGGTGACATTTACGGATTTGTGCCAGTTGAATAGGGGTAGTTTATTTGATAGTACAGGGCGTAGGGGGGCGCAGCACAGGGTGTGTTGGGTATTGTCAAATTGAAAATGCGGTAGGTTAAGTACCTCTGAAGAGCTCACACTGGAACGTGTTTACCTGTTTTGTGGTGAAATTTGCAATTGCGTAGATTTTCGTTTCAGGAATCGAAAACATTTACATTTTGAATAATTGCTTAAGTATCTATTTCTGTTATTATAATAATGTAACGTATTTTTCTATTGATTATTTTTGACAGTTAAAAATAACATGTTTATGTTTTTTTGGTCTAACGGTAACTGAGTAGGCCCCGATTTTGGACAATTGAAATGTTGTCGTATTTAATGTGTTGATATAACATATAATGAGGTATTAGAAGGTTATGTGTAAATGTCCGAGTGCCCCACAAATGAATGTACATCGGGCGCTTAACTGTTCGTTTGAATTATGTGTGTGTGTGTGCGCGCGTGTGTGAGCGTGTGTGTGCGCGTGTGTGTGTACGTATATGTGTGTGTATATGTATGTGTGTGCGTGTGTGTGTGCGAGTTTGTGTGCTTATGTGTGTATTTGTGTGTGTGTGCGTATGCGAGTGTGTGGCCAGAGCAGCATGACCAATGAAAGACTACATAAAATAGATCGAGGTTTAGTGAAGTTTGAAACGTAGTTACGAATACAAGTAGTAAATGTTCTACAATGTTTAGCGTCGTTTAATGAACTCACCTGGTAGGCAGCCGCGAGAGAAGGTGCTAGGGCCGGTTCTCTGGGCGATAGCGCGCGCGTTGTATTATTGTCTGTTTTTCGGTCCACCGTAAAACCATTAAGTTAGTGCGATTTTCCATAGCACAAACATTTAACTTATTTTTAAATATATCAAAAAAAGTTATTGCGTAACACTCCCAATTTAAAATTATGTTTTTATTATACCCGGTGGTGCGGTACGTATATTATTTTTAAATGCCTTCATCACAGCATATTAATTTCACGTGGATTTCAACCAGAAACTGTCTCAAGGGAATCAAATCCGTGACAATTTTCATAACTCAATTCGTGAGCCTCCGTCGGAGTGGTAGGAATTTGAGAATTTTCTCCGCGTATCCGCTCTCTCCTCTTCAAGTGTTAATTATGCAAATTAATGCATATTAAAACACGAGTGTTGCACACGCGTGGTGTTGAATGAGGTCCTCGGGGGAGAGATTCCTCATCAGCCGTTAATGTTGACGACATCTTAATCCATGATTCTGAAATTAACACTTTTATAGTCCGTGTACCAGGTTTAACTGCTACACTTAGTTCACACAAAATATTACGATAAAAAAAAGTTTTGAGAATATTGTTAAAATAAAAGCATTATTGTTGAAACGTGTTTCTGGTCCTTAAGCTAACTTGAAAAAAAATCTCGATTAAATAATGAAATATGTTGGAAATTGAGTGAGGGAGAAGAAAAATGATTTTTACATTTTTTGATCTTATTCTATGGAAGTAAAATAAAATGAAAATACTTCAATTATATGAATACTAAACGGAATAATTTTTAGCAATATTTGAATACGTCTAGGAACACACAATTACTCGATATTTACCTACAAAGGCACTGTTATTAAAAAAATATTACATATCTCATAGAGACAAGGCTATTTTTTTATTATATATGGAAGTATGGGGTAAGCCAACCGAAGACAGGTCGTTAGCCCTGTGAATACCCTACCCTACGAGATATCTAATATATGTCTAATAATTTTTTATCATCATCTACATATATTCGTTTTTGTTCGATTTTTATCGAGACGTTATGTCTATCTTTTAAAATCTAATTGATTTGTAATTCTGTTATAGGGGTTAGTCTATCCATGCGATCAATACAGTATATAAAAATGGATGGTTCAAATAAAAATACCTTGATAATTCTTGATTTATTTAGATTTACTTTTCAAACGTCTTATTGAATCCTAGTGTAGTGAGTAAGATTAAGAAATGATCACGTAGGTGGTTTGGTCATATGGAACGGTTGAATGATGAGAGAATTGTAAGAAAGATATGTGACGCAAGTGTTGATGGCACATGAAAGTGTTGACGCCCGCGGAAGACTTGGCACGACCAGATAAACTAGATACTGGAAGATGGTTCAGTTAGAAGTCACAATAATCGGCGAGCTTGTATGAGAAAATGTATGAATGTGGATGTGATGAGGGTAGAGTGTGGAAGAGGGTAGAAGAGATCCTCTCTGCCTACCTCCGTGGAGAAACGAAGTGATGGTAAGTAAGTAAGTAAATAGTCTGGATTTCTCGATCGTGTCACTTCAATAAAAATGGCAATATAGTGCCTTCTGCGATTTATTGTAGCTTTAGAATATAAACTTACATTTGAAAGAGTCAAAATTGAGTAATATTTTGTTATAAAAACATTTGGAACAAAAAAGTTTCATATCAATTTAATTCGTATTTCAAAGAAAACCGAAAGAGTTTTACTCAAATGTTTCTATCAAACCAGTTTCTATTCAAATTTGTCTAAAAACAAAGCGATCGATTTATTAAAATAAGAACTTCTTTGTTATATCACGACATATATTTTTATTTATGTATAAACAATTTTACGATAAAACAAGTTACTAAATTTCAACTTTTTTTTTTTTTTTAATAATGTCATTGTTAAAAAGCATAAATTACAATTTATTTTAATGTTATCCATTAGTTATTAACTGAATGTTATCCATGAGATAAAAAATTTCCTAGAGAACGCCCAAATTATAAAATTATCGGAGCAGTGAGAGCGGCATGGCAAAGATCAGCCGTGTTGGTATAGCATAATCGGTTAATGAATTTACGCGCTTAGGTTCGAATCCCGGTAGGAATAACAATATTTGATTTTATATGTATATCTTTTTAATTAATACATTTAATTCGTATGGATATATTTTTTTAATGCGATCTCGAGAAAACTCATAGACAATTTAATGACGTAGCGTTTTTGTTTCTTAAGAATTGATATAGGTAATTTTAATTTTCAAAAATATTCAATTATAAAATAATGTTGTAGGTACTATGTAATAAGACCATTCGGGGCGGCTATTCACACTCAAAATAAGAATTGAAATATAATTTGTAAACCTCGTGGTTGACTAACATATTAATTGTAGTGTAATGTTAATAAGCCATGATTCTTGAAAATCTGCACCTACCATATACGGACGGGTAGCGAATTTAGAGAGGTACATGAAAACAGAAGAAGGTCACCTTCAGTCGTTATTTGTTATTCAGTGGGTTGAGACACTCCTGATCAGCGCTCAAACGCTGAAGGACTCGTCTCCTGTGAATACACACCACTTGCTCAATATATCCTCTCCGTGTACTGAGTACATACATACATACATACATACACAGCCACATACTTCCATACATTTCTGACAAAGGAAGAAGCTATTCATTTCTCCGAAGCCTTTGTCGTTTGTCGTCGTCATTTGTTTTGTTTGAGAGGTAATACATTTCGCAGCTACAGGATTTCACAACAAACGTAATGTCTCCCGCTTTTTGCCAAGGTATATTTTAAAAGGCGTTTTATTTTCCGTTGATATGGATAGTCTTACATCGATAAGGATATATGTAGTGCGTAATTGCAAAAAACCCTAAAACAAATTTCGGATAATTAGAGTTAAATATGCAGTTTTGTAGATTTTTTGTCAGTTACATGTAGAACACATTATTTTTTTGCAAAAACCATTTAAATCTATTGATATTGCATGTTTAAAATCAGGATTAGTTCCAAAATACCCTAAAGCAGACAAAGTATAAATTTTTATTCTCCCTAAAATGAAATTAGTTAATCACGCTTGTTGATGATCACGTGATCTAAAATCTAGTATGATATATACAGAAAAAATTACAGAATTGTCTCTTTAAAAAATGCTGATGCTAAAAACAAACATTTTGTATATTTTCTTTCAAAATATACGTTTTCCTCCATAACTCAAAAACACATGAAGTCATTATAGGTGGTTTTCGAATTTGACGCTACATATACCTACTATCTGGTAATATTTTAAATTATTATTGAACATGGGTCGTATACAACCTTTCAACGATTTAGTTGCTATATATGTCAGCACCGTGAATAAGTCGGATATCACCGATTGGTGGGCGGGGTTCGATCTGACGCATGCGCGCAAACATCACTTATAACTATACATCCCTACAACTATTTATTTTGAAAGTTATACAAACACAAGGCATTCAATTACAAACTTCTTGTCTTTGTATTTTTTGGGCATTAACTATGTAACAATTTCTAGACATTTTGTTTTGAAGAGTTTATTTAATTTAACGAATGTATACACAGTATGTAAGAATGACAATTGTACATTAAAAACTAGGATTAGGAAAATAATAATTATTCAGACTTCTTAAATCGTTTGTTAGAAACAGGCCACAGTTCCAAAATAGATAATTCCTCTTTTAAATACACTAATATTAAAAAATTCTTCAAATTATTTAGACACATTAGAAATTAGTAAAAAATTAATATTGTCAACAAACTTCTGGTGTCTGCTATTGGATTACACAAGGTATTTGAGATTCCGTAAAAACAAAGTAGATGGCTTTTTCAAACAATGAAACGATAAAAATGTATTAATTTGAAAAAGGTAACATACAGGTTCGAAAATTTGTCGTCATAAAATATGTCGCTGTAGCATAGTTTGATAAATGCACCTTCCCCGGCTTGGAAAGAGATTAAGGTTCGAATCCCGATGGCGCATCAACAATTTTTTAGATAAAATTGATTTTATATGTTTATCCTTCTAATTAATAAATTTAATTAATATTTAAAATACTTAACAGCAGCCTGTAAATCCCCTTTAATAACGATGTTCTCTAATTTTGACCCCTCCTCGCAAATCTACCCCACTACCCTCACCACACAATACCTTATTACTGTACTTGTATATTATACTTTAAGTTAAACAACGCTTGTAAATGAAAACGGACGTCTCGAAACCGGTTGCGTATTTGATATAAAATAAGTAACAAATTTACATTAAATAAATAAAATGCAAACATCTGTTTTAACTATGACCCAAAGGACGAACGAAACATCAACGGTCAATTATTTGACATTTGATGTACAACAAGCGTGAAATGAGGCGCAATGCAAATGGCGGTGCTTGAATCTCTGACACTTATGTGTACATGTGGACTACGACTACGTGGCCGAGAATTGTGTCCAAAGAATCTTATAAGAGCGTAATCCCTGTCTCGGGATCGTGTCGGAATGAAAATCTCATCAACTAGTAATAATAATGAACCAACCACACACGTTGGGGCCAATAGTCCAACCAGTATTACTTTTTAATACAGGGTAAATATTATGTTCCAGGCCGATGTTGTTTTTAAATAACTATAAATTATAGCTCTTCTTTTTAATTTAGGTTTTATTTATCGATTATCTGATTTATTACAATTATGTATGGAATATGATGTTAGCCAATTGGCCGCCTCAATAACGGCACAAACGCATGCACTTACTTATAATCATATTTTTCATAACATTCTCGTACACTTCACGTGTTATTTCAGCAATTTTATTTCTAATATTGTCCTGTGGCCTCAGAACTATTGTTGGCTTATTGGCGTAGACCTTTTTTTTCAAGTATTCTTACAGAAAAATGGTTGCGAGCCGTCAAATCAAGCGATCGAGGAGGCCAGTCGATATCATTACTTTTTGACATTATGCGGCATTTGTATGCATTTGAAATTTCAAGCGTAGCTCGGGTTGTGTGCGAGTATTGGCATTATTATATAGATAAAATGTTTTAATAACTTCAATATATTGTTGAGACGTTGAAGCTTTACAATAAAATGTAATCGGCTACTCTCTACGACTACCAAATGCGAACTTATACATGTCTACCAAACTAAAATAGCGGCCAAACAAAATTGGTTTGGAACATAATATTCATCCTGTAGATTATTATTTTAGATATTATTGACAATTAATTCCTGTATTAACGGTATAACCGATAGTAAATTCGGGTTAATTTATCGGTATTTACATTAAACTCGACAATGGAATCCCTACCCACGAAGATATAGGTGATGAAATGATAGTTAGTTATTAATATGATTGAAAGTACAAACATATAAATATATTTAATACTAATGAAATGTATTAATAAGAATGATACACCTACATATAAAATCAACTCTATCGAAAAATATTGTTGTTGGCGTCGGTATTTGAGATACCGTAAAAACAAAGATAGCTTTCAAATAATGGAACGATAGATGTATTCATTTGAAAAAGTGTAACATATAGGTTCGAAAATTTGTCGTTAAAAGTACTGTCGCTGTAGCATAGATAATACACCTTCCCCGGTTTGGAAAGAGATCCCGGTAGATATATTACAGACCTATGTTCTGAATAATTACAACTTTACAATAAGAATGTGTTCTCTTTAATAATATAAATATATCATCATCATTGTCAGCCGTTTTCTATCCACTACTGAATGAAGGCCTCCCCAAGAGTACGTTGTTATTCTGTCACATATTTTCGCAAAATGTAATGTCTTCAACTCAGCGGATTTCCCTCGGATAACACTGCATAACTGCATTCACCCTGCGATTGTCTGAGCGACGTGATTTGTCAAATTCCATTTAATTTTCTTGGTAATATTAATTTTGTCAACTACTTCTCTTCTCTTATATTTCTTTTACTGTTACTTTGTTACTGTAAGTTTCTGAATAAATCTCTTTGAAGTTTTTCCATAAAAAGTATACGTATGCATACTAGTAGTGTGAAAATTACACGAATTAAACGTAATCGATGTACATGGCGAAATGTTACGCGTTTCACTGAATAGAAAAAGTTTAGTGTTCGTACATATAATATAATTTTCCGCAAGTCTTTCTAATTGATTAATTTAATATTCACAATATTTTGAGTATGTCCCAATTTTGGTAAGAACACAATTGCTGGATTATTGCTATTGTATTCTTACAAAATGCTAGTTGTAAGAAATAATTTAAAGGTTTCTGTATGGTAAAAACATATATACCTACGTACTACGCAATCTGTCAATTAATCATAGAGCATGGTATAATTGCTTGGGGTGGAGCGACTATGTCTGCAATTAATCCAATAACAGCAGCTCAGAAAATTATTATAAAAGATATTCTCAAATCAAATCACAACGAGTAGTGATAAATTTTTTAATAAATTCGATGTTTTTGATATAAGTCAAATATATGCTAATACTACTCTTAGTTACATATATAAACACAAACAGACACATTTTAAAACAACTCAAAATAATCTACACCATAACCAACAACCCCAATGAGCACATACAACATATGGACTATTTTGGGACTAAACTATTTAATAGGTTTCTGAAAGATTTAACCCAATTGAATTGTTCCAATAACATGAAACTGGAAATAAAAACTTAGATTCGTTATATGGGTAGAGCTAATATTGGTGCACTCACCCAAAAATATTGATTCAAACCTTTAATAATTGTTGTCACAAATTTCTTAATAATTTATTTGAAATTTCACCTTGTAATTGTTTTTTATACTTGTAATACTATTTTATTTGTACAATTAACATAATAAGGCATAATCCAACCACATTTTTACATATGCATTATTTAGTTACCAATAAAATAAATAAATAAATACAACTTCCAAAAATATGATAGGTGTGGCAGTCGCCTAAGGGTAGAATTGGTGAATGTTACAATTGTGCAATGTGATCTCTCAAGTCAGCCGAGGACAGGTAGTAAGCACTGTAATACCCATGATTTCCATACTTCTCATGTAAAAACAATAGCTTCATCTTTATGAGATATCTATAATACGTATTAATTTAATTTTAATAAAAAATATTACACTATTGTGATATGAAATTGCATTTTCACAACAAATAATATTATCTATATTGTTTTACTGTCGATATTAAAATATTTTGTATAATGTTATAACGAGAAACTTTAACTTTATTTTCTGGCTGTGCGCCAGAACCACTTTAGAGTAATTACTAAAAAAAATACAAAAAATAATTTTAATAAAATAAAGTACATGGATTTCTGGTCTAAACAATTTTCTTACAATTCTTCAGACTATCTTAAGCGCTCGAATCTCCAATAATTTAGTTTATCCATTGAGACTTTGCGCGTCTTCTAGGTCTTTTTTTGATCTCGTCTGTACCATTGCAAGAATATTCTTTGTTCATTGATTCGTATTGGAATAATTTTTTTTTAGCAGTTAAATTAACATCCCAGCATACTTACATATTTCCATACTACGCTGTATCTGTAGCTTCTGAGTCAGCTTAGTATTTAAATTTTATTTATTTATTTAACTAAATATAATATTTAATAATATTCCACTAAGTGCATTCATTTTATATCAGCGGGTTTATTTTACATTTATAAATATTAGTAACGGTAAGTATTTGCACATTTTTTTTAGTAATTCTTAATATTATTATAATTGTACAATTTCTTACTTTCTTACCATCATGCAGATTTTCCGCAGGGATATATAGAGAGGGTAAAATGCCACACTTCTATTTTGATACAACACTTTTGTCTCATCCGCTTTCTCCCCTTTTTTTATGCACATTCTTCTACTATTGATGCTTTTGACAGGATCATTCTCAAATATTTGATTATCTAATTAAGTCAGGTCTTTAGCGGATCATTCTCTTCTCGCTTAAATATATTTGCATAACCCTATAACATTTTTAAAATTTGAAATTTATTAATATAGTATATATTTAAAGTTTTTGGAACAGCTACCCTTAACATCCCTTCATTATAGTAGTTGTTCCAACACAAAATTTTAATACCAGCTCGGGCTAGGTATGTATTTTATACACGTTTCCGTAGTAATCATTTATTATAAATCTATATAGTGGTACCTCGCTTAACGAGCACCTTTCATAACGAGTGATTCGCATAACGAACAAAACAAATTGTAAAAAATTACTCGTTTAACGATCGATGTTTCTTCGACGAAATATTTTACTTTGTAAATAAAAATATATTTATATATATTTTTACAGGACTTCTGGTCCTAGAGGATAGGATTCTAGAGGTACCGTCACCGATTAAGCTCAGTCTGGGTTTTGTAAGTGTGAGGGTGTTCGTGTGTCATTTTTGTTACCTCGGATGGGTGGAAATGGTATTAAGAACAAACACTGAAGTTAGACATTACACTATTTATTACATTAAACATATTGCAAGCACAATAATAGTCTTTCAATTTTCTTTCTTCTGGTTAACTTTCCTTTTTAGTGAGGACACACAATGTTACCGATTTAGCACACATAGATTTGTCAAGAGGAGAAGTTGCAATAGATGCCAATCTGCCATGAGATATTGTGGCAGCCTTGGTGCAGGCCGCCACGCTTCCGTACCATAATTGATCTCCACTTCCAGGAGGTTATTCAAATACAATCTGTTCCGTATTCGCAAACACACTTTTGGTGCATCTTTTAGAATCAACTACGACTGTTGTTATTGACACATTTCCGCGTCCAAGTTCTCATCCATACCTTTTCTTCGTTGTCGTCTTTTCAGTGTGAAATGTCACCTTGACGCTAGCAGACGTCAACTTAATCGATATTTGTTAGATCTCAGCATCGCAATAGCATTCGCGGTGTGGACCTTTCAGCTCCAGTGCACCAGCACTGTATTTTGTGATATTGTGTTTTGATCACGTATTGTTTGTTGTGTGTGTGGTAAAGGTAAGGCGAGCACTCCTTCCGAATCCCGGTTCCCGAGATCACTAGTCCTTCGACTAGAACCCTTATCCCCTTATCGACCTCATCCTGTACCACGTTTTTCTACTTCCTCTCCTACTTTGCGTTGATTTCGATTTACAACCGGAACTGTCGTATTCCATTCCGCAGGACGCGCAGCCTGGAGTTTGTGCAATTCACAATCTGAACACTGCGGAGTCCGTCGAGCTCATCGTCGGTTGCAGCGGAGTCTCCTCTAATCCTGCGGATGATTCAGGCCCATTTTCAATCTCTGAATCCACCGCGGGAACTCCAGCTTTCATCTTTACTCCATCGTCATTCTCCTCCGAAGAGTAGCCCCATTGACTCGTTACTCCTCTCTGAGCGTCTTCTCAAAAGTCCGTCTTGCTCAGCTGCCCGCCATAGTCGGATTCTTGTCCTTGATTTGTCCTTTTAGACAGCCAATCACCGCTCGTATCATAGGTCGATAAAATAAGCTGCCCAGGCGTCGGCGCGCAGATCCAAACATCACATCATGTGAACAATATATCATATATTAAGACCCGTGTTCATGGAAAGAGACACGATGAGATAATCTCTTTAGTTGAGATACATTTCAATATTATGTACATATTACAATTTCGATTTGGAGATAAACTAACTAGATTAGCTTGGAATTGGTAGAAAGATATAAAAATTCAAACCAGTGAACACGACGTTCAGTCTGACAGTGAGGTTTGACACGTGTACGTACATAAACGTCACCTAAAACCACTATAAATCCGTACAACTATATATTCTGAATGTTAGCATAAGTCATTAAACATTAACATTAATATTAGGAGTAAAATTACATTTATTAAATTTTAATTGCTACTGGGGAGTTTCAAAATCACTCAACTAACGATTGACAATGATATTTGACATTAGACATACGTGATGAGCGTGAAATAAGGTGAAATACGGCGATTCTCTGAGACACGGTGTGTATACGGGGACTACAAAACCTAAGAGTTGTCTTATGGGAGTAAAATTCGTATTACAGAGATTGTCTCGAGTCAATACTAGACTGATCTTATAAAATATTACCGTGGATAAGGGCCTTTGTAAACTGTACATCTAACTTATAAATATAAATATAAAGTATTACATTTTTAATATTCGAGAAATTGTTGTCAACATCTGACTTACAGTTATTCGAAAAAATCATTATGATGTGATATTGCATTTTATTTTACCGGATAACAAGGGATGGTTCTGTGGAGAATGTGTAGCAGGGGAGAGTGCGCATGGCGGTACCCGTATACTTACCTGAAGAGGCTTGTTATCTTTCAACCCTGAGGGTTCTTGTTACGAAGATGCGGCGTGAAATTTACCGATACGGTAGTTACAATTTTATTTTGATGTAGTGATTGGGGTAGTTTAAGTAAAATTTATGTTTTAAACGTAATATATACATACACCTTTTTGCAGCGAAATTTTCGTAGAATAATAATATTCAAATGAGAAAAAACAAACAAATTTTATTTTTTTACTTCCATATAATAGCGACTACAAAAGAGCATTTTTTACATGTTTTACGTTAACTTAATTTATTATATTTCCAATTTGACTAGCATATTCATATATACTGTAGTCAGTGGCGTGCAGTAGGTATAAAGTTCGGTTATGCTGTTACCATGATATATACAATATACTATATGCTATATTATTAACTGGTTTTGCGAATTAGCAAATGAGGAAATAAATGCTTCGATCAGCTCTAAGTCAAGTTCAAAACTTTTCAAAAGTCATTATGTTAGGAAACAACATAAGAAAGGGCTTCGTACAACGTGGAGTAGCTAACGAGTGGAATTTTCAATTCTTTAGGTAGCAATTGTATGGCTTGAATAGAACAATATATTAAAATAGTAGCTAGCAATTGTAGTAGCAAAAAATGATGAATAACCGAGAAGATGACTACAGCGCTACGGTGTAGTCGCACGGTAGCATCCAGAACTACGCAACTAATGATTCTACTGATACACGGTGGGCGCTAGCGTAATTATAACATATGGATCATTTATTTTATATTTGTTTTCCAGAATTTTCAGTAATGCTCAGTTTTTTTACTTGTATGCAATGCACATCTCTGGCTACAGACATCATCATTATCATAATTATCAGTCATTCTCACACTTTCTCTGTCCATTGTTATTCGCTTCTATGTATTTTCGTGGAATATAATGACTTAATCACTTTAAAGAGTTTAAGGGCGGCCTGTTAGTCTTTTTGTTTCTCCTGGGGTACCATTAGACGACTGTATTCGTTTAACGATTGTCTATCCTCGGGCGAGCGCATATGCATCGTTAATACAGTGTTTTCGTATTTTTAATATATATGTTATTGTTGTTTATAAACTGGAAAGGGGAAGAAGGGGAAGGAAAGTAATCGTAATCATGATCATCTGTGGTTGCTTTGATGTGCAACGTGACTGACCCATTCCCCATCATCATTTGGATACAGCCATCGTGATATCTTTGACCCGGGTTCATCGGGGTATCTCTACAGTTCATTTATAATCAGGTCATACACGAAACGTTATTACGTCATGTATGAACCGTTCCATCCCTCGCTGAGCCATTCAAAGTCTATTTACAGAACGCTTGATTAGCATCAGACTGGTGTTCATTCGTTGAACCCATCAAATAATCAGTAAATGCATCAATTATAACGAACACCATACAAGAGGAAAAGATAGACTGAGACCGGCATTAAGGAAGAAGGCTAAATCTCAGAAATCGATGATGTACAGTGCGATGAAGATCTTCAGTGAAATACCAGATGATACAAGAAAGGAAGAGAAACTACATAGATTCAAAATGAAACTAAGCAAATAAAAAGTTTTAGTAAAAATGAACATTTTGATGTTATTTTTATTAGACCATATGCATATATATTTACATATGTATACCCTATATTAAGAATAAATAAATAAATAAATAAAAATATAAAGAATATAAGTTCTATCGATTACTATAATGGAATTGTAACACGTTTCGCCGGATAGGATGGGGTCCTGGTTCGAATTCCAGTAGCAACCAAATATTTTTTAGATAAAGAAATTTTTTCTGAAGATCTTTCGTATTGATTAATTTAATTTGTATTAAAAACATTACAAAAATATATTCTGAAATTGCTAAATCACAATGAAAAAAATATTTCTTATTAAAATTAATTTGTTAAGCCTGATTCTATCTATTTTATCTCCGAAACGTATGTGTATTTTCTTAAATGTCATTCTGGCGATTTTCGTTAATATCATACCTTTTCAACAATGCCATCTGAACATTTTTCTATTCCGTATGTCTAAATTCGTTCAAATAAAAATCACGTATAGTCGTAAATGTCAATAAGAATATAAAAAAGTAATCTTCTTACTTTAACTACCCTAGCGAGCATACTTCATAAAGTGTCTCGTCACTTAATATTATTCCTAGAAAGGCGAATTGTTCCTTGTAGAGTTTCTATATTGTCCGTCCGTCGGAGCAGAGATCGATAAATCTCCAATTCAAGTGAGGCACGTCTGTGTTACGCATCAATTTAAAGATCTATAAGGGATGGTTACTGAAAAAATGAAGGATGTAATACTTCATATTGTGTAACCACTAAAGATAAGGGTCGGCGTGGGAATTTAAGAATATATTTTCTAAAAATATTAACAATTTATTTTCTTCTTTTAATTTCTTACTTCTAATTTTTCAAGCGCGTTTTAAATATATATACAATAAAATTTTTATTAAGAATATTAATACAAACATCAAAGTGTTTTTATTTATTATTTTTTTCTAAGCTTGTAATGAAGTTTTCTTCTCACATTTTTACGTATTGTGTTAATTTATATTTATTTAAGCCCTATCCCAAATTGTTTTGATAGTTTACTCTCATTTCGACTCCTCGATATTATATATATATATATATTTTTATTTTTATTACATTCAGTTATTAACATTTTAATACCATTATAGGTTGGCTCCGGTATCATCGTACCAGAGCTATATCTGTACAATTTGACGTGAGACTCGTTATCAGATTAAATTCAGAAGGCAGTCAGAGAGAAGCTATAGAAATAATACACCCCGAAAGGGGAGGGTAGACGTCACATTTATGTGTTGCAGTCGCAGAACTCGGTCACAGTCCGGCAGAAATTCACCCTGTCCAGGTCGCAAGAGATGCAAGGGAGAGCCAGTAGAATGCTCCGTTAGATCTCTCCACTATTCTTCCCGGTATCGTCCATCCTAGCAACCCCCAGCAGGAGACCCACATCCTAATAAATTTCCGGAAATATTCGAGATTGCTTTCATTTCTTAACAAGTCATCGTTCCGGAAGATTTGATGACCTATTTCTATAAATCTCGCAATCATGATCTTACGTTCATCATTCATATTCACTACTTTAATTGTGTTAATTTATTAATCATCATACTTAGCTCCTTGATGTGAATTAATTATTCAAAATCGGTTTTAGTTGTCAAAATCAGTTGCCTTTGCCTACCGCCATTTATAATAAAATTCGACCAATTATTTGTTACTCTAAAATTTAAATGACTTTATATTTGCAAGGCGATGTATTTATTTTGTATTATAAACCAGATTATAGGCATTCATAATAAAAAGTTCATTATTTTTCAGTTTTTCGAATAATTTAAAAAGTTTAACATATGAGTTCGAAAATTTGTCGTCAAAAGTACTGTCTGCTGTAGCATAGTTGGTTAATGCACCTTCCTCGGATTGGAAAGAGATCCAGGTTCGAATCCCAGTAGCAACAACAATATTTTTCTATAAAATTGATTTTATATGTATATCTTTCTAATGAATACAATTCGCCATTTGGTTGATGTATTTTGTTATGTATAAAAAAATGTTAGAAGCCATATATTAAAAAAAATAATTTACCAATAAACACCTGAATTGATCTGAATTAAACGAGAGGAAGAAGACGACTCCAGGAAACATGGTGGATCAGCATGGAAAGGAAGTTGCCACTTAAACTAGGAAATGATGCAACATCGCGCTTCCCGGTATCTGCAAGATAAAAATAGATGAAAAGGGTCAAAAAAGAAGAGGATATTATATATGGTTATAATTGAAAAAAAAATTTCACACATGTAATAAATATAAGTATGTTATGCATGTATACACTGTGTATGAATGTATAGCAATGTTCGTGCAGGGGAAAAGGTATTGTGGCGAGCTCGCCGGGTTAAATTGCAATTTTAAACTTAGAAGGAGACCAATCGAGAAGCGAGGGGTGGTTGTTTAGTTTGTCAGTTGTTGCTTTCCCAGCAGGGGTGACTAATAGTCCAACAATACACTTCCACGTCAAAGTTCCCGATAAACTTTTCGACCGAGGCTCAACGAGAACTAAATTAATATATTTCCTATTTAAATATAATGCGCTACAAAAAGAAAAATTAATGAAACTGGCAGCGAAATTCGCCCGAATACAGCAATGGTTCCAATACTGTGTTCTTCAATAATAACATTTATTTAATTTAAAATATATATATGAAGGCAGCTGAGCAATAAATGATAACGCAATAAGACATCATTAAAAGTAATGTCAGATATATCATTTTCATGAAAAAAAATATGAAAACTACCTTTACAAAAAGGAATGGTTTGAAAACGTCCCTATCGTATATTTTGCCCTTAAATTAAATTTACACCCTCGATGTTATATATTTTATTTTTATATTTTACCATTAAGCTATATAAAATACACACACCATTTAAAATTAAAATCAACAATAAAAACCTTCTCTCTGCCTTCTTCATGATATTATATTACTTCATTTATTTTATAGGCCCTTATTTGACCGCCATTGTGGGTAGGTACTATCCTTTTTTTATTTTCTATACATATACCGAGTTATGTATGCAATATTATATAAACTATCTGTACACTATTATGTTATGTCCTGTATATAAAAATGTTTTAATACCTATTACCTTCAATCTTTTTACCCAGATACGCTCCTGGTAATCAAACAATGTAAATATGCAATAAAAATTTTAACATATTAACGCTAATACTTTATTCATAGACTACAACTGTTGCGATCTGCAAGCTCTGTTTAAAATTGAAATGTAAACCACGCCTTCGATATGTGGTGTTGGCGTCGTATGCTACGTATACCATGGATTGCGAGAAAAAGGAATATCTCCCTTCATCAAAAACTCCGTATTAAAGAAAGTCTCTTGACAAATAATTATTTCATACATTGGCATGTTGCTAGAAGAGATAGACACGGGAGACAGTCCAAGTCCGGGAGTCTCGCAACACGTGTCGTATTAAACAAGGCCCAGGATCGCGATAAATGGTCGGCAGTTTGAATTATAGAAGCAGAATAAAGGACCACGATATTCAGTCATGTGCACATCGACTAAGTGAGAAAGACGTCCAGAAATTATTAAAATGAGACAATTTTATTCTCTCCTTATCCAAAAATTTATAGTTTTACTCACCACGATTGTAGACTGAATCTTTTTATATAGTAATTTCATATGTACATGTGTCTAGAGCTGACAAGAGAAAAGGAACGAGATAAAGTTTCGAAAAAAAAAGTAAATTGGACACATGAGCGACCACATTTATTTCCGAACATCCTATACTATTTTCAGATTGACTTCTAGATCAATGCCGACATGTTCTTCAAATAAAATAAAAAAATATATGTATACGTTCCAAGCGAATTTAAATAAGAATTCAGATAGTTCTTGAATTTAATTTAAATATTTTATGTATAGCTTATACATAAATATATGTACACGAGTAGGATAAACATAGGTGGGATACATGTGTTCCAGACCGAATTTGTTTGACAGACAGTTGTCAGTTCGCATTTAGTAATCATATAGAGTAGTTGATTACAATTCATTATGAAGCATTTTATACCTCGACAATTTGCTGAAGTCATTAAAGCATATTATCTATATAATAATGGCAATGTTGTAATCGTTAATTGTGGTCGCTATCGTTAAATGTTGGAAAACTTCCTAGTAACCGAATTCGGTCGATTTGTACTGCAACACATGTGGTTTCAATATGAAGGTGCCACCTCACACACAGCCCGAACTACGTTTGAAATTTTTCGAGAAATTTTCCCGACCGGTTCAAAAAGTGGTGATATCGACTGACCTCCTCGATCACCTGATTCGACGGTTCCTGACTATTTTCTGTAGAGGAAATTGCTGAAATTAAGAAATAGAGGAAATTCATGAAAATATTATTATAGGATCAAGCATGTATGCCTCTGCCAGAGGCGACCACTTGCCCGATGTCATATTTCATAGATAATTGTAATAAGTCAAATTATCGATAAATAAATAAAAAATTAAAACTTGTGTTTCATTTTCTAGTTATTCGAAAACAATATCGGCCTGGAATATAATATTCATCATGTACCACGATCTATGAAGACTAAAGCCTACTCCTAGTACTTAAGTATAGAGACAAGACTCTCATTATCAGTGTCATACATAAATTAAAGTTGCTCAAAAAGCAATGGAAATGGATGTGTTGAAAGATCTATGTTTTTTGCGTAATTTTTAAACTCACTATAGAATCAAGGAAACATATATGGCTCAAAAAAATCTGCAGGCTAGATACATTTGTCGAGTAAAGGATGGACGTGAGGAAGGAAGATCCTGGATGGGAGTCCTTAAACTAATAGATACTGAGTTGAGTGTCCTCAATTTCATTTAGTCTATTCTACAATATATTATATAAGACTGCCAGGGGTGTGTAATGATTGAAATAAGTTGTGTGTATCTAAATATTCTGGGAAATGTCTTTACCTCTTAGGGGTAGCAAGAGGCACGACATACTATTTTACCCTGATATACAAATCGTCAGATTGTCAATATTTTTTTAACCAATTGCCTCCAACACTCACTTTATGTTTACGCACCTTTTGTTCCTTTGACTGCTCCCCTGAATTTTATTGTTAATTGGTATGGGTCATTTGTGTTGTGAGGATGTTGCCGCTTTAGAAGACTGAAGGATCGCTATCACACCATGGTTGGGGCTCAGTTGCGGTCAGTACATTGTCCAGCAAAGACCTCTCAATAATCGGAGCTTCGAGAGTGAGCACTTTGATCGGTCGGAATAATACCCAGAGATAAGAAAAACAATACATTGGACCAACCTACGACGCCAGAAAAACATCTATTGTCGATCAAGGTTAGTGGTAATTTTCATTCTACATACATGACCATATTATTAATAGTAAACCCGGGAACAACAGCTATCGATGGCATTCACGGGAACACCTTTTATATATATTGTTACTATCCAATCCTCACTCATACGTTCCACATGTCCAATCCACCTTAAAGATCCAACCTTGATTTTATTATCAATTTTTCAAACAGCTCTACATACGTTCTTAATTTTATCATTCTTCATTCTATTGTGTACAGAATTTCTACACCTGTCTGAAACACCGCTTTTCCACCACATTCCATATATTAGTGTTGGCACCAGATTCTATTTATGCACCGTTAATATTAAATATTTATTTTAACGCAATTATTATCGAGTTTTTTGCATTTAAATGTATCGTATACAATAATAAGAGATAAATACTTAATTCTGATTCAGTACACACTAATTATCTCGTGTACAGCTCATTTGAATATACTCGCTAAAATTTAAATGGTCGTAAAAAAAAATGTAACTAATTAGCAATTATTCCTGTACCAAATTAAATGAGTCAATTATAGAGATATACAGAAAAAATCTATCTATCGAAAAATAACTATAAAATAATAGCAGCAATAATACAAAGTGAGCCAACTTGGACTGACTGATGTAAAATGCATATAACTTTAATATTTATTACAAAAATATATTATTACATGAAAGTGTACTTTGTTATCATTTTTTTAATCTATGTGTGGAAAATAACACTATTTAAACGACCTTCTTTTTCTTGTTGACAGATAATTGCTCTTTCTAAGTATTTTGCTTTACATTACGCAACGTTTCCGTCACCGAATTTGTTATTTCTGCACGAATATTTTGTTTAAGCTCCTGAATTGTTGCTGGATTATTCATATAAACTCGGCCATTTAAGTAGCCCCACAAAAATTAATCAGGCGCCGTCAAATCTGGGGAACGGGGAGGCCAAGCAAACTCTGAATTTTTTCAAATTAGCCGGTCACCGAAAATAGATCGTCGCGAAACATAATAAAATTCAGTAATTTTAACGCGCTCTTGCACTGGGTATGTAGCCATTATATTAATAATTATGAATTCTTTATTATATGCAAAAAAAATATAATTAAAAATAAACCCCACCTAAGTTATACATTTTTAAAAACAGCCCAAGTTGGCCGACCCTCTATATTAACCGGGATTCGGTATATATAGCGAAATGGTAACGCATTTCCCTGGATAGGAAATGGTTCGGGTTTGATTCCTGGTAACATCGGTAATTAATTTTTTGTATTTATTTCTAATTGATTAATTTCATTTGTATTAAAAATACCACAGAATTATGTTCTGGATTATTATTCTATTATTCTTTAAAAAAAAATTATTTCGTTTTCAAATATCATTTGCAATTTCAATTTCAATGACATAAATTCCAAAGATGATGGTAAAATAGGTCGAAATTTTAACATAAGAGTCAAAGAGCATTTAAGTTGTTTTTAATGGTTTTTCAGAATTTTCCAATCATTTATTAGAAAATGATACTTTAATACGATTGTCTGTTTTACATATACATAATGTTGGCCTTAAATTGAATAATGTAGAATTATTAAATATAAATAAAGCATGTCAAATTTACTAAAATATTATAAATAACCAACTAAATTTAACCACAAGTCCTATTCTAAATATGTTTCCTAAAAATTTTCACATCTTTCACTACTAGATTTATTTTTAAATAATAATTATTCTAATTAATTTTTTTTAAATATATTTTCATATAAACATTAGAATAACATGACACCAGTAAATACGTTTTTGGTTAGTTAATTTGACATCCTGAAGAAGGAAATTGTATTTTCTGAAACCGGTTGGTGTATCTATTAATTAATTAAGTTAAATAATCTAAAAATAAATTTAACTGATTCAATATTGAATTTTTGTCTTATTCTCATCGTCGGGGTAGTAATTGCCGTCATGGGTCGGGTACATCGTGTTAAAAATATTGGCTGATTTTAATCTTCAAATTCAATTAAACATAACTTAGAGTAAATAAACTTTACTAATCAATGTAAGAGCCTTTTGATTCTACGCATTTTAGCCAACGAATTAAAAGCTTATTTATGCCTTTAGTTCTAATCAAAAATAGCTTTAAAGGTAATTTATATATTACGTCTTTATTGTTTATTTTTTTTACAGTAAAAAATATTTATCGAGATATACTACTCGTCTACTGTATTATTAGAAATGCATACGATGCAAGTTTACCTAAATAGGTACACGCAAAAGTTACGTAGAATTCTTCTTTATTCAACAATTTCTGAATGACTCTATAAATAAATATAGCAGATTCCTAAATGTCAAAAATATTATTCATCCTAGTAAGGAGCTGTGAGAATGATGTAATACTAAAATTGGTCGTTATTTTAGATACAATCTGATAATAATTCCTTTCCGTTGAAAAATGAATGACAATTGCACAGGATAGTATGAAAATTTATCACTAATTCATTTAAAAAGTGTAGTCTTTTTAATTGAATTAGAGTCTTATTAAAGAGCCTGATAGGTTATGCAGTAAGTAATCTTACTTTGTAAAATTACGATAACTTATTTTTAATGCAGTTTTTAAGATCATAATTCAGTGGTATTTTAATACAAATGAAATGTATCAATTAGAGAGATATACAGATAACATCAATTTATCGAAAAAAAAATTTGGCTGCCACTGGGATTCGAACCAGGAAACTTTTCTATCTGGAGAAACGAGCTGACCATTATACCATGTCACAACCTAGTAAGTTAACGACAAAATTTCGAACCTATATGTTGCTGCTCTTTCAAATTTACATTTCTATTATTCCATTTATAAGCAATCCATTTTATCCAATTTATTTTAATATTCATTTAAAATGTGTATGGTATATGTCCTTTAAAGCACGTTTGATGAAATTTCTGGTATTCTCAACAAAAGTGTATGGAATGAAAGCACGGATACTGTGAAATTTTTATTTTTTATTTTTAGACAAATAAATAGTGTAATAATAATAATTAATAATAACATAATATATAAAAATAACACCAGTGAACTTTTTTCGGAATTAGAAATCTAGTACATAATAAACAAAAAATATTATACTCAAACAAACTGATAAACAAAAAGACTTTTACATTAAAGTTAACATAATAAACTAAAATATAGTAAGTATATATTTAAAAAAACTGAAAAAAGAAACAAAATAGTATTTTTAAACTGAACAAATAAAATAGAAAGGGTAAGGAGAGGAGGGAAATGGGATGCAATATATATAATTTATGTTAATATTTATTGAAAAGTTGGCAAAGTTTAATTTTAATGGGAAGCATTTTATCGTTGAAAATGTCGAAGTTATAAGAAGAATTTACGGTATTATATTTTGACGTAGAGCAGATCACAATATAATAAATAACGGAACATTTTAGAAGCTTTAGATATATGGTGCTGGAGGCCAATGTTGCGTATTCAGTAGACCAGAGACTCATGAACGTCTGTCCTCCAGTTGATAATAATCGAAAGACAATTGACGGAAGCCGGAAGAAACGATGTAAATCTCGAAAAACCCTTAATCGTAGACTAAATAAGGATAGATAAAAATAAGACCAAATAAAAGAGTTAACACGATCCTCTTTAAATGCTGCGATCAATATGGCCTAAGAGACGTATTACTTATCAAATCAAAATGCACAATGTCTCCATGTGCAGACATATCAAGGAATTTGCTCAGCATTGAGTATATGATGAAGAAGGAAAAATAAAGAAGTGTATAAAATTTTTGAGACACTTTTATTTTATTTATTTATTTGAAATTTTTATAATGTAAGTTATTAATTAAGTATTGTACAATATTAAAATTACATGTTTTTTATTCGCTTACCTCTCCAAAAAAGAGACCAGCTCTTGTACATTGTAATAATTTTATATAGGGAGTTATACATTTGTAGTCTGTAATTATTTATTGTCTATTTGTGTGCTTCTGAAGTGTTTTGTAATATTATTTATTTTCTAATTATGTGTTAATTTATTTTTAAGCTCTTTTATCTCTTTAATTTGTGTAGGGAGGCTATTGAAGATTTTATCCCTAAGTATATAAAATTTTGCTGATATTGTTTGGTGTTACATTTAGGGATTTTAAAGTTATTTTTAAATCTTAATAAGTGAATTTAATATAATATTTTATTAGTAGTGTATAAGAAAAATAATAAAAAAATATTAATAAACGAATATATAAAAGCAATGTAAAATAAAAATAAAAATGTAAATCGGGATAGTTTAGGTATGTAGGTACATAATTTATTCCCTCAGTATGCCACTACGGGTATTCGGCGTAATGATAAGTGTCTAATAATAGAGTAGGCTACGTGGGTTCCAAGGGAGTCTCAACCCTACGCAACCTTCACGATTGATTCAAGTTCGCCGATTCGCGGAAATCGATTTGCTGTCGGAGCGGATGCGCGCACCTGCCGGTAAAACGGAACAGGAAGTGACAATAAAATGTGTCGTAGTAGTCTTGTCTTGCAATCATGTACTAAGAACCATTCTAATAGTTTATATCGCAATAAAACATCCCTTACGAGTGTCTTGAAATTACCCGTTTAATAACTCTTGACACTCACTCAGAACTAACCTTATAAATACGTAATTATATTGTGAATATTATGTTCCGTTCATTTTGACAAAACTTTTTGATGGCCGGATTGTGTCGATTGGGCCTGCAACACATGTAGTTTCAACATGACAGTGCCACGTACTTGTCGTTCAAAACAAGAGAAAAATTACTGTCTACATCTGATTTCGAAAGACCCATACCACTAAATGAAGCCCCCTTCACTTCTGTGTAAGGCCCTGTGTAAAAATTGAAAAGTTTTAAATTACGTCATTTTTAGACGTATAATGTTAATTTTAGACGTGTTTCGTTTTCTGTCTGTCAAATGAACCGAGGTGAAGATCGTCAGTTTCACTGCTAAAAGTTTGCTACTAGTAAATGGCAATGAGCAACCCATATTTCAAGATAACCGATGGACAACTAATATTTTTGAATTGTATCCGTGAGACAAAAACTAGTACCTAATGTTTTGATGAATGTACGAAATTATCGGAGCAGTAGGAGTGACATGGCAAAGATTGACGGAAGAGAATAGTGAGGGGCATAGTCATGGGGAAGCCTTCATCTAACATTAAATGTACAATGGCAATGTTTAGTCGATTTTATCCCCCTTGCTATTTATTAAGTATATATCTATCTAATTATACAATTAAAACATTTTTACTTTTAAAATAATTAAAATCTAAATTAAGACATTTTAATAAACATATTGAAAAATATATAATCTTATGGTGCTTTTAGATTGTTTTCTGTCGCCAACGGGATAAATTCTTCTAGACACATTGTCTCTGTTTTACGTCTATCGGGATCTGTTAGTCAGGGAATCAGGCAAGGTCGTCTGAATGTCTAATAGCGCGGAATAATATTATTTTACACAGTAAGGTCAAACTATAAATTGAAATGACTCTATTTTATGCTCACTTCATTACATAAATACCGTATCTTCACATGTTAAACCTACATATATACAACAAATGTGAATATTAACTATTTATTTATAAACATCTAAACCTGTTCCATCTAAATAGATTAGACGGATATTAATAAAAAAAAATTATCATCATTTTATCATAATTATGTTATACAATAAATTATTAATTCTCTGCAGTACAACTAATTGTACTCTTTAACTCATGCATGCGCTGTAGTTGAACTCATTAATTTAAAAATCCATTTAAATATATATATGTTTTTATTATTTTATATTGTACAAAGTATTGACAGTTTGATGGCAGAACATAAATACATAACACATTAATTACAATTCAAATATGGTCATCGAATCTCTTAGATATCTTCATCACACGCGTTACTACAATGAGTATTGATTTGTATATTTCAATATTCTGTTAAAACATAATTACAGAAAGTTTATATTTATATTATATAAACCTGTACGTAAACAAATAATTAATATTTCCTGTGACACTTAACGTGGATCGATTGATTTAATTACTGTAGTGTATTCAGATACCTTAATGGTTTAATTAAGTAAAAATATTACTTCCTGTAATTGTTATGATCTTCTCTTAAATAGCGAATTATTGTGGAAGACTTGTATTTATTTATTTAAGTAGTATTTATTTTTGACATATTGTTTATCTCTTATTATCACATTCGTTTATTTGAAAAATGGCATATCTTCTGGGTTTGATCGCGCCTGTAGGTGGTTTCCAAAAGGAGCGTTTTAGCATTGTGACACGTGCCATTTTCAAGGCTCTGCCTCAAAAGTTACGGTACTTGTGCATGGGGAATAAACGAATCAATTTAATTATGATAGTGTAGTTCAATGTAATAGACGAAGTGATGATGAGGCAAAGAGTTGATGGTTTTTACATAGAGTGTAGTGTTGGTAGGCGTACAATAATTTTAATAAGAATTATGATTAGTCGTTAAACAAAATGGTCGTTAAATGGGGAGAGACCGTACGTATATTGGGAAAATAATTATTAAAAAAAGTAAATAAAAAAAAAAATGTTTTTTATTTAAGATAGTTGTGTCATCTTACTAGCGATCATATTAAATATTATCCATAGAACTATGAGTTTCTAATCATGTACAGTAATAATAAAGTGTTACTTATGTAAATGCCTTCGATAGCTGGTTCCCAGGTTCCGATTTAGAATAAGCACACATATGATATATGGTGATATATTTGAACCACTGGACTGGTCTAAGCATGGAATATAATAAAAAATTATGCCTGTCGATTGCCATCTTCTTAGCTTCCGAAAAAAGTGCGGTAATACTCGTACACACACACACACACTCGTGTACATTATTATAAATCAGGAAACCCAGTAGTACCAATCGAAGTAACAAGGCGCGTAAACAGTGTTATATTTTTTAAGTAAACTTTAATAAATTGCACTAAAATATTTACAAAATAGTTTAAATCATAATTCAATTCGAGTTAAGTATTATTTGTAATGTATAATGTAATAATTTTTGTACTGTATTAATGTATTAGTGGTCAAAATAAAATAATTTAATAAAAAAGTTGGCACAATTTATTCAACGCATTTGAAAATAACATCCATAAATTTATTCATTATTGTAAAAAGTTACAAGAGAATACATAAAGACATAGTGAAGAAGGAAAACCGAGAGAATATAAGGTTTCGCCAGCTTTTCATTATTTGTTTTAAAAATACAAAAACTTTGGAATGAATTCGAATCGAAACTGTTTTATTCCATAATTCATTTAGAAGTAACATCACTGCTTCGCTGAAAAAATAATCATTTAAATGTTGGGATTCTCTAAATTTTTTATTTATGTAATGAAAAGTAATATAAAGCTTCAAAGTAGAAACTGTCCTGTCGTCTGAATAATAAATATTGAGGGTTTATGATAAACGACAATAACAAAATCAGTGATGAAATAACAAGATGGATCTTATCATCCAACAAATGCTAACGTACGTATATATCACCAAAATCAAAAACCTCAATTAATAAATTAATAAAATTAATACCTGCTATAAAATCAAGTATGGTAATTTATTCTCAGTACAAGTTTTGAAGACTGCAGTTTGATTTTAATAGTTATTTTTTCAAATTTGTAATGGAAGTGACAAATGAGCATATTTTTATTTATGGGGTTTAATTAAGGAACCAACAAAGTAACGGAAAGTGCGAGGAATAAACAATACGCGAAAGCCAGTATCAACTGTGGTTCTAGAAATTCCGATGCCTGAAATTCCTGAAAAATCTGTAAGGCTCGACGACAATGTTCTGCAAACTCTAGTGGAACAAAGTCCCATTGTAACTAGCAATGAAGCTTGTATTTGGTCATTCGATTATTTGTCGACACCTGAGTACTATCGGAAAAGTCAGAAAATTGGGTCAATAAGTTCCTCGCAAACTTTCAGTCTAATTGCGTGCAGAGAGTAAATGCGTGCTCTTCTTTGCTGTCACGTCTCAAGAATAAACCAGTTTTTGGGACGATGCTCCACTCACAATATTTGCCGGACACTGCCTTATCTGATTATTATTTATTCCTTGAGTCTTCAAAATCATTTAAACGGAAAAAATATGAATTCTGTAAACGAGGTTAGAACAGTACTGGATGAGTATTTTTCGTCACGAGCAAGTGAATTTTGGAAGAGAAGCCTTGTAAGTCTTCCAAAAAGATGAAGTAACCTTGTAGAAAATGAAGAAAACGATTAGATTAAAAAATAAATTTGTTATTACTTATGGGGTTATTGAGTGGAAAACTCTGAGAAGGATCTACGGTCCAATTTGCGAAGGTATTTAGCATTGTTGTTACAACCTCAAAGTTTATATGATCTACAATGAGCCTGACGTTGTCAAGTTATGAACGTCCAGTGACTTCGACAAGCCGGTGCGCACATGACATTTCATAAACGAGATGGAGGACTTCTCTTCGGATGCGTATTATCAATTTGAAAATGCGTGGTGTGAAAACGACCCATGGCTATTTGAATTACTTACTCGGATGGACGATTATATCGACCTTAAAATGGACGTAGCGCACGGTAAGTTTCGCGAACTGATCCACGATTTTCGAAATCAATTTGCAAGCGTTGTTCTGGTGTAAGTCTATTCATGGTAAAATGGCAAACCAAGATGAGCACAAATCAGTTGTCAGTCGTCAAATTGGCTGTCACTGGAAAAAATGTTGCTAATTTGAAAAATAAAACCTCTAAAAAAACACATATGTAGCGCCTAATTCCAAAACCCCCTAAAACGACTTTGTGTTTTTGAGTTAAACTCACATTTTAGAAGGAAATATACAAAATGTTTGTTTTTACATAAGCATTTTTTAAAGAGACAATTCTGTAATATAAATGATTTTTTTCGATATATATATCGTTCTAACAGCCATACTGGATTTTAGATCACGTGATCATCAACAAGCATTGTGATTGGCTGATTTCATTTTAGGAGGAATAGTAACTTATACTCTGCCTGCTTTCGGGTATTTTGTAACTGACCCTGATTTTAAACATGCAATATCAATGGACTTGATTTTATGAGAAACAATGTGTTCTGCATGTAGCTGACAAAAAAATCTACAAAACTGCGTATTTAAGTCAAATTATCCGATATCTTTTGTAGGGGGACATCTCACACAACTCATCCTCCATAATATAATACTTCAAAATTTTTCCTTTTAGTTTTCCCTACATTGTGATTTACAGAAAGGCATTGGGAAATTATATATAAGGATTTCATACAGAAAGAACATACAGCACTGTTCTGGTCGAATACGTTTATAGCCATTAACTATTCATAGTAAATCACCCTTGGGTTCTTTTCGTTTCAAAGGAATGAAAGCTTTTTTTAATAAGTCTTGAAGGTTCGTGTGAATGAGCCCCATTCGTTTCAGTTTCCGACATTTACTTAGGTTTTCCAGACCAATTTTTCGTAAGCGATAAGTACTAGATCGATTGTGGAGAAACATCGACAGGTCACTCAGTTACGTCAGCTAACATTGAAAAGTTATTGATATGGCAGGTGTATGTTTTGACAGCTTGCACCAAATAGAAACACGAAATAGATAGTATTTAAAGTTATTAAAAAGTTTATTCATATTTATTAAAACGCAATCGTTATAAATTATTAATTTAATTCTTCAATATTAGCCAATTACTTTGTGGCCACATATTATATAAATAATAGGATAAAACAGTATTTATTAAAAATCAACATGTTTTGATACATATAGTATCATTTTCAGGAAACAATGTATACTAAAGTTAAAAATTCAAGCATAGATACAAACAAAACTAAAAAATAAAGTGATGTAAGTAACAAGTATCGAAACATGTTGATTTATCAATAAATATTAGTTAAAGCAATGTGTTTTATCTTATTATTTATACTTATTATTAATTATTAAAGAGAGCACATTATTATTGTGAATTTGCAATTTTTCAGAACATAGTTCTGTGGTATTTTAATACAAATTAAATGTATGTGAAATAAATTGATTTAATATCTGGCGTCTCCTAGCGAATATTATTCAAATGCATTTGATATTTTCGCAATAAAAGGTGACAGCTTTTAAATTTAGAATAATAGATGCATCAATTTGGAAGAATTACAGCATATAAGTTTACTTACTATGTTGGTGTGGTGTAATCGGTTAACGCATTTCCCTGGATAGGAAAGGATTCAGGTGCAAATTCTAATAGCAACAAAAATATTTTTTCGATAAATTGAATTTTCCTTTCTAATTGATACATTTGATTTGTATTAAAAGCAATCGATTTTTGCTGATTTTCGATTATAGCCTAGAGAGATATTCGGTTGTAATAGTACGTTGCGAATCGTATATGTAGGGTAGATATCTCGATTAATTCAATTAATCAGTCTGAAATACCGTCTCGTTTCAAAATGCTGGTTATTAAAAAACTTTAAATATTCGCAATTCTGTTAAAATTGGACCCAGATAAAAAGTAAGAATATCCAAACAGATATATGAAATTTATCTGATTCTTAAGACATCGCGTGTTCTGAAAATAATTAATTATATATAGTTTATAAATTAAAACAGTAATACATTGGTTGAATTAACGTGTTGGAGAGACTAATAATCTCCGTCACAATCGCACCTGTAAGTGCCAAGATCAGAGGCTATATAGATTATTAAGCACCTATAAGAGGGGTTTATTAGTCGGTAACGTTTACAGTACTACACGTGTAAGGGCACTTCTCTGGCTAGTGCTAGTACAACAGCCGATATGACTGTTTCCTGTTAACCAGAAAAAGGTGCGTTGATTATCGTAAACCATATTATATCAATCAATTATGACTGAATGCTCAGAACCCACGACATAAAGTTTAGTGTTAATTAACATTATATTAAGGAGATAATACACGAGTTTTGTGTCGAAAGTTACTTAATAGAAAACATTAATTATGGTTGAATTTAGCTGTTAGGATTTTAGGAATTCAATTTAAATCATTTAAAGTATGTGAGAATAAATCTTCTATAAAGAGTATTCTGGGCTATTCTACCGTGTATACAGACCTAGATTTACTACAGGGCTAAAGGGACAATGACCCTCTCAAATTAATAGAGACCCCGGAACAAGTAGTCTGAATTTAAAAACAATTACATTTTGATGAAATAATGTCGTTTTGCGAACGAAAAATAAGAATAATAAATTTATATATTATTTGTTCTTTTTGGGGATCCTAATGTACGTTAACACAGGGTTAGCCCTTCTAAGGTAAATCTGGCCTTGCGTATGTCTTTAACTTGTCTGGCTGACGATTCATCTCATCATCAGAATTGATATATAACTAACATATATATATTTTTTTTATATAGCATTGAATATTATTTTCGCTTAGTCAGTCACAGGTTTCGTGGTCATTTGTTAAGTGAAAAATATTTACAAGGACTTTTACACCTAAACTCAAATATACACATGTCTGAAAATCGGGTGACGAAAGTACCTACGTCACAGCTTTCCTCTATCAAGTTGAATGTAATAGTGCGCACCAGAATCCGCCTCGTACTGCTCTACTGTTAAGTGACTAACCGCAGGTCATTTATTTTTGTTACATAGATAATAATTTTGTTTCAAAAAGATGTATTTAATAATGAATTATTTATTAACTTCATTTTTAAACCATTTTTATAAGTTAATTATATAATACATTAACCAGGTTCAGAAAATGCCTTTTCCTTCATCAGAATGTCAAAAAACTTACTAAAACCTTATGTCTAATTATTCTATTTTCAAATTAATTCATTTAAAAAAATAAATCTAGTACAGTTAACTCATAAAAGTAGTTTAAAATCGAAAGTTAATAAATAATTCAATATTAAAATGTTATTAAGAAGAATACATTCTTATTGTGAAGTTGTAATTATTCAGAACATAGGTCTGTGATATTTTAAATACTAATTAAACGTATAACTAGAAAGATATACATATATAATCAATTTTATCGAAAAATATTGTTGTTGCTACCTGGATTCGAACCTGGATCTCTTTCTAATCTAGGAAAGGTGGATTAACCAACTCTGCTACAGTAGACAGTACTTTTGACGACAAATTTTTGAACCCATCTATTACACTTTTCAAATTAATACATCTATCGTTCCATTATATGAAATTTAAAAGCCATCTGCTTTATTTTTACGGAATCTCAAATACCTAAATAAATAAATTTAATAAAAATAAATTGTTAATTCTGGCGTCTGCTATCGGTTTACTCAAAGGAATTTGAGATTCCGTAAAAACAAAGTAGATGGTTTTCAAATAATGGAACAATAGATGTATTCATTTGAAAAGTGTAACATATGGGTTCGAATATTTATTGTCAAAGGTACTGTCTGCTGTATAGTTGATTAATGCACCTTCCCCCGGATTGGAAAGAGATCCAGGTTCGAATCCCGGTAGCAACAACAATATTTTTCGATAAAATTGATTTTATATGTATATCTTTCTAATTAATACATTTAATTAGTATTTAATATTAAAATGAATAACCATAATGTAAAGTTGGCGTTTAATTTTTAAAATATAATTGTATTTCATTTTTATTTATTTTTAAATACTTGATCGAGTGATAAAGGGTAACAAAAATATATATTATTTAAACAATATTATACATTGCTAGAAGGGTGTGTTCTCTAAACTTCGTATGATAGCATTGTTCTTTACATCCAACTCATCCTAATATTATTCTTTCTACATTCATCTTTGTCCTCGATCTCGAGCCGTTTATCAAATACCCAACCATCTTCCTCCAAATAGAGAATCCGATTGCGAAGATTTACAGCTTTTCCTTGTAGCGAAGGTTTTCTGGAATCCTGTATGAATACTTTAAATTTTTCAGAAACATATTACCGGTTTATGCAAGAAGTCAGTTCTGGATAAGTTAACGATCGGACCGCAGTATTTCAGCTGAAATACTCTTCATCAGACTGACGATTTATCGACGGCTTAAATTTTTGTTCATACGCTGAAGGTAACAACTCTTCAATAAGTTTCCAAGTCAAAGTCTTCTAAATATCTAAATTAAAATTTTATAAATTATAATAAAAAACAAGTTAGATCAAATTTTATTAATATTTATTACAAAAAAATGGTGGTTATTCATTTTAATAAATAAGGGTGTCCCGATAAGAGCGCTGTTAGAATGCGAAATTACCTAAAACAATATTTTGTTCAAGGATACAAAAGCACTTAGTCAAAGTAAGGGATGGAGGCTAATAAAACCAAGTATTGCTAGACGCAGGTGTACCAACGCAGCGTGGTTACAGCAACAAAGCGGCGTACGTGACTAAAGTCACGACAGAAAAATGCACCATAAAGGATGCATCACCTTAGGCGAGTCAGTCTTCCCAAATTCTCCGCCAGGAGAACTGGCTCCATAAAGACGAGATTTTATTTTCAATTAGAAAATATAATCAATATCGTCTCTAAAAGTATCAAGCAAGCGATTTAAAGATTGTAATTCCGAGGAAAGTTTAAACTGTGCGCCTCGAGTTTAAGCTTAGACTGTGATGTACTCTGCATTTAATCGTTGATGTAAAAGTATCAAAAAGGGTCCCGGTGGGTCTATAAAAAGTTGATCAATATAATTTGGTGTAGCGAGAACAGACTGTCACTATTGCATAAGAACATCGCGTCCAGAGTCCCGGTTTGCCTGGATAATTGGGCATCATCTTATCTTACAAGCCTGAACTCCGTCACCTTAAGCTGGCACCACAAGCAGTTGGCCGCACTTAACGTCCAGGATCCAGGACCACCCTAAGAGGTAATCCCTTACGTGAGAGACCTGCATAATCTATATCAGACAAGCATCAACATAGACAATTTGGCAGAGAACTTAATGCTGGCATGATGAACACAAATATTTAATGGTAATTTAATTATAATTATGTTAGAATAGTCTTATTAATAAGTGTTCAAGTAAATTGCTCATTTTCCACTTTTAACACATGCAAGTATCATAAGATATAGATTATAAATTATCTTATAAAAAAAATATTCTTTCATTTCATAACCATTTGACTTGTCAATATTTAAAAAAAGAACCAGTTAGGCTAGATGCCTCCCCCTGAACATGAAGCCGAGGCAGAAATAAGATATTACCTAACAGCGCCGGATTTAGTTTTGAATTAAATAACTCAATAATTTCACACGCAGTGTGACCACATATCTTCAAGATCAAAATCAATCAATTCCGATCAAAATAAGTTATCAGTTATGACCGTTCTGTTACACAAACTGTTCACTGTAACTGAATTTTTAAAAATTAATCTTTGAATTGTTGACTCATTTGTACTATTATTCACAAAGCTTACGAACTGTTTCAGCAGAATTTTCCCCATTTTTATAATGCGTTGTTCTTTGGTATTTCATTTTATATTTACTAATCGCATTACTGACAGATGGCGCGTATGAAATGTTTAGAGCTGTTAACCTTTTATAAATAAATATTGTGAAATTTTAATCCGGCTATCTTATTGGGACATCCTATACATAAGTTGATAAAAAAACTTACCCAGATAAAAAAAAAAGAGTTTTTCGAAACCGGTTCGTAATTATATTAAACTGTCTTATGGTTAAATACAAAGTTAATATATAATTTGTTAATTTAGATCTCGATAAAAATGTACATGCATCATATTTAAATATCATTTAGGTACACAGAAAAAAAAATTTGTTGCTACCAAGATTCGAAAAAAGTGTTCTCCTTAATATATTTATTTATTAATTATTATATTTTATAGGCTGCCAAGTCACGGACAAATAAACAATAAATAATTGTGTCTTCAATATTTGCAAAATTACTTTGTGGCCTCATTTTATATTAAAAATTAGACAAAATACTTTATTTATACCATTATTTTCCAATCATTTTTTGGAAACAAACAATTATTTTGATATTAATAAGGGTTTAGAAATTATACATACAAATACTAGGGGTTTACAGTTTCATAAATTTGAAATTTTATAAATAAGAAAAAGTGTTAATAGAAAGCTAAATATTATGAATAACCAAATCCTGTTTGCAAATAGTCACCTTTTAAATTTGTTTTCATATTAGTTCTTACTTATTCACCACTTCATAGTTTTGTTTTTATCTATGCTTGTATTTTTTAATTTCAGTATACATTGTTTCCTGACCATAGGTGTCGAAACATGTAGAATAATCAATAAATAGTGGTTTAAACAAAGTATTTAAAAGATTTTCAAATAAATATATCTTTAATTTGCTAAAATATTGACCCCTAATTATATTATGCTAGAGATGCTACTAGAACCAGTGATGTACATTTGGCGGTGTCCGACCTATGTCACAAGCATAAATCATTTAAAGAGTATGTCTGATTGAGTATTTGTTTGCGTTAAATCGTTAAACATTATACAACATAACTTGAGATCACTGGCGGTGGAGTTCTTGGAGAATTGAGACATTCGTTCATCTCGCAGTCCATGGTATATGCAGCATACGACGCCAACACCACATCTTAAAGTAAAGGCGTCGAGCATATTTCTTTCTTTCCTACTCAAGGTCCATGTTTCAGTAAACGAGTAGAAGAAGTAGCACTATGGGACTGAGAGAGAAATACCGATATAAGGAAGATTCTCGGCACGGAGTCCCTACTTAAAATATTCCAATAAATAAATATTCATTGATTTTTTTTAAACACAGATATTTTTACAATAGTAAACAGTGTACAAAGGTATTCCATTCATAGATTAAATGAATATTTCCTTTGTTAATTAAATTTTCCCCGTACATAAAATCATTTCCACGAATTTTATATCAATCTCTGAAATATAATCAATCTCTGAAAAATGAGAAATTGAATTAAAATATTTTTGGAAATTACACAATACTCGAATATTCTAAAAAATCTACAATCGATTTCCACTAGCTTTGTAAATATTTTTGTTAAGGGCAAATCACTAAACAATAATTCTCACGCCTTTTGTATTATTTTACAGATGAATGGGTTCTTTATACGTACTCCTTAAGACCCGGTACGACCAAAATGAACCAAGTTTTGAAGTTTTCATATTAGGACTGGGCGTGCTAAAAACCAAGATTTGTTTTATTAGTCTGGCTCTTTGGCAGATATTTGGCTTTGATCAATTTGCAGATTATTTTATAAAATGTATTTTTAAAATTAAAAAAATAATTGGAACGTTTCTCCAGCTTTGGTTAATTTATGATTAACGTTATCCGACAATTTGTAAGACGTTTCCTAACATTGATTAATGTATTAATACACTAATAAACTTTTTTCGTGTGATTGTTAAATATAAAAAAAATCTTTCTTCTTGTATTGGAAAGCACTTTGATTAGTTTGAAATTAAAATATTATAAAAAATATGAAATAAATATATTAATTAGAAAGATATACATATAAAATCAATTTTATCGAAAAATATTGTTGTTGTGCCACTGGGATTCAAACCTGGATCTCTTTCCTAACCGGGGAAGGTGCATTATCCAACTATGCTACAGCGAAAATATTTTTAGCGACAATTTTCGAACCTATATGTTACCTTTTTGATATTAATACATTTAATTGTTCCATTATTTGTAAGAGGCATCTACCTTTTAAAATATCACAGACCGTCTGTTCTGAATAATTACAACTTCACAATAAGAATGTGTTCTCCTAATAAAATATTATACGTGCATGCATCTACTAAAGTATAGTACGTATTTCATAATACTTTAGGGGTAGATACATATTTAAAATGTAGATCAAAAATGTCCATCTGCATGTGCCTAATTTCGACCGTGTGTGGGTAGTTTTGCGAGTATTTTGATTAATTTTAATATTTATTGACTCCAAATTATATATTAAATACAAAAAAAAAAAATCATCAAACGTTGATTGACAAGTGGAATAATAAATATTATGAATTATTTATTATTAAATACTAATTAAATGTATTAATTAGAAAGACATACATATAAAATTAATTTTGCGAACCTTGATCTCTTTCCAATCCGGGAAGGTGGATAATGGAACGATAGATGTATTCATTTGAAAAGTGTAACATATGGGTTCGAAAATTTATTGAATTGATCAAAAGTATTGTCTGCTGTAGCATAGTTGGTTATAATGAGTCAATTTCGCAAATATTTATTTTGAAGTACGTAGACTAAACCTGATTTTATTAAAACTCATACAATGACGTTTTCCGAAACGGGACAGATTTTGTTCAAACTCCTGGATTATTTTACACTCTTTTTTTTATATATTTAATTTTTTTTTCTTCTTTTTTTGTTGACCAATGGTGAGTAAGTGATTCGAGGAAAGTGACCCACACACATCATATGCTCTCGGCTGGATCTGTCGGTGGACAATATATATATATATTATAATAAATTTTATATTACGTTGTTCAATGCAATGCACACCTATAACTATACCCGTGTACGTTCCACAGAAAATATATTTTATACGTGTAGGAATAAAAGCGTTTAAATAAATATCCAACCACTTAATTTATTCACGAGCGCACATCCGACAAAGGACCAAATCAAGCACGTTCCTTGTATTGACAACACTCCAATTATTAGCAGAGTGACGCGGTAGTAATCTAACGAAGCTCCCAGACTGCGTGCACTCCTGGTAGTTCAATATTCATTCATTTCTTTGTTCGGATTTAAATTTTCGATTTCTAAATGACAAATAAGATAAAATCTCATCCGAATATAATACATATATTATATATATGATACAACGTTGGATACAAAATATGTAAATTTTGTCTAACAACAATTATGCAAATTATACTAACATTGTGTGTCGTTTTTCGATTTCAATACAATACTCATATCTTTTTATTACATTAACCTTTACCATACCATGATAAAATATACTTGAACGCAGCCATGCTGTCAACTCATGTTACCGTAAATAACAGATATAAAAAATGTTTTTATTAGCTTAAATGGCTTTAATGGCCCGAATTTACTCTAAATATTGAGCATTCAATTTTGAAAAAATGATTAATAACATAATTTAGAGCATTCATTAAGTCTTATACAATGTGTCCTTACTTCTTATCTCTCTTCATTTAATTAGTGAGAAAGAGAAAATTATATTTGTATGTTTGTTATTCTTTTCACTGTGAAAATAGTGTGTAATCTCTGTCTTTCATATCACAAATTGTATTTTTACCAACGTATAAATTTTACAACAGATTGAATGGAAAAATAATTGTTTTTGTACGAGTCCCTTTTTACAATTAGTTTTTCACTAGTCATTCCTGAGTGCTAATATTTTCTTTAGGATTATCTAAAATATGGATTTTATGTTGCATGTATTTACCGAAATATAACAGCTTTAATTATGATAGTAGACCCGTGTTACTGCATGGTTTGGGAAGGGTTAATATCTTTCAATTTATACGATAATTATTTATGCTTTCAGTAATGCTGTTTGTTTCAGCAAAAATAATTCAAATGACATTTGAATAGAAAAAGGATTATAGGTTCTTCTATCGTATTTGGTTTTAACACAGCCGACATTACTGCGGGCCACATATCAATAACCGCCATCTGGACTGCGGTAAAAAAATTAATAATAAATAAGTATAATGAAATTTTTCACCTATAATTGCATCATTCATTTTTACATTACATTAGCCCTGATGGTGGCTACTGAGATCAGCTCAGAAACGTTGGCTAAGACAAAAACAAACAATTATCGTTTAATTATTAAATTATAATTTAAATAAATTATTTTCTATGATTGACACACGGTATTTGCGGTATACCTATTTCTGAAATTGATCTACGTAAATGTTCAACATGTTTTAATTGATGCCATTATTAGTATGTACCTATATATATTTAAAAAATATATATTTCTCAAATGTGCAACATTTGATTTGAAAATGTACAATATGCCTAGATAACTATTCGAAATTGAATATCAACATGCTGGTTATTAAATTTTATTTCATTAATTTTCTTTATATGTTCGTATTTTATCCAAAATTTGTAATAATATATCTCACTAATAATTATTTAAAGTACGCACCTTTACTAATACCTCTTTCTATGCAATCAATTACCGTTTTAGCATATCTATTCAATATTCATGTTTCAGCCACTAAATTATATGTTATCCACGTTGATAATAAAATAGTGTCTAATGCATTGAATCTTTTCCATGCACGTTTTTTATAGAAAAATATTAAACCCTGTTAGTAGAAGAGTTTGCCGGCAGGGAGTTTTTTATTTATATTATATATCTTCACATCTTAAATTGATCTATTTATCTACGGGATAGACTTTCATGTAACAATAGGCAATTTTATAACTATTATTTTAGATTTTTTAAATGAATATAAAAGTACACATTACTGTATATATAAAAATAAGGTTGAATGGTTTAATGGGTTTCTTTCATCCAAAAACCATTGTCCTAAACAAACATCTATTCGACGTATAGTAGGTCTGTATGTACCTACCTAACATCTACAAATGTTCAAATTGATCTCAATAAACAATTTTGATACCAAATCGGTCGTATTAAAACTACAGACCACGTAAAAGTAAATAATAAATCAAGATTTACGTATATAGTTACAAAATTGTATTCTAATGTACATGTATTATTTGAATTAGTATTTATAAATTTAAAAACATAAAATAATTACAGCTATCAAAATGTCAAAGATGGCAGTGTCACGACCACCGGAGTTTGTAAGGTAATATTTAAACCATTCCGAAGCCATCTTCAAGGAAACACTAGAAGGATAAATAACTGGCGTAATGGACGAAGAAAACCTGGAAGCATGCCTCAATAGTTGATGAGTGCATTGCGTTTAGCTGTGGAGGTCATGGAGTCAGCTGCGAGGAAGACCTAAGAGTGAGACTTGAAGAGGTGCATTAGAATACATGTCTTATCTAATTGAGGATACTGATTCATTACTGAAATGACGAAAGAAGAAGAAGAAGATCATCATTATTTTTACAGTATTTCCAAGAGTGACGGGACCCAAAGTCTCGATAAGACGCTGCCTTCATCAATCGAGATATAATCTGTCTTCATACAGACTCAACTTACTTGATAAGAAGATACATCTTTGGCATTTACGAAACGTGTCCAAGTCACCTTCATTGAGATCTTTCTATATATAGAAGTAGGTTCTATACCAAGGGTCATTTATTTCACGTACTTATCAAATGGTAAAATAATGTTGCTCCTACAACTCTCCTAAGATATTTCACTACCTCCATGTTGTTTTACATTCCATTTATAATGCGGAGATTAAGATCCAAAATGACTTTTTAGTGCTGACTATATGTCCACTCTAATATATACGAGGCTGATTTGATAAGTAACTTGGTTCGCATACTAATAAATGGCGCTAACTTCATATGTATACATAGTCATAAAGTTTCCTTCTTGTGAATAAATAATCTACGTTCTCAATTAATCTACCATCTATTCCCAAAACTCAAAAATTTCCTGGCAGGATAAAAATTTTAGTCAAATAAAGGGATCATACAGGAAGTAAACGAGTATTTCAAAACCCTCAAAGAAACTAATTTCCGCGAAGGGAACGCGATATTGGAGAAACGTTGGTGCAAGTGCGTTGAACTTCGAGAGACTATGTCGAAAATTAAGTACGTTACCAAACTCCAATTGTTTTAGCAACATTTGAATATCTCCAAGAACACACAATTACTGGATTTTTATCTACAAAGGCACTATTATTAGACAAATATCAGATATCTCATAGAAACGAAGCAATTTTTTAATATATTTAATGGAAAATATATGGAAGTATGGGGTAATTACAAGACTTACGACCTGTTTTCGGCTGGATTTAGCGGATATATATATATATATATATATATATAACGTTCACCAATTCTCACCCCTCAATCTCCACATCGTAAGCCTTGTAATTACCCCATACTTCCATATATTTTCCATTAAACATAATGAAAAAATATCGTCGTCTCTATGAGATATCTGATATTTGTCTAATTGTTACTTATTAAACCACCCTCGTAGTCACCAATGATGATGTTAATTTTTTTCAATATAAGGGTATGATTGTTCGAATGTAATTGGCCGACTAATCAGCACCGCTCTCAGATTTTGATTTCAGTTCTTTACCGACGATCATGTGAAAAGATTTTTCAGTAAATCGTGAAGAACAAACGTGAAATCGCTCCCACGGGTATTCCGTGTTGTTTACCGAGTTCAAATATATTGATTTTCTGTTCGTTTATAAGAAGTGAATTTTTAAAGTAAAATCTCACTGTAAATAAATATCAGGTGAACAACTGTTCTAGGTCGTACATAATTGTTGACATCACTTATAAAACACGTACATTGTGACAACAGATTATTTTCGATAGATAAAATAATATAAGATAAGTTTTGTGAAAAATACCACCCCAAGGTCAAGGGTGCTATTTAAAATATCTAAAATATACGTACCTACTTCTAGTGAGAGCTTATTATACTAACTTAGTGTACAAGTTTGAGTCGTGAAGTTCTAAATTTTTTCTCTTGTAACCCTAAATGATTAATTTAATTTGTTTCAAAACTTTTCTTGACCCTGAAAATGAACCTGATAGATAATCCTATAAATTAAATATGAAGATAGAAATGTTTGACTTTGTAATTCATACGAGACAAGAATAACATGTTACACATTTTTCTGGCTGAAAGTTAGAAGCACAGTTAAAAAATGATGTATTTCAAATTAATAATCGAAGTGAATGAATTAGATAATAAAACTATTGCACAAATATGAAAGCGCATGGGTTTCAAGGTTAATGATGTCGGAACACGAGACATGTGACAGTCCTCGGCGTTCTATGATTGGTGGTTTGACTGGACTTGGACACCGCCCGCCCAGGAATACAGACCGAATTAGTAATGGGACGAATCTTGTTTTATAAAAGGAATTTATTCGGTTATGGGTGACTCGTTGGAGCTCCTTCGGTGGGTAATTAGTAAGACTCCACCTACGCGCCTACCTCTCACTCTCCATACCTGGTGTTTCGCAACTCTGTTAGTCTGTCCGTGTAAGTGTGACTCAATCCATTTGTGTCTCGTCTACTGTCCCTATTTTGGGAGTGTTTTTTGATGAATCGATCCCCGAGTGTCCGCTTTTGAACTACTGCACCTTAATTATACATTAATTTTCCATCTGTACGTAAAACTATGTTGAACGAATTTAGGTTATATAATTTTTGTATGAATAAAGACAGCACTTAAGGGACGCTGGAGGGTCTAAATTTAAAATCTTAATTGCTAATAACCATATTGAATATCTTCTCCTTTTTCGATTTCCTTGTACTTAAATATGTAATTAAATTAAAGTCGCTTATTTTTATTAGCTTTGATGAGTGGGACCGACAAGGAAGCCATAGCATCTAAACCGGCCCCGGGAAAGGGTGGGTCCCCCTCCCTCCAGCTGCTGCATGGTAAGCTGTAGATACGTTTGAACGGCTATCAACCATATAATTTAGTTTTTAAGCTTGTTTTTTATTTCCTCATGATAAGATACAAACTTTTTACTTATATTATTATTTTTAAGATAATAAATTAACGTGTAAGTGTATAATACCTATAAGCTAGAATATATTACATTTTTATAATTAATATAAAAATTCAGCGAAAACTCAATATATAAAATCATTTATTTTCTTTGATACGATAACCGTATACTTTCACGTGATAGAATTGACAGCAAATCTTATTTGTTTTATTCCATGCCGCACAAATAGTCAAAAATATTTGTTTGTTTTATATTGCTATGAAGAGCGGATAAGATTGTTTGACGCGCTTGTTTGGTCTTGCGATAAGTGACCAAGTAACTTAGGGGTCGCGGGTTTGAGCCAATTCGAAAGGAGTCATATTTTTTTAGATGGAATATATACTTTTTATTTTAAATTGTTAACTTTATTTAATTAACCACTTAATGAATTAAAATACATCTACCGGTTTTGAAAAATATCATTTTCTTCTTCAGAATGACAATAACTAATCAAAAACACAAATCTATAGAACAATAATTATTTAAAAAATAAATTTAGTACCTATGATACAAAATTACTAGAATAATTTTTAAGAAAAAATTTTAGAATGGGACTTGTGGTTAAATTTAGTTGGTTGTTTATAATTTTTTGATTAGTTTTACACGCTTTATTTATCTCCAACGATTTCGAATTATTTCATTTATGACCAACACCGTTTACATGCAAAATAGATTACCCAAATTTTTATCAAAACCATGACCATTTTCTATCAAATGTCATAAAAAGTTATCAATTTAAAATAATGGATTTTAACCACAAAGTTGATTTTGCCAATCTTAAAAATATTGATATTTTTTAATTATACGTAAGCAGGTTTGTATATTTGGAAAAAAGTGCACATACATAGGAATTGAATAGATGGAATAGATATAAAATGTACATACCTACCAAGGCAGGATATTCTGAACAGCAACAGTGTATCTAAATTATTATTTTTTATATATTTGTACGAGAGAAATGCCAATGGACATGACACCGTAATTTATTTTTTAATGTTAATAAGGACAAAGAGGTCCTAATCTATTATTTTCAATAAAAAGCTATACTAATTAAATGTATCATTTATAATAAATAATACTACAGAATATAAGTGACATGATAATGGTAAATATTTTATCGATAAAGAGAATTTTTCTTATATAAATTAAATGAATCAATTAGAAAGATATACAAAATAATATTTTCCGTTATCACGTTACTTATATTTTATAATATTTTTATAATTGATACATTTAATTTGTATTAAAAAATATCACAACTTGTTTTCATTCTACTACAAAAACACGTTATTATAAATGAACATGTTTTTCGCAACTTTTTAGAATGATCTCATGAATCAGTATAATTATAAAACGAACCCAAATAGTTAGTTATGCAAATAATGGAACATAATCAATCTTTCAATACCTTTCGATGCATTCGTTTCGGTGAACTGATTAGATTCGATGATTGCCAGCTGCGTGTGGCGAGCGTCAAGTTCCAAGCGCTGATTGCCGAGTCATCGTCTGCTCCCGGTCCACGGGTTGGTGGTGGTGATTAGATTCCTTTCATCCGGATGGCGAACCAATAAAATATATCCGTTGCATCATACATTAGCATCAGAATGGGAGACTCCGTGTTCTGCATCAGGGTAAGTGGATTCACATGATACGTGACGCGCGTGCAACGTTTCCTACCCAACAGGAATAATAATTCAAATGAGCGACTGCTACTTAGGATATACAGTATATCGTGCCATCTGACATTTTTAAATCAAAATTATGACAATAATTTTCTCTTTAATGCCGTATTACAAACATGTCTGATTTTCTAGTAGTTTAGGAAATAACAAGAAAACTAGTTAATATTTTAGAAGAACTTGTAATACGAATAAAATGTATGAGTTTTATTAGGAGCGTGCTGTGCGTACAACCAAAAAAGCTGTTTATTACTAAAAATTCTGGGAAACAAATATAAATTAAATATATGGATGGAGAATTAACACAAACGGAAACATTATTTTACAATTAGCTCCATCTGTGTACCAGTAGGGACTTTAATTGATTAGTTCTTAAAACTAGCATGACAACTCACCGCTGTATCCATGGCTCTCTTATGCATTGCCACCTTGACCTATTCATATTACTCTGTTCTGTTTTTAAGCTAGTGAATTATTCGAATCATATAATTAGTTATTTACTGAATTGAAAATTCCTTTCGGTTGACTCGTTTTGCATGGAGTCGTTACCTATGCTGTTCTTTAACAGAATAACATTAGAAAGGCTTACAACTGCGTGCAAATCATTGAAGTGTCTACTTCCTCTTTTATTAATTCGCAAATTTTACTATCTTACTGTTTTTAAGGTGTTGATTTCATGGCCGTTATGATTATTATTTCATTTAGTTATTACGTGAAGGATTTTAATGATTAAATAGAAGAGAATGATTAAATAGATTGAATGTAACGTGTCTGCTTGCAGCCATTGTAGAATCAAAGTGTCCTAAATTATCGAGATCTCCACTTTTAAAAATTATAGACGTACTTTTAAATAAATTTGAATTTACGAGTTATGACAATTTAATTTCCGGAACGCGTATTGGTGTTTGAACTAATACGTGCATAAATTTCAAACTGATCGAACCTATTGTTGGTTGACTATTGGAAAGGTAATAGATATTTGCACGTTGCAAGTGATTACCTAATTAGATTATTCCATCTATTCAGTATTTTCTGGCTATTTCCAAAATAAAAAGATGCGCTGAACATCTGAAGGTTTTCTGACATAACTGATATCCAGCAGGATGTGACAATCAACAGTATTTCAGAAAATGAGCTACATGCCAACTTCCAGAAACGGGAACGCCATCAGTTTACAGATGCACAAGGCGACAGTAATCACTATTGTATAGTTGCGTGTATTTATTAAAGGTGTATTCAGGGAATTAAATTGTCGTCTCGTATACTAACGCAATAAAATAAAGAAAAAAATAATCCCTTTTCAATGTTTCCGGCCGCGCAAGTGTCGCCATTTTCAAAGTCCATCTCTAAACGTGACAAGCGAAATAATCCGCGCGACCAATCGAACATCATTACATTCCGAATGTTTACGTTTATTAAAAGGGCCATCTGCCCCCGCAGCGGGCGAAAGTACCCGTGGAGAATGTTGCTGGCGTTAAATAAAACTTTTGAAATTCGAATCCATGCAAAATTATAATTAAATGTCGTTAATGTCGGGAACGATAAACGAGTGGATATTTTGACAGATGATACCCTTTCGTAGAAATTTTACGCTTTGACTCTTTCTGTGGGGAAAAATATATATTGTCATGTGGATGTATGGTATGTTCATCGGAATTATTATTACACAGAGATTCATCCAATACATTTACAATAATGCATTTGATGGAATTAAAAAATAATATGGATAAGGGTGGCTTTGTAAAAAATGGTAAAATAATATTAATACAAATACAATCTGTCTTTTTAGAGTTACTGGAACTTTTATTATAATCGACACGGTAATTATACATAGAAACATAAGTGTCGTAAACCTTCGCAACTTAATTAGTCATAAAAAATATATTTCTTTTTAATTTTCAGTTTTGTTAATTAAGATATGGTCGATATGATTGTGCAACGTATCGATAAAATGAACGGAACGACGAATGAATGTAAAAAAAAAGGACGCACGAAAAAAGGACGTCCGCGGAACTGGTAGGTATGGTGTGGTCAGGGCGTGCAGCGCACATAAGTAAAAAAAGGTGTGCATTACTAAAAATTCTGGGAAACAAATATAAATTAAATAATTGGATTAACATAAACGAAAATATCATTTTACAATCAGCGCCATCTGTGTACCAGTAGATATTTTAATTGCTTAGTTCTAAACACTATCACTACAACTCACTGCTCTACCCATGGCGCTCTTTTGTATTCGCCGCATCGAGCTATTCACATTACTCTGTTCTGTCTTTAAGCTGAATGAATTTAAAATTCTTTTCGGTTGATCCGTTTTATATGAAGTCGTTACTTATGCAGTTTTTGAACAGAATAACATTAGAAAGACATACAACTGCGTGCAAATCATTAAAGTATCTACTTCCTTTTTTACTAATTAGCAAATTTTACTATCTTACTGTTTTTAACGTGTTGATTTCATGGTCCTTTGCGTTCGAGGTGCATTTGATGCATGAATTTGTTTTTGATTTGGGAAAAACAAAAAGCAATTGGCAGAACTATTTCCTACGTTAACCTTTAATAAAAATAATTATTTAGTTTTGCTATTACGTGAAGAATTTTCAAACAATAAAATAATCATATTTAGTCATAAATAGTGTTCTTAAAAACGTCCATACATTTTTTGTATTGATTTTTATATGGGCAAGAAGGTATAATTTTACGTTAAAACTTAAACTTTTAAAACACTAATAATAGTTCTCTATAATTACAAATAAATACATGATAGGGTCGTATAAATGACGGATTCATTTTGTCTAAAGACGTAGGTTAATCGAATGTTTATAATCCTATGTACAACATATATTGTAGTATATATGATTGTATATACACATAACGTAACATAACAGCATAACCTACTACATTACTATATCTATCATAGTATCTTATTATTTATACAATTTAAAGGTATATACGTTCTTTTGATATTTTACGCATTACGAAAAAATTGTGAACAATTACTCTGTAAATAATTTCATGCCTACTTAATTGCGGAAGTGTTTAGACCACAAAAGAGAGGAGAATTAAAATAACTCCATTGTATAACTTCTCTTTTAGAGAGATTCATTAATGGTTTTTATTTTATTTTTCCTCCCTTAATTTGAAAATTATGCGGAGCAATTTAGCAGAAGTTTTAAGAAGATCTGTAAATTTACTCGACGTCAAAATTTAAACACCGCAAGCCTTTCGTCCACTCGGTATGCCGGAGCGGCCGCTAATTATACAGTATCATCGCGTAGGGCTTCATTCAAATTGACAACACAAACTTTCAGATAACTTGCGATTTCACGAAAAACATAATGAGTGGAAATATTCTCCCTCGGTCTTCGAGCGAAGCGCTCGCCCCGTCAGTGAAACGGACAACACTATAAAACTCTCATATAAATATTACTGTCTCGTCTCGCTACCATTGATTGTCTCTGGGTGATGGATTGAGATGGGAAATGACAGGATCTGTCTGGATTCACGTTTTCTTGATTTACTTCAGAAACATAATCATTATTCCCGTTTTTAGCGTAAGACGTTTTCATTTTAATTTATTTTCAGCTTTGTGAACATATTTTCATGACGGCAGAATACATAATGAAAGAGATGAAAATGTATTTGAATGTTGAGTTCGTAGTCATCGAAAAATATAAAGTCATATACAATGTTGTACTCAAATACAAATAAACCTTTAATATCAGATAACTAAGAAAAAAATTAATGGGAAAATAATACAGACATTGTGATAATTAATTTCATAACGATCTGTCAAAAATAAAACGTCAAACTATTTTTCTTGAGGTCTCATAAAATGACATTAAAAAACCGTTTGCGGTGTTTTCATATCAAAGATGATCCAGTTCATTATGAGCTCGATAAAGTAACGACATTTTGAATGCGCAAACGCAAAACTTTGAAACACAATATCAGTTATCACATAGTGAGTACTTGATACGAAAGAAGATCCAGTTCAAAAATGTGACGCTTATCTAAACGAAGTTTCAGGACTTTAACTAGAGTTTAAAAAGTATTTTTGTTACTGTTGTTCTTAAAATTGTGTTTAAAACCCGTCTTAGAACAGGTGAGAAAGACATAGGTACATACATACACACACGATCTTTCAGCATTACATTTAGTATGGAACTGTGAAATACCATTCAATGGAAATGTGCGCTACAACTCTGAACAAAAGTACAACAGTTTTCAATTACTGAAGTTTTTCTGAAAAGATTATGCTGTTAATCGTTTTATTTATTTTTAAAATGTAACATTTAACTGTCCCTCATTCTATATAGACAAAACTGCTCGTAATATCAATATTCGTATCAAAGAACATCTTAAATGTTTAGACAGTGATGATTTCTCAGAATTTTCCAACCATATTAATGAAAAAGACTATTCTTTTAATAATACCGCAGGGATCAATATCCTCCATAAAAACGGATTTGGCCTCCGGTTGGACAATTTAGAAGCCCTTTAAATAAAAAAAGCAATAAATAGTGATACGCCAATTCTTAATAATCAAATTAATTTATCATTAGTCCCATATTAGGTATGTTTCCTTTAAAATCAATTTAATATCCATCAACGCTGTATTTTCTCCTCCCTTAATAATCCGTCTATCTGTATATGTATTCTGTCTCTCTCTTTCGCAGATAATTTTATATTCTATCTCCCTTGATGTATATATGTGCACTCTTTTTATATTTATGATTAGTATTAAATACGTCCTGATGAAGTTTGAGATTAGCGAAATCAGTTGACGTATAATAAATTTCGTGGTTTCATACAAAGTGATTGTTATTTTATTTAATATTTAAAAAATATTACAAATCAATTATTTGAGATTCATTTTAATTCACACTAATTTTTAATTTTTGTGATTATTATTATGATGATAAAATGCATTTGAGAAACGTTAGATAATATTTTTTTAATGTTGATAATAATTTATAATTAATAAACACTTTGTACTTTAAACTAAGTTAAACTTGCGAGTCATGTTTGTAATTGTAATCAGATTTACCGAGGCAGTAAAAAATTCTGAATTTTTAAATACAATTTCGAAACATTATTTACCGTGTAAAAATAATTTACTCTTCGACTATATAAATTATATCGGCCGAATTAATAATGTGTAAAAAAAAACTAGTGTTCGGATTCATGTTTTGTTAGCTAATTATTATTATTTTGTCGCGCTTAGATTCAGTGTTTACGTTTAATATTTGAATTAAGCGTGCGCAGGAGTCGCTTAATTATTTATTGTCAACATTTTTAATTTATTAATTTCGTATCACCGTTGTTTTCGGATATTTATTTTCGGCGGAGTCGCCCAAATGTTGTGGATAAAATAAAAAAATGCCATAAATACAAGATGCTGCAAAAAAGAAGCCATACATAAGAAATGATAAACAGGACTGATTTATAAATCTACCCAATATACGTGTACCTACCTACTGAAATTAGATATGAAAGCGTGCATTTTGGTTTATTCTACGTTTCGGTTGTAGAATATTTCTTCAGATCTTCGATAGGACTTTTCTTTAGATAATAATAATAATAATAATAATTCCTACATACTTCACAAAATTCTACTTAGATGGCATTATCTTGGTAGTTACTTAATGTGAAAATCATAAAAGAAAATTGTCCCTTGTTCCAGATCCAATAAAAATACACAACCCAGAAAAGTGGAATAGCAATGAACAGGAGAGAAGTATTTTTTAACCTGTTTGGATTTCCGCACCCTCGACTCGGTAAGGAGCGTGAATACATAATTGGATAATCATCCTCCATGACGTCCCATAATACCAAACAGACGGGTACGGGGTAGCCGGGAAACGAACCAATGCAAACATAATAACGGTAATGAGGCGACACGTGTGCCGCACGCGGCCCTAGCGGCGGTCGGGCGCACTAAATGGGCGGCCATGTTGAAGCAAACGTCAAACTCACGGATATGATTTGATCAAAATTGTGTTGTAATAATAATAAGGCGTGCGAATCAGCTTATATATGTAAATTAATATATTACTTGTAAATATGTCTTTTATAGGTCTCTCCCCCCTGCCTGAGCTGTACTTGGTATGTATTGTTGAGCTTTATAATATTTTAGGCATTTCTTATATTTGCTTTTGGAAAGAACAGAAGGAGACGCGATTGTCAGATATCAATCAAGTTTTCAGATAAAATTGTAAACAATGTACAATACAGCGAGCTGTGGAAAGCGGGGAAACCTATGTTTAGTGTTGAATATAGGAACCTATGTTTAGTGTTGAATATATATATATTTTTCTTTTACCGATATAAATAAATTAAAAAATGTAACGCTACTATAAAATGCTTTTAAATGCACAATAACAAAACACGTGTAGCATGAAAATCAGGATTAACGTAGCACGTTCGCCTCCATTAAAAACAACGAAATGATTTTTATATAGCTAAATAAATTCGGAAAGGAAGGTAGGTCAGACATATTCAACTTGATCGCATACCGAATAATTAAATATAATATTATTTAATTATTCGGTACAGCACAAACTCACTAATTGCTTAGATTAACTTAAAACTTATTATTAAATATGTTAAGAATATTACCGTTTACCAATTTCTACATACAAATTTCTTACATTACATTTGTATTAAAAAAATGTATTTTCCACAGACCACCGAATATGTAGACATGAACTAATGCAAATTTCTTGTGCCGATATTTTCATTTCTTTTAAATATGACTCGATTAGAACGAAAATTTAAACGCTGACAATATAATGTGCAATAAAAAATACATTTCGTTTACACAAAGATTTAATTATCGAAGAGTAATTACTTTTCTGTTGTATAAATGTGTATATTTCGTATTTCAAAAGAAAAAGTGACGAAGAAGAAAGTTTCCTGTCAAATTATGTAAAGGGCGTCCAGCGGAAAGATTTCAAAATTAAATGGTAATTGCTCGTAAACCATCAAAGTGAGGTAAGTGGGAGGGGTATTGTTTGACGCGCGTGATTTTGATTTGCGGATTTGCTAGTCACAATGAGTCACTGGTCGGGAGCGCACCGCGCGATCGCAGTTGAGCAATATTTAAAGTGCGGTGATTCATTGGTCCGTGCGCGTCGCGCTTTTAGTACTCACTTTAATATTCGACGAGTAAGTGATGGGCCGAGCACACAACTTATCTGGTGTTGGGTTCAAAAGTTCAGACAAGAAAGGACAATGGTTAATCAAACTCCTCCAGGACCATCAACGTCAGCAGCGGCTCCAGAACATGTTCGACATGAAATTATGTGAAATCCGCGTAAATCGATAAGGAAGATTGCAGTCTTTACTGGAATAAAAAAATCAACAATACACGTTATTTTGAAAAAAGAACCTGCAAATCGTGCAGTTTCTCAACGAAAATGACTATTCTTTACGTGAAACCTAAGCGAAAACGATGCAGGAACGTTTTGAAATAGTACGAACGCTTGGAAACAAATTGTTTACTAACAAAGCACATTTTGATATCGATGACTATGTTAATAAACATAACATGAGGTACTGGTGCCCCGACAACCTAAAGGAACGTCATCAAAAACGTTTGCATTGTCCAAAAACAACAGTGTGGTGTGCAATTTCTGCCCGAGGGATAATTGGCCCTTATTTTTTTTACCAGCGAGAGACAATCACTGCTGACGTGTATTGCCAAATGATCGACGAGTTTTTGGTACCGCAACTGAAGCTATTTCCCGGGTTTAATAACAGAATACAATTTCAGCAAGACAGGGCCACTTCACACACAGCTAGAGTTTTAATGGAGAAGCTGAGTGTAATTTTTACCAATAAATTAATCGGCAAGAACGGAGACATACCCTTGGCACCTCGATAACCAGACCTTACACCGTGTGACTTTTTTTGTGGAGATACTTTAAGTTGAGCGTTACAGTAAAAATTCTCGAACAATTTAGGCCCTATAAGAAAATATCCACAGTGAAATTGCTGACATTGAACCAACCCTTTGCTCTCGCGTGTTCGCAAATTTAAATCCGATTGCAAGAGTGTCTTGCGAGAAATAGACGGCATTTAGATGATATTGTTTGTAAAACGTAAAATCCGCATTGTTAAACTTCATTGTGTATAAATAAAATATGAGAAAAACATTGTAGTTTTTTTTTCTTTAATATTAATCTTGAGAATTTTCCGCTAGACATCTTTACAACGAAAAAAGCGTTGTAGACATTTGATGATTATATTAGTAAAATTGCAGATGATTTGATCATTGTTACAATAGCATGAATGTCGTGTTCTACTGTCAATCATTATTCCACGGCGCATCTCTGTCAGTTCTGCCCTGCGCTTGTGATGATGGCAAACGCACACAGGAAATGAGAGGGCGAGGTCCCTCGGCCGCGTGCGGCGCCAATAAACTATTTTGATTTTCAAACAATTCTTTTACAACCCCTGCTAATCACGGGGTGTGCCCTGTACGGCCCGAACTCGCCTCCCACCTAGTACAAAAGCGTGTACTTTTATTTATTTATTAGTGTGTGAAATAATAAAAACATGCACCAGTTAATTAACAGAGGCGTGGACGACACAAAAAATGTACTGGTAATTCCAGAAGCGGCGGCGGCCGGCGCAGAAAAAGTATGGCAGTGAGACAAAAAAATATTATTTATTTCTGACAAAAACCCACGGCACCATGTACCATTACGTTTAGTAATAACGATTATATTTTCAATCATATTTTCAAATATTATTGTTAGCTATTTTATTCCTTTAAAAATATTGTTAATGTAGAATTAATTTATTTTATAAATTGGTCCAAATAACTATATATGAGGTACTTTGAGAGGCAATTTATTTGAGCACGCTGACCACAGTTGGGCAAATAATAAGTTGCTATAAAATTCCTTACGAGAATATAGAATCGAGGTGGCAACTAAAATTACCAACGATTACTCAATTTTCACCTACAAAGGCACTGTTATTAAACAAATAATAGATATCTCATAGAGATGAAGCTATTTTTATTATATTTAATGGAAATATATGGACAGCACGACGCACAAATGCCTCAATTCTGTAACAAATTCAACTGCAGCAGTGAACGTAAGATTCTTCGGCTACATTATGCGTTAAAGTAACAGTCTGAGTCATTATGCGTCAAAGTGACAGCCTGGGTCATTATGCGTCAAAGTGACAGCCTGGGTCATTATGCGTCAAAGTGACAGCCTAGGTCATTATGCGTCAAAATTACAGTCTGGGTCGTTATGCGTCAAAGTGCAGATAATCCTTGGCATGGGATGAAGAAGAACTAGAATAGTGCCATAATGTGTTGCATCAAGCAAGAGACCCAGGACAGAGGCTTGTGAAAGTGTATTATGAACCGAGCCTGATCTGATTAAGGCCACTATATGTCAATACCGACATGAAGAAGATAAATTGGTAAAAAATTTATTCGCAGTCTGCAAAAAAGAATTAAATATTCTTTCCGATTATAATATTGTTATAAAAGAGATGTGCGTTATAAATCATAGATATTTTTAGTATTTTATACTGAATTACTGAACGGTGTACTGATTTTGTAATCCTCTTATTGTGTTATATCTCATGTGTCGTCTGGTTGCGAAGGAATTAAACTCGGTTCCGCAGTACAACAATTCTTGGTTTATTACAATAATAATTGGTACACATACTAATGCAATAATTTCACTAAAAGTATTTACTCGTAGAAAACCCTTTTTTTACAATTCCTTAAAGTCTACGATACTCTGAGTACTCTACACGCAGCTAGACCGCCTAGCAGATTAGATGGTCTAGCCGCATGTAGTGTATTCGGCTTATATCTCTCCCAAGCGTCCCCCCACCCGCACACCCCGCTCGGTACATGTCACACACACATCAACTAACGAACCTTACAAAAACATTTATATTAAAACATACGGTCCCTTATTACTAAGACTCATGATCACAAGACCTTGCTCATGATAACCACTTCCAAATTAAACTCCACCTTGGATAGGATGCACGAGTTCCAAGAGATTAGTATTTCGTACATCAATATGCTTCATCTGCTTTCGAATTGAACGAGTTTTAAAAAAATTATAACACTTCTGGTAGCGAGAACTATTTCAAAAGTTTTGAAGGTTGTAAAGACATATTAATATATATAAATATAAAACACTAGCAAATATTATACATTGAAATATTCGCTTTCTGTTTTGACGATCGGAAGAATTTACTAACACCAAAAGCTAGTCGGCCTTAAATATCACTTGATAAGAGCGGCTTACCAAGGGCAGATTAAAACAACACAAAAATCTAAAAGCGTACATATTAAATAAATTCAAATTATATTATAGAATGTAGTAAAGTTATATTCAAATGCAGACCACTCACGAATGTTGCATGACTGAAATTCTAAGATTATGATGCCGAGCGGGCGCTCAGTGCTGTTAGAGTAGCGCGTATTGATCAGACGGTGGATGAAAAAGCAATGGCCCGTGTGACCGCGCTTCGTATACTTGGTTATGTTACCGGCGTAGGCCCATGCACATCGTTTCCAGGACGTTCCGGATTTTATATATCGTTTTAATATTTTATATGTACGTATTGTGAAATGTCTTTGCAGATACATATGGTGTTATTTCATACAACTGTGTATTACCATAATTTAGGATGGACTTTCGATCAGTGTAATGTGCTGCATAATACATTTTATCGTGTAATTTATTTACAAGAATTGCTATATAGGTATGTTGTTTTAGGATGTTTTACAAACTATATTAAATATTTAAGTGCGTAATTTTTATGTAGGTTATTCAACGTTTAATGACTACGAGTTCTAATGGAATATGGCTCGAGTGCCCCAATAAAGGAGCCGCCACTGTTCAAAACAATGCAGATCAAAATTTACCCGACCTTGTGGAATCCCCGAAAATATTTCAATATTAGTCCCTTAACATTGTCCATTACGCTGTTTTTATATAAGGGATGATGAATGATGGCGGAAAGGATCACCGGGACGAGTTGTTTAGTGAAAAGGGTGCGGATTTGGAGGGTTGATAAAGTAGCATCTTTACACTAGTTCTTATGCAAAGTTATATCCTTGTCATCTTCTGATCATTATACTCATGCTATTGATATATTTGCGTACTATATTGCAGTTTAGGCGGGAATATCAACAGATTTCATTAAATATTAAGTTTTACGTTTGTGGGATGTAAAATATTTTACTATTTTTCTGGTATATTCTTAAATTATCATTATTCTCTATTTATTTCCAACAACTTTTTACATAAGAATAAAAAATGTATTTAATTTAATTGTAACAGTACATTTTTAATTAAAATTTCTATATAACAGCTAAAATATAACATTAAAAAAATAAAAACTAAGTATAATTTACATACAAAGATTTCTTCAGCTCAAGTATGCTCCTACAACGAAAAATGTAAACGAATTGTTACCAAGCCGATGCATCCGCGATATTGGCGAGTTAAAAGCATAATAATTTATATGTGTACCTACAAAGAACACTTTATTTTGTCCCGTTTGAGTTGGTACTTTATCCGAAATTATTTGTATTAACTCAGGGCAGTCCAACATGCTATTGATCATTTTATATAGTTATACTATATCACTCACATCTCTCCTCCAGGCAAATTTTTTCAAATGAAGTAGACTCATTAATTAATCGTAATTTATATTTTCTATCGGAATATGCAATTTAAAATTGATAAATCTTTGAAATTTATGTTGCACTCTTTCGATTTTTATAATATGTTAGCCATAGTAGAGAGATCACACAGTGGAGTTAAATTCCAGCTTACTTTTTACAATAGATGTTTATAAAGTTGTTAAAGAGCGGAGCAAGTTAAGGTTTTTGGCTGTCCTTAACACAAATCCTAAGGATTTCATCGCCTTGTTACAAATTTCGTTGTAATGTTGAATAAATGATAATTTTTTGTCAAAGAGCACACCCAAATCCCGTACAACTGCGACTCTACTTAGATCAATATTGTTAATGCTGTATTGAAAAAGGAGTTGATTTTTACTTATATTAAAACTTATTTGTTTACATTTTTCTACATTAAGATATAGTTCGTTAGCACAGCACCACATATAAAGCAAATTTAGGTTATATTTATTTTGCAAAGTAATACAGTCATTTGTGTTAGAAATCTATATATATAAAAATGAATGTTTGTTTGTATGTCCGCTATGGACTACTAAACCGCTCGACCGATTTTGATGAAATTTTGAGGGAAACTTTAGATTAGTTTGGAGATGGTTCCTGTGAAGTTTGGTGCCGATCGGACCAAAGAAAATTATTTTTGGGGGCGAAGGTTTCTAAGTTGGTACGACCAATTTTCGACAGATGGCACCACTGTCATTCCAATGAATTTCATATATTGCCGTGACAGTTCATGATGACATGCGTTCATGTTTTTCGAATAGTTTTGTGCATTTCATTGTGATTTAAATTAATTCTAATTTTTTCAGCGAATTTGTGATCACCGTCAATATTAACATTTCCACCCGCGTGTGAACAGCCGGTTCAATTGGATCGGATACATTGTGAGATTCGGATTGCTGATTGACATCTAATAAATTAAAACGCATTTTTCACGTCGTTCCCGTACAATTATGCCTCCAAAGCGACAATCAATTGGGCGATCTACACCTCAAGCACGGAAGAAAAGAGCATTACGAGCCTCAGAATCAGACGAGCAACGAGCATTAAGGATGGAAAATTTTCGAGTACATGCCGCTGAGACCCGTTCGTCTGAATCATCTGAACAACGAGAAGTGAGGTTAGAAACTGATCGAATACGTACTACTCAGGCCCGTTCGTCTGAGACAACTGAACAACGGGAAAGAAGGCTGCAAAATGTTCGAATAAGCACCGCTCGATCGAGACGAACACTGCACGCTGATTGGTGCATTCCATTATGACAGTAATAATGATGACAGTCTTCATCCAAGTGTCGCCATTGGAAAAATGATTAAAATTTGCATGTATTGTAGCGCCCTCAAATTTAAGAACGAAACGCCAGGAATGTGCTGCGCCAGTGGAAAAGTTAAACTGCCAGAATTACATCCACCATCCGAACCACTATCAACGTTGCTATCAGGTGTTACACGTGAGTCGAAGCATTTCTTGGAAAACATCCGCAAATACAATTCATGTTTCCAAATGACATCGTTCGGTGCAACGAACATCGTGCACGAAAATTACATGCCAACATTCAGAGTCCAAGGGCAAATTTATCATCGTGCCGGATCACTTCTACCATTGTCGGACGCAGATCACAAGTTTCTTCAAATTGATTTCATGGCAAACAGTGATGAACAAATTGAAAAACGATATCATTACAATGCGGGCACTAGACGAGGAATCGTGGCTGCGTTACGAGCCCTTTTGTAATGTCTTTCCTTCAAATTTATTTTAGTTGCTGGCGTAGCAACGCGCGCAGGGTACAGCTAGTTGCTTTATATATTTTAAGATCATCTGTAAACAACAGAACATGAACTTCATTACAAATATCAGCAATATCGTTTATGAATAATAGGAATAAAACAGGTCGAAGGTGGGGGGACCCTTGTAGTACCCCACTGGACGCTTCAAATTGAAAAGATTTATAATTATGTATTTTAACATACTGCTATTGTCACCAGTTTTAGTTAAGTTCCCACTCCCACTCCCAATCAGTACACATTGTTCATTTGGCTCTGGTTCATTTACCGCTGTAATTTTAGTGTTTTGTAAACGTTGAAACTCATCAGAGTTAATGGATGGATATAAATGAAACAATGTTATTACTCTACATGAGTTTATTAGCACTACTCAAGTAATTCTCATCGACAGGTGAAGTATTAAACTGACTACACATAGATATAGGACACAAGAAACTCGAATAGTGCTAATAAACTCAAGTGGAGTTATAACATTGTTTCATTTATATCCATCCATTGTGATGAAACTCTACAAAGTTAATACCGATTCTATTAATAATATACTCATTAGAGTTGTTTCGTACATTTGGTGAACTTCCGAAAGATCATAGAGACGGTGTCATCAATTTGGTGAGTCGAGCTGTTCTATTGGTTCCGTGAGTCTATTCTGGTCCGCCATCGAAGAATTCCCTTATCCCTCATCATTCCTTATTTCCAATTCCCTTTTTCATTTCCTATTTTCCATCTACCCATCCTCTCCGATTCCATCACCCACCACTGTGATCGGCGACTTGCTCCAGTTACAATGATTTTTTTTTTTAAATTGTTGAACCTTTATACAATAGCATGTATAATGCTTTCTTTACTAGGCAAATTTGAAAAAAAGAAGAAAATGATACATTACATCTATCTACATTTATATATTTATTGAATATAGCAGATGTTGTGGACATGAGAATTAGCATGGATATTAGTTATCAGCATAATGCATATTATAATTATGCTTATGAGTTAGGAGCTGGTCGCGGTTTGGTCTGTTTCCGATAGCGGAGAGCCAATTAGTTGGACGATGGAGACACTGACGCAGGGCTGGAACAACTTCCTGCCCGACGGTGAAGTTGTGTTTCGGTCCGGCCAGCGATAGTCTATGTAGATTTAATCTAACTCGTTAGGCAGCTTTCTAAGCTCCAGTGGATTTTTGTAACTTTGCTTTTAACTATGTAGATTTCGATAGAAGCAGTAGGAACATAAGTATTATATCGTCGTATGAATTTCTTACATTCTTACAAATGACAGTAATAAGTAATATTTAAAGAATAATTATACCTCACACTTTAAATTAAATATTCTGTAGAAATCGGTAAAAATGTATTAACATAATTTTTCAATAGTGAAAAATTCCTCTCAATTAGTTTTACACCTCACTGAAATTTAGATAGAAATTGGGTGATTTTTTACAAGGAGATGATTAATTTTTTTTTGGCACTTATTCATGTACATATAAACCTGTTATTTTATAAAAAAAAAAATTATAAAAAAAACGGGAGCTCTCCCCGTTACGCGCATAACTGACCTGCAACAAGATCGTGTCAGCGAGAACGCGGACAATCCACTTTTCATATGACCAAATCAAATTCTTAAAACAAACAAAATCGTAAGTAACTGCGTTTGCCTGTACCATGTATGGTGTGACTTATACATCATTGTGTTTTGCTCTAGTCCCTTCATGGGAGAGCGTATTGGCTAGTAAGCCCTTCGATGGCAATCTTGTACTCTCTGATTTCTATCCTTCCTTACATCCTTGATATGTATTTGTGTCTAAGAGTAAATAAAGATAGCACTTAAAAGGGCGCAGAAAGATCTAAATTCAAATCTTTATTCATTTTGCATCAAAATAAAATATACATTTCTTACATTAGCTTTTGTTTATTAATTGTAGAATTCGCGTTACTGTAGCATTATGTGCGGAATCGATAAAAGAAATTGCAAACTTCTACAATGGTTCCAAGAAAGGGTGGGTTACCCCCTTGTGGCGCTTCTTTAATAGTAAGCAGTTTCAGTCCATAATACCTGCCCACTCATTAGTTGACATTGTCCAAATATTTCATACACTTTGCGATACGAGCACGAGGGTGGCGGTTGATCTATGGGGCAGCCGTACCCTCACACTTAAAAGCTTCCGATCGCTCCATCTGTGTCCAACACGCAATACACGACATACACTATCCTCCGTATCTTGTTAGTTAATATCGGAAAACTGCCATTAGAAAAATCGATATGAAAAAAATCTCGTTTTGTTATCCGTAAATGTAAATGAAGTAAAAAAACATACACGAATGCGAGTACCAAATAATGATTGTCTGGGAACATTTTATTTTCATGTTTATTTTAGTCTTATCAGTCATCAATGTAGAATTAAATGTTAATTATTACTTTTTTAATTGTTTTTCATAAGTCTACTGTTCATATGGTTTTGAGTTCTCATGTTGATTTGCCTTCCCATCTCTCGGTGCGGTTGTTCGACTGTGACTCGACACTTTACCAAATTGAATTGCATCCCCCAGTGCCCCGGGGTATCCCAAACAGGGCATGTAATATATAATGCGATATAATATGGATGTAGATTGTTCCGCATTCACTGCCGACGCTAAGAAAAACACAAGCGTATATATTAACATTAAACTAAACAAACTTACGGAAGTGCAAAGCGCTCGGTTCTTGAAGTAAATTCCCAGGTTCTGAAGCAGGGGTGGCGAACCAAAAATATGAAAATTTAAAACATATTCTCTGCAAGAATAGACTAAAACAAAACTGTAAATATTAGTTGTGGGTAATTAATTAGGAACTTACTGTGAAAACAAATTTTAAAGGTGATTATTTGCAAAAAGGATTTGGTTATTTATAATGTTTAATTTATTATTAACACTTTTTCTTATTTCTATAATATTATCTAACTGTAAAACCCTGTTATACTTATATATAATTGTAATGTAAACCTTTATTAATGCCAAAAGAATAGTTTATTTCCAAAATATATATACATAGTTTTGTTTTTGTAGGTATACATAGTGTCCTGAAGAAGGGACCATTGGTTTTAAAACATGATGATTTATCAATTATCAGTGGTATAAATAAAATACTTTCTTATTATTAATATAGTATTTTGCCACAAGTAGCTTGTTATGGTTATGTTATTAATTGTTATGGTTGTTAATGTAATGGTTAAGACGCTGGTTAAGTGGTCGGGGGTTGGCGCCATATTCCAAGACATCAGCAAGTTAATTCTATTTTCATAATACAAGCGTTTAGCCCAGTTTTAAAATAGTAAAAATATTAATGTGACATCTATTTTTAAAAAAAAAGTAACTTTGCAACTATTGAAGAAGTAATATAATTTTATTTTTCAGGTATATCTAATTCGTATACCGAGGTATGTAAGTGTTTTCTTATTATTAATGAAATTATATAAAGTTTATTTTAGTTTAAGTTTATTATTAATAATTAATTAATTTCATTAATTTTGATACACCGAATAAAATCCAAAATTCCGATAGATTCGGGATTACAGATGTGCTATTCCCAAGATTCATGATGTAAACTGATCCAGATCTGAAGTCAGGATAAAAAATTTTCTTCCGTCGGTGTATTCATTACTTAGATTCGTGACGTAATGTCGTCATTTGATTTTTTTAAATTTCCCTCCATTTAATTTTCAATTTTCTCATCCAACACTATATATTTTATTTTTTTACAAATTTACATTGTTATTGATCGTGCCAAGGCGTTATGGCTTATCGCCACGTTTTTTAATCAAGTCTTACATATTAGTACATCATAACAGAATTTCAGTCAATTATTTCAGCTATCATTTTTATCATTGGTCGTGGCAAAAACATAAACATTATTTTAAAATTGGCAAAATTAACTTTGTGGTTAAAATTTATTATTTTTATTTGTTAACTTTGTTTTATTAACCACTTATTGAGTTAAAATACATCTACCGGTTTCGAAAAATATCATTTTCTTCTTCAGAATGTCAATACTAATCAAAAACATATGTTATTGTTTCTTTAACAGAATCTATTTTTAAAAAGCAATAATTATTTCAAAAATAAATTTAGTACCTAACTAGTAACGATTATTACTCGATGAAAATTACTCGAATAATTTTTAGGAAAAAATTTTAGAATGAGACTTGAAGTTAAATTTAGTTGGTTGTTTATAATTTTTTGATTAGTTTTAAATGCTTTATTTATCTCCAACGATTCCAAATTATTTAATTTATGACTAACACCGTTTACATGCAAAATTGACAATCCCAATTTTTTCTCAAAACCATGAGCATTTTCTATCAAATGATTAGAAAATACTGAAAACCTACTATTGTTCAAACATTTCATCACTGGAGTAATCATTTGAAATTAATAATTTTTATAATATATTGAGTAATTGAATATATTTACAAATTTGTCAGTAAATAATTTTTCCATCACTGTTTATTCCCTAATGATTTCATCTTTTCTTTCTTTTCACAATACTTCATATATCTTCTATCTTTTTGCGTACTTACAAAAATATATGACAACATTATTTTGATCGTCAGACTGTCGTATCAGGAATACTTTGATTTTCTTCGAAAATGTGTATTTTTTTCTGAGACGCATTTACGATACGACCTATAAATTATTCAGTTACTCAAAGATGTTCAATAATTCGATCTGTTGTTGACGAGATTTCCTCGGCACCGAGGAGACAATGTAAACAATTACGTCTCGCGTCGATGCTTGTTGCTCTTCGCCGCTCTGTATAAACTCTGCCTTGGGATTTCGCCAAGATTTTCAACTCTAAACGGTGATACCAACTTGCAAATAAAATTCTCGATTAGAAAATAAATTGCAAAACCTATTTATGTACATGTTGCATCTTAATTTCAATTATAATACTTTACGCATACCTTCACTATAATATTTTAAATATTATTAAGGAGAACACATTCTTATTGTGAAGTTGTAATTATTCAGAACAGACGGTCTGTGATGTTTTTTAATACAAACTAAATATAGTAAAATCAATTTATCGAAAAAATATTGTTGTTGCTATCGGGATTCGAACCTGGGTCTCTTCCTATCCGGGGAAATACATTAACCGATTATGCTACATCACACAGTAAGCAGACGACGTTGTTTTTTGTCGTAGTGGTCCACATCACTATAATAATAATTTTCTTATTTCTATTCGTCCATATCGCGTGTCGTAAAATAAACATATGGTATTGATAGCTGTCCGTATTGCAACATAAAACAAATAAGAATTTTTTTTAATTCAATCACATGGCTAATACATTTTCTGAAACTTAAAAAAAATATTAGTTTTCGAATATTCTCCCGCCATTGCATAATTATATTATAATAAACGTGTTTTATTTTATAAAGTATTCATATTTATTTATTTAATCTTCAGCAAGGGGTTTAGATTTTAAGCTTAGTTGTCTTTTCAATACAGTGCTTGGGGGAGATGGGGGTAGGTTCTGTTGTTTACTATTCCGGCCATGTCAGCTCGTTCGATCGAGCTAATGTACTGGGAAATCTCCCGCTATAAAAAAATACAACTAACGGTGAATAGGTACATTGTGTCCATACGCCATCTGTACACAGCCTGGTGTGCACCCTGCAGACTAAGTATTTATTTATGGAACCTTTTAAAGCGAACCATTACTCGTTCATGGCGGTATCTCGAGATTAACAAGTAGGTTCTGCTGAATTTTTTTTATGAAGTCTTTCAGAGAAAAATCTTTAAACAGCAGTACCTTGGACAACGAAAATTGTATACTTGGTTGATGGGAAAGTCTTTGTGTTTTACATAATCGACACTTTATCAGATGAGACGACTTCAAACGTAGATAAATTAAATAGTGTTAAATTATATTAAGTAAACCATAAGCATTAATTAATTACCTATATAAAATTATGCATAAGTGTTATAAGAGGAACGAAAGTTGACTAAATGTAGTCGAAATTAAATCTCTTAGATGTATATGTGGCAAATACATTTATGATAGGGTAAAGAATTAGGAAATTTATAGTGAATGTAAAGCTGATCTTAGCATAGTAAATAAGATTTTAAAAAGACCGCTTAGGTGATTTGGTTATATAGAACGGATGAATGAAGAGGGAATAGTGAGAAAAGTATATGACGCAAGTGTTGATAGCGTCGGATAGAGGACGTTCAGGCACGACCAGGTAAACCAGATACTGGATGACGGTTGTATTAGAAGCCTAGATGGGGCGAAAATTGTGTGCCAAAACAGAAGATTGTGGCGCTTTTTCCTATCTGCCCACTTCTGCGTGATGGTTAATTTGACAGTTAGTTAATCGTGAACGTTTGCTGGACGGTGAGTCGTCAACTAAAAATAACAAATTTACCAATACTGTACAATTTCCACACTAAAATTGAATAGAATTATTCAGGCAGGACGCACGTTAACATTTTTGGTTTACAATAGCAAGATAATACCACAATACGCGTGAGATGTTAGACACTTACGCTCAATGATAGATTTTTCACAGCGTAGTTAATGATTACATTTGAATAATGAGATTACCTCTCCTTGATCACATTTTATTAAATAGAGCACATTATTATTGTGAAGTTGTAATTATTCAAAACATTCGTCTGTGATATTTAAAATACTATTTCAATGTATTAATTAGAAAGGTATACATATAAAATAAATTTTATCGAAAAGCATTGTTGTTGCACTACTGGGATTCAAACCTGGATCTCTTTCCAATCCGGGTAAAAACAAAATAGATGGCTTTCAAATAATGGAAAGATAGATGTATTCATTTGAAAAGTGTAATATATAGGTTCGAAAATTTGTCGTCAAAAGTATTGTCGGATAATGCACCTTCCCCGGTTTGGAAAGAGATCCAGGTTCGAATTCCGTTAGCGCAACAACAATATTTTTCGATAAATTGATTTTATATGTATATCTTTCTAATTCATACATTTAATTAGTTATTATTGTAAAGTTGAAATTATTTTGAACATAGGTCTGTGATATTTTAAATATTAACTAAATGTATACATTCGAAAGATATCGAATCTCGGTGGCGCAACAACAATATTTTTCGATAAAATTGATTTTATTTGTATATCTTTCTAATTAATACATTTAATTAGTATTTGAAATGTAATTCTTCTGACATTACATTTAAATACCAAAGTGATGGTAAGCTTACATCAAATACATATACGCATAGGAACAGAAAAAAAGAAATAATATTAAGCCTAAAATAACACTATGTGGCTTAATTTTGGGCACATTTTGTATAGGTAATCTGACGTTTGTTCGCGATGAAAAAAGCAAACAGAGAGCTTTAATCCTTTATAGATTCGAAAGTAATGCGATAATTGCCAGATTTTCCGCATTTTAGGGAATTTTTTGCTTGCCCATCAAATCAGACTGATTTTGTCCCAAAATGGCCCCATTATTACGGCGTCCCCTTCGCCCGGCCGTATCCTATAATACCTATGATTATGACAAAACTGACGGATGGTTGACATATTAGGGGACGGAAAAAAGCACGCGTTGCGAAATTATGAATTAAAAAAATACGCATTGATTTCAAAACTGATTTGAATCCATTTGTCGTCGTAATAAGATCGTAATCCTTAACTTTTAGTTGTTGAAGAACATTTTGCAATACACTGAAAAAAATGTAAATAGTTATAAACAAATTAAATTTTGTGTAATTTTCTTTAGTGTTTTCTAATCGTTATTAAATAAAACTATCGTCATTGCTTCTCCAACCAGTTTAATTATTTAGTGAATAGTTGTTAGTTCAACTTATTTTGCCTACAAAGATATTTAGAACAATCCAATTTATAACATTTGGTATTCATTTTTTATAAGATTTTAAACATGCAACATTGCTTTTTAGAATAAGGTGAGTGGATTGTGAGACCAAAGTTATAAAATTTATAACAAAAAGTTTTAAAAAGGTAAAAAAACTTATTTAATTTAGAAAACAATGTCTTGTTAAAAGCAGCGACAATCAAAGAGCGTGAAGAAGATTAGTGAAAGTGAATGAGGCAAGAGTGGTGTGTCAGTACAGAAGAGTGTGGCATTCTATTCTCTCTACCTATGCTTGTGTAACGTGGCGTGATGGCAAGTGACTAATTTTTTCAAAAAATATAATATACTAAGAAAAATATTAAAAATTTATATGTTCCATACTAGTATCTGCGAGTGGTGAAGTATGTCCCTTAATGGAAAATATATTTAATGTATTTCATTCCTTCTTTGTTTTAGGTTTAAGTCCTTTTCTTAAGCATTGAATTCATACTGTCTCAAAAAAGGAAGTAAACGTCTCATTCATTCTGTTGTATTATTATCATCATAATTATTATTACGAATATAAGCCTATTAAATTGAATGGTTTATAAATGTATATTTTTTAAATGGTCAATAATTGCAAGAGTAAAGCTTTGTGAAACAATGTTTATTGCTTGGGGTGGAGCGACTATGTCTGCAATTAATCCAACAATAGCAGCTCAGAAAGTTATATTAAAAGTTATCCTAAAAGTTACCCCATTCACAACGAGCACTGACGAAATTTTGAATAAATTCGATGTCTTTGATATAAGATAAATATATGCTAATACTACTCTTAAATACACATATAAATACAAACAGACACATTTTAAAACAACTCAAAATATAATTTCCACACGGTCAAATACAAATAACCTACAAACCCCAAGAGCACATACAACATATGGCTAAAGGAACTACAAATATTTTGGACCTAAACTATTTAATAGAATGCTGAAAGATTAAAACCAATTGAATTGTCCCAATGACATGAAACTATATATTAAAACTTGGATTCGTAATATGGGTAGAGCCAGTATTGGTGCACTCACCGAAACATATTGACTCATATCGATATTAATTATTGCTACAAAGTGATCCAAAATTAATTTATTAAGTCCACTTTAAAATTGTTCTTCATATACACCTATTATATAGTAATAAATATAATTTTATCTACTACTTATAATTCTAATTAATTGTACAATTGCTTGTAAACTATGCCCGTCTCGACACAGAATTTCTCTAGTGAGACGGGCACAGTCCAAACATATTTTTACATTGTATTTATTATATAGTTACAAATAAATAAATATAAACTTTTACTCTACTATGAGGTGTATAATAAATATTATTACAAGTTTATCAGTAGGGTTGACCTACAAAATACATATGATATATTTAATAACAATTAGTGAAGTGTTATAGTAAAATAATGAAACGGATACCTCAAAAACTTAAAATGTACAGTAAATCTTAGTTTATTAGTATTTCGTGTTAATTTACACTAACAACATGATTAATCCGGCCCTTGGATCATAAACCAGACTTGAAGCACACATTAATCTCAGTTGCAGAAGTTTACTATATTTGATTTATTTCATAATAATGTACAATATTTAATAAGATATTTTAATTTGGTTGTTTGGTACCGATTATTTAAATACCATTATTTGTAATTATTATTTATAATTATAATTATTTTTTTATAATTTGTTTGAATTCGAATAATCAAAATAATGATAATATGGAGTTAATACAAACATTTGGTTTTTAATTAATAATTTAAACTTGAATTCGAACTGTAAATCCTGATCGATAGGATCTATATAAACGAATTGCGCAAACTCCGGGTCACGTGTCCCGCGGAATGGAACTCTGTCGTAAATCGGATACCGCAAGGTAGTGGAGGGAAATAAGGAATCGTGGTACAGGATGAGGTTGATGAGAGGATAATGGTTCTAGTCGAAAGACCAGTGGTCTCGGGAACCGGGATTCGGAAGGACTGCTCGCTTTACCTTGTATATGACGTCTCCGTAATCCCCGCAGTCGCCGCCGAGATCACATATATGGCACGCGGATGAGCCAATTTTCGATCCCTATTGAATACGGCGATGTTACAAGTTCACCCATGGCACACAGTCAATAAACAATACATGATCAAAATACAGTGCTGGTGTACTGGAGCTGTAAGTCCACACCGCGAATGCTATCGCGATGTCGAGATCGAACAAATATCGGTCAAATTGACGTCTGCTGACGTCAAGGTCATTCACACTGACAAAACAATCATAATTAAATCAATGGATGGGAATTTGGTCGGGAAAATGTGTCAATAACATGGGTCTCGACCGATTCGAAAAGACCCGCCAAAAGGGTGTTTACGAATTCGGTACAAAACCTTTATTGATATACATTTTTTTGTAAATATTAACATGACAACTCAACTTTATTATCATGTTTAGTATTGTAAGTATTCGCATAGTATTTTGGTTCACTATTGCCTGTATTATTAGCTGAATGTTAAGTAATACTAACCGATCGGGTGAGATTCTCGGGACAAAGAAATTTAAGAGTAACTTAATGGAAAATTCCGAACTTCGTTGTATGTCACACATATATCTTGAATAACATTTTCGTATTATTTGTGTAATTAAACAAATTTATTATAAATTTTCCACGGGACAAAATCTAATTTATTCTCTACTGTTTTATCAATTCTACAGACACTGATCGTAGTCAGACAATGGGTTTAAAAACAGCATTTAGCAAAAGTGTCGTGATGGTTGGATCTGATCAAGATCATTTCTAACAATAATATTCAAGACTATCTCATTAACCGTGTTATATGGAGAGATATTCAAACAGCCATCAATTAGAATCATGAATATGCAGCTTCATAACCACGCCCGTTCAAGAGAAAAACGTAGAAAAAAAAACAACAAAAAATTGGAATTGTAACAGAAATATTTCTGATTTTAATATTGTGTAACCTTTTACATGATTTTATGCATTTTTTAAATAAATATATTCCTCTGTTCATAACGATCGTTCTTCAAAGTTAAAAACATTTGTTTATAAACTATTTATCTCAACGTTTCCTTGGTAACTAAAAAGTGTTTTAATTATGGTGATTAATTAATATTGAAGAAGGCCTAGTTCAGAAAAAAGCGGCACTTAAACGACGTCCTGACGGGTTTTAAACACTAGTACAGTGGAAATGGTTTAACATGATATCGGCCTAGTCAATTGAAATTGAATCATGAAGTCATAAACAGTACACAATTTGATGACAATGTGACAGTGTAATCTTTTATGATGCATAATCTTTTTATATTAAGCGTTTTATATAAATTCACTAGAATATTTTGTCATGTTAATTGATTTTTCATGATAAATATGTTCACGTTAAATAATTTTTTTTTACTGTATATTAATAATGTTAATATTTTGAGTTGAATTTTTTTTATTAACGTTTATCGTTAATAATGCTACAGTACTAATGACCTGTCTTCCCATAGTGGGGTATTCATACCCCCCATAGATCGCTTTATACTCGATAACTCAATAATTATGAAAACGATTTTATTCTTATTTTTTGTAATCTTCGCGGAAATAGTGACAAAAAATTTTTCATTTTTTTTTCTCATATTTCTAAACGTATAATATTTAAAAATATTGTTTCCGGTTCAGTGATCTTCGCGCGGTACATACACCTGTGCATGTCGATACCATACCCCTGTGTCTTATCTTTAAGTTATTGTGCTTATTATTTGTTTCACTCTAACTAATGCACTGGGTAGCCCCACACCACAGATGCGGACGAGGGAGACAGCTATATCGCTTATCGCGACTCGCTGTATTCGGACAAGAGTCATCCGACGAGACAGTTGGGATTACATCGCCCCTCATGACTATTTCTATACCCCACTTCCGACCACACGGAAGTTCTGGCCGCTTAGTGACGAAAGGGTTAAATAACAAATTAATTATTAAGGAGAACACATTCTTAATGTGAAGTTGTAATTATTCAGAACAGACGGTCTGTGATATTTTAAATACTAATTAAGTGTATTAATTATAACGATATACATATAAAATCAATTTAATCTAAAAATATTGTTGTTGCGTTATCGGGATTCAAATCTGGATCTCTTTTCCAATCCGGGGAAGGTGCATTAACCAACTATGCTACAGCGATACTACTTTTAACGACATATAAGGGAACGATAGATGTATTAATTTGAAAAGTGTAACATATGGGTTCGAAAATTTGTCGTCAAAAATACTGTCGCTTTAGCATAGTTGGTTAATTCACCTCCCCCGGATTGAAAAAGAGATCCAGGTGTGAATCCCGGTAGCGTAATAACAATGTTTTTCGTAAAAATTGATTTTATATATCTTTCCAATTAATACATTTAATTAGTATTTAACAAATTAATGATGGAATATGTAACATTTAAAATTTAATAGATTTAGAATTTATTTTACGTGCGGAACATTTACGAATAAGTAATGTAATCATATTATAAATAAATTACTATAAGTATTACAACCCACACGGGAACGTTGATAATTGAGCCGTAAAAAAGTATGTCAAATACGGTTTTTGCTGCTTTAGATAATATTAATAAAAATTTATGACTTTATTTAACGAAAGGTTAATATAATATTATACAATTTTTATGTGGATAGTATTTTTTTTATTAAAACAATTATTTTGTACAGTAAGATTAGTGACATAATTAAATATTAAACGAAAGGCATTACAAATTGGAAAATTATTTAATATTATATCATATTAAAATGTTTAAGAAAAAAAAATATTAATGTGATATCATCATTTATGTTTGATGGACTATCTGGTCATCATCATACAAGCACGACAAACAAGTAACAATTGATGGCTTGATCCAGTGGAAATGTGTTGTGTGTGCTATGTGGAAAAGGACATACTTGTGGGCTAGTTGTTGCGATACTCGCGTATTGATCTAGTAGTCAGGGGTTCGAGCCTCGTTCCAGGAAGTCATCAAATTAGACCCATGGCAAATTGGCACCACTGAGTTAGTTGATTTATAATAATGTATATGTGTGTATGAGAGTATTGCCGCCCTTTTTTCGGAACGCTAAGTAGACGGTAACCGACAGGCGTCATTCTTATTACATCCCGTGCTTTGACCAGTACAGCGGTCCAAATAAACCACCAGTGCGCGCTTCGGTCGGTCCAAATCTAAAGAGGACAACCCAACTAAAAGAACAACAACATCGGACCAGAAAGACAGCAAAATTAAAAAGGTTAGTGTGGTTCATATATCATATGTGTGCTTATTGTTAATCTAAAACCTGGGAACCAGCTATCGAAGGCATTTACATAAACAGTTTCAATATTAATGTGACACATATTTTGCGTACGTATCTAAATGTCAAAAATAATGGGGATTTGATCCTTGTCACGGAAAAAAATTGTGTTAATCTTATAATTGAGTTTAGTTTAATTGTAAGAATATTAATATTCCTCTTATTTAAGTATTTTAAAATATTTTTCAAATAATTAATAAAATAAAACTCTTTTTCATATTATAGAACTATGTTATTGTCGGTGCAATTCTCACCGCGTACCTTTATCCTGAACACCGTGCAAAAGTTGTCTGTAGATTTATGCATTCACTTTGTTCTTGTACTATTGTCTGGCCATTCTCTTTGTCTTCTTCTCTCAATCTTTTCCTCAGCTACATTTTTGAGATTTTCACTGTTTCTAAGAATGTGTCCTTTCAAGCCTCCTTTCATGTGGGCCTTTCAATTATTGATGGTTTATTATAAACCTATTTTTTACAATCTTCTTAGGACCTCCTAATTTGTAATTCTCTCTGTCCAGTTTACTCGTTCTATCCTTTTTCATTTCTACCATTTTCCTATTCTACTTATCTGTCTCAGTTTAATCGTTCTGGTTTTAATTTCGTGTAGTGCCATGCTCCAGATGAATTAACTCACTTTATTTTACAGTAATTTTCACGGCACAATGGCGTAATTTAGAAAAATTAAGTTCAATATTTTATTCCACTGTGGATTATGTATTTAAAGCTAAACATATTCCTAACATACCGTTAACAACGTTAACAGAGTTAGTGTTGCTCATTATTTTGTAATCAATTCAGACTTGAGACAATCTTTGATTTTGTTCACCGTGTAGAAACCATGTCTCAAGATATTCACCGTCTTACGCATTACTTCACGTTACGTACGTCAAATGTTATTGTCGTCCGCCAATTGAGTGATTTTGAATCTCATCAGTTAAAACTGCATAAATCTTTGTAATTTAATAGTTATTGTGGTGTCTATGGTTGATGGATGACAGCAGCACACGCGAACGGAAGGGTCGGGTGTGTGCGTGTGTAAAGGTAATAAATATCTGTGTGTGCAGGAGATACTCTCTTTGCTTCGAGTCGCCTTCAGATAAAGATCATTCTCTTATAAATTGTCACCTGAAACCGCGCATTATTTACGTCACCGTCATTCATATATTTACGTCACTGACGTTCTTCAAAAGTTGAAACAGTTGGCGCAGCCGTATACAGCTGGCGCTATACGGCAACAACTGCACACCAGAATACAAAGCTGGTGCAGTACATCACAATTGGCGCAGTCGGTGTTTCCTTGAATCAGCGGCAAGGAAATAAATGCAAACATAACGATTGGCAGTAGGTGCATCAAAGTAATGTTAATATTTAACTATTTATGCTTACTTTTCAGAAAAGACATTCGCACGGATTTATGGTGATGTTTGTGTGCACATGTCAAATGTTGTGTGCACTGATTTGAGTTTGTATGTCTTTCAACAAATCTCAAGCTGATCTCGTATCTATCTCCAGATCAAAATCTTAACACGTTCATATGGAATTGAGGTGCATCTCGATTAAATCCATTAGATTATCTAATTATATCCTCTTCCATGTACACGTGACTTATGATCAGTAGAGCTGATGTCGCTGATGAGCTATAAGATTTTGGTAGGCCGCTGCCCTAAAATTATGTATAGATATATATTCTTATATAGAATTAGCACTGTTGTTAATAAACTTGATGAGAGGGATGAGAAATAACTCTTAGGTACTTTGATGGGAAGCTGTGCACAATGCAGTCGCGTGTTTACTCTGCCATTGTTATCCTTTATCTTCTTCCGACCTTTCTTTACAGGGGTACAAAGTTTCACAAACTAAAAGAATTTCTTAAATAAAATCCGCGGGTTTAACATATATTATTCTGTTGAAGATAATCAGATGTTCAATATATATTTTTTGTTGTTTTATTAAAGACAAAGTGTATGTATAAAATAGTAGGAGTTATTTTAAAGAAAACTAAAAAAATCATGAGAAACAAAAGGTGCTTTTTCTCTCGGTAGATTTTGTTCTCAAACTGATTGTGGTCGACGCGTATCCATTGTTCTTATACATATCTTTTAAAAGTGTTCCGATATGTGTATGTCCTTAGAGCAGTCCTTTTAGCCGAAAATGTATATTTACGAGTATAGATCTATCATGCCTACTGTTGAATCTACTGGATAAAGTTTTTTTTTCAAATGCGTGTAAAAATACATTATTATTCTATACTATTTTCAAACTAAGCTAAACGCTCGTACTGTAAATATAGGACAAACTTGATTATCTCCTAGGATGAAGCTCAAACCCCCGACCACATGATCACCAGGCGATTGAGTATCTTAGCACTAGACCAATAAGCACGTTAAAAAATAAATTAAACAATTTGCTATCATTTAAGTCTCAAAGGGTTGAAGGGATCGTAGGGGTAGTATGGAAAAGTTACTTTCTACAAAATCCACACCCATTTTGAATACCTATTGGTCTTGCGGTAGAGATATAATATAGAGAGATACGATGATGAGTGAATACGTAGATTAAACTGCTATCTAGAAACCTGCATAAAGAACAGGAAAAGTTTAGCGCGGAGTTAGCTGTCATTAGTTGTCTATTGCATTTTGTACACATATCAGAATGATATATACCACAATTTACTGCCAAGTCTCATTCGTGTACATACGTTATTATATTAGAAAGACCCCCTATGTATGAATACATATTTATTACATTTGATATAACAGACTTATATGATACCTCATTTTTACATATAAATAGTATTATTTATGTATAAAATCTATCTTCTCCACTAACTATTCCGAATTCAAAATGATTTATGTATTTTTAACCGCTGTTGTCATTTGTTTATTATTAATATTATTATATGTTATATAAAAAGTCCTAATGTATTTCTGTATATCACATGTAGAGAAATTGATACCTTTTGATAGAGTAAAGTGTCAATTTCCTTTGAATTGTTGATATGTGACCATAAATAAATAAGTCAGAAATTTATAAATCGGAATACATTAATGTTACCATGCTGTAGGTAGATAATTATTTTAATTACTTTTTTTCACACCCTCTATACAATTAATTAATATTTCAAAAGTTATTACGAGTGCGTCCTGCACGCCTTTCATGGAAGTTTTAAAAATTAAGGACACATAATATAATAAAGAAAATGAGTCTTCTAAAGTTGTTATACTTAGAACAACGTCAGAACATAAAACGTCGTGATTTAAAAATAGAAAAATTCAGTTATTACAAAAGATAATACTTTTCGCCATAACATTTCTCCCACTACTCCCTTGTTCCACTCGTTTAAAAGTATGTGAGATGGAAGATATCCTATTTTACCTAGAAATTACCGTTTTAATAAAACATTTTTCATATCATATTAAAGTTCAGTTTTACGAGCAATCTTTAGAAACATGTTCAAAGAATTTTACTATATTAAAATCTTACATAACGCACTATTTTGATAATAGTTTTGGTCTGTGTTATAATTTATTATCCAGAGTTACAAATATATAATTTTTTGAATATACCCTTGCTTATTTATTTCAGAGGTTAATTATACAATATTAAATTTGATATTGTTTGAATATGAATTAAATCTCAACACAGTTGTAAGTAGAGGGGTTATTTTGATAATAGAATAATTACTAAGGTGAGGGTGGCTTCACAATAGACCCATCAGAACATCCATTTTTGTTCTCACTGGCAGCGATACTTTATTGTCTGCTCGGCCTACCTCCGCCGACATTGTTGGTACAGTAAACAAAAATGATGGAACAAGTATTTTATGAATATAAAAATACAGTTTGCTGACAGACTAGGTATTAGTGTATTTCGCCAGCTTCAAATTACTCGTTCAATTATTTGAGCATAATATTTGTAACATTACATTGCTAGCCAAATTCTTATTGTAACATTTCATAAATTTGTATATTCTGTTCTGATTTTTTTTCATTTTTGAAATCAGGGCACTCAATTTTACATAAAAATAATATTTTTTATAAAAATCCTTAATATCACATTCTGAATACATGCTCTAACCATTTATTATATGTTATTAATATTGAAACCGATTTAAAATTAAAATCCTATCATCTCTACAAAAAAATCATACCGTATAATTGTATTCTATTCAGCCGTTAATAACCATTGTGACAATAATACTATTCCATATTAAAATAAACATTTTATATAGAATATGTTTATTAAGTGGGTATCCTAGTAAAATTTGGAATAGTGAGTTAGAAAATTTCATAACATTAATACATTCTCTTGAGCGCTCTACCATCTTGATGTTCTCCCATTTGACTGTGGTCATGAATTTTCTTCCTAAGAATATTTATTTTTGATATACCTCAAATTTGAATACTTATACTTAATTTTATTTAATAATATTTCTCCTGGAGAAATTTCTAGCAAGCTTGTATTAATAAAGAGCTTAAGACGGCTATTTTCTCATTTTATTTGTGTTTACGGAATTGCACTGGTAAGTATTTTGGCTAGTGTAGTACTTTACGCAGGTAATCTTTATTGTTTGTTTTGTTTATAATAATAGAATTTTTTTTTAATATTTTTCATCTCAGATAATAAATGCTCTTCGTGATTGAGAGTTTTTCCTTCCAAGGGATGTAGAATGGTTGCAACTGAATAATCAGGAAGTATGAAGAGTTTTTTCTTTCTGGTGAGTAATAGCTATGATGACGTGTGAGAAACTACTTTAGGGGTATTTTAGAAAGGCTACCATAAGACCCCTACAGTGTAAGAATACTATTCTAGGAGTTTCTAGTAATAATTTCGTCGATCTTTTCATCAACACTATTTCACTGTCGGGAAACGTTTTTTCTCAAAGTTTAAAGGTCCAAATTATCAAAAAATAGTCGTACGGCGTCCAATCTTTCCATAATTTTTAGGTTACTCACTTGGGTTAGTTTTTGAACCCCTTTTTTATCATATGTCAAAGTATATTACCAAATATCTATCTAGATTTTATTCTCCAAATTCATTGAAATTTATGAAAAATCGATTATTTATAATTATAAACAACTTAATACTTTAAACTCCAAAAAAAATCCCAATAAAATTTTTTCATTTTACACATTTCGGACCTTTTATTTTATTTACCGTTTTACCAAAACTAATAAAAAAAATATATTATTCGGCAGAAATATTTACGTATGGGATGAATATCAAATAACAGATCGTGTTGTACATCGTTTTTTTTCCAGAGATTAAGAGGGATTGAAAAGCTTCATCGATCGCAAAATATTCCAAGAATTTAAAATACTTAGCATTTTTTCATCAACATGAATGTAAAATTTTATTTTATTTTATATTTGATATTATTTCTGCCCGGTGGCCCTTCTCACTCGTACATCCGTTTTAGCACTATGTATTATCAATATCATTATAATCATCTTCCACCATTGTGACATGATTCTGATTTTTAATAATAACAGATATCGATTAATTTCACTTCTCTAAATAAAATGAGGCGTGCGTTGTAATAATTTAATGATAAAATTTAAATAATTTTATTTCATCTACCTATGTCCGATCTAATCAATAATAGTAGCTCGAAGACTTTATAGTTTTAACATTCCGCTATCAGTCGACGTATCGCGGCAGTATTATTGTGTTTAATGTAGTATTTTAATGAGTTATAAAACACATTTTACATCAGCATATAAATTTTGTGTTAAAACTTTGAAATTGCGCAGGTCACGGTTTAATAGGTGCTAATACGGCGTGTAGTGCTGAATATAATTGGCCAGATCTCCCAGTCAAATAAAAAGTTGTCTTGTGGCCGAATTGGTGAACGCTAAGATGAATACATCACATCACCGGCTGTCTCTTGTACTCGAAGAGACTGACATTTACGATTATGGGTCCTCAGCTGGTTGAAGAGACCAATCCATAAGTTCTGGGGCGTCTTGGCATTGGAAGACAGCGGCCGCGAGCTAATTTCCGCTCCATGTTAGCATTTCCTTATTTTTGCGTCTCATCCTCCTGGCAACATGGTGAGTGAAAAATACATGGCATATATATTCTGGCAAATCATGGCATAGATATCCTGGTTATACATGACATACATGATGAGTGAAAGATGGTATGGTTTTCGGGGGTATGCGTGAGGATGCTATAAAAGTTGAATGTCATAAATCAGAAGGTTATGTGTGTAAGCGTCTGATGCCCCCCATAAATTACACTAGCACTCACATATTCTTTTGAGTATGATCGCGGAGTGTGTGTGTATGTATGTGCTGTATGTGGCCAGATCAGGTTGAACAAGAAATACTACTCACAGTCGACAGACGTTTATTGATGAAAGTTGCATAGTTACAGTTAAAAGTATATGTAGTAAAAAATCTACAAAAAGGTGTATTTGCTAATTATTTTAAGATAAGTTACGCGCAGAGGCCAGCGCATAATATTGTTGTCGATACCGGACGTGTTTTTAAGGCTGATGAGAGCCTAGTTACACACCCAGGTATCTGCAAGGTGCGTTCAGGGGCCGTCGGCAGTATTGCTATTTGTGGAGGCGATATATCTACATTGTTTTAATTCGCCGACAGTACACAACCTATTTGAGAAAACCGCGTGCGTCTCTGAGGAGCTCTTAAAGTTACGCGAGAATTTATGTCACAGGTTTCGTCTTATCGTGAACATTGTCGTTCAGAAAACATTGAAATTCTTGTCTGAGACTGATATTCATTATTTTTACAAGTGTTATAAGGTCTGATAATGTTAATCATTATTTTAATGATTTATTTATGTTGTAAATTTTATTATTTGATATTCGTACGTTGTATAATGCACTAAAGAGTATAAATCAAAATTAATTCAGCGGTACCTATCTTCTTTCTATTTTCTTAGTAATGTATTTAAATATCCAAGATATTTTATAAAATTCAGCCGACATTTATATCCGAGAAAGTACGCAATAAGAATTTTTATTATATTTTTATACAGGTACTCATCAAAGAAAATATGTGCCGGAGTATGAAGCTGGAAAAGTTTTTAATGGATTTTTAAGAAATATGAAGTACACTTCATAATATTTCTGTAAGCAAATGATTTTACCGACTTATAGGCCGGGTCATTTCTGAGAAAGTTTTTGCTTGTTTCTTTAAAGTATTTCAAAACTCCGATTTGCGGGAGCATTTATTGAGACTTGGGAAACTCAAATCGGGAACAATGTTATAATTCCCCCCATATAACGCGCGTTTCCATAGAAAATCGGGAACTTTGACGAAAATTTACACGAGTATCGACAATAATTATTTTCCATCAAAATATATAACTTTTATGTATCTTATGAGCATATATTTTTATAGAAACAAATTCTCCTTATATCTCATACAACTAATGAAAGAGTATTTTCTCTTACTTCTCAGACAATTCTTATTGCTTTGCGATGAGAAGTTGGTTAGGTGAAGATGCTCATGTTCAATTAATCTTTATTTCGAACTGAGAAAGCTATCATTTATCTTCCACGGTACGTCACGGTTCCTTATCTTTGATGGAAGAGAAGTTTTCACGCACTTTAGATACGTTTAAGCCATTCAGAGAAAAACCCCTATTCAAATTGATGATCTTTGAAAAAGAGTTCAGTAAATTGTATTTTTTATTAACCCTAAGTGACTTTTAGTTAGTGACAAGATAAATCGTTACTTTTATTATTACGATTACTCTATATTTACTATACTTTTTTTTTAAATTTTGCGTACTACTTACGTACAGTAATCTAATTAGTATTCAAATTGCATTAAATTATATATACTTTTTCGTAACTATATTTCTTTATGTAAAAAGCATATTTAATTCACATTTTTTACCGTGAATAAGTAAATAAAAATCTATTAAAATACGAACAAATTGAATTTTTCAATATAATAATGTACATGTTAGTCGACAGATAGTTTCAAATACTCAATCCCTGCCAGTGATTGTAACGTACAAATATCAGTGACAAAGTTATCTACGCTGCAAATAGAGCATACAACATTCTTAGAATATTTTAATGAGTTCATGTGTATTTGGAACGTTTGTTTAATAAGAATGTTAATGTTGAGAAAGCTATAGAAAATACGGTGACTGCTTGAAAGAGTGGAAGAAGCTTGAACTGGTGAAAGAGAAGAAGAAAAAATACCAAAAATAGACTAAATGTAGTGTAAATGCGGTGGTTCAAGCACGTGTGTGAAAAATCTATTCATCATAGACCAAAAAAACAATAGAATAGTAGCGAATGTAGATCGAATGAAGCATAGACGATGGAATTAAGAAAGAATCGTTGGTTTGGACATGTGAAACATATTAGGAAGGAGACGCTGGTAAATAAACTATAAGATACAAAGTATTGTGTATTGAAGGCAACAGAAATATAAGTGTTTTTTTTTGAATTGGCAACACTTTTTCGAGCAACAATTTGACAGTTGACAGCTGATTTGTGTTCAGTTTGGTTTGCTATTTCACCATGAATATACTTACGCCAGAACAACGCTTGCAAATTGTGTAAATTTATTTCGTAAATTGTGGTTCATGTAACACAGGATGCGCTACAATCAATTTATTGAAGGAAACGTTCGATGAGCGCATAATTTTGAACCTTTGAATTGGCCTCCATGATCGTGTGATGCAGCAACTTTGGATTATTTTTTGTGGGGATATGTGAAGTCGCTAGTCTACTCTCTGTAGTCTACTCTCTGTAGTCTACTCTCTGTAGTCTACTCTCTGTAGTCTACTCTCTGTAGTCTACTCTCTGTAGTCTACTCTCTGTAGTCTACTCTCTGTAGTCTACTCTCTGTAGTCTACTCTCTGTAGTCTACTCTCTGTAGTCTACTCTCTGTAGTCTACTCTGGTCGAAAATTGGACTTCCAAATAGCGCTTTATTCGAGCCAGCCGTGGTGTCTATACGTGCGAAATCATATTTAAACACTAATGGCATAAAATGGTATTTACAATAAAGCCAATACCAAAGACATCACCACGATTTTTATGTTTTATTTCATTTTAAAAAAAACATCCTTTATATGCGATAAATCTGTCTAATGATCAGTTTAATCAAATATTAGATGACGGCCCTGTTAGATTCTTCAATATTGTAACGTTTGTACAAGTATTTACTCTACTTTTCTTATTTTTTTATATTTATATAAATACAAAAAAAAAAATTACACTACTGCTATCAGTAGTGTAAATTTTATGGATTATTCTGCCGTGTTTCTGATATTTATAGTCCAATAATAATGGTAACAATAGCAAAATCAGCTGTACGAATTAAAATAAATGGTTAGTTGACGCAATCCAAATTGGAACAAGAAAAGAATAATGGTAAAAGGAATTGACCTATCTTGATCTCGGTTTTGGTTTGGACGTAAAGTTTCACCTCAAGTTGACTCGCACTTTTGTATTGAAAAACAGAAATATCACTGCACTCCCGATGCTGAAGAACAGCGCTTCTTTTTTATGGTCCTAGCATTACGCACGGCGTAAAATCGTTAAAATAAACACATGTTTTGTCAGCTCGATGCTGAAATGCAATCTGTTCCCCCGTCGGCGAAATCCCCAAGTAATTGGTTGGCCAGAGCGAGAAAGGTATAAAGACACATGGAGTATTCAACTTGCGTATTCAAAACTTTAATATAGTAAATAGATTCGTCGTGTTACAGGGGAGAATACAAGTTTAAACTTGTTATAAAATATTTAGTCGTTAAACTTTTACAGTCAAAATATGAAATCATTAAATTTGACATTAAAATTTTTATACCGCGGCTACAAATACCATATTTGTAGACTGTTCATTAAAAAGTTTATGCTAAAAGTTACTTAACAACGTTTGATTGTGAAGCGAAACGTGCTGTACCTACTGTTCATTATTTGGATGTAGGGCTTCCAAGATCGGTAATACAGAAACCGCTATTACGGATTAAAAAAAGTTATTTTGAAATTAAGATTAACCGGAAAGGAAACTGTTTTCTATTAACAGCCCTGTTTCCCTCCTCCCACATAACTCAATCCCCACATGAATCGTCCTATCGCGGAACAGTACGTGTCTAGATACAAAATATACAGAACACAAAAATTAATGAATTATTAAATGTCTTTAAATATATTTCTATGAGTGTTTATTTAATAATTTTATGAGCAATCATTTTCTTCTGGGAATAATTATTTAAAAAATATTCTTAGAAGATTTTGATATTTTTTTTAAAGTTTATATTAGAAATACCGAATTTAATATTGAATCAATGTCGAAATATCGGTATTGAAGAAAGTTTCCCGATTTTGTAAACCCTATTTTTATGATACCTGAGGTTAATTTTATAACACGAATGAAATGTGCTGGCACTGGCAGAATATTAAATTTAGAGTCGCAACTAATAAGTGTTTAAAAAATTATTTTATGAAATGAAACAAATTAGCGAACAGTTCGACTCTATGAATGATAATTAGGGCAATGCTATTCGAACATCACTTTCACAAAAAATAATTTTCAAAAAAAAAAGTATGTTAACCAATAATTACTATTATTTTATGTTAAAAATTTTAAATATGTACATTTGCGTCATAATATGTTAGTGCGTTATTTAAAAAACGGTTCAATCGTAGTTTAAATTAATTTTGGTTTTTCTCATTAATTAACTACCTAAATAATGCAACATGACTATTTTATTTTATTTGCCATAGACTATTTTGTATTATGAACGTAAAGTTAAACTAGTGACAAAAGTTTAACGTAACGTGTCGATAGTATAATATTTAATTTGTTGAAACAATTAGTTTTTCTCACTTAATTTGTACATGTATGAATTATAATATTATTTATAAACTATATATAATATTATAAATATATAACCATACATTTCACTTGTATAATGGTTCATGGATCGTAGGCACTAATTTGAAAATATATATAAAGGGTGACTATCGGAATTTTTTTAAGTATAATATTAAATAAAAATTAAAAAATACAATGTTATTCTCAAATTTTATTTAAACAAAATGGAGTTTAACGATGCAAATTTTATGAATTATAAATAATGTCGTCTAAATGCCGTCCATTTCTCTCAAGATACTCTTACAATCGAACTCTTAAATTTGCGAACACGCGAGAGCAAAGCGTTGATTCAATGGCAGCAACTTCACAACACAGATATTTTCGAGGATTGTTGCTGTTAACTTTCGACTTAAGGTATCCTACAAAGAAAAGTCGCACTGTCTAAGGTCCGGTGACCGAGGTGCCCAGGGTATGTCTCCGCACTTGGTAATTAATTTATTGGGAAAAATTTCCCTCAGCTTGAAACTCTAGCTGTGTGTGGAGTGCCTCCATCTTGTTGAAATTGTGTTCTGTTGTTTGAACCAGAGAAACAGCTGCAGTTGCAGTACCAAAAACTTGTCAATCAATCGGCAATACACGCCAGCAGTGATTGTCTCTCGCTGGTAAAAAAAATAAGGACCAATTATCTCTCGGGCAGAAATTGCACACCACACTGTCATTTTTGGACAATGTAAACTTTTTGATGGCGTTCCCTTAGATTGTTGGGGCATCAGTATCTTATGGTCTGTTTATTAACATAGCCATCGATATGAAAACGTGCTTTGTCAGTAAACAATATGTTTTCAAGCGCTTGTGCTGCTAATTCTTTCTATCTTTCTCCAGTACCACATTTCAAATGCATCAAATTTATTTTTCTTTTAAAAATTAATTGTTCAGGTTTCACTTTCGTACAGCGTCATGCTACAGTTGTAAGTTTTAATGAATTGTTTTTAATTTTTCTGCGTGATACGTGATTTATTTCATTGTTTATTTGCAATAAAAGCTTATTTTTAATTACACGTAAATAAATAAATAAAATACTTTGCAAGGGCCGGAGAACCTAAGATTGAATTATGATCTCAACCCATTTCAAAAATGGTGGCGGGGTGCAGTTGAATAATACATTAATAACCTAAAATAGGGGCGTGATTTAATGGGGATGATACACCGACTGACAATGGAGTCCCGCGGGTCCCTCCCATTAATGATTCATAAAGTAACATTCAAATAATGCCAGCTTCTCCACCAATCAGCACCCTTCTCTGCTGCGGCGCGCCCGGCTTACTAATGCCATTTTATAGACCGGTTCTGAAAGGGTTAGAGCTGAATAATTTTAGATATCTGTACAGATGCACCGTTTAATAAATTATTAAAATGTTTTCATTTTTCAATGGTGGCTTTTTAATATAAAAATGATAATTTGTATTTTATTACAATTGCATGTTAATTTAACTTTTAAGTAAATGTTACATTTTTATTCGTATTTAAAATAATTGTATACATATGTATATTCATTAAACAATGTTTTTTTATATATAACACACACATATATATATATAGGACACAAAATCTCGTGTTTAGAGAGGGAGATCTTTTACAATTTTGAAATAGGTATACGTAGTAAAATACGTTAATATTTTATAATCTTACATCTATTTAAAGTAATATATTTTTAAAACTCTTTTAAAATAGAGGAACAATAGAACATTTTATAGAAATAAAATAAAAAAATGAGTATGAAAATGTGTATTTGGGAAGTATGTTCGATAGAAACGGAAAGACAGAGAAAGATATCGAAAGGAGGATGACTGCAGGGAGTAAAGTGAACGGTGCTTTGAATGGAATTATAGCTAATGAAAACTTGTCAATTGAGGAAAGACTAGCGGTTCACAATAGAGTCCTGGTACCGACACTGATATATGGAAGTGAGGTCTGGAGATGGCAGAAGAGGAACTCAAGTAAGTAAAGTCAAGCTTAGGTTATACACACATATAGGTTCCAAAATGTGCCGACAAAGGTACTGTCTGCTGTAGCATAGTTGAATAATACACCTTTCCCGGATTAGAAATAGATCCAGGTTCGAATCTCGGTAGGAACAACAATATATTTTTCGATAAAATTGATTATAAATATATGTATCTTTCTAATTAATACGTTTAATTATTATTTGATAAAAATTACACCCTACAGTGTAATACAATTGAAAAATCATTTATTCACGATGCAGTTCTCATAGTTTAGATTGCTTCTAAGAATGCACAATTCTAAAGTGTTTCTGAAGAGCTTTACACTTTGACTAGTACCGTGAGGATATCTTTGTTATACAACTCTTAACAAATGTATACGTATTACAATAACGCAACAAACTCAAAAAACCACCGTCACTTGACTGGCTACAAAAAATAACAAACGTTTGTTGAACAATTATAATAATGTTTCATTCAACAGTAAAGAGAAATTGCGACCATTTAGTTTCTGTAATGAATTGTCGTAATTCATTCAATGACATTCAATTGACTCGCTAAATGGATTTCAATTCAATTAGCGTCAATCAATTTGCAATTAGAATCGACGGGGCTGTAAATTTCACTCAGCCATTGCATTGTTTGCATGGGAGATTTATATTTCTCAGAAATCTAATAATATTAGTTATATTAAAAAATAAAATAATTGAAATATTAATGTATTATTTTCGGATGAAAGAAATGTTGAATGTGGCGTGATAAAGTATATTTTAAGAATACATGTTTAATTCATTATATATGATGTGAAACATTTTTTAGGCGATACTGAATATTTTTCGGAAACTGGTAGCAAAATTATTACGATACGGAAACGCTAACGTCTTTGATTTTGAACTAACATGGATTAGTACTAATGTGTGTGTTAAAATATAGAACTAGATTTAAGCCCATCATAAGACGCGAAGATCAGATAAAATCAGACAAGTTGTTGGTGAAAAAAAAGTGGAATCAAAGCGAAAGAGATGGCAAAGGAAGGGGGGGGGAGAAGGGGGTTTCTGTAGAAATAAAAGCTATAAGAAAGCTGTAAAAAGGGAGGCCTATGTTCAACACTAGACGTACATCGGTAGAAGCATAAGATAAAATGAAATTCGGTACTTCAGAATGATTTTAAATGTACAATAACAATATTTTTCCGACCTTAAAATCTATATTAAAGCAGAATGCCCATCTTAAGATGGGTAAAATTTTGAAATGATAAAGCTTAAAAAACTGGAAAGGTGGATGTCAGAAAATTTTAACAAAAAAGATAATTTATTATCTACTTTTAATGATTTTTCAGTGTTACACATTGTCAGATGTACTATTAAACGTGATGGTTTAATATTTGGTACAACAGATGATAATAATATGAGAGTGTAAAATATAAAATATAAAAAAAATTATATCGATATTTTGGAAAATGGAAATGAAGTCATTTGTTTTTCTATTGAAATGAATATAAAAATGCACCTTCAAAAAAACAATCACATCCACCTAATTCGTATTTCATGGGAAATTGACGATTTATTTCAATATAGTGAATCAGTTTTCAATCCTAATTAAATGTATTATTTTAAAATTAATACATCAATCGTTCGTTTAGGCTGAAAAAGAGATCCAGGTTCAAATCCCGGTGGCGCAACAACAATATTTTTAGATAAAATTGATTTTTTTTGTATATCTTTATAATAAATACATTTAATTAGTATTTAAAACATCACAGACCTATGAATAATTACAACTTCACAATAAGAATGTGTTCTCCTTAATAAAAAGTGTTAATATAACTTCAGTTCTAACTGTAATTTTTGTAACAATTTTAATTGTAGATCAGAGCTGATGATGGACCTTGCTATATGATTTGAAACGTCGGTCAGAGAGGTCAGATACAAATGGAAGAAATGTCATTAAATTTTGTATTCAATATGTTATTTGGAATAAAAAAATCCACGAATTAATAATTTAGGTAACGAACTAACCACTAAGCCGTTCCCCCCCATGGTTTTCACTTCTTTTACATTCATATATCTTCCATTATTGAGGCTTGTAACAGAACCATCCTCCAGTATCTGGTTTATCTGGTCATGCCAAGTCTTCCATGAACGTCCTCTATTTCTGGTTCAATCAACGTTTGCGTCATATATCTTCCTTACCATTATTTCCTCACGACCAAACCTGTTAGGTATATATATATATATATGGTATATCTCAGTAAAACTGACTATTTTAATATAGATGAAAGTCAATTAAAGAAGTCAATATAAGGATGAATAACTATCCGAAGTAATATCTACTACGTCCCATTTAAAAAATAATTAACAATTTATTTCTAATAGGTATCTTTTTTAATTTATTATATTATTATTGTTATACGAATAGATCAGTTCTCACGTAAATCATTGAAAAAATGTCAATTCTGAAATGTTTAACGTGTCGAATATTTTCGTTAAATTTTTTAAATATCTTCATTTTCCCACTTTTCTTGCCTTGTGAATATTTGTAATGAGAGAAATCTCAGAATATTACGTCTACGTAACAAATCTATTCGTTCTTCAAGCAAAGGCCAGACAGAAAGTTAGTAAAAATATATTTTTTAAGATAGGTAATATATTCCCTTTCCAAGCACAAGAGCTAGTTTCTTTTTGGGAGAGGTAAGCGATTCTCAATAATATGTAACTTTAGTATTGTAACAGATTCAAGTAATTCATATGTTATATAAAATTGTAAAAATTTCAAAATATATTTTTTTTATGCCATTCACTCTGCATTATATTAAATTGATAACTCATAAAATTTATTATTTCTTTCCAACTCATATATGGAATATATTTTTAATTACTTAATTTTCAAGCAAGTTTTACGAAACACGTTGAATTTAATGTATTAGTAAATTTATATTCTACAAAACAATTAATAAAAAACAATCAAAAAAAATATTCTCTTCTTCTTCTTTCAAACAGGCCACCCTTCAAGAGTGATTTGTGCCATTAAACAAGTTAAAACATTATTTCATAGAAAGCAGTACAACAATATTATAGAATAGGGAATATTGCGTTACAAGTTAATACCATTGACATTCAAGAAATTTGCTATTATATAGCTTAAATGTGGCGAGTTGAGGGAAAGAAGATGACATAAGTTAACCGGGAGTTAAAATTACCATTGACAAGATTATTGTAAAAAAAACCTGTGATCCGCAATGGACAGGCAAAAAAGACATGGTCAAGGGTTTCCTCCTCGGCACCACATTCACACATTGGGGAGTCTATTATGTTCATTCTGAACAAATGTGAAGCCACTGGCAATGCCCAAAAAATTATTCTTATTTTACCAAAAGTAAATGCCTACTTAAGAATACATATTTTGTGATAAACCTATACAGGAGACACCACCGCATATCTATTTGTATTTCATTTCGATATTTAATCTTTTGATACAAAGTTCGAGTGGAGAAAAGTTAGAGTACAGAAAAGTAAAAACAAAAAATGACTCTTCAGATCTATTCAGTCTCTAGACATTAAATAAAAATGAAACAAATTTTAGTAAATATCGAGCAACGTTTCTGAAGAGAATGATGGTCTTGGTGGATTTCGCCCAGGTAAAGGGATCCCTTAATACAATGTTAGGGGATAATATATGTCGACAATATCTCTAAATCTAAGCTGCACGGTCTTAGTAGTACAAGTCAACAAAACATTTCTTAACATTCTTTTGAACGTGAAACAAGTATCATACTATGGTGTAATAATTAGGGAAATACTAATACATTAAAGCAAATACTTTGTTTCTCAGAACGAATTATTTGTGCAATAATATAATACACATTTTGAAAGGTTATTTTAGGTTATGTTAGCTATTTTTTATTGAACAAAAATATATTTATTTAATGTGATGCGGACGACATCTACCAGTCCGCGGACCAAGCTTCTTCCGAGAGAAGCCGCGCTCAGTCTGGCCTGATCTATCATCCCGATGACAGTTCTGCTCTGCTGACTCTTTATACTCCACACTCCGTTAATACTACTTTCTTTCTGCTACTTTTTATACTCTATAAACCCACGTTTCATTCTACCACCAACCTTTATAAATATATATTTTTATTATTTTGAATTTTTTACAATTTTATATAATATGAGTTACATGAATGTGATACAAACTAAAGTTACATATTTTTATGAATTGCTTATCTCTCCAAAAAAAGGACGAGCTCGTGTTCTTGGAGAGGGAATATATAATATATATATATATATATATATATATATTATTGTTCGTTGACGGGTATTTCTAAAAATATTCAGTCATACAATTATTTAAATATACTATCATTAAAACCTTCTATTTGAACGTGATGAATAAATAAATTTAATAAAATCTCTTTCAGTTCCAAAATTAGTCCTAATTGATTTTAGCAGAAGTAGAAATTTTAATGTAATTTTACTCTTTGCCTTGTGATGTCACACAGGCATGTCTATAAAGTTAAAATTCCTCTTCATTTCGGAGAAGGTAAATTGCATTTGAGTATTAGGCAGGATTTCCAATATCCAGAGGTTATTTTGGCGATTTTGTTACTCAAAATGAAAAATATATATTAAAGCGAATTTATAATCTCTGCTACTAGAATCTCATTTTCGTCTCTTTGGAATCTAATGTTATCTTTCTTATTTACCTTAATTCGCCGGAAATTAAAGGAGATAATAATCGTATTAAATACTTAATAAAAACCGGTATCATTAAATATTTAAAAAAGTTATTGAACAATAAAAACTACAGCAATATACAGCAAAATAAAAATATATAATTAAATTAAGCCATCTACATTATTTTTACGGAATCACAAATACAGGATGGCTTTCAAAAATAATGGAACAACAAATGTATTAATTTGAAAAAGTGTAATATATAGGTTCGAAAATTTGCCATAAAAAATACTGGTGTTATAACACAATTGATAGTGTACTTCCCCGGATTGGAAATAGAGATCCAGGTTCGAATCCCGGTAGCGCAAAAACAATATTTTTCGACAAAATTGATTTTATATGTATATATTTATAATTAATACATTAAATTAGTATTTAAAAAATATATAAGATATGCGTACGAATATGGTACCTATATATAACAGAGCCGACACCACCAATACCAAAAGATTGCTGAGAAGCTTGAAAATGTTAAGCTCCAGATCTACTACTACGTTAGCCATATTGAGTTTACGAAAAATTTAAGACTTATAAATGTAGTTTTATAATAAAACATACATCTATTATTACTAATGTCAACTTATTTGCAATGAATCCAAGAAATATTTTTGTAATACGCGCTAGGTGATGCCAATATTAATCAATGTAATTTATTTAATTAGGAAAGTCTTTCATTGATTCGTTTTAAATATCGTAGAACTACTTTCTAAATTGCAATTTCACAACAAATGTGTTTTCATGAAAAAAATATATTTCTTGACTTGCACTGATACGGCTGCGAACAGCTAAGATATTATGTACTTATTATAACCTCTATAGTGAAATATATAAAAAAATAATCAACGATTTGTTAACAGAGCAGTGGTTGTTACTAAAGTGTGCAAGCCCAGGTTAGAGTAAATTGGTGTTAAATTCAATCCTAATATATGTAATTTGCTCCTTTTTTGTTCGAGATTTTGTTGAATAGATTTTTATTGCTTTGAAATGAACCCGATTTCGCTAAGGGTGCCTTCCAAAATTTAATCGGAAGCGCTCCGCTCTACAAATTATAGAAGAACGGAAAAATATGATTTTTAAGATATGTTTTAATCTATATGTACACAACACAGTGAAAAATGAAAGCAGATCTAAATAATGCATAGTTTATAGAACTTAGAAAGGTATGTTAAGGTTTATTCAAGAGGTGTAAGGGAGAAGAGGGTGGTAAACAAAATATGAGACGAAGGTAACAGGTACGATCGGATAAACAATATATTAATAATAATAATGTATGAAAAAGTAATAAGTCGAGACGGAGAAGTGTTGCGTTTTATCGTCATTGTTTATGCCCAATGACAACTAATAATGTAGGAAGATTAAACTACTTTATAAATCAGAATAACCAGTCATAATTTTAATATAAGAGTCGAAGCTTACATTTTCTCAGAATTTGCGAATCATTTATTAGTAAAGTGGTTTTAAATTAAATAACTTGAAATCATTAGAAATAAGCAAAGTAAATGTACAAACAACCGAAGTATCATAAATATCAATCTTATTCTAAGAATATTTCCAATAAACACGACGTTTCCGTGTTCATTTGTTTATTATTCTCGAAGTTTCTCACGATCTTCACGATACTTGACACTAGGGTATATTGGTTTATCAACAGATTTGATACCGAGAGATGGGAATTAGAATGTTGCAGATTTAAAAAATTGAATCTTGAGACAATCAACGAAACCATAGATACAATTATATGTTTATGTTTCGTTTTATATTCTTCTGTTGAAGAAAGCGCTGTGTTAAATAATAAAACTCGAGTTGTTGTAAACAAAATTATTTAATATTATTTTATAATTGACATAAATAATAATATTTCCTTTGAATTTTGGACGTGATCCCAATCACTTTAAGGTAATACGAGAATCCTGCATTTAATTTTTATCGCTTTTTTTATGTGGACGGGAGGAAGTCGCAGCTAGGGCTAATGACACGTTGTCAAAATACGACACCGTCAGATTCGAACCCGAGACCCCCGGCCATTGTGTCGTGGGCTTTGGGCTTTGTGCGATGCATCAGTAGAGTTTCAAATGAGGACAGAGTGTCAGATAATAGGTGCAATTTGAATTAACGACATTTTAAAATGGTTTAAGATTACTTTTTATTTTAAATATAAAATATGGGTGGGCGTGTCACTTTAATACTTATTATATTATATTATAAGACGTGATGATAAGATAAAATTGGTTTATTTTTTCTATCACCAAAAAAGTATATGTTTTTGTTGCTAAATGTTTATTTATAATTAATTTTACATTACTGTACGAGTATGATACTATATTCGTATGTACCAGCAGGTAAGAAATCGGTTGTTGCCGATTGCTTACTGCTAGGGCCTGCGGGCAACTATTGTGGTCGCTACGCGGCCAATAGTGGACGCTACACGGTCATTGGTGACTGCTGCGCGGTCAGGGTCTCAACAGAATCTATATTTCAATGATAGAGCTTTCCCTAAAATAAACCATACGTAAATAAAATGTCTCTTTACGTAAATACCTTTAATAGCTGGTTCCCAGGTTTCCGATTGACAATTAGGGCACATATGATATATAAACACTGTACTAATCTTTTTATTGTACTTGCTGTCTTTCTGGTCCGAAGTTGTTCTTTTGGCTGGGTAGATTTCAACCGACCGAAGTGCGCACTGCTGACGATCAGTTTATTTGGACCTCTGTACTGGCCGATGCACCGGATATAATTGATTCGCTTGTCGGTTACAATCTTCTTCATTCTCCGAAAAAAGTTGGCAATACTCAAACACACACATGTACAATATCATAAATTAGGAAATACAGTGGTGCCAATCGGAGTAACAAGGCGCGTGAACAATGTCGATGTAATTTAAATTAACATATAAGAATCGTGGGTAGACAATTTCTATTGTAAGATTTTTCCCTTACCATAGACAGAAGAAAATATGACAGATATCAATATACGATTTCGCTAAAATATGTGATTATTTTAAATTTAATATATGTGTACTGTTGTTTAATATATAAAAAATAAAACAATTAAGTAATCTTAACATAGAGATATTAAAAACACGTTCATTTTTACAGACCTGGCCGTTTAATTAAGCACTATACAGCCATAATGATATTATTAAAGCCAGCATCTAGAAAGTCACAGATGTAGATAGGGAAACGTAATATTATAATGGATTATCTTATGCTTTCATGTATTTTGTATTATAATTTCATATATATACTGTAATATCTCACTTTTATGTTATTTTTCATTACCAATGCTCAATTCAAGTCCACTGTAGTATCTATAGGCTACGGAGAGTTGTCACATTATAGCATTTTTAATAATTAATTAAAAATACAATAATATATTTAAAAAAAGAAAAAGCACATCACCTCAGAGAGAAGCATAAAAAACGGTTGACATTTTTTTTTTACATGACACTGTCATTGCTGATGATGGACTCTGCAATGGGATCCGAAACGTTGGCCAAAGAGGTCGGATATCATTATTAATGATTTAATTTATTAATAAAATGAAACATTACTTTTACATTTTTTTTTAAAATTCGTTAAATTGTTAAATATTGGGAAGATTATGCTCAGGTACAGACAGTATTACACGTCCGAGCTTTTTATTAAATTAATGTGATGTCCTTGAGATTGGGTGAATGTGTGTTTATCAGCGCACCAGCACTGCCGGTTGTAGATGTATGTGTGTGTGTGTGTGTGGCGCGCGTCGAGCGCGGCATTTTTTCTCTACTGTCTGTCTCCGTGAATAGTTGTATACTTTTTACCATACAGTATTATTATTGTAATTGGCACATCTCATTGGATTACCAAAAATCTTCGGTGTGGTATAAAACTTGGAAAATACTGATTACAAAAGTACTTAACAATTAATAATATAAAATAAATTATAATTAATTTTATGTCAACATTGGACAATAAGTCAAATTTAAAACAATATTAAGTTAACAAGAAAAAAAGATACTTATAATAATTTCAACAAATATTACGTCTAGAGGAAACACAAATTTTGTTTGATCAAGGAACATTATCTTCTAATTAAATAAATATCCCTTGGCGTATATGTAATAAATATTACATAATGTACGCAAAGTTTCCTAAGCAAATAGAGCCCTTAGAAAGATAAATTTAATTAATTCGGGTTATATAATTGCTTGCTTTGGAGAAATAATAATTCTCTGAGATTTTCTAAGGCTTCGATGTTCGGATAATTAGTTTTTTTTCGTTGTCATTAAAAAATATTTGAAATTTGTCAATATTATACTGTAGTTAATTCACAGAAGAATGCTTTAAATCAGCTGAATGCACAGACTAGTAAATGAATAGATGTGAAATAAAGTGTACATATAGGAGAGTAGTTTGTAATATAAGTTACGGGACGAGGGGCATTCTACACACATTTTTGGTGGAAACATAAATCCGATAGTTTATGACATATGTATTTATGCAATAGTAAAAGTATTTACTCTTCGAGAATTAAATCTTTGTGTAAACAAGTCGTATTTGATCTAAGGTCACGATATATTGAAAACAATTTGCATTTAATTAATAAAGACATATATATGAAATGAAATATATACGCTTTCAAATAATGGAATAATAGATGTATAGGACGGATAGAAAAGGTTCCTGGTTCGAATCCGGGTGACAACAAAAATATTTTTTCGATAAATTGATTTTATCAGTATATCTTTCTTATTGATACATCTTATTTGTATTTATTAATTAATTGTTTAATTTAATTTAAAAAAAAATCAACTATTCATTCTAAATGAAAAGTAGTTTATTAAGGAGAACATATTATTATTGTGAAGTTATAATTATTAAGAGTCTGTGATATTTTAAATATAAATTAAATATATTAATTAGAAAAATATATATTAGATTGGAAGAGATCCAGGTTAGAATCCCGGTAGCAACAACAATATTTATTTAAAATATTACAGACAAATGTTCTGAATAATTATAACATCACAATAAGAATGTGTTCTCCTTAATCATATATAAGTTGTATTAATGTGTCGAAAATTTAATAAAAATGAATTGTTAATTCTGGCGTCTCCTAACGGTTTACTCAAAGGTATTTAAGATTACGTAAAAACAAAGTAGATGGCTTTTAAATAATGGAACGATAGTTAAGTGTAATATGCAACAACAATATTTTTAGGAGAACACATTCTTATTGTGAAGTTATAATTATTCAGAACAGACGGTCTGTGATATTTTAAATATATTAATTAGAAAGAAACAAAAAATGGAACGATTAAATGTATTAATATAAAAAATGTAACAACATATAGGTTCGAAAATTTGTCGCTAAAAATATCGTCGCTGTAGCATAGTTGGATAATACATCTTCCCCGATTTGGAAAGAGATACAAGTTCGAATCCCGGTGGCGCAACAACAATATTTTTCGATAAAATTGGTTTTATATGTATATCTTTCTAATTAATATATTTAATTCATATTTAACAATATTTCCGGATAAAATTTATTTTATATGTATATCATTCTAATTAATACATTTAATTTGTAATTGAAAAGTTGTTTATTACATAATGCAGGTACCTACACGTACTTGCAGATCACAGGTCACGTACATCGAGTTAACCGCGAAGTATTGTTGCGTTTAGCCTATTTCACCATCCATTGATTGCGCCGTGTGTATTTGTCAATCGAGTCCGCTCGGTACTCGGGGTGAAGTGTTTGGCGAGGGGCGGTTCTGATTCTTCAAAATTTCCCTTTAACTGTTATTGTTACCGTTGTGGTGAGTTGAATAGCGGCGCTGTTGAGGACTCTAGATTTTGACTGACAGTCTGAAGTGGCTGGGACATTAATTGGACAAAACGCGACATGTCTTTTGAAAAAAAACAGGATGTTATTGTGTTTAAACGGTTTCACTCGAAGTTATAAGTTCGCCTTAATAAACTGTGCGTTTTTATAAGAATAATTCTACGTTGCTGTAAATATATCTGTAATGTTTTTTAATATTCATGTATGCAAATACACTCTCTGTTATTTGTCCGCTCCGCTACTGTTTGCTGCATTCTGATTGAAATATAAAATTACACTTAATATAACAAATACCTTTTTATTTCATTATTAATATAATAATAATGCGTTTATTTCAGCGTGATCGGTTTTTTTATGTAGACCCGATTTGCCATAAATATAATACATTTAAGTTACGAAATATTATTTATATTATGAAAAGAAAAGCAAAAAAAATATCAATAAAAAAAAAATCACATATAACAAAAAAAAAGTTCACATAAATAAAATATAGATACTTTATTTCAGTCATAGCCATTATTATATCTGTAGTCGTTGCCATTCTTTGATCAGGGAACCAGTTTTACACCAGCAACTCGATGTTCAGAAGCGGAACGAATCCATATACAGGGCATTCAGCAAACATTGTAGATGCGCTGCAATAACGCGCCAATCCGAATAGTATTCTGTATGAGTTGTTGTACTGAATTCGGAGACAGTTGTACGTCACTTGCTTGTATTTCGACCAGAGCTCGCAAGTATGCATGCTGGTGAAGAACGATTGTTTATTAATTAATGTATTTTGAAATGGTTTAAATAATAAATGAACGTATATTAACCTAACCTAACCTAACCTAACCTAAGCAGACGGACAATTGAACTCAAGGAAGTGTATGAAAAATTAATCATCCGTATTAGAACGAGAACAAAAGATATCAGAGTAAAGTCAGTCAGTAGACAGTGGTGGGGAGATAATAAAGAGGCGGGCAAAACGGGAGTGGTTCGATTCTTGAATTTTTTAAACTGATTCATTGAGAAAAAATTTACTGCTAATCTCCGCCAAGAAATTCTTAAAATATTTTTTTAACTATTTAGCTTGATAAGTCCATCCGCTTTGCAACAATAATTAACACTGAACTATGCGTGCCCAAATAATATATTTCTATTAATCTATCGATCAGTTATCTATTAATTTTTTTAATTTTGCGTTTTTTAAAACAAACTTTATTTTTATGTAATTATTTTATAATTTCATTAAAATAATAATCTATTGTCATCTACATGCCAGTAAAGGTAGTCCACTCTGTATATTTAGAAAATACACAAACCGCTAAATTTATTTTTCTATATATATTTGTCAAGTTCTGCCTGGCGATGAGATTGTATAATAAGGCACGTTACAATATCATTTGATAATATGATCGCAAATACATATAATTAATTTTACGTACAAAACTTAACGGCAAATTGTTCCCATATACTATTTGTTGATTAATATTATGTGGGATTGAAAAATAATCGCATATATATATTATGTTATAATATAACATATATTAACAATGTTTGTCTCACCTAACAAACGTATGTAGATAAAATTTGGCGACTTCGATACAGGGTATTGCAGATTAATCTGTTAATTCTACCAGCAAATAAAGTTTCGAGTTTATACCACGGTAACGAATATATTTTTCGATAGATGGTATTTTTCTGTGTATCTTTATAAGCGATTTATTCGAAATTGTTTCCAAAATAAATTACGCCATATTACAAAATCATCTCGTATTACTGTAACTATTTATTAATTATTGATAAGAACATATTATTATTGTGAAGTTGCAGTTTTTCAGAACAAAGTTCAGTGATATTTTAAAACAAATTGAATGTATCAATAATAAAGATATACAAATAAATCAATTTATCGAAATAATATTTTTGTTGCTGCCCTGATTCGAACCAGGAACCTTTTCTATCCGTCCTATACATCTGTTATTCCATTATTTGAAAGCGATCTACTTTATAATAAAGGTAAATCTTAAATCCGAGAGGAGACGCCAGAATTAAGTGAATTAATCCATTTTTATAAAATTTTTGGAAACATTAATACAACTTATATACAATATTATTAAGGATAACACATTATTATTGTGAAGTTATGTTTTATCTGTATATCTTTCATATTGATACATTTAATTTTAATTAAAATATCACAGAACTATGTTCTTTAAAACTGCAACTTCACAATAATAATGTGATCTTCTTAATCATATATAAGTTGTATTCATGTTTCCATAAATTATATAAAAATGAACTAATGCAATTGGATTTAACACAAAAGCTTTTGAGATTTTCCGTAAATATAAAGTAGATTGCTTCCAAATAATGGAATAAAAGATGTATCAATTTGAAAGTGTAACATATGAGTTCGAAAATTTATCGTTAACTTATAATGTTGACGTGGTCAGCGCACTTCCCCGGATAGGAAGGGTTCCTGGTTCGAGTCCGGGTGACAACAATAATATTTTTTCGATAAATTGCAAGATTTTATCTGTATAGCTTTCTTATTGATATATTTAATTTGTATTTATTAATCAACTATGCGTTTTTAAGCATTCATCAGAAACCTTTAATATGATTATCTCTTGAATAAGTAAAGTTTGTATTATAAATACGCTACATTTTCAAAGGAACATGTTTTAATTAATTATTATTAATAATGAATGGAAAGTGAAATTCTAGTTCACATAATATTATCTTTTGTCACTAATAGGGTAGCTGGCGATCAATAAATAACAACAAAGCTAAAAGGCACATGAGGGATATACGGAATCAGAAAGGAATAAAGGGTAAAGGAATTAACGAGATATTTGGGTCAGAGAAGAAGTGCTCGGACCATCGACCTGAGTTTTGAACAGTTCAAAAGGTGACATTCATATCGGTATCAAAAATGTTTTTAGCTATTACGAGTATTGCGTTCATTTAAAGCGGCTTTAATTTTGTACGTGTGTTTGTTATGTGATGTCAGAAGAGTTAGATAGGAATGTTAACACATCCTCTGCGGTGGTGGGTCAGATCTGACCCGGGTGATTGTAAAAATATAAATTACGCCTCAAATATTCGTTTAATGCTATTTTGTTTCTAGATAATCATTTATTAAATATTTACAAATAATTTGAGATATAAATAAATGTTATTTGACAAGGTTAAAATGAGTTAATGATAAAAACGTGAAAAAACGCTCAAAAACTGGTCTAAGATAGTCGCTTTTACGGGATTGAATCTCAGCGCTTACGCCGAAATATATATTGTCAACATTTTGAGCATATTTTTTACGGCGGATAGACAAAGGATACCAGGTATGCCTCCATTTATTGTTAGCCAGTCCAATTATTGTACAGATTTATATTGTTTTTTGTTTTGACTTATTTTTGTCTGGCGGCCACTAGACAATGCTAGTAATATAACTATTTGAGAGGCGTTGCGCCTACCAGTAAGTTTTATGACACTACCCTGAGGTTTTCAATATTGTTGTTGCTAATTATCAATGGATGTTTGTATGTTGGCTGTGTAGGGCGTCTGTTGATGCGTAAGAATACGTACATGATTCGTAATATTTTTTAATTTTTAACTTTAATTTTTTAGCAAAAACATTACGGCACATGATGCCATTTCATTAAATCATATTAAATATCTATAAAAAATTTCCCACAAAACGGTTGAAAAACCAAAAATTTGAGGTGAGTCTAAAATGACCCACCACCGCCGGACGTGCTTTGTTTTGACCCACCGGGCAGTAAGTGTTAAATCCGCCACCATGTTGGTTTACCGTTAAAACGGATGTTTATACACAGTCATACATATGAACTGAATGGTCTAAGCTTATTCCAGCCAACTATTTGAATACGACGACGTCGTATGGTGTGATGTGTGATCACAGTTTGCTCAAATAATGACGATGTCAGTCCGAGTACAAATGAGGGGGTTCAAAGGCGAAACCGCCACTTTGCAATTGACAAAAATAGATGATAACGTGTTTGAAAATTATTAACTGGCAATAGTGGCATATTTTCGATGGATAGATTTTTTATGTGTAGACCAGACCTATTTCTAATTGATTCACATAATTTATTTTAAAAAAATATTTCAAACGATACATTGATTACAAGTGCAAGGGTGTTTTTATTCATTAAATACAAATTGTTTTCAATATATCGCGACCTTAGAATCTTGGTTACAATTGACTTTTTTATATAAACATTCTGAAAATAATTTTCTGTTCTAAACTGTGTTGTTAACATGTTACATTTCTTGCTTGTTTTGAAGATAATAAGAATACAATTTAATAGTTTGCACTCGTACTTGCAATATTGTTTCGAACAGCTGTTGATTTTAATAACAAATAAAACATGAGTTATATTTTATAACGTTTCCAAAATTCATTCAATATCTCAGTGTGATGTTAGATGATACCTTGTTGTTCCAAAGGCATGATATTATAAATTGATTTCTGGAAATGCATTATAGTTAATTTTTAATATAACTAATTTAATTTTTAATGTTAGTCATATTACTATAGTCTATGTTGACAATTCTAAACAAATGTTGAATTTAATTATTTTTAACAGAGCATTCGATTTCAATTTCTTTTTCACGAATGTAGGAAAGGTGATAGGAATTTGCTATAGGGACAGAATAACAAGGGCTCAAAGCCCAACCAGGAAGCACGACTTACCTGCCTTTTCTTTGCTGTAGTTACAGCTTTTCTGAACTTTAGAAACATCTTTGCCGATTCACACGAAGCACTCTGAACACAATAGTAGTTTCGGCACGCGCCGCGAAAAAATATAAACACACAACGGCAACAATAATTGTAGTGTAAGGGTAAAGGGAAAGGGGAGGACGGGACAGATCAATATAGTAAACCTAATGGAGCATCCACACGCGCACGGCGACTGGTGATCTGGTCCTGTCGTAAATATCGAAAACCTACTTTGACGTGGCTTGATGGAAATGTAAGCGTACTACTCTTAACTATTTCTAAAATTTTCATTTTCTACTTCAATTTCTTTTGCCCCTAATATGATCTAATTTGAAATGTACAAGTACGTATTCTAATTATATATTCCCTTTTATGAGTATAAATTACTCAATTTTGTTAAAACGTAGTAGTATTTTTTCACTTGTCTCTGACTAAGACTTCAATATGCTTATTTGTGATTGATTCATAGTCTAAACATCGATGGAAATGAAAAATAAAGAAGATTTAAAATATTACGATTCTCATTTCAGCTCCGTAGATAATTATAGTAATTATTTTAACAAGTCTTTGAGCCACAAACGCCAAATTTATATTACAATCATACAAAGCCCGAATATAAATTATTTTTGAATATTATAATTTAGTTAAGTGTCGCATATAAATGTTAAAGTGGTTTAATTTATATGAATTAAGGTCTCGGTTAATAAATTAAATTGATCCTACTCCAAGTAAGTTGTGTAGAATCCGTGTTAGGTTTAACAGTAGTTGAAGTAGGCACTCGGTACTGTACAGAGTTTCTGCACTAAGAGTGTAATGGCTTTAGACTATCTGTCTGTTTTCTGCCACCAGCCCAAACCACCAATCAGCTCACTGCCTCACTACCTTAGTTAGAATAACTTCACAGTAACTAATCTTCAGATAACTTTGTTTCTGTGAAAGACAATGGATACGGCCTTATTAAATGAATTTAATTAACTTAATTAATATTATTCCAAGAAAACTTTTGACTCACTTGGGATACTTCATTGCTGATACAATGTTATCTTGTAGTGCGTGTCCATGGATGAAATTACGGTGACGATGATGAGTATCCATGATTAAAATGTTGTCTTCGATATACAAGTACATCAGTTGATTCAGTCAATACTCCGTACAAAATGTAAAAGGAATATTTAAATTAATTTCAATTTATAAACTGTTACTATATATTCGCTACTCTTGCTTGTTTTGAGGGAAAAATTTCGCCTGGGGATATGCACTATTCCATTAACGCGATGGTCAAATTACGTTAAGCGAATTGTTGGGCAACCGATACCTTGAACTTAAATTTTTTCATTTTTTAATCGTATTCTGCCGATCTGCGTCCAGTGTTGAATACATATCTCAATTTTCATTCTTTCCACAACTTCTTATCTCTTGCACTTTGGTTTCAGTTTTGCCCAACAACTTAATCTGATTGCCGCGTTGCTGCGACGGCAAGATGAAAAGTACTAAGGGCTTATTTTGGATATATTTTCACAGCGAAAAATGTAGGGTATAGAGGGGTTACTATCAAACCAAGCCTAATTAGTAAGATTAATTTCTTCATACTAGAACACAGAACTCAGTTCTACTAAAATTTGACATATCCCACTCTTCTCTCACATTTCCGAATATAAATTAATTTAATTTAAGTTCTTCTCCATTTTATTATAAATTGTTCAAAAATACTCTAGGAATTTTGAAAATGTTTAGGATTTAAATTATTGACAGTGATGAAAAATATCCATTCCACACATTAATAAAATTACAAATAAAGCCATGAAATATCTTTGTTTTGTATTAAGAACGGTGAGAGATATCAATTCACTTAAATTTCTTAAAGTTCACTGTTGTTCGTAGAAATTTAGAATACAATTCAACAATTTGGTCTCCATTCTATAAAGTGCATGAATTAAAATTAGAAAGGGTTCAGCATAAATTTTTAAGGTTTATTAACTTCAAACTGTGTATACCCGTCGAACAAATGAATTATGATTTTTTAATGAGCACTCTTAATTTAACTAACTTGTCGAGTTTAAAAAAACTTTTGTTTCTTTTTACAGTTTTTAAAAAAAAAATATACTATTGTTTCGTTTATTACGCTTATTGTAATGTAAAAGTCTTTTTGTTTATTCAGTTTGTTTGAGTGTACTATTCTTTAGTATATTATGTACATTTAATTCCGAAGAAACTTCACTAGTGTTATTTTTATATATTATGTTATTAGTTATTATTCTTAAAACTGTTTGTTTCTCTAAAAATGAAAAAAAAAATGAAAAAAAACTTTAAGTGATTTATGCTGGACACCCTTAATTTAACTGAACTGATTATATGCCAAGTTTCCGCATGAAATACCAGGTCGTCGACGCTGTTCTATGTAAATGCATCACATACAATTTTTTATGGGAATTCACCCACACAAAGACTTCACAGGCATGGGAACGATGTTGGTCTTGTAGATATATTCAATGATTAAATATAAGAGTGATGTTTTTGATGCTGTTCTGAGTCAAAGGTATAATTGATTTTGGTACTCAGCCATTCTGTGTTAAGCCTACAATTTTGTGTGTCTCAACTCAATGGTGACAGATAAATTGCCTAACTTTTCATTTTATATTTATTTCTAATTATGATCATGTAAAAATATGCCGACACTATGTAATTTTCTGTTATTTTACAAATTATGTTAATGCCTGAATAGGACGTGTATAATAATGTTAAATAATAAACAAATAAATAATTAATGCAGGTATAAAATGGTTTTCAGTAATGAGAAACATTCATTATTACTGCGGAATTTGGAACAATGTGGTTCAAAGGCAAGCAGTATTGTGCAAGAATGTAGGTATTTGTCCACTACGCACGATCGCCAGCAGATGACACTCTTCTCGGTTAAACTCTCACCGCCCACTGCCGGTCTTCTGGAACCTTCTTTGAATATAAATACTACGTAATATGCATCACGTTTGGAATGCACTCTCTGTAAAGTATTTTAAATAACACAGCGAAAATATGTACAAAATCAGCCGCTCAAAGAGGCTCTTGGAAATATTTCAAAGGGTGAAATTCTATGGACATCGGTTCAGGAACTTTATTAAAGTAATTTTTATTTTTGCGCGCGTTTAGAAATATGACTTATGAATATTTAGCAGCGATGTGCAATATGTGTAACTAAAATATTTTTCGCTAAATTGTTTTTTTTTTGTATATCTTTCTAGTTGATTAATTTAATTTATATTAGATGCTATATAAGTTTGGTACTAGGGCGAATGTTGTATTAATATGAAATAGAGACACATTGCATGGAATGAAGTGGTATAGTCATCACCGGGACTTTCTGATGGCGGTAGACAGCTTTACCAATTAAGCTACGAGTCATCAGTTTTCATCTACTTACTTTTGCAAGTGAGATATATATTTATTTGATAAATAAATAAAAGTGATTTATCTAAATTTATTTCAATAATTACGGAAGTAAATTCTAAAAAATCGTAACTTCACAAATAAATTGTGATTTTCCTTCTTTTTGCGTACACGGGATTCTTAATATTTTCGAACTAAGCTAAACACTTGTGCTATGGAAATAGGACTAACTTACTGGTCTCCCTACAGCGTGAGGTTTCCCAACCATCAGATCACTAGGCGAGTGTCTGAAGGATGCATAATTCAAGTATGCTTTACATTTTTGTTTCACATATTTTATTATAAAATTAAATACTTTAATCAGGATTGTTACTAAATCATTTTATTCGGGGTTGTGCATCACACAATATAAATAAACCACATTATTGTTATTTACATTAATTAGTATATAGATTATAAGTATATAGTTCAAATGATTGTCAATATTACTGAATGATGTCGGTTGTGTTTAAAACTTCATTCAAGGTTTTAGTATTTTCCCAAAGAGCCACGGAAAACTGGACGAGGATAATCAGATATGTTGTGGTAGCTCCGATTATCTGCAAGTTGGAAATTCTACTATTAATTATTCTTATATTTTTAACATATCGATTAATTTTCAAATACAAAGTGAGCCAGATAACACTATACCACATAAAAATTAAATAACTTTTTGTATTTTAATTAATTTTTTTTTGGGTAATATTTTACATAGCATAGGAATTTTTATATCTATATTTGAACAATATATGATCACCATTTTCATCTACACAAATACGAGCTTCATGTAAAATAATATTATTGTGTTATTTAGAATATTAAATAAAAGATAAATAATTTTATTTTTATTTAAAAAGCTTTTTCATTTTTAAATAGTAAAGTAACTTTATATATATTATGTATATTAATGATGATAATCAGGAAAAATACAGTTTTCTATAATCTATACTGTAAGCTTGATATGATATGATAATATATATCGCACACCTAGATCAAAACTAAGACAACTCAAATAAACAAGAATTTTTAGTTATTATTGTATTCGGATACTCTGTCATATATGCAACTAACTTAGATGAGTTTGTGTATTTGGGAAGTATGTACGATATAAATTGAAAGACAGAGAAAGATATCGAAAGGAGGGTGACTGCAGGGAATAAATTGAACGGCGTTTTGAATGGAATTATACCTAATGGGAACTTGTCAACTGAGGTAAGGCAATGGAGTCCTGGTACCGACACTGATGTAAGTAGACTGAATGCAGCGGAAATGAGACCACTTAAGCGTTTATATGGCAGATTCATTTATGACAGTGTAAAGAATGAAGAAATAAGTAAAGAATATAAAGCTGATGTTAGTATAGTAAGTAAGATTAAGAAAGGATCACTTAGGTGGTTTGGTCATATGGAACGGATGAATGAGGCACCAGAAGTAGAGGACATCCGCGTAGGACTTGGCATGATCAGATAAACCAGATACTGGAGGACGGTCCTGTTAGAAGCCTCAATAATCGTCGAGCTTCTCTGAGTAGATGTATGAATGAATATGAATGTGGATGAGGCGAGAATTGTGTGTCAGGACAGAAGAGTGTGGCGCTCTATCCTCGCGTGATGGTAAGTAAGTATGTAAGTAACATAGCCCTAGTTCTCGAATAATGCCATTTTAGGATACACTTATGACCTAAAATTTTTGTAACAAAAAACGGAGTAAAATGTTTTTATTTTTTTGTCTACTGAAAAATGACTTTTTGAGTTGTCTTAGTTTTGATCTAGATGTGCGATATTATAGTTTTATCCAAAATAAATAATTCGAATATATGATAGGAAATAGTAGATTAATGGTGACAGCTATTTAAAGATATTTGGACCCAGGAAATAGACAGTCTTGGCAAGATAGGCAGTAGTACGTATGTGTATTAGGTACTGCTGTATACTGTTATGCTGTTATGGTGTAGGTACAGTACAACAGAAGATCTGATTAGAAAGAAATAAGGAAGATGAATGAATGAATAAAATATACTCACAGTAAAAATAAGAGTGTTATCGATGTTGAACATTTTCACGACGTTGAAAGTAGGCCTGCGATGCAGTATGTAGGCAGAAAAACGGAACAACTGTAATAATATATAAACTAGATTAGTGTGAGGGAATTCGAATTACCAATATATTACAACATTGCAGTAATGCAATTACATATTCTGTGTTCGTTAGTCCTTGAACAAATACTAACTTTCATTATCTATCAAAAAAAAATTGTAAGTTTCACTAAATGTGGACATAAAAATATACTTAATACAAATTAAATGTATTAATTAAAAATATAAATATAAATAAAATCAATTTTATCGAAAAATATTGTTGTTGCTACCGGGATTCGAACTTGGATCTCTTCCAATTCGTATTTGAGATTCTGTAAGAATTAAGAAGATGGCTTTCAAATAATGGAATGATAGATGTATTAATTTGATAAGTGTAATATATAGGTTCGAAAATTAGTCGTTAATGCACTTATGGTGCTATAACATAATCGGTTAATGCATCAGGTTCGAATCTCGGTAGCAACAACATTATTTTACGATTAAGTTGATTTTTCATGTATATCTTTCTAATTAATACATGAGATCTCTTTAATAATAATAAAATTAATTAACATAATTATTTAATCAAAAGTGGCAGTAATAGTAAATTAATTATATAAAAAAATATTTTTTTTCTGTGTATCTTATTTGTCTTAATTGTTAATAAATCATGTTTTAAAAATGCATCTTCACGACATAATACGATTTCATTGAATATCTATATATGCAATTTTTCAGTACATTTTGACAATTATAACTCAAAAGTATACAACAATCCGTTGGATTAGGCAATTTTTGACTTGCCATTGAAATTTGACAGAAAAAATTTCCTTTCAAAAACGTCCAGTGTACATGCTTTCGTATTAGTCAATACCCATGACTCAAATCCGTATATGAGAGCACTGGTCTTTGGTCGTGGTCGTTTTGTTCACTAAAGTGTAGAATGTATTATATAATATTTAATATATATTTACTTAACCTGACAATAATGGACGGGGATAATACAATTTTTATAATTTTAATTTATTTTAAAAGTTCAACCAAAATACAACAGCAAAATAATTTACTTTGACGCAATAAATGTTTATTTTCACTTGATAAAATTGACAGCAGATCGTACTACGGACGGATGATACAATATACCATCATAATATTTAAGGGTTTCTTAAATTATATATATCTTACAACCCTTAAGAAAATAGTACAGTAAAAAGATAATGTACCAGATAGAGTAATAACTGATGGGGTGTTTTTGATGATAAAACCCTCAGAAACATTTATTTCTCAATATTATATATTAAAATATATGAACTGTGCATAAAGGTGATCAAATAAATGAATTTTTTATTATTTAAAAAAAAATACCTCCTGGGAAACGTCCTCCGATTGTTCTTGCATTAATAACTTACTTACAAATATTTCCGTTTCATCTGTCTGCAAATAAATTTAAAACATATTATATTCACTGTCAGATTGTTAATATATAAAGTAAATCTATTATTACAAATTGCAATAATGTGCATTCAGTGGTTATTTTTTAAAACGTATAATATAAATAGATAGCTGATAGGTTTTCAATCACGTTATGTAATGAATTAATTTAAAATAATTATAAGGTTCAAGATTGTGCTCGATCAGTCAAAAGTGTATTCTCAAATTTTTAGGATACATTGTCTATAAAGAGGATAAATTGAAAAAACTAGTGTGGCTGGAGAGGAAGAGAAAGATCTCCAATTTAGTGGACCGACCAGATCAGAGACGCTGTTTGTCATGCTATTGCAATGGCTATCCAAAATGCGAGCAGTAGAGAAAGGAAGAGACAAGAATGTCAAAATGTGGATCACAATCCTCATTAATCTGAGAACCAACTTGAGAAGAAAAATGTAACAAAATTACGACGAAAACTTAATAGAGATGACTCTGAATAAGATCGTCGAGGTTACCAATATAAAGGTTTGGCTTTATCAACTAATAAAGACTCGAAAGAGTCACCAATATGGATTGTATTTATTGTGTGAGTCACTTGGATGGAGCGGCTGATATTCAAGGTCATGTTGCATCAGAAGGATTGTTTAAGGTGAGTCAAAGTCTCCTCAAATTCTCACGCTTGTATATGAAATGTCGCAGTATATACTAATGTTGCCAAGTGTGCGTGTTAGTATGGGTGTTGGTGTTGCGGCTAGATCAGGTTTGTTTATAATAAAACAGTATTTACAAAATATTGCGTTTATTGTCAAATGATGCACGAAATAAATTTACACTGTTGGTTAAATTGCAAGTTAAAGTACGTTATTAGCGAAGTTAACTGGAGGCGGATGCGTCTTAGGAGATAGCCAGGAGAAGAGTGATCGGCTCTGGTGGTTTCTCGGACTGGTTGCGTCGCGACGTATTGTTGACTGAATTCTTGCGGTACTGGACGGACTTGAATGACTATTAAATGCATGAGTACGCGGCCATGATAATTTAAAACTTAATATTTGGTTGTCTAATAAGTTATTGTTGTTTTGTTCAATTATTTATTATAAAATTAAATATTTAAACAAAACTACAACACTTCAATCAATGATGTATTCTCTATTATTGTTCAGGACTTCATCCCATCTTTTTGCCAATTGTCGATGCCTTTTCTATAAAAATCCGAAATGTCGAAATAGATATCGAGCCAATTTCTGAAGCATCGTCGTTGTTGAACGTAACACCACGCATTTGATCGGAGAGCGACCAAAACAGGTGATAATCTGACGGAGCGAGGTCGGGACTGTAGGGTGGAATTTCCCAGTTAAGCTCCTGGATACCATTTGAACCTTGATTAAAGGCGAAAGAAATATGTGTCGAAAATGTTTATTTCTCTCAACTTGACACTCCATTATTTAAGACCAAAAATTAAGAAAAACTATTAGGTAAAGTAAATGCTGTTAAATAGCATTGTCATAAATAAAACAAAATAGCGGGATAATAGCATTTCTAAAAAATCGCAAAGACTTATTAGACCATCCTATATTTGGATGAAAAATAAATAAATAATTATGATGTTTAGTACATTTGATTACTCAAAGGTATTTGAGATTCTGTAAAAATAAGGTAGATGGCTCTGTCAAATGATGGAACGATTAAATGTATTAATATCAAAAAGGTAACATATAGGGTCGAAAATTGTCGCTGTAGCTTAGTTGGATAAAGCACCTTTCCCGGTTAGGAAAGAGATCCAGGTTCGAATCCCGGTGGCGCAACAACAATATTTTTCGATAAAATTGATTTTATATGTATATCTTTATAATTAAGATATTTAATTCATATTTATGATGTTTAGGTTTACTTTTTAATAACCTTAATATATGAAAACAATTTTACCGAAACCGATAGAATTTTCATATAAAACTTACCTGATTAAATACAAAGTTATTGTATAATTTTATTATAACTAACCAAAATGTTTTTGCAAAAAATATTATAATTTTGATTACCTTTAATTTGCAATGTTCACACGTGATTGCCAAGATGCCGACAAACAATGTATGAGTTAGCGTCTGATGCAGCGAATAGTACAGTACAGGTATTAGAATGTCGGAGTAACCATTCATGTAAAATGAAGTTACCACGCTTATCACATAGAACAAATTAAAAACTATCGACATGAAACACATCGTAACGAAGGCCAGCACTTTAAAAGAAAAGGCTTCGTGCACACTCTCCGCTACATCACAGATGCGGTCGTACACCTTCCGTATCATATTGATTCGTTGAACCAGAGCCCTTGTTTTAATTTCTTTATTCGGATCTCTCACACCCACCAAGTCTTCACAACCAATCATACATCTGAGATCCATTCCTCTCAAAAATGTCTTATTGCAAAGCATCGCCAACTGTTTATTGATCAGTTGGATATCATTTAAAACCATGAATGTCCCGTAACCGTATAGAAGCAATGATATCTCCGTTAAATATTCTGGAATATACAAGGCTATCAGCGTTTCCAAAGAAGGTGTCTTTGACCACGTTAACGATATTAAAACAACAAAAATAGCATTAAACAGTAGCGACGCGGAAACTACTGCAAACGATTGCCAGAATAGCACTTTGTAATCTTTTATGATTCCAAGATTTACCATTGCTTGATCAACTTTAATGTGGTTTCTTATATTGATCGCGTATCTGTTAATAAAGAGTAATGTTTCAACGGCTGCTAAGAAGATGCAAACGAGCCCCAAGAGTGTTCTGATCTTATCTGAGAACGTCAAGACTTGAGATGTGTCGAAGAATTCCAACAGGCTTTCTTCTCTCGTGAGTACCATGACGCAGCATGTGAAGTACACCCCGGATAATCCGATGGCGTATACGACTAGCGGTGGATATAAAAAAGCTTTAGGATTTTTAGAAAAGTCATATTTGAAAGGAGTCACGCCAGACAACGTCATGAGAATAATAACTGGTTTAAGCCCTGCTTCAAAAGAATTTGCCAAGGTCAATTTGTTTAAATATTTCCATATTATTTTAGGCAACATTTTTAACTAAATACATATTTTCTTCGATAACAACAATAATTTATCCTCCCTCACGACAACGTGAGACTGACTAGTGTTAACTCGTAATGACATTGAGGTGACCTTAATTAAAAGTGATTACACCTTAATTTCTTCAATAATTTCGATAGCTCCATCACAAATTATTTATTCATTTAGTTTCGTTATTGAAGTGTAGGGTACTTAAATAAATAGGAGAAATACTCAATTTGAAATTACAAATATATTTTTTTAAATCAATTTAATATCTATCAACATTGTACTTTCCCCTCCCTTGATGTTCTGACTAACTGTATATGTATTCTTTATCTCTCTTTCGCATGTTATTTTATATTCTGTCTCCCTCTTTATATGTATATAAGTGCACTCTTTTTGTATTTATTGTTAGTTTTAAATACGCCCTGACGAAGCTTGAGCTTTGTGGAACCAGTTGGCGTATAATAAAATTCGTGATTTTGTTGTATTTAATCAAACATTTTTCTATTGATTATTCTTTAAATATTTTTATGGAGAGATAGAGAGAGTTAAAAAGAATAATATAAGTAAATCAAACCAAATTAGATGAATCGCATTAGGTGAATATATACCTAACGTAATACATTCTCCCGGCCAGAGAAAGTTCCGGGTTCAAGTCCCGGTGGTAATTATATATTTTTTCGTTTGATTGATTTTCTATAAATAATAAAACAAAACACTTTGTTTGAACCACTATTTATCAATTAATCAACATGTTTCGATACCTATGGTATTTTCTTCAGGAAACAATATATACTAAAATTAAAAATACAGGCATAGATAGAAACAAAACTATAAAGTATAAGTGGTGGGTAACTAAGTCGGAACTACTGTGAAAAAACAAAGTGTTTTATTTTATTATTTATATAATATGTGGCCACAAAGTAATTTTGCATATATTTTCTGTTTATCGTTCTAAGTGATTCGTCCAATTTGTTTTAATTATCTACTAACTATTCTAAAATTTCAACTACACATGTTTTTACTGAAAATATAATGATTTTAATCATGCAAAATCATGACGTAGAGAATTCAACCTAAACTATAGAAGTTTTATAAAAATAATGGTTAATATTAAAACATTTATAAAATATTTTTAAAAAACTTACAGATTACAGATTCCATATCCATCTCTTACAGGTAGATGATCTTTCTTTATAAGTCAATGAGCTCACGTGTGAGTTACTTGCCTTCACTTTGTGCGATCAAAAAATATATGGTCAACGGTTTCGTCCGCGGCACCACACTCACACATTGGGGAATTTATTAAGTTTTCTCGAGATTAATGTTAAAATATAAATGATTATAAACATATTATATAAGATAAAATTAAGTATTTGAATTTCTAACTTAAGTGAAAAATTATTTTTTTAACAGTCAAAACATTTTTTTTTTTGACAATTAGTATGTTTTATCAAATGTAATAAATTCGTGTAATGAATTCAATAAATAATTATGGTTGCTAAAACAAAAACTTGTTTAATATCCGTTAAAGTAAATAAATTAATAAACAATTATTTTCACTTATAGAGACTATCCATGGACAATAAAAAAGAATTAAAAATCAGTAGATAATTAAAATGATCGATAATCCTACTGAATATTTATTGTTTTATTTGAAGATTTATTCATGTTTCCAGTATTTTCTCAAAGAGTCACAGAGAATTGAATGAGGATAATCAAATATGTTGTTGTAGCTCCGATTATCTGGAAATAGAGAACCTAGAAAATTATCTTATTAATAAAACGCAATGTCTTTCTGTACGTCAAATACTATAATTGAATCAGAAATTCATATAATTTATTGAAGATAATTAAATCCTGATTCGAAATACTTTTTTTTTTAATTAAAAAAATTGGAACATTGCAATATGGATTTAAAGCAATAATTTTATGTAAATTTTATGCAAGTACCTAGGTAATAATTATAATTGACGTTTCATTTGACGAAGAATACACAACGTTGAAGTAATTGTGGTATTTAGTTTGTGATGTTTTATAAATATAGAAGTTCAGAAAAAGCAATACATAAACAGCAAAAATGACGGGCACGATACAGAGCAGACTGCGCAGGCTAAATGGTAAATTATCACGCGCAAGAGAAATGGGAATAACGCAAACTAGATATGCATCTGATGTTTTCTACCATGCCAACCAAGTTACGTATATTTTTCACGTTCGTCCAAGTACGGAATTTAATTACTAATATAATAATAAATCTTCAAAGATCAATGAAAATGTTATTGATTCGAAAAATAATGTTTATAGATTACAGTCTGTTAGAGGAATAAGTTGATATTAACACATAATCTGCGGTGGTGGGTCAGATTTGACCCGGGTGTTTGTAAAAAATATGAATTACGCTACAAATATGCTGTTTTTCTTCTAACTAATCTTTTATTCCCACCACCCAATACCGCCGGACGTGTTTTGTTATGACCCACCGGGATGTCAGTGTTAAAAATCAAGAAATAATTTTACAAATTATTAAATTTATTCTCACATGCATAATTATTGTTACTTATTTTATTTATACAGGGTATAACAGACTTAGTCTATAAAATTTTATGGGTGGAAACTACGATTACTACTAAATTTCGAGTCACAAATGTTTATGGGATATGCACCGTTATTTTTGAAATTTTTATGAAAATCATACTATGTTTTATTAAGCCTACGAACTTTGAAATAAATATTTGTGAAATTTATCCATTATTAATATATATATTTGCTTTAGGCCCTAAATCATTTATTAAAAAACAGTATAGCCGCTGGAAATTTAATTGTTTGTATTTAATATATAATTTAGAATCAATAAAATATTTGAATTGTGATGTCTTTGCATAGTACCGGTGTGTGTGTGTATATGTCTGAGTGAAGCTCACCACTCACGCGGGTTGTGTGCGTGTGTGTGAATGCGTATGTATGTGCGGGTATAAATAACGGTCACACACATGGCGCGCCCTCTTTTGCTACGCTACCGTTGTCTCGTTACAGTAGTACATATTGTATAGTAATTGTATCTCACTATAGTAAAGAGTTAATTGCCACCACGAGTTTTACTCAGACCTTGAACAACACCGAAAAGTACAATGAAGACGTACTATTACGCAAGTACGTAACATTAATTAGTCGAATCGCATCTTTACGGTTTTTTAAAAATGTTTATATCTCTGACACGGTTAAGATTAGGCACATTTTCGACTCTCAATTTAGTCAAGTATCCACCAATAAAATATTGCACAAGATCTGTTACACCTGTATATCTTTTTTTCACAAAGAAAAAAGTTTTAAATAATTGATCCGGAAATGTTGAAGCAAAGAGAATAGAACGCACTCACTGTAAAAAGAAGTGTATTATCGATGGTGAACATTCCCAGGACGCTAAACACGGGTCGGCGGTGCAGCATGTAAGTGGAAAAACGGTGCAACTGTAAAGGAGCAGAAAATTAATTTAACACACATTAGATGAGTCACTTAGAAAAATACAAAAAAAAATCAATCTATCAAAAAAATATTTCAGATCTTTATCTTGGCAATACCGTTACACCACGTTAAACATTTAATTTTTCGATAAATTTAGACTATGTGTAAATCCTTTATATGTAATGAGCAAGGGCGTGCACTGCATCTAAGCAAAAAATCTAGGCATTACTAAAAATTCTGGGAAACAAATCTAAATTAAATAATTCATATATTATAATTACGCTTGCGCCTACCGTGTATCAGTAAAATCGTTAGTTGCATAGTTCTGGATGCTACCGCGCGACGCCACCTTTGCTAGTCACCGTTTTAAATTATCGTTATATTCAAGCCATACATTTGCTATCTACTAAATTGAAAATTCCACTCGGCAGAGTCAGAAATGGATCTGCCGATCCATGTTGTACTGAGTTCTTACTTATGCTGTTTCCTAACAGAATGACATTTGTGAGGTTTTGAACTTGGCTTAGAGCTGATCGAAGCATCTGCTTCCACATTTAATAATTCGAAAACTTTAATATCTTACTAAACGTGTTGTTTTCATGATGTTCTTTGCGTTAGAAAATAATGCTATTTTATTATGATGGATTCATTTTGCTTGAAGACGTCGCAGCATATAGCATTATATTATATCACGGTAACAGCATAACCTAAGTCTATACCTACTGCACGCCACTGGTAATGAGCATAATTTTAATTGAAATAATATTTATCTGAATTTTCGAGGATTCTAGTCTCTGTCGTAGTTACATATTTTTTCGAAGTGATTTATCTAATTTATTTAAAATATCATATATTCTAAAATTACTAATTCATAATAAAAATGTAATTTCATTACAATCAGCAAACTTCAGCAAACTTCAGCATGGTCGAGCGATGTGCATTCTGAGACTTATACCTACCGTTTACCTTCGTCCATTATCATAAGAATTTGCGCTTTTTAAGGAGCACGCGGGCGACACCGCGCGGGATCTTGGTCTTATGAAATTTGGATCGCTTCACGAGGGAACAACGCGCGTTCTGCGTAAAAACAACAGTTTAACAAAAATAGTTGTTCGTAATAAATGGTTTAGAAAAATTTCAACACTAAAATGGCTCTTTAATTTAATTTCATTTTACCAGTGTTGGCACAACTGCGTGCTTTGAATATATATATCTGAATATTCTTTTCTGTATTTCATATTTTTTATATAACACTTTGATTAACGGACCTTCTGTCCAACAGAAATGATGAACAGAAGATGGCGAAAAAAAAGGTTTATTATAAACATATTGAATGTAGTTAGAATGTATTAATGCAATATGATGTACACATTTTGTGTATATTTACTCTCTTTTTCAGGTATTTTATAATGAGTCTGACATTTATTATCAACACATATACCAATCAACTGCCTGAATCCTGATTAACAAATTGCGAATCATTAAGTAACAAGAATATTAAAATAAATCTAACAACAAAAAAGATAATATACCGTAAATTTACCTCATGTCCGACTTCTTCCGATTGTTCTTGCATTAATAACTTGTTTATTAAAATTCCTGTTACATTTGTCTGCAAAAAATTAAATACGCAATATCTGTAAAACAATTTAAACATGTAATTACGACAACAATGTACAGCTTTTTAGGAAATGCATTAATCGATTACGCTACACACACCAACACAATAACAATATAATTTCGATAAATTGATTTTATATGTATGTATTTCTAATTTATATTAAAAACATCACATTTCTGTGTTTTGAAAAATTACAACTTCACAATAAGAATGTGTTATTCTTAAAAAAATATTTGTTTTTTTCATTACCGTTAATTTGCAACGTTCGCACGTATATGTCAAGATGAGGATGAATATCATGTGGATCGCGGTCTGGTGTAGAGAAAAATATAGCACAGATACTAAAACGTTCGAATACTCTCCCGTATACATTGAAGTCACCACGCTAACGACGTAGAACAAATTAAAAACTATGGAGACAAAGCAGACGACCACCATAGCCAGCATTTTAAAAGCAGATGCGTCGTATATGCTGTCTGTTACATCACAGATGCGGTCGTATACCTTCCATATCATATTGATCCGTTTGACTAAAGCTCTGGTTTTGATTTCCTTATTCACATCTCTCACGTCCGGTTGATCTTTTCCATCAGCGACACAACCAAGATCCATCCCTCGAAGCAGTTTACTATCGCAAAGTGTTGCTAGCTGTTTATTGACTAATTCCACATCCCTCACAACCAAGAACGAAGCATAGATGTAAATCAAGAAAATCATTTCTGTGAAATATTCTGGAACAAACAAGGCTACCATCATTTGCCAAGATGGTTTCTTCGACCAAGTCGACGTGATCCAATAAATCAGTGCCACAAAAAGTAAATTAAATAATTGCGAAGCAATCACTACAATCCAAGATTGCCGGAACAGCTTATTGTGGTCTTTCTCGATACCAAGATTTACCATTGCTCTATTGACTCTCAAGTTGTCATTCATTTGTATCGCGTATCTGTTAATGAATGTCAATGCTTCGATGGATACCGAAAAAATACAAAGTATTCCTATAATTATTCTAATCTTATCCGAAAATGCCAAGAGTTGCGATGTATGAAAGAAATCCATAATTGTTTCATTTCCAATCAATACCTTCACACAACACGTTAAATAAATTGCAGACAATCCGAGGGTGTAGACGACTAGTGGGGGGCAAAAGAAAGCTTTCGGTGTTTCAGATAGATCAAATTTGAATGGGGTCATGGCAGAAAATATCATCAGAAGTAAAACAGGTTTAATTCCTTCATTGAAAGTCTTTGCAGAAGTTAATTTGAGAAAATACTTCCAAATTATTTTGAAAGACATCCCGGCACCAATTCAAGAAATTCATTCTTCCCCACCACGAATCGTAATGGACTGACTGAATAACACGATCCACCTTAATATTTGTTTTAACCTTCGGAGTGATGACTCTAATAATTAGTTTGTTTCATTTCAATGAATCGAAATGCGGAGTGGTTAGGTAAATTGGGGTATTATTATACTTAATCTATCTGCTACGAATACGTTTTACTTTGTGTCATCCATCAATAATTCGATGTATTTAAATTTTGTTAATAATTACACCAATGAATACAAATTCAAATATTAACTATGATCATAGGATTTTATGAAAAATAATTTGTTTCCTTCTCGATTTACTTTTCTTTCTTTCTTATTCTACTTTTCATACTTAATACATTCAACGGACATTAGCTATCTATAATGTTGGCTATTCTCACTTCGTTTACATTAGACTGGACAAAATTTTGTCATGGGTTCGGATCGGTAATAAAAAAGACAAATACAAGTGTGACATTGGAAAATGGCTTATGAGACTAAGTAATAATCATGATACCTGATGCAGCCAGGAGTTGTTGAGATGACAATGTAGTCGGACTTACTAGTAAACATCATCAGATACCAGCTATAAAACAAGAAGTATCCTACATAACAAATACTTTTAAGTCCGCCTATCCATGTCACACAGCAACATAAAACAAATAAGATATACTATCAATTATATTACACGAAAGTATGCAGTTATCACGTTAGACAATGTAAATAACTTCACTATTATGTTTGCACAGGTATATATTTTGATTTCCCATCTTTATTAAGAATTATTTCTAGATATAGTAGAAATATCTGCAAAATTATCATATGATAGTTAATACAGCAATGAATCGACAGATATAAAAATTGTATAATATAATTATTTGACGAATACTTTAGTCAAAAATTGGTAAAATTATTTGAAAGAGATCCAGATTCGATTCCCGGTAGCAACAACTATATTTTTCGATAAAATTGATTTCATATAATACATTTAATTAGTATTAAAAATATCACAAACCTATGTTCTGAATAATTACAACTTCACAATAATAATGTGCTCTCTTTAATAAAAATTATGGTTTATACGCATAAATATATATAACTATACTTTGGTCATATTGAAATTACATAATTTAATTTCGGAAAAAAATAATATTTAGGCTTCAAGGCATTAAGCGTTTTTAATGATCCACTTTTTTATTTTTTATTAAAACATGTATTACGTTGTATTTCATCATTTTAATGGCTTTTATGATAGACGTCATTTGATAGAAGTACATCATTTTTAGGTTGAGAATTTGATATTAAAACACTTTAAACGTTTCTTTCCTGTCGGCTGAGTTGCCAAGAAATATTAAATCTTCACAATTTGTAAAAATATACATAAAATAATTAGTGTAAAAAATCTAGTATTCCTTAATATATCTATTTAATAATATGTTTTTGTGGTGATTTAATTTAATTTGTTGTAAATAATAAATGTAAATAGTTTATTTTAAGCATGGTAAATTTTTTTGAAAGATTTTTTAAAATTGACCACGTAGTAGAGACTATTCAGCCAATATTTTTTACATTGCGGTTCATGGGTATGCCGTTTAAATTAGTCGAGAAGAATACTAAAGATGGCTATGAACTAAAAATTGTAAAATTCTTTTTTATTTACTCCGTCTGCGGAATGTGCTGTTTTTTGTGGTTTGTATCCCAAACAATCTCAGACGAAGCAGTTATGGAAATGCTTCATGCATCTTCACCCTTGAAATATGGCGACAGTTTTAGAATTTACACGAATCTATTTGCAATAGTTGTAATCTATTTGCTAATATTTTTTAAAGAAGTCAAGGAATACCCCGGACTATTGAGGATGCTTTCAGAGGTCGATGACATCTGGAAGTATCTCGGATTGAGTAAATGGTACTCGATAATCAAATTAAGGCATATCTTCGGTACGATCGTCCAGAATATCGCGCATTCGTGTACAAATATTTACAGTATAAGTTTAATGTTCAACTGGCAAAATAAACGTAATTATTATGTCGTTTATTACATTTTGTTTATACCAGGATATATATACACGGTTTTTTTACTGCAATATACATGGATGGTCCTGCTAGGAAGAATAAATTTTGGTATTTTAAACGCTGAGTTAGAACTGATCTTCAAAAATCGCCAGCTGACTGAAAGCGAAGCTAAAAAAAATTTTTTAAATGCCGCACCAGCCTTAATTCGACAAAAATTGATTGTGAATGAAATGAAATCGACTTCAAGGGATGATGCAGTAATGCAAAAGCTAACCTTGTATTGGAAGATTTATGATAAGGTCTGTGATTACTTCGTATTTTTGAACACGATTCAATCAATGAAAGTGGCAATTATATTTGGGATGTCATTTATATCCATGGTCTTCAATTTATTTATTGCGATCAGTGCTGTGGGGTGGATGGCTAATGGTGTACGAGATAAAAAAACCTATTTTTTCCTATTTTACTCAATTGGCCAGAGTATAGTTCACTTTTTAAATATATTCTTTGCAATAGCTGTGACACAAATTTGTCAAAATCAAGTGAGTACCTAATACTATTTGTTTATTATATCACTAATCGGCACTGTAATTACTTTGCATCGCAACATTATATAAATGTATATGACTACAACATGTTATTATTATTACGACCAATGTTCCCTTTAAGGTGAACGGGTATGCGCGTGCATACTATCTGTTATCCTAGCGCACACAAAAAAGCGCGCACACAATATTTAACAAGACTTCTTATGAACTATGCCACCTTCTATCGAAGGTTGGCAACCATGTTGCAGTTTGTTAGGTATATTGTTCGACGTGCGTGATTTTCTGATTTGCCAGTCGCAATGAGTCACTGGTCGGGATCGCACCGCGTGTTCGCGGTTGAGCAATATTTAAGGTGCGGTGATTCATTGGTTTGTGCACGTCGCGTTTTTTGTACTCACTTTAATATTCGACGAGTAAGTGATGGGCCGAGAACAAAAGTTCAGACAAGGAAATACAATGGTTAACCAAACTCTTCCGGGACCATTAACGTCAGCAGCGACGCCAGAACATGTGGCGCAAGTTCGACGTGAAATTATGCGCAATCCACGTAAACCGATAAGGAAGAACGCAGCATTTACTGGAATAAAATAATCAACAGTATACGTTATTTTGAGAGAGAAACTACAATTTCGTTAAACTCCATTTTGTATGATATTAAAATATGAAAATAACTTTGTAGTTTTTATTTTTTTATTTATTATTAAACTCGAAAATTTTCAGCTGGACACCTGTCCGAACTCTGCAGATTTACTCGATAGCTGTTATTAGTTTTGTTGACTTATTTATGCGTCTTAATACATTTTCGTTAGTAATATGATCAACCCAGGCCCTACCAGTAGCCCTATATGATAATGTATTTTTAATATTCTCCCCCAGCGCATAAATAATAAAACCCTTAAAACTGCTTAACGGATTTTGATGCGCACAACTTAACGGTAATGCAAACATAGAGAGAACATTGATAACGATTATAGTTTCAATAGGTGTAGTCTTTAACCCTTTATAGGGCAAAGACCGAAATTGGTAAATATATTAACCAGTCGCATTAAGGTCTAAATTTATAATACCACCCATAGTAATGTTAACCTTAGTATCTCAATACATTGTCGAGAATGTTTTTTGGCTAATTAATTGATCCAACGTTGTAAGATTTGCGTTATTCCCGAATGTCAACGTGTGTTTTAAAAAATAATTAATTTGCCCTATAAAGGTGCAAACTATTGTCGCTATAAAAAATACTACTACAAAGATTTGTGTATATATTATTATTTCCGAATCGAATAATATTATTTCCCGAAAGTAGAATTAAACTATAATAAAAGAGATAAAAAAAACCAGACAGTTTCCACAATTTTGATGTTTTTTTGTTGTAAAATAAAAATAAAAAATAAAATTATTCGTTGCAGACTTTCATTTAAACTAAAGTTTTAAAAGAACGATAAACCATTAAGTAAAAATATTTTTTAATACTATAAATGTATATTATATAAGCAGTTAAAAATTCGATTTAGATTTCAACTTTTTTTGTTGTTTTATTAATACTTATATTTTATGGATTATTAAATTTTTTTTAGGTATTCTGTGTACAAGAATATTTTTTATGTAATGAAAATATTGTATAAATGATATTTGTTTAAATCATGTTTTTTGGACGAAAACATTCCAAATAGCTTACTTAAGGGAATTGTCGTATTTTCTCCATCATCAGTTTTTCTACAAATACATATTAAAATATAATTTTCGACTGAAGAACGATATGTTATATATTGATATTTTAATATCTAGTTGACTATTTTACTAACCATATTATGGTCAAGCAGTCAGATTATTTTATTAATCATCAGAATTTTTTATTATAATTAGAAAAATAACCTTCAATACCGAGGGAAATTAAACAACGTGTTAAAGATTTAACAAAAATAAATAAATAAAAAAAATTGACGCGATAACCGCACCCTTTCACGGAATTGACTGTTCTTCATTTTAATAATTTTATTTATATTTTCAGGCTTCAAAAACAGGTATACTAATCAATAAAATGATGATTAATGAAAAGAATAAAAACATTTTGAACAAGGTAAATCTAAATATAATCAACAGTATATTATATCCAACTTTTATCCAATTAGGCGATATTTTTACTTATTTTTATGTAAATAGATAATGTTAAATACTAATAATAGTTGCTTGCAGGGCTTGACAACAAAAATCGACGCTGTTAGTAATTATTTATTGATTTGATTAAATAAAACACAATCATTTTATATAAAACCACTAATTTTATCAAGCTTCGTCAGAGCGTATTTAAAACTAACCTTAAATACGCCCCGACAAAGCTTGAGCTAAGCAAGCCCGATTGGCGTTTAATACAATTCGTGGTTTTATACAAAGTGATTGGGTTTTATTTAATCTAATATGTCAAAATCACAATGTGTTAACTTTCTACGAATATAAATTAATGATCATTATATTTTTAGCTTCATCATATATCGACCCATATGCTACACCGCCGTCCAGAATTTTTCGCTCTCGGATTGTTCAATCTGGACAACACGTTACTTTTTACGGTAATCAAAAGTTACTTTAGACAAATATTATTTCATGACATTAGAACAGCAAAGTGTCATTAGAAATTTTAGTCATTGACTTTTATGAATCAAAATTCTGACAACAATTTTGTTTTTAAAACTGTGTTTCTAGTAATTTTGTAGATAATAATAAAACAAAGTTATATTTTTATATGTAATAAATAGTACATACTTTATTATTATTATTACTGTTAATAATTTAAACACAAATCAGTAATTCATTTACTTTAAATTAATACGGCGACATTTTTGTAAAAATTTAACATCCAAACTAACTAACTGCGCTGAAGAAATCGAAAAATTTAAAACTCAATATCTCAGTTTGATGTAAATATCAAATGATTGATACCTTGTTATTCCAACCCCGTGAATTTGTCATAATTAAGTTCTTGCAAAATAACGTAAATTATGCGTTTTTGATTATTTTTTTATGTATTTATTGCAGATAGCTGGCGCGACAACGACGTATCTAATTATATTGGCACAATTTTATATTTCAATTTAAGCATTGTTATTTTTCTCATTATACATATAAACATGTGTTGCATGTACCGCTAATGGCTAGTTACTAAAATGAATGCACAATATGTGATGTACCATGTACAACATTGAATAAATTTTTCTAGCTGTTATTAACACATTTTGATGAAATGTACTGTACCTATTGTAAGTATTGTCGTAACAAAAATATAACGCTACGTGTGTATTATATAATTTTGTTTATTTAAAAAATTAAAATGATCATTTTGCACCACTAAGTAACTACCATATCAATAAATGTTTCTTCTTCTTTTTCTTCTTCTTGTCATGCCGTATTTATTCGAGTTATATTGGCTATGATTATTTTGATGAGAGCCGACCGGTTTAATTATATACCAGTAACATATTTTGACACTTGATAGCTATACATTTAAAATATATATCATATACACCCACTTCCATTCGCATATCATTCCACACACAATCCTATTTTTCTAGCAGAATGACTCGGTATTGTCCTGGTGTACAAAGCCGTATAGGCTATTAAACATAGTAGAACAGTATTAAATTATGAAGCTAAAAAATGCCCCGCAAGAAAGAAAAGGAAACCTTAGCCACTCTTTTATCATCTTCTTGTGCCCTATCCGTTCAACGGACGTTGACTATCATCACTCTCTTTACTGCGGCCCGAAAAACTCTTCAGTAGACTGGCCAAACCATTGTCTCGGGTTCATTAGCCATGATGTTCTCCTTCTTCCAGAGCTCTGATTTTCAGTAATATTTCTCTGAATTATGAGGTACAAGATCTTGTACTTCTTCGGATGTCATTGTCCGAGACATTGAAGTTTTCATATTATTATTCTTTTAAACATTTATTTTTATTTTTTCATCCGAACCATAATATCTTCATTCGCAATTATATTCATCCAGCTTATTTTAAACATCTCAAATGCTTCAAGTCAGCTTATCATCTCTTCGGTAAGTGTCCATACTTCCATTCAATAAAATAATATATAGCATCGGATTATTTGAATTTGTAATCTAAAGTTGAGATCATGACTGCAGAAAATCTTTTCCTGGATAAAAATTACACAAGTTTGCTCAATTCGGCATTTGATTTCAACAGAAAGATCCCATATTTCTTATACTATAATATATCCTATATTGTAACCCAGGTATCTTTTACTGTCATGTAATTGAAATCTGGGTTATGTTTTATTAATTTAAGTATTCATCATCATCATTTTCATCCCTAAGAGAGTGGTGGCCCCAATGTCTCGATAAGGCGCTTTCATCTTCTCTTGTCTTTCACCGCTTCAGTACTTATTGACCAATCAAGAATCAATCTGTCTTCGTACCGTCTTCGATCCTGTTGTTCCCAGCTTAGTCTGAAGGGACTCACCAGTTGCCAAGAAAATACATCTCGCTAGGTATTTCTCTGACATTTGCAAGACGTATCCAACCACCATTAATTGAGAACATAACATATGTAGAAGGAAGGTCTCACTTATCTCGATTCTTCTCACTCGATCTATTAATGTTACTACTTCTACTCCTCTATGATAACTCATTTCGGCATATTTAGTGACTATAAATTAAAGATATATTAAATAGGTTCGAATCCCGGTAGCAACAATAACCTTTTTTCGGTAATATTGATTTTATATGTATATCTTTCTAATTGATACGTTTAATTTGCATTAAAAAATATCACAAACCTGTATTCTAAAAAATGGCCACTTCACAATAAGAATGTGTTCTCCTTAAAAATGAACTCTTTTAGATGTAAGTTGGATATTTTAAATCATTCTTGGTTGCAAATTAAAATGCTTTTACCCGCTACGATTTATATTAGAATTCGACCGATAGCAGTTTTCGTTACTCTGAAATCTAGATATGTAGCTGTCAGTATGGGAGCTATTTAGATTTTGGACCTTGTTTGTGGAAGAAGGTATGGCATTTATTTTGAATTTTAAACTAGATTATAGGGATTATCATTAAATAATATATTGTTATTAGAATACATTCTTATTGTGAATTTGTAATTAATCAGAACAGACGGTCTATCACAGAGAATAAGAATGTGTTCTCCTAATAATAAAGTTGTATCAATGTGTCCAAAACTTAATAAAAATGAATTGATAATTCTGGCGTCTGGTATCAGATTACTCAAAGATATTTGAGATTGAAATGGCTCTTTCAAATAATGGAACGATTAAATGTATTAATATCAAAAAGGTAGCATATAGGTTCTAAAATTGGTCGCTAAAAATATCGTCGCTGTAGCATAGTTGAATAATGCACCTTCCCCGGTTTGGAAAGAGATCCAGGTTCAAATTCCGGTGTGCGCAATTTGCGATTTTATATGTATATCTTTCTAATTAATATATTTAATTCATATTTATAATATATTGTATTTCAAGCTTCCACCAGTTTCTCGTATTTTTTCTTCAAATAAACAAATATGGAGATTACTGAGATTGCAAGTAGTACCCTCATAGCGTAAAATGATGTATAGTAAATATAGTATGACGTGATATGAGTATATGTAGTGATGAACTCAATATCACGAACCGTGAATCACTCACTGATAACTTTGAGTCACACTCGCAATCAGTGATTGAATATCTGGGAATATCGTGATTCGTGAATGATTATTGGTTGTGAATCGTGATTCGGCACCTGCATATTTGAGACGAAAATATTCATGAAGGAATGACGTTATATTATAATTCGTGATTAGTACCATCTAGTAGATTCTGCCAAAAAATTTTACGCATTTTATTCACTGAGAATTTGACCCGAAAAATAAACTCACATTTTTATAATTGTTTTCATTCTCTTTGTGATGATGTTAAAAAATGTTAAGTTTTAATAATAAAAATAAATATGTTCAAAATAATGTATTTTTATTTATTTCGTGTGTTATGATATGGTGCGGCGCGTACGCATTAGTAACGAAACTGTGATCACAGTCACAGTTTTCAATCACTGATATTATCGAATACCAATCACAATCTCACCAGTGAGTCAAGAGTAGCATTTCTTCTCATCACTAATAATATGTACATACGATGAGTAAATGAATGAATAACTAACATATTAAGGATGAATGTGAAGTATGCGCCTGGCGTAATTGACAATATTATAAACGGTTGTTAAGATAATTTCTGGTTGTTCTAAAAAAAATTATTTTCATAAATATATGTATTAATAAAAAATAAAAACTTGTTGCTATACTAAGAATCTTGAAAAAGATTCTTGGTGTTAATTCACATTTGTCGATATTACAGAGTAAAGTGGTTGTTTCTTATTTGTGAACATCACGGGTTCGATTCCCGTTGTGGAAAATCAAATTATACGTTTGATCCTTACCGGGAAGGCGTGACTTTTCTAATACTAATTAATTCTTCCCTTCCACCGTGGCACCTCTCGACTAGATGAATTATACCCATTTCTCTTGCATGTTTAATAATGTAATTTATATTTATTTGGGGCGCTTTATATATCTTTGCATATTAGGCTAACAGAAACCAATCTTTGTGAAATATCCACAGACAGACTTATTTATCATCGGTGACTCTAATGACACTTATCTTCATTCGAAGTCACCCTTTCAGTCGGGGTCAAATGAATGTCAGAATAAAGGCCAGAATAACTCAAAATATTTGAAATACTGAACTATGCGGTTACGGAATAAGTAATTGACAATGCGTATAGTGGTCCAAGTGTTAAATGCCTGAAACCTGAAAATTAGAATATAAAAGCAATAGAACGTGAAATGTATTGCCGACAATTTATTTTATAGAATTATTTTTAAATTTTCGATATTATTATGTCCATATGTGGATTACTGAAATGAAACTAATTCAGGTCTAGATTCATTTCGCTTTGAGATTTCGAATAATGCACATTTGAGTGTGACCGTTCAATTCTAGTTCAAATTGCCGAACAATCGCACAAGAATCGTTGTGTTTTTGTAAAACTATAAATTTAATTTCCAAAAACCAAACTCCCGCGTGCTGTGACGCGCGTACCCCTCCTTCGCGCGGTTCCCACGCAGAAGCGATTTAAAAAGTGCAAAACTTATGGCCCACCATGTATTTATTTCATTCCCTTGTGATGATCGCATTAGACAAAGAAACGGCACTTTGTATTGTTCCGCGTGCCTACAATTTTATGTTTGTCTACAGGGTAAGCGTTTATTATTTATTATTATGTATAGTTTATATCTATCGTATCGTACAAACTGTCAGATGATGTAAAAACTGTGACAAAATCATTTTTATTTATATTAAATAAAATAACAATAACTTTGTATGAAACCACGAAATTTATTTCACGTCAACCGGTTTTGCAATACAAAAAGAGTACATTTATTTATATATACATAAATAGGGAGATATAATATAAAATTACATGTGAAAGAGAGAGACAGAATACCTATATAGTTAAATAGAACATCGAGGGAGACAGAATACAAAATTATATGCGAAAGAGAGAGACAGAATACATATACAGATAAACGTAACATTAAGGGATGGGAAAATACAGTGTTGATGGATATTAAATTGATTTTAAACGAAACATACCTATAATATGGGGCAAATGGATTAATTAATTTGGTTATTAAGAATTGGCATACCACTATTATGATCAGTTTTATATACGTCCTGATGGAGCTTGAGATAAGCGAAACCGGTTGGTGTATAATAAATTTTGTGGTTTTATTCAAAGTTATTATTATTTTATTTAATATAATATGTCAAACCATAAAGTAATTACTTTCTACGAAAAAAAATATTATGATTTTTCTTATGACTTACACAGACATTTATTTAATGATACTAAAGACATATTATATCATACCCAGGACTCAGATTTTTAATAATTAGAGATATGTCCTGCTTTATTTATACAGATTTTTTTTTAAATACCAGAACACGTAATCAAGAAAGAAATCAATCTAGGAGAATTAATTTGAAATTGAAAGGATATATATGCATACACATTATCTTTACATGTCATTATATCAAGAATTCTTCATTTATATTTTTATGGTTTGCGCGAATATTTTTGTACTATAAATTATTTAAAAAAAAATTGTAAAATAAAAATGTTGTGGGAAAATTTAAGTGAGTGTAATATTATTAAGGAGAACACATTCTTATTGTGAAGTTGTAATTATTCGAAACATAGGTGTGTGATGTTTTAAATACTAATTGAATGTATTAATTATAAATATACACATATAAAATCAATTTTATCGAAAAATATTATTGTTGTGCTACCGGGATCTCTTTACCAATCCGGGTAAGGTTTGTTACCAACTATGCTACAGCGACAGTATTTTTGACGACAAATTTCGAACTTATATGTTACAATTTTTCAAATCAATACATGTATCGTTTCATTATTAGCCATCTACATTGTTTTTACGGAATCTCAAATACTTTTGAGTAAAAAAATTAACGATTCATTTTTATTACATTTCGATAAACAACAATATTTCTCGATTAAATTGATTTTACATGTATATCTTTATAATTAATACATTTAATTAGTATTTAGAATATTACTTTTTTACATTTTAAATTGTTTCCTATCATTATTATTTGTTTGTTTACAAAATTAAATAAATAGCTTTCCTAAGCACACAAATTTATACGAGTTCCAGGCGAATATAAAAAGTCTTGAAAGATATCAGATGACGTCTTTAAGCCCGGTAATGCCAGAGTAAGGCAACACCATAATACGTTTCCGTAATAGAAGTTCTGTTTACAAATGTATATACGGCGAGTCTCGGGCCGAGCAAAGACCGAATGCTTTTACCTTCATGAAAAAAGTTTTCCTTCAGAAGTGAACGAGACCCGTGGGCGGTTATGAGAAAAGGCATACTTTCAAGGGTCGTCCCCGTAGCGTTGATTAATTTGCCTACAGTGAAATGATTTGATATATTTGTTTTTCTATAATCTACAAAGTATTGCTTAAAATTAGTATTTCTGTATGTATGTACAAATGTGCATATGTGTGTAAACTGTACTTTACTTAATTATAATAATAATAATAATTTATTTGATTCATAGTACAGTGTGTTATATTATAATCGGATAAACATTTCAGCAAAATAAGACGTATATTTGGGTACCCTGTCTGCTACACTAGTATTTTACTGTAGTAAACAAAATCTATTAGAATATGAATTAAATATATTAATTAGAAAGATATACATATAAAATCAATTTTATCGAAAAATATTGTTGTTGCGCCACCAGTATTTGAACCTGGATCTCTTTCCTAACCGGGGAAGATGCATTATCTAACTATGCTACAGCGACAATATTTTTAGCGACAATTTTCGAACCTATATGTCCCTTTTTTGATATTAATACATTTAATCATTCCAAGGCTCTTTCAAATAATGGAACGATTAATATATTTAATTCATATTTAAAATATCACAGACCTATGTTCTGAATAATTACAACTTCAAAATAAGAATGTGTTCTCCTAATAAAATCTATTAGGTATAATATATATGTAAAGAGTAAAGCAAGGAGCATATAGATAATATATAATTACAAGTAAGTGCAATGTTCAGTGTATAAAATACATAAAGAGTAGACCAAGATATAATTAGATAGCATGTAAAAAAAAAGATATATAAAGAGTAAAGCAAGATGTTTTTAGATAATTCAAGGTACTTTATTTGTTTAACTAGTGTTTAAAATTCGTCATTCAAGTGTTGCTTTTTCTGAAATGGAACATTTTACAAATTCCACACTTAATAAGTAATATATTAAAACGTTGAGAAAATCAGTTTGACATTTTATCTTTGAAAAACGGTTAATAGAATAATAATTAAATAATATTTTTTACAAAAACCAATTTTTGTCGTGAAGTTGCAATTTTATTAAGTATTTATATTTTGTGGTATTTTAATAAATATTAAGTGAATCAGTTAGAAAGATGTACAGAAAACATTATATATCGAAAAAATAATTTTGGTTGCTACCTGGATTCGAACCTGAACCATTTCCTATCGGGAGAAATACGTTATTCTTCCATTTTTAAAATGTATCAATTATTTTTTCGATATGTAGATTTTTTTGTATACCTTTCTAAATGATTAATTTAATTTGAATTAAAATAATAACTAAATAACACTTTTTTCGCAGGTAGCTTCACATTTGTTCAGATTGAACTTGATAGATTCCCCAATGTGTGAGTGTGGTGCCGAGGAGGAAACCCTTGACCATATCTTTATTGCCTGTCGATTGCGGATCACAGGTTTTTTTTACAGTAATCTCGTCCATGGTAATTTTCAACTCCCGGTTAACTTGTGTCATCATCTTTCCCTAAACTCGCCACATTTAATCTATATAATAGCAAATTTTTTTGAACGACAATGGCATTGACTTGTAATGTAATATTTAAAAAAATTAACTTCAGAACAAAAATGTCATATAAACCAATTTGACACTTAATATCTAATACCTTAAACATAGCATTGTTTAGTACAAAAGGATAACCCTAGATAGAACTAAGTCATCATATCTTCAAATCAGTGACGATCGGTATTTTACAAGAGGTGTATGGCGTGTAATGAGGATCCCGTGGCAGTGTTCATGAGATGAGCTCTGTCGCTTGTGTTATGTATCGTGTTAGGTATGATGATATTATATGTGGTAATCTGATTACTAAACAGACTCCCGAGCGTGCAAAATCCGCTTGCTAATACTTACAACAACAGGACATCTGGATCTCATGTAACACGAAGAAAGGGTGATGAATCAGAAATGTATTCAAGTGTTTGTTTATTCATCGGTAATAAATGATAAAAGTTACAAATATAATGTCATACGTATACTTTTTGTTTCTACAAGGGATGAGGAAACGGATGTAGGAAGGGTTATACGAATTTGGTATAGGGACAGGACAATAAAGACTCGATAGGAAGAACACGACTCACCTGGATTTTTTCTCATCCAGAACTCCTGAACTTCAGGTACCACCTTCTTCGATGATCAGAACGAAACACTGTGATAGCGGTTTTGGCATGCACACGCGAGGAACCGAATACACAAGCAACAAGTAACCTCGACAGTTAAAAAGTCATAAATAAAACACAGAAAAAGAAGTCGTACTCTGAGGTGTGGGGTATGGGGAGGTGGGAGCAGATTGGTACAGTAAACATGGTGGAGCATCTACACATGCGCACGGCGATGCGCAGATCTGTCTTAACTATCGAACACTTATATAATGCTAACATCGATAAAATGGCCGTGTCCTCAAGGATGCCAAAGAGAAAATAATGATATTATAATATAGTGATAATAAAATACAAGGTAAATATGACAGTATATAAAAATATTATGTAATTTTATTACGTGACTGTCCTGATAAATTTTACTTCGGTTTCTGCTGAATAAACAAAGCGCCCGTCTCGGTGTTCCTTTTGTCCAAACTAATGCTTATTTATTTTCACTGTCCAAACTGATATAACCTAAACTAATATGAAATAAATTTCAGTACCATGTACACGTGTTTAGGTTTTGATCTAGAGATAAACTCAGAGATCGGGTTGAGATTAGTAAAAACAGATAAAAACACAAACAAAAAGTTCACCCAAAACTACAGATACTTATACCTATTTATTCTGAATAGTAAAATATATACTTCTGTTAATTAATCCATTAAATTACAAATATTTCCATTTCCGTTTTAACTGCTACTGGGGAGATTCAAATTTAAAGAACTAACGGGACCATCGATGGTAAATATATTGACGTACAGAAATCGTTAAGTGAGAGGTAAAACGGCGAATCTCTGAGACTTAGTGTGTACACGGTGGGCTTGTTGTCTCCAAACAATCTCGTGGAAGGATTATCCCAGTTCTCGAATCGAAAATTGAATACAAATTTGTGAATTCGGACTATTATACATATATTTCCTTGATTGAATTATTTGACGCAGTCAATATCATTGTATGACTCGTAGAAGTACACACAGTTCACAATTATTCATTAAAACGCGATCCATAAAAAGAGTTCCGCAAATTACAGTTGGAAAATATTCAGTTGATTTGAATTTTCAAATGAGATACTCATTAAAACGACGCGCATTATACCGCAACGACATTAAGAATCAAACGTGACATAATGGAGGTACTACATCACGGACAGGCCGACAAAACCCTTAAAAAACACTGCCTTTCAGAAAATAAATCACCATTACTCCCGTGACAAAGGTACAATCAACCGGAATTAAACCTTAGTTACAAAAACAAATTATTCAAATAAACAAATAAATGTAAAAGAATGGAGTTACACAATCGGACTGGTATTCGAACAATGCGCTCTGCGGAGCCCTCGGCCCCCGATTTGTCACGGAGCTACGACAAATTTGAATTCTTGAAACGATTATTTAAATTGATGTTTTTTTTTAAATTCATTTTTTTCTCGTTGAGTGGCTATTGACAACAAGGTTTTATTAAATGCACGGGGAATCGTTCCAGCAGTGCTTGAAGTGTTGTACTTGGAGAGGAATGAAGAGGCGACTTTAAATTTATTATTAAGGATGAATGAGCGCGTCCGGTATATTAGTTCAACGATTCTAAATAATAACTTTAACTTTTGCTAGTTGCGAGGTAGAGATAGTTAGCAAGGCACCTAGCTAGATTTATAGAGATGCTGGTGTAGCAAGTTGGAATTAATACAGAATGATTGCCAAGCATACCATTAACATAATGGGAGTCTTAGTCTAAGTTAAAGCAATTATAGGACTTACATTTGACTTATGATCATGGTCAGGCATTCTATTATTGCACGTTATGTCTTTTATGATATTTCACTACAGAGAATGTTAAATGCAAACCTATAATTTGTATGTCTTCATTTATTATCGAGGAGGATCCATAAATGTATTTTAATCTACCTCAATAGATTTATTGTAGGAAACGAAACTAATTATTTTATTAAGTTATGCTCTTATGCAGTATATATTTATACAAAGGTATTTTAACACTTCTGTAATATAGATTTATTACTTATTAAAAGTAAATATAACTTTTTATTTATACACCATCTGAATGGTATTTGTCAAAACCGGTAGATGTATTTAAACTCAATTTAGTGGTTAACAAAACAAAGATAATAAATAATAATATTTTAAATATATATTTAGGTTATACACACATATAGGTTCGAAAATGTGTCGACAAAGGTACTGTCTGCTGTAGCATAGTTGAATAATACACCTTTCCCGGATTAGAAATAGATCCAGGTTCGAATCTCGGTAGGAACAACAATATATTTTTCATATGAATTAAATATATTAATTATAAAGATATAGATATAAAATCAATTTTATCGAAAAATATTATTGTTGCACCACCGGGATTTGAACCTGGATCTCTGTGATATTTAAAATATCACAGACCGTCTGTTCTGAATAATTACAACTTCACAATAAGAATGTGTTCTCCTAAAAAAAAAAAAATATAATAATTTAGGTTTTAAAAAATTTGCATGTTAAGAAAAGTGTGGATTTTGTTTATGTGTTATTAATATTATAAAGAAAATGCATGCCTAAATTTACCTAAAATACCAAGGAATGCAGATTAATTTAATGTTATACAATTTTTCGCAGTCTTCTGATAATAATGAAGATTTTACTGGATCATTCTGCCATTTTTATCCGAATGCATAGTCATTCATCGCTAAAATATAACAATATTGGATGAATATAATATGTTAAATAGCTTATAATAAATGTTGATGAATGTGGCTGTCGTTCGTGCCTATTCAACATCATACACCAGGCAAAAAATGTAAACAAAGAAAAAATGTATTTAAAAAATCATTAATTTAAACAAAACAAAGTCAAACAATAAATTGTTAATAACTTTATCAATATGTAAAAATACGAAATTCGTGATTATGAAAAAACGTTTAAAATTCTTCTTATTTTGTTGTATGCTAAAAAAATAGTTTTTTAATTAATATTTTGAACCCTTTTTATAATGGATACATATCGACACTGGCAGATTTGATTCAATAATTAATGGACACGCCGGTTTTGGTGTAATTATGTAGTAATTTTGTTTATTTTGTTATGTCAATAGGTCAAAAAATATAATGAAATTCAAGAGTAAATATTATTTTATGCAAACATATAAATAATGTTTGAAATACTTTTTGAGTTCTAAATATTAGATTAGTTCTTTCAAAAACTGTCATATCTATTACACGATATTGATGGGTTAATTATGTATGTCGTGTTGCCAGCAGATTTTGTCACTGAAATATAAAATATATAAAAAGTATTCTCTACAAAATTACATATTAAACTGAATTTAGTCATTTTGTGAACACTGCCGATATCTATAAATAAAGAAGGGTGTCTGTGGGTTTCTTTTTTTTTTGCACACTTGACCTTCAAAACAAGAGGAAGGTCACAGTCTACATGAGATTTCAAAAAATCACTCTCATCTCTCTTTTCCATCCTTTAAAGCAGAATTTTCGTACGTCTTGATGAAATTTTACACACTTGACGTTCAAAATAAGAGGAAAATTACTATCTACATCTGATTTTTAAAAAAACTACCCCTACCCTCCTAATTGAAGCCTCTTCACTTTGCGTAGTTATTTATATATACTTCAATTTACGTACATATATAATTTATTCTAAACTATTTAAAATATGTTAATGTTGTTAATAATAAAATTATGATTATTGTTTGAAAATTGTTGGGTAAATTCCCGTTGTATTTTTATACACATTTTTTTTTACATTTTCTTTTACTCAAACAGGTTATTCCTCAGTTTGATACACGATTGTTCTAATGTCAGGTTTATAGTCCTGGTTATTCAGATAAAAAAGCCATCCAAAAACTTTATATTAGTGATATACTCTTAGTGTTACAGAAAATACGAGTCATTAAGATTTTAATTTTTGTTTAAGGGTTAAAGGGGAAACATGGGTGTACTACCGCGGGTTTGTCTCAGCGCGAGCATCGCCCGAAATTAGACTGGGATTATAAACACAACTATGAATAACAATGTATGTATAAATAAATAAAAAGCGATGACGTTGATATATGCTCGAATAATTTCGAAAATATCTTGGCGTGACACATAAAAAGTTCATTCAATGAAACTATCTTCTACTTAAATTCAAAATGACGTTGTTTAAAAACATGTATTACACATTAAATCTATTAGAAACAGAGAAAAACTTTATAAAACTACATTCAAATATCATGAAGATGAAAAAGCATAGATTTTTTACAAAAAATATAAAAACAAATTAACTACCTCCATTAATGTATTTGTCTTCTTAGGACGTCTTTAATGTACACCACATCCCGGGAAGATCAAAGGAATGGTATTTGTAACATTTATTGGCTTATTACAATATCATACAATTATTACTAGTATCACTAAGCCGACATTAACGCGGAGAAAGAGAGCCGCGTCCTGCCGCGCGCCGCCCTTTATAGACTCACTCACACGCGCCGGCGGTGCGGCACTCAATACATCGATACATGATAATAATATTAGAGATGTAAAATTGCAACCTGAACAATGTGCGAATAATTTTAATTCATTTTTCGCTAATGTCGGAAATAATCCAGTGAAAAATATTCGCAAACCACTTAACCCGAATAATTATATACCTAATTGAAAATATTCTGGATCAAAAATCATCATCCAATTTTGATACAAACACAGAAATTGAAATTATAAAAATAATAGAAAGTATGAAAGGAGGTTCGTCTCCAGGCTTCAATAATATTACAATTCAAGTATAAAATGTTTATGAAATATATCTATGAAAATTCACATGATAAAACCTCAAACATATTTGATCAATCTAAGTTTTCGAAAGGGATTATTCCCATCGAACTATAAGAAAACAATAATCTCACCTATTTTTAAATCTGGTAACTTATTAAAAATCTCTAATTATATACCTACCTATCTCCCTTATTTCTAACATAGGTAAATTTTTTGAGAAAATTGTGAAAAAGCAAATAGTAGAATTTCTAGAAAATAATAAAATATAACATAAAAATCAGTTCAGATTCAAAAAAATACTTAGCACACACGATGCAATAGCCAGTGTAACTTCAACCATATTCGGAATACAAGACAAAGATAACAAATGTGCGGGAATATTCATTGACCTCACGAAGGAATTCGACAGTATTTCACATCAGAAACTATTGAAGAAATTAAATAATATTGATTTAAAAGATAACGTTACACTGTGGATTAGAAACTATCTAATAAATCGCCCCCAACTCGTAAAAATTAATAATACCTACAGTGATCAAGAAACGTCAGACGTAGGTGTCCCCCAAGGGATCGTATTAGGACCAGTGTTGTTTATTATATATGTAAACGACATTTTTTTTCAATCAATACACAGTAAAATTACATCATATGCTGACGACAAGGTCCTAATAATAAGTGAAATTAGTTGGGAAAGTGTAAAATTAAAGGCCACCGAAGATATAAACACAATTAATAACTTTTTTGATATTTATTTAGTATCATTAAATAGTGAAAAAAACCTTCGTTATTCCGTTTGCAATAAAATCAAATGATTTTCCGAAAAAATTCAACACCATAATTCACGAACACTCCACACAAAATACAACTCACAATCAAAATTATTGTCTCTCTGATTGCCCAATTTTTAAAACAATAAATAAAATTGAAGTAACTTGGAGTTGGAGTGGTTCAATAAAAATCTCAAATGGAAAGATCAAATTTGTCAAGTTTTTAAAAAGATTAAAAATTGAATATACATATTTTTAAGAATCAGAATATTTTTATTGATATAAAATGTGTACTTAGTATACTACACATTTATTCAATCCATATTACAATATGCTATCAATAGTTGAGTATCAGCTTATAATGCTAGCCTGATTGAAGTAAAAAATGTACAAAAACTTATCATAAAAGTAATACTAAAACACCAAATGATTATCCGACAAAATTACTTTTTGAAGAATTCAAAGTACCAACATTTTGTGATCTATTTAAAATAAATTCCACTCTTCAAATATTAAAAGAAAAATATCATTTTATTACTGAAAATCGTACTAGGTTTAACTTTGTATTTACATGCTCAAAAATCCACACATCATTTGCTCAACACCCCTATACGTACATAGGAAAAAAATATTTAACAGTTTACCTGAAAACATTAGGAAGATAAAAGATAATAAAGAAATAATCAATACTGTCAAAAAACACTTTAACCTTTACCATACCATGATATAAAATACTCAAACGCAGCCATGCTGTCAACCCGTATTACCGTAAATAATATTTAGAAAATATGTTTCTATTAGTTTAAATGGCTTTAATGGCACGAACTTATTCTAAATATTGAGTATTCAATTTTGAAAAAATGATTAATAACATAATTTAGAGCATTCATTAAGTCGTATACAATGTTTCCTTCCTTTTTATCTCTCTCATTTAATTTGTTAGAAAGAGACAATTATATTTGTATGTTTGCTGTTTTTATCACTGTGAAAATATTGTGTGATCTCTGCCTTTCATATCACAAATTGTATTTTTACCAACGTATTAATTTTACAACGGATTGAATGGAAAAAATAATTGTTTTTGTACGATTCCCTTTTCATAATTGATTTTTAACTAGTCATTTCTAAACGCTAACATTTTCTTTAGGATTATATAAAATATTAATTTTATGTTACATGTATTTACCGAAATATTACAGGTTTATTTATGATGGTAGACCTGTGTTACTGCATGGTTTGGGAAGGGTTAAAGATAAAAATGTACCCCAAAACTCATAAAATATTTATATCGTTACTATTAATTTATTTTTTTATAAGCTAGTTATTGTAAACAATAATTATTAATACGTAATCCTCTTTTCTGCAAAGTATGTGGTTTTTAGAGAAGTGAAGAACAAAAAAAATTAAATAATAATTATTATTGTATTGTATAGTAATTCATAAAATAAATAAAAAATACATGACAAGGCAGCTGCCATTTCTATCACTGCTTTTAGTGCTCGCCAACCCTTATTGAATTTACAAAAGGGGTTAAGTTGTTCGAAGGGTTGTTTTATTGCAAATTTAATGTACTCGTAATGGCGACGCTGTATTTTTAATCATGTCAAAATAGAGATATATGATGAGGGGTACGTAAGACGGGACAGGGGATGAAATAGTAAGCAGCTCGATTGAACCATGTGAGGAATGCTTTATTTAAAGTACCTTTGACCAATTTAAAGGAGTGACAGTACAGAATAATTAAACGTACTGAAAATTTACATTAAATACTTTATATGTCAAATTGTGTACAACTAGTATTAGATTAGAAAATATTATTCTTGAATTTTGGGCACCTTCACATTATCTTGTCAGTCTATACAATATAGTTTCAACTTAATGAATTTTATCGGATCGCTCTAGCCGACGACCGTGTAATATAATAAGACTGTAATATAATTAAATCAGTACCTGCAAAAATGTTTCATAGAATATTTCAACAGAAAGTAACATTTTCAAGCGAAATGTATGGCGCGTATCACATTTGACAAAAATTACTTTGTGTCAATTGTATTTTTTAAAGCGCTAGCACTAAGCATTGTTTTAATAATATTCGGAACTGGCGATCTATACTCGGCATAACCTGAAATTCATGTTTATATTAAATTAGTAGGGGAGAGGATAAGGAGTTGGAGATGCCATTGTTTTGCGCAGTTCCTAAAGAGTAACAATTTTTTTTAAATTGGTCCAGACAGGAGGAGGGTGATACTTTTAGAGGAGCAGGCGTATTTATTTTTCCCAGAGACCTAGAGTGCGAGTGAGCGAAATTAATTAAATAATAATATAAATTTATATCAGTGAGAGGAGTTGGATCAGCTTAATTTTACACAGGATCCTGAAAAGTAACTAGGCAACATTTGGTTTGGATCTTTTTAAAGATATAGAAAACCATAGAGAATAGATAGACATGCAACGTGTATTCCCCATGTGCTGATATCTAATATTAAAAATATAAAATATTATCTACGTTTTTATAGCTAACTAGTAAAAATATATAAGTTACAGTTTTAGGATCTCCGCTACATCTGTATATTGTATAAATACTTATTAAGTTTAGCTTTTAATGCCGTGTACGGTGAAAGTTTTAGAAATTTTCAACAGATTATTTATTTAATCACTAGTTAATCAAAAGGCATTTTCCGAACTAACGGTAAAATTGAATTTCATAATTAACCGCCTTTCCATCGCCTGGTGTCAAAAGTTCTGGCTTTGACGGGTTCTTTAATGGATTTTCAATTGTTCGTGACCTTGTTGATACTTGCATAGGGAGAAGAATGGCGAGAAAATAAAATAATAATTGATGGGTTATAAATTTAATTCTTTAAACGGTTAAAAAAAATGTTTTCTATATAAAATATTATAAACTTATGATCACACCGTAAGGATTTGTCGGTTCTCTGTGAACGTAAGAAGATAAAATAGAATACAACATGATCTTATTGATATGGCAGAAAATAGGTCCTAATATACTACTTTTGTCTCGTTCACTTTTTTGGAAGCTTATAACAGGACCATCCTTTAATATCTGGTTTACCTGATTGTGCCTGTTTCCCCCAGAAATTTGATTTATATATATATTTTTTTTATAAATCTTCTCCAAAATTATTTATTTATGATTGAAATATTTTGGATATTTACTCACGACCATTATCATAATTTCATTAGGTATTGGATAATGGCTTCATGACTCTATTCTCTATTTTTCATTCTCTATATTTAGCTGTTTTCTTGAAAAAAGTATTCTAGCATGTTGACATTAAAAATACCAAAACAAAATATTTTTTGTCAAAATCGATGCATTATATGCATACATTATAAGTGTTCATCACATTGTTTTTATTGACACTAATTCAATTTATCATCATCTACGTCGGTCCTTCATATCTGAAGATCGTAATCTTAATAAACTCCCACTCTTTTAACTATACTCCTCCACTTTTGAGTGACATCACTCAGATCGGTATTCTGCAAATCTGAGTGCTGTCACCATCGAAGGGCCTGTTGGTTTTTCTACTCGGTCGGCTCAACCTTTTTTCCTATCTCTATCCATTCTTCGACGTGGCTTACCCATAACAAGCTTCTCCAAACCGTCACCGTTTTGACGGAAAATCGATTAATTTAATTGGTTAAAAGCATGTTTTAATAGTTGGTACAAAATTGAAAATAAATTTTCTATATTGAAAATATTTTCTATTAATCAGAGGAAATATGCACAGTAAACTGCAACTAATCCTAATAGGAAAAATTTATGTAAAAAATATACGAAGTTACTGGCTGAAAAATTTATGAGACTGGTCGGGCTGACGTTTCATTGAATCATTTCGCGCCACAGCTTCCGAAGTGAATATTTCAATAATACTAACCTCCATGTGGAGATATTACGCAGAGAAGAAAATTTATATTTTTTTAAATCATTGTCCAAAAATATTTCAAATACAATATGTATCAATTTGAAAGTGCAACATATAAGTTTGAAAATTTGTCTTTAAATTACTATGTTGACGTGGTGTAATAGGTCAGCGGATAGGGAGGGTTCCTGGTTCGAGTCCGGGTGACAACAAAAATATTTTTTCCACTAATTGATTTTATCTGTATATCTTTCTTATTGATACATTTAATTTTTATTAATATATCACAGATCTGTGATCTGAAAAACTGCAACATCACGATAATAATGTGTTCTTCTGAATAATCTTAGCAATATGTCTATTATTTTTAAAATCTAATAAGAAATATTACGATTATAATAATAAAAAAATCATTTTGTTAGAAGGCTTCTATAATCCGAAAAGCTTATGATTTGAGTACTCATTTTATGTTTAGGTGCGTGATAAAAATGTGAAATTATTATGTTACGTATATCCATAATGAAAATTTGTTTATGATAGATAAAACAATGTAATCTTTCTCCAGAGATGACAAAATGTTAAAATAGGCCTTTATTAAGATAACACGTTTATTATATGAAGGCGGCCAAAACACAATGTCCCTTTAGAGAAAATTACTTCATAAACCATTTTGCGTAAATATTTTATGGGAATGCAAACATATTTTGTGCGGAGAGACGACATAGAAAATAAAAGTACGCTGTTGCGTTTTTTACATTGCTTGAACAATGTATCTCGTTAATATTGAACATATTATGTCATTTATATAAGTTCTTGATTACTGTATATTTTTATAAAATATACCCCTTAGATATGTACTACTAGATAATGTTGCGCATATGGTGGATAGCACGACGAACTTCCTCAATATTGTAACAAACCCAACCTCGACAACCTCTATATACTTAGGTACAAAAGGTTTTTCCTATTTTTTGACCAAAATGTGTGCCTATTTAACAACCAAGTTCAGGGGTCCATATTATAGAAATATGGTATGCACCTGAGACTGCACGATCTTTCTATTTCTTGTCAAGTATTCATGGGCACGGAACATTTCGCCATAAATATGCGTCGATTGATTTCTGGATCACAGCTAACGTAGTCAGTAATTATAGCTTGATAGCCTAGTACAGGGGTCGGCAGACTTTCTAGTAAGAAGATCCAAATATTAAATAAACAGAATCTTAACGTTTTTAATAAAAATATGAATTTAAACCACAAAGTTAATATTGCTAACTTTAATAGTATATAATGACGAAATAAACGGGATAAAATCATGATTTATTTAAAACTCAAATTTACAATACAGTCATTGGATACTTAGAAGAATATAATATATGGAAGTTATAAGCTTCAGTAGCTCTGTGCACTACATATCAAACAAGAAAACTTTAATATTTCAACAGTTTTTGTGCTTTGTAAGGCTTACTAGTTAGAACGGTGATCTTGCATCGCTTTTGAAAGCTTTACTATGACTTGCATGTAACCAATTGTATTCAATGTTTGGTGTAAATTATCGTTAGTTATTTTATTTCTTAAATATGAATTAAATATATTAATTATAAAGATATACATATAAAATCAGTTTTTTAGAAAAATATTGTTGCTGCGCTACCGGGATTTGAGATTCTGTAAAAATAAGGTAGATGGCTCTGTCAAATGATGAAACGATTAAATGTATTAATATCAAAAAGGTAACATATAGGGTCGAAAATTGTCGCTAAAAATAATGTCGCTGTAGCTTAGTTGGATAAAGCACCTTCCCCGGTTAGGAAAGAGATCCAGGTTCGAATCCCGGAAGCGCAACAACAATATTTTTCGATAAAATTGATTTTATATGTATATCTTTATAATTAATATATTTAAAATATCACAGACCTATGTTCTGAATAATTACAATTTCACAATAAGAATGTCTTCTCCTAAATAATTTACTTCTTAACTTATTTTTTATTTGATTCATGGAAGGGAATATTTGTTCGCATAAGTAGGTAGAGCCAAAGTTTGTGAGAATGGTAAATACTAGTTCTTTTATTGTGTCATATGTTTCAGGCAAACTATTCGATATATCAAATATGATTGTAGATGAAAATTTGAGCTGGAGTTGAAGAACTGCAAATGCCTATGAAAAGAGCCGCGGTCTGCCGACCCCTGGCCTAGTAGAATAAATTGTTCTGAGAACACTTTGAGGGCAGAAATACTTGAAAATGTACCACAACGATGGATAATGCGTTGCATCTGGCTGGAGTCTCCTAAGAGTCAGCCGCGAGGACGGACTACTTAAGCCCAAAACTTACGGAGATGAATTACAAGCTGAAACTCATCTGGTCCAAATGAATGACATAAGCGAATTAACTTGAATTGTTCACACACAATTTCAAATAAAAATGGATCACCGACATAAAATAGCAATATAAAAATAAAACATCAAGGTGTTTGCGTCACTCTCACGAAATAATGAACTGGTTCAGCATTCGTATATAGTTACGTCTATCGCATGAGACCAAATGTTTTCGACAAATCTTCTTATTATATACATAATTATTTCTACTTAATTTAATATTATGTTCTACCACCTATATTTTACAATACTTTATTTTATTATTGTACTTCTTATATATAGCAGAAAATATATTTTAATACAATGGTATTTATTAGCGGAATTTACACGAAAAATTGATGCAAATCAACATGAGTACGAACATCGTACAAGAGGAAGGGATAGACTGAGACTGCCATTCAGGAAGAAGGTCAAATCTCAGAAATTGATGAATTTTTTTATTAAAATACCAGAAAACATAAGAAAGGGGGAGAAATTGAATAGATTTAAAATTAAACTGACGAAATATGTAAAAGATAAGTTTTAGTAAAAGAAAATACTTTAATCTTGTTTATATTAGAGCATATACAAGAGTGCTTATGTATGCACTATGTTAAGAATTAAATACATTATATATATATGTGTGTGTATACCTACTTCTTTTATCATATATTTATTTATGCAGTCTTCTAATCAAAATATTTTTTTGTACGATCTGTGTGTATGGTTAGTAGTGTTGAAACATATCGTAAATAAATGCAAATAATAATTCATTTTGAGGCTTTTCGGGTGGGTGCGTAACGTTTGATAATGTATGCAAATGTATGTATGCAAACTATAGAAAGGACTGCCATCAATTTTTGCATTCATACGTTATTTTATCATTTTTTCCTAGATTGCTACCGTTACTTCTGTACCCTTCAATTCATCTATTGGGTCATTAATCATGCACCCCTCTACAATCCGATTTTTACCAAATTCTATCTACGGCATTAAAATATTAAAACAAAACATATGTTATATTATGCTATATATTATATCCAAGTTCTTTCCAATTCTCTAAATTTATATTTTTAAGGAGAAAACATTATTAAAATACCACAAAACTATGTTCTGAAAAAATTGCAACTTCACAATAATAATGTGTTCTTATAAATATAAAAGTTATATTAATGTTTCCAAAATTTGAAAAAAATGAATGAATTAATTAATTCTGGCGTCTTTTATCGGATTTTACTCAAAGGTGTTTGAGATTCCGTAAATATAAAGTAGATTGGTTCTACATTATGGAACGACAGACGTATTAATTTAAAAGCGCAACATAAAGGGTGTCCAGCGGAAAATTACTATGAAAATGTGCTTCGTCAGTAAACAATATGTTTCCAAGCGTTTGTGTTGTTCCAAAACGTTTCAGTATCGTTTTTGCTAAGGTTTCACGTAAATAATACTCATTTTCGTAGAGAACTGCACGATTTGCAGTTTATATGGGTGAAACTGTAGTTTCTTTTTCGAAATAACGTGCACTGTTGATTTTTTTATTCCAGTACAGGCTGCAATCTTTCTTATCGATTTACGCGGATTGCGCATAATTTCACGTCGAACTTGAGCCACATGTTCTGGCGTCCCTGCTGACGTTGATGGTCCCGGAGGAGTTTGGTTAACCATTGTCCCTTCTTGTCTGAACTTTTGAACCCAACACCGGATAAGTTGCGTGCTCGGCCCATCACTTACTCGTCGAATATTAAAGTGAGTACAAAAAGCGCGACGCGCACGAACCAATGAATCACCGCACTTTAAATATTGTTCAACCACGAACGCGCAGTGCGCTCTCGATCAGTGACTCATTGGGACTGATAAACCCGCAAGTCACGAGCGTCCCTCCCACTTGCCTCATCCTGGTGGTTTACTAGCAATTACAATTTAATTTTGAAATTTTTCCGCTGGACATCCTATATAAGTTCGAAAATTTGTCGTCAACTTACTGCGTTGGTGTAGTGTAATCGGTTAACGCATTTCTCCGGATAGTAAAGGATCCATGTTTGTATTCCGGTGGCAACAAAAATATTTTTTTGATAAATTGATTTTATCGGTATATCTTTTTAATTACGTTTAATTTGTAACAAAATAAATTGTAAAACGGCGAAACTTCGCAATGATCTTAAAGTTGGTTGTTACTCCGGGCGACGTTCATCGGTTTGGACCAAAACCTTGCAAATTGGTAGAAATTACTCAGTAGCCCGACACCATATGTCACCGTCCATTGCCTGTGGCAATCACAGACCGCGACGATAAATTTGACTGCATACGGTTTGTGCTGGGAAATTCAGGCACATTTGGTTCCTAATCAAGTAATTTCTAGTTTAATTTTCAGTGATTTATTTCTGAAACCATCGCACTTCGACTGTGATGGGAGCTCATCTAGACTGCCGTTACAGTTGATGGGTTTGATAAATTACTCTGTCTAGTTTTCACGCGGACCAAACGGTATTGCTTGCTCGACAATCGTACTAACTGGCGATGATGTTGGTCGAGATGACGATGATGATGGCGACTGAGAAAAATGGACATGGTGATGATTGAAATGATCATGAAAAAACGATGTTGATAATGATAATGATTATTTTTGTGATGGTGTTGATCAAGGCGATTACGAAGATGATAATGATAGTGACGTTGATTATGGTAATAACCACTGATGCTGATTTTTATGGTCGTGGTGACGGCGATGGTCATTATCATTTTAGTGATGACATTGATAAATATAGCAAGAAGATGAAGAGACGCTGATGATTATATCATATAATGATTGATAAATATTATGAAGGTTGCGATGATTTATATACCCAGTGCTGTTCTTTTAAAATCTTCACCTAGAGGAAGCAATATAATAATACAAACGACTCTTTTCATTTTCACACCTGAGACATTATTAGGTATTAATTAAAAACTTAACTAGCCGGTCAAAGATTAATTTCTTAGATATTAATGAAAACTTTAGACTCCGGTAACAAACAAATATTTTAACGATAAACAGATTTTTTCTGTATTATTCTTATTGATTCATCTAATTTGTAAATTACAACATCACAATAAAAATGTGTTTTCATTTCAAAAAAAACTTTAGCTATTCGTGTAAAATCATTTAGAGGTGTAATGTAATCTGCTACGTACCCAAAAAAATAACTTATAGTTTTTGCGACAATACTAAGAGTACTGAATCTCTAGCCTAACCGGTTCTGAGTAATGTTTAGAAAAAAGATTATTTATATTAAATTATTATTAACATACTAATTATTTTGATTACTGGATTGATTAAAGAACATACTTGTACACCGCAATCAAAAAATACTTTTTCAAATTGTTTATATTTTCAGCGCTATGTTATCTAAAGGTGGAAAAAGAAAAGCAATCTGTTTAAACGAAGAAAGGTGAAACGTATAATTTAATTGGGGAATTCCATGTACACCTACGGGGTCCCTTTAAGGCTTGGATTAACTTCCCTCCTTCTCAGCACCATTCTTCCCCTCTCATCATCCCGCACAACACTCGTCCAGCGGGTTACACGTATCTTGCAGTAGTTTAATCAACTAGTTAGTGAGACAATATAAACGTTAACTACTGTTTATTTTTTAAATTTATTTAACTATACAAGAAAATTTAAAAATATAGATTGTACTGTGCCTGTCTCAATAGAAAGATCTGGGTTGAGACGGGCATAGTTTATGAGCAGGTTATACAAGGTAGATATAAAATATATTTATATATAAATTTAAATATTATATTAGTAATACAAAGATGAACAGATAGAATCAATTTATTGAAAAAATATTTTGATTGCTACCGGATTCGAACCAGAATATTTTCCTATCCGGAGAAATGCATTACCTTTACGCTACGCTAACCAAGTAAGTTGATGACAAATTTTTGAATCTATATTCTGAAGCTTTTTCAAATTGATTATTTCATTTATTTTGTATTAAAATATCACAGAACTATGTTTTGAAAAAACTCCCAACATCACAATAATAATGTGTTATCCTTAAAAATATTATATTATGATAAAAATGCAAATTAAATGAACCAACTATAAAGATATACAGAAAAAATCTATCTATCGCAAAAATACTTAGTTGCTACTGATATTTTATGTCCTTAAGTCAGTTCTTCTCATCAATTTGTTCGTTCTCATTTCTGGATGATGTTATTCCCATAAATCCTTCCTTCTCATAAATATACTACGTTCGTTCCCGTTTCCAGCTGATGTCATTCCCGATATTCCCGCAGAGTTTGATGAGATTTTTCCAATTATTACCCTTCAACTGTAACCAAATTAATTACACACTGTCCCCAGCCGCGGCCCAGCCGAGCGAAGCTCATTAACCCTGCAAATCCAATACTGATATCATGTGATGTAACGCCGACTATGTTGCTAACTGTATTCATTTAAAAAATAATACAGACGACTTTTTATAAATCGTACTTATGTCGAAATGTTTATGCGCAAAAAATACACTAATACAAAATATTTGATTAATTAATCAATAAAAATATCAAAACGTGAAACAGATGTGAAATATAGGAATATTTTTCTTCTTAAGGTATGTATGTCCGTCTCTCCGTCGATCTCTATTCTATGCCAGGCCTATTCTCGGTAGCTTCTGCATATGTTCCTCTTTAGCAGCTGGCTCAAGAACGTTTTCGATTCCTCGACCACTACCTTCTTTATCATCTTCCTTCTATTTTCATTTCTGTGATGCATTAGAAACTATAATGATTTTGGTTGTGAATCTGTTCTATCATCCTTAGAATAAATTTATTTCTATCAATGTTTGAAATATTTTTTTCATTTATAATATTTATTTTTCCACTATTTTTACGCTATGCAGTAATAATGAAAAATCAATAATAAAATATATTTAAAATGATAAAAAGTAAAGAAAATGATATATGTAAAGTAAAAATGTAGGTATATATGTGCGGGTGTGAGTGTTTTTGCGAATTTTAAATGGAAGATGAAGAATTTATTTAGTTTAAAAAATGTTTTTCTAAAAACGACTGATTTGCGATGTCGCTAAAGTATATGTGCTGTTTTATGGTAAACATGTTATTATACTAAACATTTTATTTACAGCGTCATCATATATTAAACATCGTCATGCTAAAACCTCCTAGGAAGTGATGATGTACATACACATTATATTGTATAATTAAATATGGAACAGCGTAAACCGACGCTGAAGATAGTAACTTGTCAGATATGTAAAGATTTATGGAAGTAATATTAAAGTTAAAATTAAAAAGATTTTTCATTATTTCAAGAAAGTTAGTTAATGTACATATAGATATTTATATATCCATTAAAATAGTATAGTCCTTGTGTGGTTAATGTTCGACTCGTTGAGGTTACCAATAGGGATTATATGTCAGAAGGATGTGTACGGTGAGAATTTAGACCCCTATATCTTCTTGCTTCTCTCGTACATATATGCAATGCTAAAACTAATTATGATTTGTGTTTTCGTGTTCAGCTAGAGTGCGGTTAGGTTATGACAATGAAACGGTACTTACTGGTTGGCGTTTATTTAGGTATTGAATTTACATTTATCGTTATATTACAAAGTATAAGATAAAGGAGGTGCACTGGAGGCGGTGCCGAGGTGTGAGTTGATGTATCCAAGGAGCTGGCCAGAAGAAGAGTGGTCGGTTCCAGCTTTCCTCGGACCGGTTGCAGTGCGGAGTATTGCTATCAGTTTTAGTGGGTACTAAACGGAATACATAGAGTGACTTCCTTATACGACCATGTATGTGAAGTACGAGCAGTACCACCACAAGTTTAATGACATTAGTAGACTAATAAACATAAATTAATAATATGCTTATCTATTATATAAGTACGATGTGCTATATGTATAACTTTATCTTTAATTGATATGGTAGTTGCTTTGAGGTGCAACATGACTATTTAAAAAAAAATCAATTATCTATACTTTGTACTACACACACATATAGATATTTTGTCGCTACCATAGTTTCTAAAGTTATCACGAGAGGGACTGCACTTTTGTAAACTATCGGTAATAACAGAATAACTCGACATGTGTGTAGTGCACAGTTCATTTTATTGAAAATATTAATTATAGTGACACATTTATTTGTTTTTTTTTAATTCTTTCGCTAGACATAGTTTTAGTTAATACATAAATATGCATACTTTGAATTATTTGCGCATAGATTTTATACATTGTTTATAAAATAAATATGATTAATAGTTTATTTACTTGAAACTTTTACTCCGAAACTGTACAACACACTTAACACTAACTGGAAATCGTTCGCTTCCAATCAGATTGTGCAAATATGGACAGGAGCATCGCTGTCCAACATTCCAATCTAATCACGACACGATGTCTGCACTAATAATTCACTTTAGTTTTACAACACATTCACAATTTTTTTTTTGTTGTCTTTCTTTATTTTTTTTATATACGTCTATCGAATCTTATTCTTTATTTTTAATTTTAATTAAATAACACCGCAATAACACGGAAAAAAAACTGTCTACTTTAACACAAACGGTAGTCAAACAAAGTAGCCAGGACAGTGCTATATGCATCCTACTGCGTCCCACGCAGTAAACTAATAGGTGTACAATAATTGTATGTTCATTTCTGATTTACAAAAAAAAATGACAATAAAGGTTTAAATAAAAAAAAATGTATAAAAAATATATAACTCTCAAATTCGTCAAAGACTTAAATGGTTAACGTATCGTAATGGTAACGCATTTCCTTGGCAAGGAAAAGTTCCGGGTTCGTATCCTATTGGTAACCAAATATTTTTTTCGTAGATTTTTGTATGTATTTCTAAATGATTTAATTTATTTGTTTTAAATATAAAATGTCGAATTTATTTCGCAGAAATTAGCTACGTATAGCTATTTCAAATTATTTTATTTTTTATGATAAAATAATACATTTAAAAAAAATGTAATTGGTTTACTAGACGTGGTATAAGTAAAATCAAAAGTTACAAAAATGATTTTTAGCTATATTATAGTTATTTATATACAAACAAGTGTGAGTAGGTAGATTAACACAATTGACAAATTGCTTTCATTTTGTTTTCTACCCATATCAAGCAATCACTTTGTTATTTTTGCTTTAAGTACATTTATCACTTTTAACCCTTTGAGATCTAGTGACAATTTATTAAATATTCGCGGTGCACAAAATAAGAGAGATTGTTGATCAAATGTTGTATTCATTTTTGGCACTAAAAAGTTTCCGGAGGTTTATTAATTAATTATATGATTGTGGACACTTGCCAACCCCTGAACATAGTTGTCAAAAGCAAGCATTGTAACCGCTCAATTACATAAATATTGGTTTGCTATTTATAACATATTCAAATTAGCAAATTTAATCAAAGTTTTGTCTTTTCAGTAAAGTTTCAAAATCTTTTACATCAAATCAAGACGCCGCCAATCATGCTTTGTGTTGAGTTACTACACGTGGAGGGGGAGATTCTCCTTTCTCTTACCGCTAAATGGTCCCAGTCATCCAACTGACCCTTGGTTTATTACGGGGGTTGTAAATTAAGTAAGTATAGCCGAACCGAGAAATCCTTTTTGTTTTATTTTTCCTTGAAATATTACCATGGTACCAGTTGACCATTGCGTGAATTACATCATGACTAATGTCTGAAGGAAGGAATCCTATCGGGTGGATGTATTAAATAAATTCAACCTGCCCTAACTACTTTTTTAAAGTTTGATAATTCGTAATTTTAAATTTAAATTTCAAAGGTCGTCAAGTTTTTAGTATTTAAGGTAAAATAATTTGTAACTTGGTGGACGATTCTCACCCAGCTAAACGCGAACTTAATGAATACTTATGCAAGTATTTCCATGAAAGATATTTTTTAATGATAATAACATATTTTAATACAAATTTAATGTGTAAATAAGAAAGATATACAGATAAAGTCAATCATTCGAAAAAATATTTTTGTTGTCACCCGGACTCGAACGAGAAACCTTTACTATTCGGGAAAGTGCGCTGACCTATTACACTATGTCAACATTGTAAGTTAATGACATATTTTAGGACTTAGATATTTTTTGCACTTTCAAATTAATACATCTGTTGTTCCATTATTTGAAAGTAATCTACTTTATATTTAAGGAAAATATCAACCACCTTTGAGTAAAATTCAATAAAAAACGCCAGAATTAAATCAATTAATTTATTTTTATTAATAGGTTAGCAAACTTCCCCGGATAGGAAGGGTTCGGGTGGCAATACAAATATTTTTTCCATAAATTGATTTTATTTGTATATCTTTCTTAATGATTAATTTAATTTGGGTTAATATAATATATCACAGAACTATGTTCTGATAAACTGCAACATCACAATAATGATGTGTTTTCCTTAATAATAAAAATATATTTCATTATCAAAATAGAGTGGTCTATCACATTTAATTAAATTAGTAAATTAACACAACAACAAAAAATACGCTGGTAATGTACCTTTCCTCTGACACGTGTTCTCCATGTTTAACATCTAGAGGCGACTGCCATGCTGCAGCCCTGTCCTTTTACAGAACCCTTTATAATGTTGATCCCTCAGAATAACAAGGGTCCATCTGACACTGACACTGTTTTGAGATAATCAGCTCAAAAATGTTGATTAAATTTCAACATATATTCATGTATATGATCAGTTTTAAGGTCTTAACTTATTTTCAGTTTTATCAATGACCACTGTGAGATGAGAGAAACTAAAATAAATAATTGTAAATTATCAATAATGATCAATAAATTAAAATAAATAACTGATGCAGTTGGAACTTTCAGCTCTTGCTATTTCCCTTAATGTCCGTTAAATAGAGTCGGTGTGTATGGAAGACATTAATAATGCATTTGGAACCATGTTATTCTAAGGGATCGATGTAATAATATAATCCAATTTATAACGAAATAGAGTACACCTCCATCGGCGTTTATAACGTTGTACAATTAAAGATATTGCACAATTAGCAAATGGTGCAACGCCGAGAATGTCAGCTAATTATATGTAAATATTAAATATATACTTTTGACGCACGTTTATTTTTCTAAATTAGTCAATTAATTATCGATGGCTGTGCCCCAATTTATTTACAAAGTTGGATCTCATTAAATATTACGTTTGCTTGACAAAGGATTTTGGTTGTACGGTTGTACAGGCGCACGACGCAATTGGAAGCCAGGCTGTGTGATGCGGTGACACCCCTCGTGTAGGGCGGCCGCCGATATTAACCAACATGATAGAAATCACGAGTAAAACAACATTATTTGATAACCGTTAAACGACTATTGGGCAGATATTTTGTGTATTTCCAACCTGGGCTAGGAAAACCGCCTCACATTTTAAAATATTTTCCACATTGCAGGTTTAAAAAACAATGATACCTCGACTACTCCGGCTTCTGTCAGTCTAGATTCACTATATCCCGATTTGAAAAATTCAAAACAAACAAAATTGTAATTAAATATATTAATTAGAAAGATATACATATAAAATTAATTTAATCGAAAAATATTGTTATTGCGCCACCGGGATTCGAACTTGGATCTCTTTCCAAACCGAGGAAGGTGCATTATCAAACTATGCTACAGCGACAATATTTTTAGCGATAAATTTAACATTAAAATTAATTTAATAAAAATGATTTGATAATTCTGGCGTCTGCTGTCAGATTATTCAAAGGTATTTGAGATTCCGTAAAAATGAGGTAGTACTCTTTCAAATAATGGAATGATTAAATGTATTAATATCAAAAAGGTAACATATAATTAGGTTCGAAAAGTTTTTTTTACCATTCTCTCTTTATACATTTTTTCAACATGACCTTACTTAAGAAACCCGTTTTAATCGTGATTCACCATGCTAAGATCAGTTTTACAAAATCGGTCTCGAAGAGACTTTATAAAATATGCTCCGACTCACACAGTATGCTTTATGTTCTTGCCATTAGTAGTATACATTAGTATTTAATCCCTCAAGTTGCAATTTTGTCAACTAGCCACATTCACACAGCAAGAGAGATAGGTAGGTCGGTCGGTACGGCCGTGCGCAGCGGCGCGGCGCACCGCGTCACTCGAGTTCGTGCAGTTCGTGCGGAATGCGTTGCGCGGCCGCTGGCCGCAGGTGAATCGTAATACAAGGGTAAGCATAATATCTTTGGGATGCTAGTGCACGTCTGTATAATTGTATAATATGGTAGTATTTGATTGCATTGTACTCTCTTCTTATGCAGAAATACAATTTCTTTTCCTGACACGGGTTAGATGCATCCGCTAGTACGGAGATTGGCGTCACGAAGGGCCGAAATGTGCGGTGAATGTTAGGCTACATTCTAAATGGAGCGACGAGTTATTCACTGCCATCGGACACCGGGTACATCCAGCCTGACGGCCAAGAACCTGCGTCGATGTGGATCAGAAGGATGCGTTAAATAGTGCGCACCGAAATCGGAGGTTATGTGACATTATTATTATTATTTGATCGTGGTCAGGTGGAACAGCAGATTTACCACCATGGAGGAGGGTCTCACTTCGTATACAGAATTTAACTTTCTAGCCAATTTGTACTTCAGAGCATCGCCAGGATTAGCTTTATTCTGTTAACTTTAGATCTGAGGGGCTTGCCGTCGCTATTGTAATCTACCGTGTTGTAACGTATTTGTAATTGTCTTTGGGGCACATTACGCCTCGTTGGAGAGTTTATTCTATACAATCCTTTTATGTTAAATTAAACAAACCTGTTGTAAAATCAAACTCTTTTATTAATTAGCAATAATTCCTAATCCGAACTACAAACACTACAAATTTACCACAAGTGAAAGAAAGCTCGTAGGCCGAAGGTAAGTGCCTAGGATTCGATTTCCAGCCGAACCCATATGTCTCATGCAACCACTGTCGAGCCGGTGGCGGTGCCCTGGCGTCTAATCCGCAGGAGCCAGACCGCATCGTAACACTATATAAAAGCAAATTTTTTGAATGTCAATTGTATTGACTTGTCATATAATATTTCCTATTCTATAATATTGCAGTACTTTTTTTTATAAAATGGAGTATTTATTAACGATTTATTTTTAATATTTTACCTACATGTGAGGTGAATTAAAATAACATTAATATCATCAAATGTCATATGCATATATTAGAAATAAATTGATTACAATTTTGATATTAAAACAAGTTTTTGTTGTTGTTGTATGGGTTGAATAAGGATGGCTATTAGACGTTCTGATCATAGAAGAAAATGATTAATTTTAAATTTTTCTAAGTCTACCAAAGTCGATTTTTTTTAAATTGAAATATTATTACAATACATAAATTGTTTTATAAAGGATAAGAATTGAGGAATACATTATTTATTTAACAGAATAATATTATATTTATTAAACCAATCAAGATCCAACAATATATTTAGAGAAATTGAATAAGTATGCACTGTCAACTTCATCATTAAATTTATTAAAAATTTATTTATTAAAAAATGCTAATCGATTTGATATTCAAAATATTTTCAGGCAACTTAATTCTTCCTCTAGATTTATCACTGGCAATAACATCTGGTACTGACGTGAGATCACTGGCGATAGGCTGAGAGGGGCCTGGTCCCGGTTCAAATAGTCAGTGGCGTACAGTATATGAACCAAAAAATAGGCTTCACAATATCTATCCGCTTCCTGGCATACACAGATCAAAGTATCAATTAAACATCACAAAACTCACTTAATATATTAATAATGAAATAAAATATAAATTGCGGTGAAAAACGCACGAGGGTTATAAAAATAGCATTTTTATATATGAGATCACTCCTGCAGCAACACTACATCGGTTTTGGCAGATCAGAGTTATGAATGCTACAACGTTGAATATCCTCTTGGGCATCGAATAATATATTTGAATACTATATAAAATAAATAAAAATACTATTTTAAACATAATTTCTAAATGGTCTAACAACAACACTGTATATCATTCAATATTTGTAAAAACGTTCCGTATTAACATTTGTAAAAACAGATATACAGTGTTGTTGCAGAGGGGGTCTCATATGTATATTTATATATATATATATATATAATTGTTTTAAAAAAGCATTAAACACTTTACTAATTACGTGTATTTGATACCATGTAAATATTTACACACCAAGGTGTACTCAAAGTATCTTCTATTATTTTCGTATAAATTAAGTTAACTCGTAGAGGAATAATTTTAAAATTCACTCACATTAGAAACACCACTCTATAAAATATAAACCTATGCACATATTTGTGAGAAAAGGTATTACCTGACTTTTTGACCTAGACACTAAAAATATTAAAAATATTACAGCGTTGCCAGTTTAAACAATTTCATATCTCAATGATGGTTTTATATCAACCATGGAATCAAATCCACCGTCAATTTTGGTAGATATTTCCATCGCTGTCGTAAAGCTGTTTAAATAACCAAATAAACACGGCGGACGCAATAGGTCACCGGGGCGGCGCGCCTCTGGGGTCACGTGACCACCCCCGGCTGACCGTGACGCGTGCCGCCCGTACCGGGGGAGCTGAAGCCTTTGAGCCTCTTTTGTTTCGATACCTCTCTGATTTCATGCAATCTGTGTATTTGCTAAATCATTTTTCAGACAGACCACTCAACGCAGAACTATAGATGTACATTTTTTACAAGTAATTTGGTTTCGGACGAAGCTTCTACTTTGCACATTTGGCAACCGATAAACGTTGAACAACTATACAGATCAATGAGGTTTTACAAAATAATGCATTATATTTCTATTAAAATTTAAAAAACCGTTTTCAATCAACAGTAACTAAAACCTTTTTGGTCGTTGTATAATAAACAGACTACTACAAATGGAGACTTACGGAAGAGAAATTCAAATCTATCATAGAAGACATATAGAGAATTCAGTGGAAAATGCAAATCTTACTATAAACCCAATTGAGCAACAGTCTAGCTTCACTACTTCTAGTATCACTACTTCTTTAGTTGTAAATCTATAAATTGCACACGTCTTTACAATTATTGAGAATACATCATTCTTCAGCTCGAAGGACCAAAATTATGTTGCTGTAAATACTTAGCTAGTTCTGGGTTTTTTATATGTAATGTTGAATACAGTAATTCAATCTAACAAACCTTTGTGAACCTGTGCTGGTAGATGTCGACTTCGCTCTCTTTGTAGTCTGATGGTCCTTAAATCTGTTGGTCAGCCACCGAAAACCTTCACACAACCGATAATCCGAAAATATATAATACAAAATGTTTTTATTATCGCCGTCCAATTTGCAAAAACTTTTTTCCCAGAAGCGGCATCGCTTTTGTTTTCTGTTTTTAAATCCACACAAAAAGAACACACATATTCAAAAATTTATATCAGGCCTACCTACCGAAGTACAAAAGCGCGTAAACAGAATATGTGGAACATTGTAATTATTCACTAACTAATGCGGTGTCAATTCGAATTGTTGAAAGTTGCAGATCACGTGGCGGTATCCTATAAATAACACCTGAATTTAAAACGTACGGAAGAAAATAATGATGTGATTCAATGATAGCGAGAATCGTGGCTTAACCAAGGGTGTGAAATAACTTTTCAAGCAAAAAACTCGTCAAGCGCAAACGATAGAACCAAATTTTTACGCTATTGCTCAATATTTGGTGTTTATAAATTAAAATGTAAGGACTGCTTCCCATTTTATATAGAAAAAACAAGTCGTAATTTTGATACAAGGATTAAGGAACGTAGGAGATGCTTAAATGATAATAGTTTTTCTGAATTTTCCAATCACAACATATTATCCAAGAATAAAAATAAAAATGTAGTGGAATGTTGTAGAACTAGTGAATTATTAGTGTAGATACTGTATAATGATTATATTAGAATATTGGATAGCGATGTTTCTGATTGATCTCTACCCAATTGGATCATATATTGGGTCCATATTAGTGTAATCTTATTATTATTATTATTATTGGAAGTGAACGATTTCCAGTTGGTGCTGAGTGTGTTGTATAGTTTCAGAGCTAAGAACACGTAGAATCTTTGATAAAATGTCGAATGGAACTGGCGTGTAGATGTTTGTTGTTTATCTTGTGTTGTGTCCATGATTTATTGCTTGGGGTGAGTTGTTGTTAGCATTGGACGAGTCTCAACATATAGATTTGTCTTATGTCTAGGGCATTGTACTCTTTAAATATAAGATGTGATGGATATCTAAAGGGATAACCATTTATTTCCCTTCTCATTGTCTTTTGTGCTCTTTTAGCCGACTCTAATATTGTTTTTGCTGCTTCTTCCCAAACTAAAATAGCATAGTTAATTAAGGGAGTAGCAGAGTCTAAAGTACACCGATCTTAAGAGTTTATAGTATCGTATTCCTTTAAAAAAATTAAGGGTATTTTACGCTTTCACTTTTGTAGTATTTTAGGGAATAAATTGTAATGTTTAATGTGTATGGTTGTCAATATATTGATGGATCAGAAGTACGTACTTTTGCGTGAGTAAATGAAAACCACATTATATTTCACCCATTCGTTCCATGCTCGTTTGTATGCAGGTATATGCGTGTGCGTGTAAGAGTGGGTATGACCAGAGCGGGATAAATAATAAAAAACTAGTTACAGTAGATCTATGTCTACTGATGCTTGGAACACAGTTACATAAACAAGAATAAGCAGTAAGAAATCTACATGGGAAGCATTTGTTAGTGAACTAATAGGGGAGACGGCTCCGAGAGTGAGCCCTCTGGGCGGCTGCGACGCATATTATTGTTGTCTTTTGGAAGTCGATACCTGGCGTGTTTTTGAGATTGATGACAGTCCCGTTTTGTACTCAGGTATGTGCAGGGTGCGTGCAGATTGTGAGGGCGACGCCTGCACAGTATTTTTATAGATTTTAATAATTGTTATCTAACCAACTACCCATCACGGCAAGTAGGCAGAGAGAATAAAAAGCAATACTCTACTGTCTTCTCTGGTACACCATTCTTATTTCATCTACTTTGATACATCTTGTCACACGCATTTTTCAGTTGTTGAAGCTTTTAAAAAGGCTGTCATACAATATTTAGTTCATCTGATTATGCCAGGTCATAAAAGTGGAGGTGGGATAAAAGGTATAAAAGGAAACCTTAATCTTTTTTTTTAATGTAGGTATGTAGTAAAAAACGGATGAAAATATATATTATAACTCTTTTAATAAATAACAGTTGTCGTAATTTTATGAAACAAATTTTTAGTTATTGCATTAAAATAAACTCGAAAAATATTAATTGGAACATTAACAGCGACTTGTGTGGTATTTTGTCATATTGTGTTGTATTATTTTTCTATATATATCGCCAAATAATATAAAGAAATTAAATAAAAGCTTAATAAGCAACATGATCACTTATTTTTACAAATATGAATTAAATATATTAATTAGAAAGATATACATATAAAATTAATTTTATCGAAAAATATTGTTGCGCCACCGGGATTCGAACTTGGAACTCTTTCCTAATCTGAGAGGGGGCATTATGTATATATGTTACCTTTTTGATATTAATACATTTTATCGTTCCATTATTTGAAAGAGCCATCTGACTTATTTTCCCCGATTAGGAAAGAGATCCAGGTTCAAATCCCGTGGCGCAAAAATAATATTTTTCGATAAAATTTATTTGATATGTATATCTTTCTAATTAATATATTTAATTCACATTTAAAATATCACTGACTTATGTTCTGAATAATTACAACTTTTTTCCTTATTTTTATGATAAATTTATTAGAGATACGAAGAATTTTTAACTCCGTTATGAGAAATTTAAAAAAAAATCTATTTAAAGTTTTTGAAAGTCAGCCATGTTATATTTAAATACAGAAAATTTAATTTTTATTATAATATAGAAATATCTTGTAATTTCTGTGGGTATGTACATAATTTAAGATTAATTAAAAAAAAAATTTTATTATAAATATAATGAAAACGCTTAAAACTCGTAAACAAGCAAGAAATATTACTAAAAATAGCCTTGTTTATTTCTCATATTTTATTAAATTTAACGATGTAATGATAATACTGTATTCAATGATGTGATAGTTAATAACACGATGTATTTTTAAATATAAGTTTGGAATTTTGAAAAATTATTTTTTATTTATTACTGTACTTCTTCTTCTTTAAATAGGCAATCCACCCTTCGAGATTGGCTTGTGCCATTAATCAAGTTAAAAACTTTATTTTATAGAAAAAAAGTACAATAATATTAAATAATAGAAAATACTATATAACAAGTCAATACCATTGTCGTTCAAAATACTTTATATAGATTAAACGTGGCGAGTTAAGAGAAAGAAGATGACACAAATTAACCGGGAGTTGAAAATTACCATTGACGAGACCACTATAAAAAAACCTGTGATCAGAAATGGACAGGTAAAAAATACATGGTCAAGGGTTTCCTCCTCGGCACCACACTCACACATTGGGGAATCTATCAGGTTCAATCTGAACAAATTAGCCCAATTCTCATTCAAGAGATATTTGATATTGTTCTTTTGGACACTTTCCTTTTTTAGAACCAGGGGGTGCGGGAAATAGATTCTTGAATTACTGTACGACAATTGCCCTTATGATTATTTGGATCCATCCATTGTGAAGTCCAGATAGTATTCGTACATTTTTTTATCATATTAAGTCTGCTATTTACTGTACTTAAGAAGGAACAAAAATATATAATATATTATTAAGAGAACACATTATTATTGTGAAGTTGTAATTATTCAGAACATAGGTATGTGATATTTTAAATATGAATTAAATATATTAATTAGAAAGATATACATATAAAACCAATTTTATCGAAAAATATTGTTGTTGCGCCACCGAGATTCGAACCTGGATCTCTTTCCAAACAATATTTTTGGATACAATTGATTTTATATGTGTATCTTTCTAATTAATATATTTAATTCATATTTTTAATATAAGTTTATATTTATTGTTAAGAAAAGCATTCACTCTTCAAGAGAGTTAGCTATCTCAAGTTAGTTAACCTTATCTCTCTCTAGGAAGTTAACGCATCTTCAGATCACATTGATCAATGCAACCACCCTTGTATAATATTCCGAGGGGAATTAAATGATTTACCCAAATTGAGTTGAATCCGTACAAATAATCAGGTTCATTATTATTTATGGAATCAATCATGTGAAAATATTCCTTCTTAATATAATTAATCTGGTATTGATTCAACATTTCGTGGTAAATACTGTTATGGTAGTATAACTTTAGAACACTGTATTAAAATGCGAACAAAAATGAAATATTTTGACTTTTGGAGTCTTAGATTAACACAAGTTAGTTGAAAGTCCATTAAAAAGTAACCGGCTGATGGTTGGTCATCCAACTTTTTGATGGTCTTATTTTTGTTTTTCAAGTTTCACTAAGTTTTTGCCAGATATTTTGAGAAAATTCATAGCAGACTGTGTTGTGAAGTTTTTCCAATTAATTTCTGACTTGCAGTCTCTCTCATGTGTTATTAAACATTGTATTTGAGGCGTAGAGTTGCAAAATCTGCTCTGGACGAATTGTGAAAAAAATTAGGTTTGTGTGTCATATCGTATATCTAAAAAAATCTATAAAATCTATCTTTGGAAATTATTGTATTGTTTCATATTAAGATTTTTTAATGGCACAGTGTGAAGTATAAATAGTTTTTTTGTGATTTACTCAAAAACACTAAAAGACTCCAGAGCGGGATTTGTAACTCCACGACTCATTTTTATCTTTTGTATAAATCCGATAAGAATTTTTTAAATAGTTTTTACATAGTAAGTACACTATAATTGCAATAGAAATAACAGAAATAAATAAATGTATCATTAAGAAATAAATTTCCAAAAAAGATTATTTAATTAATTAATTTGTGTGAGATGCTGTATCACTTCTGATAGTTAATCAGCCTTGGCATACTAAGTGCTACTTGGTTAGACATTATTTGTCTATATTTAATAAAGCAAGTACCCGGTTTTATTTACATTATTTAGATGGTGTCATTTTTTTTAAATAAATAGTATACAAATATTTGCATAATAAAATATAAGTGTTGAATTTCAAAAAATGGAAATTAATTTGTAATGTTAAACAACGTTACTTCCGACTGACTTCTACCCAATCAGTCACTATCTCCCCGTGCCTAAGATCCTCCAGGACTTGTGGATACAGAATCTTCAGCCACCAAAAAAAGAAAAATTTCCACCTACGTGATGAAAAGTTTTCCTCGGATACGAGGACAGTCTAATGTCGATGATGACCCATTTGAATCATATATATTGTGTTTATATTAGAATTATTTTTTTGCTATTAAACGATTTTAAATTAGTGTTGAGTACATAACTTCATGGGATTCGACACATTAAACATTAAAAAAAAACCTCTGAGACACGAAATTCTAATTTTTCTTCATATTATTAATTTTATGAAAGTGGGTTAATCCCTTTTGACCATTGTCATAAAACAGATAGTGACCCAATAACGAGCGGTGCATATATAAGTTATATGTATAAATTTAAAAAAATGGAAAGTTTCCATAGTCTATATGGTCAGCCATAAAGATGTGCCTTGTAAAATGTGATATAAAAAAATAAATTCATGTTTTTTTTAAAAATAAAATTTGAGTGCGATGAAAATATTTAAAAAGCTTTATTACGGGACTCTAGCCATAAACATACTTTATTGTGTTCCGATGTGTTTCTTTATTAATTGCTCTTATTGTGTTTTTTTGTAATTTATATAGATTTATGTGTTTTTATATTCAATTAAATGTATTAATTAGAAAGATATACATATATAGTCAATTTCATCGAAAAATATATTGTTGTTGCTACCGGGATTCAAACCTGGATCTCTTTACAATCCAGGTAAGGTGTATTATCCAACTATGCTACAGCAGATAGTATATTTGTCGACAAATTTTCGAACCCATATGTTACATTCTTCAAATTAATACATCTACCGTTCCATTATTTGAAAGCCATCTATTTTGACATCAGACGCCATAATTAACAATTAATTGATATTAAATTTTGAACACATTGATGCCACTTATATATTATTAAGGAGAACACATTCTTATTGTGAAGTTGTAATTATTATTATAGTTGGGTAATACACCTTCCCCGGATTGGAAAGAGATCCAGGTTCGAATTCCGGTAGCAACAACATCTTTATAATTAATACATTTAATTAGTATTTAAAATATCACAGACATATGTTCTGAATAATTACAACTTCACAAGAAGAATGTGTTCTCCTTAATAATATGTATGTAAACTTAATTTAATTTTAAAACACTGTTACCACAAAATGGATTTCATCAAACAGTTTTTATTTATTTTAATAGATTTTAACGTTAAGGTATATTTTTTACACAGATAATAAATAATACACCTAAATAGCTACTGTACATTATACATATGAATATTTATTAAAATATGTTTTATTTTTAATAAAATAAAATATATGGTCTCGATTGCCGGGAATCGACAAAAGTCGAGAATACAAAATCCCTAATAGTTTCGAAGCTAAGAAACAAACAAACAAAATGATCATTTTTGACACAACGGATGATGGAACGTCACACAATCTGTTCTAGAAAAACAGATGTTAGTCGTCCACTTTAACACATATTGTCCCTCAAGCTTTATACTGTCTCCAACACCTACGTCATATTTTTTTTTACTACCCTCTCTTCACCCAATTGTGATATAATACTATATTAATATTCCATAGACCCCAACCGGCTGGTCTCGCCAGCGGTCACCAACTTACTTTTGCGTGCGATGTAAGCCGCCACCGCGTCTGTGATTGTAGGATTATGGGAACTTTATTCATAGATATTTGTGATTCCACAATTGTGATATAGATGTTTATCCACGTATTTTCTAAGCCGCTCGGCCGTAATACACATTCTCCTTCGTGGCACGATGTTTATGACGAATAAAATATTCAACGAATATTCTAGATGTCATATAAAATATAATGTATGTTCTCTGTCATACGTAGGTAAGAGTATACTCGGCGACAGTGAGACGGCGATAGGTATACGGGACTTTTGTTGAATACATAACTAATTATCCATAATAATATTACGTTTCCCGTCTACATTTGTGACTGTGACTTATGGCTTGATGTGCTTGATTAAACGGTCAGGTCTATAAAACCGAACGAGTTTTTAAAATCTCTACGTTAATATTTTAGCAAAGTCGTATATTAACATATGTCATATTTTATTCTGTATATGGTAAGGCTGAAATATTAGCATAGAAGTTGTATATATCATATAACAGCTAACTTACAAAGATGGAGTGATTTTAATTACATCGACCTTTTATTGCTACTAATGACCTTGATATACTATTGGCCGCGAAGCGTCCTAAATATGTGCCCGCAGGGACTAACAGCACGTAATCGGCGATAGCCGATGGGACCGTCACCGCGCAGCGGTCATCAATAAACACTAACAGTCAGCTGATTGCTTATCTGCTAGTGTTTATTTAATATCATTAATCAATTATTAAATTGCTTTTATAACATTGTTTATTAGTGTAAAGAAATATACATTTTTAGTCATATAATATACCTATTTGGGTTTTGATTTTTAATCAAAAACTAAAACAGCGCACGAGAAGATGGATGTGCCTTATTGAGTTTTTGGACTCCCGACTTTTCTAGGATTAGTGGAAGAGAATTTTGATGAACTAATTTACATATAGATTTATATTTAATTATTACTATGTGAAAATGTACAAAATACCTACTTCCAATAATTCAAAGCAAATGGTTTAACTTGATCTTAAAATTCTCCTTCGGAAAAACTACTCTAAATGCAATACCCCCTGAAATAAGAAAACTAAAAAAAATTATCAAATGTTAATAAAATACTTATTCTATTATCCAATAACGAATGTATGTATGTAAGTGAAACTCAATCTTTTCCAGGTAACAATATTAAGTTTATTACAACACGTTATTATAGTCAATATAAATTATACACATCAGAGATAGACTAGTTATTCAGGAGAAGTTGTGATGGAAGAGAGCTCTTCCCACAGAGGCGGCCCCTTACAAGGCTCGCCTCCCACCACTCATCTACTCACTTCCATACACACATACACACACACACACACACACACACACACATACATTTACAAAGTGTCAGTTGTCACACTATATATATATATATTACAAATTTTTATGTTAAGTACAAAAATAGTGTTTCATAAGACGCCATTGAGGCCATATGTTTATATAAGGCGCCATTGAGGAAAATTTCAAAAATGGTGCCATTATCGCTTAAAATTATCGAGCTCCTAAAATTTTGAGTAATGTAAAGGAGCATCGAAAGATGTCGGGCGTCTTGATTATGCTCCTCCACTTTTCTCGGTATTCTGGAGATCTAATGGGTGGGGGGTCATCCTCTTCCTCTCAGTCCTTCGAGGTGTCCCACCACAATAATCTATCTTCTCTTTCGGCAAGATGCCTAAAAAATTAAAGGATTTGTCTCAGTCAAATGATTGAGAGTTTCTCCTTGAAGTTCATCAAAATTGATGCGTTCTCAAGTCTCGCTGTCTACGGTATGTGCAAAACGTGACTCCTGCACCACATTTCAAAGGCATCGATCCGTCTTGTCGTCCTTATCTTAAAAGTCCATTATTACATACTATAGCATATATAAATATTTTATACAAGGCATAGATTAATATTTAATAATTCAATAATTATAATATAAAATTGATATTCCCACGCTAACACGAGATAATTAAACAGCTAGAGACGCTGGCGCGAAAAATGTAAACCTCCCCCCTTTCGCGTCGGTTCATCGAACCGTATCCCTCGAGTGTCTGAGAGGAATCTCGTCATTGGATTGTTATCCTAACCACTCAGCGATGACGCATATCAAACACCGAGTATCAGTAATTGAATTGTTCGATGGCAGTAAAACACAACCGATAATGCCAGTTGTTTCTTCCAGGCCCTTCTAACGCATAACGGAGTCAAAAAATATCATAATATCGATTTGATGATGCACTCGAACCTATAATTAATTAATTTTTTCCCATTTTAGAATAAATCCACATAATTCACAAAATAAAATGTAAGAATCGCAAAATACATTAACGGCGAGTCTGGCCAGGGTATAACAGACCTATTCTATAATACTTTATGGACCTGACTAAATTAAGAGTCGAAAATGTTCAAGGGATATGTACGTAATCTTACCCTTGTCAATGATTTAAAAAGGATTTTAAAAAAAATCGTAATTATGCAAAATATTTTATTGATTCCAAAATCAAAAATTATATTATATTACAAAATCAAATACAAAAAATTGAGGGTAATGTACATATCGCAACTTTGTTTGTTTTTCTAATTTCCTAAGAAAGAACAACTGCTCAGTTTCATTTAACAAAATTAACAGCAGCTTTTATGTTTCTTTTATAAAGCTGTCAATATCTACATGTTTTATGCAGCTATACGATATGGATGATTAGACGGACATAAGAAAATTATATGTAAGAGTTATAATACTACGTATATACAGGGTGTAACAGACTTTGTCCACAATACTTTATAGGTAGATACCTGACTAAATTACGAGTCGACATTGTTCTAGGCATATGTTAATCTCAACCATGTTAGAGATATAAACATTAAAAAAATCGTAATTATGTAATAATTTCGATTAATTGAAATATTTTATTGATTCTAAATTATATACTGAATACAAAAAAATAAAATTCGTCGAATTTCGAACGGCTAGATTATATTTTGTTAGATAATTTAGGGCCTGAAGCAAAGATATACATTAATAATTAAACAATTTCGCAAATATTTATTTCGAATCAAGCTCAACACGATTTTGTAAACATTTCGAATAATAATATTTTCCGTGACAGCGCAGGATTTGCACATATTCCTTGGACATTTTCGATCATAATATAACAACATCATAATACAAATTGAATAAGGATACAAATGGCTCTAACAACTTTTGCTGTTTAAATGATAGTTATGACAGAAATGCACGGTACACATCAGTTGGCATATGAATAGATCTCGCAATTCAACAAATTATTCCTCGATATAAATAAAGTTCCATAAAATAAATCAAACACACGCCCACATCCCTAATATTTGTAGTCAACCTTACGTCCTAATGAGGGCGCGCAGAAAAGTAAACAGTAATTTTGATTATTTGCTGAAAAGATTTAACGCTGTACCGCAGCTTTTCAGGGTTACGCAAAACTCATTCACTGAATGTAAGGTAAATCTAAAATTTTGAACCAAAACAATCGGTCTTCAAACAAATAATATGAATCCAATTTATTTATCGGTTTACAAACATTTCAACTACATGTTTGTTATTATTATATATATATTTATTTTTGTGTAATATAAATAGTATGAAAATAAAAGTAATTAATTTACTAGACGTGGTCTGTTCTAAATCAATTACCTGTACAGTTTTAAAAGTTGTAAATGTTAAGGTACAATCGTTATAAATTAAGGTAAGTAAGTATAATGTAAACTAAGTTATAAAAAGTTATATGAGAAAAGTACAATCAGAAGTTATAAAATGTTATTATGTTTCTGGCCCCCAACATTTTGCCGAGCAGTATTATTCTCGATGGACAATCTCAAACACCATCTCATTATTAGGTGAGCTGGTTATTAAGTGTTGACAGAAAGGAAACTGAGCTCATGGAAATGATCACATGAACAGAACGTCATTTCTTTACATTCTTTATTATTTATATTAATTTTCTTTATATTCATTTTTCTTTTTACATTTTTGGATATTTTTGATTAAGATAAAAAAAAAATCATATTTGTATGACAGACAACGGATGAACCTATCTCCTTTAGTATAGACTTTGATCTAGTTAAGGAGAAAGTAAACATCTCTTATAGTATGAAGATTGTTCACCTTTTTTATATACTCTAAGAATTTATTATAATGTATTATATGTAAGAATGTAAGAAACAAATTAAAATTGTAAAAAAGTTATAAAAATATTATAAAATATTTAGTGACAGTGGAGAAGGTGGTTGAAGGTTGAAGTTTGATAATTTCGTCAGTCCAGCGGGTTTTAGGGCGTCCTGTAGGTCTCTTGATTCCCCTAAATTATTTCCGAATGATTGCGTTTGTCCAACTACTGTTCATCTTCCGAGCGCTGTAGCCTGCCCATGGCCATCTCTCAAGTACCATCTACATAATATTATCTTTACTTTTTTCTCTTATATATTTTCGTTTTGTAATTTTGAATGTATTTACAATTGTACTGATGCAATATATATATATATATATATTATTGTACATGTGAATGTAAAAAATAAATAATCCCAATGAGACAGTTGTAGTTTTAAAATTAATTAATTAAAGTAGTGAAAAAAAATGCACAAAATGTTATTGGTTCTGAGTAAGCGGTGAACTTCTACTCACTACCCTCGGTCATTTCATTTTCTGAGCATAGTCCATTTATCAACTATTCTTGCATGTTATGTTATTATTCTCTATCTCTTAATTTTATGCTAAACATACATCTTTCTATATCTCTTCGTCTACGTCATTTGTTATAGGTCTTAAGAACTTTTGCATTCGTGAGCCCCATCAATGTATAAAACAAATTTCGCGAATACTCAGCTTAAATTTTTTTAGTAACTACACTGATTCAATATGTTGTATTGGTTCTGCGATCTAGACTGCTGCTGCATCGGGATGTGTCTTACTTAATAATCATTGATTTTGAATTTGTTCATGTAAAATATAATAATAAAAACGGTACCTAATCATCCATTTGAAGACGTTATACGAACTTGATTTTGCTAATGCAAAGAACCGCAATGTTAATATCATCTAACTTCATTCTCAACTGTTATATATTACAGAGGTTATTGAATATGATTATATATTTTATTTTTGTTATATTCAAGTCAATAATTCATATTTAAAATTTCATTTTCTAACTTTCATAGGCGCTTTGTAGGTTTTTAGGCCCTAGACACAGTGCCTAATAGACCTAATGGATATGATGGCCCTGTTTTTGCGTTACTCTTGGTTTTTGGACCTCTTTTTTGTTGAAATTCCATATTTCACAGCCTTACATGAAGTGTGCATTATACACGATATAACAGGACAAAAATATTTTTTTAAGAATTAAAAAGCAGTCATGGCAACACCCTGCGCACACTCTAGTACCGGCACGCTCCCTAATCATCATACCATTCAAATTGCGAACGCATCACGATCTGTTTGAATTTCGATCGCGTGCATTTGAAATAAGAACACATCATTGCGCATCACCGGCAAACCAAATCTGCTTTGCGCACCCAGTGGGGTAGGGAGTACTTACCTACCTATTATAGTTTCAATAAAATATCGTGGGTGCCACTTTTTGAGTGTATAAATACCTATTTATGGGTGTTTGAGAAGTGACAGTAGAAAATTGTTATTTTTTATTTTATGTGATATGTAAGGCGATGTGAAATGACATGCTTATTGGAAACATTTTTAGAATTTGGTTATACGTTAAAATGAGTTAAACATTTTGTTTATGTAAAAAAAAACACATACATGAAATTAACTAAATATTTACGTAATATATCCACTATTAATGTGTATATTTGCTTCAGGCCTTAAATCATCTAACAAAAAATAGTCAAGCCGCTCGAAATTTGGTGACGTTTATTTATTTGTATTCCATGAATAATTTACAATTAATGAAATATTTCAATTAATCGAAATAATAGCATAATTAAGATTTTTTTTTAAATGCTTACATATCTGACATGGTTGATATAAGGCACATATTCCTTGAACATTTTCGATTCGTAATTTAGTCAGGTATCCACCCATAAAATATTATGGATTAGTCTGTTGCACTCTATAGATATAATATTTAGACTGTAAAATTGATTACTTTTGTCAAAAAGTTAGTCCATTTCTATAAAATGGTTGGCAAATTTTGAGAAATTCTAATAATTTAAAAATCTTTAATGTTGCTAGACTTTAATATTATAATTTCATCCAGTATATCAAAACAAAGGCAAAACTATATATATAAGTATTATAAAAAATAAGATTTAAATCGTTTATTTTGCCTCGACGAGGGAAACAAATCTGTTAAACATCAAAACCCAAGTGTCTTATAAAAAAAAGTTAAAATTAATTATTTAACTCTTTTTTGTTTATTTATTAAATCTACACAGATGGATTTTTTACCATTTTGCCGTTAGTATAATTCAAATAAGGTCTACAAGATAAAAAATATTTTTCAATGATTCTTCTATCATTCTTTCCATGTTTTGTCAATCATTCTGGAATTTTTTATCTCTTATGGTACTTCATCAATAGGTTGATTGTAGTTGTTTACATACAGATGTTTTTTTTTTTAGATTTTGTCCCCATCTAATATCTAATGAATTTCCTACAATCTAAAGAATGTTTAATTATAAATATAAATACGTAATTTATTTAAATAGACCGTTTGCCTTAATATTGAAGCTGATCCCGGGAATTTCAAAAACAAAGACATTAAAATAATATAGAACTTTAAAAAAATTCATGCACAGTAATTACTTCGCTATTTTTACTCCTCGATTAAATAATGGTGTATCGTTTGTATAGCTTTTTCCTGGTAACATTCTGTGTGTAAAGTAAATTTTTTTTGTCTATCCGAGAGTCTAATGGGCACTATCCATGTAGTGATACACGATGAGATATATCTCAGAAATTTAGTTGAGATAATTCTCAGAACTATGTATATGTATCTTAGTATCGTGTATTGAGGTTTTGATCTAAAGATAAACTCAAAGATCAATTTAAGATTGGTAGAAAGAGACAAAAACTTCATTGATAAGTGTGCACAAACGTCACCTAGATACGTACAACTATTCGAAAAGTTAGACAAGCGGACGCATTAAATTACAAACATTTATTCAGTTTTAACTGTTGCTGTAGAGATTGAAATACTTCAAATTGACAAATTGAACATAAATGACTAATATACTGATATATACAAATATAATTATAATACGCGTGAAGTGAGACGCAAGATAGCGAATCTTCAAAACGAAAGAAATACAAAAGTTGAGAGTTGTCTCCAAAGAATCTCATGGAATCAAAATTCATATCTCAAAGATAGACACGATTGCCATAACGAGTCTTTTAAAATAAAATAAAATTCAAAAAACAAGTCTGTAAAATTAATTCGATCTATGTTATAACTATGAACCCCCCAAATATGTGAATGGTTCGTTTTATTTGAATTTAGAATGCACACGCTGCGCTGTTTGCTGACTTCCGACTCCATTCATTTGAAAACGGGAGCCGGAGCGCGCCAAAAGGTTTCCCGCCGGGACCACTTGTGGTCGCCATTGTCACATTACGCCATTTTGAATCGGTAATGGATCATTCAGCAGTATTGCGTTTGTTGTTATTCATTATTTACATTTTCAAGTGCATTTGTATTGGGAAGATTTAAAAAATGGTCCTTGAATAAATTGAAACCATTGTATTATTATTTTGTCAGAAATAAAAGGATTGTGGTCTAGCGGTACAACGCTTGTTCGATTCCTGTCAAGTTATTGTCCAAAAATATTTACTTATTCTTTATGGATTTTTTGGATTTTTGAACCAAATTTGTTATGATGTTCCGGCATCCTTATCCAAAGAGGCTAGGTAATCGATTTTATGGGTAAGATACCTGACTAAATTACGAGTCGAAAGTATTCAAGAATTTCTGTACTGTTTCGGAAAATATTATTGTTTGAATTTTTTACAAAATCGTATTAAGCTTGAAGTCTACGTACTTCGAAATTGTTAAATTATTAAGCCATATCTTTGTTTCAGGCCCTAAATCATCTAACAACATATAGTCTAGCCGTTTGAAATTCGATGAACTTTAATTTTTTGTATTCAATATATAATTTGGAATCAATAAAATATTTCAATTAATCGAAATAATCGCATAATTACCATTTTTTTAATACTTATAATATCTTTAACGCGGTTGAGATTAGGCACATATCCCTTGAACATTTTTGACTCGCAATCCACTCATAAATTATTGTGGACTAAGTCTGTTACACCCTGTATATACGTAGTATTATAACTCTTACATATAATTTTATGATGCCCGTGTATTCATCCGTATCGCATAACATGTAGGTATTGACAGTTTTACGGGTCGCATGGCAACATAAAATAAACGACATCTGCAGTCAATTTTATTAGATGAAACTGAGAAGTTATTCTTTCTTAGAAAAGTAGAAAAACAAACAATGTTACGATATGTACAACAGCCGCAATAGCGAAATCTCTTCAGAAAGATCAAGTTCATTATTTACAAAAGTTCAAAAAAAAGAAGACTGCAAGAAACCTTCGATGACTAATCGTAGATATGAATAGTGATGATGCAAGCCAAAAATATTATGTCGTGACAGTGATTCCTTATGACATTTCTGAAGACGAATGTAAGGTAATGCGAAAAGACAACAAAACCAAACTAACAACACTTCGAATAGCTGTAAACCAGAAACAATAATTTGAAAATAACGACAAATGGATTAAATTACACATTGTATGATAAATATTACATAAATAAAACTTGTGTAAATAAGGGTTGAAAAAATTCATATTCTGTTTATTTTTCTATTTTTATTTGTAAAAGTAACTAATCATTTGTTAACGAGTATCTAGATACTACTGTAAAAGTTTTATAATTTATGTTTTGAAAGAAAAATTCAGCTAAAATACTATTATATTATATTAACGATAACAAAGAAATAATCAATACTATCAAAAAACACTTTAAAGATTAACATGTATCGCTAAGTTCATAATATTTTTATATCGTTGTTATAAAGATATTGCATTTTATTTTATTGTAAGCTAGTTATTGTAAACAATAATTATTAATATGTAATCCTCTTCTCTGCATAAGTACTTGCTTTTTAGAGAAGTTGTAGAATTAAAAAAAAAACTTGTTATTGTATTATATCATTGTAATTATAACCGATTAATTATAAATAAATAAAAAATTTAAAAAATATGTACATACCTTGAAAGATTCGATCTATGTTATTAGAATTTGAGTTTTATATATGACTAGCTGAAACACTCGGCGTTGCCCGGGCTTTATGTAGCATGAAGAGGCTTCATTTAGGAGGATGGTGGTAGTTTTTAAAAAAAAATTTGATATGGACAGTAAGAAGAAGTAAGTAAGAAGTACCAAAATTCTGCTTGGAAAAGGGGGATGGGGGGGGTTTTTTTGAAATTTCATGTAAACAGTAATTTTCCTCTTATTTTAAACGTTAAGTGTGCAAAATTTCATCAAGAAGTATCAAAATTCTGCTTTAAGGGGTGGGAAAGGGGGGGATTAGGGTGATTTTTCGAAGTAGACCTTCCTTTTGTTTTGAAGGTCAAATGTGCAATGTTTCATCAAGCTTGGAATAAAACGGTATATATGTATACAAAACAAACAAACAAACAAACCAACAGACACTCTTAATAATAATGATGTGGTATCAGATAACGTGTTTATAAAATGAATTTTTACCATAGCCAATACTTTGGTCATGAAACGGGCATTAAATTTTTATTTCTAACGTCATAGAAATCTAAGAAGCATTATTATTTAACTAGACTAAAGGTTAATATCTAAACTATTAAAAAAAATTCTGTCTTTAAAATATTAATGTGTAAAGGAATTATCGTCAATATGCGCTGCTAATCTGGCTCTGTATAATAAATTATAATATTCGATAATTGCATTCAGAGCACCATTCACTTTAGTTCCCAAAGTCATCCTCCTTTCAATTATATTCTCAACCTTGTCGTCCCTATTAACCCTACATTAGTATCGTAGTCAATTTGATGTGTTGTTCAAACAAAATCATTTGCTCCGCCCACTTGCCAATTCTGACGCCTTCTCCACTCTAGCAGTGCTCAGTCACGTTGCCACTCTTCAAGTCAAGGCTAAATATCCCTAAATTCCACTTTGAAAGTTACTCCGATAGTTGATAAGATACTCCGGCCCCAGGATCACTAGGTCTTCGAAAATACTACGAATTTAGTCCATCTGCAAAGAAAAAAATGACGACCACTCACTGCAAGCGTGGAAAAGCCATCTGTGGAATGCAACAAACGAAAAATTGCCAAATTGTACTAAGTAATAATTACTTCTTTAATATTACCACTAATAACTTTTATAGTTTTGTTTTTATCTATGCTTGTATTTTTAATTTTAGTATTCGTTTAAGATTCGTCATAAATATCTAAACATGTTGATTTATCAATAAATAGTGGTTTAAACAAAGTGTTTTATCTTATTATTTAAATAATAATTGTTTTTTAAACGTATTTTCATTATTTAATTTTTTAATTGAAAAATATTTATTTTTAAATATTAAACATGTTCCTAATGTGATTTTTATTTATGCTCAAGTACCAAATGTATCAGATACGAAAATTTTACGTATCGATAGCAACGGCGTCGTATTTTTTAACGATACTAATCTAGGGTTAAAAATGCTTCCTAAATACACAAAGTCTTGTATTAACATTTTTTTTAGATTACGCTATTATTGTTGTATAAGGTGTTGTAAGAAAAAATAATTTTAATAATGTATAATTAATGTTTGGGGTTGATTATCGAATGCTATAATCTCTGACAAGGGCTCTTCATGAGACAAGAAGACAACATATGGATGTCTTACGGATATGACTTACGGACAGTAGACATCAGCTAATGTACCAGCAACAGGGAAACTTGGAAAAGGTCGGAGGATACATATGTCCATGAAAAAAGTACTAAAGATAATGATAATTTATCGGGTGATCCAAATTCAACTGTTTCGCGATATAGTATATCTATATAAAATGATCAACAGCATGTTGGATTGCCCTGAGTTGATACAAATGGTTTCGTATAAAGTACCAACTCATACGAGACAACATGACGTGTTCTTTGTAGGTACACATAGAAATAATTATGATGTTAACTCGCCAATATCGCGGATGCCGTCGGCTTGATAACAAGTTGAATTTTTTTGACATTTTCCATTACAGGAGCATACTTAAACTGAATAAATATTTGTATGTAAATTATACTTAGTTTTTATTTTAAGTTATATTGAAATGTCAATTAAAAATGTAAAAAAATATTTAATTTCTTAATCAGATGCCTAATCTACTACAAATGCGTCAGCGCTATTCAGCTTGATATTTTTACATACTACCTTATTAATACATATAACTAATACATATCATTAATACATCATAAGAGTATTATATTAATACATAAATTGTAAGGGTTAAAAGTCTAACAAAAAACCCTCCAAACATTTTACAGCAATTATGATCACTACCTAAATATACGTTAGATTAAGTACCAGTCTAGAAGGGAGGGACTTGTACTTCATATAAATAAAAAAACGGGCAATCCGAGCAACGCTTTGAATAAATTCATCCGCACGCCTAAGTTATTGGTAAACGTATTCAAATAAAAATACACATTTTTGGTATTTTCCGAGAGAAATATTTATTTACTTTTCAATTTTACCCTTTATGTCCGCTCCGCCTCCCACGTCACCCGCATTTAACGTCATTATTTGCTTACTACGACATCTCACGACCGATCAACAAACAAGATACAATATTGCACAATATCCTTTACAAATTGCGTATACCGTGGATGTAACCCTTCGGTTATTCTTTCGAGCGTTAATCGTATTGCGAAGATAATTTTCAAAATAAAAAGATTTGCAATCGACAATATACGTATAATATAAAAGAACTACTGTTTATTTGATTCAGTCTATAAAAAAGCTTCCTTTATAGGCGGGTTTTGGCATTCAAGGTATTGTTGAAACCGAACAATGTCAGTATTCTTTGCACTGGGCGTTTCTCTGGTATGTTGTTGCCAACTCGACCATTATCAGAGTATTGTACGCATTGATGGCGACGATGTTGAGTACCGTGCATCGGAGCTAACATACTAACCAGTCGATTTAGCATATATAGTCTTGAAACAAAGTGTCAACTATTTCGAATGCATGAACTATTGTAATGCAAATTGAATACAAAAACTCATTTACATGATGTACGAACTTTCGTGGTATTTCAGTTCTTCAGAAATGCTCACAGTGGCGAGTACTTCCGAACTCTGCTGGAATATCGCATCCTTTGCTCGTCGATAATTCATTACAGTGACAACCTTCTGGTAATGGTGGTAGCCTCATAGGTTTATATATCATTATTAAAAATATTGGTTACGTGTTACATAAAATATTACAATATTTATTATTATCGTGGAATATAATTTAATGGCTGGCATTCTATTAGTCTGTTATGCGCATAAATTATACCCGTATTAGAAGTTAAATTCAGTCTTTAATCTTGTTGTCATATATAGAATCGTAGAATCAAATCTAACATTATACAAGGTATCGCGAAGATTATGTTTCTTTTGCTGATATATAAGGGGTGAAATGCCATATATATATATATATATTACATACGAATGAATGTTCTCTATAATATGATATTACGTCTTTTGATCGATCTAAATAAATATTATAGTTATTCTTTATGACTTATTCGTTAATTGTACATCGTTTTATTTACTTAAACAATTAAAAAAGGGCCAGAGAGTCAGCTATGAAACAAATTCTATACAGAGTAAATTAATATAATACACGCGTCCGATATCCGTAACCGGTTTTTTTTCTAATATCCTTTTTATATTTTGGATTTTTTTTACTTATTTTAAGAATTCTCATTATTGAATATGTGTGTATTTTTGATGGAAGAAATTATACACAATTACATTATATATGATAAAATGAATTGTTATGAATTGTAATGTACTAACACAATATTTATTGATTATTTTGAAAAATGTACTGAAAGACTTTAAATGTGTGAATAGGTTTAAATTTAACTTTATTGGCAGATAAAAAATGTTTTTGATTCTTTTAATATAAATATTTAATAATATTAAACATGTTCCAACTACAATTTAAAAAAATTATCGTGGGAAATCTAATTTTAATAAACTTGAATATCAAATAGATATAATTCCAGCCCGAGGCACAAGTGAATAAACTTCTCAGATACTATACAAGAGAAAATAAAACTTTAAATATATCAGAGAGGTGGGTACCAATAAATCGGTAAATAAACTACTAATGTATTCTAGGTATTACATTTTGCAATGAATGCCTCTCCTTAGACCAGAGTTCAGCAAATACTCCTGCGGGGGATTGTCTGAACAATGATAAACAGATTATTGGTCCTGTTGATTTTTCAGGGACGGAGTTTTTTCAAATAAAATAGTCGGGTAGATTTCGTCTCTGTGTGAAAAGAAAGAATATTATATTTTTAACAATTTTAAACAGTATTCTGTAACATTTCACGATATTAAACGGATTTTTAAAAATATTTAAACAGCTGCCGTTTTGAAACCAGATATTTACAAGATTTCAGAAAGATTTGATCGAAATCTGATAAGAAATGCGAGAGTTATAGTGTTCACAAAATCCGTTATATCTCATATACAGATAAACATTTTAATGGAAGGTGGTTTATGGTCTCCTGGTTATGATCAAAGAAAGTGCATTGAATATTTAAGTCGTGAAGTTGTCGCAAAATGTAATATTATTATTGAAAAAATCATGATTGATCCTACGGCCTTAATAAGTTATTGTCTTTTTTGCTATTTACAACTCATTAGCTCACGCAAGGTCTTGTCCTTACTCACTTTGAAAATATTACATTCGCTTTACAACTTTCTACTACTACAGGATAATAATCTCATTGTATCATTTAAGAGAACAAACATTTAAAATAATGAATGAATTACATAAATCAATAAATTACTGGGTATTTTTTCATCATTTTGACTCAACCAGTTTAATATGTCAATTTCTAAAAGCTGTCCAGAAAACCCACGTTAAGGAATGGTTGGAGGATACGATGATGAATAAATGTCGAGCCAACTAGGAATCACCAGCTCACGTTAGTACTGCAGGAAGCGAAGTTGACTTGCATTGGATTGGATTTTACAGCCTCCAAAAGAAGTGTTGACCACCTCAGCTCCCTTCACAAATAAAGGTACTGAATCACCATTGTCTCTTATAGGTAGAAGGAGACCAATGAAAACTGTCGCTTCAACAACAATAACTGTGTCACTAGTAAACATATTAAAAAAAAACAATTCAAAATTAAATCCAGTAGCTATAATACTTTTTCTTTGTCGTTTCAGTATTAACACGTAATGGTCAAAATATAATACCGTAAATTCTTCTAATAACAAATAAATTGCTTCCCTTTAAAATTAAACTACGCCAACTTTTTAATAACTATTAACATAAATTGTATATATTGCCTCCCATTTCCCTTGCCTCCTTACCCTGTCCACTTTATATGTTCAGTATAAATACACTCTTTTGTTTGTCAGTTTTTGTTAATATATACTATTTTTTAATTTATTATGTTTATTTTAATGTAAAAATATTATTGTTTATCAGTTTGTTTAAATGTACTATTCTTTAGTTTAATATGTACTAACTATTTAATTCCTAAGAAACTTCACTGGTTCTATTTTTATCATCATGTCATTATCAGTTATTATTATTGTACTGTTTGTTTCTCTAAAAATATTTTTTAAAATTATATTTTAAAAATGATTCTGATGAGACATAGCTCGAATTCCATTTCGTCCACAAGTCTCGGTACTGGGTTGCCCTCACAGTCGACTCTAGGGTCTCTCCAGCCAGATGCAATGCACCATCCACCGTTGTGATACTCTTCAGGGTCTTCTTCATGGTCTTCTTCATCCTAAAATTGTACCCAGGATGATTTCCTTATCTAATCTATCCATGTTGACACATACTGTAGCTGACAAATTGTAGGAATAATTTGTTTACTACCCTATATAGAGTTTGCCATAATTGGATATATCTCAGGATTGAGACATTCGTGCGTCTTGTTCTAGATCGTTCTTAAAATCGACGAACAATTAAGACTTTAGCAGCTTAGAAAAGTAAAAACACCCACTAAATAGATTTATGTTCATTGAACTGAAATTTGTCGTGAGATTTCCTGAGTTCGGGAGATGTCGGGAGTTGTGTAAGAAATTGAGATTATTTACTGAGCAGGATTTCATATTTTCATCATAATATTTTTTAAGCGTATGAAAAAAAAAATTTTTTAATATAAAACTGATTTTTAACGCTGTCAAATGAAAATAAGGGTTTCTGGAAAATTCTGTTTTGATTGTGCAAATGACATCATTTCCTGTTGATATTTAACATATTTTAACGATTTTTTTTAGTCTTTACAAATCTGTTAACTTTTGTAAAAATATTATAATATGCATGAAATTACATTTGTGTATGATATAATCGATTTAGACAGTTTTTAGAAAAAATTCTTGATTACATTTCGTTAAATTTCGCCAAAATAGATCTGAAAGAGTGAATAATCATATTAAAAGTAAATCAGTATTAAAAGGTACAATTTAAATTTCAAAAATGTATATTTGAAATTAAGTTATTTTCTCAAAGTTTTGTTTGCTTAATTGCATTGTGGGTAAGAGTATCTTGAAAATAATTAATAATTAGATTTCAAATTGAATTTAAAATGAAATATTGTAGAATAATATAATTTATTATTTTGATGGTTATTCGGCTTTAGAATCAGGGCGACCCTGGACATGACAGAACCAAATGAATATGGATGCTGGGGAATGGATTAGGAGGGCAGGACCGAGGAGGGGCGATGGGATGAATGGCGAGAGGATCCACAGTACGAGTGCGCCGCCAGGAAGTCCCATCGCCTCCGGCAGCGGAAAGACGTAAAAAAACGGAACGCGTGGGGATGAACAGCTTTTAATCATACTACCCGTGTAATTTAATATTGAGAATCTGTTTTTAATCAAGTTAGCATGAAAATTCGCGAGCAGTCGCTCTGATTTTAATTATAAAATACGTGAACCGTAATGGTACGTTATATTGGGTTTTTGGTAGAATTTTATTTATGGTCGACAAAAGAATTTCCAAACCACCCGTCATTTTAAAGAGAAAAGGGGTTCATTAGTTGAGAGGAGTATGCCGAAAAAAAAAACATGTATGTTGCTCTTTGCTTGGCTGTTTCAACCTCCCTTCTTTCTTCCTTTCTCATATTGTGTATCTTTCACAAAGATTGCAACTAAACTGGATTCAACGAGTCAATAAAGATTCTCTAAGGTGGTGGATCTGTTCTGTTCTACTCTGCTCTTCTTTTGAATTGTCTAAGATATAATTTCCGAATAGCATTGCATATTCTAGACTAAGTTATCAGTTGTAGCTCTTTAGTTGGACTTGAACTCGAACGTGAACGCGCCAGGCGAATACGCGACATCGGAGGTGTGATTATATGGACTCAGGCCTTCTAATTTTATATGAATTAATAGCTTATGTTAATGTACAGATTACTATATTGAAATAAGTACCTGCTCAGAAATAGAAAAAATCTGCTTTTATACCTACATTTTTGGTAGAAATCGTATGTTTTCCCAAAACACTCGGTTTTTCTCAAAAACTCTACGATGAAAGATTTTAAAAACTATATTCAGCACCTTAAACTACATAAAGTGTTATTCATTAAATATTTACCTTTTTTTCAAAAGATTCCTAAAATATCATTGTGTATTTAAACTGATAAACAATAAAGAAAAACAGAAAAATACTACCAAGGAAAATAAAACGATAATATTTTTAATATATAAAAAAATATAATATTTATTTCTAGTATTGTACAATACAATCTTTATAGAAATGACTGCATTATCTTGAAACGTAGAAATATCATTGTATCGCGGTTTTTTTTAAACATTTGTTTTATATTTCGATAAATATATGTTCGTTACTTTCAGATTCTATCAAATAATGTGAACATATAACAAGTAGGTATGTACATACATATTTTTTGTATGTTTTAAAACAAAAAATATGATAAAAATAATAACAATATATATTGAAACGTATTTGGTTGACGGGAATCATACTTTTTACATGAGATTATATCGTCCGGGTGTACACCGAATCTCAGAAATATAGGTATCAAAACTCGCCACTTAAATATGGTTCGATATATATCTTCATGTCAAGTCAAATGACGTAAGATGACGATGTTTGTATGACGTATACCTGGGTTTTGGTTTTTTCTCATCCTTCCAATTTCAAATCGTGATCTCGAAGTAATCGCACGGTACTGATTTATCTCAACTAAATCCCTGAAAATTATCTTATATTTTTTTATTCCGTACACATGCACCATTTAAGTATTGTTAGTTGCAAAATAAGTGACAACTAATACATTAATTAATATTTTTTTTATTTATTTAATTTTTAATGATAGCATTAAATGCATAGCTTGATCCCGTGGCGGATGGGACGATCATGGGACGCCATCTATCAGCCAGAGCAAAAAGCAGCGAAACGTTATTTTGAATATTTATCCCCTGAGGGATTGTCATCCAGATATATATATTTTTATTTACATGGGAGGTATGGAAGTCTTGGGCATTACAAGGCTTACGACCTATTATCGGCTGGCTTAAGTGATCACTTTATACAATGAAACGTTTACCTATTTACCCATGCTACCACATTTATCAAATTTTTGGAAGTTGTATATATGTTATTATGTTCGTAAAATTTCAATTATTTATTACCAACTATGCTGTCACCAAATTTGATATTCATTTTCATGTAACAGTATCAGGGCATCTCGCTATATCTTCCAAAGTCCAATATATGTCTGGGATAAACTTGATCGTCTGGAAGGTTCATTAACATAAGCTTTTTAAACACAAATAATAATTTCTCTTATAAAAAGGGTGTGAGTTAATATGAATATTATTTATATAATTTGTAATATTTCACGATCCTCAGTCACGAGGGACCAACGTGGATGATAAAATTATGCAGTGCCATTTTCCTCAAAGTGGCACTTTCATGCAAAGAGATTTTCATTTAGAAATAACTGGTTTGTTAGGTATATAATCTGCTTGATACACTCTAGCATATTTTAAATTATATTATATCTAGAGATAATCACAAATCATAAATAATTTATTAACGAGAACACATTCTCATTGTGAAGTTTTAATTATTCAGAACATAGGTCTGTGATATTTTAAATACTAATTAAATGTATTACTTATAAAGATATACATATAAAATCAATTTTATCGAAAAATATTGTTGTTGCGCTACCGGGATTTAAAATTCTGTAAAAAATAAAGTAGATGGCTTTCAAATAATGAAACGATAGAAGTATTAATTTGAAAAAGTGTAACGTGTAGGTTCGAAAATTTGTCGTTTAAAGTACTGTCGCTATAGCATAGTTGGATAATACACCTTCCCCGGTTTGAAAAGAGATCCAGGTTAAAATCCCGGTAGCGCAACAACAATATTTTTCGATACAATTGATTTTATATATTTTTTTTTCTAATTAATAAATTTAATTAGTATTATAAATAATTTTGTTGATAGGAAAATACATGCAGTTTATGACCGTTAAAATTCGAATACATTTTTCTCAGCCATACCTAATTTATTAAATATTTTTATAATTTTTACCTATATGCGAGACAAACTAGAAACGAGAATTTACACGTTGATGTAAAATGAAAAACACGTATTTTAGGTTCATATAAAATATTAATATTTTATGTGAATGAAATAATTTTAATATTTTATATTTATATTATATAATAAATTATTTTTTTATGTTTGATGCAGTAAGTATCGCAATTGATAGTTATTCAGCTTTGTCCCGGGTACTTATTTAGACTATCTTCTGTATTAAAGTACTCATTTTTCATTCTAAATCAATAAAATATATAATACGTAATAAACTTATAATATATTAATATTTTATGAATACTATTAAATGTGTAATAAATAATTTACTTATTTCATTCACTCTTATTTCTTTTATTTCAGTTTAGCTCACAAATCATCTTTAACAATTTTCCATCATACGCCTGGGTATGCTGACAATGAATTTAATTTAAATATGTTGAGATTTCAACAAACCCCATCGTTCAGTAAGGCGGGCAGAATGAATCAAGTTTGTCTCGAACAAACTAGAAGCGAGAATTTACATGTTGATGTAGAATGAAAAAAGACATTTTAGGTTCATTTAAAATATTAATATTTGATGCAAAGAAATAATTTTCTTGAATAAAATAGTAGTAGAATGACAAAATTTAGAGTAATTGTGTGGACATTGTAGCTCTCGGCGTTCGTCGGGACCAGGAGTGCAGATCCGAGGAGGATAAAGGGGGAATTGTGGGAATGCAAATAGTGAATGGGCTCAGCAGGATGCCGATCGCGCTCCGGGCTGCGGAAATGTGGAGCGGTGGTGCTCCGGCGGGATTCGTCACGGGCGTGTACGCCTGTATTATAATGATTATATATTTCACAATACCCACCTACACTTTACACGCCTTGAGTCATTGTTCAAAAATAAACATATTGTGAAATCATTTTTAATGTCAACATATAAAAAATAAAAAATTCCGTGTGTCACAGATAGGGAAATTGATACAATTAAATTTTTTTATTTATTAAACTTTATTGACATACATGTTTTTATTGTAACAGAGGTGAATATATTATAATATAACATGATAAACATAAGATACAATTATATTGCAATGGAGTAGACTCCACTTCTGATATATGCGGCATTGTCCTGGCTACTTTTCTAGACTGCCGCCTGTGTTAAAGTAGCCAGTTTTTTTCGTGCTGTTGTGGTGTTATTTAATTTAAGAAAGATAAAGATTCGACAGGAATAAAAATAAAAATAGAAAAAAAAATGTAGTGAGATCGTTGTAGACTAGTGAATTATTAGTGTGGACACTATATAATGGTTATGTTAGAATATTGAATAGCGATGCTTCTGATTCATCTCTACCCAATTGGATCATATATTGGGTCCATATTTGTGTAATCTAATTGGAAGGGAACAATTTCCAGTTGGTTCTGAGTGTGTTGTACAGCTTCGGAGCTAAGAACATGTAGAATCTTTGATAAAATGTCGTTGTTGCTCTCGGAACTGGCGTGTAGATGTTCGTTGTTTGTCTTGTGTTATGTCCATGATTTATTGCTTGGGGTGAGTTGTTGTTAGCGTGGAAATATTGAACGAGTCTCAACATATATTTAGTAGATAGTAAATTATTATTTAATATATTTTTTTAGAAATATTCTTCTTATTAATTAATTAATATTAATGATAATTTTTCAAAGTTAAAACATCTAACTATTTATGTTTTCAGATGTTGGTTATTAAATAGTATTTGTAGTGTGGAAGAAGATCCAGTTAAAACAATGCGATACTCAAACGTTAGTTAAATAAACAATAGTAATCAAATTGGAATTTTAAATTTCAAAATTATTTTTTTATGTTTGATGCAGTATCACCATTGATAGTTATTCAGCATTGTCCCGGGTACTAGACTATCGTCTGTATTAAGGTACTCATTTATTTATTCTAAACCAATCAAATATATAATTCATATTATATGACTATTAAATGTATAATAAATAATTTTCTTATTTCACTCACTTCTATTTTTTTTATTTCACTTTAGCTCATATATCATCTTTGACAATTATCCATCATACGCCTCGGTACATGCTGACAATGAATTTAATTTAAATATCTCAGAGTACCACAGGTGTTGAGATTTTAACAAACCTCACCCTTCAGTAAAGCGGGCAGAGTGAATCAATACAACGATGTTGATAAGAATGTCACATTATCGGACGGCAGGGGCGTACTATTCAAAAGGGAGATTTATTAAATTCCAAGAACAAATATCTAATAATAATATTGTTAATCAAATTCCGCGACACATTTTTGAAATCAAATTAAAAGAAATATTAGTCCACATAGTCGACCCACTCCGTTTTAAGATGGGGTCCGCGTTACCCACAGGGTGAGGGTTGTGTGGAAGGTTGGAGGTTGGGGGAATTCGTTTCACGTCCGAATGGATTTAATGTCACGTAAATGTAAATGAGTTGTGAACCACACTTAGTGCCCAATTCATGTACACAACATATTAAAACAACGCAATTTCTATTGTAGAATATAATGGAAAAAACTACTAAAAATTAGATTGGGAGCATTCGGTGATCTTATAACTTAGGAAATACAATTAGAACGAAAAATATGAACTAAAATATTAATTTAATGTATTGTATCTTCTCTAAACTGTCCTATAAATGGTCCGTATTTACGGAATGAGATAAATCTCAGTGCCATGTACACGTGTTAAGATTTTAATCTTAAAATAAACACAGAGATCATCTTGTATACACGATGTTTGATTTGACAGCGAGGCTCGACAAGTACACACAAACGTCACTTAAAACCATAAAAACCTACAATTCTTTATTTTGAACATTCGACAAATGTAAGATATTCGATTACAAACATTTATTTTGTTTTAACTGCTGTTTAGGAGATTTAAATTCACCCAACTGATGAAGGAAATATCAGAGGTCAACGGACTAACGTTTGACATTTGACGTCAGAAGTATTGAAAAATGAAAAGCGGTGAATCTCAAAGGCATAATTCCTGTCTCAGAGATTATCTCATTCAATCGTCATCGAGAGACCGGGAGACCATATAGGCATGACACGGGACCAATAACTCATTATTACAATCCCACCTCTTCTTGCGATCCCCCTTACCGCTTATCTTTTGAATTATTATTAAAATAATTAATTTAACTGCTACAAAGTCACGTGTGTACGTTCACTAAAAGTCAAAGCGTTCAGAAAATTATAATGTGATCTTTGTATGAATATAGAAGTAAATAAGAGTATTTATTTAAGTGTTGCTTTATTGTTCTTCCCTTGAGCCGTGATTCCTTAGGGATAAAGGAATATATTATGTTTATCCAAATAGGCAGAGGCGAATGGGTAACTAAAGATCAAAATGAAATATTTTAGAGTTGTAAGGCTCACATTTATGTTATTGCACAACTGAACGAAAACCTCGTTTTTATACACAAATTGTTGGAAGAACTAATCAATTATAAAGATGACTGAATTAATATAAATATCATCTCCATCTTCCTGATTTCTTTTGCTAATTCACGAGAAAATTAGAAATCTTACTCGCCATCATATTTTATAATCAAGTTTAACAACTCAGATATATGCATACTTGTACGTGTAATAACAAATGTTCTCGATTTAATATTTTATGATGGTCGATGATCACGGGTTAGTCTAATTAAAAAATAGGATCAACTTTTTTAAATCGATCCTGATCTTTTACAAAAAAATAAGAATATATCTCTTCTTCTTTTTTAGCAGTTTCAGGGTTCCATACATGACATGACATTTGACATCACCGACTGATTACCTCTTACAAGTCCATCGTAACATTTTCTGTCTATTTTCATCTTGGTCTTTACCTCGGCTTATGTATGAGTATGTATATAGAAAAATAATATCTCACTTCAATATTTTTTTACATACAGTAGAACCCCGATTTTACATGCCTGGAATTCACGTTTTCCCTCCGTGTGCGTATTATTTCTGCAGTCCCGTGTCACTTTAGTACATTACAAACCATATTTTATGTTTGTCTCTCCCGCCCAAAATTTATTGAAATTCGTACGGCCAGTTCGCTATTCGCCATATAGCCAAAAGTGTGTTGGTCGTTTGCTTGTCGTATATATGCATTTTTCATTTTCATACCTACGTAATTTGTTCGTTTCGTTGTTTTATTGTTTTTTACAAGCTGGAATTAGCAATAACCTTGATGGGTGGGAAATAATTTATGAATAACCTTTGCAGATTTACTTAGACGTTGACTCCAACGTAATAACATCGGACGTAGTGGAAATTGATGAAATAGTGGACAGTCGCATAAACAAAAATTTGATAGAAGAAGAAATTTCTACTCATCACATGAGCGCAGTTCCTACAAAGGATGATGCCATGAGGCACATTGAAGGCCTCAAAGTATATTTTACTAATATTAGCAATGTACCACCAGAAACTTTTAATTTAATTTATAGTATTGAAAAAACTATTCAAAAACAAACAAAAAAATATGCATCATAAAACATTGTTTGATTTATAAAATAAACAATAAATAAATATAAATTTTAATATCCCCAATTTACATTTTCCCTGTTTTTTTTATTGGTCCCTTTAAAAACTTAAAATCGGGGTTCCACTGTATTTTCAAAACTAATCTAAAATCTTGCGAAAAAAGATAAAACCGTACCCTAAAAAGCTATTTTTTTACAGCTAAACCAAATAAATATGTAATACTAGGTAATAAAAATATAATAGGGTAATACGTAGTTTTATTTGTGTTTTTTATTTATTTTTTACAATAATAGAATAACTGAATTCATTAAACCATGAAAAAAATAACAGCTAGAAGTGATATATAATATTATCAATTACAAAATACCAATTATATTTTAGAACATTTTAGCCAGGAAATTAAAAAAAAATTTAACCTAGCGGCGCATCGGGATTTCTCTGGTTGTCCCAATTCATCCCTGCGCACACGTCTTTGTGCCCAAGCATTCTGGCCGCTTCCTTTGAAATAAGACTAATAATAATAATTCGTTACGGGTGATTTCAATTTGACTTATTGGATTACATTTATTGCGAATGACAAATTGGAATGTTTTCCAAATTCGAGTATTTTCGTGAAAGTTATATTATTAATTTCTAAAATGCCAATGTAAATTAATTCCGAGAAAAATATTTATTCATTTATATTTATAAATGTTCTATCTTAAATGTTCCCAAATACTTTTTTTTTTGAAAAGAACCTATTCCAATTATTTATTACTTGAAGATACGCCCGTAGATTATATATGAATAAAAAAAAATGAAAAGTAATGTATTATAATTGCGAATTATGGGAATCTTCTCTTTTTAGCAGTTGCTTCTTCTTGTGATATCGTGATCATACACATTTATTACTATCCTACCTATCAGGGGCGTGCACTCTATATAATTAAAAATGCTCTAATTCCTGTGAAATATATCTAAATTACAAATTTATTTGAAATATTACGTATTAAGTATATAGATCCTCGCGCAAATAATTGATAATTTAAATGATAATACTATAATTAGAACCATCTGGCGGAATAAGAACCTGTGGACTGTATCGATTACAATAATGATTGGTTGACACAATCCGAATTGGATTCAAGAGAGGAATATTGGCAAATAGATCTGGCCTATCTTGATCTTGAACCTGGATTGGACGTCAAATTTTCACCTCACACCTTTTTAGTGAAGAGCCGAGATATCACTGCACTTCCGAAGTTGTTTAGAATACCGCATCTTCGTGGTCCTAGCGTTATGCACGGCGCTACTATCGGATGTTAAAAAATAACACAAATCTTGACGGTTCGGTGTCGGAGGGCAATCTGTCCCCCCGTCGGCGAAATCCCTTAGTTATTAGTTGGCAGGAGCGGGACAGGTCAATATTAAGTTTTATATTGGAAGGACAAAATGCACAGGAGTAGGTACTCGACTTTCGTCAACACCATCTAGCAAAAGAATTTAAGAATGAAAAAAAAAAAAGGTTTTGTATAATTTGTTTCAACTAAACGCAATAATAGTGGTATATGATAAAATATCTTTAATTTATCACTGTTATCTAGAATAATAAAACGTTGAATTTTTGTAAAAAATAAATTACCTCAATGGCGCTTTGATTATTATGTTCCAGGCCGATATTGTTTTTGAATAACTAATAAATAAAATATAATTATTTTAATTAGTTTTAATGAATCAATTTTCTAATTTATTACAATTATGCGTGAATTATCACATTGGCCAAGTAGCGTCTAATAGCGGCATAAGTGCGTGCTCTTTTAACCATATTTTTCATAACATTCTCGCACACTTCGCGCTATATTTCAGCAATTTTATTTCGAATATCATTTTTTGCAAGTACCTCCATAGAAAATAGTCGGAAGCTGTCAAACCAGGTCAATATCACTACTTTTTGACATTATGCGGCCGGGAAAAAATTCTCTCAAAATTTCAAGTGTAGCTCGGGCTGTGTGTGAGGTAGCACCATCCTGTTGAAACCACATGTGTTGCAGACTCCAATCGACCCAATTCGGCTACCAACATGTGATGATAGCGATCACCATTAATAGTTACAGCATTGCCTCTTGCATCTTGAAAGAACCCACCTGGCGCACCATAGAGTGACTGCGTGAGTATAAAGGTTGTTGGTGTATTAATTGAAAATTTTCAGTGCCTCAATAATAACTGAGTCGAAATGAGCTTCGTTGCACGTGATGATTTTCTTCCAAATGTTGGAGTCGTCAATATTGAGCTGTAAAACATGTGAGTTTAATTTGTCTAATTTTATAGGCGTTGGGTGTTCTATAATAAATTATAATCAACTTCTCTCTACCACTACCAAATGCGAACTAACAAATGTCTGCCAAACCAAAATGGTGACTAAAAAAAATCGTCATTAAACATTATATTCACTCTAATAATATATTTTAATAACAGATATTAACTAATACATGCACAGATTTTACAAAAACGTGCTTTCAAAATAGTGTACATGAATATAACCTTTAGTGACAATGCAGCCCATCGTACTTTTACAAAATCTATTTTAACAGCATAACCTAAATCCACGCTTAGTGCACACCACCGCTTAATATTCAGCGAGCAGACTAAATAGTGTTCATTATGCAAATGTTATCATGAAGATGGAAGAGAATTGAACGAAAAAGTTGAACAAATAGCTGCAAAGCGGAACAAATGAAACCGCGGTGCGGAGTATACATTTAGTAAATATGATGTGGCTATCCGCTCGGGGGCCTCACTGTATGGTGTATGGTGTATGGTAAATAGTACTTGGCACTGCACGGGGTAATCGTAATAATATCTAATTTAATATGGGTAAGAACACGATAGTCCCAAACGATAGACACTTAGATCTGCGCAAACGCCATCTACAATATTAAAAAATCGACTAGTGCTAACAATCTATACTATACATAAATCTTACATAAAGGTGTCCAGCGGAAAATTTTCAAGTTTAATATGTAATAAAAAAAAAACTACATTGTTATTCTCATACGTTTTATGAACAGTATCGTCTAAATGTCGTCCATTTCTCTCGAGACACTCTCGCAATCGGACTCGTAAATTTGCAGAGCAAAGCGTTGGTTCAATGGCAACAACTTCACGGCGGATATTTTCTTATAGAGCCTGTATTGTTCGAGGATTGTAGCTATAAACTCTCGACTTAAGGTATCCCCACAAAAAAAGTCACACGGTGTAAGGTCCGGTGACCGAGGTGCCCAGGGTATGTATCCGTACTTGCTGATTAATTTATTGGGAAAAATTCCCCTCAGCTTCTCCAGTGTAACTCTAGCTGTGTGTGTTTGTTTTTATTTGATCTAATAACTTCAATAATGACGTGAAAATAATAATTTGTATAATCTTCATTTATTTTTATTTTATTTTGTTTTTTTATTGGATTTTCGTGAATATTACATAATCACCACAAACACTTTTTAATAACCAACATCTCAAAGAAAAATAATTGGACATTTTTCCTTTGAAATATGATCATAATGAAGAGAACATTAATTTCTAAAAAGAAGATTAAAATCATATAGGTATACCTATGTAATACTCACATCAGAAGTATTACTGTTTTACAACACCAATTCTAATATTTCTGACAATATAAATGGACATGTTTATTTTTTATTTGAAAATTGCACCTGCGTAATAAAAATATTACAAATATATTTTAAAGAAAATTTTCATTACACCCCAATGTAACGAATTTGAGTTTAAACATTTTTGAAAATTCTTGAATGAATTATTCTTGCTATTAGGAGAACACATTCTTATTGTGAAGTTGTAATTATTCAGAACATAGGTTTGTGATTAAATGTATTAATATCAAAAATGTAACATATAGGTTCGAAAATTGTCGCTAAAAATATTGTGGCTGTAGCATAGTTGGATAATGCATAGTTCGAATCTCGGTGGCGCAACAACAATATTTTTCGATAAAATTGATTTTATATGTATATCTTTCTAATTAATATATTTAATTCATATTTAAAATTATTCTTGCAATTTTTATATTACATGTTTGGGGTCTTGCGTGTAAATTAAATTAAAAAATAATAATATAATAATTGGTGGCTTTGGCTATTATAATTTATAATTTATACTGTGACATGCAAAGGTGGTTAGATTTTTTCCCACTTCCGTAGCCTATAGCATTTTTGTGTATTTGTAAATTGGTCAAGTGCACTTAAATCAAATTGGTCAAAATCGTATGTTAATGATATTGGCTACATTGGGACGATATCTGGTTGACGATCAGATGTTTTTCACAGACAATATAATATACAATATTTCCTAACAATGAGATATTTGTATTAAATCAGAATTTGGTATTCCGAGGAGCCCGAGTTTAGTTTTAATTTGTAATTAGTTCGTGTTTAGTTTCAATTTAATAGATGTTAGTGTTTAGTTTCAATTTATTAGTAGATCGTGTTAAATTTATTTTCTGCCACGCTAAATGATGAATATTCTAATCAAGTAAATTAATATAATTTTGGCAATACGTGATATTAACAGAGATAGTATGTATAGTGCTTCTCAGTATTCTTACATCCACATGTACTGACATAATTATTAAATTAAATTATTATTTATTACACATCAATTGGCTTTCACAGTTACATTCATAGTGCCAGATTCACTAGGTTATGCCCGTGCAAACATTTTATATATTTTTATATGTATATGCTAGTTTATAAAGTAATAATTAATAATACAACAAATAACTTTGATATAGAAATTAAAATATACAATTTTGTTTGGATTTACTAAAACATGGTAATAAAACTATTGATATGTACCATCAAGGAAGATTTTGAATGTGAAGACTTGGCGGTTTGAAGTAATCACGTTTATTGAGTTTTAAGTGTACAATTAACCAATTCAAGATGTATTGAAACAAATAGACTTTCAGTTGTGTTATAGTTTATAAAAATAATTCTAGAGATATTTCTCCCATTAAATAATGTAGAAGATAATTTAAATCCGGGTTCTGTTCTGAGTAAACAAAGTAATAAATTATATGATATGAAATAATTGTTTCAATGCACATCCGCTTACAGAAAACATAAAAAAATCATAATTAGACAAACTATAATAATAATGGTTCCAACGCATAACTCTCCTCAAATCAAGAAAGGGTAAGGTTGACAAACTAAAAAATAGGGATGTGGCTTCGGAGTATTGGTACATACGTAACACTATCAGCTAAAGAAAGATATAATTAATCAATTTAATGGAACGATGTTTTAGAAAAATAATAACGTGTTCAACAAATCTTTCACATGCTTGAATACAGAGTGGGCCGAGAGTCAACTTGCCAATTAAAATTTTAAAAAAACATTTGGTTTATTTATAATCTTTTTATTTATCTTTTTACATAATTTCTAATTTCTACCTATATATAGAAGAAGTTCGCATACATTTATAAAGATGAAAATTGGGAAAAATTGTTTTTTATTTAATTATGTTAAAGGTCAAATTCGAAACAACAATTTCACATATGTATATATAACCTAATTATAGATATATTATGATTATAGTCATCTGTTGTCATGTCATCATATTTGCAAAAAGGTCAAATTGTTGGTAATATTGCGGCGCATGCTACACGGTATGACCCGACTCTGTGTTTATTCGCATCCTCTCCAGCACAGAATCCTCGAGACAAAAATACCTAGATGATGCCCAAAGTATCTTGGAATAGACAAAACTATTGGAACAGTAGTAGTGACATGGCATAAATTGACGTAGAACTAATGAAAGTTGCAAGGCTATATATTGAAAATGGATGATGATTCCGAAATGATGATCAAGATTGCTATTATTTCTGTACGAAGAAAAATATGTAGTTTCTTATAATGGCGTTGATTTGAGGAAAATGTATAATATATAAATATTAAAATTTTTAAAAGTGCATCACACATCTTATATGCATACGAGTATATGCTAGGATGGCGTGGAATATCGCTTTAGCGTTTTTCTGGTTCGCCCCGAACTTACCTCGTATACAATATATTGTATTGTTTTTTTGGTCTATTCAAACATATTATACATGTTCAAACTGCCTACATATTTAGTAGACTCAGAAACATCATATCACTTACATATCTGAAAATAATATATTACGCGTTTGTACAGTCACATTTGCAATATAGTATTATTGGATGGGGAGGTGCATATAAAACTTCAATGTCACAATTAGAAATCACTCAAAAAAGGATAATACAAATTATTTTTAAAAAAAATAGACTATCCAAGGATACAACTATTCACAGATTTTAAAGTACCAAAAATAGTAGACACATAATTTCAAAATTAAAAATCAATTAAATTTTAGAAGCGAATTCCGATCTACAAGATAAAGAGATCAAATTGATATTCCAAAACTAATATATACCGCAACTCAAAATCAATATATTTATCAAGGCATCAAATTTTTTAACAATCTCCCCATCACAATTAGTAACTGAAGTAAAAAAAATATGTACATAGACTAACTGAAACATAAATTAACTCGTATATACTCCTTCTCTATACACAAGTCTTACTTTCATAGAGAAGGAACAAATGTTAAAATATATATCCACTGATTATTCAAATTGTATTATATTTATAAAATATATATATATATAGAATAAAAATAAAAATAAATAATTTCAAATTCAAATGATGTTTTTATTATGTACAAAAATAAACGATAAATGTATCTAAATTTTACAAAAATATTATTATTAAAATTGTTGTAATATTGTTTTTTCGGAAAATTTTATAATTAATTTTGCCGACTATATAATTTCGCTTTAATGTTCCACCAAAACTTAAGATAGTTTGAAAACCGCTGAAGTATCTATAACAAAGGACGTAAGATATCTTCAACACCTCTTTCAACTAATTATAAAATAAAAAAATAAATTAAATTAATATTTTTAAGCGCAGCTTGCGTATTTATATTAAGTAATTAGAATAACAGTCAGTTAGACGTTGCTCTTCCGCGAATCGTGCTGTCAAAGGATTTCCTGCGAAGGATTAAAATAAAAACAACATTTAATTATATTTAAAATCCTACAGGGAAACTCTCCGGCGCTTGAGGGATGATATTACCTCCCGTCGGTGGTGTTAGAATACTATTAAAGGAAAAATAAAATAAGGCTGTAGATATTTTTATCTCACTAAACCACATTTACAACACGAGACAATGGAAGCAAAACTAGCACTGAGGCCAATAATTACTTTCTATTAACCTTGTTATATGTTTTTAGCTCAGTTTATTACCACTTTACTTCTGTTAATATCGTTAAATTACACAAAAAATACGCAAATATTTATTTGATTCTTAGTACAAAGTGTTATATTATAATCAGATACATATTTCAAAATAGTAATAAATATATTTGGACACCCTGCCTGCTACACTAGTATTTTACTGTATGCAGACAGTGTTCTTCCGGTATAGTAGTAAATAAAGTGCAATTATCAATGTACAAAATTATGTATATAAAGAATTAAACAAGATGACATTAGATTAGGTACATACTTTATAAAACTTAACGTAAATGCATTTTTCAATGTATAAGATATAATATATGGTATAAGTAAAGAGTAAAGTAAGATGCAATTAAATAATATATAATTACAACGTAAAACATAAAGTAAGTCTAATGTTTAGTGTATAAAAAAATAATTATATATATGTAAAGAGTAGAACAAGATACGATTAGATAGAATATAAAAAATATATATAAAGAGTAAAACAAGATGCAATTAGATAATTCAATATACTGTTGTAGCAGTTTTATTCTCAGGTTTGGACCTTTAATAGTTCTTAGGCGTAATTTCTCCCCATTTCGTGGAGCCCGATCTGCACTTTTCGTAAAAAATATTCAAGGCTATGGCTGCAATTTTTCATGTTTGCATCTAGACTGTTGTATATTTTTGGTGGTAGAAATATGCACATAGAAATATAGAAATATGGACTCAACACATGATTTAATTAGGTAGAGATCACTCAGAAGCATCGCTGTTCAACATTCCAGCTTAATCACAATACAATGCACTGATGATTCACTTTACATTTACAACACATTCACTACACTTTTTTAGTCTCAATTTATTTTTTATATATCTTTGTCAAATCTTACTCTTTATTTTTAATTTTAATTAAATAACACCGCAATAACACGGAAAAAACTGTCTACTTTAACACAGTCGATAGTCTAGCAAAGTAGCCAAAACAATGCTTCTTTATATCAGAGGTGGATATCTACTGTATCCCACACAGTAAATTAAAAGAGTATTATGATATTGTATGTTTACTTCTGATGTATAAAAATTTTATGTCAAACAAATAATAAATAAAAATAAGTAAATATGAAAAATATAAAATAAATATAATGTTATTATTTTGTATTTTACTACAGAGTATCAGGTCGTCGGCGCTGTTCCATTTACATGGAACATATACCATTTTTTATAGGAATGCACCCACACAAAGACTTCACAAGCTTGGGAACGATTTTGGTCTTGTAGATATACTGCGATAATCAATGTTAATAAGAGTGATGTTTTTGATGCTGTTCTAAGTCAAAGATACAATTGATTTTGATATTCAGCCATTCTGTGTTAAATCTAAAAAATTTTTTTCTATCTTGAACTTTATAGTTTGTTTTGCTTATTTTTCATTTTTTTTAAAAGCTATATATTATTAGAAGAACACATTCTTATTGTAAAGTTGTAATTATTCAAAACATATGTATGTGATAATGCACCTTTCCCGGTTTAAAATTGTTTTTATATGTATATCTTTCTAATTAATACATTTAATTATTTAAAGCTATATATGTATATTCTATCAATTTATATTGTTATATATATATATATATTTCATGCTACTTGTGTAGCTGCTCATGTTTTTATATACCTAACCAAATTTGTAAAAGCCTATAAGGGCTGATTGATTAATGAATTTACTGTTAACGAACAATTTTTCTATCACCATAGAGTTTTACATGATTTTTCATAAAATAATATTAATATATGACTTCGCGGACTTAATTAAATGCGTTCTATTACAACGTGTTACTTGTTATATTTAATAATAAAATATGTTTAACTCATCGGTAAATAAATTGAAATTCCCTAGATTAATAGCAATAATTAAAAAAAAAAATTAAGAACTGAAAATAAAATGCTTCTGAAAGATTGTATCCCAGGAAAAGCGCCTCCAGCTCATAAAAACAACTTTTAGTGGCAATGCAGCTCACCGCACTCTTATTTATTAAGTTCCAACTGCACCGTTGAAATTCATTATGCATAAAATATCTACAGGTTTTTCGATGAACAATGTTAAGGAAACTTTACGTGATTTTATTCGCTCAAAATATTACGTTCTTATAACAAAGCAAATATTCCAACAACAGTAATCAAAAAATAATAACTATTAACACAATCCTCTTTTTATGTGATAAATGCGTTCCACAGGATATCGCATAAAAAAGACTTAGCTTACGTTGAAAAATTAGGGATACGTTTAGGGATTAAACATTTTCAAATTCTGGGAATCGTGACCATGAAATTTATTTGAATAAAAACAAAAAAACATTAAAAAATATATTCATATATATGATGTAGAATAGCTATTAAAAATATCATCTATGTAAAAAAAAAAGATAATATTAATTGTATAAACAAATAAAAACTGTTTTCATGAAATATTTATTATAGTAGTTTTTTTTTTAATGAAATTAAGTTACGAAAACACATTCATCTATAAAAATTACAAAACACAAACGATTTAAAAAATTACAATTAATTAAGAAACATACCGAAACGTATACAATGTATGTATTTGGCCAAAGTCAACTGAAGTCCCTTAATAAAGCTCTTCAAATAATTTAACATAATCCCCTGTTTGAACAAACTGACAAAACCAATACCAATTTTGACTAATTTTTCCATAACGCAAATCTTTATAGCTGACCGTATAAACCGTGTAAACTTGTTTTTTTTTTTAAATATATTTACACGTGCATAGGTCGTCGCTCATAATAATTTTTCAAAACTTATTTTTTTTTAATTTAAAGTTAAAATATACTCAGAATCGCATGAAAAATCAGGAAAATAATAAGGCCTACAAAATTCCTTATTTAAGTATATTTGAAAGTAACATTTGATTTTTTAATCTGAATTATCGTCGAAATTTGACATTTCTCGACGTGATTTGCGATTTGCTTCGAAATCACTTTTATCACTAGAAGAGATAGTACGCGCGTCAGATCTACTAAAGTATATTTATTAAAGTCAATAGTACTCCGCAATTAGAATTAGCGTCAGCTTCACAATCGTTCTGTGTTGATTTTTTTCTTTTAACAATGTAATCAGTGATTGAATTTTGTGACGACCTTCTTGATTCGAAGACTAATTTTTTATGCAGTTGGTGGTATCCAGACATACAATTCTTAAGCTCACGTTAAAATAAGAAGACTCATTCAGAATTACTTTAGACTTAAGAAGTTAGACTTTATTTAAACACTTTGTACGAAAAATTTCAATTAATTTATTAAGGAGAACACATTCTTATTGTTAAGTTGTAATTATTCAGAACAGATGGTCTGTGATGTTTTAAATACTAATTTAATGTATTGATTATAAATATATACATATAAAATTGATTTTATATGAATATCTTTCTAATTAATATATTTAATTCATATTTAAAATAATTATTTAAATAATTCAATATATTAATTTAAGAATCGACTAAAAGCAATTTATTTTTTATCAAGTCAGCATTTACTGTATCAGAAAATAATATTACTAATCATAAATATCTAATTCTGTCATTCTAGAAATCACAGTGAGTTGATTATTTGAGAAATTTCATTTGCAAGCTATTTATAGCAATTTCTTTTATTTTATTTTCATAGCTATTTCTAGAATGTCTATATATCTTTTTTATTTATATAATATTTAAAATATAATTCATCTTATTAACTTGAAGAACGGAATGTTAAAATGGTTTATGCACACAGACAAATTATTATTGTTTAAGCGCACAGACCTCCAAATATATAGACATGAACTAACGCTAATTCCTTGTAATTTAATTTTCATTTGGTATCACTCACGTGATCACTTTGGTACCACTTACGTAATCAAATAGCTCCCCGAATTTTTCTTTAAATATGACTCAATTGAAACGTAAATTTAAACGCTAACAATATAATATGCATTAATGTAAAAAATACATTTTGTTTACACAAAGATTTAATTTTTGAAGAGTAAATACTTTTACTATTGTATAAATGTGTCATAATTTATCGGATTCATATTTCTACCAAGAATGTGTGTAGAATTCCCCTCGTCCCGCAACTAATGTTCCGAACCCCTCTCCTCTATATACACTTCATATCATGAATATTCCTGTTCTAGTCTGTGTTTAAGCGTCTTTAATATTAAACAATAATTTGGATGTTGATTTAAAATATTTCTATCAAATATTTACAGAAACAGAATAATAACAAAAATAGATATATAAAATATTTTTCAATGTATTAGTAAATTATATTTTTAATTATAGCTCACGTAAAATTAATTGTTTACCATAAAAGCCTTCTATGTGTTGTATACTATCCCTTACAGCACTATCATTCACGAAATATTCTACTTTTAAAACTTTTCTATTGGTAAATTGCTCACGCTCTTAAAGACTCGAACTTCTGCCGAAGTAAATGGAAGAGTATTGTGTACCGTTAGAATTTGGATACCTCAATTAGATGAAAGTATCGAGGAGATAAAGTTTATATTTGGTCTGAAAACTAATTACTCGGAGTGCAATTAGTGGTGGGAAACCGTACTATGACTTATGTAGGAAGACCTCGCAATTAAAACTTCACCTAACTTTTAAATGACGGGTTTTGTTGAACCTGGAAGTATATCAATATACTGCTATTTAATTCAAAGTGTAAAACGCTGTTTAGGGCAAGGTTACCGGCGTTGACTAGGAGTAAGTTAAGTTGTGCCTCGGACCGATCATAAAAACCAATGGCAGTCCAGGGCCAGGTCATTACCTAACCTAGCCTAACGCAAGATGGAACAAAAAGTTTAATAATGCACACTTGGGAGGTAAAATGTCTTAGAGGGTTTTTCCTTAGAATTTTTAAACCAAAATTCTGTAATTTTCTTTCTTAATTCGGTATGGGTGGGAGATACGTCGCTTGGACCAGACACGTGACACGTGAATCTTTTTATGCGTTATCACGAGTGCATTCCTTGATATCTTATGATTTATGTGTACAAATTACTTAATCTGAATGTCTATCAAACGTCCTTCATGTTTCTTAGAGATTAGTAATGGCCCGTGTTCACGATAATATCTCTGAGAGTTTGTAATGATAAGTGAGCACTGGATGCGTCAAAACAGCGATTTTACCATCAGTCGATATATTTTGCGCACGGATAATATTTTAAAAAATTGGCTTGTGGTGACTGGCGTATTTTATCATTACTTAAACCATGCTTCAGTTGCAGCTGTAATCCAAAAATCAAAGTATAATACTATTTGGTACATTTTTTGAAAAAACTTCATACCATTCTATGTTCACCTAATTACGTTGACTTATCAAAGTAGATCATTCCAATTCCATTTTAAATGTACATGCGTGGACAAACATGATTCAACTTTCAAAGTCAACACAGAGATTAACTGTAAACCAGGAGACTACAAAATTAGTTTTTATATTTATTAATTTTTATTCAATATTAGCAAATGTGCCAAATATTAATTATTCAACATATTTTGATATCTATGGTATCTTTTTCAGGAAACAATGTATACTAAAATAAAAAATACAGGCATAGATAAAAACAAAACTATAAAGTGATGGGTAACTAAGTAGGGACTTATATGAAAACAAATTTAAAATGCGACTATTTGCAAAGAGGATTTGGTTATTTATAATATGTAGCTTGCTATTAATACTTTTTATAATAAATATGAATTAAAAATATATTAATTGGAAAGATATACATATAAAATCGTTGTTGCGCCACCGGGATTCAAACCTGGATCTCTTTCCTAACCGGGGAAGATGAATTATCCAACTATGCTATAGCGACAATTTTCGAACCTATATGTTACCTTTTTGATATTAATACATTTAATCGTTCCATTATTTGAAAGAGCCATCTACCTTATTTTTACAGAAAAAAAAACTTTTTATTATTTCTAAAATTTTAAATTTATTTCACTGTAACTGTAAATAGTTTTTTGATTAATTTATTTCACTATGTGAATAGTTTACAACAAGAATTATAAAATTACATATAAATGCCAAGATTCTTTGTAATTATTATTATGATTTCCTGACTTCATAAGAGACCATATTTTTTAAGATAAATAACTTGAAAACATTTATTTTCTAATCAGATTCTATTATTAATTTTTCCCAACGAGATTTTTAAACAAATTAAATATTTTCATTGAAAGGTTTTTTACGGTACACAAGGGTTGTTGGGCATACTCTGGGGGACTGTTGTCAGTTTGGGGAAATTTATTCGTGGGTTAAGTAAGTCAAGGCTTTCTTCATGTCCTCGGCTAAGTCATGGGCGTCCTCAGGGAATGAACAGCGAACTCGTGTCGATTGACTGAAAATGTACCAAGTGTAAAAAGGGTCTGGGTCACGAAATACTCGCGCCGTGAAATGATACATTTTATTTCATAAATTGACGTGAAAAAATTTAATTTACACGTGAAATATTTTCAAATGTTATTTTTCAATTGATATTTGATATTTACTAATATACGGGGGCAAGTCAAAAATTATTTATATTTTTCGTTCTTCAATTTGTTTACATAGACTTTACGGAAGTCAAGCTCTTCGTGAATGATTTGATGGGTAGAACCATGAGTGAAGTTAACCGATGGTAATTCGCCTATTCGCTAGTACCATCTCTCGAGCTTGCTGAATCTTGTCGTCCGTAGTGCAGGTTGACGGGCGTCCTGCTCCCTCTTCGTGCGTCACACTCGTCCAGCCACTTTTGAACTTCTCGATCCATAAAAAACACTTTTACGTGATAAAGCACTGTCCCCGTATTGTGATAAAATTATACGGTGAATTTCAACCCCTTTCACACCATCCGACCAGAGAAATCAGATCGTAGCTCGTTGTTCCTACTTGGTATAATATGATTGGGATCAAACTTTGCACACGTGACCGCAGTCATACCAACTCTAAGCATGCACGAAGGCAGTATGATAACCTTGAAGATGTGTTACGGCGAAAGTGTAAATAATTTTTGACTCGCCCTCGTATAACATTTGTTTGATCTCTATTATAGCTAACCTCTTGTAGAAGTAACTAACTCACATACCATCACGCCTTTTCCCCGCGAGGGTAGTCAGAGAGGATACAGCGCCACACTGAAACACAATTCTCGCCTCAACCACATTCATACATATTTTTATATGAGCTCGTCGCTTATTGACGATTCTAACAGGACCAGCTTCCAGTATCTGGTTTATCTGGTCATGCCAAATCTTTTGCGGACGTCCTATATTTCTAGTGCCATTAACACTTGCGTCATATATCTTTCTTACTATTATCTCCTCATTCATCCATTTCAACTCGTTACTGCTTTCATTTAGCCAGTGTATTGCTGATATTATATATATCATAATGTGACATAATTTATAATGTGTATTAGTTGTTAGGTAATTTCTTCTTTCTGCCTCGGCTTCATGTTCAGGGGGGAGGCATCTAGCTTAACTGGTTATTTTTTTAAATATTGACAAGTCAAATGGTTATGAAATCTAATCTTATGATACTTGCATGTGTTAGAAGTAGAAAATGAGCAATTTACTTGAACACTTATTAATAAGGCTATTCTAACATAATTACAATTAAATTAACATTAAATATTTGTGGTCATCATGCCAGCATAAAGTTCTCTACCAAATTGCCTATGTTGACGCTTGTCTGATGTGGATTATGTAGATCCCTCACGTAAGGGATTACCTCTTAGGATGGTCCTGGATCCTGGACGTGAAGTGTGGTCAGCTCCTTGTGGTGCCAGCGTAGGGTGACGGAGTTCAGGCTTGCAGTTGATTGACCACAAGACGCTGCCCAATTATCCAGGCAAACCGGGACTCTGGACGCGATGTTCTTATGCAATAGCGACAGTCTGTTCTCGCTACACCAATTATATTTATCAACTTTTTATAGATTTAGCGGGACCCTTTTTGATACTTTCACATCAACGATTAAACGCAGAGTACATCACAGTCTAAGCTTAAACTCGAGGCGCACAGTTTAAATCTTCCACGGAATTACAATCTATAAAACGCTTGCTTGATACTTTTAGAGACGATATTGATTCTATTTTCTAATTGAAAATAAAATCTCGTTTTTATGGAGCCAGTTCTCCTGGCCGAGAATATTTGCTTATGGTGCATTTGCCTACGTGACTTAAGTCGCGTTCGCCAAATTCCTTATTGCTGTACCCACGCTGCGTCGGTACACTTGCGTTTAACAATGCTTGGTTTTATTACCCTCCGTCCTTACTTCGACTAAGTGTTTTTGTATCCTTGAACAAAATATTATCTTGGGTAATTTCTCATTCTAACATAGTATACTGTGATTTCACTTATATCTTCTTATTTTGAACATAATATTTACTTATGTATAATATGTATGTAACATTACTCATCGTAATTTACATGTATTTTTTGTTATTTTTATAAACAGTACTTCTGTGACAATTAACGAGATATTCATTAGTTAAATTAATTTATAAATTAAAAAGCTAATTAGTGAAGAATGGTTTTTGTAGATAAGGTTCGGTTATAAGATCCGATGTAGTAATCCCAGTCTAGATAGGTCGAGAAATGTATGAGACATTAAGTGAATAATTTTAAAAAGATTCAAAAAGATTGCTACCTCTTGCCTGGAATATATATTTATAATGAATACACATTACTTTGGTGTAGTTGTATTTTCAGAAGATAGTTCTGTTTTTTTAATACAATTATAAATTAATCAATTAGACAGAAAAATATATTTATCGAAATTTTAATAATTTAATTGGTATTAAACTTATTATGTTGAATGTGTAAGAGTGGGAATTTATTTAACTTTCAATGCAAAAGATAAAATTAATCTGTATTTGTAAAATTTAACTTTGTTTATTGTACAATTCTATTACATATTTGACCGTTCTTCCCCAAATTTTGCTTAGATACCTGCGCAAAACATAAACACCCTTCTTCCTCACCCTGGCCACCCAACCTTTTCCCAACTATATATGTGTATTATATTAAATGCCATTTATTTCAAATATTGTCAATTGTACTCTAGAACCCCGAGAAAAATATATTCACCTCACCCCATACGTCATTAAAACATTTTCACCTCTCTGACTGGAACAAATTTTGATACACTGTTTTGATACATGCATAATTATGTAGGTATATAAATTAAATTAATAAATTTGATAAATAATATATGATGTGTGGTATATGTGTTTAACCTTAGAGCCAAGGTTTCCCGTAGTAGCGAGTGATGTACACCCTTGGTCCCTACCGATGGTATCAGCGGTGCTCCCAGAGGGCTACCATTTGACATGATTAGAGAGAGAAATGGATGATACTTGTGGGTCAAGCAGGTCACCCTTTTATTTTAAACAGCACCGTTGGCATTTCATTGGTTATAAGAAAGGCGTACTAAGAGAGTTTTATAAAGGGAATGTGTTCTAGGTTTCTCGATCTTAAGAGAACCAGTAAAAAATTGTAATTTTTCTGATTTTTAAATTGTATTTCAATATGAATATCGTAATTATTGAGCTACAATATTAAAACAATTATTATCGAGTTAGGATAATAAAACTGATTAAATTTTTTAATGGTATCGTTCAGAAGTGGGCAAATATTGAGAGGTATCGGTGTCAGACTTGGTAAATTCGAATTATTATTTCTTAATTCTACTAATAATATTTTTACCTAGAACTCATTATTATTGTGATGTTGCAGTTTTTCAGAACATAGTTCTGTATTATCCTGGTAGCAACTAAAATATTTTTCGATAAACATATCTATTCTGTAGGTATATCTTTCAAGTTATTTCATTTAACTCCTTAATAATAAGTTAAAATACATTGTTTAACCAGACACATTTATTGTTTTTGTTATATCTATAAGAAGTATAATACTTTTAATTGGTCGAGTGAAGAAAATATAATAGTTTACACTGAAAATTTTGGGAATAATTTGTATATACATATATATATATTGAAACATGGTAATAATGATCAAAAATTCATATTTCTGAATTAAGTAATATTTTTGTGCTATTTGGATCAAATTAAATTTTGTAGAGTCGCTGAACTCAAAATTTAATATATATATATTATGCGTCGTTTATAAGAAAAGACAGTTTTTTTTTAAATTTGTAAATCCACTCAAGAGACCTTGTATCAGGGTGAGGTTCATATCTGATGAGATGGCTGAATTATTTGCGAGCAAAAAATTAGACAAATTAGCCCATTACATTTAGACAACTTTTGATTAAAATAACCCAGGATATAATGATTTTTTTTGGTATATAGAATACGTCATGGTCCTTTCTTTTTGTATTATAATATCGTTAACGTATTCAAAGAGCAAATACATGATCTATGTTGATTTTATTTTAAAATATTCTTCATAAAAGAAATTGAATAAACTCGAAATATAATGACTACCGTTCGGAGTTTTTGAATTATAATTTTTTTATACACACCATGAAGGCTTCCCTTTCAAAAACAATTCATATTTCCGCGTTTTTTTACAAAAATGTGATTTTTTAGTATTAATATATATCAGCAGTTATACAATAGACTTAACTTTTTTTAAGATTATTATACATATATAAGACTTTACACTAATGTAAAACTAATAAACAGTAAATTCAGTTTTAAAAAAAAGTCAAATCTAGTGTATAACTTCTGATTTATATATTTTTTTGTTAACATTGTTTTATTAACCGCTTATTGAGTTTAGATACATCTACCGGTTTTGAAAAATACTATTTTCTTCTTCAAGATGTCGATACTAACAAATAAAAATATGAATTTTAACCACAAAGTTTATTTTGCTAATTTCAAAAGTATTATAACTTTTGATATAAATGAATAAAAAAAACACATTTTCGTAAAAAACGCGAAATCGTGAATTATTTTTGAAAGCACGCCCTTAAAGATGAATAGGTATATGTGATTCCAACTAGAATGGATTCAATTTTATCTATATTCAATTTATTTTTGGCATGAAATATAAAAAATGTTTGATTGTGTATAAGAATGTCTTATAATGTTAAAAAATGTCTGATAATGTATAAGAATTGAATGAGAATGTTGTAACATTACAAATTACGTTCAAATACTTTAATTATTTGGTACTTAATATCATTTAAGAATTAAGGCCATTGGGATTAATTATCGTGATTTTAGCAACACTCGCGCATGTGCGTTCGGTAATCGTTATCGGATACTAATCTGCCGACGCACGGAGTGCGGACGGCTATTCGCTTCTAGACCACAGAGACGGCTGCCCATGCGTTTTGCGTGCGGCAGCAGCCAGCGCAAAGATGGCCGATTTTGTAAATCGCAAAGCTTTTGTAAGAAGATTTAAAAAGAAGATATAAAAAGAAGTAGATTTAAAAAGATTTTGTAAATTTTACAAATGGGTAAGATGAATGCCATAATTACTAGTGCATCGATTTTCTATCAATCTTATAATAAATCATAATTTGCATTGTACTCAACTCTTCTGTATAAATGTTGTATTTCCCTCTTGGAACGGGATGAATAACCCATATGAACATTGTACCATATCGCAATACGGATGACTTCGGCCGAAAGTCAATTCCACGTAATCCGGCACGCTTCGACCAGAAAGCAACGTAAACGAGTTCAATGTGGAGAAAGGGCGTCCAGTGTGCAAAGGTCATGTTGTTTTTTTTATTGTTTTAATTACTGTGGTTGTTGAACAACCACTGTGGGAGTAGTGGTCTACACAATCACCGAGGTCGGCTCGCGTGCCAAGTCGTCACCGAGCAACCGTATTAATATTATTATTGTCGTCGAAGTGTTTATTCTGTGAGGATTCATCATCTTTATATGATCTTGTTATTTTGACCATCACCCATATAAAGGTGATTATATTTATCTCCCATTAAATTTGTTTATTGAACATAACTTCTTTTAATAGTACTATTTATCTTCATAATTGTATAAAGATTATTATGTATAAATATTCTCGCCTCGAGTGACGAATGCAGAGGGGAGATGATTGGTAAGGTAAGGAATTTTGGTAAGTGTTTGGCGTGAAGGATCCACATCTCATGTGCATGATTGAATTAACCGGTGGGGATGTAGAGCTTCCGATTCTATAGGTGTTCTATAGTTCTACAAAATGTATGGGAACGAACTTTTATGTCATATATCAAAATGTTATTCTTCGTGTGCCGTAGGTTGGCGACCAAGTTTCAATATGCTGATTTAGTAGATCACCAGTATTGAACCAATTTATGAGGTACCGTAAGTTTTTTCTTCCTATACCTCTGCTATCTTTTATCTAATGAGAATAATGACTTGTAAGGTATCTTATTTCTCATTGCGGGAAATGTGTCCAAAGAATGCTACTGGCATCCATTTAATAGTTGTTATTGGTCCATTGGTATAACCTCAATAAGAGAATTTGGAAGATGTCCAGCGAAAAATCTAAAATTGAATACAATGAGCATAGATAATAATATTACATCATGTAATTTATTTGTACGAGGGTGAGAGCTAAGTTATAAATAATTTCAGACTATTTGTTATACTTTTGGGGTTAACTATAATGATAGACAGTATCGTAAGTTTTAATCATTAAAGTAGTCGTATGAAATGAAAAAATCGGTTATACGACTAATTTTAAAAATAGCCATGATGCTTGTACCAGAGCGTCCAAATTTTAATGTTACCATTAGAGATGGATATGTGTTCAGTAGTAACTTTTTACTAACGCCCGTAGTAAAAAAATTTTGCGGGCTGTTAATACATAAAATTTACTACCGTCAAAACATAGATGGAGACATCTATAGGAGCGACAAATAATCATGAAAAACGCTTTATTTTATGCATTATCTATGGATATTTTGGCCTAGGCATCTAAATCTGTCACTTTGGTGATGTAATTTTTTCGTATTATGTATATTAATATATTAAATAACGAGACTATCATCGGACGAACTCTCATCATTATAGTAGGATATTAAATGATTAATTATCGTATACTGCACCTTTCAAAATATCAATGTGTCAGATGACTTTTGGAACAGCTGTGAAGAGTCCGCCATATTTAACTATCGATTCTCGTTTTTACGTTTAATTAAAATAAAGCATCCAATTTTGAAATATTCTCCGTTCTTTACAAATTTCGGTTTTGAATGTACAGAATGGGTCAATAGTCACTTACTGTATTTTATTAATCATTTGCGAGATATTTTATAAAATACGTAGATTTTTTTACCGATACATAAAAAATAATTTCTTATATATGATTCCCATATAACGTAACAAATACAAATTTCATATAACGTAAAATTGACATATTTTCATACCACGTAAAAGTTTTCTTTTCGAATTATATGTATAAATAAAAACAACGTGTAAGTAATAATAAATTAAATTCAAGTTATTTCAAAGTATCTTTTGGCCCATTCTGTATGATAAAGTTCTGAAATAACACATTTATTTTAATATAAATCGATTAAAAAGACCAAATGAATCATCTCGGTTTGCTTCAACTATAAATTTAATATGTTTTATTTGCTTGTTTGTTTGTTTTAATTAGATACTAAAATAATAATAAAATAATACCCATTCACGGCATCCGGTTGAAAGGACGTAAACCTTATATCAGAAATATCTCCATCTTGTAGGAACATAATTAAGTGAACGGAATTTAGTTTTCATGTCGACATTCAATCTAATTTCAAATTGGTGTTTCAAAGGTCCGAGCACGTATGTACCCCGCAAAAAGCAACTAAGTAAGGCTTCTAACAAAGTCTTCATTTAAATTCTAAATATACTAAACCACCTGAGATACCAGAGGAAGTATTAACTAAGGGATCAAAAGCCAGGTTGAAGTTGGTCTCCAATTTAAGATTAATTCCAATGAACTAGACACTTCGCTTATATAAATAAGGTCTTCTACCCGCAGCTCCGATGATACTAGTCACTAATGTATTCTTTTTGCTAACTAAGAGATACAGATTTTTTAGATTTTAAAAGATAATAAGATAAATAATGGAAGTAGATAAGTCAGCGAAACTCAAGAAAAAATTATAAATATATTTAGATTAGTTTTAGGAGCTAATAGCAGGCGAATATTATATATTAAATTATTTGATACCAGCTGTTCCGAATTCAGCAACCATTGTTATTGACACAATTCAGCATCTAAATTCACATCCATACATTTTCTCATGTTTGTCTTGTCAGTGTGAAATGTGACCTTGACGCCAGCAGACGTCAACTTGACCAATAATTGTTCGATTTCGGCATCGCAATAGCATTCGCGGTGTGGACCTTTTGTGGTATTTTGTGATATTGCGTTTTAATCACGTATTGTTTGTTGTATGTGTGCCGTGGGTAAACTTGTGACATCTCTGTCTTCAATTCGGAAGCGGAGATTTGCTCATCCGCGTGCCATTTTGTGTGATCTCGGCGGCGACTGTAGGGATTACGGAAGCGTCATATACATGGTAAGGCGAGCAGTCCTTTCGAATCCCAGTTCCCGAGATGACTGATCCTTCAATTAGAACCCTTGTCTCCTCACCGATCTCATCTTGTACCACATTTCTCTACTTCCCTCCCCTACTCTGCGGTATTTCCGATTTATGACCGGAATTGTCGTATTCCATTCCGCGGGACGTGCGACTCGGAGATTGCATAATACACTAGCTTTTTATCAATAGTAATAATTAAATTATATATAGATTTTTGTATCAATTTAAATAATTTAAAAATATATTATTTTATATTATATTAAAAAAAATTGATTTAGTAATATAAGAATTATTGATAAAATTTGTGCCAGCAATTGTGGTACGCGATGGTTAGATAAGATCGGGCAAGGTGCTAGGCAATATTTGAAGCAGTGATATAAAAAAGCTGTAAAATAATGAGGCACGTATTCAACTTTAGAATGAATTTAAGGGTACAATAAAAAAAAAATATTGCTTAAAAATCAAGATTAATGCAGCTCGCCTGTCTAAGCTTCCACTTTAAATGATGAATGATTTTCATAAGTATTCAGAAAAGCAAGTGTTTGAAGGTTATTACTAAAAAAAACGTTACTTTTAACGACCTTTCAGTGTTACATATTGTCAGACAGACTAAAATTGATCGTTTATATTATTAAAAAACAGTCAGTGCATTTTAAAATTTTTAGTTCAAACCTTTAAAACCTAAAACAATAATAAAACACTAAATTGTTAAATCCAGAAACAATTTATATTTTTTATGAAATTTAAAAAATCAAATTTTAATAAATATTATTATTGAGTTCTCTGGTGGTGACAGGTGGAAGGAAAAGAGGATTAGCTGCCATACGCATGAAAAATTGGAAGATGGGAGTACGAGGCTGCTAAGGGCCACGGCTGACGAGGCCAGCCATCCTTGGCCACGTTGGTGAGATGGCGGCATATTCCGCGAGTCCGAGATCCTGCTGGTGATTCGCGCTGGCTACCTGCTGTACGGATCTTTAGGGCTCCTGCTCTGCATAATAAAGAAAGAAGAAAAGTGTGTTTGGAGAAGAATGTTGAGTGGAAACTTGTCAGTGTCATGAGAACAGGGACGCATAATTTAAATTAATGTTTTAAGAAACGTGGGTGGGTTACTCATCTTCAAATATAGTTTGTAAAGTGAACCAAATGGGTTATTATTGAATTTCTAACCTTCCCTATAGATGAAGGAGACTCTTATGAAGTGAGCCGTGGACATCACCCAATAAGAACCTGTATATGTCTTGGTGTTTATTAGTTATTATAAACTAAAGGATCACCAGTATGAGGATTGTATTTATGATGTATCAAAAGTATGTATTTGATGAGAATTGAGGGCCCTATACTTACTCTAATTATCCTGTGTGTATATGAAATGTTACCAATATAGAGGCTGGTATTTGTGTGAATGTTTGTGGCTAGAGAGAGGGTATTATGAATGAAACAGTACTTACGATAGTTGCGTTTATTTACAGAAGAAACACATTTGAAATTAAACTGTTTCTTATATTATATAAAGTTCAAGATAAACAAATTTCACAGAAGGCGGTGCCAAGATGCGTACGAAAAAATATTGTTACGTTCTCTTTGGGCCCTAGAGGATAGGAATCCATAGGGTCGCCACCGACCTGGCTTAGTCTGGGTCCTCAAGTGTGTGTGTGTGTGCTTTGGTGTCACCTGCTACCTCGGAAGGGATGATAATTGATTCAAGGGCATTTAGATTTTCACTTTACACATTTATTCATAAAACACAATTAAAACCGACATTAAATGCACGAAAAATGTTATTTAGATCTTCCTTTTTTAGGTCAACTTACATCTGAGGGAGGTCACTCTTATATATTTCTTCTCTTTACAGAGTTCATCTATTGCTAACACCAGCCAACGCGGCCATGGGGTGCGGATGCAGCTGAGGACCCGGATCGCCACACGTCCGCGCCAGGATTTATCTCTCGCTCCAGGAAATAAACCGGACACCATCTCGTCTCAGTCTTTTCTATAACGTCCACCCATCGGTTATCACTGGCATGCCGCTTCCTGGACTCCGTGGACCAGGACCATATCTGGGTCCACCACGATGATCATATTCTTAATCTCCGCCACCTCCTGCCGTCATATTCCTCCGGAGCGCGGCTCCACCGACGCGCCTATTTTCGAGCGTTTCCACCAAAAGTGACATTTTGGTCAGCTGCCCGCCAAAGTCAGATTCTCGTCCCTGATTCATTCATTTCATTCAAAAGTCATAAGTCGGCAAAATAAGCTACCCAGACCTCGGCGCGCAAATTCAAACATGACAATATGTCTGAGGAGCTGGCCAGTAGATGTGATTCGTTCGATGGCCTCTCAGACTGGTCGCGTTGCGGTGTATTTTTGTCTACATTTTGTAGATATCAGGCTGTTGAGTATTTAATTACTAGCCGATGATTCTAGCCGGTGGCGTTCTATTCATGGCATGGATAGGATGTCCGGTCAGCCCGAGCCGAACGTGACAATATACATTCAACAACAGAGTTATGCACCCCCAAATAAGAAAGATTTTGACTTAATGGGGGCGGCTATCAACATCCATATTAAAACATATCAAGATCTGTAATAATGTGACATTTCAAATAAACGCGCGAAGACCGAGGGCGCCATCTACCGATGCGAGTAGGCGCGGCCGGTGGAGAGAGAGGTCGGGGGTGAGTAGCGGGACTTCGGTGCGAGCGCCCGAGCGGGGAGGTGCGTGAGGCGAGATAGTATTAGCGACGGAGATCGACAATTGGAGGATTATATTTTCGCGGCAGAACAAGAGAAAGTTGGGCTTTGTTCTGCCCGTGAAAGTCGCCTGAGGAGGGACTCTCCGCGGGAACGAGCGGCAGGCTGCGAGCGTGCAATGGAGGCGGGACGAGCACTGCCCACGTCGCAACGTCAAAATAGAGCCTTGGAAGTCTTCAGAAGTCGAGAGATGTTTTGGCCCCGGCTGTCTCATCACACTATTGCAGCCAAGTGTGATTCGAGTAACATTTCAACCTCTAACCTAACCATAAACATAGTGTCAGTTTCGTAACCAATAGCGTCCAAATTCAGTGGATCTAAGGCGTGTAAAGAAGATGAAAGACTCTGCTCGTGCTCACAATGTCGGGTTTTATTTATACGATGTGATTAAATTGTTCTTAATGTTATAAAGTGTTTTGCATTATTAAGACCACCCACATCCATCTGCGACAGGCAGTCCGACAACAATGTTCATTAACCCACAGACGGAGTCTAGCTGGTGGCGTGGTGCGCTGGCATACCATCCATGGTGACAGCGCACGACGTAACAATACATTCTGAAATTTAATAACAAAATAGGTATTTTTTTAAATGTTGAGAAATTAGTCTAATTAGAACTTGGGAATAAGAAAAATGTCCAATACATAATTATTTATTTATTTTGAAGACCTTCAAGCCATTTTCGATCCTCATTTTTGTACACATTTATATTTGCTGATAATTTAATTGATTTTGGAAGTATGTTATATAGCTTACAATGCGCGTCACTGTCATATTCTTAACTTGGAAGTTTTAAGAATAACATGCTCATTAGTTATGCTCTGAGTAGATTTTTATTTTGTCCTCTTCAAAAAATTAACAGTTTTTTTTATATATAAACAAGATAAATTTAAAACTGGTAAAACTTTAAAAAATGTTTTGTTGTACTTACAAATTAAACTTCAATATTCCCAATGTCACAGATAAAAATGAAATGAAAAATTCATACATTTCATTGAAGAGAATTATCAAATTACTTTATGATCTTTTAGTTTCGATGGAACATTTTTTTTAAAGAGAAATCAAAGACATCTCTTTCAGATATTTGAAAACATTAGATGATTGTAATACTGCCATAGCTACTGGGTTGGCCGTGGCAGAGGCCTGTACGTAGAATTGTTTAATGTGTAGGTGATATTGCACAGTACAATCCATAGTTTAAACATTATAAAGAGGCGGACAGAGGGCGACATCTGTCTGTAGCGCACCGAGACTCAGTGTGGTACGACTCGATGTTTAGTAGCGAGTTTCGGTACACTGACAACAGAGGTACAAGAGGCCCGGAGTTAAAGAAGTCTAGAAAGGAATAACCAAATTATATTTCTCGCACAAGCGAAGTGCCGAATTTATAGAAGTGCATTCTTTGTACACTATGCCAAAAAAAATAAAGAATTTATGTAAGAAGAACTTCTCTTGACCGATATCCAAAACACAGTGATCTTCTATCTATGGCTTCAGGCTTTTTATTATCTATAACCATTTGTTCTTGGTTAATATAAACATTTTTCTTTTATACTTTTAAAATTAGTAATATTAACTTTGTGGTTAAAATTCATATTTTTATTTATTATCTTTGTTTTATTAACCACTTAATTGAGTTTAAATACATCTACCGGTTTCTAAAAATACAATTTTCTTCTTCAGGATGTCAATACTAATCAAAAACATATGTTATTGTTTCTTTAACAGAATCTATTTTTAAAAAACAATAATTATTTAAAAAATAAATTTAGTGATAATTAGTTAGTTATGACATCCCGAAGAAGAAAATACTATTTTTCGAAACCGGTAGATGTATTTAAACTCAATTAAGTGGTTAATAAAACAAAGATAATAAATAAAAATATTTTTGTTTTAAGGGAAGATTTTAGTCCCAATAATTTGTATGGGTTCATCGAACCCGCTGGTTAACCTAAACACCGACCCTTGGTATTTCAAGTGGGCTTCCAAATAACTGAGTTCGTTGGCCTGACATGTTACTCTTAGTAAAATCAGAAACAAATACAATAATAATATGTAGGTATGAATTTAACTTGTATAAATTGCATCTACTTTGATAAACCGTAAAGTAAGTAGGTAGTAATAGTAATATAAGTAATAAAATGGAGTAAAAAGTATAAGAAGGTTGGTAGCCGGAATATAATAGCCACGCCAATCAGTCGTTCTCTCTCGGAGTCTGGGTGTGTGCGGTGGTAAATTGCAGTACTCTCTACAAATTGTGGCATTAAAAACCTGTGTTAACTTACAAGCAATGAACGGGAGATAATACCAAGATATGTACTTTTTTTTAAACACCTGTGTTGATTGTATATCTCCTAAGCCTTCTGAACGCGGCAGAATATAAACCTGGAGACATTTCTCATACAGGTTATAACAATACCTCTGCCACAGCGCACTAGATCAGCATACTAAAATAAATCTCAATCACCATAATAATTAATAAAATATATATTTTGTCAGAATCGATGATCATCATCTTCGCGCAAAACACACACTAGAGATTGTTCATTATCACGATCGAAAACACAAATCTGAAAAAATGTTGTTGCCGTGGAAGTTTCTCGTGTGAAATCCAATAACTCTCACACGGGGGAAATCAATATGAGACGAAACATCAACAAGTATCTGCACCAACTTTTGTCAGTAGGGAGCAAACTTTATTTAAAGAAAAATATATTCTTTCATCGAAAAATACACAGAGTAAATATTTTCTTCCTTGATAACCTTAATCTTAAATAATAATAATACGTATATTCGTCGTCCATCATTCAAAAAGTGTATCTGGTTTTTTGTTAAAATTGAGTTACGAATTGTCCAAACACATGCCCGTAATTCATTCAAACCGACCGAGGCGTATCGGATCACATTATGTTTGAGGTTGAAAAAATGATAGACATTCATTTATTAGCCTAATTTTTAATATATATTAGTAACCAGATGATCTAGATGTGCGGAAAATTGCTCGCCAACAATTATACTCCCATAGTTGCTCGCCCACAATTGCTCGCCCACAATTGCTCGCCCACAATTATACTCCCATAGTTGCTCGCCCACAATTGCTCGCCACACAATTGCTCGCCAACAATTGCTCGCCATCAATTGCTCTTTGCTTTTTCTGACCTAACCTGGCTGAAGACATTTGAGGTATGGCCATATCGACGTATGTTAAAGATCTCCTGCGTTGACAAAATTTTTAATGAACAGGTACTAAGGCGCATGAATAAGTCTAGAGAACTAATAACAATTATCAAAATAAGGTAAACTGCATACTTCGGAAACATTCTCATCAATAAGAAATATGATCTCTTACAATTCATTATGCAGGGGAAGATAGCAGAGGCATAAGTAGAAAGAGATTATCTTGGAGAATATATTAAAGATCTTATATGTACATCTTATACAGGATAAATCAGTAAAATTATAATTAAAAATAAGGGGTTAAATGTGAAGGATGGGGGTTAGATGGTGGGGGTTGGAGTGATGCATTGTTTTTACATGCCCTCAAAATTAACGATGTTTGAAAAATTTCCAAGGAGGTAGCGATATTTTGTTCAGGGTCCTTATAATGCATCTGAGAAGAATTTGGAAAATATTTTTATGAAGTGGGGGGAGGCGGAATGCCGAGGGGTTTTGCGTAGCGTCCTGAACAGTTAGCATTACTATCTTAAATATGAATTAAATATATTAATTATAAAGATATACATATAAAATCAATTTTATCGAAAAATATTGTTGTTGCGCCACCGGGATTCGAACCTGGATCTCTTTCCTAACCGGGGAAGGTGCTTTATCCAACTAAGCTACAGCGACATTATTTTTAGCGACAATTTTCGACCCTATATGTTACCTTTTTGATATTAATACATTTAATCGTTCCATCATTTTACAGAGTCATCTACCTTATTTTTACAGAATCTCAATTACCTTTGAGTAAACTGATAGCAGACGCCAGAATTATCAATTCATTTTTGTTAAATTTTGGACACATTGATACAACTTTATTATTTTAGGAGAACACATTCTTATTGTGAAGTTGTAATTATTCAGAACATAGGTCTGTGATTTATTTATTCATATTTAAAATATCACAGACCTATGTTTTGAATAATTACAACTTCACAATAAGAATGTGTTCTCCTAAAATCATTACTATCAACCAACCTCAATACCTGTCAAGCTTCTCCGTCGTTGATATAAAATCTAATTCGATGCCAACTTGTTTCATCGTTATCATCAACAGTCCATCTGTCTAGTGGTGGATAAATGCCTTAATGACTACTTCTATTTTCTATTCAGCTGCTTCCGTGCTTTTTATATTCTAAATTGAAGATCCTAGGATGCCTCGGGTTCCAGAATTACGTCTCTTTTTTGGAAATATTTTTCTCCAACAAACCGTAAGGATAAATCGTTTTCTTTCAAATTGACAATCTTATAAAAATGAAGCAACAGCGTGTGAAACACCAAGTTTATTATTTTATTGGCAGTATTCTATGAACGTATTGACATTTACAGCTGAAAATATATATATAAAATTTTCTCGTAGAAAAGTTTGCAGCTGTAATGTAGATAAAATGTACAAATAATTTATTTAATCAGGTACTACTATTGTAGTGTAAATTTGAATTGGAAAGAGGAAAAAAATTGGGCTAAGAGAGTATAAATATAATGGATGAAAAAAAATCTTTGCAATTGATATAGCTAATACCTCCTGTAGTCCGGTTAATCATTCCTGACAAAAAATGATATCGGTTCCAAAAAAAAAAATCATTCTGTTTTTCAATAAATAAAAATAAATTCAAATATCTTTATGAGAAATACATTTTATTAAATGTGATTAAATTTTGTATTCTCTAAAAATTGTATTACTAATATCTGCACATTTTTCTTCTGGTTATTCAGCTGTTAATTCTATGTCGTATCGCATATCTTTAAAACCGCATAAAAATAAACTTGACCGTATAAAGACAGAAAACCGATTATTTGTGTAATAAAAAATAATTTTGAGCACTTATTTTTATTTTGCTCAATTAAAATTTATTATTTATTAATTAGAAAGATATATATATATATATAATCAATTTTATCAAAAAATATTGTTATTGCGCCACCGTGATTCGCACCTGGATCTCTTTCCAAATCGGGGAAGGTGCATTATCCAACTATGCTACAGCGACGATATTTTTGCGACAAATTTTCGAACCTATATGTTACTAATCGAAGCCAGACTATGCGTGTTATTACTGTATTTTAAAATATCGTATTTCCACATATTTAAATGATTTTTTTCATAAAATAAAAACAACCAGGTAACAAGTATTGTTAGATAATTTATTTAATTTATTATATATTTTAAAATAAAAAATTATTTTATACAAAAATTCACGAAGCTGCATCTAAACAATGACAAATTTAACTTAAAATATACATTTAAATGTACGATAATAATTATACTTACATATATAATATCTACTTTGAATACATAATATAAGAAAGAAAGATTATAAATTTCTACTTGTCTTATGTAATACGTGTAACATATGCAATTAATATGTATATTTATTCGAATGAAAATTACTCGTATGCGCATGAATTAAAAAAAAAAATTTTTTTTTGTGAACTACTTACAAAAAGCAACAAGAGCGGAATAATTTGTAATATTTTTATTTGGAGATGTTTATAAAATTAAACCTTTGTTATTAGGTTGGGTGTACTGTGAATACTTAACAGTAAATCCTCGGTATGAATAGTCTCAGTCTGCCATTACAATATGACGAGTTATATTTTTACATAAAAATGAATTAGATTGATGCAAACTGTCCATTTAAACCAAGATACTGTTAACTTTTTTATTCTTGTTTGGGTAAAATTTTTGATTTTTATATCGAATTCGGGTGGTAAATATAATTCACAAACATATCGAATGAAAAGCGTTTAAGAAAATATTTATAAAAAAAATTATAATAAAATTTTTATATAATGTTTTTAATTGGAAATGATTGATGTCTTATTTAAAGGTTTACATTTAAATTCTAAATTCTTAAAAAAGTAAATAGTGGTGCAATGGTGGAAACTAAATATGTTTGTAGGTGGAAAATCCAGTAATTGTGTGTTCTTAGATATATTCAAATATTGCTAATAATATACTGGTCAAAACAAGAAAATATATAAAAATTGAGAAATATTTTACAGATATAGAATATTGCTTTAAATAATTTTCAAACATAAATAGATTTTCATTGTAACATATATGCTGTTTCAGGTAAAATTAATATCAAATTCAGTTCTATAGATAGCGATAGTATAGTGGTATTCGAAGCGATTCAACATATTAATATTCAAAACATAATTTAATAGATATGAAGGTCAATTGGGTGGAATGGTGAACGTTATATTGTGTAAAGTGATCACTTAAGCCAGCCGTAGATAGGTCGTAAGCCCTGTAATTACTCATACTTCCATATTTTTCCATTAATAAAAAATAGCTTCGTCTCTATGAGATATATATTATTTATTAAATATTTTTCCGATTGATAATTTTTTTGTTGAAAATAAATAATCGTGGGCTTTAAAGGCAAGCAGGATAAAAACAGATTGATGCCTTTGTGACGTGGTGCTGGAGACATATCTACGTATATCGTGGACAGTGAGACGCACCAACGTCTCCATTCTGCAGAAACTACACATAAATGATAGATTTATGTGTAGTTTTAATCATTTACCTAAGGCGCATTATTTCGGGCATCTTGCAAGAAGACAAGATTGCTTGAGAAGGCTTGTTGTGGCGGGCCATGTCGGAAGACAGAGAGGAAGGGGAAGTGCAAAGAACAACAGACACTTCTCTGGTAATATCCCTGAGTGGATAAGTATAGTCAATAAGGTAGAGTTTATAAAGATCACGACCTCAATTATGAGGATTTGATGAGGCAGAAATGTTAAATTAATAAATTATTTATAAATCAGTATGTTTCAGTATGATAAAATAGATAGATAAAATAAATAATAAATTAAATGCACTAACACAAATTATTGTTAGTTTAAGAGATGTTTTCATACATACATACATATTTTGAAAGATACAACTTATACATGTTTAAACGTTGCAGGTATTTTTATTATTATGATGTTTTTATGAAAAAAAAATCTATGTAAAATAAAACAAAAACTTAATACTAAATATTATATACGAAAATAATTGAAAGAAAAGAGAAAAAGGTTATTTATTGTATAAAATATCCAATGGAATATCATGTATCAAGAATAATAATTCTATATGAATGCAAAAAATATAATTAATTCCCAATAGCAATATTGTATGTTTCTGGCAGTTGTTTTCTGCTTTGAAATCTAATAATAAATATAATAATATTATTAGGAGAACACAGTTTCACTGTGATATTTATAGTTGGAATCTAGCTGACAGATTTATCAATTAAGTCATGTATAATAGTTAATGTCATTGAAGATAAATTACTTTACCAATTTCTTCGGGCGTATTTTTAGTTATAAAAATATAAATTTTGTTTCTTTTTAACGAAAAAATATTTTTAGTTCAGTTAAGTTTAGTTTGGTTACAATTTTGGTAACTTCCAATATTTTTAACACGTAATTTTTTTTTCGTTTATCCTTCTAAGTTATTAATCTATTCTGTTTTAAAATTATGGCATAGTTTTATTTCACTTTGTAAAACAAAAAATAAACAGGTTTTAATATCTAGCCTTTCTAACTTTCAAATTTGTTTAAAGTTGAATGTTTATGTTACTGGTAAGTCAGAACACAGAAATCACTGAGATTTCAAATAAAGAAATTAGTATAAGTATTGAAGGTTGTCTTTTAAATTAAGATAACGTTGATAAGTAGAGATGTTGGATAAAACAAATTTCTATTGTACGTAAACAGATAATTGTGCCTATTATTATTATGAAAGAGGTCCAAGTTATATTTGCGTTTGAATTGATTAATTTTTTTTTTTATATTACACACACCACAATGCTTCATTATTTATTTAGTCTTCTAGATTTATAATTTATTTCTACATATAAATTTTGCATATAGCTTATAAGGAAATGAAAATTCTAAGGTTGAAATGGGTTACTCTATTATCTAGCGGAATACCGTTGAACGTCGTAACAATACACTGAATATAACGCTTTAAAATTTTCACAATAATTACAAATTTGCATAACAATGTTACGCGAAATAATTGATAAACTCATTTTTTTCAATTTCTTGATTTGAACCGCTTTCATAATAATGGGCATAATTGTTTAACTTTAAATGTCCTCAGAATTTGTACAAATAATAAAAAATTCATATATTTCTGTTGATTCTAGTTTACCTTCTGGATATATGCTATGAACAATGTATAATATAATAATTTTTCCACAGATTTCTCATTCTGCTATTAGAAAGTAACATGATCCATTGCCCCTAGAGATATTTGGTTTCTATTAAGAGATGCTTTCATAAAAATGGAAGTCAATAAATTTTTTATTTACGCGTTATATATATTTTAGAAAATCTGTCCAAAATTTTTAAATTGGACAAATCCCCATGACAACCTATCTTTATTAAAATTAATATTACGTATTTTATTAGGTAGAATATTTGAATATATAGTATAATACGTAATATAATAAATTTGATTATTTAAGTAGAAATAATGAAATAATTTAATACGTCGCGGTATTTTAAAGATATTCATCAGAGACCGAGGAATTACTGGAGCATGCACATAATAATTTAATATCCGAATTAGATGGAGACTAATCCAGTTAGTCAACATTCGATAAAACGTAATCAAAGTTAAATGTAAGCATACGACTGATGATGTAACGAAAATATAAATGTATTAAAAAATATTTATATACATAATACAAATCAAAAAATACAATTAAATTCAAATAACCTACTATATATTGTGTATGTCAAAATTTGAAGTAATTAATAAATAACTTACATATTTCATATATGTATGTGCGTGTATATATTAATAATAAATATATTTGGTTAAATATATATTTTAAATATGAATTAAATATATTAATTAGAAAGATATACATAAAAAATCAATTTTATTGAAAAATATTGTTGTTGCGCCACCGGGATTCGAACCTGGATCTCTTTCCTAACCGGGGAAAGTGCATTATCCAACTATGCTACAGCGACAATATTTTTAGCGACAATTTTCGAACCTATATGTTACCTTTTTGATATTAATACATTTAATTGTTTCATTATTTGAAAGAGCCATCTACCTTATTTTTACAGATTCTCAATTACCTTTGAGTAAACTGATAGCAGACGCCAGAATTATCAATTCATTTTTATTAAATTTTGGACACATTGATAAAACTTTATTAGGAGAAATAAGACTGTGTTCTCTGAATATAACATATTGAAATAAACATATGACATACTGAATATAACATATTCTTATTGTGAAGTTGTAACAACTTCACAATAAGAATGTGTTCTCCTAATAAAATATATATTTAATATCTATGTACCATATAATTCTAAAACAAACAAATAAATAAAATAAAACCTGACAATCTCATATCTGGGTAACTCCCACCACGAAATAATTAATAACTCGCTCATATTACCTCTGCCTAACCCGATTCAGTTGACTATCATTTTGTGTAATGTTTCAGCGTTATTTAGTAATATAACATTGAATTAAAACCATGTCACCTACAAGTAGACGTAGCTGTGTGAATCATCCAGACGTTTTTTGTTATGTATGTGGCGAATACACTTTGATAGAAAGTAGAAAACCTATTTATAACTTTGTGAAAAGGGCTTATCTGGCATATTTTGGTGTCCACTTGGGAGACCAGGATAATTCTTGGGCTCCACACTTCGTATGTAAAACGTGCATTGAACAGTTGTGACAGTGGCCAATTGAAAAGCGGAAGTGACTAAAGTTTGGAGAACCAATGGTTTGGAGGGAATCAAGAAACTAAGTACGAAGAAAATGAGTGGGTGATTTGTGTCGATCTAAAAATGATAAACTTCCTCATTGGACAGCAAAGTGGATATACAGAATATCATTGTTTTTATTTCTTTGGGACAGCAGAGCTAAGAATTAGCGCTGGATTAACAGTCATAATTCAAGGAAAACAAAACTTAATTAACTCATAATTTAACCCTTAAATTGGGACTTGTGAAACAATTTGCGAAGGCTTTAAATCGATATGGACTTTATTTTGGCTACTTGACTCAAAAACTTCCTGGTGTGCACAGAAAAACTGTAGGTCGGAATATTTTATGGTCCTCAGATAAGGCAGCTTATTAAAGATCCACAATTTACCGCATCATAGACTTGACTCGGAAGACAGAAAATTGAATTTCAAGAATAACACGATATTCATATTTTCGTGATCCTGTTAACAATTGTATAATCTGTTTTGTATTCACTCCTATTTATTTCTTTCTTCATTCGTACATCGATCTGTAACATATATTCGAGTGATAATTGCGACTATAAAAGGTTCATATTTGTTCCTAGCTGACTTTAGATTTTAAACGTTAGACATATACAATTGTGTAATTTGTTTTAACGTTTATTTACGTTATTTTTCTTGGTATTGACTTTGGCAATACTACTCATACTATATGCAGTTTAATTCAGTTTACCGTTTGTACTGGTGCAGCGTATGGTAAATTAACGCCATTTCACAGATGTCTTTGAGAAAAATAATTTGATGTGAAAATAGCAAGGTTTATCAGCGATCGATTTTTTAGATAAAATTTGATAAATTAATAAGTATAGTCGTATTATATTGTGGGTCTGTCTCCACAAAACTATGATATACCAAATATTGAACTAGGTATTGAAAAAAAGTATGAATAATATTTAATACCAATAATATTCAATTCATCATAATGTATTTTCGAGTAAGTATTCTAATATTTATGCAAGTCATTAATGCTTTTATACATGGACATATTTATGAGCTATCTGAAACGAGTATTTGAATTCGTTGGACCTTTCGGAAAATGACAACTAGGCGATTTCTGTAAACCGGAACACCGGAAACGAAGAAAAAGATTTTCCACTCATTGAATTATTTACTCCTTTGCATTGATTCTTGAGTATGTAAATATGTGTATGTGATTGTGAACCTCAGGAACCATCGATTTCACGATCTTGGGCAAGGAGGTAAACAATTATTTCCATCACATTTAATGAACTAAAAATGTATTGATTCATCAAAAAAAATATTAAAACTAATAATTTAATTAATAACTAATAATTTTTACGTGAAAACATATATTTTTTTACCTATACAAAGCCAACAAAAAAACATTTATTTTTCATAAATCAATACACATAATATTAATATTACACATTTATCTACTAGATACACGTCATAAGATATTTGATCATAATTATAATGTACATATAATAAAAAATATAAAATTCAAATCATTATGTAAATATTATTATATTTCAAAATACTTACAGAAAATGGAATAATAATTGCTTGCTTATAATAAGCAATTACTTAAATATATTATATAATGATTTTACTTGAAAACAAATCATAGTTTTTATGGATACAGTATGATACTATCTCCTCACTCATTTGATTGGACCATAAAATGTAAACAATTATATTTCATGCTTGACTGAACTAAGTTCATTAGTATTTGTAAAGGTGCAAGATTTTTTTCATAAGTTATACATACATAAGATAAATTTATTTATTATTTATGCCTACAATATTAGATACATTATTTATCCTAGCGCCATATAAGAAAAATGATTTTACTCTATACAGTATTTATTAACTTCAAGATTGTATTTATATTATGGACTGTTGAATATATTTTTTGATGAAACTTCATTTAATTTGGATTATTTGGTAAAAAATATTTGTCTTTATTATTTCAACTATGTCTGACCTTCTCGGTTCTCTTACTTCATAAGCTCTTCAACTACTTATCTTCTTGGGTCTTTTATCAAATGAAAAACTTTAATTATTGTATAATATTATTACTCGATTTTTGTGAGAGATTTGGTACTGGTTTTTGTGGTTATTTTTAATAATATATTTTCATTACATTTTACTAAGTTCTACGAATTTTTTAAATACAATAATTTTTTGCTTCTACGTAATAAAGCCCACCATTATTTACATTAAAATAGTGTTAGTATATAATACAGAATCTTTATAGATATATAATAATTTTTAATAATCTTCGACAAATTAGTGGACAAATTTATTGACAATGTGCAATACATGAGAGAGAAACACAGCGATAATACATAAGCGGAACAATGTGTATGTGTGTGCGATAAATACGTCATCACGTCAATATGAATAGATTTTTCACATTGTTTATGATACTGATATGATTTTTATTAAAGCCTGTACCTCAAGCATTTCCGTAAACATCTTAATGTGTCATTTCAGTATAAAATAAATATTGTTTATGTTTGAAACGTTTCAAACATTAACCTACTTTTAATATGGTGGTCATATCGTAGTTATGTAATTAAAACTAAAAGTAATGTTTTTTAACTGCTTGGATTTTCCTATTTGGTGTAGAGCAATTTCAGAGCGACAGCTTTCTTTTCAGATTAATATTAAACTAATTATTTATAACAATGTAATTAATTATAAACAAATACTTGAAATTTACATTTTAAGTTACACGAAGTATAAACAATCGACCCCTCCTACGAAAAATATTGTATCTAACAAATATTTAATTGTTATAAACATTTCGCATGTATTGTTACATTTTTAAGTGGCAGTATATATTTTTATGTTCAATAAAAAATAACTGAATAAAATATGTAAAAAAACTATTACAACTTAAAATGTAATACAAATTACACGAATCAACTAGAAAGATATGTAGAAAAAATCAATTTATAATTTTTTTTAAATTGTATATCTTTCTGTTGATACATTTAATTTGTATGAAATACCACAGAACTATGACTATTCTGAAAAAACTGCAGCTTCACAATAATAATGTGTTCTCCTTAAAAACTAAAAGGTGTATCAAGGGAGGGATGAACACAACATATATTTAGGGAACAAAAAATAATTAGGGTTAGTTTTCATACTGCTTTAAAGAGCGAGCGGCTGCTCTGAAACCATTCAGCATCAAAATATAAAATCCCAGTAGATAATAACAAATTTTCTTTACGTTCAATTGATTCATACAACGACTATTGATTTAAAGCGTCGTAGTGATGTCTGCGATGAAAACAATATGCCATAGGTGATAAATAGGATGAAAAACATGTTCAATTCATAATTAACTGTCTTACCGCTATGCCGTTTCTCCACGGGGGTAGGCAGAGAGGACAGAACACTACTCTTTTCACTACACCCACAACTCTCGCCTGATCATACATCTTCTCACGCAAGATCGTCTATTGTTAAAGATTCTAAGAGAACCATCTTCCGGTATCTAATTTACCTGGTCATACTACGTCTTCCGTGGACGTTTTCTATATTTGGTGCCATCAATATTCTCATTGACCAAAACACTTAACCTTTACCATACCATGATATAAAATACCCGAACGCAGCCATTGCTGCCAACTAGTGTTACGCTAAATAACAGTTAGAAAAAATGTTTTTTTTAGCTTAAATGCCTTTAATTTACTCTAAATATTGAGCATTCAATTTTGAAAAAATAATTAAAAACATTAAGTCCTATACAATGTGTCCTTCCTTTGTATCTCTCTTCATTTAATTAATGAGAAAGAGACAATTATATTTGTATGTTTGTTGTTCTTTTTACTGTGAAAATAGTGTGTGATCTCTGTATTTCATATCACAAATGGTATTTTTACCAACGTATTAATTTTACAACGGATTGAATGGAAAAAAAATAATTTTTATACGATTCCCTTTCATAATTCGTTTTTCACTAGTTATACCTAAGCGCTAATATTTTCGTTAGGATTATTCAAATTATGAATTTTATGTTGCATATATTTACCGAAATATTACAGATTTAATTATGATGGTAGACCTGTATTACTGCATGGTTTGGGAAGGGTTAAGCGGCATATTTTTAATCCTATTTATTCACTAAGATCAGTTGCACATTCCCTACTAATCTGTTAATTTTTTAGTAAACAGATTTGCCTAAGTGTTTTCATTTTATTTAGATTTGTTCCTTTTTTACCAGATCCAAAGAATCACTTTTGTACATCAGTGTTGGTATCACAACTCCATTACGTATCGCTAGTCTTCATTATAAATTACTTCATTTAAATTGCCGTTCACTTGTAGTTGCTTTCCTTTCGATATCTTTCTCAGACTTTCTGTTTCCATTAAATATTATTCCCAAATAACAAACTCATCGACTCATTCCAACATTAATCTCCGACCAGTATTTCGCTATTTATTTTTCTCCTTCTCGAATACCATAACTTTCAATTTGCTACCATTCATCGTAAGTTCACTTTCCTACAGTTCATGCTGGCCGGTACAGATGCAACCTATTTTCCGAAAGGATTTTCTGATGGAAAGTCTCAACTTACAATTTTTCCAATTAGATTAAATTCGATTAACACTCATCGGTTTGAAGATATTAATCCGTTTCTTGCCAATGCGGAACTTAATAAATTTGGTGTATTTTTGAAGTACCTTACAGCTGTAGGATGGATATACACGTTGCGCATAGTCAGTACACTGGGAAACTTCGAAATCGTAGTATCCGAGTGCATGAAATGGCCTCCACACATCGTACGTCTGAAACAACAGTCATCTTACACTTAGTCAAAATGTGATATCGAGCTTCAAAATTATGAACGTTAATATTTAGATTTCTTCAGCGGAGTTCGGTTCATCACCCATGAGATGATTATTTTCTAAAATGGAGCTACATAATTAAAAATAATATAATTAGCCGAGTCCTAATTTTGGTTTTGTATATATAATATACAGACGGCTCTCGACTTTGGCACTTAATTGGTTCCTGAAATGTGTGCGAAGGTTGAAATGTGCGAAAGTAGAGACATGTAAAAAAAACACCAAAATGGGATATATTTTCAGTTATGTATTTATTTATCAATCACACGCATATATATAATAAAATAACAATACGTATTAGGACTCAGGAATCTTCTTTATGAAATTGTCAAGAGATTGTTGAATGCCACCCTTTTTTTTCTTTTCCTGATAGAGAGTTCTATATCATCCCGTGTCTCTATCGATTGCCCTACGTACTTGAGATATACGCTCTGTATTGGGATTACATTTATCCATGATAGCCAAAAAATTATCAAAACGCATGAAGGCTTCATTCATGTTTTTGATTGTCAAAATCTTGACGATGTCAGCCTTTATTTGTTTCTTGTTGTTCAATTAGGTATTCATTCTACAAAGGCTCTGAATGAGATTCGATTAATTCATCAACATCTTCGTTATTGACGTCCATGGTTAGTTCATTCATCATTGAAACTATTTCAGTTATGATAGTTTCCGAAGATTCTTCAGGGTTAATGGGCCCATCATTTGTGGGCATATTTTTTTACAAAATCCTTTGAAACCAGCTGACCTTGTTTACATACATTTCAAGGACGGAGAGAAAGAGACAGGGAGCAGAGGAGAGGAAAACGACTGCACGTGAGACAAAACAAAAGCGAACATTATCGGGAAAAAAATGACGGTCGAAAAATGTGCGAAAGTCGAGTGCCGCCTGTAATATAAATCATACATTTATTTCTATTTAAATCAACAGCTGTTCTAAAAGATATTACAAGTGATTGATACAAATTTAAAAAAAAATTGTAAAAATTTTGATATAAAAAAAAATATGGACCACAATATCAGATAATAGTACCCTCATTGTTCCAAGGTCACAACATCCCAGGTATTATTATTATAATATAATTATTTTTACTTCATTAAATAGTCAAATCTTTTTGACTATTCTATGGAATTGAAGCGTGAACCTCAGGGTCCACAAAACCTGTTTCAGAATAGGAAATATCGCTCCGGTTAGCGGCATTTGAGATATGGATTCGCCCAAGAATACAGAAGGTTTCTTGAACAGATCTTGAAGTGCTCTGCTGAATGAATAAAGACGGAAAATTACTTAAAAACATTAAAAGTTGAAAATTTTAGTACCTCAGTCACGCGGTGGGAGCCGAAATTGAGTATGAGATTCAGTGACATCCCTAGGTAGTATCGCTCTTAAGCGAATTTTACGATGCCACCATTAGTATTTGTAACCTTCCCCAAACCTATCGCAATAAACGTGTTTTGTTTAAATTATTTTTTTATTTTTGTACTTGTATTGTTTTATAACCGGGTTCATAATCTTTCTTGATAAAAAAAATGCAATACTCTCGTTCTTTGCAGCAAAGTTTTATTGGTCTTCGTGCCCCTTGATACTTTCCCAACATATTTTTTGTCGAATTATTTTCCAACAATTCTGAAAAATGCACCTTTAAAGTGACCTTTAATATTATTTTTCTGCTCTTTACACGCTAGACGATAATTTTAATATTTTTATAAGATCTAATGCGTATATTTCGCCGCCAATTTGCCGCCATTAGCCATTGCCTTACTTGCCTACGCCCATGGGACGTCCCTACACAATTGATCATCCAAAGAAAAATCAAAAGTAGAAAAATAAGGGGAAGACGTCGTATTTTCTGGATGAAAAACCTGCGCAAGTAGTATGACTACAGTTCAGCCGAGCTATTGCCAATATCCGCTAGAAGAAATCGCCATAAGAATTATTTTTTTAATATATTTAAAACAAGCCGATTTCAATGTCTAATTTATTTATTTTGTAAATCAATTATGTGTAATGAAATTTTACTGAAAATGACACTAATATACAAGGATTTACGTTTAAGTATAGTTTATATACGTATAGTAATTTACAAGAATAAATATATATTGAATATCAGAACTTTCATAAATTTGAATGTACAATAAATAAACTATTTAATATTTTGCATATACAGTTAGATACATCTTGGATAACTTACCCCAAAATATTATCGTGAGATATTTGGACCAAATATTATTTTAATTTATCTATAAATATTTTCGTATTCGATTATTTTTTATTTTACCTTAACGGCAATTTGGTCATTAATATACAGGGACACATGTTTTATTTTCTGCTTTTAATGTTTAAATTATATAGCAGCGCTCGAATTTTCGATTTGAGCACTGGAATTTAAATTGATTACGCTATATTAAAGATCGATACAACATTAATTTGTTTACTTACATTAAGTGATAAAAATAACAAAACATAATATAATCATATTATACAGAAACAAGTTATAAAATATATTGTAAGATAATCTTTCTCTTGTTATTTCATTCACACCATGATGCTTTGTAACCCTGAATATTTCAAAACGCGTTTAAAGTTTATTTCAATTAAAAGAATCATACATTCTAATCAGCATTCTTATATTTTATCATTCTTACGTTCCTTCAAATTCTCATCTCCTACACAGCATTTTGAAAATAAAATGGATCGCGTCTTCTCTGGACAAAAAAACACGCATGTCTTTAATTTTAATATATCTGTGGTGATTATAAACAGACAGCGCCACCTAGCGACATCGGTAGAACGCACCCGCATGTCGCTAGAGGGCCGCACGGCTGGAGGTCTTCCACGCAACTTTACAGGGTTCGGAGATGATCGGGCAGTTTCCGGGTACGGCTTTAATCTTAATCATTTCATATTTAAAATACGCATACAATTATCACGTGCCGATAGATTTCTTCTTATTACGTTAACATTCAATTCAGTGAATAAAATATCCATTAGTACTTGCTTGCATATTGATTGAGACATAAGCCATTTAGTTGACGATAAGAATACGGTACATACAAGTTCTTCCACGAATCCATTCATAATATTTTTCTTGGTCACCTAGATTTGGAATATTAACCCGATCTTATTCCAGTCGTACTGGTCTTGTTTGTATAAATTACTAATAATTATAAGATCGGCGGTAACAACATTAATAATGCATATATTTTCAAAACAAACATAAATTAATATAATTTATATTTTAGTGCACTATCAACAGTACCTAATGGTAAACATTATGTAGAACTGCTGTCTACAATAGCCAGGTAAATGATAAACAGCGCTATATACATACACTTTTAAGATACTGTAGACGGGTTAGGAAATAAAAAATTGAATAATAATTGCATCTTATAAAATATATAATAACATCTTAAAATTAAGTTATCTTGTATGGTCATCAAAGTTATTGTAAATTGAATCTGCTATTAATATTTTCAAAAAGTCAAAAAGAGTCAAAATTTTAATTTTAATAACACACACCGGATATTTAAACAAAGAAAACATTTTTTCTTTTTTATTTGAATTTTAAACAGATGTTACTGATTAGTCAAGTTTTTAATTAATATTCGTGTGTTAGGCGGATGGTTTTAAAGAAAAATTATAAGTCTCATAAAACAGACATTCACAAAGACGAAGAATCGGTAATTAATAAATCTATATATCTAAAAATCGCAATTAATAACCTACCAATATATTATTTTATCTTAACTATGCAGAATATATTGCATAAATATTTTTCAATGACCTATTCGTCGATTAAACAAATGATGTATATATGAAGATATACCAATACTTGTATGAGAGCTGTTGAGCAAATTAATAGAAAATCTTTTCCGTGGCTAGATCAAAGTGGACATGTTTCAAGCACTTCCCCTTCGCGCATCTCTTCTTCTTGCCAATCTTGAACTTATTCTTCTTCACCCCGTTGGCGATGAAGTCGAACGACAATCATTTATCTGCGCTCGCCATGACGTTCAGGGTGGAGTTCTCCAGGGTATCATTCACGGTCTTGTGCCACATCTCCAAGACCATGCTCCTGCGATGCTACTTGAACCTCGACGGACCGAGCCACGGACAGCCGATGAGCTGGCACCCGGCAAATACCAGGACCACCAGAAACATCACAATTAAGATAGAGTATACTATGAAAATATGAACTAGTGAAAAAGTATACAGGGTTTTGTGGCACCAGTTATTTGGGTCAAAGAGGTCGGCTTCAAAGTCTGGCCACTTGATCTTTAAGATCCAGTAGTTACCGAGAGCGAACCAGCCCAGCAAGAACATGGAGAGAGAGATGGCGGCGAGACGTGGGCCGGTGGACGGGGGAGATCTGGTGGCAAACTGTATATAGAGGAGCCAGGCTATCTTCAGTCCTCCCAGAGCGCCCCCCACGACCATGTACAGAGGGATGTGAGGCTCCTTAGGACAGTCGCGGTAGAACTTGATTCCTGGAACAATGAAATACGTTTATATTGTTGAGAAATCTGTGTAATATAGATGTTGATAGCGATAATATAGAGGAGTATTGATGTTATTACGGATACCCCATTGGTATAGATAAATAAGATGGGACAAGGGTTGGTATTAATAATTATAAAGTGTTTAAAAATATTTGAGAAATGAAAATACAAATTTATGTGATCAGTACGACCTGAGCAAGGAAAAATAATGTAAAAACAATATACATGAATATCGTAAGATTGACTTATAATTTATATATTTTTAAGTAAGTACTTATAGAGAGTATGTTATTTATTTAATGTTAAAAGAATAATTCTTTCCAATCTTACGAAAACAAACGAAAAATAGTTCACTCTTAAGCTTAAAATAAGAAAAAACTTTTGTATTTTTTTGGTATTTTGGGATTTTAAACTTTAATATTTAAAAAAACTGATATGTATCGGAATATGTAGTAAACTGCACAATTTTTCGACGTGGCTACAAAAACTGAATATACTTCATATATCAAACATTTATAATTGATAGAAAAGATACACGTTCAAAAAATATAATTTATATTATTTTTCGAATTTAACCGCATTGAATTGAAATCTAAAATTGATTTGGTAGATATCTCGGCTTAGCCCGTCAACTAGTATGATCCGCCGTCTTGTTAAAAAATAATAATTTTTGAAAACAAATTAAAAGTAGGTAAATATGTTTCTCATTCTTTTTCTCGTGCATTATCCGGCCCGACATCAACACTTGCGTCATCATTTCATCCGCTCCATATGACCAAACCACCTAAGCGATACTTTTTTGATCTTATTCACAATGCTAAGATCAGCTTTACTCTCTTTATTCATATAAATTATTCATTCTTTCCTCTGTTATAAATGGATTTTAAGGTCGTTAATATACCCACATTTGGCCTATACACATATACGTACTACTAGTAACCACAATATAGTGATCCTTTATTAATCTTACTCACTATACTAAGATCACTTTACATTCTTTACTTATTTCCTCATTCTTTACTTTATCATAAATTGATCTATTCAAATGCCAACTATGCCAACTGCTCTATCATTATTAAATATAGTCGTCATTTTTCGTTCTGCCATACATTCTCATAGCTCAGTCATGACAGAACTGTCGTACGACAGAAAGTTGTCAGTGTGCGCTCGCACATACTACGAGTATTTTGTGATTTTCTCCATTCTTTTACTTTCGTAGCATGCATCTCATATCCCCGCGTGCCTTAGTTTCGTAGCATGCATCTCATATCCCCGCGTGCCTTAGTTTCGTAGCATGCATCTCATATCCCCGCGTGCCTTAGTTTCGTAGCATGCATCTCATATCCCCGCGTGCCTTAGTTTTGTAGCATGCATCTCATATCCCCGCGTGCCTTAGTTTCGCAGCATGCATCTCATATCCCCACGTGTCATAGTTATCGAGTAGTCACCGAGTGAATAACACATTCTGATCATACTCGTATATGGTAGGTATTTTTTTAACAGAGGTTTTGAAATCTCCTGTTCATGATTGAAGAAAGTGGATTCAAATTTTCTAGAGGTTTTCATATGAGACCCTCTATAATGGGTAGTATTTTTATATAAATCTATTTAATAATACCTAATCTAGTATTCGCTAACTTTGCCGTTTTCAACATAATAATCTTTGAGACGTTCTGAAGAAATAAAGTTCTTAAGTCGTCAGGAATAATTAACTAAGAGACGAACATACCGCATTGATGAAGTTAGAGTCTCATAATCTGGAATTATATTACGGGATCAAAACAGGGCCGGTCTAAGGCAGGTGTAATGGGGACAGATGCGCCCTTTATTCTACGTTATGCGAGGTGCACTAACTTATAGATACAGTATATAATGAAAATTGTCACAAAAATTTTACTAAATTTATCGATGTTTAAAAAACATCAAAAATGAACGATCCAAACATGTAATTTTTATTTATACATGCTATTATAATGTCCATAATTCCGAAGACAATATATAAAAGACGAGAGTACGAAGGACCTGACACCATTAAATATTTTGAAGAAGATTATGAGCACGTGTGAAGATTCATGGATGTGAATGAAGTGAAAGGTTTGTGTCAGAATAAGAGTAGCAAAAGTATATAATTATGTGCACTTTAAAGAAGCTTAAATGAACATTACTTAGATTTGGTATTTAAATTCCTTGAAATTAACGTTGGTAAAACTACATAGTATAAAATATTACATGGTAACAATAATGTTATGATGTTCAAAAATGTTTCGAAATCATACAGATGATAATTTATGGATTAAGACATTTACGCATAATACCAATTAAAAAATGGTTAGTAACCTTACAAACCACCACCACACTTGCACACCAACGACTAAACATTTATTTATTATTTTTAAATGAATTTGGATATATCAAATAGAAATATGGCACTGAAAGCCGAAACATTATATGCTGGTAGACAGCTTTACTGAATAAGTTACAATGGCCATACTTTTAATCTTTTTTTAATTACAATTTTTCAGGATATTGTCCCGTTGTAATGAAAAAATAATTTAATTATGCAATGTAATAATATATATTATTATTTTACTTAGTGAATATAAAACAGTATTTTACACAGCATACCTTAACATATGTATCACGTATTGGTTCAGGACGTTTGGATGTTTTTTTTTTGCCGAAATGAATGTTGCTCATTCAACTTCGAACCCGCATACCGCTGACACACGGTCTGTTAGACGATCAGGGTCGAGTCCAAGCTCGTTACAAACTATCAACGACGATTGCTCAGATCGTAAATACGGTTGGTGCAACCGCTCGTACGATAAGTAATAAAAAAGTTACATAGGTTTGGTTGTAAAGCAGTTAGACTTGTGCATTTTTAGATGTTAACACATAATATGTTTATTCAGCGGGAACCCCAGTTAAATTTGTCATAAACATTACGTTAAAAATCCTTCTAATGGGTCAAATTGTCATAAAATGTATAATGCTCTTTTTTGGTTTTAGAATTAAACACATTAAAATAAAAGTATTATGTACTTTATTATTTATATATTCTTAATACGAAGCTCACTGACATAGGGTGAATATTATGTTCCAGGCCGAATTTGCTTAGCTGCCATTTTTGTTTGGCAAATATTTGTCAGTTAGCATTTAATAATCGTTAAAAATAATTGATTACAATTTATTATAGAGTATCTAATGTAATTTAAATATTGTATCTAAATAATCATTCGGCTTTTTGAAAATAATCATCATAAGCACAAAAGCTCATTTCGATTTGGCGGGTTTTGTTAATAAACAAAACAGTCATTATTGGGGCACTAAAAATCTTCAATTGATACACCGTCGATCTTCATACTTACGCAGAGAGTGACTGTATGGTTGCGCCATGAGGCGTATGTCTTTCAGGATGCAAGAGGCAATGCTGTAACCATTAATGGTGAGCTATCGTCATATATTAAAAACTTTATGGTGGCCGAATTGAGTCGATTGGGCCTGCAATATATGTGGTTTCAACATGACGGTGCCACCTCACACACAACCCGAGCTACGCTTGAAATTATGCGAGAAATTTTTCCCGGCCGCATAATGTCAAAAAGTGGTAATATCTTCCTCGATCACTTGATTTGACGGCTCCCGACTATTTTTTTATAAAAGTACACGAATGAAAAAGATCTACGTCAATAAACCAACAATTATTCTGATGCTACAAGACAATATTTGAAATGAAATTGCTGAAATAACACACGAAGTGTGCGAGGATATTAATTAAATGAAAATATGATTAAAAAAGCACGCATTTGTGCCGCTGCTAGTGGTGGCTAGTTGGCCGATTTCATATTCAATACATAATTGTAATAAACTAAATAATTGAGAAATAAAAAACAAATTTAAAAATGATGCTTCATTTCTTAGTTATTCAAAAACAACATCGGCCTGTAAATTAAAAATCACCTGTATTTAATCAGAAAAATAGTTTAAACAGCCTAATATTAATTAAAGGGTTTTGTAAACACCTAATTTCACGTTTCATTCATACTTATTGGTTGTGAAATTGTTAGTATCCTCATCTGTCACGTAGATGTCAGATGCTAGGTTCTTCGCCAGGAGGATATTTACATTAGTATTATTAATATGGCTGATTTTATTAATAGTTTTTTCAAATAAATAAAAATATTATATGATAATATATGTGTATGAGACATGTTACGTGTTTTTTTTATTACCGATGTCACAATATTGACACAGTCTACCAAGCCGCTTACTGGACCTAGTTGTAAAAACTGATGGCCGAATTCTTCAAAAATAAATGTGTAAATAAGTGAAAATATCAATGTCAAAATATATTTTTTAATTTGCCTTTTAAATAAATACGTTCGCAACATTATTGTTCGTAATTAATATCTTGAGTGGTTTTAAAGTGTTTAAAGTGTTAGCAAGAAAATATTTTTGTAGTTCTGCTTTGTAAAACAAAAATTGTAAGTATTCTTGAAACTTCATCTTTATAAAGTTCGGTTAAGTTGATGAACCACACCGCCTCGCCGTCCGCCTGCGCGACCAAATTAATTTAGATATTCATCACTGTTTACGAACCCCTTCATTGTTGATATTTTTTCAGTTCGTCCAGGTAGGCAGACAAAGCTGTTAATTAAGAAGAAAGTTAATCAATATTGAGTTTATAATAGCTATTCTAAATTCTCTTAAACTTCTTCAGGTGAGACCGGCTCAAAGTGAACATCTAATAAACATGACCCACACCATAATTACTATTTAAACACTTGTTATATTTTATAGATTTAAACCAGTGATCGCGAAACTTTTTCCACAAGCGAGTCAATATTATATAATATATGTCGAATTCTAACAAATAATCATCACCTGTCCTATGATAAAGGGTACTAGTTACAGTGTTAGACTCCTCCATATTTTTTATTTGGAAAAAAAACGTAAAAAAGTGATATATTTATAATGCATATAAATTATAATCCCTAAATCTGATTTGAAATATAAAATAAATACAACACCTTCTTCCAAAAATAAGTTAGTCTCCATACTGGCGTTCAATCGAATTGCTATGTGTAGCGAAGACTGCTGTTGGTTGAATCCCAATATAAATGACAGCCGGGAAAAAACGATTTATTTTCAAACTAACACGGATTTTAAATTATAAATTTACGAAAAGAGCTGATTTTGACTGTTTATAAATTAACACAACTTGTAAAAACAATATGTGAGAACAACTACTGCCTTAAAGGTTGGAGGTTGACAACTTTGAAACTAGCACCCTCAAATGTTTATAATTAATTAGGTTCGACTAAAATCATACAAAAAAATCTAACATTTATGATTATTTTCTAATTAATCCGAGGAACATGTATTTTTTGAATACATCTAATCGTATTTTCATTATCGATTCTATGTCCGTCTGCCCCTTGATCGATCTAAATCAATTTTGGATTATTATCGGGAAAATATGTAACTATAGTGAATACCATATTTTCCTAATTTTACTCAAATGCACTCTAGGATACTGAGGAAAATGAAGCAATTCTATCCAACTCTCGGGATGTCGTATTGTAACATTTACATTTATTTCGTTTTTGTATCTTGAAATTATATAAATGCCTGATAAACTAAAATTGGTGATCTCCATATACTTATTTATTATGTTAGTCTGATGCTTATTTATTTATGATTTAGATTTCGATTCTTTTAATCTATACCAAGATAATTTTGTACTGTTAATTAAATCAAATTCATTGATAATTACAGTAGGTACATAAATACGTAGAAGCCGACACATAAATATTATAATTTATAATTGAATGCCTACTTTTAATAATGTATCGTACGTTGAGTTATACTTACAAAAAATATACGAGAATTTATCAATATCTTACGAAACTAAAAATGTCAAAATCTCGATACGCGTGTCGTAGGTTCGTCATCGCTGATTTGGGAAATTATATTTTTCGCAGCGATTATATACAGCGTGTACATATTTTCATTAAAACAATAAATAATAACTTTGATATATTTAGTCGTCATATTCTCAAAAGATAAACGCGAAAGATAGAATTCAGTCGAGGAACTTTGCTCACAAAGAAGGCTATTACGGTGCTAACGGCTTTAATAAAACGCTGTACTGGTTTAATCGTTTTGGTAACTTAACTCAAAATTTGAAACAAAAAATAAAATCATTTTTTAAAACGAGCATGTGTTTCTTATTTTTTTAAATGTTCGAAAATGTTTTATTTAATTTAAAACATTCTCAGCTTTGACGAGATTAAAGTGTTTTAAGAATATTAAAAAGTTGAACATTTTACACTCGGCAATTAAAAAATATCAGGTTTCAAATTATTGGTTGGTATTTTTGGGAAAATTCACTGATTGGAATCGTTTGTTTTGACGCGTCGCGGAATAGATTTAGAAATTATTATTTTTAATATTTAAAAATTTGGTTAATTATGCATGTGCTTATTTTATGAAATAGGAATAACTTACTGGTCTGCCGAACACTCGATTACCAAGTGTCAATCAATATATTCAATGCTTTGAATATATTGATTGACCCCTCTTGCGAAATGTATCGTAACTAACAAATAGATTATTTTTATTTATTCTAGTATTTCGCATATATTATATTTGATACTATTCAGTAAACCATAATAGAATATAGTGTATATTAAAAAAACACTCACATTTAAAATATGTATGAAATATATGCTAAATACTAGAACTATTAAAAATGATTATTAGTTACGATACTTTACGTAGGAATAGGTAACGCGAATAGGCAACGCCATCTTTGGACCGCGCGGCGAACTAGCTATCCGCGACACTAAGGCAACTAGCAGCATGTGGCAAGCTACCAAGAGAGGCCGCACACCCGCGGCGGTCTGGACAGCCGGATGGAGGGGGAACGTCGTGGAGGCAGGCCTAGCTGCAATAATATTTACTCCAGTGATTGTGTTAAGCACTATTAATTTAATACATTTTTAACATGTATTTATTTTCATTATTATATGTACTTAGTACAATTGGTGACCCTTCTATGTTAGACCGTGTTTTTTGAACTTAGTTATGAAATATTATTTCTCTTGGATGACATTTTCTCGTGCCGACTAGACCGCCAAGTAAATATACGGGGTTTATTAATAACTAAACACAATATGAATTGATACCACGTTTCGTTAAATCATTTAAATGTTATTATTACATACATATTTGTTATACGTTTTAGGCAAACAGAAAGTGGTATCTGATGCCACGCGGTAGAGACGTTGTAGCCATGACACACACATCTAGCAGCAAGGTCACGTGCGATCTTTAGCAGAAGTGGTGCCCATGGCTTCGGAGTTCGGTTGACAGAGATAACCCCAGGCGTCTCCCGCTGGAGGTTGCTGGGATGGACGATGACGAGAAGAGCGGTAGTTAAGGAGACCTAACGAATAATTCCACTGTCTCTCCCTCGCACCATCCTGCGACCTGGACAGGGTGTATTTCAGCCCGACTGTGACCAAGATTTGCGGCTTTAACACGTAAATGTGACGTTTATCCTCTTCTTTCAGGGGTGCATAACTTATATAGCTTCTTTCTGAGTGCGTTCTGAATTTAGTATAATAACGAATCTTACGTCAAATAGATATATATATTGAACAAGTGTGGCTCTGGTACTATAAATATCTATATCAGTTAATGACTGAATGTAATAAAAAATATAATAGTGACCAAATGTAATAATTGTGCCATATTATAAAGGAAAAGAAAAATGTTAATTATGAAGGGACGCCCCAAGGTTTTAGTAACTAACTGTTCTAACTTTAAAATACATTCCTAAAAAGCTTTGAAGATTGCATGCGTTGATCAAAGCGAGAGTAAACAATTCTCAAAACGATTCCAAGATAGGGTAGGACCCTTTGGAGTTTCCTGCAATTCCCATATTCCTGCACATAACGTAATAGAAAATGCTTTAGTTCTTCCTCCATAGTTGTACCATTTACTGCCTTTAGCGTAAGATCTGTATTTTTAGTTTCCAAAAATGAGGCATTAAAAGAAAGACACTCTTGAAGAAAACAATCATCATTATTTTAAGCAAGGGAACATAATGATGGGATACGATACCGTGGACTGTATTGATTATAATAATGATTAGTTGACGCAACCGGAAGTGGATTCCGGAAGGAAAATAATGGCAGAAGGATCTGGCCTACCTTGCTCTAAAGTCTTGGATTTGACGTCGTTTTTACTTTCAGTTTACTAGCACGTTTTTTGTGAAGAACCGAGAGATCACTGCACTTTCGAAACTGTTAAGAACACCGCTTTTTCGAGGTTCTAGCGTTACGCACGGCGCTGCTTTCAGACGGAAGAAAAGGAACACAGATATTGACAGTTCTGTGTCAGAAGGCAATCTCTCCCCCGTCGGCGAAATCCCTAAGTCATTGGCTGGCCAGAGTTGCACAGGTATATTAAGGTATATATTAAGATTTATATTGGAAGGACAAATGCACAGGAAGTTGGTACTCGACTTGCGTCAACAACTTTTAATATTTAGATATCTTGATATATAAATTAATTATTAAAGAGAACACATTCTTATTGTGAAGTTGTAATTATTCAGAACAGACTGTGATATTTATTTAAATACTAATTAAATGTACATTTATAATAAATACACTTAATTTGTATTTTATAAATGAGTTGATTTTTAAATAAAAGTAGAACCATAAATAGAAAACGGAAGTATTATTTCAGTAAACGGAAGTATATAAATGAAATAAAAAACGTTGTTTAAAACACGTGCGGGTGAGTGCTATTTTTAATTAATCCAAGCTGCTTTCTACGGGAAATGCATTCAGTTTTATAAATATACAGTTTTCAGCGTGCCAGTCACAAAGCATACGTGCCGGTGCCCAGGGGTGGAGTCCACATCACCGCCGCGGGCCACCCAATAACCCAACAATCCGTCAATAATCCTGAAAGCTGACAACACGAGCTGGTATCCACATTTAATATAACATTTCCGTAGCCATGCCAAATAATTCGGAAGTACCGGTTCTGGTAATTAAATTTTCCCAAAACAGTGTCGTATTATTACGTTGTTTTTAAAGGGTAAAATTTATTACTTTATTTATATTATTTATTTATTTATAACTAGCAGCGTGTATGCCTAATTTAACCGACTATTAAATTTTTTAAGAAGAACACATTATTATTATATAGATGCAGCTTTTTTTAGGACATAATTCTGTGATATTTTAATACAAATTAAATGTATCAACTATCAAAATCAATGTATCGAAAAAATATTTATGTTGCTAACAAGATAGATCTTTTTTTATCCGGGGAAATGCGTTACCAGTTACACCACGCCAACTGAGTAAGTTGACAACAATTTTTCGAACTTACATGCTGCAGGTCTTTCGAATGGATACATCTGTTATTCGATTTGAAAAAAGAAATAAAGTAAGATATTAATGCAATTTGAGTAGCTTTTTGGTGTAGTTATCAAGACGTCGGCCCAGTGAGCTAGTGGTCACGGGTTCGGGCCTCGTTCCAGGACACCAGCAAGTTAGTCCTATTTCATAGCACAGTTTAGTTTGAAAATAGTAAAAATATTGATGTGACATGTATTCCGTGTACGCATTTCTATTTTTAAAAAAAATATAGTACATATGTATATACATATGTAATGTATTTTTATAGTATCATGTACCTACCTATAATAATTATAATAGTGCGTGTATTCCAGCAAAATCAGGTTTATTTGTCGTCATAATTAGTCGTTGACAATCCACCGTGGAAACAGATGGGTCATATTCCAAAATAAAAGATAATCGAGAGAGAAATAATATTTTTGTGTGGTATCTAAGAGACAAAAAACAAACAAAAAACTAGACTAAACAAAATCCCGTTCGTTTGACGAAATAATCGGAGCAGTAGGAGTGGAAGACCAAATGTGCAGCAAAGTCATGGAAAAGATTTTATTTTTTGAATACACAGTATTCATTTTATGGAACACCATTGTTAATCAACACAATAAATCAAACACAATTTTTTTTAAAGTTGATAATGGCCTAGACAGCCGAAACAATCGTACAATTATTTGTAAAAATTAAATATAGAACAAAAAAAAAACGTGTTTAATTTATTGTGTTGATTAATCATGAAGAAGCCTTCATTCAGGGGTGGGTTGACGCTATATGAGAATTACCTAATAAATTTTTGGGTTTGAGTATTGATTATTAGTAATATTACACAAAATATATATGTTTTAATTAGGTACCTTATTGTATCACGTTTGCGGCATTCTATGGTCAGCTATCGATTTCTAGGTGTTTGTTCAGATTAATGCTAATGTATAATTGTTGTATAAAATATTCTAGCGGCTTCCAGAATTCCAGTTAGGTACATGGAATATTTTATAATTTTCTCTACATGAGCTGGTTGTAAAATCTACAGCGGAACAAATTTTTTAAAAACTTTATATGTTAAAATTTGAAGAGACATTAAAATTTTCCTGAAATATGAAAACTTCTCGATAACTTCATGCAAGGGAGTTTTAAACTGTATCGGCTTTATGGTTCCTGACTCCATTAGGCACCTTCTACTTTCCTTTCTAAGCATCTGTCGTTAATTATAATGTTCATTAGCACCCTAATTCGTGCAATATTCATTACAAAACTTCTTAATTGGGCTACCCCATACTTATATTGCTGTTGGTAATTAGTTAAGTTTGCCGATTTGTCGATTATATATGCTACACTTATTACCAGCTGATATACCTGTCGTTGCACAGGTAGTCAATTTTAACTCCATGAACCATTTATGAATCATCCTAAAATTTCTCGAAGCTTCTAAGAATCCTTCTAGAACTACCTATGTTCAATCGCCCCAGCAACCACCCCACGAATCCTCCTAAGCCTATGTTATACGCCGTTAAGATACCCCTTACCGTGCCCTTAGAACGTTATATTAAAATAGGCATATAGATATTCTAAAATGTACATAATATTGATAAATAATTCCAAACAAAACATATTGGTAACACACAAAATATTGGTTTAAGATGAAATTCTGAAGAAAAATGTGACATAAAAATTTGATCTAAATACTCTCTTACCGAGATATAAATATTTTAAAATTATTATTATGAAATGCTTGAAAGATCTTGTTATTTTGACACATCTTTGCAGTATTCATCAATTGAAGATGTCGCACGATGATTGGTACATTTTGCATAAAGTTGAAGAAGGGTCAAAAAATAATTAATCTGCTATGAAGAAATTTAATATTAGCGCTCTTTACATACATACAAATATTCGTAATAGTCTATACATATATTATTGTTCTGTACGATAATACCTTTTGCCTGAAATGTGCCATTCATCGGTGTTCGTGCAATGTCTTCATTTGTATTCAGTTCCTTGGAGAGTTTTTCTTCGCCAAATCATTATTTAATCACACGTAATCTTAATCCATCATCATTTTGTATAGAGTTATATACAGGTATAATTTGAAGACAGCTTAACTAGATCGCGGTTTCAAAAAAATTAAGTATGCTTTCTGTCTCACGCATTATTGTGTTTGTCTCACGCATTCACGAACATAATTATTATGCTCACATGGCGAAAGTAAGATGGCAAAAAGTACACTCTAAAATAGAGTGTAAATCGAATTTAACATGAAATGGATATTGTATATTACAGGCGATAATAAGAACAGTATAACATCATTGAGTTTATTATGATAACATTACTCAGCCCGAACATTAGTGACAAGAGCAGCGTGATTGTATATGTATGTCATCAACATTTTTCATTAACTGAACATTTTAACAGTTGAGCTTATATTATTTTAACTCGTTGAAAATAAATGTGTATTAACTAAACACTCGTGAATGTGCTGATAAACTGGCCAAGGAAGCCACTCGGAGTTTCCGGAGTTTTCCCCCATCAATTCCATATCCCGATGTATGATAGACTCAATTCAACCTGAAATTCTAATTGGACTGCACAATGGATGGAACCAAATAATCATAAGGCCTTAAAATAATTCAAAGATCTATTCCCCGCACCCCCTGGTTCACCAAAAGGAAAGTCTACAAAATAACAATATCAAATATCTGTAGAATGAGAATTGGACATTGCCAGGTAGCCTCACATTTATTCAGATTGAACTTAATAGATTCCCCAATGTGTGAGTGTGGTGCCGAGGAGGAAACCCTTAAGCATATCTTTTTTGCCTGTCCATTGCGAATCACAGGTTTTTTTACAGTAATCTCGTCAATGGTAATTTTCAACTCCCGGTTAACTTGTGTCATCTTCTTTCCCTTAACTCGCCACATTTAATCTATATAATAACAAATTTTTTGAACGACAATGGTATTGACTTGTAATGTAATATTTCCTATTCTATAATATTATAGTACTTTTTTCTTTAAAATAAAGTTTTAACTTGATTAATGGCTTAACTCACTCTTAAAGGGTAGATTGCATATTTAACAGAAGAAGAAGAAGAAGAAATTAATAATTTAATGCTCTAACCTTAAAAAATAAAAACATTCAGAAAAAATTTGAGGTATTATTCTATATATTTTTCATGTTCAAATATTGTATCATTTCATTTTGTTATTTACAATGTTATTCTTAATTTAAATTTGCTGAACGAACTATGTAAAATATGATTATTGATTAACCATGTAAAATGTTTGCCTCAGTGCGGTCGAAGCCCAGTGAGGCAGAGACAAACAACAAGTACAGACAACATTTTAAATAAATATTTTTAAAGAGAATTATGAGAAGTGAAGTTTTAACTTTACAACAAAAATATGTTCAGTTTAAAAATATGTATGTTGTATCAAAGTTAATCAGAATTTAATAAAATGGATTAATTAATTTAATTATGGCATCTCCTATCGGGTTTTATTCTAAATTATTATGGATTCACCATAATATAAAGTTGATTGCTTTTAAAAATGGGATAATAGATGTATCAATTTGAAAGATTACAGAATACCTATAAGTTAAAAATGTGTCTAAAATGTGTTCGATGTGAACGTACTTCCCCCAATAGGAAGAGGTTCGAATTTGAATCACGGTAGCAACAAAATATTTTTTTCGATTACGTATGTATTTGACGTCTTATCTTTCCATATTCTAATCTCATCAATTTCTCGGCGTTTTTTATAAAATATTATTTTATTATTAAATTTCACATCGTATTATTATACATCTTGATCTTGTTCTATATGAATGTCGTTAGCCACTCACATAATTCAAGATCTTTCTTATTTGGAAGGGCACAACTCTATCGTTGTATTATATTGTTAAATGTATACATATATATATTAAATTCAAACATTATACTTGTACTTAAATCAACAGTAGTTGTTGTTCTAAATAAATAAAATATATTTATAATATAATAAAGTTAAGAAATTAACTGTTAAGTTAGATTTTAAAAAAGTACGGATACATCAACCACGAAAAGTATGGTATACCTCAACAATTTGCAGCCGACTTTGGTAATAATGGTATATTTTTCTGAAATATTTGAAATTTGTATTTCAACTTACATTTATATTTTTTTTTATTTAGAACGTAATTTTCTTTTCATCAGATGATTTGGGATTTATCAAATTTAATGATGTCTGTCATAAAATAAAATAAACAGAGCTTGCAGAAACAAAAATGTGAGGATGTGTTATATGTATAGATGATTAAAAATAGTATGATAGAGAATATATGTATTATAGAGAACATATCGCTTTTCTGTGTTGAAATAGTGGCTTAAAATGTTAATGTATTCATTTAATATCTAGCTCTTTCTGTAATTTCCGTTTATCGAGCGTTCCACGTTTATTCACGTCTTTCAAGGAGAGTTGAGAGTCATCAACCAAATTTAATCCGAAGCACGCTCGATTTTTTCCTAACTCGCGTAACATAATTATTCACTGTTCGGCTTGTTGTCGAAATCAGCCGTTCTCAAATATTAAGATACCAGACCATTTTAGATTGTTCAAGAGAGGAGGGATAAGGGTTGAGCCCTCTTGTCTCCGACATATGAGGTAATAATAATGGCGTAAAATTTTTTGGAGTGATCCTATTCGGGGGACACGTTTTTAATTTTAACTTTGCGTAATGTAATAGCAAAAATGGTTAAGTATTTTATAAAATAACGACACCAGACAGACAGACAGACTTTTCCATTTATATATGCAGAGATTTTATTTCATAATATAGCGCGCAAAATGGCGCCATTCCCGCCAGCTTATTCATGAAAGGTTATTGTGTATCAAATTCCCACGGTATTAAATTATTTCGTGCGGAATAAAAGCTAATATTTTTTTTTACTTTATTTACAATTTGGTTTTCAAACGCGGACTGTCATGACAAGTAACGGAAATAAAACACGTTTATTCAAAAGTTTTCAGGAATGGATTTCACAAAATGAATATGTGAAGTGTAAATTCTTGGATGATTGCGTACACTCACATATTTAACGACTAAAAATATATCAAATTCATAAATTTAAAAAATTCGTGAAACTCAAAATAAAATTTATCTTTAAACATGTCTTACGCATGCCATCTCCTGACAAAGGTTGGCAATCATTATGGTGATTTTTAATATAAATCATCATCCACGTCGGTTTCTCATGATTTATTTATATAGATAGTGCGACGTGATATAATTAAATGGAATTGCTCACCAACTAATCTCGTAGTATAAAGTGCCCAGCGAAAAATTTCTCGATTAAATTGTAATTGTTAGTAAACCATCAGGGTGAGGTAAGTGGGAGATTTGCTTATTTTCCAGTCGCAATGAGTCACTGGTCGATAGCACACCGCGCGTTTGCGGTTGAGCAATATTTAAAGTGCGGTGATTTTTGTACTCACTGTAATATTCGACGAGTGTCAAATCTTATCTGGTATTGGGTTCAAAAGTTCAGACAAGAAGGGACAATGTTTAACCATACTCCTCCGGGACCATCAACGTTAGCAGTGACGCCAGAACATGTGGCTCAAGTTCAACGTAAAGTTAAGCGCAATCCGCGTAAATCGATAAGGAAGATTGCAGCCTGTACTGGAATAAAAAAGGCAACAGTGCACGTTAGTTTGAAAAAAAACATATAAACTGCAAATCGTGTAGTTTTTCAACGAAAATGACTATTCTTTACGTGAAACGATGCTGGAACGTTTTGGAACAGCACGAACGCTTGGAAACATATTTTTTACTGACAACGCACATTGTCATATCGATGGCTATGTTAATAAACAGAACATGAGATACTGGTGCCCCGACAACCCAAGAGAACGCTACCAAAAATGTTTGCATACGTATTGTACGGAGACATACCCTAGGCACCTCGGTCATAAGACCTTACACCGTGCGACTTTTTTTGGTAGGAATAGGGCTAGGGATAGGATGAATAGGGCACATTATTAGATACAATGCATATCATAAAATTGTAATTGAGGAAAATCATTGAGTAAAGAAGTCAGTTAGAAAGGCTTATATAAAAGTACATCCACCAATGAGTAAGGCGAATGCAGACACTTATAGATAACTTTTGGATGTTGTCCTCGACAAAGATGAGAAGACCAGTTCTTATTTATAAATGAAGAAAAAAATGAGTTAGCTGTACTTATTGCTCTTCATGACGAGAAGGTAGATGGGTGGAGAAGACAGCGAAACATACTGCTAACTCACTCTCCATGCACTGACCTCTGGACAAGTTTACCTACAGGTTTCAATTGTATTATTGATAGAATCATCAGCGTAAACGTTGCAGAGTTAAAATGGATAGATATAAATAAAACAATGTTATAACTATACTTGTGTTTATTTGCACTTCTCGAGTTCCGATCATCGACAGGTGAAGTATTAAACTAAATACACACAAATATAGGAAACAAGACTGAGATGGTAGACATATAAGTAAATAGGTACTGATAGAAAGTGAAGGAGGGGGCGAAGTTACTGATGAAAGGCGGAGGGGTGGTTGTAACGGGAATATTGAGAGGAAAGGAGATGAGTTGGAAAATGTAATATTGTTTAACAAACTAATACCCGAGTTCAAATTCCTTTTTATTTCTAAACTTTTAAAATTATTCATTTTATCACTTTTACGCTCGACGGGATGGAGAAGTATGGTACATGAATGAAAGAATGATGATTATCCATGATGTGGTTAGCGAATTCGGAAAAGTTGTTACTCGATAGATAACGACGATGCTCTTTTAAAGTAATGTTGAGATTTCTAGAGGTTTGTCCGTTATATTTACTATTGCAATGTCCGCATTAAATTTCGTTAATCCCTTTATTTATTTATTACTTTGAATTGAGGAGTAATGCGCCTAACTTGTTGTTGGTACAATACGCGAGTTTAAAATGGGGAGGGAGAAATTTTGTTATTTTAGCGGATATTTAACGGATATAGTATTTTTCTCCGTGAAGTGTCATCAATGGTTATCACTAATATTATGTCCGGAATATATTTGTGTGTATTTTGTTTAATTCTTCACCTGTCGATGGGAGTTACTGTTTCTCTCGAAACTCGAGTAGAGTTAGAACATTATTTTATTTATATTCTTCCATTTTGGTTTCAATTGTGTTGAGCGAAACTTTAAATCTGTTCTTGTATTGTCTATGACAGCCTTGATTGAATCATTTCCCTTATAACTATGAATATATACGTTAATATGCAATCCGAATGCATAATTTTTAAGTTTACTACATGAATGCTTACTATTGTCTATGATTAGCAAGTTTATATACTTTTATTCATTTGAATATGATTATTATGTTACTTTTGATGGATTTTGTATATTTTAATAAGTAGCATTTCAAATACGCCAAAGTAGCTGAAAATAAATAAATAAATTATGCAACTTTATATCTCATAATAATAAATAATTCACTGTCAGATCACCCGCGCATTACTTTGTTGACTGTAATTGGTACGAGAGTAACCACTCCCATAATAGTTTCGGATAAGAATGGGTTCTTTTCCTCATGACATGACCAAGGTATTCCAGTTTTCTTCTCTTTCCGATTTGTGAGGATAATTTCCCGACATTTATTCATCCGTCCTAGATTATTTTTATTTATCACTCGGCTGGTCCAGGACTAAAAATTAAGTACTCGTTTCTATGTCATTTCCATTTATCTTCTTCTTGTTGTTTAGCGGCCTCGCGTGAAACGGGGCTAATTTGCTCTCGCCCATATCTCGCCCACTGCAGCCTTCTCGTTTTCAACTTTCTCAGGTTTTATGGTATGCCACCTATTTCTGAAGTTCAAAATTCGTTCACCTTCTTTATTATCTGGTTATTTTATCACGTATTGGGTCGTAAATCTTACGTGAAATTTTATTTTCAAAAATCTGCAACCTACTTTCTTGTGCTAAAGTGAATTATCGACCTATACACCCTTATAGAGCGATTGATTGTATCAGTGTCATATCCAGTGTATTCTTCAAATTCTGTGATAACAACTTTCATGACAGCAATTTCCGTAAAGCAAAGTAACAAGCGTTTTCTGGTTTTATCCTGCTATTTCTTTCTAGTTGGATAACATTTTCCTTGTCACATTTCTTCCAGGATAATATTTAAACTGATTCATTAAAAACATTATTTTATTTCGAATTATTAAAATATTTAAATTTAATCATTTATATTCACTACGAGGGAAAGTGTCAAAATACTTTTTTTTAAACATTATTTTGACTTCTATTTGTCTCTCCCACAGGGACAGTTCCGTTCAAGAGAGACAAATTTACAGATAAATCGTATATTTTGGTGGTGTACGGGTACATTAATCCATTTAGTCAAATAAGTAATTAAAAAACAATTACACTAATTAGATTATTGATTTCTTTAAGAATACATAATAGGCAAAATTTATAATTTTCATTTTTCATGTTTTCGGTTTTGAAATTTTTAGATATATTTGTGTAGTGTACATTTATATTGATTTGTCCGACGGTTATGTTCGGGAATAAACAAAAATCTTGCTAATAATGTTTGTCACCAACAACAACTGTAAAAAATATTATGTACAAGATAATTATTATTAATAAAAAGCTATTTAGGACGTACAACTTGTTTTTTCCTTATAGTGAATCAAGGTGGTAACTTAATTCGTGATGGCTTCACCTTAACGTAATAATTATTTTTAAAGACGGGCATTTAGTATTGATAGAATTTATTTTTATCGGAACTCACCAAAGTCAATTAATTTGGGTTATTTTCTATTTTAATAAATAAACATTATCATAAAACTAGGTTGTAAACAATAAATCAATATCGGTCGAAGTGAGCTCCAAAGTGAGAAAATTAATTTATGTCTTCAAAATTTTACGCAACTTCGTGAATATTACTTTATTAAAAATGTCAGGGTCTCATCAGTTACTCAATATGTGGATGGGGCGGTGCAGCTCTTACTTCAGTGGATTCTCTAATTAAGGCTCAGAAATGGGTCATCAGAGTAATAAATAAGAGGCCATTTATACATAATTCTTAAGAACTCATTAAATCTTTTCAAGTTTTGGATATAAGACAACTGTTTACTAGATCAATCTTGAAATTATTTTTTTATTAAAAATAACTTTACTCAATCACGATCTGATCTAAAGAAAACTAGGAGCAAGACCTTAGGATACTTTTCAGTCCCAAAAATCTATTTAATTAAGCCCGTAATTCTTGGTTTAGCCGACATTTTACTACTGGATTATACCTATATGGATTTTAAATTAAAATTTTAGAAGCGCTTAAAAATGATGAAATTGACAAATATAAGGAAACTGGGCCATAAGTCTGTTATAGGAAATCGAAACCTGAAATAACTTGCAGCAGCGCAAGCGTCTACAGCATCCGAATTATCCGGAGTATGTGGCGAGAGACTTCCGACCAAATAAGTCTTCTACACTGTCAAGTAATACAGTTTCGGATCTCGTGTTTACTTACTGAGCTCATTTGGATATCATGTGTAATGTACATATTTGACGTGATCTACGATATTAATAATATAGTTCGTGAATTATTCCTAAGGTAGAGAACTTCTTATAAGATATTTTGCAACATCTTGAAATTCATTGAATCGATTCATAAATAAGTGCCCATGTGAGTGCGTAACTAACACACGACTAACTTTACACACTGCAGATAGTTGGCAGTACTTGTTTTGTAAACATCGTTAACTATGTAACAGTATTATTAAATTCAAACCATAAAACGGATTCAAAAGTTTCGCAACGTTTAGAAATTTAATCCGACCACTAATGTTCCATCTAAGGTGTAGGGGGTGTGCGCGCATACGATTTGGTATCATAGCTGGGGTTTCTAAAAATCCGGCGTTTTGAAACTTGCCGAGTCCGGGTCCAAAATTATTGTAGTATAAATAAATATAAGAATAAAAAATTAAAGGATGTTTTTATATTTATTGCAAATAATGTTACAGCACTTATCGGATATTTTGATTTAGAATATAAAATATTTATCCCCTAATGTTGATCTAATTTTCGTGCAAAAATTAGTCGACTCTGAGAATATTCGCTCATTGTCAGTCCAAGTTGGTCTCACTGTGCAAAGCGCGTCATAGAGCCTCTCAAGATTAAAGTACACTTTTTATTGTTTTTAAACAAGGCTAATTCTTCCCTTAAACATTTAAAATTGCCCGTTTTATATTTTTTTGGTGTTTTAGCATCTTTTAAAATGAGATCCAACTCTTCATCCACCGTTAAAAGCTTTTACTTATCGTCAATTAATATTGAATATTTTATACTGTCCATAAATTTGATTTCTGAAACCGAACTTTGGAAAGGCCCGCTCATCAGTTGTGTAGCCAAACTTAAGGCTTCGTCTGAAGGATTTAAATTTGGGTCTTTAAGCGCATTTAACAAATTGATCAAATTCGAATGCATTCGATCGTTCTGTCGTTTTTCGATGTTTTGTAGCAATTCGCTTGAAACCCGAACCCGGCGGGTTACGGATCCGGGTTTTAGAGTCATTACCCGACCGGGTTCGGGTCGGGTCCAGAAGCTCTACTACGCCTCTACTGCCTTCTATCTCCCCTCGTGTAATAAGTCACAAAATATCATATTATTCATGGCGGAGAACGTGAGAAATATGCAGCTGTCCTTGATAGTTATTGGTTCTCTTGACTTATTTATGCGTTATAATACATCTTCATTAGTAATGTGCCTTAACAGTAACCTTATTATTTTCTACCCTAGCGCTCAAATAATGGCATTGATCTTTAAAATTTCACATTAATGCACATATTCACGTGCTTGTGGTCAAGTGGATACGAAACTCGCCTATTGATCTAGTAGTCGGGGGTTCGAGCCTCGTACCAGGAGACCATCAATTTAGTCATATTTTCATAGCACAAGCGCTTAGCTTAATTTGATACAACCGACTATACCCCCTCCTAAATTCCTACAGTTCACTACCCTACAAAACAAATTACTCTTCTACAAAGCAATCATCCGTCCTATACTCGCATACGCGAGCCCCATCTGAGGTTCAAGTAACACAAACATTTTAGAATCTAAACAAAACTACATACTCACAAACACAATCATTCACAGATACTCAAACATACCCTCACTCAAACAAACAGTACATACACGATTTATCTTCTAAATTTTATTCTAAATTAATTTCCATCCCAAACCCTTCCATAAACTCCCTCGGCCTATATCATCCCTCATTCGATCCCCATCATCTTTGTTTCATTTCATTTCTTTACCCTGTTTTTGGCCCTATTGAACAAAATTTATAAAAAGATTCTGTAAAAATATAAAAATTTGGAAAAAATTCAACAAAATCAAACAAAAAAAAGAATTAACAAAATTAAAAATAAAAGTATTATATAAAAAAACTTTTGCTACTACTTTATACTATTATATTCAAAGTTAAAATTACCTGATATTAAAAAAAAACAATTTCACCATATTCCCCAAATAGGGTTCAAAATTAGTGAGAATATTGCACACCACGTAATGTAGGGATATTAGTGGACAGTTTTAACACACTCCATATTCTCCGGAACTTACCCCAGCAGATTTCTATGTTATTAGATCACTACAAAATGTATTAATTGGTAAAACTTTCTGAAACGATACAGAAGTTCTTGATTATTTTAATACTTTTTTCTCATAAAAATCTCCAAAATTCTAAGAGAAAGAAATGAACAAAGTGCCTTTTAAATGATTGTAGCTTATTTATAAATGCTTGCCCGCTTCGATGCGGACTTTGATCTAGCGAGGTCGACAGGGAACAAATGAAACAAAAATAAGTATTTTATAATAAAATCAACCCAATATAATATGTGACAAAATATTATATAATGTAGTTATTAGAAATATCTACCGGTAATCATTTCGAGATGATTTTTTTATTACTATAAATAAATGGCGTTGGACAATAAGAAACCGATCATACAAACAACCAAATTTAAATATTCGTAATCGATGTTAGGCAATAGTACATTTTAATTACATTTCAGTCCTACCATCACCAAAGCAAATTAGAATATTAGATTGATAGATTGGATAGATGGATAGTGTTAAAAATCGTAAAGCCAAGTCATTTATGAGGTAATTTACTGAAAATTTTAATGCGCCTTTTTTAAGCAAGACCAGCAAATCCGGAAATCACCCTCCATTAAAAATATTATTTATATATCTTTATACTCGTATATAACGGATCTCGAGGACACGATAACTTATCAGATTTTAATTAAACTTTTTTTTTAAAAAGATCTTGTAAATATCTCGGCTAAGTTCGTTAGCCAGCCTGATATTAGTTAGTCTTGTTTAAAAAGGGTGGCTGATCAAAAATTTGAAATATCAATCTAAATAATTTTTTAAAAAAAACACATCCACACACAGACTATAGGGAATGGTGGGAGGGGTGTGGGAGGAGAGAGAGAGAGAGAGAAAAGAAAAGAAAGAGAAAGACCTTTCCTATCTGCCAGAGTAGGTAGAAATTTTTTAAATATACCTATAATTGAGTTACACATTTAGTTTTATTAATTTGTATTTCAATATTTAACCACCATATATAATATTATTATTTGAAAAAAAATAGTTTCCGTACCATTTAAATTTCAAAGTACAAGTCGATTTTTGGTCATGGCACTTCAATATTGTTTGTGTACCGATTATTTTTATTAAGATGTGATTAATATTATTTAATTCGCTATCAATAAAATAATTAATAATTTTAAAAATCTATGGACTACTTATATTATAATATTTAAAAAATATATATTATGCTAGCAACAGATTCATCAGTAGTCATGAGTAAAAAATATATCTATAGCGAAGATTGTTATTGGTTAAATAAATGGTGATAGGCAAAAGCGACTGATTTTACAACTAACACCTATTTTGAACGATCAATTTATATATTTGACTGTTCATAAATTAACACAATGTGTAAACACAAATTAGAAAACAACTGCATTAAAAGATTGGAAAAAATATAAAACGGAGGTTGCTGACTTTGAAACTGGTACCCTCAATTACGGATGCTTAATATAAATATTATGTTGATTATAACTTTCCCTCTTAATGGGAAAAAGCCTTCCGACAGATTTTTGAAGGACCTAATATTATAATAATATTATTTTGTATTCAAGCTTTATATGAAAAGGTTCATCCATGTATTACGTGACATTACCATTGATCCCTCGAGACCTTTATTAAGATTAGATTAAATATTAAATTTTCGGAAAGCGTATTCTAGATGAGAAGCAGGTGGATACGTCGTGTCCTCGTCAGCTTGAATACAGTAAAGGATACATTCACGTCCGCCTACAGACGATATCCTCGCTGAAGGGCCAAGCCCTGTGGTTTCTAATTCCGTCTTCCAGAATATGCTTTCACCCTTTTTTGATGAATTATTATACCCTAAGGGTTTCCTTTTTAGCTTCTTTACCGCATCCAATTCACGCAAAACGTTATATTAAAATAAAAAAATTGATTACGCGAGATTGACAATTTATATGGTAATCAAGTGAATGTGGGAAAGCCCTAGTGACAATTTGGGGCAATAACCAAATTTATAACTTAATCAGCACGTCATTGTGCGCAGAATGGATAGAATGCCCCACGCTTTTGACGTGCGTATAACTAACCGCGAGAAAGTTCTCACCTTACAATCCATTTGCATGATATTTTTGCGAGTATCGATACCTTCCTCAGCTTGAATTGTAATCCACAGATTACAGGTAAATAAAATCGTTTCTCACGTGCACTACGAAAATACGTAAAACGAAGACCATCACAATAAAGCGAAGCAGATATTTTTTAAATTGCAAGCATTTATAAATGTCTAAGAACACGTAGGTTTGTTTCATAAATGTGTAAATATTATATGAGACAAGAGACTAATTTTGTTCTTACTATTTATTGGATAAACCACGCAGAACTAATAACAGTATATTTACAATATAATTAGGGGGCTCTTTTTTCATTTTGCATTGGGGCCCAATTCTTTGTAGTTACGTTACTGAAAACACTATGTAAGAACTGTCACTTTTACATGTGTATGTGTGTGTCAGATGAATGGTGGGGGTCATGGGTTATAAAAGGCCGCCACTCGGAGAACGAATCTCTTTTCTCATCATTCTTTCGCAATAGTAATAATAAATGTCTGAGTTTCATAATTGAACACTCTGTAAATAAGTTGTTGTAATAAACGATAATTGTTACATATATCTACTGAGTTTCACTACAAGGACTCGACCTAGCAACTCGAGAAGTACACATAGAGGATAGAACCCCAAACGGAATCTGTGATAGTATTTCCAAGAACACCACACTGGTACAGACAAATTGGAAAGTCACTACACATATGACTGATAACAAAATCATTTTAAATTAAAAATTTGTATATCTTTATATAAATATACCAAAGTACGGAACTGATATCTCTTCTAGATTACATCTACTCTACGTTATGTTTGTGGATGGTTTCTGCATGTATGGAACTGGCACCTCTTCTAGGTTAGTTTACGTTTTTGGTTGATGGTTTCCTTGAGGAAACGTATGCCGACGTTTCGGCATGGTAACACGTGCTATTTATTATCAAGGTATTACCTCAAAGAAGTTGAGTTGGAAGATTTATATATCCCGCGAGCAAGAACGGGTGTACCGTAACTGTTTGATATACCATGCCAAAACGTCGGCTTAGGTTTCTTTAAGGAATCCATCTACAAAAAAACCTTATAAACTGATTTCATACCAGCGGCATGCCGTCAGTATTCTTAAATAAGCTATACTTAACTAGAATTTCTGCGAAATATTCGGAAATAAAATATATTCCTACTACAATTATTATCATATTATTAAGGAGAACACATCCTTATTGTGAAGTTGTAATTATTCAGAACATTAGTTAGTAATATTTAAAAAAAAAATACTAATTAAATGTATTAATTAGAAAGATATACACATATAATCGATTTTATCGACAAATATATTGTTGTTGTTACCGGGATTCAAACATGAGTCTCTTTCCAATCAGCGTCTGCTATCGGTTTACTCAAAGGTATTTGAGATTCCGTAAAAACGAAGTAGATGGCTTTCAAATAATGGAAAAGTAGATGTATTAATTTGAAAAATGTAACATATAGGTTCGAAAATTTGCCGACAAAGGTACTGTCTACTGTAGCATAGTTGGATAATGCACCTTCCTTGGATTGTAAAGAGATCCAGGTTCGAATCCTGGTAGCAGCAACAATATATTTTTCGATAATATTGATTATATATGTATATCTTTCTAATCAATACATTTATTTAGTATTTTAAAAATACATATATATATATATATATATATATATCATAATATTCTGTGAGGTAATTTAATTTCGTTTTATTTCACAAAATACATAGTAACAATAGATACAGTTTATTTCAATATACTGTACACACAATACACACGTTTTTGTCCCGACACACAGCTTTCACATTATCGTCGTATTCAAAAATCGTTTGAACTATTTCATGCCAGAAAACGACAAAAAATCTAAAAAAAAACACAAGTGAAGAAATTAAATAAGTAATAACGACAAGTACATCCTATTCTATTAATAACTCAATCGCCTTATTGTATCCAACCAGAGTCTGAGAAATTAGTTATTTTACAATTATTATCCAGACAAGATAAACTTTAAAAAAATGGTAGCTTTCAACGAAAATAAATAAATCACTAAAAAGTAAGACATACGAGTATATATTAAAATTTGATGGTAATTTATAAGGTCACATTGCGGTAGGTGCAGCAGTTTACACGTAATAGAAAGTCCAGTACTTTCAAGTTCAAAAGAATTCAACTAATTTGTTTTAATTATTCCAATTACAATTAATATTTGTATTGTACTATAAATCATGCTTATATATACAGTCAAACTTGGTTTATTATATATATATATAGTCTATACTTTTGGGTGAATTGCGAACAAAAAATATTTTTAGTAAATTTTTGTATAACAGTTTGTAGTATACATATACATATACATAAATATCTAACACATCAATAATTGAATTAGAATATACATATTTAAAAAAATTATTTAAACGCGCGGAGACTATATATATATATATAATATATAGTTTATATATTTGTCAATGCAGAATTAGTGTTGAGTTACATAGTTACATTTGATATTAAAAAATGGCGTATTTATATATATATATATATATATATTTTTTATGTACCTCAATATTAATGTAAATATATGGAATGCCATATGTTACAAATTTAACTCAGTTACGCTTTAGGACCCTAGAAAAATATTGTCACCCTTCTCCCCCTTCCTTCCGGATAGCTTATACTCTCTCTGGAGCCAATTGTTTTTTTATTTTATTTATTATTTATTTGGCTATCCAAACTGTTCACTAATAATATAACATAGTATATTTTAACAGAAATATTGATAAAGCTCCCTCACTAAGATAATCATGTGCCAAGATGGGTTATTGTGCTAAGATGGGTTATTTGTAATTATGGTCATTAAATATTTGTTAAAAAAAAGGTTTTATTCATTATTTGTTTTTTATATATTATACGTTGTAAGTTCCTTTTTTATCATCTCGTTATATAATTTTTTAACTAGTTTCTAAAATATTGCTTCATTTGTTGTTTTTTTTTTCAATTGGTATAATTTGCAGTTGTATAATTTTGTGGAGTAATATTGTAGTTTTTTCTGCCCAAATGTAGTTTTTTTAGATGGGATTTTATAATTTTTGTTTTTGTTGCGACTTGTGGGCTTAACCCGTTGTGTATTTGTATAGTTTCGAGAATTTTTAAATTAATAGATTTTTTTTTTACGTATAACTGTAAAATTTTCGAGACTTCAAATATATTAATTATTTATTTCAAATTAGTATTTTGAGTATTACTTTAATATGCGGTCTTTTGTGATCTAAATTGTTCAACTTGTAATATAAAAATTAAATTCTTCGTTAATCTTAAGGGCTAGCAAAAACTCAAAGGTACTTTCCTTTCCTTAACATTCTTTACAATCACTTTGTTGTAATTCTGAATACCGAGCAACAGGCGTGAACCGATGGTGAGAATATGTAATACAAGTTTAAATTATTTTGTACACATTAAATCTGAATTCGAACTGTAAATTCGCATCGGTCGTAAATCGGAATCACCACAAGGTATGGGGAGGGAAGTAAGGAAACCTTGGTACAGGATGAAGTCGGTGAGAATATAGGGGTTCTAGTCGAAGGACCAGTGATCTCGGGAATCATGATTTGGAAGGACTGTTCGCCTTACCTTATATATGACATTTCCGTAATCCCCACAGACGCCTCCCAAATCACACAAATGTCACGCGGATGAGCCAATCTCCGACCCCAATTGAATACGGCGACGTCACAAGTTCACCCACGGTACACAAACGATAAACAATACGTGATAAAAACGCAATATCACAAAATACAGTGCTGGTGCACTGGAACTGAAATGTCCACACCGCGAATGCTATGGCGATGTCGAGATCTAACAAATATCGGTTAAGTTGACGTCTGTTGACGTCAAGATCACAATTCACACTGACAAGACGAACATGATGAAATGTATGGATGGGAATTTGGATGCGGAATTGTGTCAAAAGTGCGTTTACGAATTTGGAATAAAATCATTGTATAATATTTAATAGCGACGTTGTGGTAACCCTGTGGAATACAAAAGCAACAAGAATGGAAGACAGTTGATTACATGTGAGAAAGACTATTAATTATTTTTAAAGAGACAGCGTTATGATGACAAATTATTCGAGCGATTTGAGTGTTATAAATTATATTTCGTGTTAACATTTGGTGAACTGAGAGATAAAAGAAGTTAGAGATGATTCTCTCATATCTTTTCTGCTTTTCCCTACGGAATGCGGTAAAGTGTGAGGACATTTGCCTTTATGTATTTAAAAATATACAAGGAATATAATAAAGAGGGATTCTACTATCACAGAATTAACCTTGCCTGGGTCGCATTTGGTCAATTGAAATAACCACAACCTTCCAAATCCCAATTTGTTTTTTTAAAAAAAGGCGCTCTATGTCATATCCATGATATGTTGAGCATTCTTCTGTAGCGCCACAGCTTATTATTGCTTCTGTCTAGAAAGTATAGAGAATAGAGTTTAAGTTTGTAAGTCTCTGATGTTTTTAATATTTCTGTATGGTTTAGAATCTCATTTAGACGCCTTCGAGATGTGGTGCTGGAGATTCATGCTACGCATACCATGGACAGCAAAACGTACAACTGTCTTCACTCTACAGTAACTACACACTGACGCTAGACACTCGACTATTTGCTTAAGATAAATCCTTCAAAGAAGATAGCTTGGAGAAGCTTGCTGGAAGAAGGATGGAGAGGAAGGAGAATAACCAGCACGAGTTAGAAGGAGCAAGCGTAAAAAGCAATAAGCACTTCTCTACGTTGAGAAATGGAGAAGTATAGTCAAGGGAGTGGAAGTTTATGAAGGATCACGCTTCTCAGCCACAAGGAACTTATGTGAAAGAGAATTGCTTTAAGGTTGTAAAGCTGTTAAATTTTTCCAAAAAACTTCCGTTGGTTCAAGATGTTCAAGAATCATCCAAATAATTCACATTCCACTACATTTTTAATGAGAAAAATAAGTTTTTTTATTTTTATTAATTTTTAAAAATAGTGTATTACATAAATATTTTATTTTCCTATCAACAGTCCTGTGCGATATTCAAGTAGAAAAACATTTTAAATATTTACCTTTGCAAAAAGAAAACAAATTATTTTATGCTTCGTATAATAATGATCTTAGTATAGTGAGTAAGATTAAAAAAGGATCACTCAGGTGGTTTTGTCATATAGAACGGATAAATGAGAAGAGAGTAGTAAGAAAGACATATGACGCAAATGTTGATGGCACATCCGCGGGAGACTTGGCACGACCAGGTAAACCAGATACTGGAGGTTAGTCCTGTTAGAAGTCTTAATAATCGACGAGCTTGTATAAGAAGATGTATGAATGTGGATGAGGCGAGAATTGTATAACATGACAGAAGAGTGTGGCACTCTATCATCTCTGCCTACCCCCGCGGGGAAACGGCGTGTGATGGTAAGTTAGTTAGTTTCGTATTATAATATTTAAGAAAATATACTATTTGTGTATTTACGAATGAGTTATTTAATTTAATTAATGAAATATTGTAAGGTTTTTACGTTTTACATAAAAGTTAAAACGTACATTAATTTTGGAAACTTATAATTAGTTTTATTAAACGAAAGCCGTTTAATTGAAATATTACACAACGTACTAACTTTCCATATATTTCACCCCATTAATGGTTTTAACCTACATTAAATACATATATTATTAATTAAAAAGTTAAATATATACAGAGATATCTGTTTCACGTTATAATTACAAGCACCCTTAGTGTTTATTTGGTAAAAATAATTTTACAAAAATTCAAATATTTATGTCTCACTTTTTACGCTTCAAATATTTAATTGACCAGATGAATAGAAAGCAGACGGAATACTGAAGTGCGCCGGTAAATGGTTTCACTTGAAACTGAAACTGAAATTAACTCTCCCCCTCCTAGGTTCTAAAGCCCGCTGTCAAGATGAAATTCCTTCCACCAGCCATGTATAATAGAGATATCCGATGCAGTAAAGCACAACAGCGAGTTGAGTTCAATTTTATTTATTTTTCGTCTCACATTGTATAATATAAAACGTTCAAATACACTGAGCGAGTTTAATCGTCTGCCTATGCATTTCACGCCAGACTGAGCGAGATAACTCGACACTTTATGCCATCGCAGAGACGTGACCGAATACAATGGCTGGTCTAAGAATATCTCAACTTTTATGTAGTATCTACAATATAATTATGTCGTTATATCTATGTACGTATGATATTTATCTTAAAATAATATATTTACTCATCTAGCATCTATTTACTAAATGGATGTGGTACATGGATGTTGCGGACGTTAAAATTAGAATATAGTTGTGCAATGAGACACTTCTCGCGCTGTTGATGTGCTAGATTTTAGATTATAACTTAATAAAAGCAATTCATTTTCAATGAGATGTTGTGTTGGAGTCACATTATGCGCAAAACAACAGAAACGATATTAAAAGTAAGTGAACCTTTGGATTTTTGGATATCTTATCTTCATTTTTTGAACAAACCAGGTAGAAAAATGCTACTGCCATTTTATGCTACTGCCAGAAATGGCCACATGGCCTATATTATATACTATACATAATTGTATAGATAAGAAAAGATGACAGGTGTCATATATGTTTTTTCTCACTCGTAATAAAGACAATGTACACTGCATTTCAAATTGAATATATATTTACGTACCAACTGTTATTCAATATATAAAAGAGAAAACATTTAACTAATCTTAACCTAGTGATATTAAAAATACTTTCGTTTTTTCTCTACTCGCATCTCACAGACCTGGCCGTTTAAGCAAGCACCTTGTAACCATAAATGACTACGTTCAAAGCCGCCACATCCAGAAAGTCATAGTTAATAGACGGGGAAATTACTTAGAAAGACGCAATAAATCTATCGAAAAGTATAGTCACCACTGTGACTCAAAACCGGGACTTTATTTGGCCAGTGAATAGATTTAACTTGTTAAACTACTATAGTGATGCTATACACTATGAATGACTCACTAATTATTATCTTTTAAAAAAAAATTCTATAAATATATTTTGTCTGTATATCTTTATAAGCAATTCATTTAATTTATTGGAATTATCAAGAAACTATTTTCTGAAAAATCAAAAGTTTTTTTTTATTTAAACATAATAAACGTACAGAATATACATTATAAATATTATTATTTATATATAAATAAATCGAACATTCAAACATACCTATTCCACTCAAGATTCATAATGTAAGAGATGTTCACTGTCTAGTTAACTAGACCGAAGTCTGCACTAAAGGAGACAAGTTCAACCCTTATAAATCTAAATCAAAAATACTAAAAATAAAGTAAACAGGGTTATAAAATAATTCATATAACATAACTGAAATATTCTCACTATCCCATGATTGAAACATAATACAGTGTTGTTATTCCATGATTGAAACACAATACAGTGTTGTTATTCCATGATTGAAACACAATACAGTGTTGTTATTCCATGATTGAAACACAATACAGTGTTATTATTCCGTGATTGAAACACAATACACAATAATGTGATTGTTGAAAATTGATGTGACAAATATGATTTCATTGTATTTAACTATAACAGTATCTTTATTTTTCATTAAATCAATTATTGTTTGACAAAAAAATATATATTTCAGTATGTGCTATTGTTTTCAGTTGAAGGTCTATATGTAAAGAAAATAGTAAACTGAATTCTATGGTATGATTCAGATTACTTCCATGGATATTTTAAGTAAACATATTATTCTAAAAAATAAATTAACTTCATTTTATTTTTATTTAAATATTAAGTTGCTAGCCAGAATCCGCCGAAACGTATTCCAGTATTTATTTATTACATGTAATAAAGTACATACAGTTCATTAATTTACTATCATTAATATCATTTTAAATTATACAACAATGAATTAAAAATATATCATTAGGGAGAACACATTCTTATTGTGAACTTGTAATTATTCATAACATGGCTCTGTGATCGAATCCCGGTAGCAACAACAATATATATGTACATCTTTCTAATTAATACATTAAATTAGTATTTAAAAATATATTGTTAAATATATAAATCTTGCCAATATGTAAATATAGGTTCCCTAAACATACAAGCATAAGTAGGTTGAATCAAAAGTTAGCAATTAAAGAGTTATATTAGTTATTTATTATATTGACGATGTACACATGTTGAGATTTTAATCTAGAACTAAACTCATACGATCATAAAGTGATTAGTTGGAGATTAATTAATTAATAATTTAATTTAGAAATTAGGTTAAAAACTCAAACCCGCGTACACAATACGTTTGATAGCGAGACTCGAAATATATAGATATCTATAACAACTTATTCTAAAAGTTAAAGAGAAAAAAAGCATTAAATTACAAATATTTATTCCATTTTAATTGCTGCTGGGAAGATTCAAATTCATTCAACTAACAAACGTAATATCAAAGGCCAATGCACTAATATTTGACGTTCAACAAGCAAGAAGTGTGGCACGAGACGGCAAGTCTCTGAGATTTGGTGTGTACACGGTGGATTAAGTTGACTCTAATGAATCATGGGATCATAATACATATTTCAGAATTGTCTCGAGTCTAAAATCTCATCCATAGATATGGGCTATAAAAATATAGAAAGAGGGTGATACCGTGTTTACTTACTAAACTTAACTAAAAAAAACATACTAATGTTGTGCTAGATTATCGATCGGAACCGTTGTATACTACAAATACTTGAGTATTTTTATAATCTAAAACTGGTTTTTCCAAGTTATGTTGACAGATGGTCTTCCTTGCTAGTGAGATGTGTGCGCTTTGGAGTGCCTCATGATTAAGGTATAAAAGATAAATTATTCTTGTACGATAGTCACAACTATATTAGTCATCATTTGACTACCTGTTAACTTTTTATTAATAACTACGGGAAAATGAAGATTATTTTTTTAATTTGGCTGACGCTGCATTGTCTCACCGTTTCTGGACACGAAAGAGGATGCCATTACATTATTGGTCGATGTAAGTTGTACATATTTGCTTGTTATTTGATTTTTATCGTTTTTAGTTTTTATTATTATCTTCTAATAAATTTTTATTCACGAATCTTGTAATAATTTGTTTCCCAGGTGCGTATGAATGTCCCGAAGGCACTCATTCGTATAGCACGTCTTGCGTCAGGCCTGCCCTCTCGGAGAGAACTTGCGCAGACCCTGTTGCCAAGGAGTTGCCACCGATCTGCGACCTTTCGAGGTGTGAATGTGATGAGCCGACAGTGATGGACAGGTCTTCTGGAAAGTGCGTTAAGCTCGAAGACTGCTCGGAACAGATCCACGATGGCACTGAACACTACATTTTTTCACCACTTCGATTTGCATTCAATAATAAGATATAATTGTCATATTATTATGTATTTTTGATATTTTCATTATTTTTAAATATGTTAGTAGCACTTGATGTCTTAGTTTCGTATTTCTAAGCAAATCTTATTTTTTAGGAACACGTTTTTGTTGTGGAGCAATTTCAGGTAAGAACTAAAATATTTTTTCTATAAATAAACTTTTCTGTATATCTTTTTAATTGACGCATTTAATTTGTATTAAAAATATTATTTATTTAGCACAATAATTTTTTAAATTATGTTTTCTAATTATTATCTGGGGCCCCTTTAAGTGTGGCCCCGAGTACGAAGTGATATATAGACATCTATCATACCCGGCTAGATCTACATATTATCTATAAATTATACAAACACAGCTTATGTATACATATAAATATATACATGAGAAGCCTGGTGAGATGAAAGGTTCTTTATACATGGTAAAGTGCTTACCGGAAGTGTCACTTCATGGTGGGTAATATTTGTCTATGAGAACAGAAAAAATATAACGAAATATTTTTAAGATCTACTCGTATGTTTCGGTTATTTATCTTGGTTGGACTTGTGGTCACCAAGGATTGCGAGGTCCTAGAGACCACCACATATCGTGTGGTTAAACTCAGGTTCTACCCCATATTCATATATACAGTCATACAGTAGATTTTTTATTTATCTACTCATAGTCAAATTTAATATTTAAACTTAGTTATTGTATATGACATAATTTAGAAATGAACAAAACTCATAAAAAACTATGGTAATTTTTGTCATCTTTAAAAGATATGAAATTAATCAATAAAAATTTTAAAAATGTAAAACGATAATGTGTTTTTAAAATATGTTCTGTTAAGTATGTAATTAATTGTTTTGATTTTACCGGGTTTATGAATTATTTGAGTAGCAAAAATACATTCGCTGACGAAGGATTGAGTATGCAATATTTGCACAGCGATTGCCCGTTTTTTTAACTCGAGATTTTTTGGCTAATAAAGGAAATGCTGCCAATATGTTTGATTAATAAATGCGTACTGGATATGATTTTGACATTTCATAAAATAACAGAGTTGTTAAAAATTATTGTAGTAATATCTCGATTTTAAGACAGTAATTGAATTTATGATTCTAAAATATGCACCAAAGAATAATAAAATATAAAACCTCTGGACTAAGTTAATGAAAATGACGATGTTGAATTATTCGTTTATCGCTGTTTAATTTAATTTAATTGATTGCGTGTACATTATGAAAAAATTATTTAAGGTACCGCCACTCAAACTTACAAATACATTTTTTTTTTAAATAAAGATGCGTATACGGATTACACGTCACATCAATATTCTTACTATTTTCAATTCAAACTAAGCTAAACGCTTGTGTTATGAAAATAGGATTAACTTGCTGATGTTCTGGAACGAGGCGCGAACCCCCGACCACTAGATCGCTTGGCCAACATTTTGATCACTACTCCAACAAGCTACTCAATTAGATTATTACATTGTATCGTGCTGGGATTTTATTTAATACAATGTGAATTACGTTTCTGACCATGAACAAACATCCTTCATACGACTATGGTTGAAAAATATTCTGGAGGCAGATTCATTGTGCTTTTTGAAGCTATGATGTTGTGTGATGGATTCTTAAGTTTTTGATATAATTTATATGCACCTTTTAATTTTTTGCTTAGTGAAAGCTTTCATCCGGGTTCGAATCACAGTAGCAACTAAATATTTTTTAAAGAAACCTTTTTGTCCAAAGGGACAGACTTTTTCTATGTTTTGAAATGTAACATCACAACAAAAATGTATTCTCCTTAATCAACATATTTTTAAGTTGATTCAATTTAATTTAATTTGAATAAATTTAAATATGAGATACTTATTTTCATCATTCTGCTCATAGACCACCGTGGAGTTCTTGTCACCTGCTTCTGCATGAAAATTTTATGGAAATATATTACTTTATGTAAAATATGCATAAACTACGAATATTTATGTATGATGCGGAAAATTTTCGCTAGGCTTGGGGTAGAGGGGCGAAGGGAAATATTGCACTTTTCTATTATATCATTATCTTTATAATACTTGTATTGTCGGCGTCTGCATTGATTACGCGATGTATTTGAATAATTCTTATAGCTATACCCCTTTTAAAATGTTCGTGAATACAAAAACATAAACTGAAGAGGTGTATCAGGAAGAATGGTTTCGTACATGCGATTTTATAAATTTTTTAAATAATTTTGTGTTATTTGTGATGAATGTGTTTTTAAATTATATAAATACAAAACGTCAAAGATTTCGATTTTAAGTTTTAAAATAAAAAATATTACATTCGAAGATTTTTTAAAGAATTTGGTAAGTATTCACTTGTGGTCTTCGACGTTTCACAGTCAATAATTAATCAGGGATGGTGCATAGTTTTGGTGTTATGTTAAAATATTAAAATTATATCAGATAGCGTCATCCGTGTATACCTGTTGGGGTCTATGAGCCACGTCGAAACCGCAAGAATGTATCACAGACCGCACAAAAAATGTAACGCATATTAATACATTACCCATCATAAAAGTACATTTCGCTTTATTATGGGTAATAAAAGGAAATGGGAACTTGTTAACCGAGGTAAAACTAGCGGTACACAATGGAGTCCTGGTACCGACATTGATGTATGGAAGTGAGACCTGGAGCTAGCAGACGAGGAACGAAAGTAGACTATATGCAGTGAAAATGAAATCGCTTAGGCGTATGCGTGACAGATCCATTTATGACAGAGTAAAGAATGAAAAAAATAAGGGAAGAATGTAAAGCTGATCTTAGTACCTACAGTGAATAAGTTTAAGAAAGAATCACTAAGGTGGTTTGGTCATATGGAACGGATGAATGAGGAGATAATGGTGAGGAAGATATATGACACAAGTGTTGATGGCACCAGAAATAGAGGACGTCTGCGGAAGACTTGACACGACCAGGTAAACCACATACTGGATGATGGTCCTATTAGAAGCTTCAGAAATTGGCGAGCTTGTATGAGAAGATGTATGAATGTGGATGAGGCGAGAAGAGTGTGACGCTCGATCCTATCTGCCTACCCCGCGAAAAAACGGCGTGATGGTAAGTTAGTTTGTTAGTTTAATAAAAGAAAATTCAGATACCCAGGCAGAACAACCGAGTGCATTTTTGTGTTTAAGAATCCACTTTCTACATACCCAGTTGTAAAAAAATATCATTATTTATGAAAACAAATAAAAGTAAATGAACTTAACATAATGTCCAAAAAGGCTACTTTTAAATGTAGGGACCAATTATATCGCTAGTCTCACTTTTAAAATTTCTATCGCAATACTTAAACTAGTCATCTCTAGAGCATACAAACGTCAGAATATGATGTAAATAGAATGAAATTAAAAATGACAATGGTGTGTTCAGCAAGATAAACTTTTCTAACTAACCACTTCAGCATTTAAAAATGGTTTTAACTTTCAGAGAATCAAATTCTATGCAGTTACATTATCTAATTCAAGAGATCGCTGCGCAAGATAACTTCACTTCAATCTTAAAGCTGTCGTGACTGCAAAAACGGACCGGATTTCCAATGGAACAGATTGTCCTCAGAAATGGTTCACGTACGGTGCAGTGAAAGCCTCATTTTATTTTTCTGTCAAGTTGCCTGCCTGTCATAAGGCTCGAGCGGTGGTTGGGAAACGGGGTAGTCAGCACGGGTTGTATTAAAGACCCGTAAATATTTAAATAGAACGGAGTATAGAAAGGAGTATGTATTAGAATATATTCACACATTATTTTGTATTAATTACCTTTGTATATTACTAATAGAATTTTAGCCAATTAGATGCTCCTTTCATCATGTTAAAATAAAATTTATTAAAATTTTAATGTTTATTAAAATATTTTTATTTATTGTTATTGTGTTTATTTTGTAGAACTCCATGTTTATTTTTAAATAAATTTAAAAAGACAAATTATAATAAATATTATTATTGAGTTCTGCTACTTTGCGTAATTTTTTTGAGGCATCCTCTTTGAAAATGGTCTTAACCACCGAAACAGCTGTAACATATAATAATGCTTAGGCAAACTAGCAGAACTCAATAATAATATTTATTATAATTTAACTTTTTAAGTTTATTAAAATGTCCAACTACAAAGTTATTGCCTCAAATATCATAAGCATTTGCATATATTATATATATGTGACTTATCATATATTTTGTTTTTTAATGTTTTAGAATATACCTACAAATTTAGAAATGCTATGAAAAAAAACCATAATGGACAATCTTTGTTAGTAACGTTCATGAAAATACTTCATCCTTAAGCATTTTGTAGAGATAAGTTTAAATTTGAAAACAAAATATCTACCACGTCAGATTTTTCAGTTATATATATTATCAGTTTTTGTGGGAAAGTGCACTAGAAACCCTCAAAATAATATCTTAAATCAGTAAAATGTTCAAAAGCAGCTCGAGACACTGCAAGAACGCAGTTATCAGTTTTTAATACATATGTGAGACACTGCAAGAACGCAGTTATCAGTTTTTAATACATATGTGAGACACTGCAAAACCGCAGTTATCAGTTTTTAATACATATGTGAGACACTGCAAGACCGCAGTTATCAGTTTTTAATACATATGTGAGACACTGCAAGACCGCAGTTATCAGTTTTTAATACATATGTGAGGCACTGCAAGACTGCAGTTATCAGTTTTTAATACATATGTGAAACATATAAAAACTATGTCATTTGGTGTTCTAATGGTGTGGAGGGAACCAAGAGATCATGTAACAAATTGCTACTTCTGCCTTACTGACGTCACAGGATTCTCAAGTAAAAATATGCATTATATTTCGTATCCAAATTTGCGATAAGACCAGTTTTACATAGTTTTCACGTACCGATGCCGACTCCACCATCATCCAATATATAAAATATTATTTTTTATGTAAAATGTATCGCTTCTGCGTCAAAGAAACATCATCGAGCGATGAAAGTTATGACGACGAAAAGAAACCATATTTAATTTTAAAAAGGGAGCTTAACGATCTTGTAAAAGATATTTTAATTTATTAAAGAAATTATTTTAATTGCTCTGCTAATAACTAAAGCAATGGAATTTACTTTCAACAGATACTAGGATTTCTTATTTTAGAAAAATATATAAAAACTTAACTGTTTATTTCGACATGATGGATGGCGTTTGTTATTGCAAGACTATACGTGGATTATTCCAAGAAATTAACGAGGATCATGATCTAGGTGTGTGTTCGTAGATTTATCTAAAAGCAGTTTTCCTCTAAATGGTAATAAAAAATCATCGATTCCAATAGCTCATGCTATCACATGAAAAAAATCTATGACAGTATGTCTCTTCTGATAAATTTGATAAAATATTAATGATTTCCAATAGAATATTTGTGGTAATTTAAAATTTATTGCCTTATTGCTAGAAGGATTTACTAAATATCGCTGCTTCTGGAGAGCAACACATAAGCATTATAAAAGAAAAACATGGCCCAGGAGGACAGAATTTATTCCTGGAAAAAAGAATATTAAATTTAATCCACTTGTAAACGATGAAAAAGTTTTCTTACCACCTCTACACATAAAGCTTGGTCTTATAAAAAAATTAGTGAAAGCGTTTGACAAGAAAGGCAAAATTTCAAAAAATGTCAGAAGCCAAGTTGAAAGAAGATATTTTTGTTGGGATATACGCGAAATATTAAAGGATAAGGAATTAAATCTCACTACTGTTCAGTTAGCTACCTGGAAGTAATTGAGAACTGTAGTAGAAGGCTTTTTAGGTAATAATAAACACTTATTAGACTGTTACCAGGAAATAGGTACAAGATTGTCACATAAGGTTCATTTTCTCCATTCGCATCTTAATTTCTTTCCGGAAAATCTGGGGCAGTAAGCGACAAATCGGATAAGAGATTTCCATCAAGATATGGATATTATAGAACACCGTTTCCAAGGGAAATGGAATGCTAGTATGGTGGCAGATTACTGCTGGTTACTGCAAAGAGAAACAGGTGAAGTTGAATATAAGAGTAAAAAATGTACCAAGAAGCATTTTTAATTCTGTCGTTGACTGAAGTTTATCTTTATATATTTGTAATCGTTTTTAATTTGAACTAGTAAATATATTACTACTTTCACTCCATAATTATCACAACTTTCATTAATCCCTTAGACGAAAACATTTCTAGATACATAGCACCGGTATTATTTTTAATGTATGGGTTCATACAAATAATAATATGACTGTAACATTAAAACTTGACGTAATACAACCTTGATACTATATTAGGGCTGCCGTACGTCTCGGTACACCGAGACATGTCCTGGTTTTGAGGTCTGTGTTTCAGTGTCCCTGTCCGAGAATCATTTGTCCCGGTCGATTTACGAATATTAAAAAATTATTCTCCGATAATATTGTACATACATAATATCTAATATTGATACGCGCACGCACATGCCCACCATTTCACCTGTTATATGCATCCCACTCTTGAACTGAAATATTAAACTGAATCGCTCATTAATCTATATTATTTTATTTTAGATTTGGTACAGAAGCATTCACAAAAAAACATCAAATTTTTCCAGTCGAACTGAGTGTTCCAAAATGAACCACCATTAATCCCAACTTTTTTCTCTTGGAATACCTATTATCAATCTCTTTGTTAATTGTTTTTTTTTGTCTTCCAAATTTTTTTTTTAAATATCAGCGAATTGTGTTAAATTTTTTTGAGGGGGGGGTTCCCGTCAGTGGTTCGACAATTATGGCAGACTTATACTATATAGACTTTGAATATGTATGATAAAATTAGTCCAAATCAGTCATCTACTCAATTTAAAATTATAACTATTTTTGCCCAGATAGCTCAGATATGCCACAACAAATTTTGCAGTCAACAAATCAACAGAACGAATACAAATTTTCAGCGCCAACGTCACGAATCTTATATTTTTGCTCACCTGCACGAACGTTAACACATCTATTGTTCCATACAGGATACAAGAATGTAGACATGGGTGATTCACCGATCTCAGCTTCTCTCAACCGGCGATGATGATGATGATGATTATGAGGTCGAATGAAATGGAACACAAAAGATGTTCAATATAGGCACACTACCGCGGAAAAATCGAGAATGGCTGCTGCATCTAAAATACTCTGTTTTTTTTTCAAATTCATAACAATGCATGTAGTCATATTTGCAAGTAGCTACGCGGCGATCGGCCGGCGCTGCACATTTTACTCCTACGCCAGAAAATGAACATTTTTATTTCTGTACGAGTTTTCTGGTTACCGTAATAAACTATACTATGTTTGCAGTAAACTCTGCCGTAGTCCTTAACGACCTTTCGGGAAATATGGTTGCGATACGCATCACCAGCGTTAATTGCTGATTACTTGATAAAGAATGTTACTCGGCGGTAGTATGATACATAGCATAATTATTCATTGTCTGCTTTTCAAGCCGCAGACAATTAATTACAAAGAAGTTTCCAGAAGTACATTGCACATGAATCATCTATAACTGTACGTTCTGCAGGGTCGTAAAAATATATCTTACGAATTTTACTATACTTAAAACCATGCCAAAATCCATAACAAATAATTGATAAAGGAGATATAATAAATTCCATTTTTGAAACACAAATCAACCGATTAACCGAAAAAAAATTGGAGTACTTAGTGGATGAAGGTGGTATCGGTACGCCCTCCGCTCTGGCGATTCTGCGTATCTGATCCTATCGCATAGTAAAGAAACTATACTACAATATTTTTAAAAAAAATCAGTTCTGCCACAATAAGTTTGCTAATAATATGAAACAAGCTTTAAGATTCATACTTAAAAATGGATGTCCTTTTTAAGGTGTATTGAAATACCTTTGATCAACATTATATTAGGTATTATTATTATCATTAAAGTATACTTGGATACTGTTATCTAAATTCTATCAAAATTCATAGATGAAAGAACTAATGTGTAATTTTTACATTTATTTCCAGCATTATTGACAATACAGTCAGTATTGACATTAACACTTTATATTTCAAATAATTATTGGATTAGATTTTATGCATTTGCCTTTTTTGGATGATTTTAATTTTAAAATACTTTACAACAATAATAACAATTGAATTTAGCTGGCTCAACAGTAAATTGATAAAATATTATTCAAAATAACGTGAAGCACTATGTTCGATCTTTATGATGTATAAATTCTCGATCGTTGTCTCGCGCGTACGTGAACGCGTAGATATAATTATTGTATGTTACCTATCCACTACCTCCCTTCCTCCTATATTCAAAACATGATATTTTCTATGGTCTGTTCTCTATTGTTCTCGGGTTGAAGTTGAATCTTTGAACTGTCAGGTTACTGTTTACCGGTGGGCTGTGTAATTAGTAATTATCGTCCTACTGTGCGGGGCTGATAGTGTATTGTTTGTGTGTTTTCGGTTTCTCGCTACCGTGTGAACTGACTAAATCTGTACGTAGTGCTATTTGTGTATGGTGTTTGACACTTTTGCGTTATCACTGAATGTGTATGACCAGCGTAATACGTGTCCTGGAGCCAGAAGACTTGCGGATCCAGTGGAAAAAGATCCAGATACCGGAAGGAGCGTTTCACAGATGGATCGTGTTTTCTAGTTCTGGGTGGTCCTTCAACCATCCCCTGTTCCCTATTCCTGTCCATCTCTCGAATTCCTTTCATCCTTCCTGCATCCCTTTTTTCCCCACTCCCTCGTGTAAAAACAATATATACCTAAACTGATAAATTACTATTAAAATAAGCAGTTCAATACTTAGAACTATTTTTAAATTACTTATCCCTTATCTTATGTTCAAATACGTGACGTGCGTACATTTAAGGGATGTTTTATTAACGTTCAGGGTAAATCTTGAAGCAATAACGTTTCACTGCAGCGAGAAATTTAAATTATTAGAAAATAAGGTGCCAATGAGCAAGAAAAAATAATATTTCAGAACCTAAATATTACATATTATTCATCTTTGATTTCTCAGACTTCGAAATATGTAATCGAAATATACTTTTTAAAATTATCGTAGGTACATGCAAGAAAAATATATAATAAAAAAAAACAAAAAATAAATATAAAAGTAAACATGTGTTACCATCTCATATAAATAAGTGATTTATTATATCCATTAGCGCTAAGTTGTCTATTATGTCCCTGTGTGCGAGAAAATCGGTTTTAATTATTTATTTGTCGTAGAAACAAATAACATTTTAATATTAAAAATAAATAATAGCGTTAGAAAATTTTAAAATCATATTTTAAACTGCATAAATGTTTTTAGATTTTAACGGCCGTTCAGAATCATGTTATCTGTCATATTTATGTCGCTGATGCATCAACGACATCAGCCCTGGTGATGGATCCTGTAATGGGATCCGAAACATTGGATGTGCATGGCGGAATGACCTGAAAAACTCTACACAGAAAATAAATTGCTGCGGTATTAAGTATCTTAACGACAACAGCGAGGAAGAAATATGTAGTAAATGCATATATATTCTAGGGTAGAGTGGTATGATACACGTGGCTGAGACACGCGTTTTATAACAAATATCGCTTAATAAATTAAATTAAATACCAAAAAAAATCGTTTTTATGAGTAAAAAATTTTAAAATATTATAAAATAATACTCATAATAATCATGAATGTATGAGTGGATGTATGTGGAGCACACCGCTACAGAGCGTGTGGCCGGCCAAATAATATATACGCACAATATAGATTTTCTGACAAATTACTTAATATCATTATATTTTATGAAAAAAAAAATTATATAAAATGGTTATAGCTTATTTTCAATGTCGTCATATATCCATATATCAAACGATCCTCTCATAATTGTGACCATAAATAATATTTAATGCTATAAATTGATCTCTTGCATTAATTCAGTATTATCACAACAGTTTGTATTGCCCCCACCCCTTACTCCTCCCGCTATGCAAGAAGAGAAGATTCAGCACACGTACTGTTGTAGTTAACGAAGTGTTTCTCGCTCCACGATTCGTCATATCTTGGTGCTATCCCATAAAATACTCTTAATAGGCAAACTCTTCATCTCTGATACTAAAACCGTCTTAAGCTCTTGTGCCTTGGGTTAACATACTGGGGTACCTTCACTTTATATTTTAATATCCCTTTCCAGATAGACTGCGTTTCTTAGGGAGCGCGTATACGGATGAAACATTGCCCTAGAGCAAGAGTTGACAGACTTTCTAGTGAGAAGACACAAATATTAAGTAAACAGAATTTTAAAATTTTCATAGTGCTCCAACATACATTTTTACTGTATCTACATATATACATTTTAATGATGACAAAAAATGATACGAATACAAGATTTTTATTCAAAACTCAGATTCATAATACTTCTTAGGAGAATAGAATATATGAGAGTTATATAAGCTTCAGTAGCTCAGTGCACTGCTTACAAAACATGAAAACCTAAATAATTAAACACTAATAAAAAAAACGGACACCTCGCATCGCTTTCGAAAGCTTTTTATATTTTTTTATTTTTTAAAACTATTTCTTTTCAATTTTAAGCATGCTTCTAAATTATCATTGGCTGACTTGCTTCATGAGTTATTTTTTAATTAATTCATGAAAATAATATTTATTCGCATAAATGGGTAACCCTAAGATAATGATAATGACAAATAATATTTTAAATATGAATTAAATATATTAATTATAAAGATATACATATAAAATCAATTTTATCGAAAAATATTGTTGTTGCGCTACCGGGATTCGAACCTGGATCTCTTTCCTAACCGGGGAAGGTGCATTATCCAATTATGCTACAGCGACAATATTTTTAGCGACAATTTTCGAACCTATATGTTACCTTTTTGATATTAATACTTTTAATCGTTCCATTATTTGAAAGAGCTATCTACCTTATTTTTACAGAATCTCAAATACCTTTGAGTAAACAGATAGCAGACGCGATGGAACGATTAAATGTATTAATATCAAAAAGGTAACATATAGGTTCGAAAATTGTCGCTAAAAATATTTTCGCAGTAGCATAGTTGGATAATGCACCTTCCCCGATTAGGAAAGAGATCCAGGTTCGAATCCCGGTGGCGCAACAACAATATTTTTTCGATAAAATTGATTTTATATGTATATCTTTCTAATTAATATATTTAATTCATATTTAAAATATCACAGACCTATGTTCTGAATAATTACAACTTCACAATAAGAATGTGTTTTTCTAACAAATAATATTAGTTTTATTGTGTCATATGCTACGTCATACGCTGCATGATGATAAACATCAGCTTTTTCGTAATGACGAACACGATTTGGATCCATCTGCTCGAATCATCTTTATATGGGTGGAAAAAGGCTTCGTTAAATATGACGCCGTGAACGACGTCAACTCACAAGTAACCCCAAAACTTTGATATTCATCGTGAAACTTATCCAGTGAAATACAACCTGTTGTTGACCTACTAAAGTGAACTGTTATCACATTAGGATTGCTCCTCGACAACTGGTCAACTTTTTCCATCTACCGGTGGTATTGTCAAATAGGTGTGAAAGTTGATCTATATTTTTATTTGTTATCAAAGTTGATTTATTTAGCTGTGTTTAAACTTGATGAGTAAATTCCGAAAATGCTGCAAATGGAAGTTACCCGCGTATTAAAATGTAATTTAGCGGAGTGATTTGTCGTAAATAATTTGACAACGCTTTTTTCTCTTTGTGTATTTGTTTCAATTGTATAATTTGTTTTAATTATAGTGTTGTAAAATATCTTTCTAATGTTTATTTATATTCACTTGAGAATGACTGTTGAAGGCAGGTGGGAGACAGAATAGCCAATTCTGTTCATAGTACCTGCAATTTCATGTTCTACCTTGGGTGAAACCGGTGGACACGCTGATACTCTGTCGTGCGCGTCACAATATATGTCATAAAATATTATATATACATCTTGAATACGTACGACGATAAGGGAAATGTTTCATATCTCGCATATGTCTCGAGGTTTTCTCATCAGAATAAACGCATGTGCTGTCAGTACTCTTGGCATTTCCATTTTGAAACGTCACAGATAATCCCAGAACAAAGACCACCTCGCAAGCCAGCATCTCCAACGAAGAGATGTCTGAAGTAATGGACGGATTATACCTGACGCCTGCAATGTGCAGGGTGGACTCGGATACTGATAGCTCAAAAGCTAAGGGGTGTACTACTGTATTATTCAAATAATAAATAATAATTTATCGATAAATAGTAAATTATTGTTCATTAATAAATTAAAAAAATACTTAATTATTCTAAAATCATATAACATATCTACAATAATACGTGCGTTTAGGGTGATTCAAACCTACAATTCGAAATAAAAGGTTAAGGAGGAAGTTTTTTCAAAATTTTTTTAATCAATTCTCCAAAGTAATAACTAAAAATCCAAGGAATCCTTGAAAAGGATTATGCTCCTCGCCTCGTCTTCAGTATATATTTTTTTTCTTCTTCTTTTAAATAAGCATTCCGCCCTTCAAGAGTGATTTGTGTCATTAATTGAGTTAAAATTTTATTTTATAGAAAAAAGTATACAATAATATTATATTTTTATTTATTATCTTTGTTTTATTAACCACTAAAATGAGTTTAAATACATCTACTATAAAACAAAGATAATAAATAAAAATATGAATCTTAACCACAAAGATAACATTGCTGATTTTAAAAGTATAATAATATTATAGAATAGGAAATATTATATTATAAGTCAATACCATTGTCGTTCAAAAAATTTGCTATTATATAGATTAAATGTGGCGAGTTAAGGGAAGGAAGATGACACATGTTAACCGGGAGTTGAAAATTACCATTGATGTGATTACTGTAAAAAAACCTGTGATCCGCAATGAACAGGCAAAAAATATATGGTCAAGGGTCTCCTCCTTGGCACCACACTCACACATTGGGGAATCTATTAAGTTCAATCTGAATAAATGTGAGGCTACCTGGCAATGCCAAATTTTCATTCTAGAGATATTTGATATTGTTATTTTAGAAGCTTTCCTTTTGGAGAACCAGGAAGTGCGGGGAATAGATCTTTGAATCATTTTAAGCCGATTACCCTTATAATTATTAAGATCCATCCATTGTGCAGTCCAAATATAATTCGTACGTTTTTTTACCATATTAAGTATGTCATACATCGGAATATGGAATTGATGGTGGAAAACTCCGAAAAGAGTGGCCTCCTTGGCCAGTTTATCAGCACATTCATGACACAACGCAACAAATGACACCTGTTTATTGTTGCTGTACAAATTAAATAGACATCTTCTGATGGAACAGATTATCTCATTTTATATATTTATCTAGATTAAAATATTTTTTTGAAGCGGGCATAAATAAAAATGCAACATATTACGGCATTGAATGTAACCGTGTAACTCAAAAGGAGTCTAATAAAACTGAAATAGGACAGAGACATTTCATCAAACATTTTATAAATCTATCTATTTAGATAATTAACTAACTAACTCACCATCACGCCGATTTTCTACGGAGGTAGGCAAAGAGGATAGAGTGCCACACAATTCTCGCCTCATCCACATTAATACAGCTTCTCATACAAGTTCGCCGATTATTGAGGCATCTAACAGGACCATCCTTCAGTATCTGGGTTACCTGGTCGTGCCAAATCTTCCGTGGACGTCCTCTATTTCAGGTGCTATCAACACTTGCGTTATGTGCATATCTTTCTTACCATTCTCTTCTCATTCATCCGTCCCATATGACCAAGCCGCCAAAGTAGTCCTTTCTTAATCTCAAATCATTTTAAATAATGAATTTTTGAATTGTTACAGACACGTTGATAATCTATCTTCTTAAAATATAATTTAAAAGATATCAAATCTCATACAATATATTCAAATTCTCAGAAAACTAAATAAAATGATATACGGTGAGCTGGAACCAATCCTGAACGCACCTGGATGAGTAATATAAAACCACTACTATATGTCGCAACGCACACTGCGCGCTCTGAACTCGCTCTCCGTTAGATCACCACTCTGCTCAACAACAAGCTCCGAAACAGCATTGATTTTGTGTTGGAATTACACATTTTCCGCGTAATATTATATAACTTTGTAAAATGTAATAAAATAAATTAAGTGTATCTTGCGTGTAAGGGTCCATTGCTGTCTGAACATCATCTCGAAACATGCGAACACGGATAGTGAACCAACTTGTAACTCAAAACTATACTAAATGTTAGAATTTAAGATATTAATTAAATGTGTGGATTAAAAAACAATATAATACGCTCATAAATAGGATCGATATAAATATTATTTACTGAGAAATTATTGTGTTTTTAATATAAAACTTGATTTTAAATAGTAGCTGAAGTCTTAAAGCATGTAAGTAAATATAATATATTATTTTAAATAATTTGTATTCACCAACACAAAGTATTTTAAAAACGATGAAAATTAATCATATGTACAGCAAATTGAATGATTTTTATCTCTATTATTTTTTAATATTTTGTTAATTTTGTTCAATATAGATTTATCTACGTAATCATGGTTTTAAGATTATAAGAAAATATATTTTGTATATGCAAGAATTTTCTATGTTAATGTAATTTTACAGCACGCGCAAAAATAAATTTAATGGTCATGGTCTTTCTTATAATGCTTGTATTTTCTTAATTATGACAAATAACGCATATTTTTGTAAAAAACGCGAAAATATGAATTATTTTTGAAAGCACGCCCTGAACGTCAAATTTTAATATTAATATTTAATTTTACTTGAAAAATAGTTAGGCCTGTTGAACGTTTTGTCTAGTTTAATTAATTAAAGCGCGTAAGATATTTATATATACATGAATATCTTAAGCGCTATTTATACCTTACATCCGGAGAGATTTATAATTTAACTTAATTTATTTAACTGTACTTTATACTCTATTCAGGAGTGTCAAAGTCATGTAACACTTTTTTATGTACTGATTTCATTATATAATTTTAATCCATTAGATTACTCAAGTTAACTTTCATCGTGCATTTAATAATTTTCATCGCAAGATTTACACAAAATAAAGTAAAGTATTTTCATGAGCGGAATTCTTAAAGCGATTTTCCTGATACCAGTAAAAAATGTAACTTCCTCGCAAGCTTGGGGATTTGTTCAAGAATTCTCTGGCGTCGTAAAACCCAACTCGGAGCCAGGATAAGAACTGATATTCACAATTTACGATGGCCATTTTACCGAAACCACTCTTCTGCTCGAAGACTTCATACAATGGAGGAGCTGTGGTCAGCCAGTTGGACTTTAAGGTTATGTGTAAAAGTGCCGTGAATTCAGACGTCGGCGAGAATGGTAAAAATTTATCGATCTTGAAAAATTGTCGACAGATTGAGTGCAGATTGTGTTCGCGCTAATATTGTATTGTTTGTGTCCACAGTATACTGAAAAACTGCGATCCAAAGTTTTAAAGTTCACAATCAAGCACAAGAGATGATTAAAATAAAATTTAATGTATGAATGATAAAAACTAATAAGACAAAATGTAAAAAGTGAATTTTCTTAATAATAATATTTTTAATACGTAGTCAAATAGAGCTAAATAAAAAGTAAAATAAAATAACACTTTATTTACGATTCAGATTGTTGGTCTAGTGGTAAGACACATGCTCTGAACCACGTGGGGGGTTCGAGCCTCGTTTCTGGATACCAGAAAGTTAGACCTATTTTAATGGCACAAACCAAGAACGTAACAGAGGTGAATATATTACAATATAACATGATAAACGTAAGATACAATTATATTGCAATTAAGTATATACTTATAGTTTATTGTGTGGAATGGAGTAGACTCCACAGCATTGTTCTGACTAGGTTGCTAGACCGCTATCTGTGTTAAAGTAGCCAGTTTGTTTCGTGCTTCTGTGGTGTTCAAGAAAGATAAAATTCGACAGGAATAAAAATAAAAATAGAGAGAAAAAATGTAGTGAGAGTGTTGTAGAATTAGTGAATTATTAATGTAGACACTGTATAATATTGACGTTATATGTATTCATGTACGCATCTCTATGTTAAAATATAATATAATAAATCTACTCTCACTTTCAATGTCTTAATTTTCGTATTTATTTGAAGGATTATATCCATTCTGACAAAAGTACAGAGACAAAGTAATCAACGTCAACAAACAATGATTATTTTGAGTTATTTCTAGAATATAAATGACGCTGTCTTATATTTTTATTATTAGTTAGGAAAATGAAACTGTTGAAAAATTTTCAAATTTAAAAAAGGTCTTAATAGTATGAAATGTTACACATTACAAATTAATTTATAAAACTGATGAAAAGACTGAAAATTTAACGTTAAATTTATAATTCATAGTTATATTTATATAAACTCATATATTACATCACTGAAATTTTGGCAATGTCTACGATAAAGGCTTTTTGATACCGTTGAATTGAGTTTTTTTTCTACACATTTTTGTGAACTCGGATTTTTTTGAGCATTAAAAATTTAGTAGCGGGTTATTTATTATGAGTGAAATAATCAACATTTAAAAGACACTCTTAAGTTAGAAACATATATAATGATACTTTTGAAATTAGCAATATTAACTCTGTGGTTAAAATTCACATTTGTATTTGTTATATTAATATTATTATTATCAATGTATTGACATCCTGAAGAAGAAAATGGTACTTTTCGAAACTGTATTTAAACTGGTATTTAAACTCAATTAAGTAGTTAATAAAATAAAAATACATATATATATATAATGTATCTTTATCTTGCGTCAATATATTAAGATCAATGGTAACATAAAGATTAGTCCCACGTAGCATTTTACATGATTTTAGTACTGTGTATTCTAAAATATCAGTTTAGAAGTGTGTAAAAAGTAAATTTTTAGGTAGATTTCGTTAAAAACACTTCATGTCGCAGAGGGTTTTAAGACTCACTTTCCATAAAAATTTAATACACTTTCTTTGATCATTATAAGGAAAACCAGAAATCACCACCTTTCATTAAAATATTTAACAATTTATATCCGAGGTATATTTAATTTTGTGGATGCAATAACTCCAGTAGTCAGATTTCAATCAAACTTTGCTGAAAAATCGACCTGATAAATATCTCGGGTATGTTTGTTAGCCAACCTGATCTACCAGCTTGTTTCAAAATGACGACTGTTTAAACATTTAAAAATTCGTTAATGTAAGATGAAATTTTCCGAATTCTCGCGGCCAATGCGGAATGAGTTATTTTCATTATAAATGTACATGTGCAATAATAATTAAACCAAATATCATAAATAAAATCGTATTCTGACCCATAGATCTATTTTAAAAAATATTTTTTTTTACTGTTTCAGAGATAAGTTTTTAGAATTCCATAATCATATATGTGAAAATAAAACACTTGTTTTTTTATTCTACTCGTTTAATTTATTTGAGAAGCGTTTCGCCTTGCAAGAGCATTATCAATCTAACAATTTAAAAAAAATTATTTAGTAATTTTTAAATTGTTAAATTGATAATGCCCTTGCATAAAAAAAATTTATAATCTAAAATTTTAATTTTATAATTTTAAAATTGATAGATTGATAATTATCTTGCAAGGCGAAACGCGTCTTCAAAAATTTAAACAAGTACAATAAAAAAAAACAAGTGTTTTATTTTTAAATCGAAGACGTACAACGGTCTCCTATTCAAAATAACAACTCATACAGAATACTGGCGCGTTATTGTAGCGCTTCTACGATGTTTGTCGAAGCCCGTATACGTTCCACATCGAGTTGCTGGCATAAAGCTACAGCTGGAGCTCAGTACCAACTCTCTTGTACAAGCGGCGTTCTCATAGAAAGCTGGCTCCCTGACCAGAGAATGGCCTCGACTGTAGAATAGCTACAGATACAATAATAGCCGTGACTGAAATGCAGTATTTATATTTTTTTTATATATGTATAACTTTATTATTATTAATTTTTGTTTTTCTTTTCGTGACATAAATATTTTTTTTGAACTTTAATGTATTATCTTTATGGCGAATCGGGTCTTCAAATAAAAAACCCGATCACACTGGAATAAACGCATTATTATTATTATTACAGATTTTTTTTAAAATATCATAACAATGTAGCAGTGAATAGTTTAATGTATGGAACTAACAATTTTTAAATTACTGAATATGATATAGTATGGTCAATTCTATATTTTTCCAAAAATAGCCAAGCCGCTTTTGCACAAAAATATTTGATCGCACAAATCCAATTTTAAAATCTAAAATGTAAAATCTCTAAATTCAATTCCTAAGTCCTCTTGAAATTTATACAAAATTTTGTATCTGTATATTATGTATGTATCATTTTAAAGTAAAAGAACAAATTTGCATGAATTCATTTATTCACACTTTTCACAAAAGTGTTTTTTCTCAGTTTGAGTTTTCTATGGCTGGCTGCGCTCTGCGTAACTACATTAAATTATTTATAATTGCTAGTACGGTTGTATAGTCAAATTGTTCAGACGACCTCTTTAAGATAATAAATATTGGGATTTAAATCTCATTAGCGGATGCATGAAATAGACCATTAACAAGCTATACTGTAAGACCACTTTGTAAATTCAATCAAACATTACGTTCAATTATGTTAGGTTAGATTAGTAATATCTGGCAATTTGTGATATTTATTTTAATTATTAACACAGAATCAATTAATACGCATATTTTTATTTAACTTTTGGGTAATCGGAATATTGGTCTGTCGGGATTTTTGCATTGAAGATAAACACTAACAAAAATTGAATAAATAAATTTTAATCCAAGCCTATACTCGGGCATTTTACAACTTCAGCGTTGTAGTTTTGTTTGAAAGTTACAAAAAAGTATTGATATGAAATGTTTTCACGTACAAATTTTTATTTATGAAAAAATATTTTTACTCAAACATACAGATTATATTAATATCGCAACGTTCTGATGACAAAAAATAGCCATTGAATTGTACATTGTAGATATTCCTATATATTGAAGCGGATATATTTTTCAACGATATTTCAAATTGTTCAAAGCCCTGCGCAATCGGAAATATGCCAATCTGTCAATTTTAAAATACTTTCGCTAGGAAAATATTGGTTGGGTAAAAATAAAATACAATGTTTTGAAAAATCAGAGAATGACAAAAACAGAAACGGAAATATCCTAACATAGAATATAAAAAATCATTTCCATAAGTAAAAATAACCATTTTTAAAACAATGATAATGTAGGACTATAAACAGGTTATGTGTAAAACGCTCTTCAGGTGAAAGTTTTTACGCAAAATGACAATACACAAATTATCCAATATTATTATTAATATTATTTATTAAAAATTAAATTAATCAACTATAAAGATATAGAGAAAAATCTATTTCGATATTTTAGTTGCTACCAGGATTGGATCCTTAATTTTTATTTATCAGGGGAAACGCGTTATCCAGTTTCACCATATCAACTAAGTAGTTTTTACGACAAATTTTAAAACTTATGTTCTATAGGTTTTTTAAATTAATATATCTGTGTTTATATAGAAGCAATCAACTTTATATTGCGATGAATCTCAAATACTTTGGTGGCAACTTAAATATTTTTTCGATTATTGATAATTGCGAAAATATGAATTAATATTAAATGCACCCCATTAAAAAGTATAAATATTTTTTATTCGATTAAGCTTTGCCTCTAACAACAATATATTCAATATCGTAAAATTTCACGTGGTAAATTATTGTACGAACATCTCTTATTTTTTCGATAAAAAAATCGTTCAATAACCGCGATATTTTTTGTCGATGCGGAATTAATTAAAAGGCATATGATTTTAATAAAAAAAAAAACACCGCGAAATTAAAAAATACCTGCAATAAAATCAATTTTTGGTTCTGTGTTTTGAATGAATACGGTGTGCATTGAAAACGTAAAATAATACTAGAATATTCATTTTAATCATTTTTTTATTTAGTTTATAATAGTTTTATTTTGTTTTAAAAATCCACTTGGAACATAAAAATATTCATGTATGACAGTGTGTAGTTAAATAAATATTATAATTATAAGTGGTATAATAACTTATTATACTTGCGTTGTGCAAGCTAGCTGATCATGAAGCGTTTATGTTTTATTTTCTTTAGTATTATTATAAATATTGTTGTTATCTTTATCTTTATTGAATTAAATAAGCACGAAAAAAACTGGATACTTTAACACAGATAGCAGTCTAGCAAAGTAGCCAGGACAACGCTATATATATCAGAGGTGGAGTCTTCTCCATCCGACATAATAAATTATGAGTATATACTTAATTGCAATATAATTGTATCTTATGTTAATCATGTTATATTATAATATATTCACCTCTATTACAACAAAAACGTGTATGTCAATAAAGTTTAATAAATAAATAAAGACATTAGTGAAAATAAAATATATTGACAGGTAAATATAGGTTTGTGTTCTCGTTGATATTACATCAAGCTCGCCAACTTTTTCAACAGTATACTTGTTTGAATTACAACGGGATCGATGCTCTTGGATTCCTGGATAAAATGCATACGTTGAGTTGTATGTTAACTGAGATACAAATTAATGTAATGAAAAAAACAACAAAGTAAATCGAAAATATGTAATCGGTTATTAGACATGTATGAGTATTATTAGAATTGATGAAACTAGTCTGTCACATTTCGTTTTCAAAATTTTGAATGCGACAAAAGTTTTTAATGAAAGCGTTCATATTACTTGTTTAGTTTATAATTAGAAAAAGAACGTTTAATATTTTAAATGTGCATATATTCACCGCAGGAAAAATGACATGTTTATTAAAATTACTGTTTTGAAAGCATTTAGCAAGTTTAAATTTATTCAATCCATAAGGATTCAAGCAAGGAATTTTTTGAAACTTCCGAATCATATTTAATTTACAAATGTTAATGATATAGAGAAAATATTGATCTAGTCAGAGTCCGTATCGATGTGAGGTGAAATATTTAACGCATTTTAGTTTTAAATAAATAAATATTTAAATAAAATACAAATGTTATTAGATAAAAATATTTTTTATTATATTATCAAAAATTCAAAGAGGATCATACTAATCAACTTACAAATGAAATTTTTAGGAGGCTTAAGTCATCCGAAGGATGCTCAGATTATCCATAGACTGGAAGGAATTGAAAATATTATATATTAAAGCACGGAATATTTTATGATTATAATTGGTACACAAACATAAATATAATTTCTGTATTTTTTTAATATATTTTAGACTTGTAATGTGAATAATAAAGGTGTTTATTTTTATTTTTTTATTAATAATAATATTTAATAGTTTTAAGCATTTTGATGGCAGTATCTTCATATGATTCCACATTGGTGATGCAAACTTCAACTCATTAATAATGTATGACTAGATTATTATATAATATATTACATATTGTTATTTTAATTCAATTATTGCAAGTAATACAAGAAAAAAATACTGTTCACCTCAGTACGGCCCTTGATCTAGTCAGTAAGTTCAATAGTGCACTTATGCAGTAATGAAAAATAAGAAAAAGACATTAACATATTAAATATTGTTATGATTAAATTAAGTATAATTTTTTTTATTGTCTTACCCATGATGAGCATAATAACCGGTAGAGTTGAGAGGCAAGCCAGCATGACTGTGACCACAACTGAAAAGAAGAGAACAACATACTGTCAGTATAAAATTAGTTATCATTAATCACTACAATCATTACAGTAGTATTTGGCATTATCATTATTAATATTAATACAAATTAAATTAATCAACTAGAAATAATAATATTAGTTCAAAATTGGTCAAAAATGTATTCGATAGCTATAGGGAAATGGTGAAGGTGCTTCCCTGGGTAGTAAGAGGTCCAGATTTGAATCCATGTAGCAACTAAATATTTTTCATTAAATAAATTTTTTTCTGTATATCTTTCTAGTCTAGTTGATTAATTTAATTTGTATTGCCATGATTTCAATCTGTTATTATTAAATCTATCTAAGCTAATATAATAAACACCGCTAGGCCCAACGGACAGTTATTATAGCTGATTCGCGGCCAATAATGGCCAATATGCGGCCAGGGCTTCCATAGAATATATATTTCAATGCGAAAATCCCTTATTATATTGCTTTAACAATAGTGCATTGTGCATCCTTATTATATTGCTTTAGATAAAATATATATTCTACGGAAGTCCTGGCATCGCAGAAGTCACAACCGACCGCGAAGCGGCCGCAACAGCCGCCCGCAGCGCTATCGCCGATTGCTTTTCTGCATTATATATTACCCTCCCTGGAATTGTACAAACGGTGTTCTTACGTATCAACATTGAATTAATTATTCTTCATCGTTCCACTTATTGAGCATATTAGGCAACATAAATATTAGGAACATATATTTAATAGTGCGACGCGATATGACAGATGGTCAATATACATGCCAGTCAGAAAAATTCATACGATTTCGATGTTATACGTATTTTCTTACTCATAATAAAAACAATATACAATTCATTCCAAAATGAATATATTTGCGTACTATTATTGAATACGTAAAAGAGAAAACATTTAAGTAATCTTAACCTAGAGATATTAAAAATACGTTTGACATATTCGCTACTTTTGTATTTATTCTTACTGGCAATGACACTAACATGGGTGACGGACAGCAACAGTGATGGATGATGAGACGTAGAGCAATTATATAATACGATTATACAGGACGTTGAAAGCAAGAATATAGTATTTATTAGAATATCTATATTTTACTATCTATTCATTCGGTGGCTGGCTATCCTGCATATATAACTTCTTCATTTTCATTTAAAACAAACGTATATTAACAGTTCAACGTGTCACGTGGTAGCATAAAACAAACAAGATCCACTTACGTTAATTCTACTAGATCTTCTGACATCAGTTTTATTACGTGAACGTGTCCGATAAATGTATTTTTTGAATAATTAAATGATTAAATAATTGTTGGATGTTATAGACGATTTATAATTATTGGTGAACTAATAAGAATGATTTATTAATAATTAACGCATTAAAACATCCAAAGCAAAATATATCCATGAAAATAAATAAATATACTCTTTTGGATCCAATTATAAATATAAACATTACTCTTATTAGCAATGTGGAAAATACATTTATTTGATTCGTTAATTACCCACATTCTGAATGATATTAAAAATATTATGAAAACTATTTTATGAGATACAAAGGCGCAAATTACTCATAAAAATATTTAATTTTAAAATCCTCCATCAATAGTACAATATTAATGTAGAAATTTTGTTTGATTTCAAAGGCCCTTCTCTGAAATAAAACCATTTAAATCACACGGTTCCACAACATTTAATAATTGCATCTGCGGTCGCTTTTATAAATATTTGGTTGAAATTAATTTCATTGAATGTTTGATAGATCTAAATCAAAAATATAAAATTAATTGGACATCAAAGTGCTTCAAAGCATTTATAATATATATATATATATATATATTAAAGGTAAAAAGGCAACAATAAATTTGTCAATGTAAACATAAGCGATAATTAAAATAATAGTTTTGTTCAAAGCATATTGAGTCATATTAAGGCCAATGTCCATGGGTGACATTTTAATGAGATTTTCGTCTCGATAAAATAAAAAGATAAAAAGACAGGGATTGTGTTCACATGAGATTATTTGGACACAACTCTTGGACACAAAATATCATTTGAGATTTGAGCACCGCCACTTGCTGGTTTGGTAAGGTTTCATATTTATTTTGTCTCGCGCCTCCCTTTACGTTTCCTGTATGTTGTTCAAATTTCAATCATCAGCCTGTTAACCGTTGATATTCTGTTCATCTGTGAGCTTAATTTGAATTAAACAGTAGCTGTGAATAATGTCGATAAAACATAATAAGTCTTCGTAATTTAATAGCGAATAATGAACAAGAATTACAAAGTCTAGCGAGTAGAACGTACGATGTATGCAAGGAAAGTGACCTTATTATGAACGTTAACAAATTCAAAATGATAGTATTCGAGAAGGAGGAAAGCATGACACCGTGCAAAATATTTGTCAGTAATGAATGTTCGGAACAAGTAGATGAGATTGTACATTTGGGAAGTATGTTTGATAGAAATGGAAAGACTAAGAAAGATATCGAAAGGAAGGTGACTGCAGGAAACAAAGTAAACGGCGCATTGAGTGGAGTCCTAGAACCAACACTGATATATGGAAGTGAAATCTGGAGCTGGCAGAAGAGGAACGAAAGTAACTGAATGCAGTGAAATGTAGATCCATTAATAACAGGGTAAAGAATGAAGAAATAAGGAACGAAAGTAAAACTGATCTTAGTATAGCGAGTATTATTAAGAAAAAATCACTTAGGTGGTTTGGTCATATGGAAAGGATGAATGAGGAGAGAATGGTAAGAAAGATATATGATACAAGTGTTAATGGTACCAGAAATAGAGAACGTCCGCGGAAGACTTGGCATAATAGAGGATTGTACCGTGTGCAGTAGCATAGTTGGTTAATGCACCTTCCCCGAATTGGAAAAAGATCCAGGTTCGAATCTCGGTAGCAGCAACAATATTTTTCGATAAAATTGATTTTATATGAACATCTTTCTAATTAATACATTTAATTTAAAATTATAAAATGAATAGATCAAATAAAGAAGTTAACATGGTTCAAGACCGGGAAGAATGGAGAAGTATTGTGCACGTATAGACATATCAGGGGACCGCGACATATTTACATATATTAATTTTATAGACATTTAATAAAATGTACTATAATTATTAATTTTTATTCGACTCCGATATTTATTTTATTTATAGCAAGTACGCTGATTTTTGAGTTTCTTCACCCGGTGTTTTTAAGCTTTGAGTAATGGCCTTCAGAGCGTGCACAAAAGAAACCAGTCTCTCAATTGTGAACAATTGTGACCAGGTACGTTGCTATAATAGCAGCTACGTTTACAGAATATTACCGGTAGGAACAAAGGTACACCGAAATAAAGATTACATAAAAGCGATCGAAGAAAACCCGACGAACAATATATACAGAGGTACGTATGTATGCAAATGGTTTTTATTTTGGGATTAACATTTACCTACATTACATTTTAATTTTATTAATATAATTTTAACAATATAAATACATTTTACAGTTTATTTTTCTATATATCGTTTGTGCACATCTTAGTATGTATGTCACTTATTTTTTGGAGTCTGTTAATGTTTAATTTAATTAGCCATTATGATACAATAATATAAGAAACTAATGTAAAAAATGTTAAAAAATGTCACTTTAAGAAGACATATATTCAAAAGAGACAGGATCACCAGTTATATCTAATAATGAATTATAAATAATACATTAAATAATTATCACGATTGAAACACAAGTTACAAAAATAATACGTGTATAACCATAAATATTAAACATTCAAGTAACAAAATTTAATAATCAAAACTATAAAACAGGATTAATTTTGAACAGTTTTCATGATTTCCAATAATAAAAATTAGTGAACACTGTCGATATTGCGTCTAGATGCCTCAATTTTATTGTTATGTCGATTGGGGTAAGTCGTCGTATCATTTTATTTTGCTGTAAATGACTGCCCTATTTTTGTTTCTGTTGAATTAATATTCTAGTTTTGATTAGTTATTTTATTATTTTACTCACATATCGTTTGATCTAAATAACTAATTGTATAAATAACAGTTCTAAATATTACTTAATACCATATTCTTCTACTTCTTCTTCTTCTTCTTGTGCTCTATCCATTCAACGGACTTTGGCTATCATGTTGGTTATCATCCCTTTATTTACTGCGGCCTGGAATAGCTCTACAGGGGACTGGCCGAACCATTGTCTAGCCATGATTTTCTCCTCTTTTCATGACCCCGACTTCCAGCAATCATTCCCTGCATTATGAGGTGCAAGACCTGATGTCTCATCACATGTCCGAGATATTCAAGTTTTCGGATATTTATTATTTTAAGTTTTTTTTTTTTATTCATCCAAACCATAACATCTTCATTCGTAACTCTAAACATCCAGCTTATTCTGAGCATTCTTCTGTAGATTCATACCTCAAATGTTTCAAGTCGCCTTATCATTACTTCAGTAAGTGTCAATGCTTCCATTCCATAAAATAATATCGAGAATATATAGCATCTGACCATTTGCATTCGTAATCTATGGTTGATATCATGACTGATCAATACCATATACAGCAATATGTAAAGACAATTTTTTTTTATATTAGTGAAAGCAACTCATATAAGTGTCTTTTGAAACTGTATTAAACTCGAGATAGAAATATCAATTTCGATTGTAAACTCATTTTAAATACTAATTAAATGTATTAATTAGAATGATATACATATAAAATCAATTTTATCTAAAAATATTGTTGTTGCTACGGGGATTCGAACCAGTATCTCTTCCAATCCGGGGAACGTGCATTAACCGATTATGCTACAGCACACAGTACTTTTGACGATAAATTTTCGAACCTATATGTTATATTTTTCAAATTAAAGCATCTATCGTTCAATTACTTGAAAGCCATCTACTTTATTTTTACGGAATCTCAAATACCATTGAGTGATCCGATAGGAGACGCCAGAATTAACAATTAATTTTGAACACATTGATACAACTTATATTCGTCGAAAAGTTGTCGTCAACGGTATTTTGTTAATACACGTTCCCGGATTTAAAGAAATCCAGGTTCGAATCCCTGTAGGAACAAAAATATTTTTCGATTACCTTTCGATGACCTTTCTAATTAATACAATAAATTAGTATTTAAAATATCACAGACCGTATGTTCTGAATAATTACAACTTCACAATAAGAATGTGTTCTCCTTAATAAGTTAACTCATTTGCTAATCTAAAAAAATAAAGTATAGCCATGTGTGTGTGGTAATTTTTAGTAAACTGAAATAATGTGTGCTACCGCGTATTACTATTAGGTACGCTTAAATATAATATTTAGATTTGTCAATATACAGAGTATTCTAAATGAATCGTGCATGACTTTAACTATTTATTTACTGGAGGGGCTCTAAAGTCCCAAAGAATATAAACCTCATAGAAACGAAATCCATCAATTAATTCTGACGACACTTTATGATACAATATAGTACAAGTATTTTATTTTAACAACAGATGGCAACCCACCCAAATCACATTTTTCTTTAAATCATTTTCAAAATATGTGCACTTATTTCAAAAAAAAAAATGCATTCGATTTTTTTTAAATTCTGTAAATAAAGGGGTTAGGGTTAGGGTTAACAAGTATAACAAAAAATGCTGTACATAAATTTGGTCTTAAAACGCTTTATAATTGAGTTATAAGAAAAAATATTTGTTCCTTAATTAAATAGTTGCATTGATTTCGATGTAACTAAATTCCGTACCCTCTCTCTAGAGTGAGAGAGAGTTTTTCTTCATTAATTCTTATTTTATCACTCACAATTCTTAATTCTATTTATCAATTTTTACATTTGAGATGTTTTAACAATAGTGGGTTTTCAGAATTTTCTAATCATTTGATAGAAAATGGTCATGGTTTTGATAAATACTTGAGATTGTCAATTTTGCATGTAAACGGTGTTGGTCACAAATAAAATAATTTGGAATTGTTGGAAATAAATAAAGCGTGTAAACTAATCAAAAAATTATATACAATTAAGTAACAATTTGAGTAAGGTACTAAATTAATTGTTTTTTTAAATAAATTCTGGTAAAGATACAATAATATATGTTTTAAGTTATTATTGACATTCTGAAGAAGAAAATGGTATTTTTCGAAACCGGTAGATGTATTTAAACTCAATAAGTAATTATAATACAAAGTTAACAAATAAAAATATCAATTTTTCTTTTATTGTGACTACTTTATCGTAAAATTGTTTTATAGGAATTCCCAAAGATAAAAATAATGTAAAATAATCAGCTATGTTTAGCTGATTATTATAGATTGGACAAGAATGACCAATTCCATGGTCTCCTTGTCAGTAAAGAAATATTTCAGAGCAAATTATTATATAATACTGTGTGTTCAATAATTTATCTCATATTTAAGGTTGTACAAGATTTATTTAAAATAATCTATTTATATATTTCGTCCGTAATATATGCCTGAGACAAGTGAATAAACATTAATTCTATTTATACAATATTTCTTTATCTCTTCGTTTCTTTCTCAATACACAACAGTATTCTGAAGCATTGTTTTTAACGAGCACATTCTGGATGCTGTCATCCTTTGTCTGCCATATCCTCCATTTTTTAATATTTAAATCACGATTCTGGTGAAAATAAATCGATTTGTGCAGACCGGAAGTGTTGGAATGGTCTTCGTCTCAGGAGACCACCAAATTAATTACATTTCTCACAATTGCTGAGCTTAGTTTGAAAATGAAAATATCATATACAAATAAAAAAGTACACTTAAATAGATTTTTCTATGTCATTTATATTAAAATTATTTTATTTTATCCAATCTAATAAAGTTCTAGATTTAGTTCTGTTTATTCACTTATGTACAAATCGACTGTATTTCTCAATTTCGACGAAAATTATTTAATAATTGGATTTCATTATACGCATCGCGGAGCAGGCTCTATTCAGGCCATTTAATGATATCTAATATCACATTTAAACGAATATTTTGAAGAGAAAAATTATTTACCAATGGTTTCATATTTAATTTATACAAAACGGAGTTTAACGTTGCGGATTTTATGTTTTATAAACAATATCGTTTAAATGCCGTCCATTTCTCTCAAAACACTCTTGCAATCGGACTCTTAAATTTGCGAACACGCGAGAGCGAAGCGTTGGTTCAATGGCAGCAATTTCACGATGGATATTTTCTTGTAGGGCCTGAATTATTTGAGGATTGTTGCTGTAAACTTTTGACTTAAGGTATTCCCACAATAAAAGTCACACGGTGTAAGGTCCGGTGACCGAGGTGCTCAGGGTATGTCTCCGTACTTACTGATTAATTTATTGGGAAAAATTCCCCTCAGCTTCTCCATTGAAACTCTAGCTGTGTGCGGAGTACCCCCGTCTTGCTGAAATTGTGTTATTATTGAACCCGGGAAACAGCTGCAGTTGTGGTACCAAAAACTCATCAATCATTCGGCAATACACGTCAGCAGTGACTGTCTCTCGCTGGTTAAAAAAATAAGGGCCAATTATCCCTCGGGCAGAAATTGCACACCACACTGTCGTTTTTGGACAATGGAAACATTTTTAATGGCGTTCTCTTGAGTTGTCGGGGCACTAGTATCTCATATTCTGTTTATTAACATAGCCATCGATACTTCGTCAGTAAACAATATGTTTCCAAGCGTTCATGCTGTTCCAAAACATTCCAGCATCGTTCTCACTAAAGTTGCACGTAAAGAGTAGTCATTTTCTTTGAGAAACTGCACGATTTGCAGTTTGTATGGGTGAAACTGTAGTTTTTTTTTAAAAATAATGTGCACTGATGATTATTTTATTCCAGTACAGACTGCAATCTTCCTTATCGATATACGCGGATTGCGCATAATTTCATGTCAAACTTGAGCCACATGTTCTGGCGTCGCTGCGGACGTTGATGGTCCCGGAGGAGTATGGTTAACCATTGTCTCGTCTTGTTTGAACTTTTGAACCTAACACCAGATAAATTGCGTTCTCAGCCCGTCACTTACTCGTCAAATATTAAAGTGAGTACATAAAGCGCGACGATATTGCTCAACCGCGAACGCACGGTGCGCTCCCGACCAGTGACTCATTGCGACTGGCAAATCAGCAAATCACGCGCGTCGAACAATATCCCTTCCACTTACTTCACCCTGATGGTTTACGAGCGATTACAATTTAATCTTGAAATTTTTCCGCTGGACACCCAATATATCTAAAACGGACTTACCAAGGCATGTAAAATGAAGCATATACCAATTGTCATATTCACTTATCGACTGAAACATGTTATCCACATACGGTGAGTCAAATTTAACAATGGATATTAACAGATTTTTTTTACTATTTCAGCGGTAGTTTTGTAGTACTTCATTATCACATATGTGAAAATAAATATTAAAATGTGATTTGTGTTGAAACAGAATTTTATCAATCGTGTAAAAATGAATATAAACTCTCAAAGTTTAAATTAATAATGTTATCTCAAGTTGTTGAGTTAATAAATTGTTAGATTGATAATGCCCTTACAAGTTGAAACGCGTCTCAAGTAAATTAAATGAGTAAAATATTTTATTACAAAAATTGTCCGAAACACCGTCGATATCACGTAATACTTAGATTTTAATGTTTTATTGATATATTTTTTATTTAAGAATATTTGTACATATGTATGTTTTCTTGCTTATAAATGTATGCATATAAAACTCTAGATCGATATATAAGTTAATTGTTAATAATCTTACTGGATTTTTACCTACTAAGGCACTGTTATTAAATGAATATCAGGTATCTCATAGAGACGAAGCTATTTTTATTATATTTAATGAAAAATATATATATAAATATAAATATGGGGTAATTACAGGGCTTACGACCTGTCTTGGGCTAGCTTAAGTGATCGCTTTATAAATATATATATAAAGTGATCACTTAAGTCAGCTGAAGACGGGTCGTAAGCCCTGTAATTACTCCATTCTTCCATATTTTTTCCATTGAATATAATCGCTTCGTCTCTATGAGATACCTTATATTTATTTAATTGTTAATTAACTTCTTATTCATCTGCTATTTCTGTTCCCTACCTAAAGCATATGTTCGCCACAAAATCCTTTGTTCAATACGGTCTACCACCAGTATTGCATCCTCCCATGTCCTATTGTCTCAAATTCCCATATCCCATAGTCCAATAGTCTCATGTCTCATAGTCCTATATTCCACCGATAACTACCTGTCTATAGTTGTCACGAGATGCCGGGTTTCTTATGTGTTTGAAAAACACACTATATACCAGGCATCTGCATCTTATGACCCACGGGTCACCAAGTGACCCATTTGACTCACTTGAGTTCCGCAAATAAAGTATAATATATAAAATTTAATTATAAAACATAAACATGGATAACATGGTTAATAGAGTGGTGGTCTGAATCCAATCCCTTATTTAAAAGGTGCGCGCGCATCCGTGATGTATGAGCCAGTGAGAAAAAGCCTGTGGCGCAAGGGAATGCTTATAAAAAAAGTTCATAAATTATTATAAATATATTAATTAGAAAAATATACATACAAAACCAATTTTATCGAAAAATATTGTTTCAAGAAAAATATAAAGAAAAAAAAAATCAATAAATAAATTTAATTCAGAAAAATTATATTTCATGCAATAGATGCAGATTTAGATGGATGTAAGAGAACGTAAAATATTGTTTAATTATTTATTAATTAAAGACTTTAAATAAATCACCTGTTCTGTTGACGATCCGCATTGCCCTGCATACGAAATCACAAGTCCCCGTCGCCTCCATGTTGGCGTCCTTGAGCTGATAGGCCACGGAGCCATAGGTAGTGAGCGCTGATACCAGGGCCCGCGGGGGTGAGTTCCCTCGTCCGCTGGAGCCGCCCCCAATGCCGCCACTGACCCCCATGCCGCCACTGCACAGGCGGCGCTGTTCGTCACCAGACACCTGGAATAATCACATTTAGAAATATTTTTCATTTAAAATTAATAAATTATTTTTTATTTATAATAAATTTATTTTGACATAAATATAGGGTGAATATTATATTTCAAGCCGATGTTGTTTTTGAATAACTAGAAAAAAAAACATTTTTTTAATTTAGTTCTTAATTATTGATTACTTGGTTTATTAAAATTATGTATGGACATAAGCCAAGTGGCCACCCCTGACAGCGGCACAAATGCGTGTTCTTTTAACCATATTTTTCATAATGTTCTCGCACACTTCGCGTGTTTTTCAGCAATTTCATTTCGAATATTATCCTGTAGTATCGGAATTGTTGGCTTATTGGCGTAGACCTATTCTTTCAAGTACCTTCACAGAAAATAGTCAGGAGCCATCAAATCAGGTGTCGGGGAGGTCAGTCGATATCACCACTTTTTAACATTATGCGGCCGGGAAAAATTTCTCGCAAGCGTAGCTCGGGCTGTGTATGGGATAGCATCATCCTATTGAAACTACATATGTTGCATGCCTAATCGACTCAATTCGTCTTCTAAGAAGTTTTCTAATATGTGACGATAGCAATCCCCACTAATGGTTATAGTATTGCTATTATTATTTATATAAAATGTTTTAATAACTTCAACACATTATGAGGCGTTAGATGTTCCATAAATAAAATATAAAACAAACACAAAATCTTCAAACAGCCATAGTGAAAAAAATTGTAAGCCTGGAAGCATTTAAATTGAGGCATAATCTAAAATTGCTTTATTCTTCTGTAAACGTTATTCCTGTACATGGGCTGTTACTGTTCCTTTTAATAAAAAAAAATTATAATAACGATGCTCTAAATAGGGTGCCTTTACACGGAAAAAATACAAGAGGTGTAGCAAATCTGAATCTAACGTGCCCCAAATCACCAACAAGTATTAATCGAAGACAATAGAATTTGTTTTTCTTACGATAAAAAATAAAATACAATTATAAATATATAATTAATACATTAAATTAGCATTTAAAACATCACAGATCTATGTTCTGAATAATTACAACTTCACAATCAGAATGTGTTCTCCTTAATAAAAAATAAAATGCCCGGGTCAAAAGAGTACGCTTTCTTCTAATTTAGAAGAATTTTAAGAAAATGGCTTATAGAAAATAACCTGTCTTATTACCTGTAAGAATAATATGTATTGTATAAACGGTCACAGATTATTAATTCTTATGTTTTTGAGTTTATTAAATGTAACAAATGAATATAAATGTACCGGCAGACAAACGTCTATTAAGACGTTTTGTGAGTCTAGTGTTAATTCAAAAAAATTAAATAAAAATAATATTAATATACGACTACCAAATTCAAATCGATAAATATCTGCCAAACCAAAATGGCAGTTAAGCAAAATCGGCCTGGAACATAATAATCAACCTGCATAATAAATTTATTTTGCATACACAGACCATAAAACCCCGGAGGTTTCAAAATTTCCACCAACTACACGAAAAATAAAAATGGCGCATTAGACCTTGTTCAGGTTATTCTGTAAGCCCATAGACTATTAAATCGTTATTAAACATATTTCATGGTCCACATTACAAGACCGGACATGATTGACAGGACAGGACGCGCGTATTGTGTTGTGTTTATGAATGCCGTATAGACCAGTCAACAATACTTCTATGTCTAAGCTGAGACCAGCTCCTGACATTTTTAGTAAGTCTTAAGATCTAGTGGAAGTCATAATCATCTCGATGCTGTCGGATAAGTCAAGCGTTCCTCATATTTAATCCTCTTTACAGGTATCAGGATATTAATTTCATGTGGCGGGGGTTTTTTGCACGGGGGAATTTTGATAGTGGATTTGTATTCGGGGGGTGTGTGTCCTAGAACCCTCTTTACCATTAGATTTCCTGCAATTTTTATCACATTTCCGTTTATTCTCCTAGTATCTTTTAGACATAGTCTTTATTTTTTTTAATGCATACCTATCTAAATTTACATATTTAATAGAATGTTAAAGGATTCCTTATGATGAGCGACGAAACATTCATCAAAAAGAATCAAATGCAGATGGATTTAGCAGAATTTGGGATATTTAAACAATTTCATTCCACAATGCAGTATTAATTCCGTCACGGCCTCTAATCTAGTGAAGTGGGCGAGGATTCTACGAAAAAAATTAATATATTACATAAATAAAATAAAAATAATTCTACGGTGTAGAATTTTCACAAGTCTCATCCACAACATTATGTTGACCAAACCAATGAATTATAATAACAAACATTTTTGGTTTCCTGCAAATTGATCATTGAATTTCCTCCCTTCTTAGTTCCTTAGCAAATTTCCGTTTGCCTATATTTTAACAGATATGTACATGTTCCTATATTCACAATCCAAATAAAAATTCTATCTCACTTTGTCTTTCTACTCGTGTTTCTTGTAAATTGGATTGATAATCTCGCGAATTTGGAAAAATACAATTTTTTAGTTTTAGCAACTTTATTCGGAATCAATAGACTATTTGAACCAAACCTATACGTACGTGATGTTTGTGGATTAAATGAATTACATTTTAAAGCCTGAATTATAGCCTAATTGTTAGATGTTTTAAATGCATGTTATATTTACCGATAGAAAAAAATCAGCCTGAATTCAAAAAACATTTTAAAGTATTATACAGTTAGGTTTTCGTGGTTACAAAATATCTTCAATATGTAAATTACTATATTTTGTTTACTGAAAAAAGGAAATCAAAAACGTTAAAAAAATTAAATCGAACAGTTTGAACCAAAATTAGGGGCGATGAAACTGAATGATAGAATGGTTGTATTTACTTAATTTACTGAATAATAAGTCTTTTCAAAGACAATGACTTGTAGGAAGTGATTTAAATTTTACGTTTTTTCTTCAGTCCGCAAAAATTTGTAGGTTTCGCAGAATATATTTTCAAATAAAAAATATGAAAGTCTTCTTCACGACTAAAGTCAATTCTGTATACGAGTAGATGCTGGGTCTGCTAAATTTTCTCTTTTACAAAAAATACATTAGAGTTCTTCATTACTAAATTAACTATCCAGGCTCGAGGGTTGTTTTCTGTAAAATAATACATTCTTCATTCTGCCATTACGAATAGAATAATATCTTCAGGAACTTTTTGAATTAACCAGAGATCTTCTCTTGATTGAACCCCGGAGGTTAGGATATAAACTAACCGAGACGTGGAAAAATCCCTTTCCTATTTCCCGAACAATAAAACAGTACATTTTTCACCCTTTGCGTGACTAGTTTTGAGCAAAAAAATTCTAAAATAAAAAATAAAAATATTTTTTGCTGATACCTTACAGCAGTGGTTCCTGAATATCTTTAATGAGCACTTATTATACTCTTCTTAAAGATGGCATTCTAATCGGCTACATAATCATTCGTCTGGACAAAATTCTTAATACAATCGCCATAACTTTAATACGTCAGTTAAAGTTTCTAGAAAACCATGGATAATAGTAAAATCCTCAGAAAACTTACTTGCTGATAGAACGTTTTAAATTGCCAGTTTTATTGGGTATGGTTAGTTATTGTGCATACTATTTCCAATACGATAAAACTCTTTCTTATTACAATATTATGCAGTTTCCCAGTACTAAACTGCTGTGTATTACGATTTAATTATAAGGCTTCATAGCGATGCTCTAGTGCTTTATATTTACAACTTGTACGTTGACCAATTTTTTATATTTTTAACTTTTTTAATACGACTTTAATATCTAAAACATTTAACACACGTAAAATTTAAACTAGATTCTATATGTTATAAATCATTTTACGATACCTGGAGTTGACTCGCAAGAGCGATGATTCGTGTTTTTCAACATTTTTTTATATAATAGATCAGGGGTCGCCAGACCAGCAGCATGCGGCTTTTTTCATAGGCATTTGCGACTCTTCAACTCCAGCTCATATTTTCATATATACACGATATAATACAATAAAAAGAACTAGTATTTACTATTTTCACAACCTGCAAACAAACACGATCTATGAATCAAATATAAAATAAGTTCAGAAGCAAACTAACCGACGATAATTTACAATCATGCCTAAAATTGAACAAGTAGTTGCTTGCCAGAGACAGCAAAGCTTTCGAAGAGATCACCGTTCTAACTAGTAAACTTTACAAAGCCGAAAAAGTGTTTTTATTAGTGTTTAGTTATTAAGGTTTTCTTGTTTCATAAGTAGAGTATTGAGCTGCTGAACCTTATAACTCCCATATATTTTATTCTTCTAAGTAGCCCATGACTGTATTGTGAATTTGAGTTTTTTAATGTCTTTAATCAGCACTTATTATACTGGTTTAATTTCGTCATTAAAATTTATATAACTACAATAAAAATACATGTTGCGACTCTATGAACATTTTAAGATTCTGTTTATTTAATATTAGGCTCTTCTCATTAGAAAGTCTGCCGACAACAACAAACCCTTTTTAATATAAAATTAATTTCTTGGCAAGAACTTTATCAAGGTCTCTTGATTACACTGAATTAATATCAATCAACCACGTAGGATGCCTTTTGGCAACTTACAAGATTTCTGGCACATTTGATAAAATTGTGTAGAAAAATATTAGTAATCTCTTGAACAGCCACAACCGATTAGAAAAATTCTAAAAGTATGTAAGGTAAATGCTGTATGTCAGATACACTTTATAATATTATTAAGGTGAACACATTCTTATTGTAAAGTTGTAATTATTCAGAACATAGGAATTTGAAAAGTGTAACATATGATTTAGGAGAACACATTCTTATTGTGAAGTTGTAATTATTCAGAACATAGGTCTGTGATATTTTAAATATGAATTAAATATATTAATTATAAAGATATACATATAAAATCAATTTTATCGAAAAAATATTTATCCCCGGTTAGGAAAGAGACCCAGGTTCGAATCCCGGTGGCACAACAACAATATTTTTCGATAAAATTGATTTTATATGTATATCTTTATAATTAATATATTTAATTCATATTTGTAACATATGAGTTCAAAAATTTGTCGTTAAATACTGTGTGCTGTAGCATAGTCAGTTAATTCACCTTTCTCGGATTGGAAAGAGATCCAGGTTTGAATCCCGGTAGCAACAACAATATTTTTCGGCAAAAGTGATTTCATATGTATATCTTTCTAATTGATACATTTAATAAGTATTTACTTTTCAATACATCGTATTTTTGTGGTTTCGATTCTTCGCCAGATTCACTTACCATATTATAATTTTCTTCTTGCAATTCATCACATTTCCAAGTTAGTTAAGAAATATGTGATATATTTTTCCCTCTGCTTTCTTCGAGGGAATATCACGTGGCAGGACACAAGGATAATAGCGTAACGTAAACATTTTTAAAATAACAAAACTTGTTTTTCAATTTCTACATCTTTTGAAGTAATTCAAATACCATTGTCTTCTCACTGAGCGAAAAATTCGCAATAAAAGTAACTAGTTTTAGAATTATAATTTATGAAGTGTGAAATGCAATTTAGGTACGTACTTCTATTTCAATGAAATTGTAATTTTCAATAAGATCATGTTAATACCTTTTCGCTCTCGCACAAAGCCTTCGGCCTTGACGTCCCTACCCGGGGGGTTGATTAAAAACAGCCTTCATTTTCTCAATGGCGTCAACTCGGATGAGATCAAAAGGTCGGTATGATTCTAGTGGATTATACCATGGCGTAAGTGCCTGCAATTTGTATTTTCTATGAAATAACGCGGAAGGTTTTAAACTCAAAAAGGTTGATTGTTTATTCGATTTTTTTTATTTAGTTTACTGAAATATTTAGATTTTATACCGTCAATAATGTATTTACAAGCATTAATAACAGTAATGAGCATTTGAAATGAGGAAAAATTATACTTATTCTCAAACATTCTTCCCTTTAAGGGATACAATTTTTTCATCAATTAAGGAGTAATTTTTATCGATATTTTAATATTTAAAAAGATGATTTCTATGAAATACAAATTAAAAAGTTAATAATTAAATATACAAATTGAAAGATATACGGAAAAAAGCTATTTATCGAAAAAATATTTTGTTACTACCAGGATTCGATCCTGGACCTCTTCCTAACCGGAAAATAATAAAATTGAATAATATACGTATGATTTAGAAATATTACACAATATAAGTTCAAATTTGTCGAAAACCTATTCGATTGCTTTAACGAAAATGGAAATGCGCTTGCCCCGTATAGGAAAAGGTAGCAGGTTCGAATCTTAGTAGCAACTTAATATTTTTTCGATAAATAGATTAGATAGTTTATAGTCATAATTTAAGTTCAATAGTAAATTCGATAGTTAAATAATTTAATTTGTATTGAGAATACCGTAGAACTATGTTCTGAAAATGCAACTTCATAAGAAAAATGTGTTCTTTAAAAAAAGTGACAGAGTGTAAGTGGTAAAAAGAGTGAGGATACCGAAATTTATATTTCTTAGATTGATCAATAAATTATCAGTATGCCCTTATACACTTGAATGTCAATTTTATAAAAAAAATACGATTTTCAGAATTTAAGTAATATATAACTTATTACTTTTAAAATTAGCAATATTAACTTTGTGGTTAAAATTCATATTTTTATTTATTATCTTTGTTTTATTAACCACTTAATTGAGTTTGAATATATCTACCGGTTTTGAAAAATACCATTTTTTTTTCATGATGTCATAATTAACTAAAACATACATTATTGTTTCTTTACGAGAATCTATTTTTTTTAAATCTATTTAAAAAAAAAATTATTTAAAAAAATAAATTTAGTACCTAACTCAAATTGTTACTTAATACAAATATACTCGAATATATTTTAGGAAAAAATTTTAGAATGGGACTCGTAGTTAAATTTAGTTGGTTGTTTATAATTTTTTGATTAGTTTTACAAGCTTTATTTATCTCCAACGATTCAAAATTATTTAATTTGTGACAACCACCGTTTATATGTAAAATTGACAATCCCAATTTTTTATCATAACCATGACCATAGTATACGCAATTGTATTGAAGATGATTGATTTTGTTCCACATTTATTTCTTGTAAAAAGGAATAATATATTTTAATTGTATATTGAGCAAATAACTTTTAATTGTGTATTTAAATAGCCTGCATTATAAAAATGCTTATTTAATAAGAACTCTATGTACGTTGAAAGTATTTGCGAATCTGCAGACTGGAACCTAGAAAAAATCTTTGTAGATCTAGCAATTAAGAATACGGTTCAGGGTAACAGCTGACAGATGATAGCCAGCTGTGTCTACATAAATTCTATAAAAGTATGTATAACCTTAAAAACAATGTTTCAAAATAAACACGACATTACCATTTAATTATTACTTTTTACTGTTTTGTGTAACTTTTGTAATGATCTTGAAACTGGGCTCATAACGCGGGAGAATCTCTATCCTATTTTATCCTGACAGTCAAAATTCACAGCTTTAACGGTTCACATATTTACTAATGATTAAATGAATTTAATTAAAGGCAAATTAATATCCACAAAAGACGCCCGTTTATTCCATTCCAATGGCTGTTTCATTGGAAGGGATCTTTGGTTCTATCCAACAGACGAAAATGCTTCAGAAATTCGCATTAGTCGCTGTCTATTGGCGCAAAATCGTTTCATGAACGATGTTGGAAACTTGTTAAAACGAAAATGCTAATTTACAAATACTTCTCAGTAAACATTGGAATTAGAGTTATTGAAAAGTTATTTATAAATAATGTAAACATGCTGGCAGAAGAGAAATGGAAGCAGACTGAATAAAGTAGAAATGAGATCACTTAGACGTATATGTGACAGATCAAGTAAAGAATGAAGAAATACAGTGAGAATGCAAAGCTAATCTTACCATAGTGGTAAGATTAAGAAAGGATCACTTAGGTGGTTTAGTAATTTTTGTTTTTTATTGACTGTGCTTAAATGTAAAATAAACTCTTTTTTTTAAGCCCATCCCTTATTTTATTACAGAATTTTTATTATGAAATAGACTTTTGGGATATTAGTAAAAGGCAGGAAAGGGTTAGGTGCCCACAGGGAGGAAGATGATGTTTTGTGTAGTGTTCTGAAGAGTGACCATGAACAATTTGGGCGTTTCAAAATGATTTCATTCAATATAATATATTATACATTCATATCGGGGGAAGAGGTGGGTTAGTCAAGAATAGGAAAATGTGTTATTGTATCTATGCAAAATTTGGATTAGATCAGTCAAAGAATGTTATCAGTTTTATATATACGAGTATATATAGTTATTAGTAATTGTACATAAAACTTTCGTAAAAACTTGTTTCTGAATTTGTAAAGGAAATAACGTAATCATGAATATGAATTAATTAGTACCTAATAATTATCGCAATAAAGGATTTTCATCTGTAATTTATTAAATAATCATTTAATTTCCTTCTGGAAGCTCTAGCCTAGAACTTAGTATATTTATTCACCATGACTAATTTGTTTTAACAAAATTTTGTTAAGTCTCGCGAAAGATACGGTTTCCTCTGGCAAACACGTTTATACACTGCTCTATGCGAATACGGTTTATCTTTGTACTACAAATAAAGTGTAGAACTTAGTAATGTGTAAAATTCAAAGTAATTATATTATATATAACGCTAACGATACTGTTCTAGGCAAAGTATTAAATAAACTAGCAGAAATCTGCACGATATTTCCCGGATATAGCCGAACTATTATCATAAAATTGTGAGCCATTTAGTGATCTACAATAAATACTTATAATATATAATTTCAGAAATGAACTTTATAGAATGAGAGTAAAATTGCCGATGCTAGTTTAGTCTAGTGTCTAAATGAAAATTACTATTTTGGCATTTTTTGAATGACGTACGAGGTTTGATCAAAACTCACGCGGAATTTTTGAATTTCGCGGGCTGTATAAGTTCCATTGTCACAATTTTGTGTTCTTGTGTTGGTATAATTGTCTCTGACGTATCTTGATATTGGCAGCCATATTGGATGCTTATTTTTTTGTTGACTGTTGAAAAGGTTACACGTGTTTTCGTATGCTCGGCGATTTTTTAATTATGGAAAAAATGGACAAAGAACTTATATATATTTTTTTAAATAATGGAATTCAATGCAGCACCGTATTGTAAATATTGTAAGTTGCTTTTCGTGAGTCTTGTATGAATAAAACAAGCGTTTACAAGTAGTACAAGCGTTTTCAAGAGGACCACGAAGACTGGACACCCCACCATATCAACAAACGATGACAACGTCGAGAAAGTGAAGGAAATGATTATAGACATTCGCTGAATCACTATCAGAGAGATTGCTAATAATGTTAGCATATCATGTGGCTTATTCCAAGCATTTTTTAAAAATATTTTAGGCTTGAGACGTGTGACGACAAAATTTGTTCCGAATTTAGACCAAAAGCAGTGCCGAATGGATATTGCACAGGAGTTGCTGAATGAAATCAACGACTTATTAAAGAGAGCACATTAATATTGTGAAGTTGCAGTTTTACAGAACATAGAATCCAGATTCGAATCCCGGTAGCAACAAAATAAATTTTCTTGTATATCTTTCTAATAGATACATTTCATTTGTATTAAGTCAACGGCGATTCAGAACTGCTCAAACGGGTTATAACTGGTGATGAAACATGGCCGTGTGGATATGATGTAAAAACTACTATGTCTACTCGTTCTGCTCATTGCTTTCTTCGATTTCAACAGCATAGTGTAGCGGAAGTTCTTGCCACCAAGTTGAATAAACAGTACTATCTAGAAGTTCTACGTCGTTTGCGTGAAACAATCCGAAACAACTCATGGTAATTGCACCACAACAGTGCACCTACTCACATTTTACTGTTTGTTCAAGAATTTCTGAGATCATGCTCAAAAATTATACCCAAACATTGTTTTGAATTATCTCTTAGAATTAAAACAAATTAAATTTTAAATATGAATTAAATATCACAGACCTATGTTCTGAATAATTACAACTTCACAATAAAAATGTGTTCTCCTAATATTAAAGTTGTATCAATGTGTCCAAAATTTAATAAAAATGAATTGATAATTCTGGCATCTGCTATCAGTTTACTCAAAGGTATTTGAGATTTTTTTTTAAATAAGGTAGATGGCTCTTTCAAATAATGGAAACGATTAAATGTATTAATATCAAAATGGTAACATTAGGTTCGAAAATTGTCGCTAAAAATATTGTCGCTGTAGCATAGTTGGATAATGCACCTTCCCCGGTTAGGAAAGAGATCCAGGTTCGTATCCCGGTAGCGCAACAACAATATTTTTCGATAAAATTGATTTTATATGTATATCTTTCTACTTAATATTTAAAATATCACAGACCGTCTGTTCTGTATAATTACAACTTCACAATAAGAATGTGTTCTACTAATAAAACAAATTAGGTAAATCACTCATACAGAAACAATCTATTTATCGAAAAAATGTACAGTTACCACCAAGATTCGAACCTGGAATTTTGTAATGCCGATAGAACGCGTTATGGATTACGCCGCGGTAACTTTATGATACAAATACGTAAAAAAAAAATTGAGACTTTTTCTAAGGTCTTAAATTAAAATTTGTCATAAAACTATGTTTTTAAAATTGTAACTTTATAGCATATGATTTCACAATATAGCCAGCATATCAAATTGAATGAATTGCACATTTTTTTCGAACTTTCATAACATATTTTTTCATTGCTTGGTCTCCTAATACTGTATCGTAATGATATACAGATTTAAACCTTCCCAAAGAAATGAGCAATGCATTGAAAAACACGCTTTAGTTCATAAGTACCGATTGTGTGACAATAGTAAATTTTTACTATAGTAAAAAAATTACTAAAGTAAATATTTTTGCGAAAATGGGTTATTTAATCATTGGTAAAAAAATATTAATAATAAACTGATTTTACTCTCCGATATCCGATAGTAAAGACGAAAATCGATAATTAAATATTGCGGACTCTTCACTACTGTTTCAGAAGTCTTCTGTCACATTGACACTTTAAAGTTGCAGTTTACGACAATTCATCATTCAATATCCCGATATTTTAGTGATGATAGTTCGTCCGATGATTATCTCGTTGTTTAATATACATTAGCACATAATTCGAAAAAAATTCGCCACCAAAGTGACAGGTCTCGAACGCAGAGGCGAATAAAGCCGCAGATAAAGAAATAAATAGAGCACATTTCATGATTATTCGCCTTGCCACACTGCGAGCCGAGATTGTCTTTGATCATCTTTGAGAGTATTTATTTTGATGTACCAACAACCCGCAAAGGATTTTTACTACGGGCGTTAGTAAAGAGCTGCTATAGTATTTATTAAGTTAACAAACACAGATAGACAAACGTAAACTTTTATATAAGTGGAAATCATCATCTTCAACTCATTTGCATCCAGTACAGGCGAATGCCTTCCCCAATTTCTTCCACGCTTCTCCATTATTTGTATCGTGCGTCCACTGTCTGTCAGTTCAGTGATCTCTTGTCCTGTTCAAATTTGCTCAGCAGTTCGAATATTCTACCTAGTCACATGCCATTTCAATAAATATTTCATAAATTAACAGTCTTGTAGTATTTGCCGGCAACATTTCTAGTACAATATATTACGTGAACTGTGATATTTGTTTTAACTAATTATTATTTATATCATTCTATTCGACTTTAAAAGAGATATGTTTTCCTGATGTGATCAACGGTTTCAGATTTAAAATAACAAACCCAAAACGAGGCTCTACCTAACCTGGTTTCAACATCCGAATTATCATACTGATTTATCAAGAACAGTGAGCATGCAGTGTGGTGGATAATTCCTCAGTAAATACGGAATTATAATCTTTTGAACATCGAGAATAATAATATGATAAATATAATTTAATAATTATAAGTTATCTTGTTTCTCTAACCATTTAAAAGAATTCTATTTTTGTCGTGTTAAAAATACTACATTCAACAGTTTTTTAAATATTATAAATGGTGTCATAAGTAGTCAAGCAGTCTAGAAACGAATCTTGGAAATGGTAAAAAGCGATGAAGAATTACAAATTTATGTTTTTTTTTAATAATGTTATTTTATTATCAAATTTATTCATCATCGTCAGTTATTTCAATAGTGTAATTAATGGAGCACTCGACTGGGAATATCTAGTGTCAGAACCTTTTATTTTATTTATTGTTTGAAGAAATATCATGTATACAGTTATTAAAATATATTAACTTGTTTTTATTTATTATCTATGTTTTATTAACCACTTAATTGAGTTTAAACACATCTACCGATTTCTAAAAATACCATTTTCTTCTTCAGGATGTCATAACTTATTAAACACAAAGTTAATATTGCTAATTTTAAAAGTAAATATTAACTTATTACTCAGTATTACTGGTGAAAACAATTTTTTTTTTTATAATAATATTATAGCAATTTCCCACTTAGACTAGCTTCACGTATAAAAATATTTTCTGCAGTTTTATAAACATGATAAAAACAAAATACAATTGGTTTTAAAAATATAGTGTAAATTTAAATAGAAACATAGCAGCATTGACTGCAAAAAATAATGATATAATACTAATAACGCACAGGTAGTAAGTAGTAGCACAAACAAAAGTATCATTAAATACTATTTAAATATATTAATTATAAAATATATACGTATAAAATCAATTTTATCGAAACATATTGTTGTTGCGCTAATGGGATTCGAACCTGGATCTTTTTTTCCAATCCGGGAAAGGTGCATTACCAACTGTGCTACAGCGCCAGTATTTTTGACGACAAATTTTCGAACCTTTATGTTACACCTTTTCAAATGAATACACCTATCGTTCCATTATTTGAAAGCCATCCACATTATTTTAATTAATACATTTAATTAGTATTTAAAACATCACAGATCTATGTTCTGAATATGTCTGGTATATACGCAATGTAGCAACTCTCCATTATGGTTTCTCAGTCATTAAAAACGCTGGTGATGGAATATACTTTGTTGGTGTTATTCTAGCTTTGTAATGGTGTATTGACATATGATATAAGGAAGTGTCGTGATAAAAAATAATTTCTGATCTAGAAAAAAATTAATGAATTTTAGGCAAATCAAAAGATTCGAAGAGTTGCTCCGTAGGATGTAAAAATGTTCTTTATAGATTTCATTCGTATTATTTATTTCTGTTCTTTAATAAGAGGGTTTAGATTATTTTTCTTGGCACTGCTCCAGCCTATAATTACATAGCTTTGATTGGTACAGGACGTAGTAAACAATTTTCAGTGTCCCATTATTCAGAATGTTATGTAAATATCTGAATAGAAATATTAGTTTTCTGACACGAGTAGTAAGATCTTATAATAATAATAATAATATAAATTTATTAGGTTCACTTTTTTACATGTATTATGTACTTACATTGATAAATAATGTCTAATGGTTTGACGTATTACTCTTCCAAATTAATATTCGATAATAATATATTTTCACCTAGTTATTTACTATGAGTGTTGCGTAATATTTTAAATATCGGATAAATGTACAGAGGGTATGCATATAAAATGGCAAAGTAAATACAACATATCAGTAAGAAAGTAAGACATATGTTTGGGTACCCCGCCTGCTACACTAGTAATTTACTGTATTATAGCAGACAGTGTTTCTCCGGTATAACAGTAAGCAAAGTGCAATTATCAATGTACAAAAATATATATATAAACAGTTAATCAGGAGATGCAATTAAGTAATTCAATATATTGTAATTTCTCCCCATTTCGTGGAGCCAGAACTGCACTTTTCGTGAAAAATATGCAAGACTATGGTTGCAATCTATCACTTTTGCATTTAGACCGTTGTATATTTTTGATTCTAGAAATAAATTGAATATTTGTGCAAAAGTTTTGTTTAGTTTTGACACAAGATAGTGACAGTTTGCCTGTGTACTCGTTAAGTGAGGGTGCGTAATTTGCTGTTAATATTGTTGATCCCGGTAAAAGTGTTTTAGTATACTAAAAATATACATTTGACGGATGTCTAGCACGTGACATTCTTTGAAGAGTTCATTTGAAGGATAGCGAAAGGGTTTCTTATAAATTACTCTCAAAATATTTTTTTGGTCTTTACTTACAGACTCTAGAATACTACCAGTTGCACCACCTCAACTAATAATCGCGTAGTTAAGTAGCGAGTGGCACAATGCAAAGTATACAATTCTTCTCAAGGATGTATAGAGTACTTCTCAGACTTCCCTAAAAAAATTGACAAGCTTACTTATTCGACTCGTGAGATACTGAATATGTTTTCGCCAGTTTAGGTGTTGGTCAATTTGTACTCCTAAATACCGTGTACTCTCCGTTGTCTGTGTACATGTGTATCTCGTATTTGGTTCTGATCTATCCGAATATCTAAGTATGAGTATAATCTAATCTAAATTATATATAATATAATCTAATCTAAAATATCTAAATCTAAAAATAAAAAGTCTAATCAGCGATGTTGACTTGGTATCAGTTAAGAAGATCAAAGATCTAGGTGTAATATTTGACAATAAATTATTATTTATTCCCCACATTGATTTGATAACTAATAAAGGCCTCAAAATGTTGGGATTTGTTTTGCAGACTGCAAAAAACATTTCAGACCCGCACACTTATAAAATCCTCTACACTTCTCTGATGGGACCTCAGGTAGAATATATTTCAATCATATGGTCTTCACACTTCATTGTACACTCGACGGCGGTTGAAAGAATCCAGAGAAAGTTTCTAAGATTTATTCATTTTAAATTAAATATACGCTCAGAGGATATCAATTATGACTATCTCCTTAGCCGTCTGAAATTGTTAAACTTATCAGTGAGACGTACAATGATCGACCTTATATTTCTATAGAGGATCATCAATAGTATGATAGACTGTCCCCAGATTGTCGGTCTGCTTGACTTTCACGCACCATTGAGGTCATCGAGACACAATTCATTGTTTTATTACAGTGGTAATGTCAGAACTCATGCACTAGCTAACTCCGCAGTCCCCAGACTGCATTCATTGGGGAATGAATACGCGGAGTTAATCGACATTTTTTTTATTAATTTAATTCTTTATAAGACTACATTATTACAATTTTTTGTGTCTCAACTCAATGGTGACGGACAAATTGCTATTTCACATTTTATATTTTATATTTTTTTTAATTATGTAAAAACTTGCTGACACTAATATTTTTCTTTGTGTATTGCACTTCTGTTGTAATTTTCTGTTATTTTACAAATTATGTTAATGTCTGAATAGGGCGTGTATAATAATAAATAAATAAATAAGCGTAGACTTAAATACACGACTTATTCGTCTTTGAATTTCATTATAATTTAATGATATACATTCTTCTAGTCATAGTCAGTTCATATTCAAGCTACCTGCGCAGAATTCCATGAGAGGGGGATTAACTTGTAAATACCTGTACTTTATTATTGGTTTCCAGGTATTTATCGGTATTAATTCATTTTTATGATGTTCATACTCAAAATAGAAACATTTACCTACCAATATACATAATCAGTCATTATTTAATTTTATAATATTATCTTATTAAACTCCAATATCATTAAAAACTTTTTACCAACTTTCTAAAGTTTATGAAAATAAAAACAAATTTTAAAAAAAACATTTTTTTTTTGTTTGATAACAGAATATTCATACAAGAACAAATAAATTTAATAGTTAATAAAATAGAATAGATCAAAATAAAGTCGTATTTACTTATAAATATAATGTTAGATGCGGAATGGTACATAAGTCCAATAAATATATATATATATATTTTTTTTTTTATTTTATATTGGAGAATATAATACATTTTAGAATTATCAGCAGAATATATATATATTTCATTTAACATTTATTTCTTCTCTATGAGAGTAGGATACGACATAATTTATGTTTCAGTTAGTCTGTGTACATATATATATTTTTATTTCAAATACAAATTGATAGTAGTCTGCAATCGTTCTAATTGTGATGAGAAGATTGTTAAAAAATTTGATGCCTTGATAAATATTGTGATTTTGAGTTGCGGTATATTTTAGTTTTGGAATATCAACTTTGTCTCTAAATCTTGTAGATCATAATTCGCTTCTAAAGTTGAATTGATTTTTAATTTTGTAACTTTGGATATGACCATACATTTGACTTTAATACAGAGTTAAAAATATTACAAACACGTTATAAGGTCTCGTAGATAAACAATTTTGAAATATTTGAGATTAGAAAAAGTAGGAATATTAACTCAAATATAATTAACAATCAGATACAATTTGTAAATAATCTATTATTTAATATTTTCCCACTGAATCATTCTTCCCTTCTATTGACCATATAATTATATAAATAACTCCTCCTACTCCGATTTTGGTTTACTCTCCCTCCCAATCTTCTTCCTCACCCACTTCCAATATCAATTCTCGAAACTTGTATATTTTATATCTAATTAAGTGGTGAAAACAAAGTTATTTGACATTAATTAATAAATTATTAATAAAGTATACACCTACCTTCAGAATAACTATTCTTTGAAAAATTAATTATTATATATTAATTCTCGAATAATTTATCTGTTATGGATTATTTCTAGTTATGCACTTCTCTGGTGACAGGTCTCATATCTGCGGAATACCGAAAAAAGTTAAGGAGTATAGTAAAGATAGCGAGAATTTGAGAAGATTGCGATCCTCGGTCATGGGGGTATCTAGTTTTAGTCGCAATTCTTTATATATTCAAACAATTACCAGTTTACTAAAAAAATATTAAAATTTATAAATTCGATAAAAATCATCAATCCCAAAGACAAACAAAATTCATTACGGTTAAAATCGATATAAAAAACGACGATTTTATTTTTAAATTTCATTTGGACAGGATTTGTTGGAGAAAACAGACTCCATTGAGTTGTGTTGAAAAATAGGTATGGATCGAAAATTAATAAAAAATAAAAACTCAAAAAAATATATATTCAGTTTACCTACCACCTGTGTAAATTATTGATTTTTATAACACTTGTACAGTTTTAAACCGCATTATTTTTTATTTGAAAATATCCAAACACTGAAAATAAAAGAATCGGTACATATACTACACTTGAAGTTAATGCCAGGCAATTTAGCTTCATGTACTGCCTGCTGAGAAAAAATAGATATCATTTTATAGCACGGTAATTTATTTTAATGACTGTTTAGGAGTTATGTGGTTCGGAGCGAGAGAGAAATAAAAATTCACACTCTTTCGTGAAATATCGTAATCAAATTTTGTCAAATTCCGCTCTGAAATATCTTAATGAAATTAAGTTATTCCATATTTCGCCAGAACGACGAGGTTAAGTCAAGTTAACCTTGAACTCGTGACGCCACGTGTCTATAGTGGCGTGACATTTGATGTTCAATATTATACAGTTTCGTAAAATCTTAACTATCCACATCAATTTTAAATTATTTTACATCTACTTGTATAAATTTTCATCGATATTTCAAAAGATTGAATACTTTTAAAAAAAAAATCCTAAAAATTATTCGAGTAAATTTGTATTAAGTAATGATTAGAGTTAGGTACTAAAAATTTTTTTTTTTTTAAAATAGATTCTGGCAAAGAAACAATAATATATGTTTTAGTTAGTTATGACATCCTGAAGAAAAAATGGTATTTTTCGAAACTGGTAGATGTATTTAAACTCAATTTAGTGGTTAATAAAACAAAGATAATTATTAAAAATATTAAAGATTTTATATTTATTTTTCAACATCAACTAAGTTTCATACACATTTTTTTTAAATTTACAAGAGTTCAAGTTTTGTGTTGTGTTTTCTATATCTTTATAAGATATTATATTTAATTTGTAAAGATTTTTCTAGTTTATTCTGCCATGGGTTAATTTCTGTCGTAGGCGACATTTCAAACCACATTTGAGTAGCCATTATAAATTTGATTTAATTAAAAATGAAGTATTATAGCACAATCTGGCAATTTAAAAGCATCATTTCAGTATCGACCAGTAATACCATCTCGAAAATGAAACGTCTGTTATGACAAAAAAAATCCCTTTTTTTATTTTGAACGCCTTTCTGATACAATATAACGGATCAGGTTAGTTAACGGCCGTGGAAGAGATATTTGTCAGGTTAATTTTGATTTTTTTTTTATAAAAATCATATAAAAAGTACGGGAGGCATCTTGTCCAAAAAATCCGTTATATCATTATTATTACATATTACAGATAAACTTTTTGATGAAGGGCTGACTCCTAATCATAATCGATAAAAATGCATTGAAATTTTCCAGAAGTTGCTTCAGCAGGTATCGAAGCTATCAAAATCGACCCACAGTATAATATTTCAGAAGATATACTTTTATCATCTTTAGAGATCTATGTTATTAAGGAGAACACATTCTTATTGTGAAGTTGTAATTATTCAGAACATAGGTCTGTCATATTTTAAATACTAATTAAATGTATTAATTAGAAAGATATACATACAGAATCAATTTAAACGTAAAATATTGTTGTTGCGCTACCGGGATTTGAACCTGGATCTCTTTCCAATCCAGGAAAGGTGCATTAACCGACTATGCTACAGCATTCAGTACTTTTGACGACAAATTTTCGAACACATATGTTACACTTTTCAAATTAATACATCTTTCGTTATATTATTGGGTATTTGAGATTCCGTAAAAATAAAGTAGATGACTTTCAAATAATGGAACGATAGCTGTAGTATAGTTGGTTAATGCACCTTCCCCGGATTGGAAAGACATCCATGTTCGAATCCCAAGTAGCAACAACAATATTTTTCGATTAAATAAATTTTATATGTATCTTTCTAATTAATACATTTAATTAGTATATTTTATATTGTTTATTTATTATTAAAGCAATTTCATTATGACGATTAATAAATTTTTAAAAAGTAGAAAACCGCGAAATTTTCTGCGGCAAAAGATTTCAACAAAATAAATCATAATAATACGTTTTTTTGTTTACTTAATAAATTAACTTTGTGATTGGTTGGTTTTTTTTTTAAATACTCTTAGATAAAAGATGGAAATGCAGGAAGTATTATGTAATAAAACCTGGCTATTGGATTTGACAATTTTTTCTTGCAAATCCAATATGAAGTAATCTGGTAGTCTGGATAAGAGATTTTTTCAAGGAAAACTTTGCACTTAGCTACCATCATATAGTCATTATCTAGAAGCGAACCACAATCCTATTGAAAGTATTCAGGATAAGATAATGGATTTTGAACTTTGTAGTTACGAAGGATAACTTTATGACAAGATTATGTCTATCTTTACAAAATCGACATTGCTACCAAAAAAAAATTTGAATAATCATTAGAATACTGTAACTAATAAATTATATAATTTAATGCTGTGGGTAGTGTTCAATGCTTTTCTTAGAAATCATAAAATATGTGTTATTTTCAGACAGAAATTTCTACAAAACAAAGAAAAGCGTTTCTTAATTTATATATTGTTATTTGGAATCAAATAATAATAACATGGTCTAAGTATAATAATTGTAATTGGAATAATAGAGTAAGGTTACATTATATATTCAATTCCTAATAAAATTCATGATCTCTGATTTCCCACATCCTGTGATTATCTAGTTTTAAAATAGTCTAAGAAATTACATATAATTTTTTAATTAATAATAATATACAAATTAAATTAATTAACTATAAAGATATAAGTACAGAAAAAATATATCTATCGAAAAATATACAGTTGCTGCCGGAATGGATTTTTCATTTAATTTGTATTAAATACCACAGAACAATGTTCTGAAAATGCAACTTCACTATTAAAATCTTTTTCTTAATAATAATAATATATTAGGAGAACACATTCTTATTGTGAAGTTATAATTATTCAGAACATAGCTCTGTGATATTTTAAATATGAATTAAATATATTAATTAGAAAGATATACATATAAAATCAATTTTATCGAAAAATATTGTTGTTGCGCCACCGGGATTCGAATCTGGATCTCTTTCCTAACCGTGGAATGTGGACAAAATTTAATAAAAATGAATTTATAATTCTGGCGTCTGCTATCAGTTTACTCAAAGGTATTTGAGATTCTGTAAAAATAAAGTAGATGGCTCTTTCAAATAGTGGAACGATTAAATGTATTAATATCAGAAAGGTAACATACAGGTTCGAAAATTGTCGCTAAAAATATTGTCGCTGTAGCATAGTTGGATAATGCACCTTCTCCGGTTAGGAAAAAAATCTAGGTTCCAATCCCGGTGGCGCAACAACAATATTTTTCGATATAATTGATTTTATATGTATATCTTTCTAATTAATATATTTAATTCATATTCAAAATAATAATATAATTTCGGAGGAAAATAAACAAAATCGATTTGTTCAATTGGATTCAGATCTCACCTGACTGACACTGCTGCTAGCGCGCCTGGAGCCGGCATCCTGCTGACCACCCTGGTAGCCTCCGCCCGCCTGGTACCCACCCTGACCACCGCCGTATGGAGATGATCGGCCTCTGGAAGCTGAAACAGAAGAAGATTCGTGAGAAAATATCGATTCAAAAGGTGGCATAACTTAAAGATCAAGTTACGGAAAGTTCAAGTAATCTTTATATAGTGTAACGATTAGCCATGCCACAACAATTTTCCGACCTTGATCTACTTACAATGACCGGATGTTTCTATAATCTATAGCGATACTCAAATATTGTGATTCTTCGAATACAAAAGGAAAAATATAATATCTGATGTTTAATATTTCTAGATTGCTATTCTATTTACGATGAATAAATTTAAGAGCTGAACGATTAATAGTATATACCACTCAAAACATTGAAAAAATGAAATACTTTTTGAACTTTTTTATAGAGCACCCATATTTTCTATTATATTTTTTAATAGATTTATTTACAGACTTTTTAAAGTTATCTATATTATTGTGAGTGAGTTAGGTATTTTTATTATAAATTATGAAAAAAATATTTGTTTAATACCCGAAGATGATCTTTTTTCAAAGGTCGAATTTTTTTCAATAAATTATATAGACCTATAAAGTAAAATTATTAAGAGAATTTGTTTTACTATATCGTTAAGGCATTTTTCGTAAATTAAATTACTTTCCCAACCAATAAAAGTTTATTAATACTTAATACTTAAATGTTTTAATAGATTTTTTCTCAGTTATTGTTTTCTTGATTAATTCTATTTATCTTATTTATAATTTATTCTTGACATCGTAAGGTCATTTCAATTTTTAAATATCTGTGTATATTTATATACAATCTTGTAACCCATTTAAGAATAGTTCATTTAATTAAAAAATAATATATTAGGTTACGAGATGGCATGCTTAACATCATCATCAGTTAAGATGTTGGGCAAACAATATTGAACCAATTCATTTCACTTTTTAATTTTCTTTTTTTACCGATTTGCATCCAGTATTGAATATAGGCCTTATTTTACTTGCTTTCTAAGCTCACACTGTCTTTGCTTACAATTTTTCTCAACGTCTTGTTTAATGTTATCTTACCATCGCGTCTTAAGATGTTAGCTAAATCGTCGAGCAAAATTGGAAATAAAGGCAAGAGTTCAGAAGATGTGGAATACGAAAAAAATTTAGACCTATATTATAGACAATAACAAAAGATTGAAAATCTAGATTAGAATGATTTTAAATTCACAATTAGAAAACATACGTATCTTAAAAATAACGCAACTAGTTTAAATGATTTTTATGAACGCTAAATAAATTCTAAAAAAGAGGTGCCGTTTTGTTACTATTAAAGATCTTTCAGCGTTCCACATTGTCAGGTATACAAAAGGTGATTAAATTATTTCGTAAGTATTTTAAAAAATAAACGCAAGTAGTCAGTTTACAAAAGATATCATAGAAAGGTAAGTGACGTTTAAAGGTAGGTACAATTATATAATATGAAGTTACAAAACTCCGAAGCAAAATCCAATTTTAAAAAGTGTTTAAATCTTTAAATTAACGTAGACTCGTACACCTTCGGAACAAAAAGAATACATATTTTCACATAATTCATATTTCAAAGGACATTGATACATACTTACTTACTTACCGTCACGCCATTTCCCCGCAGGGGTAGGCAGAGAGGATAGAGCGCCACAGTCTTCTGTCCTGACACACAATTCTCGTCTCATCCACATTCATACATCTTGTCATACAAGCTCGCCGATTGTTGAGGTTTCTAACAGAACCATCCTCCATTATCTGGTTTACATGATTATGCCAAGTCTTTCGCGGACGTCCTCTATTTCTGGTGCCATCAACACTTGCGTCATATATCTTTCTTACCATTCTCTGCTCATTCATTCGTTCCATATGACCAAACCACTTTCTTAATCTTACTCACTATACTAACATCAGCTTTACATTCTTTCCTTATTTCTTCATTTATTACTCCGTCATAAATAGATTTGCCACATATACGCCTAAGTGATCTCATTTCCACTGCATTCAGACTACTTTGGTTCCACTTCTGCCAGCTCCAGGCTTCACTTCCATACATCAGTATCGGTACCAAGACTCCATTGTGCACAGCAAGTCTTGCCTCGGTTGACAAACTTTCGTAAGATATAATTCCATTCAAAGCGCCGTTCACTTTATTTTCTGCAGTCACCCTCCTTTCGATATCATTCCTTTCCGTTTCTATCAAACATACTTCCCAAATACACAAACTCATCTACTTGTTCTAAACATTCATTACCTACAAGTATTTAGCATGGTGTATTGCTTTCCTCCTTCTCGAATACCATCACTTTCAACTTGTTAACATTCATCATAAGGTCGCTTTCCTTGCATACATCGTACATTCTATTCACTAGACTCTGTAGTTCATTATTCAAAGATTGATACTTCACTGTAATATATTAATTTCCTTTCAAATTTACGTTCAAATAAATCACTGTTATATACATAAGTGGACTTTTATTTATTAGTTTTCCTATAACTTCCAGGAAAACTGTGCCACATTTTTTTCTCAGAAATATCAATTAGTTTTTTCTACAGTCAGTCAGTGCGTGGATGTATTATTATATTATTTATTTATTTTTTATGGGCTCCATCCCAAGCAGTTTTATCGCCAAATTATACATTTCCAGTGTAGGTGTACTCCACCTCTATTTGCTCCAGACAACTAAAATAATAATGTATATAAAAATTCATTTTATTTTAAAAACAAACAAAACATAATAACATAACTGGGATAACATAATTTCTCTAAATAAATTTAAATGTTTGTGTAGCTACATGGATGTCATAGGGGAGTTTTATTTCAATTTATGTTAAAAAAAATTCATAAGGCATCAACTATCGCAAAGGTTCAACCTCCACAAAACTAAAATGGCAAAGGTACCTTAACCAAATAAGAAACAACTTGTAGATGGCTATCACCTCCACTCTCATCGTCGCTGCCTTGCGATGCTGAACTTACCCAGCAGATATCGGTGCATGAAACGCAACTCCCATTAGTATTAAAAACACTCAGTACCGACAGCATGCAACAACACCAATGCGGCCAGTGATGCTCGGGAAGACTGTCTCTCGAGCTTCACTGTTTCTATCGACACCTTTCAGACAACAGCCTCAGAAACCGCCTCCGATAACAATTATTTGTACAAAAAGTAAGTAGTTTCTGCTGCCTGTCACACATATATATACACAATGCACTTCGCGACATTCAAACGAGCACAAGAGTTGTGGGTGAAATATTGTGGTATCCGATACTCTCACACTAATCACATCATTTATAACCTTCAAAATCATTTTGATACGACTTCAACATAAGCCTACAGCACACTTCTACATTTCTCATACGTATTAACCAAAATTCCTCTCCATAGCGTCTAGTCTCGTGTAAAAATGTAATGTACCTGAAGCCGAAGTGTAAGTTAGTCGTCAGCTTGATGAATCGATGACATAAAAATAACTCAAAGATGCAGACGATAGAGAAAGGTGGAGATCGTTAAAAAAACTCGTATCCAAAGAATAAAATGTAATCGCTCAGATCTATCTAACGAAATAGAAAAATATTCGAATAATTTTGAAACAATATTTTTTCACACGCAAGAAAGTGTTTAATAAAAATACCAAAAACCATGAAAGAGTAATAATATCCTGACAACGGCCGCACTAATGAAAAACTTGGAAAAAGTCAGCCATAACAATCCCCTTTTGAGTGAAATAGCGACCCACCCTGTTAAATAGGTCTCCACGCACCGAAATTTCACCGAAGCAATTTCGTGGCCCATTACACGACCCCGTGTAACATCGACCATTACCTCTTTCACTGAAACCTTTCAATTATTTCGTACTAAGAGAGAGCATTTTCTGCTCGTCAAGCGTTTAAAATATCGCATCGGCTTAAATTTTACGTTTTTATTATGGGCAGTTATTTTCTATTTAATGACAGAAAAAATCGAATGAGATCTCGTAAAACAAAAAGCCTAAATCAAATATGACAGATGTCCGTGATCATAATAATGATAGGGAATTAAATTTATTTTTTCTCTGGAACATACTGTTAACCATTCGTGAAACAGGTTCATAAAGATTAGAAACCATATTTTTAAAATGGTTTAAGTCCAGATACGATCACGATCTTTTAAGGTTTTGTATAGAAGAGTGCGAAATTTAAATATATAGGTTATGAATATAATCAAAGAAAAATTATTATCAATTATTTTTACGTGTTGAAAAGTGGTCTTGCACCAACGTAATAAATACACTATATTTTCCATTCAGACCGTTGAATCTGTTAATGTTATATTTTATATAATTAATTAATTAATATTTTCAATAACTATTCAAGAAATCTTACATTTTTTATGTTTAAAATAATAATTATTGCATTGAGAATTTTTTTTTATGTAATTCTAATACATTATCTACATACATAAATTTAAAAAAATACTAATAATACATTGGATGAAAACTGCGAATGGAGTTCATTATTCGTCAGAATATTTTTTACCATAACAATTTTTTTTTAACATTGTTTTTTGTATCGGGAAAAATAAAGTAATTTGTCTAAACATTATGATAATTGTTGTGGGAACTTGAAAGTGGATATAATTTTAAATGATATTATTTTTTTCTATTTCACACCATTTGTTTGTTCACCAAATTTACAATAATAAAATAAAAAATTTAAAAAAAGTCTAACAAAATAAATAAAACCAATAAAAAAATATTTATATACATATACTGAATATTTAACGCAAAACACGTTGTGGTTCATTTTAATAATAAGTAATTTATTAAGTTTGTTCTTATTAAGAATCAAAGAGCCTTAAAGATATTGAAATAATAAGGGTTTTACAGAATTTTCCAATAATTTATTAGAAAATGGTCATACTTTTAATAAAAACTAATGAATGTCTTTAATTGAATTATTTAAAATCGTTAGAAGTAAGTAAAGCATGTAAAATTAACCAAAATATTATAAATAACCAATTAAATTTAACCAATAGTCCGATCCCAATAATTTTGGATCATGAAGTCAATTTCCAAATATTTCATCATCGTAACAATTTAAGTCAGGTACAAATTTATTTTTAAAATTAATTTATATTTATTGTTTTCTTAAATGAATTTGAAAACATAATAACATTTTGACATGTGATTTTAGTTGGTATTTTTTATCATTCTGATGAAGGAAAGGGTATTTTCCGAAACCGGCTGGTGAATATGAATAACTCCTAGTGGTTTTAAAAACAAAGTTAATAAACTATTCATAAAAAATATTGATATAAAAATGCTGTGCTATGCTGTTGACGACTTCAATAATTTGTCCTTTGTTCAGTACAATTTTTCCTTTTCTAACCTAAGTATTTTTTCTTTTCTAACCGTACGGTTCACAATAGCTGGAACGTGTCACAAATTGACACGTGCTCTGTTATATTCTGTCATATTAAATTCCGACTGAAAATAAGAATAGTCGTACTTTTCCGTGAGAATTAAGATTTAAAATTGTATTTGTCAGTGGCCGATTCGTGTTAATTTTTCATGTTTCAATGTTTTAATTTTAACTTGCTACTTACTACTAAAAACTCTCCTCCACGTGGAATTCGTCAGTAATTTCAATCAATTTCAATTTCGTGGATACTTTCAAAACTTACGTTTCTACGAATCTCATTAGTTCACAGAAACGTTGCGACGAGTGTCCATGATTGAGACATTTAAGAGACATTCAACTCTAGACAATTTCTAAGATATGGATTTTGCTCTAATAAGATTCTTTGGAGACAACTCTCAGCTTTCGTAATTCCTGTATACACACAATGTATGTTACACAATTCACCGTCTCGTGTCACGTACGTCAAATGTCATTATCGCTTTATTAAATTTCGGTGATTTTGAATCTCCTCAACAGCTGTTAAAACGGAATAATGTTTCTTATTTAACGTCTCGTATTAATGTTAAAGTTTAATGATTTATGTCTAACTTTTTCAGATCAAAAAGTTGTAGAGATATACGAAGGTTTTGGGTGATGTTTTAGAGAACGTATCAAATCTTGCTATCAGATCTAACGTTATGTATACTGGTTTAAATTTTTGTCTCAATCTGATCTCTGTGTTTATCTCCAGATCAAAATCTCAATACTTGTACATGACATTAAGATGTATCTCAACTAAATCTAGTCATCTTCTATGGACACGATGTCTGCTTGTACTATTTTAACTGCATTGCTGCCCTGCGCAAAAAAATCTATATTGTGCATATTTTTGTTGCATGGAAAGGTTAGACATTCTTTATACGCTACTTACCCATCGTCGAGGCAAATACTTATGCACCCCTGAAGAGCACATGGCTCGTACAAAGTCGATCGATGTAGTATGCTTAACACGTGTATTCAAATCGAGCTCTACACACTCGAGATGTACGTCTAATGCATGCTTAAGGATAGTTAGTGTAATTGCGTGGGGGTCGACACGTAGAGCATTTGCTGGCAGCTGGTCAGATAGTTTTTTAATAATTCAAAAATATTCAATTATATCTTTCGCGTGTATCTAAGATATTGCATCATATGTGCTGCTTGGTGCATGCATTTCCTCATTGACATGCAATAAATCTTAGTCAGCAGTATTTCTAGGGCATGCATAGAAAATATTATATTAAAAAGGCGTCAAAATTTTTACTGAAAACGAAACATACCAATCGCGTATACATAATGCGCTTGATTTGTAATAACATTTCATACTGAAAGGTTGATAACAATATTATTTGATAAATAAAACCCACCCTAGGATGTTGTTCATGTGTCACTTTATCTGAATTGGATATTTTTCGTTGAACATATTGAAACGTTAAGAAAAATGATTTGACGTTTCATCTCTGAAAAACGATAGTTTTGAGCAGGATACTCTTATTTCTAAAAATAAAGTTTTTAATAATTATTATCTACCTACAAAATGTTCGTATCAGAAATATTACTGTTGCAACTCAATTTCAGTTTTTTGACACTACTACAATAGTCGTAAATTAATGATTTTGTTTATTATTTTAAAAAAAAATTGCTTCATATCCAAAAGGTCATATACAAGAATTCCTATCTAATTTTTTTATTTATAACGAGTAGATATTATATACTTTCCGAGTGGATATTATATACTTATTTATAACGAGTAGATATTTTATATATTATAACGAAAAGATATTATATATAGTCCATTTTTTATTCGCTAGGTATACTTTCAATTAACAATAATAATCTCAGCGGGTAATATTATATGTAAATTATTTCACAATTTACGAAAGTTGTGAGTGAATTTATGAATTGAAAGTAAATGTATCTGTTAAAATGGGTCAATTCAAATACTATTATGTAAATTAATTAGATCATGGCCAGAACAAGAGTGTACGAAAGAAAAACAAAAAAAAATGTAATTCAAGATCCGATTCTCAGCGTAATGAACGAAGAAGAGACAACGAAAATGTAGATGAAAGAGATGCTTCATTTGAAGAGGATGAAAAGTCGGTAAAGTGAACGACGGGAGGTCGATTGGTAGACATGAGACGATTTATTTTTATTAAACTTAATGTAGTCATATCTGTGTCTCAACGTTTATGATTGTTTTCTCTGTACAATCAAAGGATCGTATAAATATTGTAGATTGATAAAGATTATAAATCGAACAAATATTCGATCTAAACAAAGGTAGCTCCCCCTGGCTACTCCGTCACCCACTATTTAATTATGTATTATATTAAATACCAACCGATCCATATATTGCTCAGTTACATTCTAGGACCCTGAGAAAAATAAAGTCATCCGACCCTACTCCCGCAGACTCCGCTTGTCTCGATCGATTTTCTCTTAGAGCAATCTTGCTCGTGTATCTACTGCTTTATATTATTCTTTATATATTTATTACATGACATATTGTGAATGACGACATAGATAATTTGCAAGGTTTCTCGTTAAGTTATGTAACGTTATATTTTAACATTACATAACGGAACGGGCGCTCATACTAGCTAGTGAAGTGCGTCTAGGTCGGCCGGGTGACTGAAACGAGGGCAATAACGCTCCTGTTCGCCATCCTGTCGGACGCCAAAACTACAAATAGACGAATACGCCGATCTTAACTTGCACAACTGTTAATTACCTTCATCTAAAATGAACTTTGGATTCAGTATTGCCATACAGATTTTATCCGTATTCTCGTGTACAAATACATGTATTTGTATTTATGTCTCATATTTTGCAGTTTCGATTATTTTTCAATGCAATTCTATTCAAATATCTGTGCACTTCTCGAAGCGAGCGTAGTGCGAGACATAACAGCAATTCGTAACCGGGTGGATTTATAGACATAATCTGCACTGCACCAACATGTTTTGGTGTTTTATGTTTATAATTATAATGATGTGAATAATCATTTAATTATGTATGATATTCTTTTACGCCTTTCAATAGTGGTAGTGGTATTAAATATTTTCGTCTTCATATGTCTTTACGATCATCTAAAATTGAATGTGCAATATTAAGTGCAGTGCTCCGGTACGAATAAAAATCTAGAAATCTCATCTCGAGTATTGCAACTTCCAGTCGGGATGATTGATAGTCATCTCGGGGGATTATATTTCCTACCCGGAAGTCTGGACGTCGGAACACATTAAAGTTTTACTAAGTCTTTTAGAAGATGATAGGATTGACTTTGAGAAAGAAAATATACTTACTGCACTTAGGCGAGAAGTAAGGGGATAGATAACTTTCAATTTAAATTTTAATGTTACATACATTATGAATTTTGACATAACAATTTAAACTGCGGCGTATATAATACTAGCAGACCCTATAGACAGACGTTTAGTTATATTTTAATTTGAAATAGAGGTTTAGGGTTTAGTTCAGGCAGATATTTCGAAGATTGGATTAATGTGACTTTATTTTTCTCAGATCCTAGAATGCAACTGAGCAAAATTTAAGTAGTTGGGTTAGGTTAGGGTTTTAAAAAGTAACTATGCATTTTTAAATGGATGCCATTCAATATAATATATATCAATTTTATTAATTATCGAATTTTTTTACGGTTTTGGTTTTTGGTTTAGTTCGAACAAAGGATGTAAAATTGTATAGAAAACAGACAAACATTGAGTTTTATATATAAAGTTAAATAATTGTTGGTCACTTCTAAATGTTATAAAAGTTGGACAAATGGCAGATTTTACTTATAGTCAATATATATGTAAGCTTCTATAATAAATTAAACCACAAGTTCAAGGCAATAAAGCAACAATAGATTAAGATGAATTATAGACATGTTTGTGGTTTAGTGGTTACGATACTCGCCTAGTGATCTAGTGGTCGGGCGTTGGAGCCTCGTTCCAGGAGGCCGTCAAGTTTGTCCTATTTTCATAGCACAAACGTTTAACTTAGTATGAAAATAGTAAAAAAAAATTGATTTGATACTATAAAATGATTAATGTGAACTATGATTTTTAAAAAAAAATTAGAAAGATAGTACTTTCTCAATTTGAATCACGTATGCGTAAATTAAATTGCCAAATATTACTCGTAAAGTAACATAATGTTATATTCTAACATTACATTGTGAAGATCAGGTGTCACACCGTGTCTGTAAAGGTTGAGATTTCTAGCGGATATCTCCACACAAATATAAGAAAATGCAAAACACTGTCAACAATAACTAAAAATAATTTGTTGTATGTAATAACACTTTTTCAATCCATCCTTCAAGAGTGATTTGTGCCAGTAATAACACTAATGCCGATAATATTTTTAATGGATTAGAAGTATAACAGATTCAAAATATGAATTAATGAATTGGAAAAGTGACGTATTAAAAAAGCATAATTCTCATCTTGCTGGCCGAACTTTTTAAAATTTTCACAATAAAGTTTGTCATTTACGCCCTTTATCTTTTTTCGAACATATAACATTTAGTATGGTCGATATACACTGGAATAATGGTCGCTATAAAAGACAAATATAATCTTCAACGAAAAGAAATTACAATTTATCATACGTTTTAATTGATACAAGATTGACGTTTTCATCAAAAATCTATATATATTAGTTACTTCTTTTATATAATATTTTTACTTTTGTAGATAGGTACGTTTAATTGCAAATTATTTTAAAAATAAAAATAATTTCTAATTTGAAAATAATATTTTCCAGTGTTGAAATGTTGATAACAGGAAAGAGAAATACATTTAATAAAATTAATATATTACAAAAACGAGTGTGCACGAATCATAATAAACCTACGAAAAATATATTAAAAATAGTTTATATTATGTACTAATTGATATAATATTTAACAGTATCAAATATCTCTAAAATCAGAATTGGGCATTGCCAGGTGGCCTCTCATTTCTTCAGATTGAACTTAAAAGATTCCCCAATGTGTGAGTGTGGTGCTGAGGAGGAAACTCTTGACCATATCTTTTTTGCCTGTCCATTGCGGATCACAGGTTTTTTTTTACAGTGGTCTCGTCAATGGTAATTTTCAGCTCCCAGTTAACTTGTGTCATCTTTTTTCACTTAACTCGCCACATTTAATCTATATAATAGCAAGTGTATTGAATGACAATGGTATTGACTTGTAATATAGTATTTTCTATTCTATAATATTATTATACTTTTTACCATAAAATAAAGTTTTTAAATTGATTAATGGCACAAATCACTCTTGAAGGGTGGATTGCCTATTTAAAAAAAGAAGAATATAATATTTTAATCTGTAAACCAATGTATACATAAATAAAAGATTAGTAGATCACGGTATAATGCAAAATTCATGTTAGGCAACAGATCACCTACGCGCTGGGAAATATATTAATAAATATGCTTTTTCGGAGGCTTTCGAGGGGGAAACTACGTAAAAAAAAATACGTAACATTCATATAACAATATTTAATATATAAAATAATATATTACTTATACCGTATTTATTTTCTACAAAACAGTAGAACAAGACTTGAACTTGAAATGAAACATAGACGATATTTAAAGATACCAAAACAAAATTATCTGTATTCGAAATGAAGCGAAGTGACCCAGAAAATAAATTATATTCAGCGGGAGGTATGATTCATGTTTCTGAATTGACTTGTAACGCGTATTTTTTTAAGAATAATAATTCACTCCAGAAATGTTTTAGATATTCAATTATTAAGGCAAGCGGCGGCAAATAACGTTTTCTACAGTGTCGACAGAAAAAGGTGAAGTATAAATCATCCGCGTATAGCGATACCTACCGTCACGGGCTGAACGCACCCAGCAGCATGAGCTCGTGAACGAGTTCGCGTAAGCTCCAACGGCTACCGCACCACACTCCGCATCATAGAACAGTTAAATGTAGAATCGACGTTATAGGTCATTAATAGACTCCCCAATGTGTGAATGTGGTGCCGAGGAGGAAACCCTTGACCATGTCTTTTTTGCCTGTCCATTGCGGATCACAGGTTTTTTTTACAATAATCTTGTCAATGGTAATTTTCAACTCCCGGTTAACTTGTGTCATCTTCTTTCCCTCAACTCGCCACATTTAAGCTATATAATAGCAAATTTCTTGAATGTCAATGGTGTTAACTTGTAACGCAATATTCCCTATTCTATAATATTGTTGTACTGCTTTCTATGAAATAATGTTTAAACTTGTTTAATGGCACAAATCACTCTTGAAGGGTGGATTGCCTGTTTGAAAGAAGAAGAAGAAGCTATAAGTCATTATGTCTCAGGGTGACCTCACCTCTAGATCTCTGCACACTGCACGCTCGAGCAAGATTAGCGTTTGAATCATTAAAATAACGGTTTGAATAGTTTTCAAGAGTTAGAAAGCTATAATAGTAAAAAATATAGTGCCCTCTCGTTTAAAAGCGCATGAACCATTAAATATAAAGTGGGTTAACCGCTTTACAAATTCGTGATTTATTACTTTGTAAAAACCGATGAAAATGAAATGTACGAAAAATAATTATACCCATGTACAAATTCAATGAATAAAATATCACTTAAAGAAAATTTTAATGGAAAGTAATAATTTAAGTGTCCCAGTTTTGCCGCCTCAATTGTTTCATAGTTGCGAGGATTCACCGATCGGTATAAAAAATTTATACAGATATGCTAAATACATCATTTACTCTTTTAATTTACCGATTAAATCTAAGGAAATGTAAAGTGAAACCATTTGTGACACGTGATTTAATAACAATTATTTTTAAATTACCTCTAATTATTTATTATTATATAATATTTATTTACTTTACTCTTATTTATGTTTGATATTACATATTACGTCGTTACATGTATTCACAGACTACCAAATATATAGACATGAATTAATGCAAATTCTTTGTTTCAATATTTGCATTTTGGTGTCACTCGCGTGATCACTTTAGTACCACTTACGAAATCAAATGGCTCCGCGACTTTTTTAAATATATGACTCGATTGGAACGAAAATTTAAACGCTGATAATATAATATGCATTAATGTAAAAAAATACGTCTTGTTTACACGAAGATTTAATTTTCGAAGAGTAAACACTTTTACTGTTGCATACATGTGTTATAAACTATCGGATTTATGTTTACACAAAGAATGTGTGTAGAATGTACCTCGTCCCGCAACTAATATTCCAAACCCTCTCCCATATATACACTTTATTTCATGTGTATTCATTGTCTGTGCCTGTATTGCATGAAAAATATATCAGAAAGAATTCATATTAAATTAATTCTAATATGACAAATTTTAACAGATGTTAAATAATATATGAAATATATTTCATTTAACAAGACCGAACCAGATGCTGGCATCATAAAATCAAGCACTACTAGTGCTATAAGTTTAACTTCCATCTGCGTTCTATCAGCTAAGATATCATGTTAAATTTTGATTAAATTACTTAACTTTCAACATTACTGACAATCCAAATAGTAAACTTGTAAAATATATTTGCATAAATAGCGAGGTACTCCACATATGAAACACTACATAAGACAGCAGCGGCGTAACAAATATACCGGGAACTTCTCCAACACTTGGTTTTTTTTAATTGAAAATAATTTAAAGAAAATTATTTTAATGTTTACTTTAACTTTAATGAAAAATAACTCGTTACCACTCAACGAGTTTTTCTGGCTGGACGTTTATTTATTATTAAAATTACTCGATAGTAGGAGGAGAGGGGGAATGGGAGTCACTTTAATATTTTATTTTGCGTAGGAACGTCATATCCAGAACATTTTTTGCTGGTAGGATAGTCCTATGGGTGTTTTTTTTGTTTGGTGTGTTGTTGCAAATTATTTATACACGGGAGTACTAACAGTTATCTGAGGCTATGCTTACACTTACTGCCCGGTTGTCATTTTTGACCCATCTCAAGTTTTCAGTTTTACAACAGTTTTTTGTGGAAGATTTTTTATAGATATTTCATTTTAAATATGATTTAATGAAATGTCATGATGTGCCGTAATGTTTCTGCTAAAAATATTACGAATAATGTACGTATTCTCACGCATCAACACAGCCAAAATACAAACATCCACTGATAATTAGCAACAACAATATTGAAAATCCGAGGGTAGGATCATAAAACTTACAGGTAGGCGCAACGCTCTTCAAATAGTTATATTACTGGCATTGCCTAGGAGCAGCCAGGCAAAAATAAGTTAAGACTAAAAACAATATAAATCTGTACAATAATTGAACTGGCTAACAATAAATGGACGCATACCTGGTACCCTACCCGCCGTATGCTCAAAATATTGAGAATATATGTTTCGGCGTAAACGCTGAGATTCAATACCGTAAAAGTAACTGTCTTAGGTCAGTTTTTTTAGCGTTTTTTCACATTTTTATCAATAACTCATTTGAATCTCGTCAGACAACATTTATTTGTATCTCAAATTATTTATAAATATTTAATAAAAGATTAGCTAGAAGAAAAACAGCATTAAACGAATATTTGTAGTGTAATTTATATTTTTACAAACATCCGGGTCAGATCTGACCCACCACCGCAGAGGATGTGTTAAAGTAACTAATGTAAAACTGCATTTTTTGACTTATTATAATTTTATTTTTTCAATAATTTATTGTGTTTTCGTATCCCATTGTGTTTGTCTTTTTTCTTTGATATTTTCGATTGAAAAAAAACCGGTAAAATGGGTACCACTCGCCACCATCAGTGAAGATGATGATGAGATTTTACCAGATGATATTGAAGGTGAATATGTATGTAGCATACGCGAGGAAGTAGGGTAAAATAACTATGGATCCTTTAAGTATTAACCAAAGTTAGTTTACACAAAGAAACTATTAATAAAAAGTTTCTTTAAAAGTAAATGTCAATTTTTACTTTTCCTGAAGTTGCTCACATTTCCCCACTACTAAGATATTTAAAAATATTTATATTTAAAATACTCATTCTCGTTCATTTATCACTAAATTTTTTAAACATATGCCGTAATTATCCCAATTGTTGAACTTATTTAGCTTTTCCACGCCCCCTGGAGCCCGAGCCCCCAGACGGCTGCCCTGGCTTCCCAGGCGGCAGCTACGCCACTGTATAACGATATTTGTTATTCATTATTCATTTACTATTAAACCGATGATTAGTCTTCCATAGTTCAGATGCGAATAGCGAGTTTGGTGGATTATATATTTAATATTATTGTTATCATCCTTTCTGAAAGTATCTACGTGAGTAATGGTTTTCATAAATTTGCATAAATAAATTGCCTCTGAATTCAAATATATTTTCGTTGATATCATGTCGTGAAAGGATAAAATGTATAAAGATAGTATGGATAGAATGAGAAGGATTAAAATGGATTAAAATGTTCACCAACACGGTTATCTCACCACGATAGAATTTCTAAGGAAAATAAGAAAATAAAAGATAAGACAAAGAGCGATGGGTGTTCCAACTGAAATCATCTGAACTTTCAATAACACATACTTGAAACATGAAAAACTATTTAATAGCCTAGACATAAGCTCTCTGAATTTCATGTCTCATGATGATAACCATCTAACTGACGTACTTGTGGTTAAGATACTCCCCTAATGATCTAGTGGTCGGAGATTCGAGCCTCGTCCAGGAAGGTTAGTTTTATGTTCATAGCATGAGGATTAGTTTAAAATATTATAAGAATATTAAAATGACAAGTATATTCTTTAAATATTAAAAATATCAAAGCTTTTTATTAATACTAGCATGCGACAAAGTAGGCATGAGGCAACTATTTTTTAAATAAAATGAAATATCAGTATTAAAAAATTGCACCGACAATAAAGTAAATCAAATATATTAATCAATACATTATATTCCAATGCAAAACAATCAGCATTATATACTCTATATACTTTTGTAACAATTCAACACCACAGTCTAATGAGGGAATAGAAAGATAGGAGAGCGCTCAGCATAGGTACAAGGATCGATAAAAAATCTTTTTGATTTCAAAAAGGTTTTGAAGGTGCCAAGACATTCCACTACCGATAAAAATGAAAATAAAATACGCGTTAAAAACGAAACATTTTTTTCTAACAAAATTTACGAGGATAATCATACTATTCTATATTAAAAATTAATATGTTGCAACAACAATAATATTTAAATTTTACAACAAACAAACATAAACAGTTTTTTAGAGTGACTGCAATGAATGAATATATAATGATTGAAGAATGAATAATGCAACATATGTTGAGTTCAAAGCTAGAAGTTTGTTAGAAGCCAGGTTGATTTATTAAGGAAAACTAATTTTAACCCCCAAACTAGTAGAATAAAGTCCACCCAAGCAACCGGTAATTCACTATACGGGGAGGCTCAAACGGAATTACCCTCAATTTACCTTGTGAAAGTTTATTACGCATCATTTTAAATGTCATTGCGAAAGTTGGTCACCGTTTTACATTTGGATGAATCCTTTCAAATCTGGATATTTTTGATTTTTCTAATCACTACATTTATTTTTATTTTTCTTGTGAAATTGCATTTTCAGAACACGGTTCTGTAGTATTTTTATTACAATTTAAATTAATCAACTAGAAAGATATGCAGAAAAATCAATTTATCGAAATAATATTTAGTTGCTACCGGAATTCAAACCTGGACCTCTTCCTATCTGTGGATGTGCGTTTACCATGTTCAATGTAGCAATCGAATACGTTTTCGACAAATTATGAACTCATATTCTGTAATCTTTCCGATTGAAGCATTTATTATTCTATGTTTATTATATTTTTTAGAAAAATCGATTTTTTCAGCATTTTAGTTGATTAATTTAAATTATATTGATAATACCACAAAACTTCACAGTAAGCATGTGCTTTCCTTAATAATAAATTATTAGACAAAATACTTTGTTTAAATCACTATTTATTATTTATTCAACATGTTTCGATACCTATGGTATCTTCTTCAGGAAACAATGTATACTGAAATTAAAAATACAAGCATAGATGAAAACAAAACTTTAAAGTGGTGAATAAGTAATAATTAATATGAAAACAAATTTAAAAGGTGATTACTTACAAAAATAATTTGTTTATTTATAATATTTAGCTTGCTATTAACACTTTTTCTTATTTCTAAAATTTAAAATTTATCTAACTGTAAACCCCTAGTATTTGTATGTATATATATATATATGTATGTATATAATAACTAAATCCTTGTTAATATCAAAAGAATGGTTTGTTTTCAGAAAGTGATTGGAAAATTCTGAATAGTTGTTGCAATATTTCTATCTATCTATCTATCTATCTAGCTAAGTTATCTATACTTGTCGTTTTAATTTCAATATACATTGTTTCCTGAAGAAGATACCATAGGTATCGAAACATGTTGAATAATCAATAAATAGTGGATTGAACAAAGCATTTTGTCTAATTATTCATATAAAATTAGGCTACAAAGTAATTTTGCTAATTTTAAAGAAGAAATAAATTATTGATTAGTTTATGTAATATATATATAATATATCAACTAACATACATTTACGTACGATTTTCACGAATATTTATGTAGTCAATCTCTGAAAACGATTTGCTTCTTACTAACAAAAACATATGGCAAGGTCCTTGGACCGTGAAAGGTACTATTGCCAATGCAAACTGACCCCTCGTCTGAGAAAAGGGAAACCAATATGTGTCAATCGTAAAGGGTTTTAAGAAATTCTCCTTTACGCTAACGCACTGTTTACCTGATCCAAAAGGTTGAAAAATTCCTGCCCTGAAATCGTTTGGAATCCAGTAATCGGATTTCCTTTGTGACAGAATTCGACTGAAAAATATGGCCATGTTGTTGTTATTTGTCGCCAGGGTATACACGTCCAAAAAGGGTATATCATAATATTTTCCTTTTAGGTAAAAAAAAACAAAATATAAATTGACATTTTGTCTCTGAATAAACACAATTTCGCGCCATTAGCCCTGGGTATATGTATAAAAATCATTTTTTATACCAATACTCCAATGTAATATATAACAGAAAGAATAAAAACCATGCTTTGAAGAATGGAATACAAATACAAAAAATTCCATATAGATGTCGTCTGTGTGAAAGTATATTTTTTCTCTTATTTATTAACTTATCTGTTTTTGGACAATCGCCATTTTGAAATTAAATAGCGAATCAGGCTGTCTGTAAGTTCATTAGGATTGATGCACCTACTACTACTTTCGATTTGTTTATTATTTTTTTGATTTAATTTACGTACTTCTAAATCATCATATACTTGTGTTTCCGTAAATTTTAGGTAGTTTTCGATAGAAATACTACCTACTGCCGTTGGTCTCATGATACAATATCCGAAAATTTTCAATGATCTCGACCACGACCACGACAAGGAGACGATATATACAATAGTATATGTGGAATATTCTGTAAAATTGATCTTATAAATATCTCGGCTAAGTTCGTTACCAGCCTGATTCGCAATGTATCAAAATGGTGTCTGTTCAAAAAATTATAACTCTTAAATCTGTTTATCCTAGAGAAATAAATCGTCATCTAAGCAACAACACCGCATATCTCATTTATTTGTCAAATTAAGATATTTATGTCATTGGATTTGAATTTTCGCGGGGAATCATTCTATATCACTAGTTTCACGATAGCGTCCGCTAGGGCCGTGCAAATCAAGGAAATATAATCACCACATATCGGTAACCTCCCTGTCAACTGCGCATAAGTCGAGGGAATCGTGTCTAAGTCTAGTTCAGTTTCAGTTTAGAAAGAATCTGTTCCTCTTTATAACTCTATAAAGGTAAGTAATACGTCAGTAATTTTACAAAAATCATTTAAAACTAGTTATGACTCTCTCCTGTAGTGTACACAATTCTTAGATATGTGGTGTTGCTGCTTAGATGACGAAATATCCCTATCTTTCTTGTCTGTTTACAAAATCTACCTGATTCTTGTGGCTAGTGCTAGAAGATATTTTTTATCTCGCTGTATATGAGTGTCCTAATAGAAATGAAAATTACGTAAAGAACGGGCCTGTTTAAAATATTTAATGAGAAGTCGTAAAATATTCTCAAAATTTTAGTGAAAAAATGCCAGTCTTGACTTTAAAAAGAAGTTGCTCGAAGCTGAGAGTTGTCAGCAAGTGCGACACGCTGACGTGTATCCCGAGACCGTAAATCCCTAAAGAATACAGAAAACCCATCATGGAAAATCTCAACAATCTTTGTCATCTTGAGATCGGGGCCAAATAAAAAACAACAATCTGAAGCAATCGCAAGGAAAACTAGAAAATGTTTCGCCATTTTGCGTACTTATCTTCTGATTGTCAATCCAATAACTGCGAGCTCGAATTTAGATTTTTTTGTTGACAATTAATTAGTGATGTAATTCAGAATGCTTTTCTGTCGAGTGAACTATGTTGTGAATTGTATCATAAATTTAATATATGAAACCCTTAAGTACTAACTTTGAGAATATAATGACCATAATTCTTGACTTAGATCACTGTGACCGGAACATCAAAAATATGTTTATAAATTTTTTTTAAATAATAATCATTAAAGGGGTTAAATTAATTAATTTGATATACATAAAAGCGTGTAAATATAATCATAAAATAATTATGACAACGATAATAAATAAATAGAAATAATCCATTAATAATGACGAGAAAAAAATATTTTTTATAACCTTAACTTTATTATAAATTATTAAAAATAAACAAAAATATAATACATAAAGGATATACATTATTTGACACGTTAACCGCTTATTTTCAAGTAATATAATTTGTAACAATAGATCTTGTATGCTAAATGATGCCATTTATATCAATACATGTATGTTTTATGTTGCTACGCGACTATGTATAGATATAAAAAATATGTATTTAAAAAAATATGTCGGCGTATTCCAGTGGTGAGTGCAAAATATGTGATCTAAAATATTAATAATAAATACAATATTTAAAAAACGAAATCACTTAAAATTTTGAATAAACATAAGATCGTGACAAAATACTCTACTATGTTTAATGTGAATTGGTATTGACCCAAAGCGAGTAATTGAGGGTTAAAAGACATACGCACACTTACAAATAAATTGCCGTAGCGTGATTAACAACCAAACAATGGCGAGCTGGAGATTTCCACTGATTTTTCAGGATTCAATTAGTGAGGTTGTTACAGGGTGAACATGAACACGATTTTCAGTTCAGTGAAAGATTTCGATTGTAGTACTAATTTCACAGATCGTAGCGCCGATTTCACAAGCTTGAAGATCTATAATTTCGAGATCCCGTAGACCGTCCGCGAATCAGACTAGTTGGATTGCAAGTAATGACATTTTGTAACAATAATAAAATACCAACTTAAAAATTTACCGGATCTACAAAAATTTCGTATTCACGGAAATATTATATATTCTCATGGCGAGTACTAAGGTTTCAAGTCGTAAATTTTTTATAGTTTTTTCAATTTACAACCTACGTACGTTAGAAAAACAATAAAATTTATCTGAAGACTACTATATAAGTATGAACTAACGTGCTATAATAATATTTTACATCCAATAATTTATTTTTATTATTTAAGTAAATTAATTTTTTTTAATATTTAACAAATAAAATACAGTCATTGAGATGCGTCCTGTGATTTCTGCTAATATGCTTTATGAGAAAAAAGGATTTGGAATAAATATCATCATCATCATCAGCAACGCTACAACCCAAAATATAAAATTTGACATATTTCTTTGGTTAAACATTAAGAAACTTACCTAGTGATCAAATAGTCAGGAGTTCAATCCTCAACCCCGAAACTCGAGTTAGAAAACGGCGCATTAAGAAGAAAACAATAAAGAGTCTGCTGTATCCCTTGTTCAAGAAATACGACATGGCGGTTCCAGCCTTATTACGGGAGACCAAGAAAATAGTCCTAATTTTATACCACAACCATTTAATTGAATTTGAGTTTCGATGTGACACGTATTCTGTGTACGTATATCTATTTAAAATTATATTTTATGAACGATTAATTTTAATAAATTGCTCACATGCTAATTGCATTTAGTTGTCATCAAATGTTTGTATTAACCTAACTTTCTCCTCCACATTATTATTGTTTTTGCTTTAAGAAAGTACAATCCAATGTGAATTTAATATAGTGTTATTAGATTCACACTGTCTCATCATAAATGTAATTAATATGATAATATATTGTCTACCTTCATACGCACACAAAAATGGTCGCAATGTCACATATCTTATTAGTTATTGTCGGAACGATGTTTACGCCCTTGTGCGCATGTGCAAATGGTGATGTAATCTTTGATCAATTTACAAAGTTTTTAGTTAGGTGGTTTTTAGGAATATAATGATTTTTTTGATCGATAATCACCCTCATCCTCAATCATCGATTATATCGCTTGTTCGTACATATCTTCTTCGGCGGTCCCTCGTTACGAGGATGACATCCACCCTCCTGCTTATCGGCGCATGACTTTTGGGTTGGCTATGGCGGAGGCCTGTGCGTGGAATTGGTTAAGGTGTAGGTGGTATTGCACAGTACCACCCACACTAGAATAATGGAGAGCTTGGTCCAATGGCAAGGGTAGACTATAGCTCTTCGTTATATTGCAGGCTTTTCCAGTCTATGTAAAGGACTTTGTATAGACCTCAGTACAATAAGTATGTATATACAATAAGTATATAGTAAGTTTATATATTTAATTCACGAATTCAGTCAATTGTAGTCTAACACCTCATGTTGCACTTTTCACATTAATTTGTCAATTCCTGTTTATCGACAATCGGTTAAACACAAAGGAAGATTATGACAACACTTTTAGGGCTTCTCCTTGATTCCTAATAGCTGCAGAATTTGCCAACCTTACTTCGTGCTCGATGTGACATATTTATTCAGCTGTCAATTGACTTGGAATTTATCGAATTGCAATTAAAAACTGACAAATTTAATTGGTTTAAGTGCGCTTATAATAAATAAGCACTAAATACACAATAACTGCACTAAATTCACCACGTGCACAAAAAGTCTCAGAGATTGGCTATTTCACGTTTTCATTACTGTTCTCAGAGTTCATACATATAAACATACAAGCGAACTATTATATTAGAGGAAGGCTAAAGAAGACTACTCGAGTTATAGCAAATAAAACGTTAAACGGATCCATAATACTTTAGTTCGCTAGAAATAACTCTCAAATATTTATGTTCTATGACTTCTGAAAATTAAATTCATCGAAATACTTCCATCAGTCACCTACCTGTGTCGATACGTTTTTTGCTCCACGGAATATTGAATATTGGATTTACATTTAGAATTTGTATGTCCTCTGACGATATTAATATTGTACGACTCTGTGTCATCCTTTACATCAATTTTTATATAAAGGCATTAAGTAATATTTTCTTTTCTTATTTTTTTGTATCAATTTTCATTTTATAATATCCACATCTTCTGTGTACTAATATCAAATATTTTTTCTCAATTGAATTCTCACACTGAAAGGTAAAAATCATTTAATATTTCTTTAGAAAAATTTTATGATTCTATTATATGTATCTAGAAAAAGTCGAATATAAATTATGTAATAAGCCCGATGCGAATGTCCTGCCATAGAAATGTGTGACTTTTTATTTTCCCTTACCTAAAAGACTTAATCTTATAAAATCAAAAATTTCTTGACGTCTCATAACAACTGAATTCATTACATTTGTATGGAATGCATAATTCAAAATCATTTAAAAGAGGTTTGCTGAAACAAACAACTTTTTTATTAAAATTTTGACAGAAGCACCTTCATAAAAAAAAGACAACGTGACCTTGGAACAACAAAATACTTTCTAATATTTTGGTAAAAAATGATTTTTTCTATCATATTTTTTTCTTTAGAACTGTTTTAAAACTGCTAAATTTCCTAGCAGTTTAAGAAATTGTCAACTCTTAAACAAAGTTATATTTTAGTAGCATTGTTTATAATATTATTTAAAACAACTGTTGATTTGAATTCAAATAAAACGGATGAGTAATATAACGTGTATATAACAAACTATGAACTAAACGATGAACTAAACTCCGACGAATAAATTGAAAAATTTATATTCAGAACTCAATATATCAGTTTCATGTTAATGTCAGATGGTACATTGTCGTTCCATGACCAGAAAAAATAAATTATTAAATATTATAAGTACGTACATAAATATTTATTACCTTGACTACCTAGCATGCGGCACATGAACACCGCTTGTTTAAAATATTCTTCTTAATCTAAGTATCTAAGTTGATGTATCACTTATATTAATTTAAAATCATACCTAATCTAAGAAGATCCTTGGCAGGATGGCAGCAGGTTTGATCTTAATATTTTTTTATATAATATTTCACAATAACAAGGTACAAATTTGTAAAATTATCTCAATATTTATTTATACAATGTTTACAGTTTTACCCCTCGGGAATTGTATTTTATTGAAGTCTTTCACGTACACTCATTTCCTAAACTTAGATTTCTGTTTTACTTTTCATGTTCAAATATCTTCGTTTACATCCGAGAAAATCTCACAGAAAAGCTCAGCGTGTGCTTGGCAAAAACCTATTTCGATTAATATATCACATTTAGATTGCATATTCTGATAATATTATTAATAATTGTCAGTTATTTTTAAAAAAAAAGGACCGACTAGAATTTAAAACATTGAAATTATTACATTTGATAATGGTATATTACAGTACAACAGTATATTGAATGGGTCTTCAAATTTACTATTTACGAGAAAACTGAAAAAAAATTATGATCCGCAATGCAAGCAAAAAAGACATGGTTAAGGGTCTCTCTCCTTCACATCACACTCACAAATCAGGCATTTATTAATTTCAATCTGAATAAATGGGAGCAATTTGGCAATGCTTGATTCCCATTCTACAGATATTTGAAATAATTATTTTAGAGACTTTCCTTATTGAGAACCAGGGAGTACGGGAAATAAATCTTTAAATGATTTTAAAACGACTACCCTTATGATTATTTGGATCCATCCATTGTAAAGTCCAGATAGCATTCATACGCTTTTTCATCATATTTAATCTGTCATTCATCGGGGTATGGTATTGTTGAGGGAAAACTTTGGAAAAAATGGCCCCCTTGGCCAATTTAGGACCATATTTATTTCCTTAATTTCCTTTATAATAAATTCAATTATGTCATGTATTAAGCTTTTTTTTCTCGAGTCGTTCCGCATCCTCAACATAATTAGCATTCCAAGAGTTGCGAGTGTCATTGCTTCGTCAGCGAGAGCGGAAGATAGTTCGTATTCTGTGCAATTCCACATTCATATCGTGATCCTGCTCTATTTCTCATCTTTTCAGGATTTTATTAGCACGTACGGATTTTGTTAATAAATTTTCTTTGGTCTTCTACATATTTCCAACTGCAATTACCAACGCATTCCTTCTACGTGTTAACCCGCGTTGATTTTATAATTTAACTTGATTTGATTCTGCTATTTTGTTTTGTTGGAGTACTTCCCTGTTTTGTAGATGATTATAATACAGCGGAACCTCTCATAACGAGTAATTCGCATAACGAGCAAAACAGATTGTGGAAAAAACGCTCCCTTAACGAGCGACATTTCGCGTAACGAGTGGCATAGTCCCATCTTCACATCACTCACTTGTGAGCCGGGACTTCCGCGCCAGTGCGTCGGTCTCTGGTTAGCATTCGTTCAGCTAGCACGTCAGTGTCGCATGTGATCACACATTTTTCCAAACTTGTGTTCAGACATTATTTGCAATTTTTTTTTGTGCAAAGTTTATTAACCCCTGCAAAAATGTCCCTGAAGAAGACAGCCATAAGAGAATAAAAATAACTGTAGAAATTAAACTTAAAATCATTGAAAAGCGAAAACGAGGCGTGAGCGTGGCTGATCTAGCGCGCACATACAATCGGTGAACATCAACGATTTGCACTATCCTCGAGAACAAGGACAAAATGAAGAAGATAGATGCTTTAAATGGAGTGTCAAGGATGTCCACGAAACAGTTTCCTATTTTTGATGATGTTGAAAGGTTGCTTCTCATATGAATAAACGAAAAACAATTGCAAGGCGACACCATTAACGAAAAAATTGGAAACATTCCAGATTGTTCCGCTCCTTAACAATTTATAAGTATGTAATATAATTAGAATTAAGGTTAAAAACATAAAAAAATATTATTTTGGCAGGAAACGCATTGTTGTTTTGTATGGGAATAATTGTTTCGCTTAACGAGTGTTTCGCATAACGAGTAAGATTCTGGAACGAATTAGTCTCGTTATAAGAGGTTCCACTGTACTTGTAATGGCGGAGTTTGGTATCCTATTCGTCCAGGTTCTCCATCATTTTACCTACTAATTTTTAAATGATTTCGCTTATGACTAGGTCATCAGGGTATGGAGAGTGTTTTGTCGATATTATCAGTGTTTGATTAATATTAAATCTAGCACGCTTCTTCGAGTCAGTCCGTTATTTGTCTTTTCTGTCGACTGTTTCTATTCTGGAGAGACAGAATCTTCATATTTTCAGCAATAAATTGAATGAACCTGTTTGAACCCCTCATCTCCCATCTCTCATCTCTCATCTCCCATCTCCCATCTCCCATCTCCCATCTCCCATCTCCCATTTCCCATCTCCCATCTCCCATCTCCCATCTCCCATCTTCCATCTCCCATCTCCCATCTCTCATCCAGCCATGTGTGATACATTTTTGCAGTCGGCAAAATAAATAGAGCCAAAGCCGGCTCAAAGAGAACTAATGTGTTCAATTTGTGTCCATTTGAACTTTGAGCGCGCGTCGCTTTTATATCGTCCTATTGAACAAGTACATACGACACACACGATGTAGCACTCAGATTTTAAACATAAACATTACTTTTTTTTATTACCGTCAAATTACCGTCGAATTACCATCGAACCAAAACACATTTTTTTCTACCATAGAATATATTTATTCAGCGGGTCTCCTGTGCTATAAAATAATGTAATCTTTTTATATTCTCTCACATTTTTTTTGCGTTTTAATTTCACCTTTACCGGTACTGAAATCGATACAAGACGTCTCCAAAATTATTCGAAATCAAACGGCACCACTCACACGCTAAGCCAGTACTCTACCATTCTAGCTACTCGTATTGTAAACTGTGGTGCCAAATTTACATATGTAGATATATAAGGCTTTTTTTATTTTGTTAGAATTTAAAGCATTTATTAATATTTTTGATATACGATATTATTTATACACTCATAAAATACTATTTTAATGGTAATATTTAAGCTACTTATTAACTGTTAATTTCACATCTTGCTTGATTCGTGCCTGTTGCGCTGGAGGCAGAGGTTCATTTTCGAAAAGTTTCAATTTAATTATATTTTTATTATTATTTAATTGAATATTTTATTTATTTATTTTATTATTTCGCGTTTTACTCTAAGACCGATGGCAATCACACATGAATAATTATGTCTACATAAACGTATTTCAGCATTATTTTATTTCAGTAAATACTTAACATGTTTATAAACAACAAAAATTAGAGATTTATTCAAGAGAGAAAAGGTTTTTTTTTTCAATAATATCTCAAATATTCAAATACTGGAAAAATGAGGCTTGTAAGAATAATATTTACATTTTATGAAATAAAACCCACTTTTAAAAATTTAATTTGCAAGTACCCATACTATTTTGGTGTTTATTTAAATCGGACCTTTTTTGTAATATAATATCCATATAATTGATAATTAAATAGATTTTTTAATGTTACGTGCTATCTGCACATGAGAGAACAATAAAATATTTATAGAGTGACATTGTTTGTAATTTATTTCTTACCGCACTTTTTTAAAAATAGTAAAGCATACACGGAATTTGTGTCACATCAATATTCTTACTATTTTCAAACTAAACTAAACGCTTGTGCTATGAAAAGACTAACTTGTTGGTCTTTTGGAATTCACTGAATCACTAGATAGGTGTCTTAACCACAGAACCAACAACTTACTGATTAAGGTTATATTGATTTTATATTCTTCCTCTATTTCTTAGTTCACAAGTATTCAGTATTTATTTCTACACAATCTTCTTAGCGTTCCCTACAATTTTCACATGTTACTGGCTTATGTACGTAACTGTCAGTATTAAAACACTTATATGCTCTGGATATATGGATGAATATTTTACTTCCCCTTTTCACCTGTGATGTTTAGTTTTAAATATAGTTATGGAGAAAAAACTGTGTATTTTGTGAACATTTTCGCAACTCCGAGAGGAGTTTTAAGTTCTAAAAATAGATTTATTTGACTTTTGCAAAAAGTGCAATTTTGTAGAAACGCTTATTTATTTTTATATTTAGAATATTAACTTTGTAGTTACGTTGCAAATAGTACTTTAATATAACAAATTTTTCTATATAGAAGCTTATTCCCTGAATAAATTAATTCATTTTTACACGTAATCAATACTTCTGACATCTCCTTTTTACAAAAACTTAAAATCAGTACCACCATGAGGCGCCGTATCTCCTGTAGACAATGGTCAAAGACTAATTTAAAATATTATTGATACGAAGAAAACTTTCTTTGGTGTTATACAAAGGCAATATTTGGAATAGGATGACCCTCTTTTTCCAAAAAAATTTGAATGAGATTTTTTTAAATGTTGCCAATATATACCGATTTTATAACATAGTCTGATCAAAATATCCCAAATTCGATGGCATAAAAATAAATGGTATAAGAAATTTTGGTCTCTTTAATACATACGCATACAACCTATCTAGATTGTCCGCGTCTCATCCTAATATTCTACCCTCTCCTGTAAACCAATGCAAAGTTTATGACACCACCATCCACATTGGTCCTTCATGATTGAAGATCACGATCTACATGAACTTTCTCCTTCTTGACTATGTTGACTACACCAGGGATATGCTTATTGCCTTTTCAACTTGGTCGGTTCAACGGGTGGGGGATCTTCCTCTTCCACTTTGTCTTTCGGCGTGGCCCACCACAATAAGCTTCTCCGAGCTATTCAGCAAGATGCCCAAAATATTGAAGTATTCGTCTCAGGCAAACGGTTGAAAGAAACTGTACACAGATGAGATTTCTCCCGGAGATTCGTCTCGAAACTTCGTAAAGAACAGAACAGAATTAACCGAAAAACAAGCTACGAATCATTGTCGCATTTATTTTACACGTGGAATAGACTGACATACCGACCTTTACCGACAAATCTCTGAGATGAGTGATCAAAGTCTCATTCGTGGTCATACATTGTAAAATCCATTCTAGAAAGTTATCTAAACATTGCTCTTGGAACTTTTTTCATATTATATAAACACCGCAAACACTATTTAGTAACAGACTTTTTGAAACATTAAGAAAAATAATTAGACGATCTTTGAAAACCGCTGTTACGAGGACATTTCTAAAAAAAAAGATTAAAATCATGTTTATGTTAAAAAATAATTACCTATCTACATTCTTATCAGAACTATTACTATTTTTCAAATTACTGAAATCAAAAGGTCACGCGAACTCATAAATTTCAAAGGAAACTAATACTCCATTCCAATGTAATGTGTCAGTTTTCTTTCAAAGTTCCCTAAGCTCATAGAACGAATTTAGGATATTGTATCACATAAGAATTTAGGATTAAAAAAATATCTCCATCTGGAGATATTTTATTTAATCTATGTATAAAACTTATGAAAAACTTTGCAAAAAATTTGCTTATTCTAAACTTTAAATTGAGATTTTGGTTATCAAAAATATTACCAGAAATTTATTGTTTTCTTCTATTTCTATATATGCCAACTAATTTATAGTGTAAAATATGAATTAAATATATTAATTAGAAAGATATACATATAAAATCAATTCTATCGAAAAATATTGTTGTTGCGCCGCCGCGATTCAAACCTGGATCTCTTTTCAAAGCGGGTAAGGTGCATTATCCAACTATGCTACAGCGACGATATTTTGAGCGACAAATTTTCGAACCTATATGTTACTTTTTTGATATTAATACTTTTAACCGTTCCATTATTTGAAAGAGCCATCTACCTTATTTTTACGGAATCTCAAATACCTTTGAGTAATCTGATAGCAGACGCCAGAATTATCAATTCATTTTTATTAAATTTTTGACACATTGATACAACTTTATTATTAGGAGATATATCTCATAATAATTTATAGTGTGTTGATTTACCTTGAACACGATGGTGTGTGTTAAATTACCGTTATTCTAGAGGTTGGTGTTTTAGTACTTCTTTATCAGTAATGTGGTTAACCCAGGAGGTCTTTAGCATACGTAGATACAGCCAGTCTTAAATGCTTCTAGCCATTTAAATGGTGGCTTCTTTTAATATCTAGACCTCGACTCTATAAAACAGTAATGGTATAACATAACGTTTTATAGCTTTTCAACGAGACCTCGAGCATGTCTCGATTACTTAATTAATTTTATATTTTCTTGCCAAAATTTATTATTTTAATTTGAAAATCTAGGTACTACTTCTGCTTTAGTCAGTGGCTAAGTTGCTTAATACTCTTTACCCTCTTGATTTCATTACTAAATTTTGTCCACTGATTACAAAGAAGAGTGTTTTTATTAATTTTCATGGTAAGTTTATAAACATTACTGATTTAAAGTTTTATACGAAGTAATCAAAATCTGTAATAAGTAATAGTAATATATTTTATAACAGGTTTACTTGTAGATAATATTCTGGAGTACCGTTTAAATCAATATCCTTTGTTCCAGATACTTTGGAATTAATGCACTGGCATTATGTACACATAAATACCTGCCGCCACTGTTTATGTAAAATTTAAGCATAGCTTATATCTCCTAGTCAGACTTCTCATGTTACCATTCTCGGTGTGAATGTTTAAGATTGCATGACTACTTTCGGTGCGTGTCTACGGGCTACTGAGAGCAAGATGGTAGATCTTTAGACATATCATAGCAGTCGGTTATTAATTTAGATATTGAATAGAAGATTGACCTTTATCGTTCGATTTGGCAAGTCTCAAAGACACGTGAACATCCACCATTTATGAAAATTATATTATTTTTGTTAATTATAATACTAATTCTTCTCCATTTATTTTTCCGTCTTTTAAACTTTTCTTTCCCAGCATACTTAGTTCAATAAATTTTTTTATTATTTTCATTAATCTTAGGTTAATATTTTTGTATTAAAATACACAATAAGTATGTATACCATGGCGTTATAACAGAAAACTATTATTAGTTTTACAACTATTACATATAGTATTATATATTACCCATCCTAAGACGCGATGGTCGGTCAAGTTGTTGGATATGGCAATAGAAGGTGAAGAATAACACTGATGATGGACCCTGCAATGCGATCCGAAACGTCGGCCATACATGTCACATACACACGGCAGAACAGCTTAAAAAACAATACACAGAAGATTCTGAACGGCCGTGTAAACATGAGACATTCCTAATTATTTTTATTTATTTTATTTATTAATCAAAAAACTTTCTTATTTTTGAAAATAATATATCTACTTAAAATTTTCAAAACGAGTATGCATTTTTTACTAAATAGAATCAGCTGTTAGAAGCAGATTTGAAAAATCTAATTACTCACCTATAAAATTTTTGTTTCATTTTTATTATGTTTGGTACATAAAAACCGAACCTTTTACATAAAAAATGTGCTTTTTCATCACTTTGTTAAAGATTAATCTGTTATCGTTGATTGTACGTGTAATTTTTTTTTTCACCTTTTTATAAAAATATTCTTTGATACTTACCAACAATAACATTCTGCTTGATATTTAATACGCAAAAAGGTCAATATTTTTTTCGAGAATATTAATTCATTTTAGTGAAGATTAGAATGTCAAAAGGGCATAATAAGACATCTTCGTCTGATCCTTCTCAACGTCGCAGCTGACAGTGGTGTGTGCTCAACTCTTTGGTTGTATGAGAGGAAAAAATGTAAGAAAATAAAGAACATATGTGAAGATAAATATAGACATAATTTTTTTTGCATTCATATAACACACGCGTCTAGAAATTTATATGGTGATACTAACTTTTTTCTTTTATATTAGTATTGTTTTATTTATACATGGTGCTGCATAAAGAACTCCCCTATTTTTAAAAGGCACACCTACGCGTCAGTCGAGAGTAGAGGTGAAAGTGATGACATTGAACCATTTTTAGTGTTAGTTATGGCTTATTCTGGTGAGCATTGCGCTTTTGTTATCGATGAGTTTATGAAAAATGGTGGGTCGCCGATAGCAACCACAGCATGAATTTCGCATCCACTTTGCGTATCAATTTTCAAAAAACATAGTGCAGAAAATGTTTGGTCTCAACATGATAGTGCAATGGTCCACATGTCTGGACGTTCTCTTGAAATTATCAAAGAAATGTTTCCTGGACACGTTGTATCCTTGCATGTTGATGTGGCCTCCACTATGGACTATCTCAAATCTAAGGTATTTCAACATCTGTCCAACAATTTAGAAGCTCTCAAAGAGGCGATCACCCAGGAAGTTGCTGCCATTCCGCCTGAAATGACTCGCAGAGTTATGGAAAACTTCCGAGAGAGGCTCAGAGAATGCATAAGTAACGGTGGCCATCACTTAAATAACGTGTTGTTTAAAAAACGTCAATATACTGCAATGTGTGTACTTAATATAAAATTCTTTATGCCGCACCCTGTACAATGGTAATTTAAGAAAATTCTCGAGAAGGTAAACAGTGACGATATAGAATCATTAAACGAGCCAGCTGGCATAATAAAGGAACGTATAGAAATGGATTAGATTACGGGTGTATGTATCTACCACATACGAACAGGTTATTCTCGAACTTTTTCAACTAATAAACAACCCAGAAATAAGTGAAACTCTAATGATTAGGATAACTAACTGATTTAACAGTTTATCAAATATATTTTAAAATGTGAAAATAAATGATGAATAATAATTAAATTTTTACGCAGTTCTACGATTGTTCTACACGAGTGTGATGTTTGGTCTGTCATTTTAGCGTAAAAAAGTAGGTTTGAGATATTCAAAAATAAAGTCTTGCTCTAGATTTACAGTCTTCCGCGCCAGATATCCTTAGAAGGTGAAAGTAATGAGGCTGCAGTGAGCGGGACATGTAACGAGAGCAGATGAGTTCTGTAACACGCCAAAAGAATTGAAACCATAACGTAGATTGGCGGATAATGTCAAAACAGACCTGTAATATGTATGCGGGTGCCTAGTGGACGGAATCACGGAGACGATGTCACGGAATGGATGGCGCACCGTTGTATCTGCGATCATGATCTTCCCGATCCGAGTCCCGTGAGACCATTAAAGAAGAGAAGAAAAATAAGATGAATAATGATTGATTTCACCTTGATTAATAAACCTGGCAAGCCGAGTCGCGCGCAGTACAACCCTGACAATAGCGCGCCGACAATAACGCGCAGAGCAAAACTAAAGGGTGTTTTTTTAGAGGTTTGGTTTTCGAATTGGCAACACTTTTTCCAGCGACAGCTTATTTGACAGCTGACAGCTAATTTGTGCTCAGTTTGGTTTGGCATTTCAACCTGAATAGACTTACGCCAAATTGTGCAAATTTATTTCGAAAATCGTGGTTCAGTTCGCAAAACTTACCGTGCACTACGTCCATTTGTCCATTTGATATAATATAATATAATACGCATCCGCAGAGACGTCGTACAGTGCGCACCGAAGAAACTGTTGTTTCTTCAAAAATGATGCCGGCCAGAACGTTACAGTCAATGGAGAGTGCTATAGATCCACGACTACTGACTTTTTCGTTCCCAAATTGAATGGAATTAATGTGGAAGAGCTGACATGGTGCACCACAATCAATTTATTGAAGGAAACATTCGATGAGCGCATAATTTTGCCTAATGACTCCACGATCGTGTGATTTTACACCTTTGGATTATTTTCTGTGAGAATATGTGAAATCGCTAGTCTACACCGATAAACCAGATACTATAAACGACTTGAAAGCCAACATTTGCCGTGTTATTGCCGATATACGTCCCAGATGTTCCAAAAAGTGGTCGAAAATTAGACTTCCAGATTACACTTTATTCGATCCAGCCGCGGCGTCTGTATGCGCAAAATCACATTTAAACACTAATGGAATCAAATTATCTTTCCAATAAAGCCAATACTATGGCCTTTAATACGATTTTTATATCATTTTAAAGTTCTACATCTCTAAAAAAAACAGCCTTTACAAAATTAAACATTTTGTAAGCGGGTTTTGAATCCTATAATTAATATAAATGAGCACATTTATTCCTATGTATTACATTTAATATCCAATTAAAACATACTTATAATATGAAAAAATCATGAATTACATAACTCTATAATTTATACGAAAAAATTAAAACATACTCAATGACACAGTTTAAATTTAACTAACCTAACCTAATAAAAAAAAACATTTTTTTCATTTAATGAATTTTTTAGGTTGACTAAAATACTGGCTTTCTTTTTTCATGTAATGAGAACATTTTATATTTAAAATTAATTACATGGGTATAAATGTCCTCATTTACTTTTGTATTGCGCGCTATTGTCGGCGCGCAATTGTCGGGACATCAATAAACCTTGTTCTATAATGATTTAAATTATATTTAATTGAGATCAGTATAAAAATACTCAATTGATACATAACGTATGAAGCTTGTTTGCTGAGTCATAGTAATTAAAATCATTAATTGAATCTCGTAAAAATATATATATATATATTAACGGGCTGCTTACCCAGAAACGTAAATGACTGCCTTCGCATGTTTCAGTACTTTATTTTTCACGGGTATTCGTGCAAATGTCAGGGCATATCTGAAAGCGCACGAGACACGAAATGCCAAGCGAGTAGAGATCCTCGTATTTCTCGTACTACGTTTAATGAGTAAGAATAATTATCTTAAAATATTTCATGTGAAAGTATTCTATACGATCTTTAATATTTTCTGAGTGCATCCTCGACTTGGACCCTTTGACGGGTTCTATTTTTCACAAATTACAAACTCTACTTTTTTCACTGTATATTCCACCTCTGTTTAAGTCATCTTTAATGTATCTATTTCTGTAGCATGTACACATTTAACATCTCTTTGAAATTAAATTCAGTATTTAATTAATAAATACTTATTCAATAGATGTGAAAAATCAAAACCGTTTCAATATTTAAAATATAACGGGCATTATTATTTTATACTCATGCCCATTATTTACTCTTTTAAATCAATATTAATGTATAATGTAAGAAAAGTGAGGAACAGCTGCCAATCACTAGTGATACTAGCAGTAATCTATAGGGAATGACGTAAGCTTCTCGCATTTTAGTTATCAATACCTTAACTGTTATCTACATATCGCTTTTTTTAATACCTCCTGTATCTACTGTATCTAAAAGATTTTGATCTTATGTTCTCGTTTTAATACGCATGGTACACTTTTTATACACTCATTTGAGTTCAGCAGTCCATCTGGTTAGATAAGTATAATTTTATTAATTATATTTTATCTGAATACAATTATTTTGTAAATTGAGTTAAAATACTTTTTTATTCCACTATATTTTATTGTATTACGCTTTATAACATTTTCGGGAACATCTTCTTATTATCAATCATATAATTCAACTAAAGTTAAACGTAAACTTAAATATTTTTTAATATTATTTTATAATCCAATCAGAATAGTAGTGGTGGAGAGATAACGGGAAAGAATCCATGATGATTCAGTACAAAAAATGTGGAAGTTGCCGCCATGGATGATTTTACATTTAATATTGTAGGCATAAGTGGTTCATCATTTTATATGCTAACTGTTTGTCAATTAATACGTTAACTTTTTGAAAAAAATAATTAATTATTAAAACAAAACAAGACGTTAAGACAAGATTAATTAAATATTTATTAAAACTTTTTCGACGCTTACTGCGTTATCGTCAGTAATAAACTAAACCTTAAACTAGAAGCTTAATTAGAGCGGTGTTGGGGAGAGGGGGGTTTCGGTAAAAAGTGAAAGTGGTTGTGGGCGAGACTAATATGGACAGGAAAGGAGATGTAGTAGGAGGTGTTTGTATGTTTAATATTAATCTCTATATTTTCTAGAATGTCTAATTTTCTCCCCTTTCTACATATATGTAGTACTTTTACGTTATCATGGGCGAAACAATGACTCTCTGATCTTGCACGGTCTGCCATCTCTGAGTTAATGCTGAAGTTCTTTATCCCCTTAAGGTGTGCTTCTATTCGTGTGTGTATTTTCCTTCCAGTTTGTTCAATATAAGATGTTTGACAGTTCTTACAATTAATGTTATATACGCCACTATTATCCTGCGGATCAATTCTAGTTTTATGATTTAATATATATATTTGCTAATTCTATTGTTGGTATAAAAGGCTGGTTTGAACTTTTTTTCTTTACTTAATTTAAGCAGGTCTGTGGTTAGTTTTTCTGTAAATAGGATTCTTATCCATGATGTGTCTAAGTTTGCGTTTTGTTTTGATTTATAATAAACATATTTTTGATGCGTGCATCTATTTCTTTCTTTTTAATTTTATTTTTAGTTGCAATCTTTAAAATTGTTTTTACTTCTGGCGATTGTAGTATGGAGTTTAACCTGTGAATCGTTGACAATCAATACGTCTTTCATCACAACATCATCATATCTGCGAGGGCAGTACATCATCATAAATATCAAAGTCCCCATACGACATATGTAGTTTATAGTTCAAATACCCAAATACACACAAAGGCCTCAGTGATTTATCGCCTAATGGCGTGCTCGGATACGGCCTGTGTTGCCAGCTTACGGCAGATAACGACGGAAAAGTATAGAACTGCTTACCTATGCACATAGATAACGGTATATTTTACAGAGAAAGTGTTCATTCTCTATTCAGTGTAAATTTTCAGCAGCAGAGCGATAAGACCTGCGTATTTTTGGATTCAAACATTATAAGATTGGGGTTTTTCACGACATCGTTAGAGAAACATCTGCATCTGTTTTTAAAGAGGACATGACACTAAATACTGTAGAAAATTTTCTGCAACACTTTGAAAAACAAAACAGATAATTCAAAATATTTCAGCATTCATTAAATCTGTAATGTGAACCGTGCGATAAATGAGGATTTTTTAAAAAATAACATTCTTATAAAAAAACAGTGATATCTCCAATGTAAAAGTGTAACATATAGGTTCGAAAATTTGTCGTCAATGTACTGTGTGCTTAAGCATAGTCGGTTAATGCGCATTTCCCGATTGGAAGAGATCCAGGTTCAAACTCCGGTAGCAACAACAATATTTTTTGATAAAATCAATTTTATATGTATATCTTTCGAATTAATACATTTAATTTGTATTTATATTTATTATCACTTAACTTAAAAACTTTGGATAATCCAATACAAATATATGTTAAAATAAAATATTATTTATTTATTTATAATCTTTTCTTCGTTTTAATTGTATGCAATATAATTTTTATGTCTAACATATTTTTTATTTGAACATTATGTTCTTCGATTAGATATATTATTGACTTTCAAATACAATATTAATCCATTACGCCCTAAATTTTTTTCAAAAAGAGCCATTTCAACTCCACATCGGATATTTATTCATGAAGGTCACTTTTGAATATCGTAAATAAGTATTAACGTTCCCTAACGCGATAATAAATATATCCGGGCTTAGTGTCAAGACCAAACTGTTTTTAAAGCTGTGATAAGTCCCATTTAAATACATGGGTCAGTAAATATGGATTCTTACGGAGAGGGTGAGATCAAGAATCATTGCTGTCGAAATTAGTTATCTTAGGGCAGTAACAGGGATAATATTATTGAACCGAGTGAAAAGTATCAAGATAAGATTGACCCTCGGCGTGGAATTTTGATTAACATCAATTTTACTGACACATCTTGCAAATGCCAAAAAAATGAGCACCAAGGTGTATCTCCTTTGGCGACTCTGGAAGAAAGGGGGATAAATAGAAACAAAGACTAAAGACAGATTGGATTTTGATTAGTCGAAAAATACCAAAGAGCCTTGTCGAGAATGCGAGCCTCCGATCCTTCTAAGGGGATGAAAATGATGAAGTATTGGAATAATAATGTTTTCTAACTTAACGGATGAAATTTAGTTTACGTCGTTAACATTAAAATACTTTAAAATATAATATAACGATGTTTTAAATTAAAATTATGTCATTATTATGGTTTTTATGGAAAAAAGTATACATACCTTACATAATTTCATTGTAAAATTAATTTTCACCTAATCTCAATCTGCAAGACAAAATTAATGTACTTATTCATGAAATATCAATTTTTCCTCTTATTATTTAAAAATATTAATGATAATAATCGATACATTTAATTGAATTCATTTTTTTAAAAATAAAATACAGATGCGTACACGGAATACATGTCATATCAATATTCTTACTATTTTCAAACTATACTAAACGCTTGTACTATGAAAATAGTACGATGTTGTTGGTCTCCTGAAACGCAGTGCGAACCCCCGACCACTAACCACAAGAGTCTTAACTACTACATTGAATGATTCTTCATGGGTGTGTATGCATAAATAAAATAAATTAAGTAGATTACATCTCGTGAAGGGGCCAAATTCATTTATTTAAAACTAAATTTGAATATTCGTACGTTTAAACCTTTCAGGTGTATATAACATGTATATTGAGTTGGTTTATTTATCGATTCAACTACCCAAACAGAATTTGCCCTCACCTCTTTGAATATCCAATTAAACAGCTCCAAAATGTAAATAAATCCGGCCTAATGATTTATCGGCCATCACGTAGTTAACATGTCTGTCGTCCTAGTTTGGCAATCACGGGGTTTGCGGCAGAACAGGGGGTGTAACAGAATATTCATCTATCATCCCTTGACAGGAGCGTGGAGAAATTTGCCCTGTCCAGTGATAAGAAAAATATCGAGCAGCGTTTCAAATGGTGGAAAAGATTTATGAAGCTACTGAGTGAGGTTACGATGGAGGTTGTCCGTAGAATTCTGGGACGATCTGATAAAGGGTTGAAGGATGGACATCAAAAGAAGTTGTAAAAACGTTGATGCGTGAATAAGTAACGCAGTCACTGAGAAATATAATATACACTGCTATTCTGTGAAATGTATACATTTATCTAAAGCTATTTTTCTTCTTCGGGTGTCACACGTGCACTCAAGCTCAACCGAGCTCAAGAACACGGATAGCACTAACTGTCCAAACTAATTATTTGGCAATGATCAGCATCTCGATTCCACGGAATGGAATGATGATTAATGGAGTGATGAGATGATACCACCTCTTGTCTCCGATGTCTCAAGTGCCATAACTTCGAGTGAAATATGGGATCCCGTGAGTGGGTAGCTGTAGTTATGACAAACAAAAGTTTGTAAATGTTTTTTTTTTTGTGCTTAAAGTAATCTTTTTTTATAGCCGCTATTTCTGAGTGCATTGCAACCAGGGTTGTTTCTTAAAAATTGAATTCAACGAAGCCACAAAGTTAATGCACAACGTCGATAATATTTTGGAAGTGATATGTAAATATAAAATGAATAGATGAAATTATATCAGAAAGACGTCCCCAAAACACGGTTTACCATTCGTATTTGTATATATTGCGGTATTGGCCTCGGTTTGTTGGGGAAAATAATAATGGTTGTGTCGGAGCAGTTGAATTAAAATTCTTTACTTAGATGATGCTACTAAATTTATTATAATATAGTTACAAAGGTTATTAGGCTACTACACTACGCGTGTACAAATATACGGTAGTATCTAATATGGAGGGTACTATGCTGTCAGAAGACGAGTGAAAGCGCGGGGAGCGCGGAGTGCGCGGCTGCTGGCCGGTAAATGCATCCAGCATGTACGTTGACGTGTGGCCGTCCCCCAGTGGTAGTTAGTTCAGTTGCTTAGGCGGGTGAGTTCGGAAGCGTGTCCCGATCACCGTTATATTTTGTGTATTTTAATATCTCTGAAAATAAATGTTTATTCAGAAAAACTTGATTCCGAAACCTTTTTATTCCTTGTAAACTACTCTGCTAACGACAATTTTTTTTTAACAAAAGTTTTGTGGCGTAAAGTCAACGTTGTCTTAATATTTTAATTAGTTACTTTAGTATTCACTCCTTCCCCCACCGCGAAGTGTTCAGGATATCCTGGCCAGGTTTGTACTATTTGACAGCAGTAATTTGGGTCTGTCTCGCAAGTCAAATAGAAGATTCTTCTAGAACTTTCAGCAGGAGCCAATTTCAAACGTGGTTAAGTGCTGGGTTAGAAATCTGGTCTAGGCTTTGATTAGAAAATGTTTTTTTTATAATTCCTTAAAAGTATTTTTATAATTTCAGTTGGAAAACACTCATCAGTATTAAAATAGCTACATTGAATTTATTTTTATATTATGTATTGTTTAAAAATAATTATTATATGAGACTAGGATATCCTGAAAAATTGTCAGAGTAACTAGATAATATTTATATAATATTAATAATAATACTAGTTTGCTCTGTTTTATGTAACACTTAAGAAGTGGGCAGTCATGTTTAAACGCAGACGGCAGGATGTTGAAGACGACCCAAACAGTGTAAAACTGTAGTAATTACAAAAAATATCAACTAGATCATTTGATAAAAGAGAACGAGAAGAAAAAAGAGAATAAAATTTATAAATATTCATAAATAGTTAAATACATATTTTCATTCCATATAGAATACTAGTGGTTGGTTCTTTCATAATAAACCGGTATCTCCATATCGTCGTCAATCCAATTCGTCTTCGATTTTTGAAATGCGAGTATCTAGATTAGAGGTTCCCAAACTTTTTTGTGTCGTAGACCCCTTGCCATGTTTTTCGGTTTTTGGTAGACCCACTACTTACCTGATATTGATTTTTTGTAAATTTCTAATTATAGTGAAGTTTAGTGTTAAAAACTTAAACCGCAAAGCGAATGCCTACATCCTACAACTTACACAATTTTATAAACATATATAATAAATTTTTTACTTCATAGGTACTTTTATAAATAATGTATATGTCTTTATATTATAAGATTATAATGTAAGTAAATAGGTACTATCAGTGTATGTTGACATCCACTATCGTGGACCCCCATTTTCATTTCATGGACCCCCATTTTTTTTTTTGCTGACGTAGACCCCTTGCAGGTTATCATAGACCCCTGGGGGTCGATATAGACCACTTTGGGAGTCACTGATCTAGATGTACAAACTCTTATTAGTCCTTTACAAATTATTAAATTACCTAGCTTAGGTATAGCAATTTTAATCCTAAAAACGCAATTTAAAAATTGTCCGGACGTTAGTTGGCGCAGCGCTAAACGTGTTTCATATTAAACTGAGCTGCATAACTGCCGTGCACTACTTTGATACTCCACAAGCCCGCGAATTCCTCTGTTAGTTAGTGTGTGCTAGTAATTGTGACAAATTAATGACGCCGCTTTGATATCCAAACGCGTCTAGTGAGTCCTGCGACACCTTTCAAAATACCTCGGAATACTAGTTTGCAGAGGTACTTTGTTACTTATTAAATATATCGCACACCTAGATCAAAACTCAGACAACTAAAAAAAACAAGAATTTTGAGTTATTATTGTATTCGAATACTCTGTCATATACGCAATTAACTTAGCCCCAGTTCTCTAATAATGTCATCATAGGATACATTTATGACCTAAAATGTTATTTAGTTTCATAACTTTAGTAACAAAAAATGGAGAAAAATGTTTTTATTTTTTGGTCTACTGAAAAATGACTTTTTCAGTTGTATTAGTTTTGATCTAGGTGTTCGATATATGCACAACATAATTTGTGTACATTATTTAATGTTTCATCAATTCAGTGTCAAAGATCTTCAGGTTACGTACGAAAATAATGTAAAGATATTGGATGGATATAATCTAAATTTCATTTTCTTCTTTTAACGAAAATTAGATAATCTATATCTATAAAACTCAGTGTCTATTTGTTTGTTTTCCTTAAATTCCTACACTCTTTAACTGATCTTAATCAAATTGTTCATAGTTACCCTTAAAAACCGGCGCAAAAAGGCACTGGATAAAAAAAGTCCAAGATCAAATTCCGGTGACAAACCATTTTTTTATTCTATACCTGTTGACGCAAGCCGAGTATCTACTACCTGTGTGCTTTGTCCTTCCAATATATATCTTAATATACTTGTCCCGCTCTGGCCAACTAATGACTCACCGACGAGACAGATTACCTTCCTACCCCGAACTGTCAAGATCTGTGTTATTTTTTTACCGTCCGAAAATAGCGCCATGCGTAACGCTAGGACCACGAAGAATCAGTATTCTAAACAGCTCCGGAAGTGCAGTGATATCTCGGTTCTTCACTAAAAAGGTGCGAGTCAACTGGAGATGATAACGACGTACAATCCAGGATCGAGATCAAGGTAGGCTAGATCCATTTGCCAATATTCTTCTCTTGAATCCAATATGGATTGTGTCAACTAATCATTATTGTAATCGATATAGTCTACGGGATCTTATATCACCATTACCTTTTTAATTTAATTAGTGTTAATATTTATTCACGGGACTATCTATAAGGTTCATTAACGATAAGTTATTAATATATGTAATTAAAATAAAATTAAACACTTGTATTTCTTAACGGTTTAGAACATGTTCGACCCAAATTTGAAGCAGGCATTCACCCGTAAAATAATTGTACGGACTAAATCTGTTACAACCTATTTATACGTACCTACATGTATGTGTTGAGTATGGGTTGTTAACAAGGCAATGCCACTACTAATGATACGATTAAACAGTACCTACACAGGTCCGTCGGTAGATCCGACACATCCCGTGTACACGGCCTGTATCCGACTAGAATAATTAGAACATCTTCCAAACCAATAGTTAGGTGCTTAATGCTTACTTAATTATTGAATTATAAGTATAAAATATTCTAACCTATATATATAATATTCTGTTAAGTGTAGGCAGTTCAACGTCGTATTAATTATACTGACGTATATTTTTAATTATGAAATTAGTTGACTTCTATAAAGAGCATTATAGCTTAATCGATTAAAAATTTTTACTCCGGGTTAGTGACAACTATATTTTCAGTCAGATCGATATTTTCTGTGTATCTTTCTACTTTTTATTTTTTAATTCATATGTCTCATAACTGCAATGACTTGAAATATCAATATCTCTGTAACGTCACCTTAATCCGATAAAACCATCATTGATCATACATTATTTTATTTTAAATATGAATTAAATATATTAATTAGAAAGATATACATATAAAATCAATTTTACCGAAAACTATTGTTGTTGCGCTACCGGGATTCGAACCTGGATCTCTTTCCTAACCGGGAAAGGTGCATTATCCAACTATGCTACAGCGACAATATTTTTAGCGACAATTTTCGAACCTATATGTTACCCTTTTGATATTAATACATTTAATCGTTCCATTATTTGAAAGAGCCATCTACCTAATTTTTACAGAATCTCAAATACCTTTGAGTAAACTGATAGCAGACGCCAGAATTATCAATTCATATTTATTAAATTTTGGACACATTGATACAACTTTATTATTAGGAGAACACATTCTTATTGTGAAGTTGTAATTATTCAGAACATAGTTGTAATTATTCAGAACATATTCTTTTATTTCATTATAATTGTTGTCGTATTTTATGAAATTTGACATGCTCCTCTTCTTAATAACTTTTTTACCCGTTCCAAAAGCTCGGTTGTTTTGCAAAACAGAGTGACCTCTAATTGGAATCCGCTAAATTATATAAATTTTCTTTTAAAATTAGCAATATTAACTTTGTGGTTAAAATTCATAGTTTTATTTATTATCTTTGTTTTATTAACCACTTAATTGAGTTTAAATACATCTACCGGTTTCGAAAAATACAATTTTCTTCTTCAGGATGTCATAACTAACTAAAAACATATATTATTGTTTCTTTACCAGAATCTATTTTTTTAGAATTTAGTTAGTTACGACATCTTGAAGAAGAAAATGGTATTTTTCGAAACCGGTAGATGTATTTAAACTCAATTAAGTGGTTAATAAAACAAAGATAAAAAATAAAAATATATTAATTTCCGCCTAACAGAAGCTTATCATCAGAGGACCGCGATGCTGTCAGCCACAAGCATCATTATAAATTTGTAGTACAATAATTTATAGATTCATATTTACATTCTTGTATGTACTTGAATAGAAGATACCATGCTTTATTTGCCCTTTTAATGGCCAATCGTATCTTGATAAAAAAAATCCAACATAAATTTCTCCATGAAAAAGACAGAAACAAAATATTTATTTTATAGGTATACTTAGTAAATAAATGTTTTGCATGTAGTCATAAAAATGTGATTCTTGTATGCTGGCTTAATATTTCATATAATTCTGGCGTTTATCGTATCTCAAAATCATGTTTCATTATGAAACAAAACGGACTTGTTCTGTTTCTTAAAGAAGCACGATTCTTAGAGTGCCGATATAACGTATAGGGAACATTTATTTATTTTTTGATAGAAAATCTTTCACTTTCAAGAATAAAAATGGCATTCATAACTCAAATTACCAATTTTTGTATGTTTCTTAAAATATCAAATAACTTTAAGACACGAAATAAATTAATGTGCTTATAGAAGTTTTCAATGTTTTATGTTTTTTTTCAATAAATAAATCATCGGCGAAAATTTGTAGAATCGGTGAATTTCAGTCCGTGAACTTTCCTAGATCCGGCTCAAACATATATTTTAAATCTCTTGGGAATTCTAAATACTAAACTTCAACATAAAATTTATCATCGTACTGCTAATCACCCACTTCCATATAAGTTATGACGGGAATTTACAAAAATGTTAATATTTTTTCTATGCGTCATTCCCTAGGGGATGCTCGCTTATCCTAGTGACAGTTCTGGTAAAACTTACAGTTAAAATATGAAACAAACTACAGCGGCTAAACCTGTTTTAGATTGCTATTTTTAGTTTTTTTTTTTATCCATACGCTGCGGACATATTTTATGGGTCTGAATGATTGAGTGACATCGTGGAATTTTATCGAAGATAAAATATACAAGGCCGTCATAATAATAAAGTTTTTATCCATATAACATCAGAGCGGAAGTAATTAGTGACAACCGGGTGACAGATGAGAAGATGGCCAATATGTCGATAATATTTAATTTCATTTTTATAATTAATTATTAAGGAGGACGCATTCTTATTGTGAAGTTGTAATTATTCAGAATATAGGTCTGTGATGTTTTAAATACTAATTGAATGTATTAATTATAAATATATACATATAAAATCAATTTGGTCGAAAAATATTGTTTTTGCGCTACCGGGATTCGAACCTGGATCTCTATTTCCAATCCGGGGAAGTACACTACCAATTGAGTTAAAGCGCCAGTATTTTTCATGACAAATTTTCGATCCTATTTGTTACACTTTTTCAAATTAATACATCTGTCATTCCATTATTTGAAAGCCATCTACATTGTTTTTTACGGAATCACCAATACCTTTGAGTAAACCGACTGCAGACGCCAGAATTATCAATTCATTTTTATTAAATTTTGGACACATTGATACAACTTTATTAATAATGGAAAAATTTATAAATAATGGAACGATTAAATGTATTAATATCAAAAACGTAACATATAGGTTCGAAAATTGTCGCTAAAAATATTAAATTTTGGACACATTGATACAACTTATATTATTAAGAACACATTCTTATTGTGTTCATTAATTCATTAAGTTATTAATTAATTAATAACGTAATGAAACATATAAATAGTCTGACAAATAAATATTGATACAATTTAAATTAATCAATTAGAAAGATATTCAGAAAAAAAATATCGATCAAAACATATTTGCCCTTTTCCTATCCGGAGAAACCATTTTTGTAATATCAACCGATTACGTTTCCGATAAATTTTGAACATGTATTCTGTGGTATTTTTTATAATTGTTATATCTATAATTGCATTTATTAAAATACTACAGAACTATGTTCTGAAATTGCAACTTCACTGCATATATGTGTTGTCATCGCGGACCATCTAAATATTCTGTGGTTTATATTAATAAAAAAAGATGTTACCTTTACGGATAAGCAACCGCAACATTTAACTAAACAGATCCGGCAACATCTAACTAAGCAATAATATTACGTGTAGACAGCTTGGCGATAACATTTTATACATTTTGGTTACAAAACGAATAACTGTATTTAAAAAAAAAACACGACCATTGCAAGTTTTTAGTGTCGAATTATTTGTCAAATAATTGCCTGTTGGCCAGTTGGCCATCGCCCAGTTGTCCAATCGACTCTTCGGGCCCGACTAATCTGAACCCTTTTCTTTGAAAATAGGGTAAAAAGGGCACAGCTCGACTTTTTTCCATCACCGCCCTAGAGATTTTCAATTTATCTATCAATAATGAATATTATGCCATAAAAAGGGATTGTTTCTCTCATCGCCATGATAGAATCACATTTCCGATTGCAAAATGGAATTCAAAGCCATTCAGTGAAGATGATGCCAAACACGGTGCCGATTTTTTCACAGAGTACATTGTGAAAAAAATTGTAATTTTCCCACTACCCTTTCACACTAAAAGTCAATTTACTTTACCGAGAAGTATTCTCCAGCGGCCGTGTTGCATGAACGTGACCGCCATTGTATTCTTGTAAAGGAAAAGGTAGCCACAAGTACCGGACAGTCTAAGCGAAGAGCACGTAAGCCGTTCCGGACAACCGGCGACCCTCTTCGAAGGGTTAAATATTTGAGTTGTCGGCGGGCGCTGCTCGAAATGTACATCCCATATTTCTTGGAATTGATATTTGAACAACTTTCAATTGTGTCACTTGAATGACAAACAGACATTAAAGATTTATATTTATGTCGTTGAAATCGGGTACGTCCAAATATATTTATTATTTATCTTTTTCTAAAGGACATAAAGTTTCCCTTTTTCAATCGTATTCCTCGGGATTGTGGAAACTAGATCTTTTCGCGATACATTATTGATCAAAACTCCAGATTTTATGGTTTTCGGTTAAGTGGATTGCTGTGAAAGTTAAGTGCAAGAAGTACCCGGAAAAACTATATTAATATTATAAACCCACCGTCATCCAGTTCTGTAAGGAACGGTGTGAAATTTATCCAAACTATAACAAATATTACAAATAACAAAAATATAAGAACAGATGTCTGCAGAAGAACACTATACTTCATGAGGTTTGATGATATATATAAGTGTTTCTAAACAATTTTTTGTGTTTTTTATTCATTTGTTTATTTACTAATCAAGTATGTACTTTATTCCATAAAATGTAATTTGCATACAGGGTACACATGTGCAAAGCTTCATATTCTACATTCGCATATAGCATTACGATACTTTTCAGTGCCAACTATTTATATCAAATTCGCTCGACGAACTTTTTGTGCTCCGCGAATATTTAACAAATTGCCACTAGACCTTAAAGGGTCTAACGTGATTAATGACTTCAAACCAAAAATAACAAAGTAGTTGCTTGGTTTTGGTAGAAAGCAAAATGAATCTAATTTTTTATTTGTGCTAACCTAACTACTCGTACCTACACATTTTTGTCTTCAACTATTGTATATTACAGACAATAATATTTTTATAACTTTTAACCAATAATATTTTATAACTTCAGATTGTACTTTTTTCACATAAGTTTTTATAACTTAATTAACATTATACTTACTTACCTCTAAACAATTACGACTTTTAAAAACTGTACATGTAATTGCTTTAGAACAGACCACGTCTAGTAAAGTAATTACCTTTATTTTTTTCATATGTACTATTTATGCAACAAGAGTACCTTGGAGATGTCAGCGAAGAACAAGAAGAACGTTTCCATTAAGACATCAAAGACATGGGAAAGAGATACCAGAGAAGGTGGAATGTTAACATTATGACCGACTACTCTTTTGTGCTAAAGTAAGTAAGAAAAACAAGAAAAATAAATTTTAACTTACATGAGAAAAAAAAATTAATGTTAAATCAGCGTCAGATAGAGGAAAATTAATTAGTCATATTTTTCTGTTTTGCATATTTGTTTTTTTTATACAATCGTATGATAAAAATCTATAAATATACTTATGTTTTTTAACGGAAATTTTACTTTTTTACTTTTTCTAATATCCTCTTCACAGTAATTAGCAATTTGAAGCGCATTTATGTCAGCGCCTACTCCAATACAACATGATGTAATACTATAATACGTAATACAATTATAAAAAGAATACTGCCCGCGACTACGTTGCTTTGTGTTAACGTTTCGCACAATGGCAGCACTGCACCGCTGAAAGAAATTTTGTCTATGGCACTTTCCGGTAACGGACTAGAGCGAGTGCAACAAGTAGCTCGTGCAATTAAATATGACAGAATGTGACTTCAAGGAAGAGTGAGAATAATTTTATATATAAAGTATCTGTGTTACGCTGTACCATGTTTTTTAAGAGTTTATGTTATTGTATTTGTGTGTTCATAGGATGGAAAAATCCCTTCCTACTCCGACCTCCGTGATACGAAGGTGTATTTTTGGGTTAACGGTCATCACAAGACATGGGAATGAACAATGCGTATTTGTGTAAAAGTTCAAAAATAATTTGTGAAAAAACCTTATAAGATAAAGAAAAACAAACTGCAGATCTGAAATCAACATAGAAAGTACTATTAGGTTCACATTATCAGATCATAAAACATCGTTCTAAAAGTTAATAATGCAACACTGTGATAATTTATACAATTCTTATTTCAAATAATGACATATTTTCACATTTGTAAACATAATGAGGCGTGCGTTATAATAATTTATTCTAAATATGAATTAAATGTATTAATTAGAAATATATACATATAAAATCAATTGTATCAAAAAATATTGCTGTTGCGCCATCGAGATTCGAACCTGGATCTCTTTTCAAACCGGGTAAGGTGCATTATCCAACTATGCTACAGCGACGATATTTTTAGCGACAAATTTTCGAACCTATATGTTACCTTTTTGATATTAATACATTTAATCATTCCATTACTTGAAAAAGCCATCTACCGTATTTTTACGGAATCTCAAATACCTTTGCGTAATCTGATAGCAGACGCCAGAATTATCAATTCATTTTTATTAAATTTTGGATACATTGATACAACTTCACAATAAAAATTGTTTTCCTAATAATAATTTATTCATTATAAAATTTAAAACATTTCTTTATATAACGCTCTGATATGTTGAATATACAATATTCACGAGTAAAAATATTATGTTTTTTTTTATTTTCCACTGTCAGATAATATGTCGGAGGAATATTGTTGCTTGAATGTGTTATTTTTTGATAAATAAATGTAAAATGTGTTTAAACTCTGAAACCGCGCATGGCACTATTTTTTTTTTAATATTAGAAAATATAATACGTTTTAGAATTATCAGTTGGATATATATATTTTTTTTTTTTAACATTTATTTCTTCTCAATGAGAGTAGGACTCGTGTATAGAGAAGGAGCATATACGAGATAATTTATGTTTCAGTTAGTATATATTTTTTTTTTTTTCTTACTTCAGATACAAATTGATAGTAGTCTGTAATTGTTCTAATTGTGATGGGAAGATTGTTAAAAAATTTGATGTCATGATAAATATAGTGATTTTGGGTTGCGGTATATTTAAGTTTTGAAATATCAATTTGGTCTCTTGATCTTGTACATCGGAATTCGCTTCTAAAGTTTAATTGATTTTTAATTTTGAAAGTTTGTATTATTGAATTTTTTTTTGTATATGTTTATTTTTTTGGTACTTTGAAATCTGTGAAAAAATGTATTCTTGGATTGAATTTTTTTTTTTTAAATAATTTTTATTATCATTTTTTGAGTGATTTCTAATTGTGACATTGAAGTTTTATATGATTCTTCTCATCCAATAATACAGTATTGCAAATGTGACTGTACAAACGCATAATATATTATTTTCAGATTTGTAAGTGATAAGATGTTTCTGAGTCTTAAAAATATGTAGGTAGTTTTTCTTATTTTGTTTGTAAAATTAGTAATATGTTCTTTGCATTTCTGTTTGTTATTTACTATGATTCCTAGTTACTTGATACAGTATTTTTCTTCAATTGATGAACACTAGTCATAAGAGTCTTCTTGAGTACAGGCTTTAGTGTGAATTTTAATATTGTATAATGTTATCTTTCTGTTGAATTGCAAATCGTAGAAAGTATGTTTTATTAGTATTAATTGATAGTAGGTTATCTATCATCCGTTAACTTTTTTATGGTGTTAACATCCTCATTTGCAGATATATTAGCGTAAGTTCAAATTTTTTCATTAATTATTAGTACTGTATCGTCTGCATAAAATATTATTATGTAATTTGAGTTTAAATATATCAATAGAGTATAAAATAAATAACTATCGTCTAGTTAAATATAATGTTGTATTATAATAAAAAATTTATCTGCCATAAAAAGATATCGCAAGTAAGCCCTTTACTGTGCCCTTAAGACCTTTCATATCGCCTGACATTACGTGCGTATAAAGATATATTCGGGTATTCTAAAATATTATGTAAAAAATGCTATTGCAGAATTCGCTATTCACCGTAAAGGTGCCGCGGCATGCTATAAAGGTTCAGACCTATAATAAGTATAGGGTGACTAGAAAATTCAATTATTACATGATATTTTATGTGTCTATAAAAAACATGTATAAACGTGGAACTGCGGTCCATAGGGGAGAAGTACTCTACTTTGTATTGTATGTGTGATATATACAATGATCAATGATATCACATAATTGGATTGAAATGGTCATTTTCTCCCTACTTGATGCACTACTCTGTGTTCACGTCGCAAAGTCTGCATTGCTTGTATGTGGACAGTGACCGTAACATGATCTCAGAAGCGCATACGTACGAACTTATTGAATTTAGTTATTAACCTTTACCACACCATGCCAAAAATATCATACGCAGCCATGCTGTCAACTAGTGTTACTGAAAGAAATTTTTGTTTTTTTTAACACTTTAAATGGCAATAAAATGCTTTTACAAGCTTTAAAATAGTTAATTTCACAGTTAATATAAATATAATAAGAAATAATAAATATAATAATTAAATACGTTCATTTTATTCTCAAACATTATTCTTGTAACGCATTCGTCAAAAAACCCATCTAACATGATTAAAATTAATGTGTGATCTTTTTCACGTAGTAAAAGTGGTATTTTTAACGCAGATAGCGTGCAACGTATCAATTGTATATAGCATTGAATTCAAAAATTATTATTTTTATTATGATTCGCTTTACATAATTGGTTTTTCACTACTCATTTCTAAGTGCAAATGATTTTTTTAGGACTAGGTAAAATGTAAGTTTTACATTGTACATATTTATAGAAATATGATTTAATTAGCTCGGTAGACTAATATTACTGCATGGCTAGGGAAGGGTTAAAGAATGGCTACAAATGAATTAATTGAGATTCCGCGACGGAAGCAGAGTACAAAGCAGATGCAACTGTTGAAATTGGTGGACGGAGGCTTGTGAGAAAAATATTTTATCTCTTCGATATATAAATAACATTTCAGATGAAGTCACATCAAGAAGGCATTACTGTGCATGAATTTTGAGCATTACCATACTTAAATATATATCTAAACCGCAAGAAATCTTATTTTATCACAACAAAAGTTAAAAGATATTGATTTGAATCTTTGAGTTAACTAAAATTAGAATCATATATTAATCAATCTAATTTATTTAAAAGCTATTAAACATATTAATAATAATCAAAATTTCCTAACAGAGTACACATCGTTTATACAAAAACAAATGTTCAAATTAAATATTATTAATGGTGAAAACTCGCTTTCACGTAAAAGTTTATGCTAGCGAGGCCTGATTTAATTAAGAATCCAGTCTCACCAGTTCTAACTAGCCACGCGAGCTACCAAGCACGCAGTTTTTTTCCACATGGCACGCTACCAACATAAAAGAGCAAATAAATTAAACGTCAATCTACTCAAATTTGTTTATGAATTCCTTTAAACTTTCAATGTAAAACGTGTTTTATATATTTCCTAATCATTATTTTTGGCTAGAACAAGCTGTATTTATTATTTATAGATCAGTACAACACTTTCTTACTGTTCAGGAATTCACAATGAAAAAGTACCTAGACATTTTTGATTTATAACGTATATCTCTTTTATAATATTTAAGTAAAAAAAAATTGTAGATGGTTATGAAACAATTTTTTCCATTTATAAAATAGATTAATTTCATATCGGAAGGTGAGTACGATCAGTAATAATATTATCCAAACATATGATTCCAAATATAATTGTATAAATAATACTACTAGTATATATATAAATAAGTATTTTGGTGTATTAGTGTTTCTGACTACTTCCTGATTTATTTATAAAATGTATATCCATTTATTTATAATATTTACAAAACCATAGAGACTTGTGTATATTTAAGTGTCTACACATGTTTATATGTATTTATAATGTGAAATTTATTTGAAACATAGATCAAATTATATGATAGATTTCTTGGAAGTTAAAGGATAAGTTAAGGATTAGTTAAATGATGGATAAATTAGAACAATGAAGACAAATTAAGAGTATCGTAACTTAGCATAATATTAAACATATGAAGTACAATATAAAATGTAGATACATCTTATATTTAAATATGTATATATCACATATCAGACAAACGAACAGCAATTTTTGTACAAGTTTGGTAGCTCATAATATCCATTCTATCAATTGTGGTGCAAATTTGTTAAAAATAAAATAAAACTTTATTGGAAACAAATTCTAGAACAAGGAAGAAGTATAAACATATTTTTGCCTAATTTTTCGTATATTAATTAGAAAAAAGATATATTTTTAATGTTTTCTTGCAAGAAGTAGAAAAATGTTTTTATTAGAATTTGTTTGTATTAGAAGGCCAAATACTAAAAAAAGTTATTAACTACTGAGCAAAATTTTCAGAATATATAGCATTGTGGAAGTATCATTAGACAGTGTAGGTTACTTAGAATATCGTAGACTAAAAAAAAAAATGCTCCTGTACTTGTCGACCACGCCCCTACACCCACCTAACTCTACCCTAAATAACACGTAGTTCTTTAGTTTTAAGTCTAGTATTAGTAATATTACTGAAAATAATGCGTTAGCATTGAAAACGTTATAGTAAAAGAAATTAATGAAAGTAAACAGTGTTTTTATTTAAAATATGTATTTTTTTAAATGTATAATAAATAATTTATTGGTGTTTCTACATGTATATATTTTTTTCTATACTCGTTAACCCACATAAAAATATATCTATACTAAATTTAGATAATCTTTTATTACACATTTGTATTATTATAAATTTCTATGTAGATATACACAGATATTGTAAATAAACTTAATAATTCTTACCTTTACTTTGTGCCTAGTCGTTATTTTAACCTTGCGTGATGGGACATTTTCTCGTAAACTGAATTGCCAACGTTTCGACACAAGAACTTAATTATCTTTTATTTGGGAACCTACCTCAACAGGCATGCACTAACAGAGAAAATAATGTGACTAAAAATACATATATAAAAATAACTCGGAAAAGATTTTTGTCAATAAAAAATCGGTCTAATTTAAATAAAATTCTATACATATTATTCAACATCATAAATACATTTTATATTATTTGTATAGAGAATATTTTTATATTATCTTGTCTATAAAAATGTCTTCAGATTTTCTAACGAGGTTTGATCGAATAGTATTTTGATTATGTTTTTATTTGTACTATAATATAGGTTATAAAACCTTGCATTAACTCAGGCATTTTGGAGTTGGTATAAATCCACTCCAAAGTGGATAACCGCCGATACACTCGACCTTTATTATTGGCATATCCACTTTTGAATGCCACAGGGATTCAAATACCAATATGTAGATTTGATCAATAAGATTATGTAAAATTTACGAAATGTTCAATATTGAACAGTTTAGATGATGAACTAAAAATATATTTGAGTTGGTTATGAATAACGAATCACTGAAAATGTCACGTGGAAATGAAATGTAATAATATAATATCGTTCAATATTGGAGTTATCGTTATTACTTATTTTCTGTTCATAAAATCTCTAATAAGTATGGTATTTATCCTTTCAAATATTCCCACACTCATTAATTAAATTAGTATCCTTACACACATAATCATCATCATCATCATCCTGTATTCCTTTACTGCTAGATATAGGCCTCCCCAAAGGATCGACAATTGCTCTCTGTCTTCAGTGCTTCTCATACATTTATTGCCCGCTACTCTGCTGATCATCGAGCTTGCGAATGGCCAACACTGATTCTACCAGTGCGAGGCCTATTTCAAAACCTTCCTTTTCCACTGTCCGTTATCTTTTCGATAAATATGTCCAGCCTTTTGCCATTTAGGCATTCAAATCTTTTGAGCAGCATCTGTTACCTCGGTTCACTAGCGAATTTATACGATATGTACTCGATCTCTCAGAGATATTCTAAGCATAGCTCTTTCCATTGCTCTTTGGGCAGCGACACAAGTCGCCGATCACAAATGGTGATGATTGACCTCTGAACGAGTAGGAATGGGAAGAGGAAATGAATGGATGGATAGATGAGTTGGAGTAGGGAATTGTAATAAAAAAATGGAATGGAAAATAGGGAATGGTGAGGGAATCGGGATAAAGAGGACATCTCGATGGAATACGGCGTCGCTGGCACCATCTTCTCCTGCAGCACACCCAAACTTAAATGGCAAGACAGGCGACCCTAATGAAGTCACCGTACACTGTTCAATAATTACACAAATACAAACTACGGTTGAGTACGTCCCACACTGATCAGTCAATCACATTGATCACAATGAATTCCAAATCTCGACGAGCTTAATCTCAACACAAATACAGCCGAGCTGCTGGACGGGACGAACCATCACGGCGAGGACAACACTTCCTCTCAAAATCACGACGAATTTCACAAATACAAAACGAACCAATTGAGGAAACAATATGTGCTAAAAATTGAGAGTGGGCTAGATGAGAGAACAAAACTAAAACTTCATTTTTTGTAATAATAATTTGTTTCAAGTCATGAAGTACCATATGTGTTAAATAATTACGAATACGAAACAATGCGCTAATCCAATCACTTTTTTTATTAATTATTTATTACTATCGCGGGGTTTTATTATTACCACGGTGTATTTGTAGTAACGAATTGAAAACATATATTTTATTATGCACATTTACATTTATGAACATAATAACATAATAAAGCTGGTCTTTAAGCATAGTGAATAGGATTAAAAAAGGATCGCTTAGGTGGTTTGGTCATATGTAACAGATGAATAAGGAGAGAATAGTTAGAAAGATGTTTAATTGTATGTCAAGTACATTACGATTAGACATTCTAAAAAATCTAGAAAACATACGCACACACCCTATTATATATCCTCTCCTGTCCATATTAGACCCGCCCACAACCACTTTCACTTCTCACTGAAACCCCCCTCTTCCTAACCCCGTTCTTATACACTCCCTCCCCGCTAGTTTATTACTGAAGATAACGCAATAAGCGTCAAAAACGTATCAATTTATAATTAACAGATATGTATCCCTGTATTGTGATCCAGTTCAATTATTGTACTCATATTTATATTGTTATTGTCCTCCAGAAAGGGTAACCAATAAAATATGAAGTTGTATGACCCTACCTGGTAACCATAAGGTCGCCTTTCCAATATTGCTGTTGCTTTTTAATTATAATTATAATTGTTGTTTAAAAATTCATTATGATTGAAAAATATTTAAATGATAAAAGGCGGCTTGTTTAACTAACTTATTTTTTAAATTATATCAATTGTTATTTATATTTTTAATATTTATATTCTGACAATCACAAACAGTTTACTGACAAGAATTCACAGAGCACAATCAATATTATATCCATTTTGAATAAAAGTTGTCTATTGTTTTATTTATTTTTAGATTTGCTTCTGCTTGTAATATTATTGATTACATTTCGTATAAAAATGATGTATTTTTTTGAAGATCACGTACTCAGTGGGTATTTGTATTTGGTACAAATAGGGCGTTTGTTGTAGTCCAAGATACGTTTATTATTTGTAATATTGTAAATTTAAAAAAAAAATTAGTATAAAGATTACGGCATATCATGCAATTTCTATTTAAAAAATATATGTATAAAAAATTTCCCAAAAACAGTTAAAAACTTGGGGTGAGTCTAAAATGACCCACCACCGCCGGACGTGTTTTATTTTGACCCACCGGGCAGTAAGTGTTAATGATAATATGTTTGAAATACACAAACATGAATGAAGGTGTTAATATTCTATATTATAGTAATCTTATTTAATATTAATTTAATTTCCATTGAAAATTACATTACGAATATAACGTAAAATATATTATAATATATCTGTGTTCATTTATTCAAATATATTATATATGAGGAATATAATCTTAAAATGATTCGGAATGGTTCGGTGTCATTTTGAAGGGTCCCAGACGAGGATCAAATTCCTCTTCACTGGGCGTGAAAAAGAGCATTATTCCATATAAACCCATCGCCTGGTAACCCTCCAGCCACCCTTCACCTCACAGCCTACACTCCATGCTCTCCAGCCCTCCCTCCATTATCAGGTTACTCGAGAATTTTCTATAAGGAATGTAGATCAACGGGTTCAATAACGGTACGGAATTATAATGGGCTCCCACACGTGCAGGTAGGCTGGTCTGGAGAGCTTATGTGTGTGTCTAACCTAACCTAACCGTATGCTAACTATACTATCACGAGCATGTCACTGGCGACTGATATCCTGTTCACAAAAGGACACCTATTAATTAGTACCGGTGTACCCTCGTGGTGCTGACTGTCTTGACCATTTAATGGTTTAATGAAAACGTGTAAGTTATCTGTTTAGCACAATATAAAGAAGAAGATGAGAATTGAAAATGGGTAGCAGAAGACTAAGTATCGGGCGTGAGAAAACCAATAACTTGCGCGTTAGCGATACAAAGATGAAGAATAATATGCCACTGAATTTAAACAAACAAAACGCAAGAAAAAAGAGAAAAGCATCAGATGTAGATATAATAGATAAATGTTAAACATATTATGTATCGCAAAAATCCCTTACGATTTCAATATACACGAGTCCTTTTGAGTGCCATTCTTTGATAATAATTTATTTGCAAATGTTATTCCTACTGATGGGTATAGATGTATTAAATTTACTATAAACCTGAACCAATGGTCCATGCCGTGAGTAAAATGAAGCAGCTGAAAGAGAATATGATTGATGTGAGAGTTTAACCTTTACCATACCGTGATATAAAATACCCGAACGCAGGCATGCTGTCAACTCGTGTTACCGTAAATAACTGTTAGAAAAAATGTTTTAATTAGCTTAAATGGGCTTAATGCCACGAATTTACTCTAAATATTGAGCATTCAATTTTGAAAAAATGATTAATAAAATAATTTAGAGAATTCATTAAGTCCTATATAATGTGTCCTTCCTTCTTATCTCTCTACGTTTAATTAGTGGGAAAGAGACAATTATATTTGTATGTTTGTTGTTCTTTTCACTGTGAAAATAGTGTGTGATCTCAGTCTTTCATATCACAAATGGTCTTTTTACCAACGTAATGGATTGAATGGAAAAAATATTTATTTTTGTACGATTCCCTTTTTATAATTGAATTTTCACTAGTTATTCCTAAGCCCTAATATTTTCTTTAGGATTATCTAAAATATGAATTTTATATTGCGTGTATTTATTGAAATATTACAGGTTTAATTATGATATAGACCTGTGTTACTGCATGGTTTGTTAAGGGTTAAAAAAAGACGCAAAAGGTGGAAAAAATATTTGTTCGGATAACTCGGCAAAACAACTCGTTCTTAAGCGATTAACGTGTGCGGATTTTATATACCGAAACACCTGTAATTTAGCTGTACTAATTTCCATAAGTATCTTAAGTACTGATAAATTTTAATTGGTATTTTAGAATTCTGATAAAAGAAGAACGTATGAGAGAAGGTGAAGAATAGATAAAGAAAAGTGTGATGAAAGCGGCGATCTCCTTTGCGTAATCTTACACACGATAATTTAATACGTAAAATAATGTTTTATATATTTATTTATTTAAAACTTCAGTACTTGAATATTTCATGTAATGTTCCCTGCCCGCCTCGCTAGATCATAGTCCGTATCGAGATTAACAGTGTTTTCTTTGTATCAATTGCATTTTTTTTCTGGAATAATTTGCAATAAATTGATCACGGTGTCTCAAACAATATGGATATCGATATGTGCACTATCGAACATGGTAAATAAAAATAATAAAAATGTGAATGCAGAGTAAATATAATAATTACAATACCTTGGATTAACAATGCTGAAAATACATGTAAATAATATGAAAAACACTTTGTTTAAAACCACTATTTATTGATACATCAACACGTTTCGATACCTATGGTATCTTCTTCACGAAAAAACGTATACTTAAATTAAAAATGCTAGCATAGATAAAAACAAAACTATAAATATATAAGTATTAGTAGAGTAGTAATATTTGTTTATATAATTTCTAAATCCTTCTTTATTTCAATCGAATGGTTTGTTTCCAAAAGGTGATTGAGGAATTCAAAACAGCTGTTGCAATTTAGACATCTTAAGTGCTGTTTAATTGTAATATCAACATTTTTGCAAGTTTTACCTACATAAAAATGATTGCAGTCATTACATATTAGTTTGTAGACCCGCAATTTTTTTTTAAATATCATCCTTATCCTTGTTATTTAATATATAATTTTGCAAATATTGAAGAAATTAAGACATGGTATTTATTAAATATACTTTATATAATATATATATATATATATTGAAGAGAAAAAACTCTTAATAATTTCTTATTTTTTCGAACCCGATATTATATTATATTTATTAAATATTTTTCAAGTTCCGATTTAACCCTGGATCAGCATTAATCTACATACACTCATATATATATATATATTTTTTTTATTACTTACTTCACCTTTGAACCCGCTCTAATGCGCAATGATTGATAAATCCCTTATCTTTCACCACCCCTCGCCACTACGAGTATATCTATTTCGAGATGAACTGAAATTTTTTTATACACTTTCCTCGCCTGAGACCCTGATGTAAGGTAGGGCAAATTAGACTACCGGAAAGGGATTCAGGGATTCGCTAACTTGTGCCTTGAAAGTACCGCGTAGAATTTTGACTGTTCTTGAAAATTAAGAATTTCCGACCATTTGCTACATACAAACATATATACGAGTATTTTTGTGAATTCATATTCAGTGTGGGTACATACTCGTATACAAGTGAGGTGTGTAATCAAATTTTTTCGATCAAATTCAAAACTCGATATCTTGTGAGTGCTGCAATTCGTCATTTATTTAAGGCTATTATTTAAAACTCGTCTTAGGACGTGTACGAAAGACATACGTAGGACGGTTTATGAAAACATTTCTTCTTCTATTGCCTATTTACGCCCATTGCCCTTTACGGGAAGGATTGCCCTTTACATAGTAATTATAGGGTTTTTATCAACATTTTTTTTTTTTAATGAAATACAACAAAGGAAACAAAAAATTATATGAGAATGTGTTCTTACACTTCAGGGTGGTCACTGGAGTCTCTGTATTTTTCATAATGTTCAATAAGTCTTTATTGATTTTATTTAATATTCGCGGTACAACACATTCTGTCGTTCTCTCACCGTACACATTGTTCGGGATCGGTACTCTCGTGGTGCGACCCTCCTCCATCAAAAGTTGTCAAAACCGGCCTTAATATCGTCAGTCCAGCGCATTTGTGGTCAGTCTCTAATTAAATAATTACCTATCTACATTACAGCAGCATTACTGGGATCCAATTTTCAAATTTGATTTGAAAGCTTTTGAAAAATACCCACAGAATAAAATTTACATAGTTCGTACATTTCAAAGGAAATTGAAACTTCATTACAATGTGATACACAGGATATTGGGATATTATACTCGTATATATTATGTGTAAATTGTTTATATTATTTTTGTCAATATGTTGTTGTTATACCTAATGTATTATCATATAGTACCAATCAAAAGGAAACTCTCGAAAATTATAATTGTTTAGAAATATTATGCTTAACTTTAATAGAATGTACAATAGTAATATTTGAATACCCTTTTGTAAAGTAGATTATTCAAAACAAGTACTTTTTTTTAAACTGCACTGTTGTTGACAGATAGACGAAAATGGTGTGTAATAGTATTTTTAATTATTTTATATAGTCGTTTAATATACAATTTGATGGGCAGGAAGATATACAATGATATACATTCATAACTGTAGACATCTTTCCATAAATTGCACTTGTCAATTTTGTACGAAAATGAGATTTTAATGTGTGCCATTAGATGGTGTCGTCCTCCGTGTTTCCTAATTTTTTGATTTTACAAAAAAAGCGAAGAAACCCATTGTATGATTCTGACAAAAACAACACTTGTCGTGTCAGATTTCCTCAAGAACAAAACGTGTCCACTTGACATGGGCGGTTATTGTTTGAAACTTACAAACTGTCAAAGTCAGCCTACATAACCTCAAAAATCTCACGTGCGTTTTCTACCGTGACGAAAGTGTGCTTGTGTTGCTTTCCTGAAATCTGTGAAATATGAACCCACCTGAAGAAGAAACCACTGCGCTGGATAAGGCCGAAAGAAAAGAAGGAAAACATAATCAGGAACAAAATGTTCGAGGTGAAGAATACGTGAATCTCAGATCTCCCCAAAAACAATATACAGTGTTGTGGCAGGGTTGATCTCATTTCAATAGGTTTAATACTTTTCAGCCACTTCCGAGCTAATATCTTTACAGTATTTAGATATGTCGCATTCCGGTATTTTTCACTTTTGTATAACAGAGATCTGTCATTTAAAAGTATAACTATGTAAAATAATTTTCAAAATACTATATTTTTTGATAAAAAATATCCCTTCCATCCGATGTTATGATTGTAAATATTTAATAACTTTAAAAAGGTTCAAATCATTATCCATTAGAGCAACTATCTGCTGTTTTAACACCGGTTTTACTCTTCTAAATCAGTTCATATTACAGCCCAGAACTTTATATACGTCAATTTTTTTTAAATAATAATAGTTATATTATTTTAATTTCCATCTGCGATATTACGTAAAGGTTTCGTTGAATTTATATGAGAAAAAATCTCATAAAAGTTGAGCAATATACCCCACTCCGCTTCACAGACATCCAACCTACTCACATTTACATGTTTGGAATTCCTTAATATGCTACCTTTTACGGAAGATAAAATATATTCCATGTAAATAAACCAAAGAGAAAATAAATAATGGTTGTGTTCCAAGTTAAGTCATAAAACCGATACAAAACTGATAAACTTGGAAGTTTGTTAATAACTGGTAGCCGAAGTTGTTGACCATAAAAATGTCTCTCAAATCGTATTTACTTAGAGATGCCAAAACTACAAACGTGAGGGAAATACATTATTTATAAAATAGGCAATTGAAATTTATTAATAAATTAATCATATTTTAAAACTCTGTACGATAGATTTTTGAACTACGTAGGGGAGAGGACCTTGTCCATGTAGTTACTACTAGTGTACCTTGGACAGGTCCGTGCCTTGGTCAATCGGTTCTCTGCGCTTGTCTATAGAAAAATTCGCCGCGTTTTCTTATAATTCGTAATAAATGTCTTCCAGTCAGTACATTGTTTTAATTATACGAAAAGACAAGAAATGTTTTTGTTAAAAATAAAAATTGATTTGTGTGATCGAGAAGTAAAATGTATACAACATTTAATAAATAAGGTAAACGACATATCGTAGTGTATAAAGTTTATTCAATAGAGTCAAGAACAGGATAAATAAGTGAAATGGGACGAAAATGAAAGGGATCTGATGCAGGATCATACAGGCCGAGGGAGTTTATGGAAGGGTTTGGGATGGAAATTAATTTTAATTTAATTTTAATTTTAAATAAAATTTTGACGATAAATCGTGTATGTATTGTTTGAGTGAGGGTATGTTTGAGTTTCTGTGAATGATTGTGTTTCTGATAAACCAGGGTGAGTTTGTGATTCTCTTAAGGATGTAGTTTTGTTTGGATTCTAAAATATGAATAACCCCAGATGGGGCTCACGTATGTGAGTATTGGACGGATGATTGCTTTGTGTACGAGTATTTGTTTTGTAGGGATAGTGAACTGTAGGAATTTAGAAGGAGGTATAGTTAGTTGGTTGTAGGCCAAAGGTACGGACCCTTCCTCTTTATTAGAATTCACGGTGAAAATTCGTTTTAGGGCTTTTTCGGTATATTTAATTATATAAGTTGTAAAACAAGCTATCGCCTTTATATCTGTCAAGCGAGTGATTAGTTTAATTTATATTTGTCAAATATCTGAGTAGTTTCCAGTGAGTGAACATCCAAAAATAAAAGGTAATGTGTACTCACCGGCTGCTCCATTGTCGTCACTTGCTCTCCTAGCCCCCGAGCTGGGTGGCTCCTGAAAGGTCAAGGTCAGGCTACCCCTTGCCCCCCGCCCACCCTCACCACCTAAACTACCCCGGGGACTCCTTCCATCCTGTAGCACTCCTCCGAGACTACCCCTAGGACTTCTCACCACTTCAGAAATCATCCCTACACTCCCTCTAGGACTTCTACCCACTTCAGGAATCATCCCTATACTCCCGCGAGGGCTGCGGTTCCCCATGTCAGAAATGAGCCCACCGCAAATACTGCCTCTTGGACTTCTACTACCATCTCCTATACTCCCCCTAGGGCTCAGTCTCGGACTCTCCGCTGCGATACTTCCACGAGGGCTTCTGTTCATGTCTGTCTGTCCAGGTGTGAGAGAATGCCGTGGACTTCTGCTCATATCTGGAACGAGAGAGTTTCTGTGCTGGTTCCAGCTGGATGACTCTGGAACTAAACTGTTTCTGGGACTCCTTGCCGTATCAGGTACCAGACTGTTTCTTGGACTCCTATTGAAATCTAAAGGATTCAAACTTAATCTGGAACCGTAAGCGGCATCGGGTATTAGGCCCTGCCTGCAGCATCTATCCAGTCCGGGAGCCAGGCTGTTCCTCGGACTCAAAGCAGAACTATCCGGCACCAAAGAGTTCCTGTGACTTCTAGACGCGCTCTCTGGAACGAGAGAGTTTCTAGAGCTTCTGTTATAATCGGGAACGAGACTATGTCTAGGGCTCTTATTAAAGCTCGGAATATCTGGCGCCAGGTTGTTTCGAGGACTTCTGTCCATGTACGGTACCGGTAATGTTCTTTCATCCATTTCTGGAGTCCCGGGGCTGATGTCGAGATCCGGAGCCAAGCTGTGCCTTGGACTCCTCCTAGGGCTCCGCGGGAGCTGCAAGGCCTCAGTGTTGGAAGTGACGGCCACGCTGGCTCGTCGGGCGGGTGACAGCGAGGGGGTGGGGGTAGGAGCAGCGGGGGCGCGCACTGCCCGCCCCTGCGGAGAGGAAGCCGCACTCCGGGACGCCCTCCGGCGCCGCGATGAAGAACTTCTATGTAACATTGTGGTATTATAAAATAAATATACACCAAGATTACTCGTCTAATAAATTCGATAAGATTTTTTTTAATTATTACACTTCGCGCGCTTCTCCGACCGCATCGGATGCTTATTACGCTTTCTATACTTTGAACATTATTATTTAATTAATAATATCGCTAACTTTACGATTAAAATTTAGCTTTTTAAATCAAGTATTTTTTAAAAAAACATTAAAACTTGTTTATGTCATATAATAATAGGTACGTATGTATATAAAATCACTTCCTTAACAAATGTTTTTAATTACTCAATCACATTATTATTCTTCCTGTCAATTTTTTTTCCATCGTCAATCTGTAAAAGAAGAGAAAAATGTTTTATAGTCAATACAAAAAGATAAATACATCTACATATTAAATACAACAAATTTATATTATAATATAGTTTAATTTGAAACAACAGTAATAAAATGAGTTTTTTTATTTGTTTTTTTTATACTGTATAAAAAATTACTAATAAAAACTCAATTTTCTTGTGGTTCCAAAACTGAAATATGGAAATGAAGCCAATGAATAAAACCTTTCAAAGAACAAAAACTGAATACCTACAGCGAAAATGAAATAATTAACGAATCTTATTTTATTATATATATTTTTTAATGTTGACAATTTATGTGTGTAATCTAAAAAACTATACCCACAAAGCATCTTGCAATACGTTTGTCTACAGGTTCATTATTATAATTAATTTACAATATATATGTACATTTTTTAATACGAGTGTAGATGGAACCATAAATAGAGGATGCAGAAGAGAATTTTTGTCAGGAAAGCAGAGTGTGGCAGTGAACTTGTACCATATTTAAATAAATTAAATTAATCGCTTAGAATGATAAATAAAAAAAAATCTATCAAAAAATGTACATTTACCTCCAGGACATGAACCTGGAGTTTGTATTTCGGTGGAAACTAATGCAACTATTTTTCTATATATTTTTTGATTAATTCAATTTTTTTTAATAAACTTTTCCAAGATTGCAATTAAAATGCGTTTTCATTTAAATTTTCATATTGTATTAATGTTTTCATGCTTAATTCTTTAAGGTTTTAGGTCCGAAATAATACAATACTATTAACACTAATTGTAAATCCTTCACACATAGAAAAACTATTCAAATGTGATACAAATCAAATATATAAATTAGAAAGATATACAGAAAAATTAATACATCGAAAAAATATTTCATTGTTACGAGGATAAATAGATTTAATCTGTAGGCATATCTTTCTTAGTGATTCGTTTCATTTGTATTAAAAATACCACTGAACTATGTGATTTCATTAAAAGTATTCAAATATGAACCCAATATGTGATCCAATTGGCTCGAGAGCAGTCCCAAGCAACGTTATCTCTAATATTTTTAGTCAAATTCAACTATAACATTTATAATTAATTTTTAGATTTTAAATATATTACTTAGTTATAAATTAAATTTTATAAAAGTCTATCCCGGTAGCAACCAAATATTTTTTTAATAAATAGTTTTTTTCTGTAAGTCTTCATAATTGATTTCTTTGATTTGTATTAAGGGATACTTTCATTTTTCCAGTTTGAAATTCGAGAATTTTTACACGAATTTGATATGCTTTCAAGATGACGCTAATAGTTAAATTATTTTATGTATCAGATAAATAATTAATGACGTTATTTGTTACGTACATCATGCGAGAGAGAAAGGTTTGAATAGAAAGAGACGACAATAAAATTGATGATTTTCTCGCATTTGATACAAGTTTTAAACATAACTCGTGTCGGGAGTATTTTTCACCTTTTCTCATATTGATGTATTGGAATCATATGGAATGAAATAAAAATGTGTGTTGTCATTTGAATTAATCATTAAAAAATTAAATCATGTGTTAGGTACTTAATTCATATGTATGAATATGTTTTGAAATCAAACAAAGTACCCGCACATATTTAGATGGTCGCTTAAATCAATGTTCTAAATTTAAAAATTTTATGACAGCTTCAATTTATTATTTTGTTAAATATTATCGATTTAAAACGGCCCGTTGCCGTTTTGGTGATATGTCTGTTTCATAATTATATACGATTTATGAAAGACACAGCTTTGTTTAAAATTCAACAGTGTTATATATAAACGAAATATTTAATTCCGACTTACATAAAAAATAACGTACATAAAATGTTTACTTTGTTCAAGAAAACGTTGTTTTCCCTTAAAATCAGTAAAAAGACGTCTAATTTATGAAATTTGCTACTAATGTTGTGAATAAGTTCAATATTAATTCATACCGTAGGTAAAATATGCGTGTAAACATATATTTTGGGCATTTTTTAAGAGAGCGTGGACTAGACGTCATTACGGCCGCTGTCGATCGGCGATCTGAAGTTAATAATGAATATAAAAAATACACATTATTAGGATCGATATAAATATTATTTAGTAAGAAATTATTGTGTTATGGATATCAAACTTGATTTTAAATAGTAGCTGAAGCCTCAAAGCATGTGATTAAATACAATATATTATTTTAAAACGTATGTTTTCACTAAAATAAAATATTTTAAAAACGTCGAAAATTGATAATATATACTGCAAATTGAATGGTTTATAACTATATTAATTTTTAATATTTTGCTAATTTGGTTTCCAACAGATTTTTTTCCATAATCTTGGCTTCAAGATTATAAGAATATATATTTCGTTTCTGCAATAATTTAGCACATTTATACAATTTTGTAGCACGCAGAAAATACGTCTAATGGTCATTCTTATAATGCTTGTATTGTCTTAATTATGATAAATAACATTCAGTTTATTAGTTTTAAATAAATATAAAGGTCCTAAGTAATAGTTTAAAAAAAACTTAAATCTAGTGTATAACTTCTGATATAAATGAATAATAAAAACCCACATTTTCGTAAAAAATGCGAAAATTTGAACTATTATTGAAAGTAACGGCTTAATATTTAATATAATGACATCATATAAAACGATAAAAACTAACTATTTTAATACGGACAATGACCTCAGCTTTTAATTGGAAATTATTGATGTTTCACTATAATACTCGTATATTATAAGAAATAACACATAATTAGTTCGAAAATTTTACCAGACTGTAAATGGGTGCTATGGTGAAATTTGTTTTAATTTAAATTTATTTTACACTTACACTTGTACACTTATATTGTATATACTTAACATTATCGATTTATTTTTACATAAAATTACCCAACTCAACGGAGAAATCAATTCTCGTGTTTGAATTGGGGAGTATTTAAGTTTTAAAATAAAGTAAAGGTAGGTATAGAAGTAAGATATAAATATAGAATTTAATTATTAAATACATATACATAAACGTAAACAAATTAGAACTTGTAATTGCTGTAGGAGTTTTCTAATATTTGTTTGATTTGCGATTTGAAGGCTTTATATTTTTTTTGTTTCGATTTTATATGAGAGGGCGTTAAAAAAAATTATACCTCGATAGGCGTGATGGTGTTGAGAAGCAGTTGTTTTAAATTTGGGAATTTCTAAGTTGCCACGCGATCTTTGTCGGTTACTTATTTTTGTGGAAATTGTTGAATTGAAATGGTTTTTGTGAATTTGTAGCAATGAGAACCTTTAGAGAGATAAATAGTTGTGAAGTTGGAAATATTGATGGTTTTCGAATGATGTCTTTCAAAACCAGTCTCTGAACCTTTTCTAAAGGATGGTAAGAGGTTAGTTTTGAAATTCCCTCCCCCCCCAACCGATTATATCGTATCATAAGTATTACAATAGTACCTAACATATTTACCCGACAAGAGAAAGTTCAGGGAAAGAGTCTCAGTGATATATATAATATTTATATATAGATAGACAGACACGTTTTATTTTGATACTTAATTTTTTTTTAATTATCAAAAAACTCTAAATTATAAAAAAGAAATTACACAATTAAAAATGGTGTGTTTTCATTAAAAAACATATAAATAATATTTGCCTACTCCTACGGGGAAACGGCGTGATGGCGAATAAATAAAAATATTTTCGTTCTGAAGATTTTCATTCTTGAGATAATTAAAAACAAAAAAAACTACTTGTTTATATAATAGATGGCAGAGGCGCTGATTAAAAAGATAAAAAAAAGCATATTTTCGTCCTTCTACCCGAGATATGAAATTCGTAAGGTGTAAATCCCGTGAATTTAATTAAGGAAATATGAGTAATATTTCCCGTGTTGCTTGAATAAAAGTTAAATTCAAAGAACATTTATATAGGCAAATTTGAATAGTGCAGTGACCTTGAAACCAATTTACTGTAACGTATCATATCACGCGTAACATGATGTTATTAGCGAATAAACCTATATACGATCATCAGTGGTGTAACTAAAAAATTGGGCCTCAACGCAAAATGGAGAAAAGGGTCTTGTTCGATCCAACTATCCAACGTTCGCCAGTCGCAGTGTGCGGGCAATATGAACGCGATATAAAATGGTTCCTGTTTACTACCTATTCACTACCTCGTTCCCATATACCAGAACACGATCTTATCTGTGGCTGTGTTCTCTATAGTTTTTGTAGCAGTTGAAGTAGTACCTTCGAACTGTCAAATAAGCGTTTACCATCTTAACCATTTTTTTAAATATGTAAACTATGCTTAACAATAAATCGTGTGACAAATGTAAGTAATTTTTATTTCTCATTCTGCTTTGGTTACATACATACATACACAATACATTCCGCAATCATCAAACGAACACGTGAGTTATGAATAAATATTGGGGTATCCTTACTCACACATAAACAGATTCAGCATTCACTCAATCTGTCAAATTCTTTTGATACACATCGACATATGTTGATACAATATACGTGCATATTTCAATCATAACCTTTATTCTTACCTTAATCCCCAAAATGGTTCGAAAACAAGTTTTACCAATTATAATGCGATCAGAAGAACAGTTTCCTGATTCTAGTTCAGTTCATCCGTGATCATTTTCACTATTAATGTTCGATCATATCTTATTTATTCCCTCACTCAGGCTGTGCTACTGATGGTCGTCCACCGAAGTGTTCGTCTTCAACATTGCCTTCTGCCTTCAGAAAAAATTTTACGCCAACGGAAAGCTTGTGCTTTTGACGAAAAAGATGGCGTGCCACTATGCACACAAGCGACTACTACAATACTGAGAATTGTAGTTGGAATTGCGGTAGAGGGATGACCAAGGTCAATCATAGTATATAGTGGCAGGCTTTAGGATTCCCACAAAAAGCGGATAACTTTATTTGGAATATGTCCAAATCTCTGTAAGAACCAATTACTGGGATTAATCTCCTGAGGGATTATCATCAAAATATATATTACAGATGTTTCACAGGGACGAAGCTATTATTTATGTATATAGGAAGATAAGTATGAAAGTCTTGGGCATTACAGAGCTTACAACCTGTCATCGACTGGCTTAAATGATCACTTCACCCGATATAACGTTCATCTATTTACCCATGCTCGACTACCACACAACATCTATCAAATTTTAGAAATTGAATGTATGTTATCATATAGAAATCTTTCACTTATTTATTACAAACTACGCTCTCGCCATCTATGGTTGAAAATTTGATATTCATTTCCATGTAACAGAATATGTAGAAATACAAATTATGTAGAAATATGTATAATAAACAAAAAATGTAGGAATACAAATTTCAGTCACGGCCATTATTGTATATGTAGCTATTTTGTAGGCGTTGCCATTCTCTGGTCAGGGAGAAAATGACTAAATAAACTTTGGTGACCTTCATGGAAGGATTTTATATTATATCTGTCATTAATTGTATTAAAACACTTTTGAATATATCACTCGTCGTATTCGCTTGAAGCTTTACGAACTCATATTGCACCTCCATTAAAAGTAATAATTACTACGTGATCTTTAAAGTTCACAAGAGTTCACAACTGTTTTATTTTACCAAGGGTATCAAAGTGCACGTTTTCAATTTATTTTTATGAACTCCCCCTTATTCCTTTAGGGAGGTATTTATTTTCATTTGCATATTTTAAACATTTTACTTTTAAACATTTTCTCATATATTTCATTAATTCATTAATATTTATTTTACTAACTGTCTTTATATATTGTCATTTAGGTTACCAACTTACAGCTGATTGTGTGTTCAGTAGTAAATTTTAACTATAGTTAATTTTTGTTAAAGCGACTTATTAAACACTTTTTAACTTTATTAAAGTAACCTTTTAGTAAAAAACGTTTACGGGTTGTTCTTACGTCAAATTTACTATAAAGTTCATCCTGCCTAATAGTGTGACAAGGCGAATAATTATCAAATACCGGCGAATTTGACCAAAATTGACTTATATTGACCATAATTAACAATACATCCAATATAACGCTTTGTCTATGGCTTTATTCAATCTTTATTCAATTTGTTGGTGAAAAATAGTAATGTAAATTAAGCAACGAGAACAACATCGGACAAACTTCTTCTTCTTTTAAATAGACAATCCACACTTCAATAGTGATTTGTGCCATTTATCAAGTTAAAACTCCATTTCATAAAAAAAAGTATTATAATATAATAGAATAGGAAATATTACATTACAAGTCAATACCATTGTCGTTCAAAAAATTTGCTATTATATAGATTAAATGCGGCGAGTTAAGGGAAAGAAGATGACACAAGTTAACCGGGAGTTGAAAATTACCATGGACGAGATTACTGTAAAAAACACCTGTGATCCGCAATGGACAGGCAAAAAACCAACCACAGCTAATTATAAACATATCGTCGTTCGTAAAGGACATCATTGCGGAACTAAACAGAATGGGAAAAAGAAACAAACACTAGTAACAAAGTTTTTGTAAGTCTCCCAAAACTGTTTTGAAGACAACAAAACAAGTTTATTTTGTTTTTTGAAAATAAAACTGTTTTTTAAACAGTATGTTTGGTGGAAACCTGGCTTTATGTTCCATGTTTACTGGAATATTTACTCAGTTAAATTAAATAAAAATTATAAAGTTTAATGAATATTCTCGCAAAAGTTCAAATAAATTATTCTCACGAAAAATTCGTCGTATTTGCCTAAACTATACATCATTTTTAATTGATAATATATTATATAAGAGAAAAGATATTTTTTAATAATAAACTGAAACTTCTATGTGGTGTCAATAAAAACCAGAGAATTTTTTTAATACGTGACTTTTTTAACCTCACCAGGGAGGGTGTTTTTAACAATATGCATACTTGTCGTTGCCAAAATATGTGTATTTTTCACACATACATTTTTGTTGTTTGCCCAGACCAAATATGTATTTCATTCAAGTCGGAGGAAAAATGCTGTTAATATTCCACGTGTGTCCTTCACTGCGACCCAGTCATCTAATGGAGGTACTTCTAAGTTCGTGTTCAATAATTTATGATGGGGTGATTTTTCTTTTTTTTTCAGACTTCTACTTAACCTTCTATACGTGTTTTATGAGTGTAGATTTTTGTTCAATTTCGAATTTTTTTATCGCTTTTATCTCTCACGCGAATTTAAATAAAAACTATAACTGAATTGAATAAAAAAATATGTAACAGTTATTACGTTTTAAAAATATATATATTTATTTTTACTGTAATCTGATAATATAAAATATATTATACTAGCCTTACCCATCTACGATGGTCAGATTATATCAGACAAGTGTACTAAACTTTTTTTATATTAGTCTGTAGGTGCCGTACTTTAAAATAAATAAATATACAAAAAAATATTCAGAGTGGGTACGAAGATCATATTAATCCCCAGAGAGAATCCGATTTCTAGTCAGACACTTTAACCTCTGTGACACGGCTGCGATGTGAGTTGTGTGGATATTGCCGAATTTAATAGAATTTTGATATATATATATGCATACATATAATAAATTTTAGCGCTACTTGTAAAAATACATATATAAAGTTTAGTTAAAATATTATTATAATATAATGTAAAATCCCGAAACAATTTTCTAATTTTTCTAATTTCAAAACCTTCATAATAAACAGGTCATATACACCTACACCTTATTCGAATTTCAAAGGAAATCAACACTTCAATCCAATGTAAAATCAACTTTCTTAAATGTATTATCTTTATGGCGAATCGGGTTAAAAAAAAAGACCTGATTATTTTATGCATTATTATTATTATTTAAAATTTGCCCACAAAGAAAGCAAGTATTTATATACAAATAGTTTTCGGTGACTACTTGCTTAAATTCTATAAATAGATTAGGTACATGCTCATGAAAAAAAATGTTTAATCGTAGAGAGTACAATATTCTTAAAGTATAAAAGTACAATAATATTAAGAAAACACATGAAATACTTGGCAGAAGTCAGGATGTTTACCCCTTCTTTTGTAAATAGAACATGATGCTCTTACACATTGTTAACAGGTTCCAAGCTCCTTATTTTTACCAATAAATCAAACATTGCGATGCGGGTTGCAAGAAAGACGATTTATCTTAAAAATATTATGTCCGTCTTGGAATCTGTACAGGAATCCTTTGTTTATTTTCTTATAGATATCTAAGAACCGCGTTTTAAATAAATACTTAAAACTTGTTAAATATAAAAAATTATTTAAATCTTTAATTTTGGTTTAGATTACGTAAAAAGTGTGAAAAATAAAATAATAAATACATCTGACTTGATGTCTGATAAGACCAAGTTAATCTGATGGTGGGTTTTGTGAGAAAATTTATGCACTAAATCTTGTATCTAAATATAAATAGTGTTATATCCTGTTTGCCCTCTTTAACTATAAATAAAATAACTTTTAACACGTTTTTAAACATTACAGTCCTAGATTATTCGGTGCTAATGATGCTAGACTAGTGGTCAAGGGTTCAGTTCTCGTCCCGGGAAATTGTAAGTTGGTCCCATTACAGCACAAGTCAACTTAACTTTGAAAAAAAATGTTACTATATGTGTTAGTACAAGTTTACCTGTAAAAAATACATACTTTAAAATTAAATAAAAATCATTCAGATTAAAAATATACATCACTAAATATAAACTATAGTACGTTGATGACGTGGGCAAGGCTGTTAGCTCATTAGCCGTCGGTCTATAAATGGACCGACCCTCTCTGTAATACCTAGTCTGGGGTGAATCATCGCAATTTTGAAATATTTTTATCCGCTAGATTCAAGAAAAATCTCGTTATAATGAATCCACGCATGAACTGACAAACCGACGTTCAAAAAATCGTGTAACGCTTACATACTATTGAAGTGAAACTTCTAAGCCTCTGAATATATAAAAGTGAATATATTTATGATAGATCACATGTTAACATAATATTAATAAGCAATATTTTTTTTATTATTATTATTTAAAGGGAAAAAAATTAAATAGTTAAAATAAAATAAAAACATAACCTACTATAATATGTATTTAAAAATCTTACAAATACTGCAAATGTAGAAATAATAGTTTACGACAATAAATTGTGCGGGCTTACGACACTGTGAAAGGTGTCGTCTCTTTCGCACGCACGGGCACAGGTTTGAAACGTTTCAACGGCAATCGGCCGTGAGTTATTTAAACTAAGATATTATTTCTGTATAACATTTTATGATAATAATATTATATTTTTATGTTAAATTTTTTTTAACCATTTATTGACTTTAAATACATCTACCGGTTTCGAAAAATACCATTTTCTTCTTCACGATGTCAATACCAACTTAGTTACTAAATTAGTGTTGACATCCTGAAGAAAAAAATTGTATTTTATGAAACCGGTAGATGTATTTGAACTCAATAAGTGGTTAATAAAACAAAGTTAACAAATAATAATATGAATTTTAACCACATAGTTAATTTTGATAATTTCAAAAGTAGTATAATAATATTATTAAATAATGTATATTGTTAAGGAGAACACATACTTATTGTGAAGTTGTAATTATTCAGAACAGACGGTCTGTGATGTTTTAAATACTAATTTAATGTATTAATACATTAAATTAGTATTTAATTTATATTGCGCCATTTTCCTTCGAGTGCGCTTTACACGTGACTGTTTGAATCCCGCACTATTTTTGTATTTAAAATTAAATAACGATTTGTCTCTGAAATTTTAACTTCAAGATTATAAGAAATCTTATATTCGATGTATATAATAATTTTCTATATTAAAGTAATTAATTTTAATTTTAATGGTCGCGGTCTTTCTTGTAATGTGTATTTTGTCTTAATTATTGAAAATTAAATTAAATTTATTAGTTTAAGATACATTTGTGACTATTCATTTTCGTTTCAAATCCATGTAACGGTGAACTTTGACTATTTGAATTTACTATACCGTAGCTAAAGAAGTAAAAAATTGCTAAGTATAAATCATTATATTCAATTCACCATTATTTACTTTAATACTAGATTCTCCATTAGTTTCCATTTGTCAAACGTAATGCTTAAAAGTGATTTTAATTATCTGCGTACATTTAATTGCAGGGTTCATCATCAGGACTGATATAATGTATGACTCTTGGTGTTGTGACTTCAGTACTGGCTAACAGTGCCGTGTCGAAAGCAGGGTGTGTCGTTTTTAGATTCTGGCTTGGAATACCATGTCGAAAGCAGGTGTTGTGTGAAATGAGTAGTGAACCGTCGGCCAGAAAGGTCACACAGAAAACTGTATACATAAGATTCTGAACGGCCGTGAAAATTTTACTGATACATCAATATACATTTACTCCACCGACCATAAGTAAATGTTGTGTCACCCTAATTTATATGAATGTTATAATGCTACTCTAATAAATAAAATAAAATTATAAATGATTGTCTTTTGCAGGGAATTACAAATTTCTACATAGTCTAAAAATAGTTTAGACTTAGATCAGAAAAATAACAGGTATAAAAAGGGTAGGGGGCTTCTTAGAAGTTTTTTTTGTCAAATCTCTTAGCCAACAGTGGACTTTAATGTAAAACAATATAACGTTATAAATAAAAGTATAGCGAAAGTGTCGTAAATAAAAACCGTATTGGTTGACCAAAAATTATAGTCCAGTCCAGAAGACAGAAACATTACGATGCAATAGACATAATACCGCACAAAAAATTGCGTCCCAAATAAATTTGAATCGATCTAAACCTGTCCAGAAAGTAGATTGTCAACACAAACAATGAGTGAAAAATAAATTCTTAAAAATAGATCACATAATAGATACATTAGACCTACACACATATTAAATAGATTTATAGGGATTAGCTTTATCAGTCGAAACTCGAAAGGTGTTCGCGAAAACTTGTCGAGTCACTCGCATGGACTGACTGACGTTTGTAGGTTATGTAATTCGGACCCGAAGGTTTTCTACACGGTGAGACTGAATACCCTCTCTCTTCAATTCTCTCGCGTGTCGATGTATACCTCAGTGTATATGAATGTGGAATGTACGAGTGAATATATATGCTGTGACTAGATCAAGGTATTTAATTAAAACAGGTCTTACAAAAGTTGTCGTTTATTGCGGATGGATTCACAATTGAAAGTACGAGTATAAAGTGACGTGTTTGTGGTCTAGTGGTTACGATACTCGTCTACCGATCTTGTGGTCGGGGGTTCGAGCCTCGTTCCAGGAGGCTATTAAGTTAATCCAATTTCTATAGCGCAAGAGCTTAGTTTAGTTTGAAAATAGTTAGAATATTGATGTGACACATATTCTGTGTACGCATCTCTATTTTAAAATAAATAAATAAAAGTTAATTTGCACAAATAAAGTTCGTAAGTCGTAAAGGTGTTTCTGAAAAGACGGGCTGCGGAGAAATGACGGGCCTTCGCTAGTTTCTAGGACTCGTCCGTCGCAATATATTGTTAACTGCATATATGTGAGTACCAGGCGGACTGAATTGACAGTCGGGCGCTGTAAGGCCTACAGAGTAATAAAACAAGGAAAGAGTAACAGTCGCCTACAGAGTAATAAAATTGAAATTAGAAAATATAAAAGGTTTAAAAATACCAATTGACTCTTTAGATAAATGCGACAAAAAATACGAGATGTTCCATCTTTTATGTTTGAAAGTAAATTTAAAAGAATGATCGTATTAGCGTAAAAATAGATCTAATTTTGTTAATATAAAATTAGATGTTAGGGTCTTGGTGTTCTCAGATAAGCTCGGTAACGTAGTATCAAGTTATTTTGTACGAAAGAGTTAGCCGCATGGAAAGTTTGTAAAGTGTAAGTTAGTTTAAACATTTCGGAATTTACGGTAACTTCAAAGGACCATTTTTCTTAGAAGTTTGGAAACTTTTCAAACAACACCAAAGACAATACGTTTCCGTATGTCAGAAACAGTTTTCAGTAAACATTTATATCTAAATAATAAATATTTACTATGTATTATTTATGTACTATTCAAACTCTTTTTTATATCGATTTTATTTTTAACTGATTATTTTTACACTTTAACTTTTAATTTTTTATAACTTTATACCTACTTGTATATCATAAAAATTAAAATTATGTTATAATATAAGTAAAGGCCGACAAAAGCTTCGACTTCGGCCACCTTCGGCTGCACATTCGGCTTTGGTTAAAATCTGCCGAAGCTTTGTATTTAGCCGCCGAAAAGTGCCGTAAATGCACGAATTTTTACGAGTGAATAAAATTCAAAATATGAATTAAATATATAATTATAAATATATACATATTAAATCAATTTTATCGAAAAATATTGTTGTTGCGCCACTAGGATTCGAACCTGGGTCTCTTTTCTAACCGGGGAAGATGCATTATCCAACCAACTACAGCGATAATATTTTTAGCGAAAAATTCTCGTACTTATATGTTAACCTTTTTTGATATTAATACATTTAATCATTCCATTATTTGAAAGAGCAATCTACCTTATTTAGGAAAGAATTATTTAGAAAATTACCCGGTTAGGAAAGATATCCAGGTTCGAATCCCGGTGGCGCGATAAAATTGATTTTATATGTATATATTTCTAATTTATATATTTAATTCATATTTAAAATATCACAGACCTATGTTCTGAATAATTACAACTTCACAATAAGAATGTGTTCTCCTAAGAATAAAATTCAGTTTATCATTTCTGGAAAACTCAAATTTATTTATTCAATGAATATATTCACAATTATTATCAATACAATTAAGCATAAAAGTAAGTAACAGTGTAGAATTTACATTGTTATGTATATACGATTGAACAATTGATTAAGCAAGAGCCGAACAATTGGCCTCGGCCAAAAGATTACCTTCGGTCGGACACTAAATACAAGAAAACGTGTACATATAAGATTGAAGCTGTTGGCAACCAGTCTATCAATCTACACGTAACTTAAACGTAAGATAAATTTATATGATGAAATATGTACAATATTTACATTCAAACAATAACTCACCCTTAGCGATAAATCACAATCACAGCATAAGACAACGAATATACATCTACACCTGTTTTTATATGTTTTTAGCTCCGAAACAATACAACACATTTAACACTGACTGGAAATAGATCACGCAAATATGTGTAGAGATCAGTCAAAAGCATCGCTGTTCAATATTCCAACTTAATCACTATACAATACACTAATGATTCACTCTAGATTTACAATACATTCACTACACTTTTTTATTGTATTTTTTTAAATTTATTTTTTCTCTTTCGAATCTTACACGTTCTTAATAATTTTAATTAAATAACACGGCAACAACGCGGAAAAAACTGTCTACTCTAACACAGACGGTAGTCTAGCAAAGTAGCCAGAGCAATGCTTTATATGTTAGATGTGGATACCTCTTGCATACCACACAGTCAACTAATAAGTGTGTTATATTATTTTATGTTCACTTCTGATGTATAAAAAATTTATGTCAAATAAATAAATATAACGTGTACGAGTTAATTTAATTTAAATTTTATATAAAAATGTTAATAAATATTATTATTTCTTCCGTAGGTGGTTGTCGACGTTACTGGTGACATTTCAGTGGCCGTCACCAGAGATAATGTAATGAAATCGATTCGTCCCTTTTTGTAACGTATTATATAATTTGCGACCGTCTGACTCCAATGACAAGGCTCCACCGTGACCATACTGTGATAAGCCAAGCTAGTTTCCGGCTTCATTAGTGTCTCCTAACTACGTCATTGTTTGTTTTGTGTATTCCAAACTAATCCCATTTGACCCCCGATCTCTAGTTGTCGAAGCCAGATATCCTAATCAATATATTTTTCAAGCCACACTTAATACGACCGGATAAGGAAATGTTTTTGTTTTCCGGAAAATATGCACACTTAGCACAAACAAACTTTTAGTGAAAACATTAATTAATTTTTTTAATGAAAACTCATTATAATGTGAAATTGAAATTTTAAAACATTCATTAGAAATAGATTAAACCATTAGAAATACATACAAAAATATATATATTTTAATAATATTAGGTTTTCGCGTCGGCCATTTAAATTATCAACATATTTTAGACTTTGTATGACAACGTTTGATCTTTTACAATATGTATTTACTTTAGACAGATTTGTAACTATTTTTTATTTATTGTTGTCACTTCAGTAATTAAATTTTCTAATTACTACATTTCTTTATCGTCAAATAAAAAATATTATTTTGAGTTATTTATTAACTTTGTTTGTAAACCATTTTATGAGTTTAATTTAATACACCAACCAGTTTTGGAAAAAACGTTTCCTTCATCGGGATATCAAATAAACTAACTAAAAACCATACGCCAAATTGTTATGTTTTTAAATCTAATTTTTAAAAAAAGAAAACCAGTTGTTTATATTTATCTCATAAAGTGGTTAAAAACAAAATTAAAATAATTTATATTAAAATATATAATTTATTTAAATGATATATTTATTTATATTTATCATGCGAATATTTTTTTGATGTACAGATTTCATTCCGTATATATCTCTGATTGACTCATCTGACATATTTTAAAGTGTTAACAGATCAGAATAAAATACAATGCAACACTTTATACTTACTAATAAAATGAATTACATGATTTAGATTATCTAGATACACGTGAAACTCAATATTGAATATCAAATATTATATACATTAATATATTAGATAAATAGTTCTACTATTGATAGACATCGGGTGTGGTGTCCTCACTAGTTACTCCGTACGTATGCCCGCTGTGAAGAAAATAATTTCATGAAAGCTTCGTAAATATACTTTCAAACCAAAGTCTGGGGTGTGACTATTATTACCCCTATACAGGGGAGGATTTATTTAAAATATTTATCGCAAGTAGGTATAAATACTAAGAACAGATTATGGTTAACCTTTTATCGATTTATTTTTTTACGGTAACCTTATGGTAAATTTTTCTGCTCAGCAATTTGAATGTCCATGTGTTTAAAGAATTTGCCTAATTATAAATATTTTCATTGATTTTTATATTTCACCGTGTATATGTTTCAATGAGAGTTCTCAAGTGTATAATAAAATATCTCTACTGTCAACTATACCTATATCTAAAAAAAATATTATATAATGCATAAAAACCCTTGGAAGACCATTAATATATTTCCTAATAGCTATTAATGATCCTCTATCTATGTAAACTAATACCGTTTCTCTGTATGTAAATGTGAAAAGAAACTGCCGAGAATTCTAAACTTTCTTTGATGTACGAATTAGGTAGATATGCAATATTTTTGTTCTGAAGGTAAATTTTTCAAATATAAAACGTCTTCATGTCTATATTAAATAATATTTTAATAATAATAATATATATAAATAAATAATATTTTTAATAATAATTAAGTTAATCAATAAAGAAAGATAGACAGACAGAAAATATGTATTCATCGAATTTTTTTTTGTCGAAAACGTAATCGGTTTATAATATAGCGAAAATATTTTTTCCCGGGTAGAAAAAGATTCAGGTAGCAACCAAATATTTTTTCGATAAATAGATTATATATATATATATATGTGTGTGTGTGTGTGTATATCTGTCTAGTTGATTCATTCAATTTATATTAAAACTTTTTCGTTTAAAATGAATTAATTTATATAACCCTAAAGTTTGCACAACTGGCTACGTGACACCCGGTGTGCACACAATTTATAATTCAGTATTATAATTAAAGAATTAGTTTAATACTTTTGTAATAAAGAAATGGTCGCTTCGAAATCAATCAGCATCAAAAGATAAAACAACAGTAGTTAAATTAATTGTTAAACGAACTTCTAAAATAATTCTAATTGAATATTCTCAAAACCTCGGACTGTATATTTCATTTAAATAGTAAATATTTTCCGAAGGATTGCTCCATTGATTATTCATGATACTACAGAGTACTTGTCATAATGCCAGAACATTAATGATTCTCTTATCGGCGCCAACAAAGATCCTTCGGATCCTTCTCTGGACGCGTGGCAGATAAATAATTCAGGGCAGTCTCTCACTGTAACGGCGTATTTCTCAATCATTTCCAAAGCTTGGAAATTTGTGGATTAAGTGACTGACATTTTCAATGTCGATTTATTGTAAAAGATTAAACTTGATTGAAGAAGGATATCTAACATAGACCAAATCAAGTAAAAAAAATACCAACCAACCATAGTAAAAAATAAATGTACGTGTCTATAACAAAGTAATAAAATTACATATTACAAATAACATCTAATAATACTACTGTATATCAAATCTGAAAGTAGTATTAAAAATCTTTTATTTTTAAATTTATAACAAGAATGTTAGGTAATTTCTTCCTTCCGCCTCGGCTTCATGTTCAGGGGAGAGGCATCTAGCCTAACTGGTTCTTTTTTTTTAAATATTGACAAGTCAAATGGTTATGAAATGAAAGAATATTTTTATATAAGAAAATTTATAATCTGTATCTTAAGATACTTGCATGTGTTAAAAGTGTAAAATGAGTAATTTACTTTAATACTTATAAATATGGCTATTCAAAAATAATTACAATAAAATTAACATTAAATATTTGTGTTCATCATGCCAGCATTCATTTCTCTGCCAAATTGTCTACGTTGACGCTTGACTGATGTAGATTATTCAGGTCCCTCACGTAAGGGATTACCTCTTAGGATGGTCCTGGATCCTGGACGTGAAGTGTGGTCAGCTCCTTGTGGTGCCAGCGTAGGGTGACGGAGTTCAGGCTTGTAGTTGATGACAATACGATGCCCAATTATCTAGGCAAACCGGGACTCTGGACGCGATATTCATTTGCTATAGCGACAGTCTGTTCTTGCTACACCGATTATATTCATTAACTTTTTATAGATCCAGCGGGACCCTTTTTGATACTTTCACATTTACGATTAAACGCAGAGAACATGAGAACATCTAAGCTTAAACTCGAGGCGCACAGTTGAAATTTTCCCAGGAATTACAATCTATGAAGCGCTTACTTGATACTTTTAGAGACGATATTGATTTTATTTTCTAATTGAAAATAAAACCTCGCCTTTGGCGGAGCCACTTCTCACGGCGGAGAATATCAGAAGACTGGTCGCCTATGGTGATGCATCCCTCAAGGTGCATTTGCCTACGTGACTCTAGTCACGTTCGCCGCATCTCTTTATTGCTGTACCCTCGCTGCGTCGGTACACCTGCGTCTAACAATACCGAGTTTTTATAACCGTCCGTCCCTTACTTCGGCTAAGTGCTTTTGTATCCTTGAACAAAATATTGTTTTGGGTAATTTCGCATTCTAACATGTTAAATATTATTTTTAAAACAAAATATCGCGCTATTTTGACACTTCAAAAATGGTAGTTTTTGTTTTATTACTGCAGTCAATCGAGGAGGTTTAAAATATAAAAAACAAATTGACATAACATTAAAAATTTTATTAAATTGTCAAAATCAAAAAGTCCAAAAAAGATTGATAATAATTCACAAAAATAATATCTTTTATAATGTCAATTAACACGAAATATGATGTTTCATGACATGATAGAATTGTAAATCTAAATAAATCAAGAAGAATTCTAGTTTTATTTGATCTTCCTATTTTCATACAGCGTCCTAGAACATAATCCCTTTATATGTATAATATGATTATAAATGAATTATTTTCTAAAAAATAGACAACGCTTTAGTACGGAATAACACCTAGTAATATTATAATAGAGGCTTACTTTTGAGAAAATGTAAAGATGTAATATTATAATGTAAATTTATCATTTTTCTTAGTTCAACCCGTATCGAGAGGATATTTTAATATTTTCTTCCCTTATTTGTATTCGTGTTAATCATGAAATTCTATGGGGAAAAAAATTGGTCTTTCTCTTTAATGGCATGTTACGCGAATACGTTTATAGGCTTTCACGGAAAGAGAAATGAGAAAAACTAAATTATTAATTCTTGAGGATCCACATTTGCGGACGCCAAGAGTAGCGCTACCGTTCGATACGCACGGGTCGGTTCAATCTTTTCTCCGTACAAGATGTAATACACAACATTTAATAATTAATTAATCAGCGGTGTTTCGTTTGCTTAAAAGGCCCGAATCCATGGAACATGTACATATATTGAGATTTTGATCTGGAAATAAACTCAGAGATCAGCTCTAGATTGGTAGAAAGGTACAAAAACTCAAATTAGTATGCACGACGTTCAATCTGACAGTGAGGTTTGACACGTGTACATAAACGTTACCTAAAACCACCATAGATCTATACAATTATCTATTCTGACAAGTTAGCGTAAGTCATTAAATATTAACATTAACGCGTTAAAGTACAAACATTTATTCTGTTTTAACTGCTCTGACAGCAAAATTTGATTCATACACCCAACGAATATTACATAAATCTGCCATAGATCTCCATTAATATATATGTATTAAATAATTAGACTTAAGTGAAGTGAATACAATGAATAAAGAGCAGATAGAAGGAAGATGTTTCCAAAAAGTTCTAACGTTTAATATAATAAAATATAGTGGAATAAAACAGTATTTTAACTCAATTTACAGAATAATCATGGAATTCTACAAAGTTTCACCGAAAATCTTTGAACAGCTATCATAAAGAGTGTTAAATTACAAGCATTGAAAAAGCCATTGGCTGTTATGTTTAAGCAGAATACGAAAGAAGTGTATAATTCTACTGTCACTCCGCATATAACTTATTGTTGGACAGTAGGTATTATTTTTGGGAAATGAAGCTGAGAAAAAAAAATCTAATAATTCAAGAGTGATGGGGACTATTTTAAGATGTAATAGATAAACAAAAAGAAGTTAATGTTAAAACAACTAAAATTTATGACGGTTAAACAAAAAATTATACAAAATGTCATAATACATGAATAAAAATATAATTTTGAGTCCACGCGTATCCTACGAGAAGTCAGTGGGATTTTAGACTTCCACAAACAAATCTGGCAAGAACATTAAATACTTTATATTATAAAGGTTTCAAATTGTTCAATAAACTACCAGCAAATGTGAAAAAAGCAACTGGTCTTAATACTTTTCGTAGCTAAAGTGCAGAATATTTAAGTTTAATAACTGATCATTTTTCATGTGTTTATATTTTATTTTGTATTTATAATCAATTTACATAATGCTAATTGATATACGATATAATTTAATATTTTTTTTATGTTACTGTTGCATACTAGATGTAAGAATATTAGAATTTTTACAACTATATATACATAATATAATACATATTTATTACGTCCTAATTGCTACTGGGGGAGATTGAAAATCATCTAATTGACGAACGACAGTGACATTTGACGTTTAGCATGAAGTAAGGCGCAACACGATGAACCTCTAAGATATAGTGTATACACGGGGATTACGAAAGCTGCGAGTTGTCTCCAAAGAATCTCATGGAAGCAAATTCCATATCTCAGAGATTGTCTCGAGTTTAAAATCTCATTCGTAGACAAAGGTCATTAGGAGCAGTTATATTAAACTTGGAAGGAACTAGGAAGATCTTCTCGCAATTTATTAATAATATTATAAATATGTACAAAGCAATATTTTTGATTCGTGTGTCGCTGAAAGACCGATCCAGCTTTTTCGTTATTTGAATAACTTGAATTCTAGGAATGTTGTGCAGCGCTGGTCTTGAAAACATGAGACATTTGTCCGCCCCGACCGTAAGCACTCTTATTGTGATTAGAGTGCAACCAAAGTGACTCGTTGACATGGCGTGTTCAAGCGGTATCACATACTGCATACCGCTAAATATTGTGCAATTCGTGATGGTTGTGCTAAAAGCGAATAAGAGATGAATATTTAGAACAAATAGAAAAATTTGTAAACATGGGAAGTAGGATATGTTTGATAAGAACAAAAAGGCTAAGAAATTTATTTATTAAATTATTAAAAAAGGATTGTCGCGGGTAGTAAAGTAAATGAGACTGAAATTCAGTAATAAAGATTTGTTAACGGAAATAAGATTAGTGATGTATAATGGAATCTAATAATGCATCTTAGCGTAATTAACAGAATTAAGATAGGATCAGATGTGTGAGTAGTTAAGTCATGTGGAACGGTTGAAGAAGAGGATGGTTAGAAAGATATGCGACATCCGCGAAAAACATAGCAAGGTTAGACACACCTGGAAGACAATTCTGTGAAAAGCGTGCATGGGTAGATTCATGAATGTGAATGAGGCGAGAGTTAAAGCAGAATAGAAAACTGAGGCACTTACTGTCTCTACTTGCGCCTGTTGGGCAATAGCACGATGAACTAAGTAAGTTAGTTATGACACAAATACGAAAGACATGTAACTAAAGGAAGGAAAGAAACAAGGCTAGAAACTTAGTTTAGGTTAGGTATAGTTAAGTCTTGGAAAGCCTTTTTGAAAGCAGTCTGATCTAATTACAAAACACCGAACACAATACAGCTTCAGTAATAAAAAAACTTTTTTTTTCACAGAATCACACATCATTATCAGTTACATAGTAGACAATGTCAAAAACATGTCGTAAATTATAAGAATATGGGTGGTAAATATATTAATCAAAAGTTATTTTTGTTTGAAGAGGTGCGAGGCTTCCAATTTATCCGCAATATACCAACACAAAAAATAAGAAAAACCATTTATCATAATTATCAGTAGCTTTCTATTCACTGCTAGATGACGACTTCTTTTTGTATCCATTGTTATTTTCTGACATGTATTTACACAGAATTTGATGATTTTGTTAGTCCGGCGAGCTTTAGAACTAGCCTATTAAATTCTTGATTCCCCTGTACTACTGCGTTTGTTGTTTCCAACGATTTTCCGTTTTCCGAGGGATGTAGCCTCCCATTGCCATTTAATTTTCATACTATTCTGGAGTATATTCGGCGTTTGAATACAATTTTCAAAAGTAATTTCCACTGTTTCTAAAACAATCAATGCTTACCTACTAGTCATGTATGGCTGCGAAACATGGGCTTTCAACAAAAAATAAATACAAACATATTAACCATATATCGGTATAGCATGGAGGTATATCGGGCATCACATGAAGAGACAGGTAAAGAAACGTACGATTAAGAATTAGATTAGTTGAATACGCCAAGAAGGAAACCAATTAACAACTTCTTTACCGGATAACTTTTTTCAACGTAGCTTTTATTGAAACCTTTCTAACTAAACTTAATAAAACTGTATAAATAATCAATTGGGTTTTATTCTTTAACGGCGGCTTCAGAGCGTTCGCTTCTTTATAAGGGAAGAATATGTTTTCTGGAACCATTATGTTTTAATATAGATTATTTAAAACATTGTTTTTAACCACTTTATGAGTTATATTTAAAACACCAACTGGTTTTGAAAAGTACAATTTCCTTCATTAGGATGTACAATAAATACTAAAAATAATAATATTTTTATTCCAGCGTGATCGGGTTATTTGTGCCAGACCCGATTTGCCATATAAATTATACATACAAGTTACAAAAAATATTATTTATGTTAAAATAAAATAAATAAAGAAAAAAGATAAAAAACACACATATACAGCATATAACAGACCTAGTCTAGATGAATACCAGACTAAATTACTCGTCGAAAATGTTCAAGGGATACGTGCCTAATCTCAACCATGTCAGAGATATAAGCATTTTAAAAAATCATAATAATGCAATTAAAATTATATATTGAATACAAAAAATTAAAGGCCATCGAATTTCGAGCGGCTAAACTATTTTTTGTTAGATGAGTTAGAGACTGAAGCAAAGATATAGATTAATAATTTAACAATTTAACAAATATTTATTTCGAAGTACGTAGACTTCAAGCTTAACACGATTTTGTAAAAATTTCAAACAATAATATTCTCTGAAACAGTGAAGAATATGTACATACTCCTTGAACATTTTCGATTCTTAATTTAGTCAGGAATCCACCCATAAAATATTGTGAACTTGGTCTGTTACGCCCTGTATAATGTGTAATCAAAATAATTTTAATATCGGTTATTATTATAATATCTTTAGCTATTTTGCAGTAATGGGACGAATCTTGTTTTAAATAAAGTTTTATTTGGATGTGGGTGTCACGTTGGAGCTCCTTAGTGGGTGGGCTGTCAGTGTAAGTGTGACTCAATCTATTTTGTGCCTTGTCCACTGTCCCTCTTTTGGGAGTGTTGTTGATGACTGCCTTGAATTACTGCACCTTAATTTTCCATCTTTATGTAAAACTATGTATTTTATAGATTTATGTTATATGTTTTTTTTTTATGAATAAAGATAGCACTTAAGGGAAGCTGGAGTCTAATTTTTAAATTTTGCTAAAATTGCTAATAACTACATTGAATTTTTTTTCTTTTTTCTTTTTATATACCGCATAAACTTGAATATGTTATTGAATTAAAGTCACGTATTTTTATTAGCTTCGATGAGTGGGATCGACAATGAAGCCCTGGCTTCGAAACCGGTCCCGGGAAAGGATGGGTCCCCCCCTCCAGCTGTCTTTTTTAAAAATTAAAAATATAAAAGTATTTTGCAATCGATGCCATTCTCTGGTTCACGCCTGCAACCTGATGTCTCAGAAGCATATCGATATGTATAATATCCAAGTAAACTTATAAATGTATTACTATTCTGCACTTACACGCTTCCTCGTCAGACGTACGTTTATGGATTCTTCGTGTAAAGAAATGATGAACTGCTATCAGGCGCACAACACGCACGCGAAACAATATGCACTCCGATGCGCACTGAGTGCATTTATGCGCCGATAAATCACCGATACACCCAACACACTGGCCAGGTCGCATGCTCGCTACACGCCTTCCGCATTTGAACTGTGGTAGAAAATTGTACAAACAGTTTCGTTGGATCTCCACTCAATAGTTAACGTTGCCAAGTTTTATATTTTCCAGCACTTCTATGACAGATTGAGAGGTCAGCCTAAAAGGCCGTTGTACGGAAATCATTCGAGACTATCAGAGCGCACACCCTAAAATCGAACCGCCGCAAATAAATCAGACAAATTGTACTCACTTTTTTAAAATCATACTACATAACAATTTTTATCTTTTGCCAAATAGCATAGCAGGTTTACGGCAGGGACTGCCGTTCAATTAAACTAATTAATATATTAAATTAAAGTTAAAATACGTACAAAAAACACAACAATTAAAGTAAGTAACATAGTAAAAGTAAACTAAAATTTTATTATATTAACGTTGTGGTTAAAATTCATATTTTTATTTATTATCTTTGTTTTATTAACCACTAAATTGAGTTTAAATACATCTACCGGTTTCGAAAAATACAATTTTCTTCTTCAGGATGTCATAACTAACTAAAACATATATTATTGTTTATTTGCCAGAATCTATTTTATAAAATCTGAATTAAACTACTAAAAATATGTATATTTTTTTTATTCTGGGAAAGAAACAATAATATATGTTTTAGTTAGTTATGACATCCTGAAGAAGAAAATTGTATTTTTCGAAACCGGTAGATGTATTTAAACTCAATTTAGTGGTTAAAAAAACAAAGATAATAAATAAAAATATAAAATTTTATTATTAAGGAGAACACGTTGTTATTGTGAAGTTGTAATTATTCAGAACGTAGGTCTGTGATATTTTTTTAAAAACATACAATATACATATATAATCAATTTTATCGAAAAATATATTGTCGTTGCTAACGGGATTCGAACCTGGATCTCTTTTCAATACGGAGAAGGTGCATTATCCAACTACGCTAGAGCGACAATATTTTTCTAATTAATATATTTAATCCATTTTTAAAATATCACAGACCTATATTCTGAATAATTACAACTTCACAATAAGAATGTGTTCTCCTAAAAATAATTATAGCTCATTGTTTCTTCAAAGGTTCTATACAGCAGACAATTTTCAAACCCATATGTTACATTTTTCCAATTAATACATCTACCTTTCGTTCCATTATTTGAAAGCCATCTAATGTGTTCTATAATAATAATATATAAGTTGTATCAATATGTCCAAAATTTAATAAAATTTTATTTCTGACGTCTGCTATCGGCTTACTCAAAGGTATTTGAGATTCCTTAAAAATAAAGTAGATATCTTTCAAATAATGGAATGGTGGATATATATAATGCACCTTCCCCGGATTGGAAAGAGATCCAGGTTCGAACTCCGGTAGCAACAACAATATATTTTTCGATAAAATTGATTATATATGTATATCTTTCTAATTAATACATTTAGTTAGTGTTTAAAATTTTATCACCAACAATTTTTTTTTAAATGTAATACAATGGAGAAATCAAATAATGTGATAAGAATGTGTTTGACTTTATATTTGAGTGTGTTCACTGATGTATTTTAATATTTCATAATGTTTAATAATTCTTCAATGATTCTATTAAAAGTTCTTGGCACAACATATTCTCTCGCTCTCTCACCGGACCCATTGTTCGCGATCGGTACTCTCACGGTTCGCCCCGAGGATCTGGTAGAATAGCTATGGTGAGGGTCAGTATTTATATTTACATCATTTTTCATCTCCTCTTAAATTATATTATCCCAATTCAGTGTCATGTGAATGTTAACACTAATACCAAGAACAGCAACTACTTTTTACCAATACTTTTGTGTGTGCTTTGCTCTGAAACAACAATATATTTATCACTAATTGAAAATGATTACAATATATATACACGCATATAGGGTGTAACAAACCTAGTCCATAATATTTTATTAGTGAAAACCTGACTTAATAACCAATCGAAAATGTTCAAGGAATATGTGTCTAAATAAAAAATAATATTTATGTTATAATAAAATAAAATAAAAGAAGTAAAGAAAAAAGATGAAAAACACAAATATAACAGACCTACTCCAAAATACTGTATGGGTGAATGGCTGACTAAATTACTCGTCGAAAATGTTCAAGGGATATATGCCTAATCTCAACCATGTCAGAGATATAAGCATTTCAAAAAATTGTAATTATGCGATCATTTCGATTAATTGAAATATTTTATTGATTCTAAATTATATATTGAATACTAATTTAACGCTTAACATGATTTTGTAAAAATTTCAAACAATAATATTTTCCGTAGCGGTGCAGAATTTACAAATATTCTTCGAACATTTTCGACACGTAATTTAATTAGGTTTAACCCATAAAATATCGTGGACTAGGTATGTTACACCCTGCATATAAGTGGTAAGCAAGAAAAGTGGTTTGGGGAGTAAATAAGGTCACCAGTATGGTGTTTCGAGTATCGGAATTATAGATTGATGTTTGTGTGGGTGCCGTATCAGAAGGTTTTGGCAGGTTACGTCGCGGATGATGAGCCTGATTACTGTGCGAGTGGTGAATGCCCCAATGTGCTTAGTCTCTCACGCATCCGAATAATAACTGCGAAGATGTAGGTATTGAGTAAATTAAGTGCATGTGAACAAAGTAGGTTATGAGAATGATAAACTACTTAGGTTCGACTCATGTTTTATTGATTGGCATAGTTTACGAGTATGAAGTACTTAAACTGTACTACACGCGAATAGTTACGGAGGCGATTTCTGAGCATTCCTGTAAGGAGTTAAAATTATTTTAAATTATACAAACTTACGAATGATAAGTAATTTCTTCAATCTTTTCGATTCTAACAATTTTTAATGTACTATTAACCATTCTATTTCATATGCCAGTCTTGCCCGTAGTCTACCGCGGGAATTGCCGCAAACTGTGTGAGTCGCACATTGCTTAAAGGGAGCGTCATGTCCAATTATTTTTATAACGATGCTAGGTGTGCTGTGGGAGTTTGGCAGAGATTAAAGTGTGTCGCTTTAGGAAAAAATATTGAATAATACTGTACCATAGAAATATTTAATTATGGTCAAGAACACAAAATTACTGGATTTTTACTTATAAAGGCACCCCTTCATCTCCGCATTTATTAAATTGGTGAACGTTATATTTATATAAAGTGATCACTTAAACCAACCGAAGACAGATCGTAAGCCCTGTAATTATCCCATACTTTCATATATTTTCCATTAAATATAATAAAAAATATCTTAGTCTGTATGAGATATCTGATAATTGTTTAATAACTGTACCATAGATTGAATTTCATAATATTCTTAAATTACAATATTATTCCTGGAACTTTAGGAACGATATACCTCCCCAAATGTCTTCGGAAGGTGAAAGCATGGAAGCTGCAGTGGACGGGACATGTAGCGAGAGCAGACAGAGCCTTTATATGCAAGCCAATAGGATCAAGACCGAAGGAAAGATCAAGATGTTGATGGGCGGATAATCTAAATACAGACTTGCAAGAGGTGAGCGGGTGCCCACGGTGGCGATGGTGCTGCGTTGTGACTACGGTCATGGACGTCCATGTCCCATGAGACCATTAAAGAAGAATAATTATAAATATGAATTAAATATATTAATTAGAAAGATATACATATTAAATCAATTTTATCGAAAAATATTGTTGTTGCGCCACCGGGATTCATATTTAATTCATATTTAAAATATCACAGACCTATGTTCTGAATAATTACAACTTTACAATAAGAATGTGTTCTCCTAAGAATAATTATAGTTCATTGTTTCTTCAAAGGTTCTATGGTGGTTTCAAAGTAATTTTTGTTACCTATAAGTTTTATTTTTATTTTTTCACGTTTTCTGACGTCGTGTTTTAAATCCAATTTTCATGCTCTGCGATCCAAATTTTATGCAATGCTTATTGACCTAAAAATCTTTGTCCAGACTTCGCACTTTACATATATTAACATGGAGCCTGCGTTACCGCCACGGTGATATTTACATCAAGTCCGCTGAATAAACAGGACAATGTACGTCTAAAAGCTATTCTTCTGTTACCTGCAATTCTATTTGCATAATTATGACGTCCAAGTATTTTCATGAAATGAATCATTTATATTTTTATGGTAAATATATTTTAAAAGATTGGATACAGGAGATTCTTAAAAAAAGTATGTTTTAGTACCTATAATCATTATATTAAATAAAATCATAGACACTCACTGAAATAATGCTAAAGTGACGTGAAGCATTTGGATGTGGATCTACAGATGGCTTATAAAAATAAGCAGGGTTGATAGGATTACTGGATTGATCTCATAATCTAAAGCAATGGTTCAGAAACTCCACAGTCCAATTGTTTGAAGCTCCTGTAAACAAAATAATGATCACTAACGTTCAGTGACCGGACAAACATTAGAAGAAGAAGAATTAAATAAAAAAATACCGACTGATTGACCTGACTTTTATAAAGAGCGATCGTCACTTGAAAACCTTCATAACAAATTATTAATAATAATCATGATATTCCTACTCACATAAAATATTTTAATTAATAATTAATATTATATAATAGAAAAACATACTTAATATTATAACAAATAAAATAAAAATCATGAAAATACGCGGATGTCAAAATGATATAAATGTACGAGAATTTTTCAAGTAAAATAAATTATTAAATATAATACATTCTTATTGTGAAGTTGTAATTATTCAGAACATAGGTCTGTGTTATTTTAAATAATAATTAAAGTAATAATCAGAAAGATATGCACTTTTCCCGGATTGGAAAGAGTTCCAGATTCGAATCGATAAAATTGATTTCTAATTAATACATTCAATTAGTATTTTAAATAAATTTAATAATTTATATGCGACTTTGAAACGCATTATTGTAATTAACACGAAGAATTATATTATAATGCAACAAGATATTTTTTCACTAGTTTTATCAGTAGCTCCCTGTATTCTTGCATGTTATTTATAAAACTAATACGTGATTGTGTTTGAAAAGTGCCTATCCGAATTAACATAAAAATCCTTCTCGCGCCTCGGGTAACAATCAAGTATCGCCACTACCTCAATGAAATTTAAATATTCGTGTTAATTATGTTATTTAAAATAACTAATTAAATAATAAATTAGCCTTTTTATTATGGAGTAGTTACAATTATTCACGCTTACTACGGCGTGTTGATAATTAAACGCTCTTTTTGGAAAATATAAAAATGTATTATTTTTATTTATTTTTTAGTTTCCAAAATTTTAGAACTGTAAAACACTTAATTTGGACCCCTATCCGCTACTATTTGGTACAATAGTTATTACAAACCTTATAATTTTAATAATAATTTAATGTAAAAAAAAACTATGATTCTATCAAATAAATAAGAGTAAAAGTGGAAATAAATATAAAAGTAAACTTACTATACTCGTAAACCGAAACAATTTTTATATTATGCCTCGACTTTTAAAGCCTCTTTCATACGCAAGGCTATGGTTAGAACTTTTCAGATTTTAATTTAGGCCGTTGTATATGTTTGGTAGATACTATAAACAAAATATATTTTTGGCACAAGATGATGATAGGTTTTCACTGACGTCATTAAGTGATGATACGTTATTTTCTGATGATATTGTTTGTGTAGGTAATTTTTTATTAGCATACATTAACGTAGCTGCCACCGGGACTTGACTCGGGTATACTTTGGCAGCAACTTTATATTTATTAATTATTATTAACATTTTTTTTTTGTTCGTCTACAACCCAGCATCTATCTTTGACCTCTTAAATCTTTCGCCTCCACATGCTCCGATTCTCGGCGTCTGTTTTCCAATTTGGAATCTGTAGCAGTTCTACTGTGTCCTTTACACTATCCTCCTATCGGAATCGATGTCTTCCCACTCTTCTCCAACGACCTATCCATTTAAGGATTTGTGGAGAGGTATAATAATATCAACGCTACCAGCAGCGCTCGAAAAGACTGATTCACTATCACCACTATTTCGATCGACGCCTTCCAGACAACAGATCTAGAAACCACCACCGATAACATATTTATTTTTTTATTTCTTCTTTATTACATAAATATACATTTTCATTTTCATTTTTTGCCAAACTGCATGCCAGTATTAAGGCAAGGATGGCCTTTTACCTAGTTAATTTTTTTATAAAAATAATATATGGGGTATAAAATTAGATGAGATATTAGATGAAATACTTAAAAATATATAAAGAATATATATATATATATAAAGGGAAGAAAAAAATCAATCTTTCATAAAAATAAATAGTTTTTAACGGGTGTAACAGACCTAGTCCACAGTATTTTATGGGTGGGATACCTATAATATAGTACAACAATGAAATAAAAAATTATATAAGAATATGTTCCTTTATTTTGCATTTTAAGGTGGTCACTGGGGTCGCATAATTTTTTTTTAATGTTTAAGTTCAGTACAAACAGTAAGTCGTTTATATTCTTGCAACCTGCCGCCTGTCACTCACGTCTACACAATACACTCTGCGACATTAAATGAACACGAAAGTATATTACGTGGATGATTTTTGAGGCATCCACAACTCTCACAATAATCACATCATATATAACATAATCTTCAAACCCTTCTGATTCGAAACAACATACATTTTATCGATACTAGTTAACTCACACACACAATAAAATTCGTTCATAATTGCTTAATCTAATACTTACATTACCAACATTCTTCTCCGTACTGGCTATATATACATCTCCAAAGATTCTTTTTCGAATCTGCGTTTCCTGCATTCTTTGGACGTATGTCGCGCACCTAAGTCGTTGTACTTTCATTTGGATGAAGCGTTTAGGGTTCTTATATCTTATTGTCCAAACTGCCTAATGCCGCACAAGAATTTTTATAAATAGAGATAGGTACACGAAAAACGCGTCACATCAAAATTCTTACTATTTTCAAAATAAGCTACACGCCCATGCTATGAAAAAAGGACTAACTTGATGGCCTCCCTGACCACTAGATCACTAGGCAAGTATCGTAACCACTAGACCACAAACACATATAAATAAATAAGTATAAATTCCGCTACATTTTTTTATTTCAGATTTTCCCAACAAGGGTGACACAGTTTAATACAATAGAGTGTATGAATGTTATCATCGCATAAATTTACGATTAATATTATGTGACAAATTCTTTATAAATATTAATGTCAGGTGTCAAATTCTTTTATAAATAGATATGACATTTAAATAATAACCTTTCAATTTCATAACGTTCCACAGAGGATCGATGTAGCATATCATATATTTAGACGTGCAACATTTGTTTAAACGTATATATTTATAGCTACGTCAATATCAATGTAAGAATGTGTCAATTGTATGCGTTCCTCACGTTAGGAACGTACACAACTGACGGTCTTGCTAGACTAGTCAAACGCGGGCGATAAGTGAGATCGATATCTATGACCCATTTGTGGCGCTATTCTCTGTGACACGACTGACAAAACCTTGTGAATCTTTAAAATTATATTTCACCCGTTTCATTGTAATATTTTAGATGATTTTCTAATACCATTTCACGTCAACCCTTTATTTTATTTCTTGTAACGTTTTTATGTCAAATAAACGCATTTTATGAACATTTTAATGTCAACTTATACATAAAATGTGATCTACTCATCCTATTAAGTGAAAGAAAAAGACGGAAATACAGAGAAATTGTGAAATATACATTTATAATATACTGACTAAAATTTTTCTGTCAATAATGATGTAATATCTAAAAAAAACTAATATTTCTTTAAATCTTAGTTAATTTATTTAAAAAAGAAAACAGAATACAAAAAAATGACTCTTTTGATTGACTTGAAATTTGTTTGAGACGAAAACCGCACCATTTTAAGCTAAATAATTTTACAGCATATATGATTTAGTTTTTAAATTTTATATGTCTTTAAAATTATGTAGAATATATTCTCATTCATTAATAGTATAAAATATTACAATACAATTAATAGTAGTTATCAATTTCTCGTGTTTTATTATGATACTTCGTATCTGGTAGTTATGAAAAAAAAAACAGATATAAAAAATATTTGCTATTCCTTGAATCAGATTGTTATTTGTTAAAAAAAATCATACGACATAGTGTAACTATCGAAGTGCAAGCTGCTCATTTGGCAAATTACTATCACGTGTGCTTGAGAACCGTGAGCTGCGCAAAAGCACCAAGTGTCAGTCTATCGTGTAATAGTATTGCCTACACTACTATATGAATTCGAATCGTGGGTGTTATATAGCCGCAACCTAAAGCCTCTCGAGAAGTATCACTGCAGATGCTTGAGGAAGATCTGAGATATAAAATAGGAAGAGAGTAGAACAAACATCCAGGTTCGAATCCCGGTAGCGCAAAAACAATATTTTTTGACAAAATTTATTTTATATGTGTATCTTTCTAATTAATACATTAAATTAGTATTTAAAACACCTCAGACCTATGTTCTGAATAATTACAACTTCACAATAAGAATGTGTTCTTCTTAATAAGAAAATTTATTTACTAAAATGATAAAAATAAATATAAAATAATTACAAAACCGTATAAATCAAATACTTATTGTTAAAGGTTGTAAAATCACAAAATTCGGGAAGACGCAATTGACCTAATAACAGCTAAATATTTACAATACAACCCATATCAATATGCTGTGAATTTCAATGTGCCAAAGAATTTAACCCAAATACATAACCGGGTAGGTATCTGTAGCCAATAAACGAGTATTTATTTTCTGTCGGCGATAAAGCTGGCATCAAAGTGTGGGCCGAATGTCTCCATTGATCGCTAACCCCTGCCAAATATCGCGTGCAAGAGGTCACGCGACTACTGCCTCGGTAGCCCATATTATAACCCACCCTGTAGCAGACACTAATTTAAAAGCCGTAGACCTACTTACATAATACAAACTGGGGTAGTCCCATGAAACTGCAACTATTTCGACCTTAAAATGTAAGACAGTTTTTATTCAGTATCAATACAAATTGTTAAATATTTACTATTATTCAAGTGTAGGGTGATGCCATAATTCTCGTATGTTACATTGGTTTATTTTTGTTATATCCATGCTGAATAATTCAGAAAGTTATGTAACATGTAACAGCGTTCATGAAAATTTTAGATGCTATTTGGAAGCATCATGTATTCGTTATTCTAAAAATATTAATATAAAAGTATAGGTATAAAATTAACGTAATAATAATTGTGTATCTCACTGGGTTAGTCTCATATCGAGAAGAATGATTTTATATTTTTAATGTTTATTTTTACATACGCGTTACGTAAATTTTAATGTTTTCTAAATTAAAACCATAACCTTTTTTTGTTTACTATAGTTCAATTTAGTATTTACGATAGATATTTATTTTGAATTGAACTGGAACTAGATAAAATTATTTAAATAAATGTATTTACAATGGTATTAGAAGGTACACTAGGATTAATTGAAATAATTATCAATTTGATTAATATCTATCTAAATCTGTTAAAAAAAAATACGATACCATATTTCAGACTGATTTTACATATCATTCTGTATATGTTTTTCTATACAGATCATCATATTTTAATATCATTTCTTGATTTGGCAGGTACTTCGTGGTATCACGATTAGTTTCGGGAAGAGAAAGTCCTTCACATCTACAAATGTAAATTGAACTAAAATTAAATACAGTCGGCTATTGGGGTGTTGTGGCACATAAGAATGAGAGTGGCTTTATTGTTTCTTTGAAGTATTGATAATAGCGGCGAAGGTTTTGAAAAAGTGATATTGTTCATTAATGTTTTCTCCGAATTAAAATTTTTCTGAATTTCTATAATTTCTAAATTATTCATTATTATATAATTTCCTTGTATGGTACCGAGTGGAGTAAGTTTAGATCGTGGATGTCGAAAGAGTTATTGGTATCAATAATATGGTTGAAGAAATTATTATTTTTCAGACAGCGTATTCAAATTTCTCTCGGCTTGACCAATGTAGATGAGATTAACTGCTCTATAATTTTTAAAAATTGTGTATATATATAGTACAAAGTGAAAATAATTTATTTATTTTATTTTGATCTTTTAAAATATAATTTGAATTTTATTTCAAGTTCAGGTGACGTTCTTTTGTTTTGTGAAAAATAAAAAGGATGTTTCGTTTGAAAGGTTATTTGTATGATTTGGTAATATTATACTATCATTTCGATTTGCACAGTTTGTGTGGTTGTGCTGTTCAAACGGGTTACCTGTAAAGCATTGGATCTTACGATATATATATATTTATTTATTTTATTTTATTTGTCATACATTATTCTGAAAAATGTTACGCTTAATGTATATATTATTATATAAAATGTTAAAACTTTAATATTACTAATCACGGATAAAGTTCACAGATTAATATTAACCATACGACTATTTAATTTAATACTAAGTAGATCGTATTATTAAGTTAGCTCTTATTATTAATCTACATATCTCCAACTTTACATATCCTCTTTATAACATCTCTTAAAAAATCGTAGTACGCAATTAAAATTGGAATATTTATGATTACGTATGTAAGATATTTTCTCATAAGCAAGCTAACTTTTTATTTCCGAGTAATTGTACATTTAGCCTACGGATCTCGGGACAGTTAGAGATCCCTGGAGGACGTATTTCCACAACCCAATCAGTCCAGTTCACTGCTCAGCCAAATTGCTTTTTGTCTTCTACATAGTCAGGCTCGGTCCAGCTGTTCGAGACAAACGTATTATATATATACGCAAATAAGGGAATTAAAGGTCACTTATGTATATCTTGAATAGTTTAAAGGGTGTTAATAATTATAGAGGTAGTTTAAAATCTTTTATCAAAAACATCTGAAAACATTCAATATTATGTGGTTAATTTTTTAAATATCATTAAAAATATTTATTATGTTAGATTTCGATTACCAAATTTTATATTTATTAAAAAAACAAAATAATGTAAAGCTAATCTTAGCATGGGTAGGATTAAAATATTATCGCTTAGATGATTAGCTCAAATGGAACGGTTGAATGATACAAGTATTGAAATTATAATTAGATTGGTATTAGAAATAGAAGACGTCCGCGGAAGACTTTGCATGACCAGATAAACCAGATACTGGAAGATGGTCCTGTTAGAAGCTTCAATAATCGATGACCTTGCATGAGAAGATCTGTGAATGTATATGAGGTAAGAATTATGTCAGAACAGAAAAGTGTGGCGCTCTATCCTCCACCAACAGCGTGATGGTAAAATAATAGACTGAATAATATTGTTTCTTTTGAAATATATGATTATTGGTAGGTTAGAACTAAAAAATATTACAATACATTAGAAAGCAAAATTTAAATATCTTTGAACTTTTTCGGTGTATTAAATATTTAACCACTTAAATGAGCTTTTTCAGTATTTTTCATTTAAGTTCATTCCATAATAAAAACGATATGAAAATTCATATATTGTAGATAAAATTGAAAAATTTAAAATATTGAAGAAATAACATTCAAATAACGACGTTTTATGTAAATCTTAACAAATGTATTAAGAAACGGTTAACTTCATTATAAAAAATTGGTTCAGTTAAGATTTTGCATATTTCACTTACTTTAAAGATGGTGAAACTAGAATTCGATTTGTTGTAAAAATATTTTTTAATTTTCCAACTCATAAAATAAAAACTTTGTTTTTAATAACCTGTCACTCATTTTTGATGTATTTTTTTAATGATGACTAAACATACAAACATTTAAAAAGTAAACATAAAAAATGCTAATAAATCACAGTTTTACCAACTTAACTTAACAATTTTTCAGTCAACCACACTAATACATAATATATAGTGCTAATTTTGAATTGACAAAAAATGTTATCTCAAAGATAAGATAACCAATGTAGAATATTTTTATAAAATATGAAGCACAGCTAGAATTTTCACACGTAGTTTGCTCCGAAAGATGTTAATACGTGTGTATATATTTATACAATTTCAAAAAGGTTATTTCGAAATTTTCTTCTGAATAATGTATTAGAATACATAACTCGTTTTTTATGCTATTAATGTTATACAATGTACAACCTAAACCAAATGGAACCAAAGATTGCAATTTGAAAGTCTAAACGTTTCGTGGTTTCCTGGTGCGGTAGAATAATATTTATTTTATTTATTTTTTTATTCACAATTCTATAGAAACTTGAGTAGGTGCAAATAAAAATGTCGTACCATAATATATTGCAAATTTTATTGTAGATTCAACCATTATATTTGTATGTAACAAATTACTGGATTTAATTATTATTCATTAATATAGTACATTCCTGAAAAAAATAATTAGTACCTGATAACGTATTTCTATAAGTAAATCGTAGTAACATTCCCGGATTCAATTAGTAATAAATTTGATGAGTTGTTTTTTGTCAATTTTTTTCTTCCAAAGCTTCTCAATAATATCGTTTACAGTAATGCATGTTGTTTTACAGACAATAACATCATTATTAGTTTTCAATTTTGCTGATGATATTTTGGCAAAATATTGATGAAAGATCTGATTTTTCATCTTTGATTCTGCCAAATATTTCATCAGATATCAACATTGTTTTCAAACCTTTATAATACAAAACCCGATATATTCATTTTCAAAATACACATGCACGTCTCAAATATATTCTTACAGAATATGCACCATTTAGCTATGATTCTGGAAAGCTCCGGAACATTATATAAAGTAGTACATGGGTACGAATCTTGAATAATCATGAAGCATCCAGAACGTTCTCGTAAAGAACACCGGCAAAACTCGTCCTTTCGCAAAATGCATAAATATCTACACACTGTTGGAACATGGCCACCGTAAAGTACAAAGGAACAGTTAGTGTAGCTAATACCTGCTTATACAGGTGTGTTATTATTTGTAGTCATAATAAATAGGGTTAGAATAATATACATATGAAAATAGAATAGAAAAAATAGAAGTTAAAAAATAAGCAAAACAAACTATAAAAAATAAAGGTTCAAGACAGAAAAAATAATAAATTTCAGGTTTGACACAGAATGGCTGAATATCAAAATCAGTTATATCTTTGACTCAGAACAACATCAAAAACATCACTTTTATATTTAAACATAGAATATCGGAATATATCTACAAGACCAAAATCGTTCCCAAGCCTGTAAAGTTTTTGTGTGGGTGCATTCCTATAAAAATTAGTAAATGATGAATTTTCATGGAAAAGCACCGACATCCTGGTACTTCGCGCAGGAACGTGGTATACAATTAGTTCAGTTAAATTAAGGGCGTCCAGTATGCCATTTACTTTTTTAAATAAAAATAATGAATCACTTAAAGTTCTTCTACACGACAGGAAAGTTAAATTAAGAGTGCTCATTAGAAAACCATAATTCAATTGTTCAGCTGGTATACACAGTTTTAAGTTTTATTTGTTAATAAAACATAAAGAGTATAACAAGCCTAGTCCACAATATTTTGCGGATGAATACCTTTTAAATTACGAGTCGAAAATGTTCAAGAAATATGTGCAAATACTGCGCAGTTACAGAAAATATTATACCTATACCTACGTACTTAGAAATAAATATTTGCGAAATGTATTCATTATTAATCTGTATATTTGCCGCTGTGCCTAAATGACCACAAAAAATAGTTTGTCAGCTCGAAATTTGATGACCTTTTATTTTTTGTATAATTTGGAATCAATTTGGTTAGGTATCCATTTATTACACCCTATATATATTGGCGATTTTTAATGGTCTTTATAGCAAATTTTATTTATTCACTCGGACCGTTTTTTCTCAGGGATAGAAATATATGATAGAACATGGCAATCTTTTATCTTAGTATATCACTCTTGCATCTTTTAATTTCATACATTTTCTCAAGCACGTTCTATGATTTTTGAACCCTTTATCACGACCTTCCCCTAGTATCTGATTAACCAGATTTTACCAATATTTTAGGAAGGTTCTTTATTCATATTATCTCTAATAATTCAAATTTGTTTTAATATCACAGAACAATGTCCGAAATTGCAAAGTCACAATAAAAATGTTTGTTAAAAGTCATATTTTTTATCTTAAATTCGTGTGTACTAATTGTTACATTTTTTCAAACATTTTTCTTTGCTTACGTTTTTCAAAATATTTTCTGTCTATAATAAACACAGTAAAAATCCATCACTTTGAAACGAATGCTTTGAAAACACCTTGTAGCATCCACGACCCGACCACACCCATCCATTTCCGACTTGAAATAATGTAAAGTGTAATATCCTGTCATCTTGGTGTCCTTTGATGTTATATAATCGGAGATATTTCATTTCTTCGAGATACTTTGTTATGATAAATATTTTCTCGACAATTTTATAAAACATTTTTATTTAGTACGGAATTTTAACGCATTTGCTATTATAATATGAAGTGCATAAAAAAAAACGTGATTTAAAATTTAGTTTAGATGTCAAAGATTATCAACATTCAATTAGTGCACAATAGTATTCACAGTTGCACTGACGATGAATATGATTTTAAATATAATTAATAGCGAAAAAAGACCTGGAAAATTGTAGTCGACATTTCCAACAAAAGTATTATATTTTTATTTATTATCTTTATTTTATTAACCACTAAATTGAGTTTAAATACATCTACCGGTTTCGAAAAATACCATTTTCTTCTTTAAGATGTCATAACTAACCAAAACATATATTGTTTCTTTGCCAGAGTCTATTTAAAAAAAATCTATTTTAAAAAAAAAAAAAAACACAAATTGGTGTTGGTCACAAATTAAATAATTTGGAATCGTTGGAGATAAATAAAGCGTGTAAAACTTATCAAAAAATTATAAACAACCAACTAAATTTAACTACAAGTCCCATTCTAAATTTATTTCCTAAAAATTATTCGAGTAAATTTGTATTAAGTAATGATTTGAGTTAGGTACTAAATTTTTTTTTTTTAAATAGATTCTGGCAAAGAAACAATATATGTTTTAGTTAGTTATGACATCCTGAAGAAGAAAATTGTATTTTTCGAAACCGGTAGATGTATTTAAACTCAATTTAGTGGTTAATAAAACAAAGATAATAAATAAAAATATGAATTTTAACCACAAAGATAATATTGCTAATTTTAAAAGTAAAAGTATTATAATACAAAAAAGTTACATATTGATAAAAACATATTTATATTGTGAAGTTACAATTTTAGAACACAGTTCGAAGATATTTAAAACCAATTAGAAAAATAAATAAGAATTAAATCTACATATCTATCGAAAATATGTTGAGTTACTACCGAGATATGAACCAGGCACTTTCTCTTGCCGGGCTAATGCATTGCCATTATGAAAATAATATAATATTATGTATGGAAATAATAGATCTCATTTATAAAAAAATTACATACATAAGTGCAAAATTTGTCGTAAATTTAAATAGTTAAGGTAGCGTATTGATAACACTATCCCGGCAAGAAGAAGTTCAGGGTCGTATCCCAATGGTAGCCAAATATGTTTTCCATAAATATATATATATATATTATTTATTTCTTTCTAATTTATTTTTAAATATAAAAAGAACGGCGAATGTGACTAGGTGCTCATTTGACACAATAATATAGTTACACTTAAATAGTAATTAAAGTAAATTATGCAGATTCATGAAATCAACAAATCGTAAAAAATATTTTTTTCATATATTGCCTTTAAAGTTTGCCAACCATCTGAAATTGCCAATGTTTGACCGCAATATCCTGGAAAAGATATTTGGTCCGATTTGTGAAAATAATATTTGACGTTGCAGCTATAACCTCAAAGTTTATGAGCTCTACGGTGAACTTGACGTTGTCCAATGACAGCGAAGGCATTTGGCTCGGATGGAAGAGTACTGACCATTTCATAAACAGACGCTATTCCGTGGACTGGATGGAATCCAGAGTGATCTGCATGTTTTTGAGATATCTGGCGATTCAAGACAAAGAGCAGAAAAGAATGTAGGAATCTCCTTGAGACAGTCCAAGAGCCAGCTCGGGCTGTCGGGCCACGATACATGAATTATTGTTTGAACATCAAAATCATAGGAACCAAAGACTCGCGCCATTCGTTGACGCACTAAACAATTAGCGTTTTGCACTGTACATTCAAACAATATTTGAATTTATTTGTTATTCAATATTAGGATGCGTGGGTTATTTTCCTTTGAATACAGTAGCAGTAAATGACATTTCAGAATTAGTAAAACGTTGTTAATGTTAATGTTGTCGGTTGGATCAGGTTGTCAATGAAGAATGTTGTCGTAGTATCCGCTGTCACTGGATATCGCTCTGTGTCCACTCACCGTAATATTAATAAATCACAAACATTACTTTTGTTCAATACTCAATAGACTGAAACTTCATTAAACATAAACATATTAAAAATTACAACAAAATTTGCATCGGGTGCGCCTAGAAAGACAATCAAGGCTATGTAGATTTTAGGGGAGAAAAGATAACAATTTCGAATTCGCTGCTGATTGCAGCAGAATAATATCAGATGAATTTTTTAATTACATTGCTATGCAAAATAAGGATTGTGGAAACGGAATTAGTAAAAGTTCAGTACAGATCCAATTAGACTCTTCTAGTTCAGAGTGGTTTGAAATCCTCAGTCCAGAGTGGCCCTTATTTTTAAGATAAATATAATCTCATCTTGCTAAGTCTCCAAATGAGTTTCCCCAAAACTATTTGGCGAGAATGTTCTTTCCTCTTTACAATATGGTCTCTAAATAAAATGCTTTTGGTAAATATAAGTATGTTATCCAAATAATCATAAGGGCTTAAAAAAATTCAAAGATCTATTCCCTGCACCCCCTGGTTCTCCAAAAGGATCTCAAAAAATCTCAAAAAAAAAAACAATATCAAATATCTCCAGAATGAGAATTGGGCATTGCCAGGTAGCCTCATATTTATTTAGATTGGACTTAATAGATTCCCCAATATGTGAGTATAGTGCCGAGGAGGTAACCCTTGACCATATCTTTCTGCCTGTCCACTGCGGTTCACAGGTTTATTTTACAGTAATCTCGTCAATGGTAATTTTCAACTCCCGATTAATTTGTGTCATCTTCTTTCCCTTAACTAGTCACATTTAATTTATATAATAGTAAATTTATTGACCGACAATGATATTGACGTGTAATATAATATTTCTTATTCTATAATATTATTGTACTTTTTCCTTTAAAATAAAGTTTTAATTTGATTAATGCCACAAATCACTCTTGAAGGGTGTGGATTGCCTATTTAAAAGAAGAAGAAGTAACTTTTATAAAATATCCGCTACTTATTACATAGAGTAGTTGGTGACCTGTAATTGAAATCAAGTCATTTGAGGCATCTGTGATATTGATGATGGCTTCTTTTTAGTGTATAAATGCACGGTAAAATGACGAGTACATAATTAAATATGATATATATAATTTAATATTTCAGAAACGTTAATATTTCTTATTATAGCATTATAAAGTTTTAAAAAAATCCCAGAAATTAAAATACAAAAACTTATCAGTTGGACGAAATAATGGCGATTAAGTCTATATTGGTCAATAGAGGCCAATCCTCTTGGAAGACGACGCTCGACCACACTTCGCACAAAACGCTGCTCAAATTACAGTAGCTCTGTGCCACAATATTCATCAGACGTTGTGTGTTCACCAACTAACTACCACGTCTTCTAGGCGTTGAGATACTTCTTGCAAAGAAAAGTATTTAATGCTCAAGCGGCTGTTGAAAACACCTTTCGTGACTTCATGTCACGCACTCTCGTACTACTTCCACTGGTATAAAACAGCTACTGCTAAAATGACAATACTGGGTCTATAGTTGAGGCGTATATATATTAATGGTACTGCTTCTTATTTGAGATATAATAAATCAAAGTTTTGATTCGAAATCGAACATTTCATATTTCAATACTGCAAATAATATTTATCAAAATCAGTGCTCCATTTTATTATTGTCATTTATTTTCTGACTAATTATTATTTATTCAAACTTTGACACTCCGAGGTACTAAGCAGAAATCGACATTTCAAATTACTCAGAACTATTCAAGTTGACTGAGCAATCTTAATAATATCTACAAAAACTTTTAGAATTTTAGAAGTGATTTTGTATTAATTAATTATAACGTTTATATTTAAATCACCCATCACTAAGTTAATAATATTTTCATATCATATTTAATGTAAATAAGTATTTTAATATTATATTTAACAGTGGTAAAGTTGTTTTCTTTATACTACATAATTATTTCATTATTTAACGTACTTGATAATAAAAATTTAATGGAATATAAATAAAATACACATGTGTCTTATTGAAATTGATGTTCAGGCAAGTGCTCTATTTTGGTAACGTAAATTTTTTTTAACTTACGTGACCGAATATGAAATAAAGTGATATATATATATCGGTCACTTAAAACCTAAAATTAAGTTATTTTTTCAGCTTAATTCGCCGTGTATGAAACGAAGAGATACGTTGACAAACCCAAGTCAAAGATATCATAGACACGAAGGCTATCCCCGAGATAAAATGGACATACCCGTCAAATGAATCTGGTAGACCAAAAGACTAATACACAGGAGACCAGTGAGACGACCTCAAAACTAGGTATAGATCATTGATATAAAGGAACGTTCACACGACGATCGATATAGAGTGCCAAAATTTAGACGGTAACAGCGGACCTAATGCATAACTCAACAGTGACACAACTAAGAGGAGAGAGGATAGAGCGCCACACTCTTCTGTCCTGACGCACATTTCTCGCCTCATCCACATTCATATATATATATTCTCATACAAGCTCGTCGATTACTGGGGCTTCTAACAAGACCATCTTCCAGTATCTGATTTACCTGGTCGTGCCAAATCTTTTGCGGACGTCCTCTATTTCTGGTGTCATAAACACTCATTCATCCGATCCACATAACTAAACCATCTAAGTGATCTTTTGTGACCTCTATACTGTTACATGAGAATGAATATCAAATTTACAAAACAATCCATAGATGGCGACAGGATAGTTGGTAATAAATAATTGTAATGTTCCAACATGGTAACATATATACAACTTCCAAATATTTGATAGATGTGGTAGCATGGGTAAATAGGTAAACGTTACATTGTGTAAAATGATCACTTAAGCCAGCCTATGACAGGTCGCGAGCCCTGCAATTCCCAAGACTTTCGTACTTTCCATGTAAAAATAATAGCTTCGTCTTGAATATAAACCTTTTTGATCCTCACACCCATGCAAAAGTAACTTCCGCTCAAATATTGAGATCTTCCTTCATCAATATCACTTCCGGTTTATTTTCCGTCACGTTTATTTCGCTAATACAGCCTCCGTCATTGTATTCTGGAGATGACAGTTGATTAAACCTTTTAAGCTAAATACAACGACTAATTTGAAGCCAAATATTTGAGAATCTTGGCGAAGCTCACATACATACTATAAAGCCATTTTTTGATTATGGCACTTCAAGGAGAACACATTCTTATTGTGAAGTTGTAATTATTCAGAAGATAGTCTGTGATATTTTAAATACGAATCAAATGTATTAATTAGAAAGATTTACATATAAAATCTATTTGAACGAAAAATATTTTTGTTACGCTACCGGGATTCGAACCTGGATCTCTCTCCAAACCGGGGAAGGTGCATATTATATATTATCCAACTATGCTACAGCGACGCTATTTTTTTACGACAAATTTTTGAACCTATATGTTACACTTTTCAAATTAATACATCTATCGTTTCATTATTTGAAAAAACAAAGTAGATGGTTCTTTCAAATAATAAAAAAAATGGAACGATAGATGTATTAATTTGAAAAGTGTAACATATAGGTTCGAAAATTTGTCGTCAATCCACTGTATTGGTAAAGCATAATCGGATAATACACGTTCCCCGGATTGGATGAGATCCAGGTTCGAATCCCGGTAGTGCAACAACAATATTTTTCAATAAAATTGATTTTATACGTATATCTTTCTAATTAATACATTTAATTAGTATTTAAAATAAAATAATCATTGTAAGATTCCCTAATAATCAGTCTTAAATTGCAGTATTTTTATCTTAAATATTTGTTCATAAGAGTTTTATAGTTTTGATTAATACCATGTACCTACCATATTTTATACAAAATAAATAATGGTTGGGTAAAACCACTTACGCCTACATTACGTATTTTGTTTGTGTGTTTTTATTACTTCCGGTGAAATTTATTTCACTACGTGAAGTCAATTTATGAAAACTTTATTTGTTCTCGTTGGAAGTAACGGTAAAAAAACAATTTTCTTCTAAAATTATTGCCATTCTCACATTTCAAAAGTAATGACGTTTCGTGCGAATAATTCTCAACCAGTAAAATAAATTTAAAAAATCCATTGTTTGCAGTATGTAAGGGATATGGATCTATATTGTTTACGTGCCGAGGATATTAATTCCTACTGTATTCAGGTGCGCGAGTGGCAACGGACGTGCTTTGCAGGGAAGCATTAATTTATCGCAGACTAACTTCGCACCATCCCCCGCCAACACGGCGGGCTATTCAGAACCCTCGCACATCTGCTCCCGTGAAAGGATGTTTCCTTTTACTCGGGTAGTTCTTTTCAGCGTGCAAGAGCATTCATGTACGGGCTTCAAGTTTATTAAGTGGTGTTGCAGAATTACGTTCGTGCAGATTAAACCTTTTTTTATTTATTGAATTATTAGTTGAAAATCAACAATGAACCAATATGATTGGCTAGATTTTGAATTCAGTAAATAAAAATACGATTGATTTTGTATTATTATTTACATACTTATCATTACGCTGTTTCCTCGCAGGGGTAGGCAGAGAGGATTGAATTGTCCCGGTAACATGAAACTGAAAATAATATATTCACAAACAAATTGATCAAACCTGTTGTTGTCACAAATTTCCTAAAATAATATATTGAAAGTCCACTTTGTAATTGATTTTATGTATGATATATAAGATGTATGTATAAGAGGTAAATGTTAATTTCGGTCTGATACTTGTGAACTATGCCCGTCTCAACACCAAATGACGAACACAGTCCAAACATATTATATACATCTATTATATAGTTTCTAATAAATAAAATAGAACGTCTATAGAATAACTTCTGTCCTGGCATACGATTCTAGCTTCGTTCACTTTCATACATCTTTTCATGCACGTTCTTCGGTTTTTGATGGTTTTGACCGTTTTCCAATATTTGATTTATTTAAATAATAAGATGTGTCACTTTGTTTAAACCACTATTTATTGTACTTTTGAAATTAGCAAAATTAACTTTGTGGTTAAAATTCATATTTTTATTTGTTAACTTTGTTTTATTAACCAATTACTGAGTTTAAATATATCTACCGGTTTCAAAAAATACCATTTTCTTCTTTAGGATGTCAATACTAACTAAAAACTAATATTATTGTTACTTTACCCGAATCTATTTTTAAAAAAACATAAATATTTAAAAAAATTAATTTAGTACCTAACTCAAATTGTTACTTAAGATAAATTTACTCGAATAATTTTAAGGAAAATATTTTAGAATGGGACTCGTAGTTACATTTAGTTGGTTGTTTATAATATTTTGATTAGTTTTACACGCTTTATTTATCTCCAACGATTCCAAATTATTTAATTTGTGACCAACAACCTTTACCTGCAAAATTGACAATCCCAATTTTTTATCAAAACCATGACCATTTTCTATCAAATGATCAGAAATTCGGAGAACCCATTATTGTTCAAACATCTCAAATGCAATAATACGTTTTCAGAATTTGCTCATTTTGAATTAACGTCAATAAGTGGTTAATAAAACAAAGTTAACAAATAAATATATAAAAAAATACAAAAAAAATTCTCGCAAAATTTCAAGCGTAGCTCGGGCTGTATGTGAAGTGGTACCATTCTGTTTAAACCACATGTATTGCAAGCTCAATCGACTCAATTCGACCACTAAAAAGTTTTCCAACATGTGACGATGCGATCACCATTAATGGTCGGGTCATTTTTGGTGGTCATTTTTGAGGAGTTAGATGCTCTGCAATAAATTGTAATCAACTACTCTCAATGACTACCGAATGCAAACTAATGTCTATGACAAATATTTATCAAATTAATAAGACGGCCAAACAATGTCGCCCTGGAACATAATATTCACCCGATAAAATATTAAACCTTAGGTAATTTTAATAAACCATTTTGACCATAACACCAGAGCGATCACATGACTGTTTTGTACTAAAATCGCAAACACAGCTTAACCTTCTGCGTGTAACCTCTGTCAAGAACATTAATTTTTAATGTCTGTCTACAGCCCCACTATACATCAATATTTTATTATTTTTCAAAGTAATATCAGCACTTTTTTGTTTGTTTTCTGGAGCGAGAATCGAACCTTTGGTCGAAGCGAACTACTTATATAGGGTGTCTAGCGGAAAATTTTCAAGATTAATTTGTAATTGCTCGTAAACCATCAGGGTGAGGTAAGTGAGACTAGTATTGTTCGACGCGCGTGATTTGCGGATTTGCTAGTCGCAATGAATCAATGGTGGAAAGCGCACCGCGCGTTCGAGGATGAGCAATATTTAAAGTGCGGTGATTCATTGGTACCTGCGCGTCGCGCTTTTTGTACTCACTTTAATATTCGATAAGTAAGTGATGGGCCGAGCACGCAACTTATCCGGTGCTGGGTTCAAAAGTTCAGACAAGAAGGGACAATGGTTAACCAAACTTCTCCGGGATCATAAACATCAGCAGCGACGCCAGAACATGTGGCTCAAGTTCGACGTGAAATTATGCGCAATCCGCGTAAATCGATATGGAAGATTGCAGCCTATACTGGAATTAAAAAATCAACGGTACACGTTATTCTAAAAATGAAACTATAGTTTCACCCATACAAACTGCAAATCGTGTAGTTTCTCAACGAAAATTACTATTCTGTACGTGAAACCTTAGCGAGAACGATGCTGGAACTTTTTGGAACAACACGAACGCTTGGAAACATATTTTTTACTGACGAAGCACATTTTCTGATAGATGGCTATTTTAATAAACCAAACATAGAGATACTGGTGCCTTGACAACCTAAGGGAACGCCATCAAAAACGTTTGCATTCTCCAAAAACGACAGTGTGGCGTGCGATTTTTTCCCGTGGAATAATTGGCCCTTATTTTTTTAACCAGCGAGAGACAGTCACTGCTGACGTGTATTACCGAATTATCGACGAGTTTTTGGTACTACAACTGCAGATGTTTCCCAGGTTCAACAACAGAATACAACTTCAGCAAGACGGGGCCACTCCACACAGTTAGAGTTTCAATGGAGAAGCTGAGGGGAATTTTTCTCAATAAATTAATCAGCAAGTACTGAGACATACCCTGGGCACCTCGGTCATCGGACCTTAGACCGTGTGACTTTTTTTGTGGAGATACCTTAAGTCAAGATTTTACAATAACAATTTTGAGGCCCTACAAGAAAATATCTGCTGTGAAGTTGCTGGCATTAAACCAACGCTTTGCTCTCGCATGTTCGCAAATTTAAGAGTCCGATTCAAAGAGTGTCTTGAAAGAAATGGACGGCATTTAGACGATATTGTTTATAAAGCATAAAATCCGCATCATTAATCTGCATTTTATATAAATAAAATATAAGAATATTATTGTAGTTTTTTTTAAATTTAATATTAAATATGAAAATCTTCCGCCGGACACCATTTAGGTAGATCAAAATCATTTTTCTAGGAGGACATATAAAATAGTATATATTAATCAAAATGCTCTTGTATTGTTAAACATATTGATTAAAATATACTCATTTATAAGTCCCTCCAGTTGTGACACACTGTGTCTTGATCTGGACACTCACAACAGATCTCATCTATGTATTAAAGGTATCATGAAAATCACTATTCTCGGAGTTCTTGTACGCTCCGGAATGAAGAGTGTTAAAGAAATCGGAACTTCTATAAATTAATGGCATCCCAGATATCCTGGGAAAGGTGATAGCAAGGAGGTAGCAACAGGCGAGGAGTCAGGAGGAAAAGATGAGTCTCGTAACGTGCACAAAGTTTTCACACACAAGCCAACAGAATCAAGACCGAGGGGAAGACAGATAAGTAGATGGACATGTAAAAATATACAAGTGCCTGCCAGGCTAGACAATAACGGTGAGATAATAAGAGATTGGTGATGCTCTGTAGGGATTGTGATAATGAACTTACAAGTTCTAAGAGTTCCTTTTTTTAAACTGATATATTCTTATTATAGTTTATCAATTTTTCAATAAAATAAATATCTTTATATTTTTTATAGTTCATATATGTATCTATGTACCTATTTATTTATTATGTGCAATATCAACGATACTCCACATTCAAAACTATTATTATATATAATCATTCAAACAAGTTCAAACTCGTTAATTACTTAATATTACTTTTTAGGAGAACACATTCTTATTGTGAAGTTGTAATTATTCAGAACATAGGTCTGTGATATTTTAAATATGAATTAAGATATACATATAATTAATTCATATTTAAAATATCACAGACCTATGTTCTGAATAATTACAACTTCACAATAAGAATGTGTTCTCCTTAATAATAAAGTTGTATCAATGTGTCCAAAATTTAATAAAAATGAATTAATAATTCTGGCGTCTGCTATCAGTTTACTCAAAGGTATTTGAGATTCTGTAAAAATAAGGTAGATGGCTCTGTCAAATGATGGAACGATTAAATGTATTAATATCAAAAAAGGTAACATATAGGGTCGAAAATTGTAGCTAAAAATGGTGTCGCTGTAGCTTAGTTGGATAAAGCACCTTCCCCGGTTAGGAAAGAGATCCAGGTTCAAATCCCGGTGGCGCAACAACAATATTTTTCGATAAAATTGATTTTATATCTTTATAATTAATATATTTAATTCATATTTAATATTATTTATTGAAAGTTTGTTGTTGTACATCTCCGTTGCTATACGATACATGCATACACGGATACGTTGAATTGTGAAGCGACGTAAGGCGAATGAGAGAAGCGTTAAGTACTTGTGTTTAATTATTACTTATCAAATATATACATTTTAATAATAAAACCCGTAAAGGAAAGATATAAGTAAAAATATGATATATTGAATTAACAAATTAATATTAATAAATTCGTAAAGAATGTAACAAGACCTCATTTTCATTTTCGATACTACGAAATTCATTAATTCAAATACACTCTGACGTTATTTTCTAAGAATTTTATTAGTTATTTAACATATTAAATTCTTGAAATAAAGTAAGCTGGATATTAAACGGCATGTAACCCAACGTACTTTACTTAGCACGTATCCGCCTCTGGTCTTAATGATATCTGTATACGTCATTATTACCTGTAATAAGGATTGTCTCAATTTAGTTACTTCTTAATCCTTGTCGTAGAATCATCGCTGTCACATCTCGTGACAAGTATCATTGAGAATACAACATAATACACTTTTTTTAAAATAACTTTGTACTTGCCACTTAGATAAACCAACGTTGATAAAACACTAACTAAATCATAAAATTGATATAAATAAAATATGCCTTGAGAGAGTGACCGTAGACATGGAAGGAGAGGAAAGATAAAAACATTGAATAAGGGAATATAATTAACGAAGGCTGTATTAAATACTAGTGTACGTGAAGTAACCACATTCCTGCATCACGACACCGATACAGCCCCACCATTCCACCACATCCCGCAAAAAGACACCCCCTTTTTTAACCATTATTCTTACTATTGAAGATGCTCCAGAGAATGTAAAGGAGTGGAGCATTTTCAATCTAATGACTCGTCTCAATTTTGAATGAACCAGAAATATTCTCCTGAAATTTATTAAAAGGTATAAAATAATAATTAAATAACAATTATCGTCGCACTGCCGCAATCTTCTTACCGTGGTGGAGCAATGGGCCAGGCTGCGGGAGATTTAGTTGAATCGTGTTATTATTTATATCATATAGAATCTTAACAAACCAAAATGAAAAAAAACAAGAACACACGAAAAATTAATGAAGTAATTATAAACATTTTTTACTTGCAATATTCGCAAACGTATTGACTGTCTGTACAGAATCTGCACAATCAACGTGATACCATGATTGATATGATAAACAGTCAATTCAGCATTTATCACCATCAATATTAAAAATCAATAAAACACAGCGATATAATTTTTTTTTCTTTTTTAATGGTCTTGGAATTTTCTTCAATCCTTGACATGCATTACAAAGAATTTTTCTAATTTTCTAGATTACACTTAAATATTAATCAAATTTAAAAGAAGCTATCATATAAGGAGAATATATTAATTATTTACATTAACTTTCATATTAATTACGTTCTACTTCAATAAAAACTTCAAAAAAATTGACAGAAAACCGATATACTCATAACTTTTAATCAATGATTGACTAACACCATTTTTTGGCATTCAGGCATTAATTATAATTTATAGTTTAGTACTCAAAGACCCATAAATCGTATACCCTTTTCCTCCATATACTTCTACCATTATCAAGGATGAATCCCATAATATATAAAAGCAGGTAAGAACCCTGTAAATTATAAAGGACAGTCTTTTATCGTACTCATGACGACATTCTCGTCCGGAACTAATCAAGTTATCATGTTTTTTAGAAATTAACGATACCATTGGATGCATTGAATACTTTCAATTTAGGTTTCGTGCCTAAAATTAAAATTCCAAAAAGGTCCATTATTACGTTACAATGAATGATAGAATAAAACTATTGATTTATTTTTTCATATTCTAAAGTATGATAGAAAATATGCGATATTATATTATAATTGTGCGAAGCTTTTCGTGTGAAACTTATTTTTTGTTGGACTGTTTTTATGCGGAACGTTTTCCACTGATATATAAGTCTATCCATCCACACGGAGTTTCTCGTCAATTTGGCTTACTGAATATGCCATTTTTTGACTTGTTATAGAAAATAATATTGACGTGAACATTCAATATCTTAATGAAAGGTAAGACAAATATTTATTCAGGTAGCGTCGGAAAGCAATAGACAGATAATAAAATTCTAAAATGCTACAGATAAATCTAAGAAGTTCTGCATAGGTACTGAATAATCTGGAAAACTCTTACATAGTTCTGAAATGACAATTCAAAGTATTTGACGGCTCTCAAATGGTGTCGAAAACCATGGACAACTCTCGAACCTTCTATATTTTGATAGTGGACAGTGCATATACAAGTAAATTTATGCTGAATGCATTTGAAATGTGGTGCTAGCGCTGAACAGTGCCCATTCCGTGGATAGCAAGACGTACAAACATGTTCATTTTCAGAATCTCAGGATCAACGACAAAGTGTCCAACTTATTCAGAACATATAGTGCGACAAAGAAAGATGAAGAAACCCTACAAAATGGACTGATTTAATCAAATACATGGGAGGATCATCGCTCTATGCAGTTTCTAATGCATCATGTACCGAGAAAGGAAGTTCGAAGAAAACACCAATTAATAACATCATGTTCCCTAATACTTCACCCCGTTTGTCCATATTCCCATTAACTAAACCACACCCTCTTTCACATCACGCCCAACAACACGAATAGGACGGAACCAAAGTGTATTCAGATTAGTTATCTTTTGATGATGAGAGGGTTTGCAACTCTCGGAACTATAGCAGTTGCAAAATAATTTAACATGTGTCTGTTTATATTGTAAAAAAAAATCATTATATTAGTTAGTTTTTCCTAAGTCTTCAATAATATCGCAATTTAACTACGTATATTAATATAATGCAAATTCTATTGTACAAAATATACATTTGTATTTTATTACGTAACTTATTTTAACGCGGAAAGAGAGACCTATAGCTTTCAACAATAAATTCATTATATAGTTGATATTTGTAGCGATAACTTTGTAGTTAGACATAATTAAAAATTGTATTTATATTTAAATTTGTTAAGACCACTGTGAATTATTTATACATCAACCGGTTTCGATACTATTGTATCTTCTTCAGAACTGGTATACAACTAAACTATTATTAATTAGAAAGATATACATATAAAATCAATTTTATCGAAAAATATTGTTGTTGCGCCACCGGGATTCGAACTTGGATCTCTTTCTAAACCGGGGAAGGTGCATTATTCAATTATGCTACAACGACAATATTTTTAGCGACAATTTTCGAACCTATGTGTTACCTTTTTGATATTAATACGTTTAATCGTTCCATTATTTGAAAGAGCCATCAACCTTTTTTTTTTATCTTTCTAATTAATATATTTAATTCATATTTAAAATATCACAGACCTGTGTTCTGAATAATTACAACTTCACCATAAGAATGTGTTCTCCTAATGTTATTAATTGATTATTAATTATATTGGACTTACCGTTGAGTGATTTTTTAATTTCTTTAATTTCCAAGTTATCTAATCTAAGGCCTTTATTATTAATGTGTAAAATTTCAATGCCATTTTCTTTATACTCAGCCTATATCCCGAAATTTTACGGAATAAATACATTAATTAATCTTATTAAAATTATGATTGTTAATGGTGGACCCTTTCGTGGAGACCATAGTTAAGCAATACAATAGAACCGATATAAGTTTTCCATTCGATTGTAAGTAATGATTCCAGGATTACTATTATACAATGCTCTGTCTGATTTATATGTCAAACGATAGCTTTGTGTACTCGATGGAGTGAGGAAACAATATCGGTTTACTCGAGCTCAATACTAAATGTGGTTGGCACAGTTCAAAGGTAATCCGCTTTTAATGATACCATGTAAACAGTACATAACACAACAATAAAATTAAGCCCTCACATGCGGGCGCGATGATTTGAAATCGTGAAAATTACTAACGTCTTAGCAGAACCGTTGAGATCCGGTTGCATCAACGTTGAACATAGTTTTTTAAACTTTTTCTATAACAATCACTAATATTATTGTTAAAAATATTTTTTAAAAAACATGTAAGTAACCACAGACAAGTAAATGAATAGACATGAAATTATTTGTACTTACAGGAGAGAGGTTTAGAAAATTAAACATTAAACATTCTTGGTAGAAACATAAATTTGATAGTTTGTGACACATGTATGCAACAGTGAGAGAATTCAATTTCCGAAAATTGAATTTTTGTGTTAACAAGACATATTTTTTACATTAATGCATATTACATTTTCAGCGTTTAAATTTTCGTTCCAATCGAGTCATATTTTTTTAAAAAAGTCGCGGAGCTATTTGATTGCGTTAGTTTTTATATTTGATAGTCTGTGTAAGTCACCTAATTAAATGTACACTATAAATCTGTGGCGAATTGTTTGTATGTCACATGTTATGGGGTGATTTATAGCGCGTTAGGCTCGGATGGAGCGATCAAAAAGCTTTAAGATTGTGTGAGAGTATGGTTGCCACTAATGTTCAACCACTAATCTCGTTCCTATATTTGAGTTTATCAACTTTTGACATTTCTTGGTTTGAGGGGAGTTATGAGTTGTTTGAGTTGTTGTACTGAGTTATCTAACATTTTAACGAGAAAGAACTGAAAGTTTATACGTGTCAATACATCTCCGTGGATACATTTTTGCATCTTTATTACATCAATGAACGAATTATTCACTAGCAGCGAGTCGTGATTTGAAGATCTCCCGATAGGACCATAAAATTATTTTACATTGCGGTGTGTATTATGTGGCTAGAATATATGGGAATATACGTGAATATCAATATGTGAGAGCCGGCAGGTTTTATAAACAGAAACTACGTACTTATTTATTGAAAATTAATTATTAGAACACATTCTTATTGTGAAGTTGTAATTATTCAGAACAGACGGTCTGTAATATTTTAAATATGAATTAAATATATTAATTAGAAAGATATACACATAATAAATTTTATTGAAAAATATTGTTGTTCTTCTAATAATAAAGTTGTATCAGTGTGTCCAAAATTTAATAAAAATGAATTGATAATTCTGGCGTCTGCTATCAGTTTACTCAAAGGTATTTGAGATTCTGTAAAAATAAGGTAGATGGCTCTTTCAAATAATGGAACGATTAAATATATTAATATCAAAAAGGTAACATATAGGTTCAAAAATTGTCGCTAAAAATATTGTCGCTGTAGCATAGTTGGATAATGCACCTTCCCCGGTTAGGAAAGAGATCCAGGTTCGAATCCCGGTGGCGCAACAATAATATTTTTCAATAAAATTGATTTTATATGTATATCATATTTGAAAATTAATTAAGCATAACTTGAGGTTAACACTAGGTACGCGATTTAATATCAGAGGCGGCTTCTGGAGCTGCCGCTTGGTAGACGTCGATAGGTAGAGTTAGAATCAGTGGCTTGACCCTTCCGGGTGTAGGCGGACACATGCATATTATTTCGTAAATTGAGTTAAAACACTGTTATTCCACTATATTTTATCGTATTCAACATTAGAACGTTTTCGAGAACATCTTCCGATTATCAATAATATAATTCAACTAATGTTAAAAACATATTCAGACAGTAATTACGGATGTGTTTGGAGTTAAGAGAGGTGGGGGTGGGAGTGGAATTAAAATGGATAAAAGAGGGGATGTAATGGGAGGTATTTAAATATTTATTATTTTATTATTGTCATTCTCATTATTTACTCCAACTTCCTTAACCATAATTAACACCAAGTTTTACTAAAAGCCTTTGAACGTGTATATTGTCGCAAGCAGCCAGTACCTCTCGTCTTTAAAGCTGAAGTTGGATGTACACCATGTCTTTTCACAAATAACTTCTGGCGCCGATCGTAAGATTAGACAGATTTCGTCTGTAATTTTAAGTGTTTTTTTTTTTTATCTAGGCCCAATATTAATTGAGTTAAGTTTTAATAAAGTTTTTGAATAGCCGCCAATTTGAAACAAGGCAGGGGATCAGGTTGGTCAATAAACTTAGCCGACATTCTCATAACAGTTTAATCGAAATCTGATAATAACTAAGGAAGTTATATTTTTAGTCCCAAGTAAACATAGATAAACGGTTAAACGGAGGATGGTTTCGAGATCTCCTAATTATTATCAAAAAAAGTTCAAATTTTCCGAAAATTTCCATTGAAACCTACCTAAAAATTGTCCCCCGAAGCTAAATGAATATATATTTCCATTTATAAATAACAAAATTTGCATAACTTTATAAAATATGTTGGTTATGGTTCATGTATTCTGGATCGTTGTGCTGTTAAGTTGACAGAGAAAAAAAATGTTATTTTTATTTATTTTTCATACTATTTCAAAAACACTTGATGGCTAGTAAAAGAAAAAATGACAACTTTAACCACCCCCAAGGTACAGCTTTTAAAATAAGGTATCACTCTACATAAAAACAAAAAGGGGGTAGATTGCCGGCAAGGGCGTTGTCGAGCGGAGAGCTTAATATACTTAGGTAGTTTAAAAGGTAGTCTTAAAAGCTTAGAAAAGGTTAAAGTAAACTCTATTATTGCACCATTTAAAGTGACTAAATAAGTATTTATGTATATATCGAGTAAATAGAAAACAACTTATTTTATCAAAGACGAAAAAAGAGTTCGAATACATTTATAAATTCATACAATTATATATTTAATAAATAAAAGGTTATTAAAAATTAATATTGAATTGAGTACTTAAAACTAAAATAATGGTCATTGATAGAAAGAATAATAATATACCTAAATTAACCCAGGTTGGTAATTGCGAAGTCGTACACGTTATATATATATTAATAAAGTATAATGTATATCTTTGTAATTGATACATTACATTATATACATTTGAGTTAAATATCGCAGACATATGTATGTTCTGAAAAATTGCAACTTCACAATAAGAATGTGTTCTCCTTTAAAAAAAGTAATACATAACACAAATTAAATTGATCAATTAGAATTACAGAACATACAGAAATATTATATTTATCGAAAAAATATTTAGTTGCTACCTGAATTCGAACCTGGGCCTCTTCCTACCGAATACATTATCGACAAATTTTTTAACTTATATTCAAATTGATACATTTATTATTATTCCACTTTATATTACGGAGAATTTCAAATACCTTTGAGTAAAACCCGATAGGAGACCCCAGAATTAAATTAATTTATCAATTTTATTAATTTTAGAAACATTAATACAACTGGTATAATATATATATATATATATACAAATGGGAAAGATTCCGATGTAGATATTAAGAGGAGGAATGCCATGGTATGGTCCACTATGGACTAGCTTAAAAATCTGGCAAGGCTGAGGCATAACTAATATCACTTGACATGAGGATTATACCTTTATTTTAAATGATGAAGAATAATAATATAATCCACCCCTTCCACCACATCACCCTCACTGATATTTAATTCATGTCAATTCTCCAGTACTTATAGCAAACATTTGTAATATGTATGTTATGCGGTCTCCTCAATGTATGGAATTAATTATAGGTGCAACGATAATACTAATAATGTAATGTGCTGCTCTAATATGGATGTTATGCGGTCTCCTCAATGTATGGAATTAATTATAGGTGCAACGATAATACTAATAATGTAATGTGCTGCTCTAATATGGACGTTAAAAGAAGGCATTATTACAAGATCTGGAAGTTCAAAGACGATCTGGACATTAAAAAAAGCCACCATTTAAATGCTGGAGGTATCTAGTAGCTGGTATCGATGTATGCTAAATATTTCTTGGGTTGATCACATTACCAATGAAGAAGTACAAGATTCATCATACAAGAGAACTAATAAATACTATCAAACGAAGGAAAACCGCATACTTCAAGACACATTATCTACAATTATAAATCGTACAACTCATTACGTGAGAAAAGATAGAAGATGGCAATGGCATAGTTACAATAGAAAGATATTAGGAGAACATATTCTTATTGTGAAGTTGTAATTATTCAGAACAGACGGTCTGTGATATTTTAAATATGAATTAAATATATTAATTAGAAAGATATACATATAAAATCAATTTTATCGAAAAATATTGTTGTTGCGCCACCGGGATTCGAACCTGGATCTCTTTCCTAACCGAGGAAGGTGCATTATCCAACTATGCTACAGCGACAATATTTTTAACGACAATTTTCGAACCTATATGTTACATTTTTGATATTAATACATTTAATCGTTCCATTATTTGAAAGAGCCATCTTTTTACAGTATCTCAAATACCTTTGAGTAAACTGATAGACAAAATGATGGTAGATTTCGCTAAAAATATTGTCGCTGTAGCATAGTTGGATAATGCACCTTCCCCGGTTAGGAAAGAGATCCAGGTTCGAATCCCAGTGGCGCAACAACAATATTCGATAAAATTGATTTTATATGTATATCTTTCTTATTATTATTTTTAATTCATATTTACAATAGAAATATATTATATTGGCTGCGTAATCTCAGACAATGGCTTAATGACCAAAATGCCGGAGATCTTATACAACTTGCACACGATAAATCAGCACACTGTTAGTCGCCAACATTTGATATAAGGCATGAAGAAGAAGAAGAAGAAACAACGCTAAAACCAAATGTTATATTTCTGATTATAGCAACGTGGATTTCATTTTTAAATCAAATGCTTTATACTTAGGATAAATTATTATTAATATAATGTAATATATATGAAGACAACTAACGATTATGTAAATATAATTTTAAAATACAGATGATGTTTATTATGCTTTAAAATATTCAGCAGCTATTATTATACTCTAATATTAGCAAACACAAGTATAGACATAGTTCAAAATAACCAAAACCGAATAAAAATGTACAAAAGTATTATCTGTATAAAAAGTATACATTATTAATATCAGTAAATGGGGTTGATATAAACTGTTTACTGCTTGAAATTGTTCAAAAATTATTTTTAAAAACTCGCAAAACTTATTTGGCAAGTATTTCAATAAAACATTTTTGGAAGCTCATACCAGTACCACTGAAAGCGATTTTTGGAAGCTTATGAGTAGGATTTTCTCTTTTCGAGGTCCTAACATAATACGCGTCTAAAAAAGTTATTTTTGATCAAATTACTAGTTTAAAGAACAGGCAAATGTGGAAGCTCAAAAGCTCAGAGTAAAAACCTTTAATCATTTTTACTCTCACATCTAAAAATCAAAACATTCCTAAACTAATTATTATTATTAATTGAATTTACGCTAATTGTTTTATAATTAAGAAAACTACTTTTAAAATATTTTTTTCTTATTTTCAGTGAAATAAAAATGTAATTGCGTTTAGGAATGAGCTACGCCAATTAAAAATAAAAATAATTGTTTTAAGCCCTGTAATGAGTGCTGAAATGGCTGATACCGTGTCAAAGACTGTCGTAAAGCTTTGACTGTAGAGAATTCTTTCACGCGAAAACATCTTATCGTTCTTCGCTATAAAGGTTCCATTCTTATCACACAACCTCTCTTGTCAAATACCTAAAAAAGATATGCCACCCGAATAAAAGTGACGTTGTGGTATTTAAACTGGACCCAAAAATGTTTAGTAAAGAATAATACCTTTTTATAAAGATGCTGATATTCTTTGTAGAATTTTTAAAAATATTCATTAAAGGCGATAAAAATTACGACACGACCGGGAGTAGTTTTTATATCGTGACCTAAAGCAAGATAAAGAAATAAATGGACGTATTAAAGATAAATAAAAAACCCTTTTAGCCGAATTTTTTACACGTTAAAAATATAAGCAGCAGTAGTAGGTTCATATATTTGATAAAATATATATTTTTCCACAAAATCTCCAGACATACCCTAATGGCCTTACGGAATATTTCAATAAATTGTTAGCTCATCAACATAATTCTTTTGAATGTTCTAAACAAGGTATCAGATTGTTAGCTGAAATTCCATATAAAGCGTGTTTTTCGAATTGGCAGCACTTTTTCCAACAACAGCCAATTTGACAGCTGACAGCTGATTTGGGCTCAGTTTGGTTTGCCATGTACCCATGAATAGACTTACATCAGAATAACGCTTGTATATTGTGCAAATTTATTTAGAAAATCGTGGTTCAGTTCACGAAACTTACCGTCCATTTTACAGTCGACATAATCGTCCATCTGAACAAGTAATTTGAATAACCATGGATTGTTTTCGTACCACGTACGCATCCGCAGATATGTCGTATAGTGCGCACCGAAGAAGCTGTTGTTTCTTCAAAAATGATGCCGGCCATAACGTTACAGTTAATGGAGAGCACTATAGATCCACGATTACTAACTGTTTCATTCTCCAATTGAACGACATTAATGTGGAAGAGCTGTGGTTTAAACAAGATAGGGCAACGAGCCACACAGCGCGCGCCACAATTAATTTATTGAAGAAACATTCGATGAATGCATAATTTCGCGAAATGTACCTGTGAATTGGCCACTAAAATCGTGTGATTTAACACCTAGGATTATTTTCTGTGAGAATATGTGAAGTCGCTAATCTATGCCGATAAACCAGAGACGATAGATGACGCATATTGCCGATATATGACCCCAACTACTCCAAAAAGTGGTCGAAAATTGGACTTCCAGATTGCGCTTTATTCAAGCCAGCCGCGGCGTCCATATGCACGAAATCATATTTAAACACTAATGGGATAAAATTATCTTTCCAGTAAAGCTAATATCATATCCATTATCACGATTTTTATGTATTTTATTTCATTTTAAAGTTCTATACTTCTAAAAGAACTTCCTTTAGGTAAGTACTAGTCTATGTCTTAAGTCTAGTATTTATTTATAAATTTTAGGTACATAAATATTTCATTTTTTGTGTTGTGGTGGATTCTCCTTTAGTTATATACATATTGTTAATTATATGCAAAACAAATTAAATTAATCATCTAGAAACACAGAAAAAAATCATTTTATCGAAAAAATATTTTGGGATTCGAATCTGGATGTCTTCCTATCCACGGAAACATGTTAACCATTCCATTACAGCAACCGATTACGATTAAGACAAATTTAGACTTTATATGAATATTTTTACAATTGATACATTTATTCCATTTTTAAAAATCAATAAACTTTATATTGCATTGAATCTCAAATACTTTTGAGTAAATCTCACTAGAACACACCAGAAATAAATAAATTAATTAATCCGTTATATTATATTTGAATAAACTCTGATACAACTTATATATTTTTAAGGTGAACACATTTGTTATGGAGTTGCATTTTCAGCACATAGTTCTGCAATATTTTGAATACATATTAAATTAATCAACTAGAAATATGGGTAATATTCTTCACCGGATAGGAAGAGGTCCAGGTTCAAATCTCGGTAGCAACTAAATATATTTTCGATAAATACATTTTTTCTATATATCCTTCGAGTTGATTAATTTAATTTGTATTAAAAATACTACAGAACTATGTTCTGAGAATGTAACATATATATTTTCAAAAATAGAAATAACTACAAAATAATATATAAATATTTGTGGTTTGCTATGATATAATGTAACCGGTTAAGTCTAGTAACAAGGTAATATATAACTTAGCGACCTACAAATCAGGTATAAAATAGCCCATATGAGGGTCAAGCAGTGTCGTAACATAATTTTAAGTGCTGAGAGCAAATTTTATGAGTGTGGGGGGGCACTTACTATTAAATAAATTGGTAATTGATTTTCAAAGTATAATAAAGCAATGTTAAAAGAGTAAATTCACATTGAATGTTGTACCTACTTATGACATCCAACATTTCAAATATGCCGATCAATTATAACTTATAAAAAAAAACGCGTAATATTTCTCAGACACGTGACCCCTGTGTGAAAAATGTTTACTCCCATGTATGTACGTATTTCTCTTTACTTTCTATCCACAAAGATACTAAACACCCATAACAACGTTCTTATATATTACAGTGCAACTGGGAATACTATTAATATTGTTATATTTTTAACATTCTTCTCAGCCTCCAAAAAACACATTTTATGTTAAAAGATAATCATGTATTTTAATCACTTTATGGTTTAACATATTAAATTTAATATAACACAATTACTTTGTATAACAGTGAGAATTGGTGATCACTTAAACCAGCCTAAACTAGGTCGTAAGCCCTGTAATTACCCCATACTTCCATATATTTTCCATTAAATATAATTTAAAAAATAGATTTGTCTCTATGAGATATTTAATATATTTAGTGTTTCATTTTTCTACTAATCTAGGTAAGTCCAACATAATAGCTGTAGCGATAGCTTGTCGGTGTAGTCGTTAAGACACTGGCCTAGTGGCCGGGGGTTCGCGCCCCGTTTCAAGACACCAGCAAGTTAAGTCCTATTTTAATAGTACAAATGACATTTAGCTTAGTTAGAAAATAGTAAGAATATTGATGTGATAAGTATTCCGTGTACGCATCTCTATTTAAATATATATATATATATATATATACACCTCACTATATTACTCTATTTAAATATACATATATATTTACACCTCACTACATACTACTTCAAATAACACGGACTTCTACCTTCCATGAGCTGCCCAGCTCATATATTTGAATAGTCACCTCCATTGAATTCATATCAATGCATCACCGAATTTATTTCATCGAAATAGTTATATTTTTTATAATTTGAATGTCAACACCGTATTTTAATTTTATATTATTTTAAAATACAATGAAAATACGTGATTAAAACACTGGAATTTTTCGTTATTTAATGAATCTAAATATGAATTAAATATATTAATCAGAAAGATATACATATAAGGTAGGTGGCTTTTTCAAATAACGATTAAATGTATTAATATCACAAAGGTAACATATAGGTTCGAAAATTTGTCGCTAAAAATATTGTCGCTGTAGTATAGTTGGATAATACACCGTCCCCGGTTAGGAAAGAGATCCAGGTTCGAATCCCGGTGGCGCAACAACAATATTTTTCGATAAAATTGATTTTATGTGTTCTAATAACTGAATGAATCGTTAAGTTTCTAAAATAGCGGCATTGCATCTTGTACCTACTCAACAGATTATAATACTTTTAAAAACAAATAAAACTATATCATTAGTGGAACACATTCTTATTGTGTACTTGTAATTATTCAGAACAGACGGTCTGTGATGTTTTAAATACTAATTAAATGTATTAATGAGAAAGATATACATATAAAATCAATTTTATCGAAAAATAATGGAACGATTAAATGTATTAATATCAAAAAGGTAACTTGCAGGTTCGAAAATTTGTTGCTAAAAATATTGTCGCTGTAGAATAGTTGGATAATGCACCTTCCCCGGTTTGGAAAGAGATCCAGGTTCGAATTCCAGTGGCCCAAGAATAATATTTTTTTGCCTGTCCATTGCGGATCACAGGTATTTTTTACAATAATCTTGTCAATGGTAATTTTCAACTCCCGGTTAACTTGTGTCATCTTCTTTCCCTCAACTCGCCACATTTAAGCTATATAATAGCAAATTTCTTGAATGTCAATGGTATTAACTTGTAATGCAATATTCCTTTTTCAATAATATTGTTGTACTGCTTTCTATGAAATAATTTTTGAACTTGTTTAATGGCACAAACCACTCTTGAAGGGTGGATTGCCTATTTGAAAGAAGAAGAAGAATAATATTTTTTCGATAAAATTATTTTTATATGTATATCTTTCTAATTAATACATTTAATTCATATTTAATACTATATTAATTTAAACTGTTATTAATAAAATAAATACCCGTGAACCCGTGTGTTCATAAATTTAATAAAATATAACGTTTGATATATGGAATTTTTTAATGGTAAAATGCACATAAAACCTTTTATTTTCGTTGCCATGACTCCGTGATCTAAAATACAAATTCACTATTTACGGATGTAATATATATAGTAGTTCATTACGTATAAATAACCTGCACCTACTATTATTCGTATTAACAATCTACAACATACTTTTGTTAATGATTTGTCGTAAGACATACCACTAACCTGTATAAACAGGCGCCTTGCTAAAATCGATATAATGCGTTGAAGTGTTAAGATAGCATTAAGTGTTAACCTTTAACATACCGTGATGTAAAATACTCGTACGCAGCCATGCTGTCAATTCGCGTTACCGTAAGAAATTAGAGTTCTATTAGCCTTTGAAATGTGAAAAAAAAGTCAATTTACTATAAATATTGAGCATTAAATATATAATTTTATAATTCGGAGCATTCATTGTATATAGGAGGTTGCATTGCATAATATAATCTTCATTTTTATCTATCTTTCTTTAATTAGTGAGAAAGAGACACCATTATATTTGTTATTATTTTCACTGTGAAATTAATGTGTGATTTCTTTCTGTCTTGCCGCAAATGATATTTTTGTCAACTTATTAATTTTACAACGGATTGAATTGAAAGATAATTATTTTTGTAGGATTCGGCTTACTTACTTGATGTTTCGCTAGTCATTTCTAATTAACTAAAATATGAATTGCATTTTGCGTGTATTTACCGAAATATTGTAGATTTAATAAGAGCAGTAGACCTGTGTTACTACATGGTTTGGGAAGGGTTAACATGCATACTTATTTCGCGCATATATAATATAATTTTTTAACTACATCTAAAATAAGCACTAACCGCATTTTACAAAACTAGGACAAAAGTTCATAGTGTGACACTCCGAGTCCTGACCTACTGTGGGATTGTAATATAATTTCCGCTGTCATGTTTCTCCGCCTTTAAAACACAACGAAAGGAACTGGTCCATATACTTCTAACAAAAAAGAACTTTTAAAGAGCTGCTATCAACATGTACCTCCTGTCACATGTGTACCTTTTCTTACTACACGTTCACACGACTGAAAGGCACGCTAGATTTTCATCACAATCGACATTCCTGGTCGTTAGGAGTCAAGTGTTCTGAATATCACAGTGAAAACACGCACCGTGGGTTACTCATTAACTCACCTTCGTCACGAAACTAGAGACTGATTACATTTTAACTACGGCATTTATTTTGGGAATTGGAATCGCTATGTTCAATAAAATTACAATAAACTCCCTACAAGTGTCGAAAATAATTTGAAATATTACAAATCGATCGTGTTTTTTTTTTTGCTAATTTACAAATTTTGTCGTCATATTAATAACCAATAAAAAAGATACATAGATTTTATATAACAGACGTTCTCTCGCGAATTGACTCTTGCTATTTTACGAATTTTGACCCACGTGTGCACAGTCTTATGACTCATTCACGTGTTTCGAAATCAAATTTTCATCCATGGATACGCACTTGTAGACATTTACTAATCACAGATTTCTTAAAAAATACCTCACAGCATGTTACTTTTCTGTAATAAATATGATGTATTTTACAAACGCATTAACTAAAAAGTTATCTATAACTTCTGTACTTATAAAATGGACTAGAAAGAGTTTTTAGACATTACGTTACTATCTTACACCCTTACACGCAGGAGCTCGGCCTCCTCAAGCAACTATCGCCACTCCGATCGACTATCCTTCCGCATGATACCGACTGAATATACATCCTGTGTAACGACCTCCTGCTAATGAGATATGCTGCAAGTTCTTATGAATGTGACCAAGCCACCTCAGCCGTACTATCTAAATAACAATATTGGGTTCACAAAAATACTGCCACAATCAACGGTAACCTAAATTTCTTAATTCCACTGTCATTTTGTTTTTCACTACAATTGATAAAACATTTTTTTATTTGCAATTGAGACTGTAGTAGCTAGTATTGTAGTTACCTTTAAAAATACTATCTTTCGCGAATATATTATATTTTTATCATTGAACTGAACTAAAACAAATTATATGTCAATCCTTAGATATTTCACCGAAACTGGACACGATGTATCATTCATTTTTATGCTTAAATATTTTTGTACAATATTCTATTTAATAAATATAAACAGTTTAAATAAATGTAGCTTTACCAGACAACAATAAAAATTGTTATGGAAAATGTACTTAAATCGTATTGTATGATGGTGTTAAATTTAATTATTACATTTACATATAGCACACCTAGATCAAAACTAAGACAACTCAAAAAGTCATTTTTCAGTAGACAAAAAATAATTAAATTTTTCTACATTTTTTGTTACTAAATTTATGAAACTAAATAACATTTTAGGTCATAAATGTATCCTAAAATGACACTATTCGAGAACTGGGGCTAAGTTAGTTGCATATATGACAGAGTATCCGAATACAATAACAACTCAAAATTCATGTTTTTTTGAGTTGTCTTAGTTTTGATCTAGGTGTGCAATATTAGCATTTTATCTTATCACTCATCGTTCGTTCACCTAATTAAGTAATTAAATAAAATCATTTGTCTTCTTTCATACAAAAAATTAAACAACAAAATTATTAAAAGATTATTCTTTCAATGCTTTGTTTAAACCGCTATTTATTGATTATTCTACATGTTTCGATACCCATGGTATCTTCTTCAGGAAACAATGTATACTGAAATTAAAAATACAAGTATACTTGTATCTATGGATAATAAAACTATAAGTAAGAACTAATATGAAAACAAATTTAAAAGGTGACTATTTGCAAAGAGGATTTGGTTATTTATAATATTTAGATTGCTATTAACACTTTTTTCTTATTTCTAAAATTTCAAATGTCTCTAACTGTAAACCCCTAATTTTTGTATGTATAATTTCTAAACCTTTGTTAATATCAAAATAGTTTGTTTCCAAAAGCTGATTGGAAAATTCTGAATAGTTGTTTAAACAAAGTATTTTGTCGGATTATTTATATAAAATGAGGCCACAAAGTAATTTTAAGAAGTAGTCATTCTTTCCTTCACCGGAAAAATTAATAAAATTATACTAGGTATATAATAATTTATTTTGTACATGTGTTAGGTATGTGCATTATTTAAAAAAACGGCTCCGACCGTAATATGGTACCAATTAAAACGCATACGTAATTTATTTTTAAATGCATTCAATTACACGAGTACTACAAGCCGAGTATGTTGTGAATCCGTTATGGAACTTTGCTGTAGTTACCTACACACAAGTACTGCGCTACGGTATGAAGTGTTCATTTTTGCCGCACTGAAATAATTTTACTTTTAGTTGGCATAAAATTAAAATAAATAAATAATTTTCTGTTAATTTTTTCAGTATTGATATGAAATATTTCTAAGTATTAAAAGGTAATACGATATAAAGTGAATTTTTTATCATCTATTATAGAAGTGTGCATTTGTATAACCACCATACATATAAATAAAATAAAAACACTTTGACCTGATGATGAATGGGAATGCACTTCTCGAAACTATAGTGGTAACAAAATAACCCAATGTGTGTGTGGTACAAAGATTAGATTATTGAAAAATTACAATATTTATAGTTTTAAGCAGATATTTTTAATCAATACTTAAATACATTTGCATGCCCACACGATAAACATGTTGTACATGCGGTATCTACGCTGTATGCTAGATTAATGGAAATCAAAACAGATAATACTTTTACGATCTTTTCAAAACTTATTAACAGTTAGTTTATTAACAAAAATATAGTAACAATAATAACATTGCCAAATCCAATTCATTTTTAATAATTATAATTTAAATCATCTTCAACATTTTAATTTGATTTAAATTATAATTATTAAAAATGAATTGGATTGAGCACTGTTATATCGTTTTGTGGGAGGTGTAGCTGTAATTATCACTTTCGATTATTAGTTCAGTCGTGACTTCTTCACTAGACTATCGTCTATTAAAAAATAGCCGGCATTTCTTGCTGTTCATTCAGTGACCAAAATTGTTAATAATAATTAAATAAATATAATAATACAATATGAATTAGATATTAACATACAATTAAAATGAATCCTTAAACGTGTGTATCATAGATTGGGTCCGTAATTTAAAATTATTTTTGTTAGTGAATAATTCGGAAACACTGATTAGGTATAGGTATATTGCTGATATAGAGTAAGCGGTCACCTCTAGATAGTAATTCCTTAAAAAATCTTCGGCAATTTATCTTGTCATTGATGAAGACCATAAACCTCTAGCATACTGACAGATAATTGATATACCTACGGAGTCATTTCTGCTGGTATTTTTTTGAAGAAGCGAATATTTTTAGCGCTTAATGTTTATTTTCAACGGCTTAGTTATTGTTTTATGTTTCCTCATTTGTTTTTATTTTGATATGTTCAAGGCGTGGATTAATAGTAATCTTTCTTCAGCCGATTTAGATATATTTTTCTAAATGTCTTATTTAAAGTAGTCACATAAGTTAATGTACTATCACGCCCGACGTGTTGAAAATTATTTATATTTAAATTTATAAGTTTACACCATAAACTCCAGTTACATACACTAAATTTGCAATATCACATTACTAATAAAATCGAATTATGAGAACATGAAACCCTTCTCATACAAATTCTTAAAACATAATATGTAAAATGTGATTCCAGTGGAGATCGAAGTTTATAAGTACATTGATTACTTAATATGATCTAGTATTATATTTGTAGCGATCATAATTCAAATATACCGCCATCTCAGTCAGAATTGACGCTAGCGACAGCGCTGCCGGCTGCTGCTACAAGTCGGGCTCAAGCATTCACCGCCAAGCAGTCTCTCCAGTATCAACGTTTCACAATGGCGGTCTTGCTCGGCGAGCGCGAGCCGGCCAATTCATTTTATTTCATAAGACACATACACCTTTTTCATTCATTCTTTAATTCTATCTGTTTTCATTGTCATTGTCATAATAAACCTCACACGCTAATCACATTTATTTCATTTAACCACCGTTCTAACCCCCAAATATTTACAAACAAGTACGAACGACCATCAATAATAATAAATTAAATTGTACATAGTACAAAACAACATTTTTAGTAGTACATAAATACTCGTATTAACGCATATTATATATTCAAGTGGCGATCATTTTCGGATTACATTATATGCAATTCCATAAAGCATACCAAAAACAAAGAAAAGATATGCGAGACCGCAGCCGAGATGCTATTTTGTATGCTACAAACTCTCAAGAAATCCTATGAGCAACAAAAGCATGCAAACAAAACGAATATGTAGGTAAAGAAGCTGAGATGGACGATCTGTGGGCGAGACATAACTGGATCTCATAAATGACAAATATATTTTATTTTATTATTATTTTATAATTTACAGTGCATTAACCGTTCAATGACACAATACATAAAAATAATTGGTCTATGTTTTAATTAAAATTATAGTTGTTAAACATTTTTTAAATCCTCATCGTGTACGTCTACGATAATACGACTACCCACCGCAACCAGTAGAAACTACAGTGGGTATGAATTGTGCATTGACAGTGAAATACAGTGTAATTAACTTTGTTTTATTTTAGAAACCACAGAGTTATTTATATTCAACCGGTTTCAGGATAAATAAACTGACTCACGGTGGGTTTATAAAATAAAACAAAGTTAAAAAAACTATTAACTATTCAAAATTAACCAAAATATAAATATTTTAAAGAGAATAAATCATTATTTGTTTTAAATTTTTTTCAGAACATAGTTCTGTGATATTTTAGTACAAATTAAATGCATCAATTACAAAGCCATACATACAGATAAACTCAATTTATCGAAAAAATATTTTAGCTGTGTAGTTTTGAAGTTGTAATTTACACAAATAATAATGTGTTTTCTTTAAAATATATCCAAAAATTTAATAAAATGAAATTGAAAAATTTCTGGCGTCTCCTAGCGATTATTTCTATTATTATTCTTTTGTTTCTAGTATTAGCAATAAAATTGTGATAGCTTTCAAATAAAGGAAACGTAAGATGTATCAATTTGAAATAACTGCAACCACTGCAAGTTCGAAAATTTGTCGACTATTTGCTAAACTGACCGCACTTCTTCGGACAGAAATAGATCCTGGTTCAAATCCCGGTGGCAGATAAAATGTTTTTTCGATAAATTGAGTTTATTTATATGTATATGTTACAGTTAAAGTATTAAATTTCAATAATATATACCATTTCGTGTATACTTTCACTAGATAATACATGATTTAACTAGTGAGTGTATGAACTCTCCGACGCGAGCTGGTTACATCGTGAACAAACAAGATCCGTCAGACAACCAAACAATTCTAATAATAATTATACAACGAACTAATAAAGTAAATTGTAATCGTAATTGTAAGCACATTGTATTTTTACATTCCTTATAGTTGGATAATAAAAAAGAAATGTGATTTTACATAAATTTTGATAAACGATAACATTATTGTATTCCTAGGCATATTATTATTTAAAAAAATATTTTATAATCACTGAAAATAATATTGTTTTCTATGTTAGATTTTTTCCAAATATAAGTAAACACATTGCATTTTTTTTAATATGGCAACTTCAGTGTACCGTACTTTAGGTGAACATTGTGAATACTTTGACAACAGTGAATGCATACAACAACTAGGTAGAGTGTTCATAAATTATTATAGTTGGTGCATACATTAACTAGTTAATAAATACATTTTCAAAGTATACTCTTGGTCTGTAACATATATATTTGTATTTGATGCATTTAATTTGTATCACAATGTATTTGTTTCAAATTTCAAAAATACAGTGTACATAAAAATGAAACGTTAAGCATAACAACTGATCAAATTAAAATGCAAAGTACATGAAAGCATAAAAATAATATATAAGAATATAATTACATACAGAAACATAAATAAATATTTAGCACTAATATGTGCAAACATGGTTTCACGAAAAATTGTCACGTAAAAGTTTTTTGTAGCTTAGTAATGTATTGAAAATATATCTAACACATTTACTGTGTTAATGTCGTTATACAATCTACACATTCGTGAAATCGGATTAAAGAACCCAATATTGCTGTGGTAGACATCTAGTCTGAATGTTTCATGCTTCCTTAATGATCTGGTACTTGCGTGAAGCCTTACTTTAGATACCAGTGTGCTTTTGATCAGATTATTAATATACTTGTACAGAAACATCAGATCAGCAATATTGCGCCTCATATTAAGTCTTTTAGAAGGTTGCTTCCAAACACAAACAAAGTTTGTTGTGGTTAAATAATGCGCAGAGATGACAATCACATCGTGTAAAAGATGTTCAGCATCCCGACAGCAAACAGGACGTTCAACGTGGTGCTACAAATAATCAAAAGAAAGCAAAGCGAAATCGCAGAATTCGGATACTACTTACGAAGAGAGTCAAGAGTGAACGTTGTAATTGCAGCAAAAATTTACAAAATCGATGATCGAAATCCTTCCACATCCACCATATTTGCCTTTTGCAGACTTCTAACTATACTTGAAACTAAAAATATCTTTACTGAAAAGAGATTTGGGTAAAATGAAGAGATAATCGGGATTGAAAACGATTATTTTGTTGACCGCGAAGAAAGTCACATCCAGGAAACGATGGACCAAGTGTGTTGCGCGCCGAAGAGATGACGTTGATAATAAAATCAATCAAATATATTTTATTTTCATTGTCATTGTTCAATTCATCTTCGTACATAAATTGCCAGACAGAAAACCATTGATTTGCACTTCGATTTGATTCGACCATGTTTATGACCTTTCTCTAAAGTTAATGCATGTCGTAAAATAAAACAGAACGGCGTCCATTACCTTTCGCTACAGTTCAAAGTGCTAATGTCGGATCAACGTCCTGCATTGTGGTTCATTAGTTCCGCAGTGGTAGGTACCACCTGCAACTTACAACCTTCTAAGACTACATAGCGCCGAGCTCTATTTGCGCAGCGCGCCGGGCGTATAACAAGTATGCAATCTGTGTAACAGCAGTTCCGTGCGAGCTGAAGTTGTAGTAATAATTCTTATTCTCACTTTACTATGTGAAATTACATACTTAAAAGCGTCGTAAATCTTTGAACCTTGGGTACCGTTTTAAAGTATCTTCTATTTTATTTCAGCAATTTTCTAAATATCCACTTGTAAAAGTGAATTTAGAACCGAATTTTTTCAAGCACCTCAGTACTTTGTTTTTTTACAACATTTTTACGCATCTTATTTATCGATATGAAATAAACTCGCCGATATTCATGTCACCATATTTCACCACCAAACTAGATGCAATACTGCAAACTAGTTTCCCCTGGTGTAGCGTGACCAGCCGGCGACGTGTTATTTTGTGATAAATTAAGCTTCAACAGACATAGTTTTAATTATTTAAATGATATGATTATTTAGTTAAATCTATAGAATAGAATAGAAACGGTAAGAAGAGGTCCAAGTTTAAATCTTTTCTCTGTATATTTTTCTAGTTGATATATTTAATTTGTATTAAAAATAACACAGAACTATTTTCTAAAAATGCAACATCACAACAAAAATGTGTGCTCTTTAAAAAATTAAAACGAAAGTTGTGTCAAAGTTAATCCAAATTTAATAAAATGTATTAATTAATAAATTATGGAATCTCCTATCGGGTTTAACTCAAAGGTATTTGAAATTAACCGAAATATAAAATTGATTGCATTTAATAATACATGTATCAATTGGAAAGATTAAAGAATTTAAGTTCAAAATTTGTCGAAAATGTGATATATCGTCACGAGCAGATGATGAGGTTAATTTGTGTGCGTAAAATTGCTGGCAAAGTAATACCCACGCTCGTGGTAAATAGTATTGATTCTAGATGATTCGACACAATGTTACAGGTTATAATAGATATTTACTGAATCACGGGTCGGAGCCAAGAACGAGCGCCGACCGTGGTGCACGACAGATATCTCTTTCACATGCATCATCGTACCAACCGAACGCGCACTACTCATCTATCACCATAGATCCATTACAGAAAATATATTCTATTGCTATAGCGAAATGGTGAACGTGCTTCCCCGGATAGGAAAAGGTCCAGGTTCGAATCCCGGTAGCAACTAAAGATTTTTTCGAAAGGTAGAATTTTTCTGTATATCTTTCTGGTTGATGAATATAATCTGTATTAAAAATATGTACTAAAAATACAACTTCTCACCAAAATGTGTTCTTAAAAACTTTAAAATCTGAACTAAACTATAAATCCTGCACCGATAGGATCCAAATGGACGAATTCGAATTACGCGAACTCCGTAGAATGGAAATATGACAGTTCCAGTCGTAAAGCGGAATCACCGCAGGATAGGGAAGGGAAATAGGGAAACCTCGGTACAAGATGAGGTCAGTAAGGAGATAGGGGGTTTCAGTCAAAGGACCAATGATCTCGGGAACCGGGATTCGGAAGGACTGCTCGCCTTACCTTGTATATGACGCCCCCTTTATCCCTCCAGTTGCCGCCGAGATCACACAAATGGCACGCGGATGAGCCGATCTCCGAACCCACTTGAATACAGCGATGTCACAAGTTCACCCGGCATACAAACAACATATAATACGTGATCAAAATACAATATCACCAAATACAGTGCTGGTGCACTGGAGCTGAAATATTCACACTGCGAATGCTATCGCGATGTCGAGATCGAACAAGTATCGGTCAAGTTGACGTCCGCTGACGTCAAGGTCACAATTTACGCTGACAAGACGAGCATTAGGAAATATATGGATGGGAATTTCGATGCGGAAATGTGTCCATACCATGGGTCGGGACCAATTCGAAAAAACGCGCCAAAAGAGTGTTTACAAATTAGGAACACTGATAATTGACTCTAAAGAATGCAATTCAGAGCTTATTTCAAAACAAACATCTCTTAAAAATTGCATTCGTGGTCATGGGTCATTAGTATTGATATAATTATAGTACCTAAGAAACTTACTTTACAGTCTCCACACTTATTGGAGGTATTGTCAATAGATACTTATATAGCACGTGAAGCCTTCGTTTTCAAACAATTGCATTTCTTTTTTATCGGACGTGAGGTATAACGAGAGGGTACCTACTACTCGCAAGTTCCTGTCTATGTTTTTGGGAGAACTTGGTGGTGAAGGGGAGGCGCCCCCCAGGTGCTAAGTTCACATGCACCGGAAGTTTAAAAGTTAGCCTCGATTTTTTAACACAAACTATACTGTTAGGGCCGGATGTGTGAAGTAATAAATTATTACTATAGTAATTTTTTACCATCGCCCGTGGTAAAAAACGTTTGCTGGTTATTGGTACATCAAATTTACTATTTTCAGAGCATAGATATGAAATCGCGCCTTAGTGTGGCAAGAAATATGCTTTATTTGCCTTTTCGTATGAAATCTGTCACTTCGCTGGCGAATTTTTTTCGAATTATGTGCTAATGTATACTAAACAACGACATCATCATCGAGCGAACTCTCATCACTAAAGTAGCAGAATATTAAATGATTAATTGTCGTATACTGCAACTTTCAATGTATCAATTAGCTACCTTCGAGTAGCTTGTAGGTCTAGTAGTTAAGATGCTGGCCTAGTAATCTAGTGTTCAAGGGTTCACGCCTCGTTCCAAAATACCAGCAAGTTAGATCTACTTTCATAGCACAAGCGTTTAGCTTAGTTTGAAAATAGTAAAAATATTGATGTGAATGTATTCCGTGTATGCATCTCTATTTAAAAATAATAAAAAATATGACAGATATCTTACGAAATAGCTGTGAACAGACCATCAAATTTAGCCAACGATTTTTGGTTTTTACCATCCGATATTTGAAAGTAAAATTAGTTAACCGTTGCGTAACTTTTTTAACCATAGTAAAAAGTTACTACAGATCACACAACTGGCTAATCTTAAATCAACGAGCTCCGGGATCCCGAAATTGGATTCCCTACAGATGCACGTAAAATTTAATTATGCGCTTTCAAAACTGTTTTCAAAAAATTCATTTTTATAATATTACACGTAGAAAGTATTTTTATTAGCATTCGTTACATAATTAAAATTCCATAATCGTATTATTGATAGAAAATATTTCTAAAAAAAATTGATGATGTTTATGCGCACGTGTCGAGTCTCGCTATCATATTGAATACTGTGTGCACGGATAGATTCCATCAATCTTACACAGCGATCTTAAAATCAAAACACATCAATAAGACAGGTTTCGCAACAAGACAAGATCTGTGGAAAAATCTAGTTTCTGTAAATATTATTTAAATAACTTGAGAAAGTACTGACTTGGTCGTGTAAAGGGTTATAGGTATAACGTTTGATAAAATTCTTACATAAATGTATTTGAGTATAACGTATGTACCATCTTGTAGGTAATTCGTATTACTACAAGGTTACCCAGAGATGATATAACGTCCCCCTATCCCTGCTGCGTCTATCACGCTCATCCACTCGACGTACACGGTAGTTTGTTTAAGCTTCTGCAATTAGTCTCCTTCAGAATAAATTATATTCAGTAATGTCCCGCGAATCTTATAATATTATATGTCTGTCTGACTATTGTGGTGAGTATACGGCGCTACACTCCCGACTGCGGAGTAAGGAGCTAACGCACCGTAGGAACACTACCACACTTCTCACGCTTGGCTTGGATGGCAGCAATTTCACGAGTTCTAGACGCCTATGTGCTCGTTTCTAAGACTAGCTGCTTACGAGAGATTTGCAAATATACGTGCACTAGCATGTAAATAATCGACTATCGCAAATTGTATACTGCTAGGTCCTGCGGGCGAATATTGTGGCCAATAGTGGCCGCTATATTTCAATGATAGAGCTTTTTTCAAAACAAACTACAAGTAAATAAAATGTGGATGTAATTATAATTATTCCACCTTTGTAAGTCAGCTGTCAAAACGAACAAAAATGACATCTAGATGACATATAAGAATCGCAGATAGACAATTTCTGTGGTAAATAAAATTTCTCCCTTACCATAGACAGCTAAGATAAGAAAAGATGACAGATGTCAATATATTTGCCAGTCGTCTCCTAAGATTTCGCTATAATATGTTTTTTTTCTTACTCGTAATAAAGACAATGTACACTAAATTTCAAATTGAATATATATTTACGTACTGTTATTAAATATATAAAAGAGAAAAAAATAATGTAAACTAAACCTAGTGATATTAAAAATAAGTTCGGTTTTTTTTCTCACGTCTCACAGACTTGTCCGTTTAAGCAAGCACTTTACAGCCACAAATGACACTTCTGAAGCCGCCACATCCAGAAAGTCATAAATGTAGATGGGGAAGCGTAATATTAGTATGGATGCTTATTGTTCTTAACTTCAAATTATTCTATTGATGTCCTAATAAACCAGGTGAAATCCGTAACTATCTTTTTGATTCAACCGCCTCCTGAAATACCATATTCTGGTTGATCTTCATTAGTATTATATTAATTTTTTAATACAAATTAAATAAATCTTCCCGAAAGACAAACACAACAAATCTATTTGTCGAAAAATATATATAATATAAATATATCTATAGCGCTTTCAAATTGATACATATGTTAATCCGTTTTCAAAAGAAATCAGCTTTATATTGCGACGAATCTCAAATATCTTTGAGTAATATAGGCTAGAAGACGCCAGAATTAAATCAATTAATTTGTATACAATTTTGGATAAATTTTGATACAACTTATATATTTTTACGGAGAAGACATTATTGTTGTGAAGTTGCAGTTTTTCAGTTCATAGTTGTGGTATTTTTAATAAAAATTAAATGAATTAACTAGAAATACTTACCGAAAAAATCTAATAGTTAATAAATAATTTATTTTGTAAAAAATAGGGATACGTACACAGATTACGTGTCACATAAATATTCTAACGCTCGGTGCTACGATAACAGAACTATTTGCTGATTTCCTGGAATAAGGACTAACTTGCTGGTCTCCGCCGACCACTGGATCACCAGGCGAATATATTAAGCACATGACCAACAAGCACGTCTTATATATTTGAACACAAGATTCCAAGAGTAGCACAGGCGTGACGCAGGAAGCGTCTCACGAAGTGTATCACAAATAGCGCCCATACGCCCATGCGCTCATCAAGCATACGGTTAAAATGCCTAAACTATCTAAGTGGGCCATTAGTTGTCCTATATATTCATTAATATTCCGTTTATATCGACCATTTTATTAACTCATTCCCCACACGTTCCTTCCTTTCCTAGTATACACAAGCAAACCAATCTTATAATCAAATCATCGCTTTGGTTTAAGCAATAGTCCGCACGCAAAACTTATAGATATTAAATTATCGATAATTTAAGGTCAGTTATAAGTTACAAGGGTAAAAAAACTTATACACATATAAACAAAACAATAAAAGTGGTGGGTAAATAGTTAAGTTATAGGTATCGAAACATGTTAATTTATCAATAAATAGTCGTTTAAATAAAGTGTTTTATCTTATTATTTATATAACGTGTGGTCACAAAGTAATTTTGATAATATTGAAGAATTTATACACATATCTTTTTGTAAAAAATATTTAAATATAAATTTTATATAAAACCTGACGAAACAATACAAAGATAGTAAATAATATTTCAAAGTATAATATTTCTAAATGAACCTTAAATTTCTCAACAATTAAAGTGTTAACCCATTTGAATAAAATATGCCTTACTGAAAATACACAAATCATTCATTTGTCAACAATAATGTATCGATAAGAAGCTGTTTTGACAATAGACCGAGATCGGTCGGAAACTTTCAGACATAACACTACATTTATTGTTACGTAGTCAAACAAACACAATTTAATAGATTATTTGATTAACATGAGATACCCTTACCAGGTCGTTCGGCTGTACCGAAATGGGTCCGATTCATTGCATCAATCATTCAATCAAGGGGGAAGAAGTAATTTTCAGTGAAATTAATATTGTGATTTTTGTATAATTATTTATTCTAACTTATCAAGATGAAAAAAATAAAATGGAATTAGAGGTTACATGCAAGGCAGAATCCTCATCAGGTTATAATTCTAGAGACATTCACAATTTTAAATCTAAACTAAAAAGACTTACAACTATCCTAATTAATTACATTAACTGGGGACTTTTTGAGCGGAAGGGAAAGGACTTGTGCCAAGTCGCGCTCCGTAAATAAATGTAGGTAGTGTAGTGTGAGTTAGAAGTACCTTTATTTATTTTGCTGTAGTGGGTGGCGCTGGTCTAGTCAAGCTTTTTGGCGTGGCCTCAAACAAGGCCTGATGGTGGAATTTCGTCCGACGTGGCTCCAGAAATAGGTGTTTATCGCGTAATTACACATATATATATGATTTTTATTGTAGCACTAAGGTTTCCGTGGCTTTCTTGGTCATATGTCAGATGCAACTGTTTGTCTCACTTGATTTTACTTAATATAAGTTATTTTAAAATTAGCTATGTAACACTCAAAATCCAATGACTTGCAGTCATTAACATGGGCTGTGGTTTAAATATACTTTATTTTAATGATGAAATTTAATGTTATTGAATTATACGTAGGTCAACCCGAGAATGAAAGCCAAAATGCGCGTGTTATATTTCGACTTACTCCGAACTTTAAAAGAACCTCTTTGTTGCCCCGGTGCTAGATCTGAACTGCTCTCGGCAGTTGATCACGCGATTGTTTGCCTACCGTGTCAAGAAGATATTTCTGGGAGACAGATTCGCGCTCCTTCACTTACACATACTGATGTTGGAAAGAGAAGTCTATATTTAGCACCTTGTCGGACACTATATTTCTTATCGGCAGGAAGTGCTCCTGCACGCGTATCTACAGATTGCGTGCAGAACTTTCTCAAGTAGGTGTAAGTCAATTTCGCATCCTTTCATCCAAAGTGATCAGCGCTCAGACCAAAATGACGCGCGAGAGTCAGAACTTTTCTATCCAGCGCCTGGTTTGCTTATTATGCGCCATCTAGCCCGGATTGTCCTTGACACGTGCCGACTCTCTTCTACTCTAACGGAGTTGCTTTTTATAAAAATATAATTGCAAAATGTTTTTACGTAACATTATCCTTTCTAGGAGTTAAATTAATGTATGCCTTTTCTAAACATTTAAATATGAAGGTAAATTATATAAATTTCAAAACAAAAGTATAAATGTTATTAAACCAATCAACAGTAAGAAAATTTATATGTATGTATGTATAAATAATTATCAAGATAAACTCAATGTAGAAACTAAATATTAACTTTTTTTATCACCACCTCTTTTTTATTTTTATTGTTTATCTAATTAATCTATTTTGATAATTATTTTTAAATTTTATACTATTATGCACACTGTTAAAAATAAAATCAGTTTATAAAAATAGAAAGATAATAGAGACGCATTCACAGAATATATGCAACGTTCATATTTTTACCGTAACATTAAAAAAATGATAAAATAAAAAAGAAAAACCATCAAAACTATTATCGAACTATCTATTATTAACATCAATATATATATCTACCAAAAGAAAACAACGAAAGAAAGCCATGAAGAAGAATAATGTATGTAGAAAAACCTACAACAAATTTATTAAATTCCCATAAAGATAAAAAATGTTACCCTTCCGTCTATACTAAAAACAATTATCCTCCTCAAAAACTGTCCTACATATATTTACAATTTTTTTATGTCCATCCATCCGTCCTTTTATCCATTTACATACCAACATAAAACATCCGAAATATTTTTTAAAGTATGCGTATATTGTGTCGTAAATTATTTAACTGTATTTTTGTTGATTTTTTTAAATAAATTAAGAAAATCAAAATTAATATTTTCCCATCATATTACTCCTCACTTTAAATAAATTGTCCCTTATTTATGTATCGGCATAATGCTATTTTATTTTTGTACTGGTTAGATATGTAATGACCTAAATAAAAACGTTAGTGATTCCTTCGAGAAAAATCGAAAACAGTTAATTTCACCGTTATTTACATTATTATCGAGTGTATTGATTTCATTGTAAACACTCACATTGTACTGTTCGTAAATTCTTTCTATAATCTCTAATTGACTTTTGAATAAATATTTATTATTTGCTATTTAATACTATTTTGTTTTCCCTTCTTTCGACAAGCACGGCGACAGGTCATGGATCGATTTGAATAAATCATTCAGTTGGAATTTCTAGAATCAAGTTTTGAAAACAATGGCCGATTTAAATATTATATCATTCCGAATGTCCTTTACCTTACTCTAAAGAGTAAACTTTTGCGTGATAATTAGGAATCTACTACATTACAGAAATGTGATTGAAATACAGTAATTACGTTTAATTTTTTTTCATAAATTTAAACATGGGCATTATGCATCTAAAACAGCGTGCAATTTTAACCGATCAACCATTTAAATGTAAACCACCACTGATTCATTTAAATGTAAACCACCATCTTAATCGAATAGTAAATCTTCACGACAACTTTCACGTTTTCAAGCACTAATAAAAACAAAAATTGTAATAATAGAGAAGCAATAAAAAATGCTTTTTAATAATTCTTTGCCTGTATCTGACTGAGTTTTATTTCACCACCATAAATAAACTTGTATTTCATTTGCCTTGAATCAAATGGCTTTGTATTTGATTAATAGAGTTTATTTACTCTAGGATTATATTCAATTAAGTATAAAGCCAAAAATAGGCAATTTTTTTCGAAACTACCTAATATTTACTCTGGTTCAACGTTTCGTTCACCAGGGCTGATGACGGCTATGAAAGGTAGCTGAATGTTTCAGTAGATTCATCTTTATTAAAAATTATCTTAATTACGTAAGTATATATCCTATACTTATATAACATACTTGACTCGGGAAACACATTTTAACGTACTTTGTGCACGTAAGAGACTATCTTTTCGCCATAAAATGAATCACTTCATTATCATTTCCGATGATGGGTCAAGTTAAAATTAAAAACTGTCAACAAATATTTGTAATAATTTTATTTTACAAATACAAATGCAAATAAATAAAAATACTTATAAGATCTAGTGGCAAACGTTTAACATAAAAAATTAGTTAATATGAAAAAATATTCTGGCCCCGACAAAATACTTTGTGATTTCTTATTATGTTTTGAATGCAATAATATAGACAAAATACCTAAGTATTTTTAAATTTTGAAGCAGTAACTTTGTGGTTAGACATTTTAATAATTTAACTATTATGTTACTGTTTAACGCTAACTAATTTCAGAAAGTCTGTGATATCAGTAAAAAAAAAGTAAAATATATATTAATCAGTGGTCAGATACCACCGGAGAAAGACCAACATGGCACCAACTACTGAAAGTGGGGAAATTAACCGACCATGAACCATTTGAAGATGAAGTAACAGCGAACGAAGCAGTAACCTGCAACTCATCCTGATGCTGTCAAATATTTAGAAATATACAGTCATCAACCCACAAGCATCATAAAGACGGTCAAAATGCAACAAAATTTTATTGTAATGTCATAAAAAACTTTTCTCGAAATGCCTATATAATTTGTGACATACAAATCTGCGTTATTTAGATGATATGGTACTTTTGGCGAGTAACATTGAAGATTTACAACTTTTGCTGAATCAAATAGTGAATACATGCGAGACTTTTAGGTTAGAACTTAATACAACTAAAACAAAATATATACTTCTTAGTAAACATAACGCAACCGATAATTAGTCTTCATATTGCTGGAAATAAATTGAAAAAGATACAAAGTTTTATAGACTTGGGTTGTAATATAAATTAAAGATGGGATCCTTCTTTGAAATCAAATTCCGCATTGAGCAAGCTCGTGCAACCTTTATCCGCATGAAAAGATGTTCTGCAGTCATGACCTCAGTCGCAGATGTTCTGCAGTCAACCTTAGATTACGAATGAGAATGGTCAGATGCTAAGTGTTCTCTATTTTATTTTATGGAATGGAAGCATAGGACATTTTCCGACGAAATAATAAGGTGACTCGAAGCATTTGAGATGTGGATCTACATAAATAAGCTGTATGGATAGAGTTACGAATGCAGATGTTATGGTTCAGATGATTAAAGAAAAAGAAGTAATTAAACAACAAAAATCAGAAAACTTCATTATCTCGGACATGTTATGAGACATTCGTAGAAGTATTAGATCTTGCACCTCATAATGCAGGGAAAGATTGCTAGAAGTCGGGGCCCTGGAAGAAGGAAAACATCATGACTGAAGAACCTGAGACAATGGTTTGGCCAGTCTACTGTAGAGCTGCACCGGGCCTCAGTAAATAAAGTCATGATAGCCAAAATAATAGCCAACATCCGTTTAATGGATAGAGTACAAGAAGAAGAAGAAGAAGAACAATGTTTGATAAGAATTTTTCGTGACCGTTTTAATTTATGTTAAAAATGAGCTCCATTACTGTTCACCTATTTTCATTATCTATATTTGCATGCCTAGTTATATAAGTACATCCAGGTCATCATAAGTGCCACTCCAAAAAGCCGGCACTTCAGTATTCATAATTATATCGGCTCCCAAGAGCGCTACGTTGACTGCTTCTATAATAAATCAATGCTATAGGCACTTTCTATATATATATATATGATATTGAAAGTCGAGCCGTTCTCCATATACTCTTTGAAAGATATATACCAAATTGAATATTCTTACTCTTTAGGATACTTCGCAAAGCATAGGCTTTTTCTACTAAATAATCTACCAAATATTGGGTTGGAATTCTAGAGGGATCTTAGAAGAAAAAAAAATGTGTTACGGATAGAACCGTCTATTCTGAATAAATCTGCGTACTTAACTCAAAAACTTTCATAGATAGATCATTTCTTATTAAACCATCGATATAATATTAGGTCAAAAATAGGCCCTATGTTGGATAAAAGGAAGCTTGAAAGGAATTTGCCGAAAGTTTTTGTTTATCTAAGAGAAAAAACCGATCTTCATAATTTAAATATTGACCAGTATAATATTAAACACAAAATACGTATATTTAGTCCATGCGTTTTAAACACATTTTTCCGATATTACTTATATCAATATGTGTTTAATGAATGGTTATCAAATTTAATGAGAAAATCCTTACAATATATTTTTTAATGAACAATGGACTTTAATATTAATTTTGATTTAGCTACATGAAAGTCAAGTCACTGCTAGCTCCTCGTTGAATAAAATACTTCAGGGCTGTTATTCGGCCGAGACCATTTGTTAGGCGCTTTTAATGTTTCGTATTGTAATGGTTTTATTCTTGCGTGTGCTTGAAAGATATTTACACGCAATCAGGTTAATAATTGATCATTATGTTTAACATCTAATTGTTTTAAATAATTAGTCATTAAATCCAGAAGTAATTAGACTACGCATTTCGACACAATCCCGGTTTAAATAATATACTTATATATAAATACACACTTGTGAAGGGCAATCGCCTCCACTCTCATCATCACCGCCCAGCGATGCTGAACGTACTCAGCAAGGCGGTACATGAAACGCAACTCCCATTAGTCATAAAAACGAGTGCCAAAGTTAGGTTAAGTTAATTAAGTAATTTCAATAAATTCAGTGCAATCCATATATTTTCTGTTCTTGTAATCTGCCGCCTATCACACATATATCAACATACATTTCCACGTATTCGTAGGAATACGTAGTAATTTGTAGAAATATGATATGAAATTATCCTAATTGATAAATCGCGATATGAAATTAATCTACATTTTCCACATACGTACACATCCTTTCCAAATATTTTTCCTTTTTTAAAGATCTACCTAAATTATTTTCCCTATTATAAACGAAAAATAACTAATATTTCTCAATATAGTTGATGCATTCGGACACCAGAAGATGATTTTCAAAAATATTTAACCAATGATATTCTCGTACGCTCGCGAAACGTAAAATCAATGCAAGAAAGTCTAAAAAACGTTAAGAAACTAAAAAAGCCATGATATATGTTTATCAAGCATCACGCGAAGAGACAGAAAAAGATTAATGAATAAATGAAAAGTTGGTGACAATAGAATACGCTACGGATATGAAGTGATAATAGAAAGGTCAGATCGCTTTAAAGACCGAAAGTTATTAGACTAACGCAGTCATTTCGTGGATAATAATGTCGATGATGAAATAAAATAAATGTAAACACTCTACCGCCGGAATTCATCCATCTTTCCGTAGAATTTTCCGGAGCAATGGCGAATTTAATTATTCGGGTATTTTCATTTATCTCATTCTTGTTTGAAATTTCAAAAACCAAATTATCATAAAGGCAATGTGATTTTACGGTTCAAAAATCTCATGTATCATAAAAATTACTAGAATGCAATAATGTTCTCTATGAAAAATTGTTAGTGTTGTTGTATTTACTGCTTTTTGTTTCTTGAAATAAATAAAATAAAGTATATACTTACAGCTATCAGCAGTCACGTGTCCATCCGCAATGTGAAAAATTTGCGATATCTGAAAGAAATCAAAAAAAAATCGTTAATATATGTAAATGGATAATGGAGTAATCATGGATTTCTATCAGTGAATACAAGATGTTTTCGTTTAATTTGTTGTGCTGGTGCCGAAAACTCATATTTTTTTTAAATCCACCTTCACTTCTAAGAACTTAGATAAAAAGAACGCTACCTACAATTTTTGAAAGCCATTCAACAGAAATCCTAGAGAAATTAATGGTCATGGGCTTAATTAATGATTTCTGAAAAACGAGCAAGCTTTGAAGTGATTAAGGAACGTAGTTAATCGGAATCTAAGGTAAATTTTAATATGCAGCGTGAGTAGCAGAAGTCTGTAACAGATAAAAGACAACTATTTTAAATTATACTTATTTTTCAAATATGTACAGTTAACTGTATCTGCAAAACAGATGATTATTCCATAAATATTACTTACTTATTACTGCCATTTGTAAGAATGACACAGCGTAATAAGACTTGGTACTTTTGTACCGATAACTACTGTCGCTTCACTCCGCTTTACTCCGCTAACTATTAATTAATCTTACCTTAATTCCGCTTTACATAATAATCATTTTCGCAAGCGTTAGTATACACGCCGCAACGCTTGTTCTTGTTGTGGAGAGGAATCAACAAATGAACCAGCATCCGGCAAACGAAAAATAAGTTCCTTCCTTTCTTCCTCATATTTTCCACCACCGTCAAAATGTTTTTATGTAATATTACTTCATTGGACTAAAATTCAGATATGCATAAATAAATTACGGGCATGTGTTTGGGCAATGTCACCCCAAGCGTAACTCAATTTTAACAAAAAACGACAAACCTACGCCTTTTAAAAGATGGACGACGATGTTGGAAGCCAAGTATTTTACACTGCTTGAATTAGATTTAAGATGTGCTAATTGCTCTCAATTGCCAATTGTAACATTTCATTTTCTTAACTGGTAAAATAGTTAAACAGTTCTGTCAGTTAAAACACAAATAAATATAAATTATAATGCTCAATTTACTTAAGTGTATTAATGTGTTATTCATTATTCATTCACAAAAATTCTAAAATGTAACTATTCAGTTTTTTAAATATTTAAATGTGTTTTTAAAATATTTTACCTCAATTCGGTTATTCAATCTTTATAATTTGTTAGCGTATAAGACGAGATAAGAACGCCAGAACTAGAACATATCTACGTACATATGTGAATACTTTGTACTAGCCTTAAGTTCATGTGTCTTATTGGGCTTTACTTGTTTACTTTAATGTTTGATGATGAATATTAAATGTTGAAACAATCTTCAAAAAGACATTTCATCTTTAGTACAGACGAAATTAAATAAGCACTAAAACATTTTAATAAAGTCAAAGAAAATATCGAATATAGTAGATTTTATAGATAAAAGGATAATAATTCACTCAATGTACAGCGTCTAGATGGTCCAGAGATCAGAAATAGTTGTTCTACAGAACAAGATGAATTATTTAGCACACAATAGAAATTAATTAGTTAGTCAATCACTGAGTGAGATTGGAACCTCCGCAGTCCCTTAGGAATAGTATTAAACATTTACACCGTGTATATTATATGGAATGTCTCTTCTAGGTTAGATCGTGGTTTTTTCATTTTTCAGATGTTTTTTTTAAGGAAATCTATTGTCAAGGTGTTACCTCAAAAAGCTACGGTGTACGCAGGTAATACAAATCTCCCGCAGATAAGTTAATTTTAGTTCGAGGTGAACCCATTACTAACCAACTCAGTACATACCTTTTTTCATATATTTCCTCAAAGAAACCATTTACAAAAAAAAACGCGATCTAACCAAGATTAGATGCCAGTTACATATGCAAATGTATATGGAACTGGCGTCTCTTCTAGGTTAGATCAAGTCATTTTATATTTTTTATTTAATTAAATATGTGTTACTGATTCAAAATTGCGTATACGAAAAAAAAATATATATTTCAAATTTTGTGTAATAAACATTTTTTTTATTCCAGACTCGATTTACTGACAATGAACGTAGATAGAGGAAACGTTTGCGTTAATACGCAAGATAAATTTGAGAAAATTGGTGTGTATTGGCGGGAATCCCATGAACCAGGATTATATTTGCGAGAATTCCTCGAACCGGAGCGCCGTTCCGGTTTGCTCCGGGCCATTGTGATCCCTGAATTAGAGCATACATTTACTTGCAGATGCATGCCCTAACTGACACAGCTCAGTGGAACTCTTTTTTGTTGAATAACGTTGTAACATTCCGTGATGCTTTTCTTGATTCTTTTTTTCGTTTTTACGGTTGTGACTTACGATTTGTGTGGATGTTGTTGTTTGGAACTTTTAAATTAGCCAAATACACGCGATGCTACCATTGTTGGAAATAATGTCACGTGTCGGTATAATGAAATTGATTGTTCAACTTTCCCTTGGTAGCGAAAGCTTATACCTACTGGCCTGTAAATGTAAACAAAACGTGAATCTTTGCTGAGATTTTCACTTCTGCTGTAATGGTAAGAATTAATGAGACTTTGATCTCTGGGAGTCGGTAAAGGTCTGTACTTGTTGCATCATTATATTCTTCGCACAAAATACACACGAGAATGGTTCATAACTCTCTTCAACTCTGTGCTGTCCTTTACGCGCATTCGAGATTTCAGAGAGTAGTCTCATGCGTGTACATGCGCCATAATACATACAAACTTTTTAATTTGCCAAAATGTTTGACAGCAATCGAGCACTTGTGTTGTAAATCTTCAAAATTGGCGTGTACTTACTTAATATATAAAAATACAATGTAGGTATACCAAAATACGTCAATTTAAAATACTTTCATTCCTTTCCGGATTTGCTGTGAAATATTTACATGTCCAAATTAAGTGCCTTCTCTATGACTGCAGACCAAAAATAATTGGGGCCTTCGGTGAGGTAACAACCCCTGCCAGTTTCTGACTCACGGAATGCTCACTCCTCTTGCCAGCACTCAATTCAAATAACCCTCGATTCATAAACAGCCCAGTTCATCCCCTTCCAGGGCAGAAATTCACTTTGCCTCTCGACACGAATCAATCAAAGTCATTAAAACGGTATAAACTTTATACTGATTCTTGTTCAATCGAAAACAAAATTCTGTAGTTTATTGACAAAACTTTGCCCGGCTACGGAATTACTTTCCAGATATCCAATTTCCTTCATCGTCTATATCTACAGATATGGTTTCTTGAAATTGTGAAGAGATCTAGATATAATAACAAAAATAAAATCAACGAATTTATTACCTTTTCTGACCACAACTTTGCGTTCTGCTCAATATAAATTTATACGTACATGATTTATATTATCAAAATTACTTAGTGAACACATATTATATTAGTTAACCACTTATATAATAATCAAATGGAAATAACATATTACTAATCTCACAAACAAAATAAGGAAAACTGCCTACATATTTTTTAGACTCAGAAACATCTTATCACCTACATACCTGAAAATAATATATTACGCATTTGTACAGTCACATTTGCAATACGGTATTATTGGATAAAGAGGTGCATATAAAACTTCAATATCACAATTAGAAATCACTCAAAAAATGATAATAAAAATTATTCTAAAAAAAATAATAGACTATCCAAGTATACAACTTTTCACAGATTTTAAAGTACCAAAAATAGTAGACATATACAAAAAAAATCAATAATTCAAATTTTCAAAATTAAATATCAATTAAATTTTAGAAGTGAATTCCGATCTACAAGATATAGAGATCAAATTGATATCCCAAAACTAAAATATACCGCAACTCAAAATCAATATATTTATCAAGGTATCAAATTTTTTAACAATCTCTCCATCACAATTAGAAAAATTACGGACTATCATAAATTTGTAACTGAAGTCAAAAAAATATGTACACAGGCTAACTGAAACATAAATAAACTCGAATATACTCCTCTACACACGAGTCTTACTCTCATAGAGAAGAAAAAAATGTTGAAATATATATATATTTCCACTGATTATTGTAATTGTATTATATTTTTAATATTAATAAAAAAATTAAAAAACAATATATATTTTTTTAACCTACGTTTGCATTTTTATTTTAGTATACATTGTTTCCTGAAGAAGATAAAGAAACTTGTTGATTTATCAATAAAAAGTGGTTTAAATAAAGTATTTTATATATTTAATTCATATTTAAAATATCACAGACCTATGTTTTGAATAATAACAACTTCACAATAAAAATGTGTTCTCCTAATAAAATATTTTATCTTATTATTTATATTAATTATTAAATTATAAAATATAAGACACAGAAAGTAAAAACAGTAGTGCTATATTTTAGAATAATAATTAAATCATGAATACGATAATGTTTTTCTACCGATTTAATTATATGTCAAAAGAAAACTTAAATAAAATATATTTTAGTTTAGTTTTTGCAACAGTTTAATTGATAATTAATATTTCAAATTAGTTAAATTGTGAATTTGTTTCCCCAGAGCCCGCCCTTAAAGAAAGTTCGTAGAATTTTTGGTATTCTCTGTTTGTATTGAAGAAAAATGCTCGTATCCCTGTACACGGTAGATAAATAGGTACTATCAAATATATAGTAATAAAAGTAAATTGAAAATAAATATTAAAAATATAAATATACCCAACAATTTTTTTACTGCAAAATAAATGTATTAATTAGAAAGATATAAATATAAATTCTATTTTATCGAAAAATATTGTTGTTGCTACCGAGATTCTAACCTGGATCTCTTCCAATCTGGGAGACATGCATTAACCGATTATGTTGTTCCAACAGAGTGCTTTGACGACATATGTTACACTTTTCGAATTAATAGATTACTCGTTCCATTATTTGAAAGCCATCTACTTTATTTGGATTGGAAGAGAATCCGTTCAAATTCGAGTTCGAATCCCGGCAGCAACAACAATATATTTTTCGATAAAATTGATTATATATGTTTATCTTTCTACTTAATACATTTAATTAGTATTTTTTTTAAATATCACAGACCTATGTTCTGAATAATTACAACTTCACAATAAGAATGTGTTCTCCTTAATAATATATAAGTTGTATCAATGTGTCTAAAATTTAATAAAAAAACATTTTTAATTCTGACGTCTCCTATCGCATAACTCAAAGGTATTTGAGATTCCGTAAAATAATAAAGTAAATGGCTTTCAAAAAATGGAACGATAGATGTATTAATTTAAAAAGTGTAACATATAGGTTCGAAAATTTGTCGTCAAAGTATTCTGTTGGTATAACATAATCGGATAATGCACGTTCCCCAAATTGGAAGATATCCAGGTTCGAATCCCTGTAGCAACAACAATATTTTTCGATAAAATTGATTTTTTGTTTTCAATGTTTTTTGACTTGTCAACAAAACATATTATTCACCGAACCTCTGTTACCCAAACGGTGAATAATAAAATATAATATAATGAAATGAGTTTAAAAATCTATTTCTTTACGAAAAAGTTAATAATGTTCTTGCGATGTCGGCTGAAGTCAGAAAGGTCAGATATACATTGCAGATTTGCCCATAAAATTGTACAGAAAAATTAAACGTTTCATTTTGTCATTATTTTCACTTTTTTTCACATTCTGCTAGGATTAATAATATATCTCTATAAACAACAAAAAATACAGAAAGGTCTGTATAAATAAATCATTTTAAAAAACCTGGTACCGCTAATTCTTTTTGACCTATTATAACCTAGTTTATTGACAATTCGGAGGGAATTAAAAGGGTTAAAAAGGATTAATAGAGAATTAAAAGGGACTTCAATTATTAGAAAAATTATTAAATAGTTGGAAACGATTACAATACAAATATGTTTTTGTTAATACTGGTTCAGGAAAAATAATTTACCATATAATTTTTGTAATATTTTACGATTGTTGAAAAAAACTAATCAATTGTGATAATGTAAAAACGGTGTTTTTATACAGATTTTTTGTTAATGCAACTTTTTTGTATTCTTAAAAGCATTCAGTAATTTTTAGTATTTCAGAGCATTTTTTGATCACATGTCGACACAGATTTAATAATAACAGGTATCTAGAATATTCAGAATTTAACAGTTTTGTGACTTATCCAAGCAATCAAAAATAGAGTGAGGACGTAGAAATTTACATGTGTGTAATATTTATATTTATATCATTTGAAATACACATAAAATCAATATTATCGAAAAATATTACTGTTGCGCTATCGGGATTCGAACCTGGATCTCTTTCCAAACCGGGAAAGGTGCATTATCCAACTATGCTACAGCGACAGCACTTTTGACGACAAATTTTCGAACTTAATGTTACACTTTATCAAATTAATACATCTATCGTTCCATTATTTGAAAGCCAAAATATGTCGTCAAAAGTACTGTCGCTGTAACATAGTTAGATAATGCACCTTCTCCGGTTCGGAAAGAGATCCAGGTTCGAATCCCGGTAGCGCAACAACAATATTTTTCGATAAAATTGATTTTATATGTATATATTCCTAATTAATACATTTAATTTGTATTTAAAATTAATTACAAATTAACAATAAGAATGTGTTATCTTTAATAATATAGTTTTCTATCATGCGCAGCACCCCGTGTGGTTAAATTTCTCAATAGTTTGAATTAAATGCATTGCCTCTTATTATTTGGATACATTTTTTGGTTATATTGTTTTCCGAAGCCCGATCATAAATAAATAAATGTAATATCGAGAACGTTGTATTCATGAAATGTTGCTCAATAATTAGTAGCAGTAATCACGTACCACGTATAAAATCTTAATGTGGCGTTATGGAACCCAAGCTTGTAAATAATAATGTACAAAAGTTTTTCTCATAACGATAATAATTGCCTAAGGGTGGAGTTTTCCTTGATCAAACCAGAAAAAAATGTTTCCGTTCTACGAAAATGGTGAAAAGCCTCACAATAGATTTCAGGCAACTAATGAAAACTTCAATCATTTATTAATACGGCGTCTACGTGTAATACCTAAATTATTTGTAGTGTTATATTATAAAAGTGCTCACCTTCGAGGTCTACACCATCTTACACAAAATATCAAAATGATCTTCTATATGGCACATGTTGAGAAATTAAAATGGAAAGTGATACGTTACATCGGAGTGAAGTGTTAATATTCTTTGAAAAATGATGATAGATCATAGACTACCCTAAAATCCCAATTTGTCTGTATCAGTCTCCTAGTGTACTTTTTGATTTGCTAGTAATAAAACTCCATGATATGTATGACAATTGAAGTTTATTGTAACAACTATTTTACATAATGTATAACTATAAAACTAATATATTGATTGACTGTTAGTACAAAGGAACGATGGAACAAGAGCCCCGTTCCCCAGTGACGGCCTCTTATATACTATGCCCCCCACCACTCATCTCACACACACACGTACCCTCACATACAAAGTGACAGTTCTCACAGACAAGAACTAACGCAAATTCCTCGTTTCAATATTTTGGTGTCAAACACGTGATTATTTTGGTACCACTTACGTAATCAAATAGTTCCACGACTTTTTTTTTAAATCTATGACTCGATTGGAATAAAAATTTAAACGCTAATAATATAATATGCATTAATGTAAAAAATACGTCATGTTTACACAAAGATTTAATTTTCGAATAATAAATACTTTTGCTGTTGCATAAATGTGTTATAAACTATCGGATTTATGTTTCCAGCAATCAATGTTCCAAACCCCTCTCCTATATGTACACTTTATTTCATGTCTTTTCATATAGCGGTCTTTGAATAAGCCCATTCATTCCCGTTGTCAGAAATTTGAATAATAGATTACTGTAGTGTTGCTATAGGTACTGTACGAGTAAATAGATAATAAATCAAATTATTATATTTTTTCAATAAAAATGTTCAATATACGTCTTTCATACACGATTTAAGATGGGTTCTTAAAAAAATATAGATTTTTATAGCATATTTTCATACACGTTTTAAGATGGGTTTTAAAAAAAGACAAATTTTTATAGCATATTATTTTACAATATACTACTACAATACGCTATAAAAATCTAATTTCATGCCTAAGAAACTTAAAAAGATTTTTTTGTTTTTTTTTTAAATAGTGTTTTAAAATTAAATAATATTTTTAATGTCACATTTTTACAAAAATATTAATAACTATTTTTAAACTATGCCAAATTTTTTTGCAACAAAAATAAGATGAACTTGGTAATCTCATTTTTTGATCACTAGGAGAGTACTATATCAACAAATGAATGAAAGATGAAGCTTAAATTTCGTGTGAATTTCGAATTAGGTTCAAAATTAGCACTTTTCGAAAGTCATACAAAAATTTAATTTAGACTAAAAATTACTTTAAAACTATGCGTTGATCAATTTAATTTAATCATATTAAATTCATAAAAATAAAGTATAGATCGAAGGTAATAAAATTTGTTGTTCCCATATTAAAAAATATACTACCTGGGTTTTTACAAGAGAGTTCGCTTTCTCTCAATTTGGAAGAAATGATAAAAAAAAATGGCTTATCGATAATAACCTGTCTAATATATAAGAACGAAATGAATCGTTTAAATTGTGACTGATTAATTGTCATGTTTTAATTATAATGAATGTAATGAAATAGATATAAACGTCTATCAAGACGTTTTGTGGGTCTAGCTTTAATTAAAAAATAAAAATAAATGTAGCATTAGAATGGACCAGTCGAATATGCTCATTAAATAACTATTAATCGTACGAAGTATTTTTTCAAACTATTTAGAAAAAATGCAAATTCAACAATAACGAATCACATTATAAAGCAAAAATCAACAGCGAAAGAGAAATCATTATATAATTTAATATTACCCTTAGACTTGAAGAGTGCGTGTCACGGCAGGCGATATCCGCCGAAAGCGACACGCAAACACCTGTGAAGGTCACTACATATTACAAGCTGTTTACTTATAAGTTGTCTTTGCATTTTACTCGGAGAGAATATTGAATCAATCGATAAGATAAAAGTTTATTTATTATTTATTGTTTTCTAGTATTATAGGTGAGAGATGAAATACAATAACAATAATACAATATAATATCTATTATAAATACATTTCCATTTTAGATTACAAATCATGTTTTATGTGAGATGGAATAGATATCACATCTGATAGTTCATTCAGCCATGTTGTGACTACTTTGCTAGACTTTCATCTGTGTGAATATTAGCGCTGTAGTATATATTATATAATTAAATGTAATGTCTAAAAATGGATTATCTCTGAATTTAAGTATTTATTGTATTGGGTTGTTAACACATTACCTCGTGTTTTCAATGTCAATTACTGAATGAGTGTTCAATTCAACTATTCTCATAATCTTTAATCATGTATTGTTTCATCTTATCTCTATCATTTCGCTTCTCGAGGACTCCTAGGGACATATATTTTAAAATAGTTATTAATACGAAATGTTTCGTAACAAAAAAAAAACAATAAATGTGTTTCTAAGAATCTAATAAATGTAAAAGTATCTTGAAAATTTACGATATTTTATTAACTCGTGTGTATCACAGAAAAATCTAGCAATATAGAGTTAAGGCTCGTGTCCACTGAAGGAGGAGATACGATGAGAAAATTTCAGACATTTTTTTCAGACTCAATACCACGGACGCGTTAAAATTTTGATCTAGAGATAAACTCACAGATTAGTTTGAGATTGGTAGAAAGAGACGAAAACTCAAATCAGTCTACGCAATGTTCGATCTGACAGGGAAGTTTGACACATACACAAGTGAACGTTATCTAAAACCACCGTAGATATATAATGATCTAAATACTAATTAAATGTATTAATTAGAAAGATATACATATAAAATCAATTTTATCGAAACATATTGTTGTTCCGCTATCTCACTGGATCTCTTTCCAATCCGGGGAAGGTGCATTAACCAACTGTGCTACAGCAGGCAGTACTTTTAACGACAAATTTTCGAACCTATATGTTTCTTTTTTCAAGTTATTTATACTTTTTATGTTGTATGGCTTTCAAATAATGGAACGATAGACGTATTAATTTGAAAAGTGTAACATATAAGTTCGAAAATTTGTTGTCAATCCACTGTGTTGGTATAGCATAATCGGATAATGCACGTTCCCCGGATTGGAAGAGATCCAGGTTCGAATCCCGGTAGCAACAACAATATTTTTCGATAAAATTGATATGTACATCTTTCTTTTTAATACATTTAATTAGTATTTAAAATATCACAGACCTATGTTCTGAATAATTACAACTTCACAATAATAATGTGTTCTTCTTAATAATATAATGATCTGTTCTGATAAATTAAATTAGCATAAGTCGTTTAATATAAGGCTTTAAGGTACAAACAATTATTCAGTTTTAACGGCTGCTGGGTAGATTCAAAAATTGACAAATGACGATGACATTTGATGTTTGACAAATGTGACAAGCGTTAAGTAAGGCGCGAGAGGACGAATCTCTAGGACATAGTGTCTACACGGAACTACGAAAGCTGCGAGTTGTCAAAATAAATAAATAAATCCGTATATCAGTAATTGTTAAACTTCACTCCATTTCAATTGTGACATGTACATTGTTGCATTAAATTTATTCTATATTTTTAGACGCGTACAGTGTAAGGAAACATAGTTTTCCACGCAGTGCTTCCCAGCGCCGTGCTAGGCTCCCACCCCTGCCTTCTGCCTGGCACAGCATGTTGACAATATTACATTGCCGTGTATGACTTTAGCCCCCGTCCCCGGTAACTCTTGGAACTTACGACAATTCGCCAAAGTGGTTTATACTGTCACTTTTCTACCCTACATATTTATTTTTCTATTTTTAAACCGATATTGCTACGTCATGGAAATTTCTCGTACGTACTATTTTTGCTACCTTATATTTTGTTAAGCTCTTTTTATATCATGTTTATTTTATTATCTAAATTTAATTTATTGTGTACGAATTTTAACTTTAATCATGTGTGCAAAAATATCGAGAACACGCATTGTACACATTCTCTCCCCCTTTCCCCTTCTAGCGTGTCTGCAGTAAAATATTTTTATTATTACCCTTAAGAGTACATCCTAATAAAAAATATTGCTTTGTTTTATTGAAAATTTGACGTGATTTGATATTTTTTTTTTTACAAATTCACAAAGATTCTTTATAAAATAGTTGTCTGCAGGTTCATTTAATTTGAAGATAACTCACAAGTGCGTAATGGCAACAATTATTTTTTGATTTATATTATTTTGATGGAAGCATTTTAAAGTTTTATTTTATTAAACAGATTATATATCAAGGGTATTTTATAGAATCTTGTAAACAATCTTATCAAGACAATATTAAAGTACAAATAACATACAGTTTATTAGTATTAAATAAGTGTGAATATTTTACTGAGTAATAGTTATATAATATAATAATTTTTAAAAGAGAAGCCTTAATAAAGCAATTAAAAGAAGTAAGAGAGATGCACTTATATTATTACCTTTTACAAAACATTACAACCATAAATAGAAGAATGACGATATCAAGGACTAAATATAAAAATACATTTCAAATATAATACTTAAAAATACATTTCATTAAAAATAATTGGTCTTATGTGGAGAATATGGTGTTTTCTCAGATTTTTACTAAGCATATATTTTTTTGTAGAATTGAGTGCCCTGATTTACAAATAAAATTATCTGGTCGAAATTATTTGAAAGGTTATAACACTTTAATGTTTCGAAATTACACCATAATAATTTTTGACATTTGACACACTTTATGGTTTCTTGGATTTCTGAAAAATGCGTGGTTTACAATAAAAGACAGTATTCTAATTCAATTAATTACCAGAAAAACTCATATGTCACACACCATAATAAACATATGTAAGTATCATCGTATTATATAATTAAACTAACTAAGCTAACCTAACTGAACTAACCAATTTAAGAAAAATATTATAAAACATACATTTTGTAAAAAAAAATCTCAACATTTTATATAATTATCATGTTTCTAACTTGTCTATGATTTGAGTGAATTCGTCATATGTCAAAATGTATGTCGAAAATTCGAAACATTAAAATATAATAACATTTTTAAATTCTACTTGTGACCCGGGTATTTTATATTTTATTTTTGAAATCAGGAAACTCAATTCTACAAGAAAACATATTTTTATAAAAATCCAAGAAAACGGCATATTTTTCATATTAGCCAATATTACTTGCATTTTTTTTTAAATTTTATTTTTGGATAATGTGATTTTTTAGTCTGCTATTGAATTTATGATTTTACCACAAAAATCAAAATTTTTCAACTCTACAACGACGGATCATTTTGACATGTAAATACATTCCTTAGAGTTTGTTTATCGCGAAGCCCGGCAGGAATCCCGAGAAAATTTGATTTCGGCTCATTTCCTTTACAAAATCTTTTTTACAACTTAAATTGAATATGTTTATGTGTACAAACAAGCCCCAACACTGAGACCTCCCCCTGACGATACCCATTAGGGGGGTTCGCAAATTTCAATCAATTTCGACATATTTTTTCATTTTCGGTATCAACGAGACGCGGCAACATTGTCGTGGGTTGTGGCCCACAGGAGAATTGAAGAAAATTGAAAAAGAAATAAACGTTTTTTCGGCGGTTCACGAAGTAAACTGTGAATGAAATGAGACTTATTTTTATGTCTCTGAGGGCAATACGGTAGATTATTTTTTTCGTTTCATTTCGGTGAAATATTTCAATTTTTCGGTGAAAAGATTCATCTTTTTTTTATAAAACTAATAAAAATTATACTAAAATATTATAAATAAAAAAATTAACATAGCCGGTGCTTAAAAAATAACAAATTTTCGTAGCTTTCTAATTATATAAATGAAACAAACCACTGATAGTCACAAACTAAAACTTCTCAACTCGGTACCTTATAAAGGATTATAATGAAACTTCACCTCTACTGTCCATATTCACATTAGCTGCTGAAACCTTCCCCTCCCAAGCCCTGACCCATACATGTATAGGTTACCAAACTGTATTTAGTTATAGCAATATTTGAAAATGTCCAACACACAATTACTGGATTTTTACCTACAAAAGCACTGTTATTAAATAAATATCAGATGTCTCAGAAAGACGAAGCTATTTTTATTATATTTTCTATTAAATTTCATATTTCTTACAGTTAATGAATATTCTTGTACAATATATATATATATATATTTATTTTATTTTCTGTACCAGTGACTCTGTGGTTAGATATTGTTAACGATCAAAATAAAATAAATTTGGTTTTGTTTTAAAAAATGTATTATCTTTTCTGCCCTGTTAATAATTAACAAACTAGGAATAAATATATATCAATTTTAGCTTTGTTATAAAATGTTTTAGATTTGGTGTATTGACTGTATGTGAATAGAGGGTGGTTATTCAAATATATGACGCGACTATTGAAAACAACATTAACCTTTCCCATACGGTGCTAAAATAATAACTCGCGCTCCGGTGCGGTAAACTCAGTGTAAATGGAGAATCGTGCAATTTTTAAGACAAAATAATATGTATATTTTACATTTATTATTTATATTAATCAATAAAATAATAGTTGATATATATATATATATCAATGATTGTAAAAATGTGCTAAAAATGAGAAAAAACATTGGTCATACGGAGCGACATGTAACGACACGTCTAACCCAGCCAGCGTACGTTCTCGCTCTGCCACTAATGTCATCACGCCCCGCCACGTTCGCGCACCGACCGGAACGAAGCGTAGACGTGGCGAAGCGAGACGTGCGAGGCAAAGCGCGATGGCACGAGACGACCCGTGTCGACACGAAAATAGGCAATGCAAGTCGAGAGCTGCAGTACATTCTCGTGCTCGGCCTCTCTCGCCGTGCCTCAGCGATAGTAGACTGCAAGCATAACTAAAGTGACGATCGGTATCCGGCACCCCGCACCCCGCACCCCGCGTACTACGCCTTCCGCACCGCTCTACATATGCACATACAAATCACGTCAGGTTCTTAAAAAATATATTTTTTAATGATGCGTGTGGTAAATGCTTATATATTGTACTTATTTTACCCTATACATAAATATATTACGTAGGAATACCTAAAGTGTGAACTCTATATTTAGTATATTTACAGAGATATTCACATAATTAGAGGTAATGTCAACCCAGATTACATCACCGGAGAGGAAAGGTTAATAAAGGTCAGATATCTCATAGAGACGAAGCTATTTTTATTACATTTTCTATTAAATATAATAAAAATATCTCCGTCTCTATGAGATATCTGATATTTATTTAATATTTGTATTTAAGTATATTATTATCACCTGGTGATAAATAGAACTGCACCTCTTGAAACTATAGTAGCAAAAATCTATAATCTATCGTATGTGTAGTACAAAGTTTTATTTAGTGAAAAATAAAAAGGATTTTTTTCCTTAAATATTCAACATAAAAAATCAAAAGTAATAGTTTCTTTAAACATTTTGTAATACATATTTGATAAGTTTTTTCACTTTCAATAAATTTCAACAATGTCAACATTATAAGATTGAAGTACATTATAATATATTTGTAATAATATATTATAAACCAGACATCAAAAGGAGGATGACTGCAAGGTGTCGCTTTGAATAAAATGATTTTAAATATGAATTAAATATATTAATTAGAAAGATATACATATAAAATCAATTTTATCGAAAAATATTGATAAATCACCGGGATTCGAACCTATGTTCTGAATAATTACAACTTCACAATAAGAATGTGTTCTAAATAATAAAATTGTATTAATGTGTCCAAAATTTAATAAAAATGAATTGATAATTCTGGCGTCTGCTATCAGTTTACTCAAATGTATTTGAGATTCTGTAAAAATAAGATAGATGGCTCTTTCAAATAATGGAACGATTAAATATATTAATATCAAAAAGGTAACATATAGGTTCGAAAATTGTCGCTAAAAATATTGTCGCTGTAGCATAGTTGGGTAATGCACCTTACCTGGTTAGGAAAGAGATTCAGGTTCGAATCCTGGTGACGCAACAACAATATTTTTCGATAAAATTGATTTTATATGTATATCTTTCTAATTAATATATTTAATTCATATTTAAAATATCACAGACCTATGTTCTGAATAATTACAACTTTACAATAAGAATGTGTTCTCCTAAAAAATGCTTTTAATACAGTGCATTGAATTCTTTGAAAACAATAATTGCTAAAAGATTTGATAATGATTTTTGTAATGCCATAGAAATTCCAGTACATATATTCATGTACACCAACAATACTATGAAATAGTAAAAGACTGTTTAAAATATACAAAATGCAATAAAAATACCAACTAAAGTTAATAATTATTCCTTCAGTATAAATTATTTAAGGAAGATTTCTTTATTTTTCCTAAATATTGTACAATTTCAGGGTCATCCGGGAGCTCCGGATATATATGATATGCATGGTATGCGTGTCATTTATATTGATACAGAATTCATTTTTATGTATTTACTCGTAATGAAATATTTTTACCCCATTACAACGAAATGTTTGTGATTTTTTATTAATTTTCTCAATCGGTATGTAAACAAGGTCGAATAAGATTTTCGCAAACATGAAATAAGCCTAAACTACATTTATCAAACTCATAACATTGCCCTATTTATAATATGAGTGTGTTCTTAATGGTATTCTGCTATTTTTACCTCATTACAACGTATAGCGCATCTTTTTTTTTATTAAATATTGTCTATTATGAAATATGGTTTTGTGAGATGTTTTTGTCCAATAAACCTAAACTATTTTTATAACAGCAATATTTGAATATTTCCAAAAACACACAATTACTACCTACAATTTTTTTTTTTAATCTGTTTTTTATTTATTTATTATTAAACAAATATCAAATATCTCATAGAGACAAAGCTATTTTTTAATATATTTAATGGAAAATATATGTAAGTATGGGGTAATTACAGGGCTTGCGACCTGTCTTCGGCTGGCTTAAGTGATCACTTTATATAAATAAAACGTTCACCAATTATCACCATATTTATCAAATTTTTGAAAGTTGTATATATGTTTATATGTGGACTCGCTTCGAGTACCACTACACCAACGCCATCTATGTACCAAATTTGATAATTCATAGAGATGGAGGGGTGAGAATTGGTGAATATTATATTTATATAAAATGATCACTTAAGCCTGCCGATGACAGGTCGTAAGCTCTGTAATTACCCCATAATCCATATATTTTCCATTAAATATAATAAAAAATCTTTGTCTCTACGAGATATCTGATATTTGTTTATGTTTATAACCTTTATCACATTATCCAATTTATTTTTGTATTCTGCACCATATTCGGCTATGTTTACCTCGTTACAACGAATATTTTATGGAAATTTCTACGAAATGAGGCCGTGTGAGATGTTTTTTAGAGTGAATTTGAAATTAACCTGAAGTGTGTTTACAGTAGTTAATTTATTTCATGAACACGTGCCCGGGTGTGTTCTCCGAAGGCTTTTTTGCGTGTTCATTCCCATTCCATCAACTCAACTTTTCCATTATTTTCGTCTCAAGGTTGTGTGGTTAATTCGATGAATATCGTAACGCTCAGCCCGAATCGGGTGGTCTTTTGATAATGTAAGCTCTAACACGCTCATATTCTTGTGACGCTGTTTACGTAACCGAGCTCCTCTGGTGAAATAAAACATTTGCAAAAAATACCCAAAAATAATGTGTTTTGTGATACAATTCCACATTCGATTAACATCAAACAAACAATGAAATAATTCTCGCCGTTTTTACTTCGGTCACACGTTAAATAACGTAAACCTTAAACCGTAAACACGCATACTTCGAATAAAATAATTCAATGATCATTTTCGGTGTTTTGTCACTTGACGAAATATCGTTTCAGGACGTTCCATTTTTTTAACAATTAATTAACCGAACTTTCCGTATCTGAGCTTGATAGATATCTTATTTCAATATGTTCAGTAATAATTTAATTCGATACCGGATGGTACCTACCTACCAACTATTTTGTGTAAATTTAAAAATATGATTTTTTTCTGTCATTATTGATGGGTTTTCATCTAATAATTTCCGGATTAATACCATAATTTCCGACTAAAACTAAATAAAATTTACAAAAATGTCTAAAATATAATCTAAAATAACTAACTTTAAAACTAATTTATTGAATTTTTTTGACATATTTAAAATATGTAATGAAATTTTTAGACGTGATTATATCTAACAAACTACATAGATAAAACTTTCTGTTCGCTCTTCATCAATGCTAGTTTACAAAACTTTCTCTTCAGGTAAATAATATTTATATTGATAAAGTAGAAATAAGGTAATAAATAATTCGTGGAACAAATTAATTCTTAGCTCTTGATATCTCAGGTCTTCAATATAAGTACCTAATTGTTATCAATATTGAATCGATGTAACAATAATTAGTTTCATAAAATATTAGACGTCAGCCAGATATATTTAAAAAATCTTTCAAGACGTTTTACCAGCTTCTAATAATACAACGAAAACCAAAAAGTACAATTTATTTTATTACTTATTTTTCTGTAGCTCGTAAGACTCAAAAGTCTATGATCACACTACAGAGCGCCATCCATCCCTTGACATCGCCATTTTAATCTAGTCTGCTGGCACTTACCTACTCTTTGCAGGTCCATCTTAACATTATCCGACTTAACATTATCCGTCTTAACATTATTCGCCTTAACATTATCCGTCTTAATATTATCCGTCTTAACATTATCCGTCTTAACATTATCCGTCTTAACATTATTCATCTTAACATTATCCGTCATGGCTTAGGGTGACAACGGCGAAACGATGGTTTGGAGAAAAACGCAAAATCATTTTTTATTTAAATAATTTTCCCCTAAGAACATGTTATATTTTAAGGGAAAAAATATAGTTTAAAGTGCATATTTTTGCCTTTCTAATGTTGTTATTTTGAAATTATCGCACCGATAACACTTAGTAAAAGAAAATTACCGTGGGGTAGACTTTCATCTTTGTTACCTTAAATTTTTTTTTGTGTGTTAAATATTTACACCATATTATTATAAAGTTTACATTAAAAATATTAGTATATTTAAGTAACAAAATAAATACTACTTACTCAAAATAAATCTCTAGAGTGCAAAATACAATTGTGATGAGAAAACACATGTCGTTATGAGAGAATTTTAATATCATATTCTTAATAAAATCATATAAGTGAAGATATAGGGTGTCCAGCGGAAAAAAATCAAGATTAAATTGTAATTAACGTAAAAAAAGTCATTTTCGTTGAGAAACTGCATGATTTGTAGTTTGTATGGGTGAAACTGTAGTTTCTTTTTCAAAATAACGTGCACTGTTGATTTTTTTATTCTAGTACAGGCTGCAATCTTCCGGTGAATCATTGTGACTGGTAATCCCACAAATCACGTGCGTCGAACAATACTCCTCCCACTTACTTCACCCCCTGAGGTTTACGGGCGATGACGATTGTTGATCTAACAATTGGCGCTGAGCATGCCATACTATAGGGGAGAGGCTAAAAAAAACACGTGGTATAACAAGGGAAGTAATATTTACATTACTCACATAAAAGGCGTGTCAACCAAATACGGGTAGGTTAGGAGGGCATCGGTAGTAGAGAGGGTGGTATTAAACGAAATGGGGCGACCAACAATTTGTGTAGTAGGTAAATATAATGTGATGTATATGGGCAGAGTTTTGATAGGAGAGGAAATCTGTTTATCAAAAAATGGGGGGGTTGGCTGCAACCGGGATATGGTCTGGATAGTGTTTAGTGGGTGTGGTTTCTGATCGCGGGGGGATGACTTTATGTGGGGGGGCGGAGTCAGGGATGTGGACGTTTGAGGGGGTGGGTGGTGAAGGGACGTTGGTTGGATGGGTGGGTGTGGGTTTTTGGATACTGGGTAGTAGGGAGGTTTGGAATTACTGATGGGGCGGGGTTTGCATGGGGGGGTAGTTTGTTGGATTTGAGCGAGTTTATGGTGGATTTAGGAGTGGGTGTAGTGTGTCGTAAAGGTTGGGTGGAGTTGGGGGTTTTTGTTATGGTAATGATCTGGTAAGTGTTAGGGTGTTAAGGGGTATTGTTTAAATGTGGCTGGGTGTGCAGTGGTCAATTTCAGTTAGGTGGTTTGAGAGTGGGATGGACAATGGATGGGAGAAGAGAGGGAAATTGAGGTTGGTATGGGAGGTTATGTTATTAGTATGTATGTCTTTAATGTTTATTGATGTGTAAACTATATTGGGTACGTGAAATCATATTCGTGTACATTATATGCGACTTTAGACGCGTGACCACCAGCACATCAAATATAAATATTGCTCTGCGCAACGCATATACCAATTAATGTTAAAATACAAACTAAAGTCTAACTCGTTAAGGTTTTATTATTTAATAAAATAATTCTTTCATTGCATACTTTCGCATTTATTTATTTTATTAGCAATGCAGATATTCAGTTATTAATAGAAATTAAAATAAACGCCGTTTTCGTAATGAAAACGGGAGCTTTTCTCATTCGGAGGGATGCTTTTAACGATATCAAATCTGATTTTATTTTGTCAGCAGTCAGCCGCCGGGGATATTACATTTCCCTCTAGTGCATTTTACGCCATTGATTTCCGATATGACGATGTTTAGTTCGTAACTGAAAGTACACCAAAGCAGGGTTGGTCATCAAAATAATATTTCATTTTAGCCCTGTGTTGGCCGGCCCGAGTACGATCGAAATCAAACAAAATATTGACACGTGTAGAATGTTAAATTCACTGTAATTATCGTTGTCCTCGTTTATTATAGATGAATTAATAATAGTGAAAAAAATATTTTCCGACCATGGAGCGGTGGAAGAAACTAGATTTAGCTGGTGACAAACTAGATCACGACAGACTGACCTGGTTTGGGCAGAGCATCGGTGAAGAGCCCGTTTCTGGACTTCACATGGAATGCCGCGGACCAGAATAGATAAACAATCCACCCCATCATCTAAAAAATCCAGCCGTAGTTCTAGGATCAGAATTACTCTCACTGAGAATAAGATAAATATCTTATTATTTCCTCCTTTATGTCATTTTTGACATATAGTGATCTCAATCAAATGACACTCGACTGGGTCGCCCTCACGGCTGACAATTATGTTTATGTAAATGCCTTCGATAGCTGGTTCCCAGGTTTCCGATTAACAAAGAGCACACATATGATATATGAACTACACTGACCTTTTTATCTTTGCTGTCTTTCTGGTCTGATGTTGTTGTTCTTTTAGCTGGGTTGTCTTCTTTAGATTTCAATTAATAATTCAATTTTGATCCTAGAATCATTTGTAGTTTAAAATAGCAATTTATAGTATTTTTATTGTAGCCCATTTCACATATAAAACACCAAACAATTGATAATAAACTTGTAAATCATGTTATTTAATCCTTTTCTTCTTTTTTATGCTCTTGTCAGAGCAGTCGTGGTCGCTATGATAATTATGACACCATATTCTGCACCATCTGCTGATGGATTTCTGAACTGAGCCGTTTATAAATCTGTCCATCTATATATCTGTAGTCGGTGATCTTCCTCGGAAATGGGTTTCTTTGACTCCGTCTTATACCACCTTGTGACTAATCGTGTATTATCTTATTTTCTATATATATGTTCTAAACCAATTATAATCTTCTTCGGTGGTCCCTCGTTACGAGCATGACCTCTATCATGGTCGTGTGTTATATGTTCTCGTATGGCTGAGGAGCCCTATTCTTAAACTATACACTCTTTAACACGTTGTGCAGATGAATCCTTTAATTTCTTCCTTTTCTCAGTTTTTGCATCAGACCTCTTCCGTTTACAATATTCATTATTAATTTACAGTAATTTTTGTAATTGTTTTCTAACAATATTTAACCAAATTTATTCGATAAAGATAGTGTATAAATATTGTCTGATTCTTCATGTTCAATTAAGAAAATATTTTATTAAATTTATAAAACTTTTCAAATATTTATAATTTAATAAATTATCATCTGTATATTGTGCTCTCTCCGCAAATAGATCCAATAAACTTTTAAGGTAATTGTTTCCCAATTTAATTTAATTATCAAATTATTTTTGGTTCCTTTCCGATTTATGTATTGCTTTCTGGTACGTTAAATTTTATCGCTATTAATATCGTGGCGACAAATATTATCGTTATATAATTTTATTGCGACAGAAATACAAATTCCTGAAAGATTTGTAGAAATATTTTAAGTCAACTAAAAACAATAATTGGGAAATGAATGTGCTGATAAACTGGTCAAGAAGGCTACTCTTTCCGGAGTTTTTCCCCATCAATTCCATATCCCGATGTATGACAGACTTAATATGGTAAAAAAACGTTCGAATTCTATCTGGTCTGCACAATGGATGGATCCAAATAATCACAAGGGTAATCGGCTTAAAATAATCCAAAGATCTATTCCCCGTACCCCTTGGTTCTTCAACAAGAAAGTCTTTAAAAAAACAATATCAAATATCTCTAGAATGAGAATTGGGCATTGCCAGGTAGCCTTATATTTATTCAGATTGAACATAATAGATTCCCCCATGTGTGAATGTGGTGCCGAGGAGGAAACACTTAACCAGGTCTTTTTTGCCTGTCCATTGCGGATCACAAGTTTTTTTTACAATAATCTTGTCAATGCTAATTTTCAACTCCCAGTTAACTTAACTCGCCACATTTAAGCTATATAATAGCAAATTTCTTGAACGTCAATGGTATTAACTTGTAACGCAATATTCCCTTTTCGATAATATTGTTGTACTGCTTTCTATGAAATAATGTTTTAACTTGTTTAATGGCACAAATCACTCTTGACAGGTGGATTTCCTGTTTAAAAGAAGAAGAAAAAAAACAATAATTAGGACAGGAAAAAATAATTAAAAATCTCAATCAGCATTATTGAAATCGTACGGCGCTCTCATACGTACGAAGGTAAATAACCACTTCAGAAAATCCAAAATAGTCCACCCTCGGCGGCTCGGCGGTAGTATTTTTAGATCACCACGACCGACTGTTGTAATATTAAATTATGTAAAATGCGAATCAATAAGGCGTTTCAAATATAAAATATCGCGGAGGAAAAACAACAGGATATTCAACTTTCTCCAGACATATCTGTAACGAAAATCTCGAAAGCGATTTCTCGTAATTTCTAAATTGAATTGATTGAATTTATTTATTCAACATGCGCGAAAAATTAAATGTTTTCGTGATATATTGAGGGATTATCGGTTATTGTGATCTCTATAGCCTAGAAAAATGTTCTTCTAAATTTTGCTTGTATATAAAAATAAGTTGTTATTTTATATGATGCGGTTGTGCTTAGTGTTTAGTAATAATTAATATAGTGTGTGATAATATAGTAACAGAGGTCTAATAATTAAAGTATTACAGTAACTAGAAATTTACCGAACGATTCATATGTAATTAAATATTATGGTTGCTATAATAATATCTATTTATATATTTGATTTCCAGAAAACACATCGAGTCAAGTTTTTTTAACAAAATTGATTAAATCAAGAAAAAATAATATATATTATTTATTATTTGATAGAAAACTAAAACAATTTTTCATGCATCCTGCGACTACTTATGCCATCAGTCTTAGGTATTATTTAAATATATTTTGCTCGAAAACTGATTAATTATAGTTCAAATACAAATGTTACGTTTCATATTATTTTATTTCCCATCTAAATGTATCCGGCGTTGCCCGAGATTCAGATTTATAAAAAATCCAATAGATTAACGATGTCTGCAAAAAAATAAATTAGATAGGGGTGGTGAGATATCCGGGGGGGGGGAGGTGGTATGGGATAACTAAGTTTAGATCAGACAAATAGTATATGATTGTATAGAGAACAAATATATTAACAGACATTACATTTATAAGTAAAATTTATAGGTGTCCTACCATATTATCTGTGCTCCGTCTTACCTGCAAACTGATTTTTTTGTATTAAAATTTAATAATATTTTTTATATACTTTAATATTTATGTATTCTTAATATCAAATTCAAGTGCAGTGGTTAAGACACTGGCTTAGTAATCTAGAGGTCGGGGGTTCGCGCATCGTTCCAGGAGATCAACAAGTTTGTCTTATTTTCATAGTAAAAGCTTAGTTTGAAATTAAACGCATACTTATTCAAAATATATACATATATTTATAAATATTTTAATTAATTTAAAAATATATTTAATCTTTTTGAGCTTTGTATGTTCGAAGAAACTTGTAGAGCTTAAGCAATTTGTAAATTGCCATTTTCATACCTCATTGATTTTTCAGCAGCGTAATAGTTAGTATTTTCGCGGAAGAGCGTGTTTTGAACCAATAAAAACCAAATTATAAACTATGCAAGGGTGAAATGTATGTGTCTGAGACAAACTACGTGTTATTTTTATAAATGCGATTTATCAGTATGAAGATTAAATAATATTTTCTGAATATTAAATAATTCGGAACAATATAATATGTAGCAATACTTTTATGCATTATTAAATAATTGTGATCTTATGTAAATGTAGGATGAGTAAACGTCTATAAGTAGAATATACCGTGCTTTATAATTAGTGTGTCGTACTTTACAATTAGTGTGTCGTGCTTGTCAATCATCGAATTTTATTTATTAAAACGGTGGATACCTTAATTTCTATAATATAATGTGACAGGTCTACTTCTCTCTATATTTATTTTTAACATATGAATAACATTGAAGAAATGGTTTAGAATGAAAATATTTGATAACAGTAATAACAATACTATGTAGAAAAATCCTGTTGGTAAAAATCTTATATTGAGAATAGACTACCCTAATTTATTTATATTGGAATAGAGAAGAAGTAAAAAAAGAATTATGTAGGTAAAAGTATACTATGATTGCGATTTCACTTAGATTTCAATTTATTTCATATTAATATGGAATACATTAATTCACTCATGTTATATCTACGAATTACTCATATTACTCAGAAATCGGGAAAAAAGTGCCTCAGAATAACAAAAAACATTTCACATTTAGTTTCAAATTTATCGGTAAGAGTTGAGAAGTCTGGCCTGAAAGACGCCAACTGAAGTCTAGATAAAATGAAAAACGTTCAAAGTTCTCGATAACTTTATCAATAAAGTCTTTTGTCATTGGTTTGTATACGTTTTCCTCAAGAAATGAAAAAATCTCAGTTTACATTAACCCAAAATAAAAATACGCGTTTATGTGCTGTAAACTCAGTGTGCAAGTAGACTTTTGCGATTTTTAAATAGGAAAATTTTTAATATTTATTATTTATATTAATCATTAAATATATATACATATATATTATTTATGGTGTAAAAGTGATAAAAATGAGAAAAAAACATTAATCATTAAGAACGACAGCACAAAGACGCACACGTCTAACTCGGCCAGCGCACGCTCTACCACTAAAGTGACGATCGGCATCGGCACTCCGCGCCCTGCACCCTCCGCACCTTTCCTCGCGTACACATCACGTATTGACAAATTTACGTCAGGTTCTTCGAGAAAACATTTTTTTATTATTACGTATGGTAAATACTTACATATTGTAATTATGTTATCCAATACATAAATATATTTCGGAGGAATGCCTAAAATATGAACTCTGTATTTAGTATCTTTACAGAGATATTCACACAATTAGAGTAAATGTCAACTCAATTTACATCATCGGAGAGGAAAGGTTAATAAAAAATATTGGGCTTAAAGTATTTATAAAAATATTCACCATTTTTTTTTTTAAATATCGACATACAAACTTAGTTTTATAAACATGCCTAAAATATATTATAACTCTGACAACCTAATAATGCCTATTATATCGTATCTGTATCGTACTGTATCGCATATTAGATATAAATATTCTGGCACAGAAAAATTAATAAATAAATATATATCCAGTGGCGTAGCAACCACCTGTGTGGACGCCCAAAATCCCGAGCCCCAGGGGGGGCTGAAATGGTTGAACGAATTCAACAATCAACAAATTCAACAAATCATTCAATTAACAAATCAACAAATACAGCATAGGTCTACAAATCTTAGTTTTTAATTAATGGGCAGTTATACCATAAATTGTATTATAAATTCGTAGTATTATCAAAGAGTACCTAATACTTGAACGTCCAACTAGACACACCCGTCTTATCAATAAATCAGCTATTTTTATGTTAAATTATCTACTGTAAGAATATGTAAAATAGTTTGAACAAACGTGCGATATTTTTAAAAGTAGTGTAGTTATTTCCAATTTCAATAAAAGTAAAATGATGTTTGTTTTTGGGGAAGACCCTAATATATATATGTTTGCTCTGTTGCCCGCCAATTAGTTACTACGCCACTATAAATACTTTTCCATTCATTCCAGCCATTTTCCACATAAATTCAAATATTTCTTAAATCTGTGAAATCCTTTTATCACATTATCGTTTCTTCGCACATGTGTCATGGTGATAGGAATTCTACATCAGTTTACACTCAGTCTATATATTCACATTTTCTTTGTCAACAAAGATATTCAGTAGTTTATGTGAGAACTGTCACTTTGTAAATATATTTGTGTGTGTGTGTGTGTGTGTGTGTGTATCATGAAAGTGAGTAGATGAGTGGTGCGGGACGAACCTTATAAGAGACCGTCTCTGGAGGAACCACAGCTTCTTCTGAATAACTAGTCTATCTCTGAATGTATAATTTATATTTATTGTTGTAATAAACGTAGAATATTGTTACCTGGATGACTGAGTTTCACTTACAAGAAATTGGGATCCAAGTACTTAGGCAGTAATCAGAGGATAGAACCCCAAGGAAATCTGGTGGTAATCTAAGAATGTCACAGTTTAAAATTCAATATTTTAAACTCAATGATGCAAAAATTACTTAATATTTCTTTCAACAGCCATTGTTGACATTTTACAAAGCGATAATATGATTGTGATCATCTATTTAGAATCTCTAAAAACTCTACAAAAAGAAATTATATTTCCAAAAATCATATAATAGATAAAACTCTCAGACACCAGTGATGAAAGTTAAAATCGACACCAGCTGTATCGAAGATTTATTGCAGAAAATATTCAGGAAATAAATATTCCGTTCAAGAATAATTTATGTTTCCCTTCAGAATGTCAATTGTGATCACAGAAGCTTTCTGATGCAAAGTGTGATGGAAGGATAATGATGTAGCAGAAGCCATCTTCAGAGATTTGGATGCAAGGCGGAAGCGGAAGAAACCCCTAAAAGATTAAATTTTGTTAAAGGGAAAATATATTATTGATTAGGGATGACACCATTCAAACTACCTTGAAGTCTTCATAAATCTTTTTTTACAATTTTTTACGGATATCATAAAACCTTTTAGATGCATTAATAAACAAAATGAATGTATATAATTTTTCATATTTAACTGAGGAATAAATTTTGGTAGTATGTCGTTAGGAATATTATTTTTTTAGATCTTTAATAGTCTGACGGTCCATATCTACCATTACGAGATTTTTGACTTGAAAGGAATAATGAATTTTGCTCCCATGAGATTTTTGGGGATAATTCTCAGATTTTGTACGTTCACTAAATAGGTACACACTAAGTCACACAGATTCGCGGCTTTACGCCTTACTTCACATTTATTATACGTCAAACGTCAAATGTCAGTTCATTGATCACTGATGTTCCATTTGTCGGATAATTAAAACGGAATAACTTTTTGTAATTGAATGCCTTTGTTTGTCTATTTTGCAGAATAAACAGATGTTGATATTTTTGGTTGTAATTAGTAATGAGCTCAAAATCACGAACCGTGAGTCAATTACTAATATCTTTGAGTCACACTCACTAATAATTAATACATTAATTATTAATTAATTCATTTGAAAAGTATAACATATAGGTTCGAAAATTTGTCGTCATTCCACTGTGTTGGTATTGCATAATCGAATAATGCACGTTCCCCGGATTGGAAGAGATCCAGGTTCGAATCCCGGTAGCAACAACAATATTTTTCGATAAAATTGATTTTATATGTATATCTTTCTAATTAATACATTTAATTTGTATTTAAAACAAATTTATGAATAAAAATCAACAAATAATTTTTAAATCCTAACTATTAAATATACCTTATGCTCAAACATCAATATATATATTTTTAAATGTCATGTTACAGTATTGGTATATATTTTTAAAATATTTTTTTGCGAACTATCCGATTATAAGTCTAACTGCTAACATGTAAGTCATATCCACGATGAGATTTCCCTCGGAGATTCGACTCTCGAGTACGCATAAAGAAAAATAGAGAGAGTTCAACGATTTATGAATCAAAATTGCATATGTTTACTTACAAATTAGAATTGCATTTAGTATATACGTACCTTTACCGACTCGTAGATAGCAGATCATCGTGGATCAGCAGAATCATTATAGTAGTCTTTAATTTTAAATTATTTGAAAACAAATTCAGTTATTCGCAATTGTTCCTGTTTTGAACTAGAAGAGAGATATGTACCTAAATACAGGGTGTAACAAACCTAGTTCACAATATTTTATGGGTTCATGTTTCATGGTTTATGTTCAAGAATCTACTACTTACTAACTAATCTCAACCATGTTAGAGATAGAAACATCTTAAAAAAATCGTAATTATATGATTATTTAGAATAATTTAAATATTTTATTGACTCTAAATTATGTATTGAATAAAAAATATAAATTATCTTATTCGAGCGGCCAAACCATTTGTTACTAGATAATAAAGGGTCCGAAGCAAAGATATAGATTAAAAATAGATTGTAGATTTAAAGCCTAACATAATTTTGTAAAAATTTCAAAAAAATAATATTTTCTGTACCGGTGCAGAATTTGCACATATCCCTTGAAAATTTTCAACTTGTAATTTAGTCAGGTATCCACCCATATAATACTGTGAACTAGGTTTGTTACACCCTGTATATCTTTAACGAAACAAGAAACACCAACAATAATATTTCAAAACTAAAATAGTATTACATTACACTAACACATCAATAATAAAAATACCTATTTTTTGTTAAACTTTTTCCGTTGAACTAACTGTAACACAACATCGCAAATTGAATTCTGTAACATATTTTCATTATAACGGGGTAGCAGTTTGCCTGAATAATATAATTATACACTAATGTTGACCCGATTCTGGGAGCTTTTTTTACTTTGAGCTTGACTTTTACTTATATATGCACCATGTTTAACGGCTAGATCTGGTAAACTCATTTCTAGAGGCGTATCTGCGAGTATATTTACGCTATTAAATACGTTGTACAAATAACTCTACAATATTACTTCAAAAATAAAACAAATATTTTAAATCAATTACAAGTAGGATATCTCATTTTATACAAAATGTTATCATTTTAATTTTTCGAAATTTGTGCTGGTTCGATTATGCGAAAGTTGTTAATTTGTTAAACAACTAGTACTAGTGACTAGCCTACGGGCATTAGTACCTTTGCGTTTTATACATAGGTACAATTACATTTGGAATCATATAATATTATTACTGTACCTACCTATTGGTATGAAATTAATCTATCTATATATATATATATATGGTATATAAAATTATAAAAGAGATGTATGTTATAAATCGTAGATATCTCTAGTAAATAATCTAGAATTACTGAATAGTAGGAATATGTTAGCACAACATACATATCCATATATATATATATATATTGTTACGTTACGAATCCTAGGCGGAATAATAAGGTAACGTGAGTACCTAATTTTCGAAATAAACACCCTGGTTTAATATTTTTGCGCACGGCGAAATCGCCTAGTACAAACTTCAATGTTGGCCGCGGAGTTCGCGACGCTCGCTTCATATCGCAAAGCCATCGCTGGCTAGGTGCATTCATTCTACTCGCAGCTTCGGGCTGAGGTGGTTTGCCGACGGATAACTTAGAAATATTCAGATAACTAATACATATTAGTTATCTGATTATTCCTTTTTTTTCAGTTTATTAATAATACAATCATGATAGCTATAAAAAGAAAGAATGCCGGTAACAATTTTATCCATCCTTACCTTAAAGAGTTATTTATTTTTTTAATATGAAATATTCAAAGATTCTGCCAAAGAAAAATAATTTACATTTAACACACGACATAAGAATTTTTAAATCAGTAATATCTACCAAGCGACCATTTAAGATTACAAGAAGTCTTACAAATTTACAAATACCACTTAAAATGTTCATCAATAATTTAACGTAGGTATTTATTTAGAAGAGGTGGAAAACTGGAGCAAGTCCTCAAAGCCAATATTCAATCATCTTTGAGGTTTAAAGTACTTACGGAAACGTGGACCCTTACCATCAATGTCGTACATAAATTAAAAGTTATTCAAGGAGCAATGGAAAAGACTATGCTTGGAATGTCTCCGAGAAATCGAGCATCTACCGTATAAATTTGTCACTGATCCAAGTTAACAGATATGGCCTTAAATTCTTGAGTTAGATAAGATCATGATCGCGCTGAGAATGAATGTGAATGTAGCGCGGTGATTTGTGAATAGCGAGTTGCATGCGACAATTTGAAGAAATGTTTTGACACGGTAAAGAAATGCGACATCGTTAAAATTGTTAGAATTGAATGCAAAGAAAGCAATAATTACGTTTAATTTACGTCTGGGGTCACCAGTGAAGGGGTTGTGGTTGTAGACTAACATTCTATCAAAATGTTTTGTGGATGTGAGTCTAAAGCTCCTAACATCTAGTCTCACGCGTGTTAGTGCATGTCGCAGTGTATATGGTGTGCGTGTGTGAGCAGTTATGTTTTGTCTAGAGCAAGGTATAAAAATTAAAGAGCACTTACAAAGAATGGCGTTTATTGATGGATGAATTATACACAGGCGGTATAGAGTCAAATGCGCGTATGTGGTTGAACGCTGGAGTGGCTCGCTTGAGATGTGGATGAAAGGACAGTCTGCGGAGAAGCGGTCGCTAGCTGCTAGGGCAGTGTCCGTCAAGATTGATGGTGTCTGCTGATTAGTTAGTTTGGTTTCGGTCCTATATTATTGTTAAGTGAGTCCTTACACGGCCATGTATGTGGGGCACGTGCAGGGTCACCACATATGTATTAAAAACATCTAGATAGATACTAGAAGAATGAAGGCTCTAGAGTCAATACCCCACATTGATAGAGTGGTAGGAAACAAATGCGAGGGTGAAAATAACACGTGATTATTAGTTTGGCCAATGTCCAGCAGTGGAAAGACACAGGCTAATAATGACATGATTTACTAGATATTATTTTCGTGAATGCGCTACATGTATTTAGAACTGTTAACGAATATATTATATAATAAAGTATTTTACCTTATTCCAACGTTACTTTTTACATTTTCAATCCCAATCAAATTAATTTCCACATTTTTCATCATCATAATAACTTAAGTTAAGTACTTTTTTTAATTAATTATTTTTAAAAATATATATATATATTTTTTTTTAAACATTACATTAATGTGACATATATATATATATATATATTGGTCAGTAAATCTAAAATCCTGAAGAAGGAAATGATGTTTCCCGAAACCAGTTAATGTTTTAAATTGCTCAACAATGTAAAATAATCCATAAAAATAAGTTGTTATGTATTTTGTATTAATATAATCATGGAGAATCCTTGGGGGAATGTAAACTAATGGACTGTACAAATATATAATATATATTATATCCAAATAAAAGTAGTTTGGTAGCTTCCGTGCTAAGTAATTGCGTGTTATGTGATCGTGATGCGGACCGTGATAGTGAAAGTGATGAATGTACTACGAATAGGTATTTAGAGTAATTTAAAGCGTATAATTATAAACTCTGAAATAATAGAATGTAAATATAATTTTTTTTATTGATATGTTCGACTAATAAATACGTGACGAAAAAAAACCTTTCTGTTACTTTTTTGTATTCAATATATCGTTTAATTTTTTTAATTATTCAAGTTTAAAATTCTCGTGAATCGTTCATATACATAACAATGTTTCTATATGTAATGAAATCTAATAATTAGCTAGAACAAATGTTTTGAAAATGTATCACACACCTGAAATACAGATTTCTATTAGAATACGTGTTATTTACTGTTTGATTCTGTTGATATTTTTTTTTAAAGTTTCTTTACATGTTGAATAAAATATGTTCTTACGAGGCGTTCTACCCCTTCCACTTTGATATAATGAAATTTTGCGTACGCGGCCCGGATAGCCCGTACATTAAAGAAAATATTACGCCCTTATCCCTATGTTAATAACTGGCTATTGTACCATCATGTTATTTTCCCAAGAAGATAAGCATAGAGAATAGAGCGCCACAATTTTCTTCACTCTCATACAACTTTCGCCTCATCCACATTCAAATATCTTTTTATACACTGATCTCCAGAGTAAAGCTTTATGTAAGTACCAGATCATTAAGGAAAAAACGTTCAGGCTTGATACTTATCATAGCAATATCGTAAACTTTTATCCCATCTCAAGAATGTATAGATTGTATAATAAGGATGACATGGTAAATGTGTTGAATATATTCTCTAATATACTCTATATTCTATTATTGAATCCGAGAAACAGCTGCAGTTGTGGTACCAAAATCTTGTTGATCATTCGGCAATACACCTCAGCAGTGACTCTCTCGCTGGTTAAAAAAATAAGGGCCAATTATCCCTCGGTCAAAAATTGCACACCACACTGTCGTTTTTGAACAATGCAAACGTTCCCTGGAATTTCGGAGCACCAGAATCTCATTTTCTGTTTATTAACATAGCCATCGATATGAAAATGTGCTTTGTCAGTAAACAATATGTTTCAAACGATATTGTTCCTAAAGGGTTCCAGCATCATTCTCGCTAAGGTTTCACGTAAAGAATAGTCAGTTTCGTTGAGAAACTGCACAATTTACAGTTTGTATGGGTAAAACTGTAGTTTCTTTTTAAAAATAACGTGCACTTTTGATTTTTTTTCCAGTACATGCTGCAATCTTCCTTATCGATTTACGCGGATTGCGCATAATTTCACATCGAACATGAACCACATGTTTTGGCGTCCCTGCTGGCGTTGATTGTTTGAGGAGTTTGGTTAACCATTGTCCCTTCATGTCTGAGCTTTTGTACACATCACCAGATAAGTTGCGTGCTCGGCCCATCACTTACTTGTCGAATATTAAAGTGAGTACAAAAAGCGCGCGGTGCGCTGCCGACCATTACCATCGAACAATACCCCTCCTACTTACCTCACCCTGATGGTTTACGAACAATTACAATGTAATCTTGAAATTTTTCCACTGGACACCCTATATTTATAATTTTTTCTATATTTCTATGTAATCTGCTTTCATGTAAATATTTTTATAATCATTTAATTTTATTCATACTGTCTATATATTCAGCTACTGTAACATTTCATTTTTATGTATATCGTATTGCCAAAATATAATTAGTAGTCTTGGCAGTTTTGTGAACTTTTGTGGATACTTAAATTGTACGTTTATAAGAAATAACCCCATTTGTATTTTAACTTGGAACAACTGATTAATTCTGTATACTTAACTCTATCACTTACAATATTTAATGTATTAAATATAAAAATACATACCCTATTTTTTAATGTTATATCTATACATAAAATTCTTATTAAACAATACCTATTTCACTAGAATAATCTGTATTATATATTTGTAATTGTGTTTTCTCAACCTAACCCTGGTTTACTTTTTATTCTGGAGAAAACTTATCGTCTAACCACTAAATACGATTTGGACTTCCATCGAGATACGAACGGCTAAGACACTCAGTACTGGAGCGAAGATTGTGAAATTGTTCTGATGCAATGCACTGTTGGGTTATCGCCAACACATTAATACCAGTGTGTTAAATCGCTGCAGTTAATACAAGAATGCAGTCAGTCCGTAATGAAATATTTCGTGACAACATTCTACATTGCCAATGTTTACTAGATCGGTAAAATATAAAAATTAAGTCACAAAAATATTAATTCGTTTATTGTTAAACGCGTATTTTAAATTGAAATGAACTTTTGTTATTTGGTTTAAGATTAATTATTTTGTTTTTGTTGTACATAAACAAGTTTTTGAAATGTACGCCAATTGCTTTTTCGTGTTGATGGCGCCCATGATGTTTGGTTTAACTCACAATACGTGTTAACATAATAATAATAATATTAGTATTAAAAATGTACAAGATTAAATTATATCCCTTCATTTGTCTCAATGATGAACACAACGTATGAAATAAATTCATTCATTCTCTTTGAATAAAATAATAATAATCATAAAAAATATTTTTTTCGGAACACAGTGTGAAGAAAATGAGACGAAATGGAGAGTATTGAAATCTGTTGATGTATAATACTTGATAGCTGACTTACCATCATGTCGTTTTCTCGTAAATGTAGGCAGAGTGGATAGAGCGCCACACTCTTCTGTCCCGATACACAATTCTCGCCTCATCCACATTCAGACATCTTCTCATTCAAGCTCGCCGATTGTTGAGGCTTGTAACAGGACCATCTTCCAATATCTGGTTTACCTAGTAGGTTTATTTCTGGTGCCATCAACACTTACGTCATATCGTTCTTACTATTCTCTTTTCATTCATCCGTTCCACATGACCAATGGTGCACCGACGTTTGATCCCACGACAGTTGATCCCGCAACAGCTGATGCCTCCGCAAACTAGATCCCTCGAACAATAGATCTCTCTGCCAATCGATCACCCAAACGATTGATCCCCCAAAGCCTCTTAAAGTACTTGTTTATAAATACCATAATCCGTGAATGTTATAAATGGGGTGGAAGCAAATTTATACGAAATTACATATAATTCCCGATAATGTTTTCATATTTACAATAAATCGTTATTATGTTAAATATTATTACTTTTACGAATTGTGATAAACCGTTTTTAATTTATTGTTTTAAGATTTTAGTCAGGGGATCAAACGTCAAGGAACCGTTATAAATAGATATGCCACATATACGCCTAAATGATTTCATTTCCTCTGCATTCAGTCTACTTTCGTTCCTCTTCCGCCAGCTCCAGGCCTCACTTCCATACACCAGTATCGGTACCAGGATGCCATTGTGAGAAAATATAAATAAAACATTGACTTTGATGTCAAGCTAACAGTCAAATTGTAAAAAATTTCTTCGATAATGATACCGGTAACCATTTTTCGTTAAACTATTATAATTTAATATTATAAATATATTATTTTTAAGGAGAACTCATTTTTGTTGTGAAGTTGCATTTTCATAACATACTTCTGTGGGAATTTATATGTTAATTACACAATATCTCCCGTAGTTCTTGCCAGATATCGGTTGAGGAACATTGATCAGTTAATTAACTAGTCTGATCTTCTTCCTTTAAATAGGCAATCCACCCTTCAAGAGTGATTTGTACCATTAATCAAGTTAAAACTTTATTTTATAGAAAGCAGTACAATAATATTATAGAATAGGAAATATTATATTACAAGTCAATAGCATTGTCGTTCAAAAAATTCGCTGTTATATAGATTAAATGTGGCGAGTTAAGGTAAAGAAGACGACACAAATTAACTAGGAGTTGAAAATTACCATTGACGAGATTACTGTAAAAGAAACCTTCGATCCGCAATGGACAGGCAAAAAAAATATAGTCAAGGGTTTCCTCCTCGGCGCCACACTCACACATTGGGGAATCTATTAGGTTCAATCTGAATAAATGTGAGGCTACCTGGCAATGCCCAATTCTCATTCTAGAGATATTTGATATTGTTCTGAACCAGGGAGTAACATTAATATTAGACCTATAAATTTTTTATAAAAAAAGCACATTCGCACACACATGATATTTACTTGTTTCTTGCATCCAGTGTAAAAAAATACCTTTTTTTATTATGCATATTTATGATATATATATATATATATATGATCACAACAAATCATAATTTCTGCATTATTCAAACCATGTTCAAATACTGGTGGTATTTGAACCTGGGCTAAATAAATAGAATTACGAAAATACGTAAGTATTAAATTGACATTATTTCCAATATCCAAGAAGACTGCACGGGACATGGGGGAGCTCCCCCGGACCAGGGTAGGTCAGTCAGGTAGTCAGCTCTGTTTCAAAGTTTCCGTATTGATTTTTGCGCTTCACTTGTCGGCGGCACATTTTTTTTATACCAAAGTAATGTTATTCCAAGATCAAAGTAATTTTAAAAAGCTGATTGACACATGGCTGAGCCCTTAGAGTCAGGTCAGAGCAAACTTTGCCGAGGGTTGAAAGCATTTTCCCTTCACCCCCGATAAAAATGGTTGTTATTTTATATTATTTAAATCGTTCGCATATTCCGATCGCTATTTCATCTTAATTAATATGGGAATTTATTAGAGTCATCTCAGCCGTAAACGTTTTTTGGCGGATGAGATGGTATCTTTAGAAAAATATTATAATTGCTTTTCTGAAAAAAATGAGCATTATACAATAATTTGAAAATTTTCTTTCAAGTTTTAATAAATACTGAAAATATGAAATACGATTTTGTGAAACATTACATTAGATTTTTTTTGAGTACCTACTTACATAATATTTAGTTTTTTAGCAAAGAATATGATTTTTGAAGATTCCCTATGTAAAGTGTGACACGAAAATGCGTTAAAAAGTAGAATGGTTGAAATTGTGCGTTAAATTTTTTTATAGGTTTGCCAGTGGACTATACAGGTGTAACAGATCTAGTCCATAATATTTTATGGAGTCTAAATTGTTCAAAATTCAAATTTTGTACAATTACGGAAAGTATTATGGTTTGAAATTTTTACAAAATCATGTTATGCTTTAAGTCTATGTACTTTTAAACTAAATATTTGCAAAATATATCCATTACTAATCTATATCTTTGCTTCAGACCCTTAATTATGTTACAAAAAATAGTCTAGCAGCTCGAAATTTAATGTCCTTTAATTATTTGTATTTAATATGTAATTTTAAATCAATTAAATATTTCAATTAATCGAAATAATCGCATAATTATGATTAATTTTTGAAATGCGTGTATCCCTGACATGGTTGAGATTACGAACATATTATTTGGACATTTTCGACTCGTAATTTAGTCAAGTATCTAGCCACAAAAATTTGTGGACTAAGTTTGCTACACCCTGTAATAATACATAAGAATGTTATTATGAGCATTTAAAATCTTGGAAAACCCCAACGCGAAAGAAATATGTAGGAAAAAATATATTCTATGTAAGAGTAGTATGTTTTTTTAACACCTCAGTGGGTGCTATTTTTGATATCGAGTGAGAAACTTAGACCCTTATTATATACGAGTATAACAGGCCCAGAGCACAATATATCAATGTTACATGTAAAAATATAAGTCGAAAATGTTCAAGCTGCTTGTGCCTAATGTCAACCATATCAGAGATAAAAAAAATTGTATTATTTCGATTAATTGAAATATTTTATTGATTATTTATATGATGAGTGCAAAAAATAAAAAGCCACCAACCTTCGAAAGACCGGACTATTTTTGTTAGATGATATAGGGCCTGAAGGAAAGATATACAATAATAATAGGTGGATTTCGCAAATATTTATTTCGAACTACGTAGACTTAAAACTTAACATGATTTTGTAAAAATCTCATACAATTATATTTTCCATAACAATATCCAATTTGTACATACTTTTTAAACTTTTTTGCGGTAATACATATGACACTTAGGGGCAAAGATAATTGTCCGTCTCGTATTATCGTTACCAATCAGATTATCTTCAATTCTAAAATAATTGAGGGCAATTCTCAAACAATTATCATTATATTTAAAAACAGATCAAATTTTCTTATGTTGAATTTTCAATACTCTTTGGAAAACTATGCCGCGTGCGTTAAACCTACATGACCAACGTATCTCAACCCATTACAGATATTAAATGTACAATTGGGTAACCCTTCTTTAGACCGACGCCCGGCCTTCAAGTAAATATAGAACACTACTTCTGCGTGCTACGGAGTTTAATCTAGCGAAAACAAGTCTAAATACGGTCCAAAAATAACTATCAATAGATTTTAATTAATGTACTCGATATATAGCTAACTAAATAAACTAATCACGTCAGATTAGGTTACTTATTTCACTTATAAATTAATCTTATTTTTTAAGATTTCAAGAAACAGATGAAATCAATGAAGTAGAGTTTTGAAACAGCACGAATGCTTGGAAACATATTATTTACTGACGAAGCACATTTTCAGGTCGATGGCTATGTTAATAAACGGAGCATGAAATACTGGTGCCCCGACAATCCAAGGGAACGCCATCAAAAACGATTACATTGTCCAAAAACGACAGTGTGGCGTGTAATTTCTGCCCGAGTTATAATTGGCTCTTAATTTTTTAACCAGCGAGAGACAGTTACTGCTGACATATATTGCCGAATGATCGACGAGTTTTTTTTACCGCAACTGCAGCTGTTTCCCGGGTTCAACAACAGAACATAATTTTAGCAAGACGGGGCCACTCCACACACAGCTAGAGTTTTAATGGAGAAGCCGAGGCGAATTTTTCCCAATAAATTATCAGCAAATACAGAGACATACCCTGCGCACCTCGGTCACCGGACATTACACGTGCGACTTTATTGTGGGTATACCTCAAGTCAAGAGTTTATAGCAACAATCCTGAAACAATTCAGGCCCTACAAGAAAATATCCGCCATGAAGTTACTGCCATTGAACCAACGCTTTGCTCTTGCAAATTTAAAAGTCCGATTACAAGTGTCTTGAGAAGAGAGCCTTTTAACGATATTGTTTATAAAACGTAAAATTCACATCGTTAAACTCTATTTTGTATAAATAAAATATGAGAATAACATTGTAGCTTTTTTTTAATTTAATATTAAACTTGAAAATTTTCCGATGAAAACCCTATATTTTGATACAACTTATATATTTTTAATTAAAACACATTTGATATAAACAAGCCAATAATTATGGAATAGTATAGAAAAAAGAGGAACAGAACTGAAAAAAAAATGCTTTCAGGAGTCTAAAAACATTACAGATAACTTTTATGGCACTGTTTTAATGGAGGCGCGTAGAAAAAAATCTAATTTCCACTCAAAACTGGAGGTAGTCTCATTTTTATTTATTATTATTATTGCCCACAGTTGTATTGTTACTCAGCGAAAAATTCTCTACGCGTATAGCAAAATCAATGTGTCAAAAAAATTAATTGAACCACGAATAAAAAAATTTAATAGTTTCGGACTCCACGTCCGAAAAGATATCCAACATTTCCGTAATGAAAGCAAATGTACAAGGACCCAGAAATGTTCAAGTGCTCCAAAATGTAATATCGAATATGTAATATTTAAAAATTAATTAATTAAAAATAGCCAAGAAGATATATGAATTAAATATAATTAAAGACCCTGAAAGTATGGGAGGCCGCGAGTGACCTGAAGTGATTTAATATGATGAACTTGTCAGAAATCTTCACAAGCGTGCGGCGTTCCATTTACGAGTACACTTACAAAATAATCTTAAAAATTACAAAAATTATATTACGTATTAAAATATCAAAATTTTTATGTAGTGTAATATATAAATAATAATTACAAAAAATTGTAAAATTAACCAAAAGGTGCGTAAGCCAATCAATCATTCCAAATATTTAAATAAAACATTTTTATTTAAGTTATCGAACTACTGGAAAAAAATTAGGTCAGTATTTTTAGGGATTTTTTCACACATATCCTTGTAAACATAATAATAATGGTTTTTCTAATGAAGACCCTATTCGCCATAAAAATAATACATATTACAAAATACTTTTAAGTTACGAAATATTATTTATGTTATGAAAATAAAAACAAAAAATAAATATATAAATAAAAGAAAAGTTCACACATATATATAAGTATAAACAAAATATACATACTATATTTCAGTCATGGTCATCATTGTATCTGTAGCTATTCTGTAGTAATTGCCATTCTTCTTTGGACAGGGAACCAGCTTTCCATGAGAGCGCCGCTTGCACTAGAGAGTTGGTGCTGAGCTCTAGCCGCAGCTTTACGCCAGCAACTGGGTGTCTCAGAAGCGGAACGAATCCATATATACGGCCTTCGGCAAACATTGTAGATGCGCTGCAATAACGTGCCAATCCGAACAGTATTCTGTATGAGTTGTTCTAAATTCGGAGACGGTTGTACGATTGTAAATGTATTAAATATATTTGTACTTATCTTTTCAAATATTGTGTATGTACATGTTCACTGTCTCCTTTACTAGACCGAAGTCTGTGCCAAAGGAGACAGGCTTTCATTTAAATATAATATTTGTGAAATATTCTGTCAAATTTTAATATTTAGAATTAAAAAGAACAGATAAGAAATTTATTATATTGAATATACAAACTTATACGATCATTTTTCTTGCATGCAACACTTCTTGAAGTGTATTGAAAAATATACATTTCTTCAATACACTTCAATTGTTTTACCTGTATTATATTTGGAACATTCATAGTGCATCAAAATTATTATATTTTTATGTAGGTAGGTATAATATTATTTTTAAATAATACATATATCGAAAAATACATATCGGACCATTTTTCATAACATGAACGCCAAGCTGAATTTGAAAACTTGCTTAAAATATTGACTTGAATTTTATGTAAACATCTCGGTGACTACAATAGAACAATTTATAAAGAAATTTAATGTGTTAGATTAGAAAATATTTAAACAAATTATACCTTTAAAAATATTTAAGGGACCAAAAATATGTTATATAATTGTTGATGCCCATAATTATTTCGGTGGATTTTTATTTTATATTACTATTTATATGATGTTTGTTATTTACATGAAATAATCAAAAATAATATAAATATTTTCAGTTACTTACGAAGATGGATAAAACGCATTCTTTTTTTTAAAAGATCTTTGAGGAATTGGTTGAATTTACAATGCGTGTCACCAGAAGGTATGATGTGATAAGTATGTATTTGCTTTGATTATAGTTTGTTGGCAGTAGCCCGTAAGGAGTGAATATATTTGTAGGTTATGCGTCATCCGTTAGACAGTGCTGTTCAGTTGATTAATGAGCTGTATAGCAATACCAGAAGAATTTGCTTTAAGGTGAGACTATGGCCTCAAATCTCCCTAGATCTCACTGTGTGTATTTAATGTCGCAGTGTATATGAACTATAGCTAGAGCGGGTGTATTAAAAGAAACAGTGACTTACAATTGGTGGCGTTTATTGAAGCTAAATGGACACAAGTCTATGTTAAATTACAGAATAAAGTTAGTGACTAGAAGTGCTCACTGGAGACGCGTCCAAGAAGGCAGCTATGAGAGAAATAGTTACTTCAAGCGGGTTTCTCGGAGTTTTTACCTTGCGATGTATTGTTACTAAATTTTGGATAATATTAAGCGTAATAGAATGGCTAAACAATGGCTAGCTAAACGGCTAGGTGCTGTGGCGCGAGTAGGGCCTCTACAATTTTATATTTCTAAACACGGTTGTTTATGTAAACGTCTTCAATCGCTGATTCTCAGGTTTACGATTAATAATAGATACACATATGATACATGAACTGCACTAACCTGTTAACTTTGCTCACTTTCGTTACCGTCTTCTCCGATTCCGTAAGAGACGGCAATAATCACGCACACACATGAACATTATTATCAACCAGGAAACGCAATGGTGCCAAACAAACAAGGTGCGTAAACAACGGTTTTCTTCTTCTTTCTCTAGCATTTTCCTATCATTTAAAGTAAGTTCTTTTAGTCTGCATGCGCCATATTTTATGATCATGTCTATTTAGAGCCGATGCAAATAAAATAACGCTCATCAAAATGATCGCCAACTTTCGATAACGGGCGAAGCAGAAGAAGAAGGATAATAATTTATGCAAATACAATAAACCACATTAATCGAGTTTTATTTCAAAAAAGCGTTATTTCTCTTTCAACAGCGAGTTCATTCAATCCACTCCATCATCACCGTTTACTTGGCTTTCAAACAATCTTGATAATCCCATCCACCTCCCTCGTTCAGACGCGCGAGATCGAACGGAAGCGACCGAGATACAACATGTTCCTGAAGGGTAAATGGCGTTTTGTATTACATATTTGACATTTCCATCGAGGGTCGACTCGGCCCGACGCTCCGCGAGGATTGGGATGACCGAGTGACCTATTCTTACTCAACAAAAGATCACTCCAAATTCAAATAAGGGTAATCACACAAACAAAAAAAAAATTGGCTTAAGAACATTTTTTTAAATATTATTTTGTTTTATCTAAGTAGCTCATGTCCACTAGAAATTAAGCTTACAAAATAAAATATAAAATATTTTTTTAAAGAACATTTGGTATTTTAATATCTGCCTCACTGGGCTTCGCACGTCTTAAGGCAAACATTTTAAATTTTTAATCAACAATCATATTATATGGAATTAGTTTATCAACTATAACTTTAGAATAAGAATGAATATAAAAGAAGGAAAAAATAAAAAGTGTAAGTAACTAAATATGATGCAATATTTGATCTTGAGAAATGTATAACCTACCTGAAGTTTAAATAATACGGTACAATTTAATTTAATACACACGCATGCACAGGCTGCTCACTCACTGGTGTTGGGTCTGAAGTATTGACTCTGTATGTATTCATATTGAAGGGGTGATCATGCCAGAACTTTATTACACCTTTGATCTGCCTATGCTGCTCAATATTTTTTATGTATTTATGAATATAAATTATACAATTTTAGTACTACGAAAACATAAATTTTTTGTCCGTATATGATGCACATGCTAGGAATTGCTAAACTGTTCTCCTCTGAGATTCAGGTATTTTATATATATAAATAAAATACTAAAATTCTGAAGAAGCCGTGTGAACGCATATTTCGATTAAAATATTCATTTAATTTTCTGTGTAGAGTTTTTTGAAATCAGCGACATCAACCCTAATAATGAACCCTGCAGTGGAATCTGAATCGTTATCTAGAGATATCGGCTACACAAGGCAGAAAAGCTCAAAAAACTCTACACGGAAGATTCAGAAAGACCGTGAAAACCTGAAAACATTTTTAATTTCTAACCTTAGACTGGGACTAAGTCTAGGACCTTCTGTCATGATGGCCAGAACTATGAAAATGTATGGCAGTGCGCATACTGATGACAAAATTTTCAAAAAATAGAACAGTTGGTAGCGAACTGTCGGCTCTTAACTTAACTGACCTTGACCTTTACGTATCCAACCTACGTAAGTACCTACATACTTCCTATGTAATTTAATTTAATTGGATACTAGAAAGTGTGTACCGACCAATTATTGTATGTAAATTTTAAATAATATTTTTTTACATAGTCTATCTGTTTTATTAATACTCTAGAACAGGTAAACCGATTTTAATGGAATTACATTACAACGAATTGGACATTTTTATTGAAAGGAATTTCATTAATTGACATGGCGACTACATTGTGGTGTTCAATGATTATTTTAATTTTCACAACTAAACTTTGTACTACACACACGTTGAGTTATTGTCACTGTAAAGGAATATGTTGCACAAGTTGGAATCGTGCGTACAACACATAAAAATTTTAAATTTAAAAAAATATTAATTAAGCAGCTATTTAACACTTACATTAAATAAACAGCGACCACGAAGGAGCTAGCATGATAAATATATCAAATTCAGATTTCTAAAGACGGTGTGCGTGTTAAAAGAAGAAATTTTTTTCAGTGGATTAAGTTAATTAAGTAAAAATAATTATATTTATATGAAAAATTTGAGTAGGTAGCTATTTCTTCACTTATTTAGGAAAAACAGGTGATTATTTATTTTTGGCGAAATGAGTCTGAACCACGTGTCATTGGACCTAATGCATCGAATTAAATACCTATAACAATAGAATAAATATTATGTAACCATCATTTAATTTTCCCTATTGATCCATTTATCATCACTCCCACACAACCTTTGCTATTTTTCTCACAAATTTACTTTTTCACCAAAATATTACAATAAATGATATTTTTTTCGCTGAAATCGAATTTATGACAAGAATCAAGTATAATATATTTACTTTTATAGCACTTTAACCATTCCAGATATCTGAAATAGATATGAAAATATATTTATTTATGTACCCCTACTTTTATACAGGCTATAAATTATTTGTAACACGTGAAATAAGGGTGGGGGAATCACTATCCTGTATTGTTTCTATTGTAAATCTTCAAGCAGGTAACAAAATTATGTGTTTCAATGCAGAAAGGTTTAATATCCGAATACGCTATTAGACTAATTAAACGCAAACAGAGCACTTAGAAATAATTTATTGTACTTGGACGTCATTTTGCTAAATATTGATAGATTAATAATTGGTAAAACACCACTTCGGATTTATTATTCTACGCCAACCGGTTTCAGAACGTCTGTTTCTACGATAGAGCAGAAGAAAATTATATTTAAATATACAACACTGTCTTATTTCGCTAATGTCTTCACTACAAACTTGAATTCGAGTTAGAAGTTAAGCAAAACATTAATGTCAGGGTTGTGAAACTAGACTGGGGTATTATGACTATAAATAATATAATTAGAATATTTCTAAGAATGCTTTTTTAATAAAACTAAGTTGGATATTTATTTTATTTTTTTAATGTTTTTATTATTTGTTAAGAATATAAGTAATTTAATTTAAAACCTTACATGATTATTCGAAGAATAATCCCAAATTTGTACCTAAGGTGTTATAGTGAATTTACAATCTCTTTAATTATTCTAACTGTAATATTATTAATGTTAAACGCTAAAACTATAAAATTTCTGTAAAGTTAACGATTTTCAGATATGGTGCTGGAGATGATTATCGAGTTAGGAGTTGTTACGAATTGAGTTCTACGATACTTAGGATAGGCAACAACACTCGGAATGAAGAGGTTTGTATTCCAACAGAAAGTTGAAGTACAAGGTCACCGATTCGATCTCCAATACGTTGGCTAAACACGGTCAAGTTCACTATCACGTGACACTCTAAGATTGGTCCAGAAGTGTGCTATTGGTTGCGAAATGAAGATAGGTAAGTAGGACCAAACTCTCAATAGGGAAGCGATCAAGAAGACAATCTCTCCACTAATACTTATATTTGAATTATATTCACTAAATAAATCTTAATTTGTTAATACTCAATTAATAGTGTTCCGAATTCGTAAAATACACTTTTTCCGCGTCTTTGACGCCAGCAAACGTCAACTTGACCGATATTTGTTCAATCTCAACATCGCGATAGCATTCTCGGTGTGGACCTTCTTGCATCAGTAGTGACATATACGTGCTGGTATTTATTTCACCTGCTGATTTTTTAATAGATTTTGAAAGAATCGTGCAGTTTTGCAATATTTATAAAGTATTTTTATACTCCATAAATCCAAGGAGAAGACTACGTTATACTAAAATATCTATATAATAATAATAGATGGAAATATAATTAACAATAGCAGCGATTTTAGCAATACCGACACAGAATCTTGTCGTGCATCTCAGGATGAGGATCAAGAATCTAGTGAAGATGATGAATCTAGTGGTTTATCTCCGCCAAAATGCGATAAAAACAAGTCCGGGACTCATAGGGTTAATAATATATTTCTCACCATTTAGATGATAGAAATAGTTATTGGAAAATTTATTATTTGCCTGTTGAAACCCGATTATGTTACAGTATTGTTTGTGCTTACCAAGTAACTGATCAAGCGCCGAATGTTAAAAACTTGTACATCTTTTTACGTTTACTTTTACTCTACTTATCTTAAAAAGAACATTCAAAATATAAAGATATACAGCCATACACATTTTTGACGTGATTTATTAAAAGTTATGAAACAGTATCTAGATCTTATTTCAACTTTTTAACAAAAATTTAATTCTATCGCAACAACGCACTTAAAACATGCGGTTTAAGAAAATAAATTAGAAGACTAAGAAACATTAATTTATTTTACATAGTATATATTTTATTCGGAAATATATTTTTTTCACTTTAAATTTCTAAACACGACACGGATTGGTGCTTAAAAAATTAAAAGAAAATGTACGGTTTAAAATTGGCGGTAATTCAACTACGTCTATATTATTCCTGTAGTCATATTTTTTTACGAACGCCTACATGAAGTTATCCCTGGAATATGAATCAGGGGAACACAAAGGCGCAAAGCAAATTGCACTCACGTACGTACTGGACACGTACTCGCGCAGGTTGAAGTTGTTTTGACGGTAAGCGAAAAGTTCAAATTATTATATGTTCTATATTGTGACGCATTTTAATTATGCTACAAAGAAGTAACCGGGTGAGTTAAAAGCCGGATTAAAACAGAGATAGTGATGGCGTGATGACATATATGCTGTTTAAATAATGGTCAAAATGAATTATCAAAGTCCGCATAGTAACATATATACAACTTTCAAAAATTTGATAAATGTGGAGATGACGAGGTGAGAATTGGTGAACGTTATATTTATATAAAGTGATCACTTAAGCCAGCCAAAGACAGGTCGTAAGCCCTGTAATTACCCCATACTTCTATATATTTTCCATTAAATATATTAAAAAATGGCTTTGTCTCTATGAGATATCTGATATTTGTTTAATTATAATTAAATTATCATTAAAATTTCGTAAAATTCGAACATTAAATCCTATACACGAGAATGGATTAAAAAAGTTTCCATAATGACAATTAAAACTAAATAAATATGATTTATGTTGGACTTCTTTTTTTAATCATTGAATCTTATAGTACTTGGTCCAACGTCTTTCCAGATTTTTGATTAAGCGACCTGCAAAAACCATGTTATGGATTTTAGCCACAATTTTTGATATGGTAGCTGTTCAGACGTCCTGATTACTTGTATGTGTGGCCACGCTTAAATCCAAAACCCAAAAAAATATTGTATTATTTTTAAAAATCAACCCCATATTCAAGATTCTGGAAACTATTTAATCTATTCTAGTACGTAGATTTAAAAAATCTAAATGCGCCTGCTCCTGAACTACTCTCGTATCTCATACGCCGTCAGAGTAATGTAGGTAGTCGCGCATTATGTATTCAATAAATATTATATTTCAAAAAATACATAATAAAAATAAAAATAAATCACACATGTACATGGATATATAAAATACGCTAATTATAAATTATCATATTTAAAATTCTAAAAAGTTAAAAATATATCGTACTATTATTCATCGAAAGACATGGCATCTAACGTTTCTTGAAAAAATCTTAAAAAATTGTATTTCAATCATCATGAATCTGATATATCTATTACAATTTCAAAAGTTGCTACATGCAATACATACAAAAATATAAATTAAACTAACGATTACACAGGTACTATTTGCTATCATATTCCGGTTAAAATCACAATTTGTGCAGGATTACCCAAAGCCCTTTCCGATTGGTCTAACCGTGTGTTTCTGTATATTTTATTATTTTCCCAGAACAACTTTTTCTCTCATCGCAAACCCGATTACGTTGTTGTTGCCGCGGTGGCGGCGGCGGGGTGAGGGGGGTGGGAAGGGGTAGTTTCTGGCCCTCAAAAAACGCGGGAATATTTTCAAGTGGTATTCGTGGCAAATTTACCGGACGACAAGCTCGCGGACCATAAATTTATACCCGAATTCAGGCTGGCAACTTTTATTATTATTTTCTTGTTCGCTACTCCAAATTTGAGAAATAATATTAAATCTAAGTATGTGCTTAGTAATGAAATATTATCGAGCTATAAAACAGCTGAGGTATTCTGCTCGCCGTGATCTTTATCTTGAGTAATATCAGAGGAGTACATGTATTTATTACTGAATTAATTATAAAAAAATGCCATATTTCAGTCCGTAAGAACAATCATACGTAAGAAATGTGAAAGCAATAATCGTCTAGAAATAACCAATCTCTAGAGAAAATATTAATAAATAATTAACATATGAAATGGCGATGGGTAGGCCACGTCACTCAAAAGACAGATAATCGTTAGACAAACGCAATTATCCAGTGATACCTAACACTTCACCAGGCAGTAGACATAAAACAACTAATGATGATGTTGATGGTAAGAGTGTGCGAGAGATTACTTATCTCATCACCAGGAGCGTGCAGTGCATACAAGCAAAAAAGCTGTGCATAGCTAAAAATTCTGGGAAACAAATATAAATTTAAAAATTGGAATAACATTAATGAAAACATTATTTTGCAATTAGTGCCATCTGTGTACCAGTAGATACTTTAATTTCTTAGTTCTAAAAACTCACCGCTGTACTCGTGGCGCTCTTTTTTTATTACTCAGTTCCGTCTTTAATCTAGTGAATTACTCAAGTCATTAAAATGGCTGTTTAATAAATTGAAAATTCCTTTCGTTTGATCCGTTTTGTATGAAGTCGTTACCTATGCTGTTTATTAACAGAATAACATTAGAAAGGGTTACAACTGCGTACAAATCATTGAAGTGTCTACTTCCTCTTTTATTAATTCGAGAATTTTACTATCTTACTGTTTTTAACCAGTTAATTTTGTGATTGTTCTTTAAATTTGGTGAATGGATTGGTTTTTGATTTGAGAAAAACAAAATGTAATTGGCATAACTATTTCCTACGTTAACCTTTAAAAAAAAAATTATTTCTTTTAGTTATTAGATGAAGTATTTCCAAACAATAAATTAATCATGTTCAGTCATAGAAAGTGTTCTTAAAAACGTCCATACATTTTTATATGGGTAAAAAAGTATTATTTTACGTTAATACTTAAACTTTAAAAACACTATTAACAGTATTTTAAAATTATAGATAAACACATGAAAGGATCGTATAAACGACGGATTTATTTTGTCCAAAGATGTTGGTTAAACTAAAGTACGTATATTGTATTACATATATCATATATGAATGTATAATATCATTGGAATAATAAATAATAAATTGGAATAATAATAAATAAATCGCATAACCTAAATCTATACCTACTGCGCGCCACTGCTCATCACAAGCTTTATGGTCCATGTTATAGGTTCAGATCGACTCAACAGAGCTAAGTACAGACTAAAGAAAAGGTACTAATTCGATAATGTCACATGTTTTTTCATGTAGATTTATAAAGTTTTTCAAAGTATATTTGAGATGTTTACTGGTGCTCAATTAATGATCTTCATTTTAATAGTTAATTTTCTTTTAAAAATATTGTGTCTTGTATTCTACGTGCTCATGACTGACCATCGTGGTCTTAAATTCTACTTCCACAGCGTGAACTGTTTGCCTCCACGCTTGGGTGATTTTGGGCCATGTTTAGTGTCATACCTCGAACTTGATACGTCCATCTTATTGGAGAACGACCTCTAGCCCTCCGTCCTTGTACGTTATTTGTGATCACCAATTTCTCCATCTATTCTAGCAACATGTCCAAAGTATGAAAGAATTATTTTCCTGCATGTTATAGAGAATTTTTTTTTTAGTGCGGAGTTTCTGATGAATGAATACATTCGTTCGTTTCACAGTCCATTGTATACGCAGAATGTGACGCCAACACGATGCCGTCGAGAATGTTCCTTTTTATGAATAATCCGATCATTATAAATGAAAAATAAAACACGTGACGCGTTAGATTAAGATTGAGGGACCTTAATTTAGCTAAGAGTATTAAGTGACCTTTAACACGGGAAGAACCTTGACATATTTCTTACTAAATGGACCGACGCCGCGTAACAGCGTAATAAGCGTAATAATATATGCCAACAACGTCTGTAATGATTAACACGACAGGCAACCCCTGTTTAACCCTAAACAACCTGTAATCCTCACCTGGTGTTTTGTGGGGTTATTTATTCAAACTTTTAACAGGCATCACGGAAGAATAATTGCCTAATTTGTTTCAGGGATTTATGAGACTCGCCAGGTCAGCGATGGTGAACTTTACACGCACACTTCAATATACTTTTTTTTTAATAATATAATATTTAAAATCTGCCACTTCATGTAATCACTTAATATAGATCAACCAATACTAAAAAAAAATTATCTCAGAATTTAAAATATATTCTTCAATCCGTCAATTTCCATTTCAGCTTTTGTTCGTTATTTTGGATTCATTGAAATTTATTAAAAAGTATATCTATTAATTTACACATTGCAATATAATTAAGTAATCGATATATTATATTTATGTTACAATACCGTTCGGTTCATAAATCAATCCTTCTAAAAATGACTATTTTCGAGCGTCCCGTTAAATTCTCCATTTCAAATCCTATTTTTTTAATTACCAGGTATTCAAATTTTGATGATGAATTTATACCATCATGATACAAAAGGAGGCCTGATAAATACTATAAACAATCCGATAAACTCTGAAGAAACTTGTTGCGACGATGCCAAATAATTGGTTTGCCACCCATACACGCGATATTCTAATTTTTGAATAAATTATCACTATTCAATATTTAATGTTTCTGTGCACAGATCAGTAAATGAAAAGATATTAATGGGATTTGGAACATTAGTTCATTCTACACATACTCTTGGTAGAAACATAAATCCGATAGTTAACACATTTATGCAACAGTAAAAGTATTTACTCTTCGAAAATTAAATCTTTATGAAAACAAAACGTATTTTTTACATTAATACATATACATTGTCAGCGTTTAAATTTTCGTTCCAATCGAGTCATATTTTTAAAAAAAGTCGCGGAGCTATTTGATCGTGTAAGTGGTAAAATTGCGTTAGTACATGTCCATGGTGGTCTATGGTTTCCGAGGTAAGTTTGTAAAACTCCATAATCACATATGTGAAAATAAAACACTTTTTCTTTGATTCAACTCGTTAAATTCATTGATTGATAATTCTCTTACAAGGCGAGACGCGTCTCAAATAAATTAAACGAGTAGAATAAAAAAATAGGCGTTTTTATTTTTATATATAATTTTTCTTTTCTCTTCTCTTTTCGGGTTAAGATTGAACCACTTTCACCGGAATCTAAAAATTCCTCAGTTCATTAAAGGAATATCATCTTCATTCTAATTATTGTTGATCCTCTTAATACGAATTTCTTCAAGCTTTTTCTCGGACCTCCAGGAGATTTTCATGATTTACTTTTGAATTTACTCAGAAAGCTGTATTTGAAATCCTTTCAAGGATTCTCAGTATATAGCCTAACCACAGTAATTTAGACTCCTCAATCTGAAATAGTTCGTATGGTCATTTCTAGAGTTAATGAAATTTTTTAAATTGTTTTTTTTAATATATCAAAGTGCATGGTTTTCCATTTCTGTTATTACCAACCTAATTTTTATCTAAACATAATATCATAATCCTTGAAAATAAAATATTTTAGAATTTTTAGTCAATATAAAAAAAAATCCGTAAATTTCAACCAGGTTTGTATTCAGTTTATTAATTGAATGTTTGAACAGTCAGATTTTTGAAAAGTCCCCATTTTATTTTTGAAGTGGAAAATAAAATAAAATGCTGATTTTGCTGTAAATATATTTAAGCATCTTATTTACAACATTATGTAAATATATAAACCATTAAATGAGAATTATAACAGAAATTTAGTGTTTTTGGAGATAAATATGTTAATATAATTATCTGTAGTTTAGATATAAGTAGCATGAACAGATTAACTGATATTGCATTTGAAGCAAATTTTTATTTCATAAAAAATAAACCGAACAAAATAAATTTAAATAAAAAAAAATTTTATTATATTAAATGCATAGATTTTGTACAATGTGCACTATTTATTTTTATCTTCAGTTTTTCCAGTTTTTTTTTATACTCATTTTAAATAAATAGTATCATAAGCAACATCTTGCATACTCATAACTGGTAACAGAAATATCAAAGTCACGTTTTTTAAAATATAATAATTTTAAATCAACCTAAAATTCTGATCGTGCTTTTATTTGACTCCTACGACTGCTTTTGATATTCGAACTGACAACGTTTTTCATCAAAAATAATCATTAATATTTTTCGTATGTTATCTAAATGTAATATTATGTACTAGATCATATATTTTTCTCAAAAGTTGATGACACATATTTTTTAAACTGTTAAAATACCTAAAACATCCGATCGTAAAGAAGATAATTAATAAATTTTGAGTAATGTAATATGTGTAGAAAGACATTAATTTTCAACAAAGTATTATATAATACATATAAGTAATCTTTATTTTATATTTAAAATATTCATTCAAATAAATATAATATAATTCCTTACGTAATGAATTGAAAAATGGTGTTATAACAAAGTGTCACTTGTGAACATTAAACCATTATATTTATTATAGATTCGGCAGTATTATGTTTCAACTAAGTTCGTATTTTCAATCTCACCAACTTTAATAAAATCAGAAAAATTCGAATGCCCTCATCGAGAATAGAATAATTTTTTTTTAATCCCCCGACTCTGGGGAACATTCGTGTATTTTTGGATTGAAAGTTTTATAATTCATATTCCATCTTCATTTGCGTTTCTAATCATTTCCTTAAAATCTCTCAAAATAATCACAAAATGTTGTCCAACAACCCTGAATATTTCTGACACTAATTTAAAATTAATTCTAGGATTATATTATATATGTAAAGGCCCATAACTAATGAGGAGTTATGATTTCGGGTAATGAAAATTTAACAATTTGTATTTTTTAAATCAAACAACTGTTTTTTTTTAAATGTACGTCTTACAAAAAGCATCCTTCGGTTGGTCTTAATAAAATATTCATTCATTCTTTTAACCCTCTTTCTGAAAAGATTTAAACAATTAGTAAACATCTCTCATTCTTCTACGTACACCTGTATTTGCTCTTACTGCAGGTTTAATCTTTCCTCGCAAATCCAACCGTGAGTGAAATCAACTACTTTTCTTCCTGAAGATGATTCTAAGGATAAACATTCAGGCGACATCATTGGTACACATCCTGGCCAAGTTAGCTGTTTTGCTGGTGAAAGTCGATTTCTGGAGGCTTCCTAGTTTGCTGCTTTCCATACTAGGTCTTTTCTGACACCACCTTGACACTCTGAACATATTGTATCTCATCTCTTCTATTTGTGTGAATACTAACAGTGAGTGATGAAACTCCTCTTATCGGATCGTTAGATGAGCGAAAGTTCCCATATTCCCAAGTTGACGGTGAATAAGTAGGTTTTTTTTCAATGCTACATGGCAGCCATACTATGCTGCAGTGCAGCCACGCTAGGGCAAGGCCGTTAACCAAGAACCATTCACTGTCCCCCGGAAACTTTATTTATGTACAATAACCAACACACCTTATTTCCAGTGGAGTAGAAAATATGATATAATCCACAGGGATGACACAAAAATTAATCTAGATCAAAAAAAGTGAAGTCAGTATAAACTAAGGTACCGGAAGTGTTTTTTAAAATTTCATATTTTTAAGACATATAATATTGTTATATTCTCTGACTCGTAGGCAGCTCTTGAATCCCTCTCTGCTAATACGAAAGTTTGGCTAGACAATGAGATAATCTGTTTCATCGAAAAATGTCTATTTAATTTCGACAGCAACAATAAACAAGTGTCATTCGTTTGGATTCCTGCACTTAAGAGAATTCATGGAAATGAATATGCTGATAAACTTTCCGGAGTTTTCCCTCACCAATTCCATATCGCGATGTATGACAGACTTAATATAGTAAAAAAAAAGTACGAATAATATTTGGACTGCACAATGGATGGATCTTAATAATCATAAGGGTAATCGGCTTAAAATAATTCAAAGATCTATTTCCCGCACCGCCTGGTTCTCCAAAAGGAAATATTCTAAAATAACAATATCAAATATCTTTAGAATGAGAATTGGGCATTTCCAAGTAGCCTCACATTTATTCAGATTGAACTTAATAGATTCCCCAATGTGTGAGTGTGATGCCGAGGAGGAGACCGTTGACTATATATTTTTTGCCTGTTCATTGCGGATCACGGGTTTTTTTACAGTAATTTCGTCAATGGTAGTTTTCAGCTCCCGGTTAACTTGTGTCATCTTTCCCTTAACTCGCCACATTTAATCCATATAACAGAAAATGTTTTGAACGACAATGGCATTAACTTGTAATATAATATTACCTATTCTATAATATTATTGTACTTTTTTCTATAAATTAAAGTTTTAACTTGATTAATGGCACAAATCATTCTTAAAGGGTGGATTGCTTATTTAAAAAAAGAAGAAGAATATTGGAATATCCGGATGATAAAAATGAACCTGCGTTACTTTTTTGTATTATATGTTAATTTTCTGCATGACCAATAATTATTAATTATAATTAATGATGATCATAACAATCTTAAATAATAATCCATGAAACAGCACCAATTAGCAGCTTTGACAAACACCTGATGAATTAATTGGTGATAATCCACTCAATTGCAAGGTCGCAATGAGCAAAGATATATCAATCCAAGCAATTTCCGGCTTCAGTGACTTGGAAAGACGTCTCTGTATATTCTCTGTGATTGATTGATCCTCCCCCCCCCCCTCTCTCATCCATACGCCTCCTTACACATGGACATGCATATTGATTCAGAACTGAAGTATGTTCTTCCTGGGTATTGAATTTGATTTAGTGGTCGAAGATCAGATTCACGCATCAGTAAATAAATATTTTCACTAAACATACATCTTAACTTTGCTGTCGACATCGATCGGTATTGAAATCTTACTAGAAACACAAATTCGTCTGTACAATTCAACATATTTTACGGCAAATTTTACCGACACACTAGAATAATTATCAAAAATGGTATCCTATCATGAAAAAACATGATAATATCAACAACAACAAAAAAATGTCAAATCCCTCGATACTATACCATACAATAAGCAAGGGCGTGCACTCAATACAATCAAAAAGCTGTGCATATCTATAATCTCTGCGAAATAAATTTTATTTAAATAATTATTTGATATATTATGTATTAAGTATGTAGAATTGCACGAAAATAATTCAGTTCTCATGTTAACGTGTTGACTAGAGCCGTAAGAATTTAAAATTGACAAATAAAGCTACGCATGTATTTTTTCGACTATCGCATACGTATATGAATTAAATATAACTCTTGCACCGCGCATTCTGAATACACGTCTTCACTTTAACAGACGTGTTGTAAAACGCCGAATGTGTGTATTTGAAGCGGCCTTGACTGTATGCATACCAATACAGTTTAAACGTGATATTATTTTATATTATAACATATTTTATCTGCTTTAGTTAATATCTTGAAAAACTCTTCAAGAATAAGAGTAATAATATACACTCACACAGGTACACTTACACTAAAACATGCATCTGAAAGAGTGAATGATGAATACAACCTCTAATCAACCCTATCGCTTTTACACCATCGATATTAGCAGCATAACCTAAGTCCATGCCTCGTGCACGCTGCTAATAATAAGTATCTCTTATAAAAAGATTTTGATCTTCACCAATAGATGTCACAATTATCTCTGTATCTAATTGTTTATATTGTATATAATATTAATTGTTCGATTTACTTGCATGCCGTACGGTAAAAAATTTACTAATAGTGTGTCAAATAAAAGAAAAAACTAAAATTACATCAAAATGGAAATGCAGCCGGGTAGGGTTGAATTATCGGTATCCCAGTAGAACCACTTATATTATGTTAACAGGCAATACCATCACATTTCAGACTGCATCCGAACAACAGTTAATTAATTTCCTTACAGTGCTTGACATCTACCAACATTATACCAAGCAAATATGAATCCATTTAATCCCACAGAATCAAACTAGTAGTACATGCCGTTAGAATAGTTAATCTTAGCCTAAAGACATATACCCTTTGTTGTAATGCCAATCACATAGCAGGCAAGCTACAAGCGCTGTAGTATCTAAAAGGGATCTTACTAAGTAGTTGAAAAAGAAAAGATAATCTTGCGAGATTAGTCGGTTAAGATTGGACTACTAAACATAAACTTAGATTAAATTTTTGTACATTATTTTAATCCTACCAATTTTCAATAATTTTCTTAATTGGTCTACTTTCATTTCATCATTATCATTTTTTTTAAGTTGGAAGGGCTCCTATGGAACCCACCCTTTCCCGGAAACGGTATGGGAGTTGTGCACTCCCATTTCAATTCCAATTAGCAAAGCAAAGCGTGCATTAATTATCAAAATTTTCAAAAGTTATTAAGTGATTATTATAAAGGAGTTCTCGAATAGTTATGTTCCGTAAGTTAGTTAGTTAAAATATAACTTGTGGCATCATCATCATAATATCATCAGCGGTTTTACGTCCACTGCTGGATGAAAGCCTCCCCAAGTGTTAAGTTTTTAAAGCTCTACCACTGAGTCTAGAACGGAAAGAATGCAACCGATGCATACTTCCAGTGCTCGCGTTACGAAACACTAAGCGTCAACAAAGGAATGATCGAAAAACGCGTGAATAAAAAAATTTAAAAATAATGGCAATGGGTAGACCACATCGCTCAAAGGCAAATCGTTGGACAAATGCAGTCGTACACTGATATCCGAAAGAAATTGAAAGGCAGACAGACCGCCCAACAACCTGATGATTTTTTTTATTTAATAATTATTATTTACTGAGATGGAAAAAAAAGCGCAAACTTCTACAAACTCCAGGAACTTTTAATTATCATCATGTAGATAAAAGACTCTCTCCGAGGTACCTACTTTCAACATATTGGCCGAAGAGACAATCTTGTGAAGAGAGGGGCGTAACTAAAAAAATAAAATGCCATTGGGCCCCAGTGTAAAATAGAAGGGCCTCTTGTACATACACGTATTGTGCAGAGATGTAGTTGGGCCGAAATACAACGGAACGTCGTTCCGGTACTTTATTCCACGACCGGAACACGTTCCAGTATGATTTGTTAGAACACAATATTAACAACAAAACATGTGTGTGTGTGTATTTTAATACATTACAGGAATAGTGGTGTCACCGTGCCGGTTCTTTTTACGATATTTTTTTTAAGAAAGCTTAAATTCTAAGCTGAACCAGAACACACTTTTTACAGACAATAAATAAAAGCAGGTGATTTTATTATTCGAAGTATTCTTTCACATTCTATTGTGTCGGGCCTGAATGAGCTGAAATTGAAAACATTAATATTTAGTTGAGTTGATTTGTTCAGTTTTTTTTTAGTCTTGTGCGTTTTAATGTTTTTGTGTTACTACTATTTGTCTGTGTTAAATCATTTTGTAAGCAGTTTTTTTTATTTTATTGTTATTATTTGTGGACTGATTTTTATGAAAGAGATACTAATGTATTAATTAATATACGAAAAAAAACCTAACTATAAAATACTAATTAAATATATTATTTAGAAAGATATACATGTAAAATCAATTTGATCGAAAAATATTGTTGTTGCGCTATCGGTATTAGAACCTGGATCTCAGGATCAAGGTGCATTATTCAAATATGCTACAGCGACACTATTTTTGACGACAAATTTTCGAACCTATATGTTACACTTTTTCGAATTAAAACATCTATCGTTCCATTATTTGCAAGCCATCTACTTTGATTTTACAGAATCTCAAATACCTTTGATTAAACCGATAATAGACGCCAGAATTAACAATTAAGATCCAGATTCGAATCCCGGTAGCGAAATAACAATATTTTTCGATAAAATTGATTTTATATGTTTTTAATTAATATATTAAAACATCACAGACCGTCTGTTCTGAATAATTACAACTTCACAAAAAGAATGTGTTCTCTTAATAATACCTAACTATGTCCGATGAATGAAAACAAACGTTATTTTTATTTAGTACCGGAAGTACCGGAACTATACCACCCTGAAGGGGAGGTCTTTTTTTAGCACTACACCACTGATATATTAAAAAGATATTAATATTGTGCAGTTTTATCCATTGCATAGTAAAAACAAAATCTTGTTTTTTATAATATGTATTCTCATTGTTATGAAAATAAAACTAATGTGCAATTTAGGTATTTATGTGCACTCGCAACTCAAAAATATCCTTACATCGCTTTACAGCAATTTTCGCTTTTGTATGTATGTATAAATATATTAATACTCGCAAAAGTATCGATACCAAGTAATAAATGTATTACGGAGCGCGAACCTTTTGAGCCCCTGTCTAACGTAGGCTCCAATGCATCGGAGTAGTTACGCCAGTGGGTCTCCATTAAAATGGTAAGATCAAATAAAGGAGATGATCAGTACCTCACTGAGTGCAGCACTCAATATGGCCTAGTGGAGTGGAATATTGCATGGAGCACTTCATGCAGTTCCATCAGATCACGACACTGAGTCATGACCTTAAAACGAACAACCTGTTCAAAAATTAAAACATGTCCTTTCACGTCCCCGTAGGTAAATAAAAATACCTATTTGTATGTACCCACACAGCACATACCTAATAAATGAAAGTAAAAAATATTACAAGCAAACTACCTATCTACACAAAATTTAAAACAAAGCTAAACAATCGTTTTCAAACAAATGAATTTCTAAAATAAATGTAATAAAATGAATTTCCTTCTATACCAGTGGACAGTAAGCATGACGCAAACACGCGCGTTATATTTACGCATAATCTATGAGTCTATTAATTTAATTCGCTTGATTTTTTTAACAATAATCCGTCGCAATTAGCTTTATTATGTAAAAATACCCAACTCAAAAAGTACCGCACCGTACGTACACGTGGGAAATTCAGACAAAGTAAATTGAGCAAGTCGATATTTATGTTCTAAAACTACGATCTCCATAGCCGGAGAGTATGGTTACGAAATATGGATCCTCGACACAATAGAGGTCCGAAAACTTTGAGAAACACAAACATGGCATACAGATATGTAAGTATGGCTAAGGGAACAGATAAAAGTAGTCGACAAAATTTAATATGCTAGTAAAATTATACGGCAGTGGATAGATTACATCGCTCGTAAAATGGATTGACACAGTTATCCAGTGGATTCCGGGAGAAGTAAAAAGGCCGACAAGCCGCATGCTGGATTGATAAAACGTCAAATTTATGGCGACGAATCACAATAGTCTAAGAAAATGGGAGCTAACCGTCGAGGCCAAGCAGTGAATAAAAACAATTGAAAAGGATGATTATTTTCAAAATATTTATTTCTCAGTTTCATCTGAATTTTCATTCTTTGTTTACCAAAAAAAAGGTTACATTTATTGTTTTAAAAATCCAATTAGCATAAAAGCTACTATTAAAGAAAACCATATTCCACATTTAATTGTGTTATATTGATACAAAACCTGGAGACATACTAAAAAGCAATTAAAAGCTATCAAGTGTTCTATAAAAAAATTCTCAGATGAAAATTTAGACCAGTTATTATGAATTTGTTGAGGCCTTCCAAAAGCCAAAGATCTCATAACTATCGAAGTGAAGAAGTCTAAGATGGGCAGGATAAGATGTGAGATGTGTCGGGTTTAAAGCATTCTATATGGTCTACGAGGGAACGCAAACGGGAATTCAACCCCTGGGACGCCCAAGAATGAGATGGTAGGATAATATACGAAGGGATGCAGCAAGGCTACAAATTCCCTGTAGAGAAACTACAACTTAAGGTACGTTGCTAATGCCTTAAGCCATAAGCAACCTTATACTGCCTTTTGCCTAAAGTTTTTTCCAAAATTTGTACATATTTGTTTATCTTTTAATGGATGTTCTCGCTTTTAAAAAAAAATTGACTGATATAATTATGTGAAAAAGTACCAAAATGAATAAAATGAACACTAATGTATGTTTAATAAAATCAATTAAGACTTATTAAACATTATGAAATATAAAATGAATGAATACATTTTTATTTAATTAGTGTTCCCTTTGTTGTATTTCTTTTTTTTTTAATGTTGTTAATAAAAACTCTTTAATTACTATGTGAAGTGAAATCCTTGCAGTAAAACTGTATAATGTATATGTATGTAATATAGTTGAAATAAAAATTAATAATTACACAAAATATTTTGTTTAACCACTATTTATTAATTATTCTACATGTTTCTATACCCATGGCATCTTCTTCAGGAAACAATGTGTACTGAAATTAAAAAATACAAGCATAGATAAAAACAAAACTATAAAATAGTGAATAAGTAAGAACTAATATGAAAACAAATTTAAAAGGTGATTATTTATATCGAAACATGTAGAATATTTAATAAATGGTAGTTTAAACAAAGTATTTTGTATAATTATTAATATAAAATGAGGCCACAAAGTAATTTTTATTGAAGAAGAAATAAAAATTAATTAAAATGGAATTTTTTTTTAAATATGAATTTCCTCACGTTTTCATTTTCTCAAAGGGGTTGGCATATTAGATACCTACTCAATGTAAATGTAAGATTTTTTTTTTTAATATTGTCTAGGTTGTACCTTATTTTGAAAGTCCGTTATTACATTTATTTAAGATCAAGCTGCTAGTAGCTAGTAAAAATTAACTAATTATGAAGGTAGAAGACCCGAACCACTACACTTTTTTGTTTTGACATTATCACTAGTCATCCACATATTTGAAGAATTTTCTAGGCTAGGAATAGACAGGTAAGGTTTGTGACGGCAAAGAATTTTAGCCGGGAATAATAGTTGGCAAATAAAATTCCAGAGACTAAAAAATATATGACTGTAAGAAATACGAACTCTCACTGTTGCTTCAAATTACTGAACTAACAATTTTGAAGAATAGACCTTCACATTTACTGTACGTCTGCTATTTTTCATTGTCCCTACGATTAACAAAATGGCGAGAATTTACGGTTATTAATTGTGATGTCTTTGAGATTACGATGATGTGTGTATGTCATCGCACGAGAACCGCCTGTAAGGGATGTATGTGTGTGTGTAAAGAGAGGGTTTAAATGGTAACGCGCGCCGAGTGTGGTCTCTTTCTCTGCCGCTCGCATCTCCGTAAATACGTGTATATTATTGTATCATAACAGTGTTCTTGTAATAAAGACTGTAATTGGCACCTGACGTGTTTCATTACAGAACTATCAAGAACATCATGTTGACCATGCAACATTGGGAAGCGCAGTCAACTCGAGTACTTAACAAATGACAGTAATACCGCATCTAATGGTGTGAAAATGCGTGAAATTCGTCACCACCGGAACGGTACATCACAAATTTAAATACGTTGTCAAATCATTAAAAGACTATATCTCAATACATGTTAGATTATATGTAGACCACTTTCCTTTGTTTTAATAATATACTACGTTTTCAACATTTAAAAATTAACACACTGGTCGTAGGCCAGCGCAGCGGCCACCGTGTGTGCAACAAGGCTTTCACTGTTTATATTATAATATACGAGTATACCCGGTTATACACAAATACTACCGCTTATATTCTATTTATTATTTTTACTACATATTATACTTATCGTTATTTTATACTTTTCTCTTTATTTTCAATATTTTCTTACTACTTGAATATTTATTTTGTTGTCTCTTTGCTTTTCTCTTGTTATTGGGATGAGAAGTATCGACAGTGGTGCTCCGAAGACTGGTCAGATCGTTTTTCTTTTGTTTGGTTCTCTTCCTTTTCTCTCCCTCGGCTCCCTGACCAAAGTAAAATACTGACACACGGTTGACATTGTATAATCCTTTGCAATCTTATATTATTATGCTGCTTCCTTTATTATTTTCTCCTCTTATTCATGTTTATTTCTGAAATAATTATATACCGTTCCCATCCATTAATTTGTTTATTTTATTTCATAAATGTAATTAGTTTTAATAAATAAAGATCGGGGACTGTGAGGGTTTTTGAGATGGCAGCTGTGCGAAACAAAGTTGCACAGCTGCCTATTAGCATTTAAAAAATGCCAACCGGGTAGCGAATGAGTAGGATCATATAGGAGCTTTTGCTTATAAACGGTCCTGTCTACCGTCACAATTCTATCGCTCGCACTATAGTGACGTCAATCTACGCAGAAATCGTGCCATATTTATATTTGTATAAGCTTCGACGCATAATCCATGACGTCGAGTTCTAATCATTTTGATTAATTATAGGGCCAATTAATACATCTATAATTAACTGGAGATCGATCACCAATCTCCCCCTCCCCCTCCTCTTTGCCAGAACTTTGGCTCGACAAAATGTGTCACTAAATCTAACCAACGCTACGCCTTAGTGAAATACAAGTGGGATTTCCTAGACTTTCTTATTTGACCCCAAAATTAAGTTTCTGGGCCGCCTCGGAACTTAGGACGCTGGAGACTTTACAACAATACTTGCAGTATATATTAGTATGTAGTATATGATATTTTACTGGAAGAAATAATGTACAAATAAACGGCAGTTTTAATAATTCTATATTTATACTAATTATCAAATGTAGTTAACGCAGCTCCAACTTAATCTGATTTATCGCCTGGCACAGCTTCTAAATATTAATTCCAAGAAATAATTATCGCAAGCACTTCACTCAATGATTATCCTCATTTCGTTAATAAATATTATAACCCATTTAATTCAAAAATTAATCATGTTAACAAATCAAATGTCATTGTAGCTTTTCTATACAAATGAGAGAATGAAAATGAGCTACGTAATAGCAAACTAGCCTAACTTAACCTAACCTAACAACAGCTTGTCCGCCCTACGTCAAATCTCAATCAAACAAATTGTCAATTATTTCAAAAACATTTCACGTTCAATTGAACTCTTAATATAAAGCAATTATAAAACACACTACACAGCATATACGCTTGTAATATTGTTAGGCCGAAAGGTAATTAATTTTAATTTACTTTGAATTTTAATATCTACAATTGTGGGCTACAAGTGACTGCAATTTAACGTTAGCCAGGATTTAATTTTTACCAATATTTGAATGTGTTCAAGAATACACAATTACTGGATTTTTACCTACAAAATCACTGTTATTCAACAAATATCTGATATCTCATAGAGATAAAGCTATTTTTTACTATATTTAATGGAAAATATAAGCGAGTCCACATACATAACATATCTACAACTTTCAAAATTTTTATAAATGTGTAGATTGATAGGTGAGAATTGGTAAATATATATAAAGTGATCACTTAAGCCAGCTGAAGGCAGGTCGTAAGCCTTGTAATTACCCCATATTTCCATATATTTTCCATTAAATATAATAAAAAATAGTTTTGTCTCTATGAGATATCTGATTTGTTTAATTATTAAACTACAACTCGCTCTACTTTGCAGAATTTAAGCAATGGACCGACTCCTGACTTTGAATATTAATATTATCGATAATGGACATGTGGAACAAGTTTATGTCCAAAAATTGTATAAATTAAATATGTAATGTATCAAAATTGATAAGTTTTTCAATATAAAATATCAGAGAATACTATTAATTTGACTCTAATTATAAATTATCTGCGGATCGTAATAATGCTAAAATATTAAATACGACACTACATTCAAAGAAGGTACAAATTGCACAAATTTGTAACACAAAATTGCATCATTCAATAAAGTTTGAATGTATACACCCCTGAGAAACTGCAAGAACTGTAATATTAAATGTTCCGTAAACATACATATATTAGATATTAAACTGAAAGTATACTAGTTTAATCTAAGTATTGTATAGCGCTTTAAAAATAATAGGTCACCTTGCATTTATTATATCATAATGGTTTTATAAAAAATTTATTTCTGTATTCTAAAGAAATGTATTTCTATACATATTTTTTTCTGCCAGAACCATGAGGAATCGGCTCACAATAAATGTGCTTTGAGACGAAAATTATTGTTAGATGATTCCATCCACGTATTCACAATAATTTAGAAATGATTGTTAGTTAACAAACATGATAGACAAAAATGTATGTTAGATAAAATTTCAGTCTACAAATAGCTACATTAGATAGAACACAAAATTGTTGGATGAGAGTTTTTTTTAAATTTGCTACCCATGACATATTACGAACAATGTTATTTTCTAATCAGGTGAAACACAGGACTATAGAGAAAACTCGTGAAAAAAGACAACAAAAATGATAAAATAAGGCAATAACCTGTCACCTGTCTGTATAAATTACATAGAAAAAATATACAGGTACATTGGTACCCTTTATATATGTAATACTAATAGTGTAAATACTTTCCAGACAGACACAAATGTAAAATTGTATAAAAAATATTCCAAATTCTATACAACCAGCTATTTACACTAATAAAAAATTAAAGAATTATATATTAAATGACGAGGATAAGGACGATATTTAAAAAAAATCCTTGAGATGCCCAAATAACAACAACTATTCAGAATTTTCCAATCACCTTTTGGAAACAAACCACTCTTTTAATATTCATTCAAATATTAAGAGTTTACTGTTAGATAAATTTGAAATCTTAGAAATAAAAAAAAGTATTAATAACAAGCTTAATATTATAAATAACTACATTTTCTTTGCAAATAGTCACCTTTTAAATTTGTTTTCATATTAGTGCTTACTTATTCACCACTTTAAAGTTTTGTTTTTATCAGTATACATTGTTTCCTGAAAAAGATACCGCAGGTATCGAAACATGTCGAATAATCAATAAATATTGGTTTAAACAAAGTATTTTGTCTAATTATTTATATAAATGTAATACACCAACACTTCGCTATACAGTCGCTCTATTCGGATTTTCGCTATGACGGCCTTTTTTAAATAATAACTCAGTTTCAATTTGTGGCGCAAAATTTCGAACAAGAAACAACCATCTCACTTTAAACAGATCCCGACAAAGCATGTTGTGTTATTTGTAATAAAAGTATTGTTGTAACACGGACCTTAAATGAAAAGAAATCATTTTTAATTTTAATTGTGCCTATTTATCTGACGCAAGATTTTTTAGAATTACAGCATTGTTATAATCATATTAATATCAAAACACTAACACATGCTGTACATTAAATATGATTTTAAAGTAAATAAAATTTTAAATATGAATTAAATATATTAATTATAAAGATATACATATAAAATCAATTCTATCGAAAAATATTGTTGTTGCGCCACCGGGATTCAAACCTGGATCTCTTTCCTAACCGGGGAAGGTGCTTTATCCAACTAAGCTACAGCGACATTATTTTTAGCGACAATTTTCGACCCTATATGTTACCTTTTTTGTTATTAATACATTTAATCGTTCCATCATTTAATAAAAATGAATTGATAATTCTGGCGTCTGCTATCAGTTTACTCAAAGGTATTTGAGATTCTGTAAAAATGAGGTAGATGGCTATGTCAAATGATTTGACAACAACAATATTTTTCGATAAAATTGATTTTATATGTATATCTTTATAATTAATATATTTAATTCATATTTAAAATATCACAGACCTATGTTCTGAATAATTACAACTTCACAATAAGAATGTGTTCTCCTAAATAAATAAAATTTATTTAATAAATATTTTGATTAAATGTGATATTTAATTATATGATACAAGCCTCGAACATACCTCGCACATGCATACGCACGACACGCACACGCAGACGCGTGCAAAAATACTTTTTGCAGACAGCTCAATACCGGCCCCACATATACATCCATCCGTAGGCACTCGTAAAACATTTCGACGAGATGATGCGAAAATTTTCAACCCGGTGTCACGTGCTATTAATAAAAGTGCCGAATTTTATTCCTTTGCGGGAGACGTCGGCTTACTTTAACGATACAGGGAACAGATTCCTTCCGACACTCGCGGGAGAGCTTACGTTGAAATTCCTCAAATAAAAAAACATTAAATACGATCACGGAATAGCTTCTCTGACCCGGCTGGCCATCCTTTCGTGATAGGTTAGTGCGTTAAGGACATTAGGACCAGGGGCGAAAGAACTGCTGATGGTCCGAGCGGACAGACTAACTAGATTTATTTGTGCAGGTTTTTGCGCAGCATTTTATAAACCTAATAAATTTATTAGCAGTGTACGACTACTTAGAAAATTGTTAAAGATAATTATTTGTTATCTTTAAACGTTGTTTACATTATTTTTAACAAAAGCACACTTTTAAAATTGTGCATTTTTAAAACATAATTCTTTGAATATAAAAACAAATTAAATCAATCAAAAAACTCGAACCCGGAACATTCTGAGTTACCGATTACACACCATGCAGATGTTTCACTAAAATAGAAGGAACACTTATTAAATCGAAACCTCTTGAAACGTTCTCTTAATACTTTTAAAATTAGCAATATTAACTTTGTGGTTAAAATTCATATTTGTATTTATTATCTTTGTTTTATTAACCACTTGATTGAGCTTAAATACAATAATACAAATACAAATTTAAACTCAATTAAGTGGTTAATAAAACAAAAATAAAAAATAATAATACGTTCTCTTAATATTATTTATCTTGTCCTTCGATAGCTTTTTATTGGATTTTATTTTATTTTTCATGATTAACTTTGTGGAAGTCCATTGTAATTAACTTTTTAAACATATACTTTCAGAAAAAATAACCAATTAATAAAATGAAACACAGTTTACGTTTACCTTAAAATTAAAACGTTAGCGACGCTTACTGCATCATTTTCAGTAATAAACTAATTGATTCAATTATTATTAAAAACACACAATTAAATCCAATATTACTGTCTATTTTTTACACTTAATTAATATTGATCAATTTTAATAATTAACATCGTTGGCTGATATATTCACATTTACGTTAAAAACTTTTGAATCTCACTGAATCTTATAGTCAGTAAGTTTTTCTATGTTTGAGTTGAATATATGTATGGTTAATAGTTATATATATTTTACATGTGTTATATATAACTTATAATACAAGTATACGCCTAATCTATCAGCTACTGATACAGGAGAATTTATTTAAAATATCATCATTAACGACACAATATCCCGGTGTGAACCCTGACTTCTCAAATAAGTTTCACCACTCCGCATGAGCGTCCTGGTCAACGCCATCCATTAGCCTCAGCTTGATTCTTCCAATACTTCTTCAGCCAATAGGTTTTGCATAAAACACTTTCTTCGCCGGTCGTCCAGAGTCCATTCTTTGGACGTGATCAACCCACCTCAGTCATGGTATCTTGATAACTTTGATAATGTTGAGTTCATCACATTCCGCGTCTAATTTGTAATTATAACACACTATTTTTATGTCGGCTTCTGAGTTTCTTATGTTCAAAAATCAGTTGTGAATATTTTAAATATAATAATGGTATTCAAACCCAGTGGCTTTTATTATTCAAGCAAGTTAATATATTCATGCCGATTTTTAATGAAATTTATTTAATCTCACAGATATCAAAGAATTCGATTTTCCTGAAAACTTTACTAGTTAAAGATTCGGCAAAAGTTATAATTCTTAGAGCATTGATTGCCGATTCTAGCAGAACAAGAAAGTTTTTTATATAAAAACTTTGCAAATTAAAGGAAATTTATTTATTGGCGTGACACGTATACTTAAATGATTTTATTGGTAGTACACTAAATAAATCAATACTATTTTAGATTTTTAATATATACGTACATTATGTCTATATAAATTTGATATCTAGAAACTGCTATCGTCTCTGCCTAACCTAGCGGAGAAACGGCGTGATGGTTAGTTAGTTTAAAAAAAATACCTCGATGCGGACCTCAAGAGATGGGCAGTATACATTGTTGTTCTAATAGGTATTTATTAATGTGATGTCCTTGAATTTGTATATATGTGTGTGTCAGAGCGCCTTACCGCCGGGGCGGGATGTGTATCTGCGGGCGTGTGTGCGGGGATAAAAAAGACGACGCGCGCTTACGTTTGACTTGTTACTAGTGACATACCTTGTATCTAAATTGTATAATATTATTAAAAAATGTATAATTGTCTCGAATTGTTTCTCTTGGACCTTCAACGTCTACAAGGTGTACACTGAAGACATACTTATAAGGCAAGTGTGTAACAATTAATAACAATATAAATATATATTGTATGTATATATAGGAATATTTATTATATATACATATATCAACATCCCAGAGGTAAACAGTGTTATGTCATTTTTTTTAAATTATGTTATCTCCTATTTCTTCTAGAAAATAGTTTGTCTTTCGTATTACGAAATAAGATAAATAATTATCATTCAAGTAAAATTGATCGTTGGTCAGATTACAATGATTTTATTTCCATGAGAACCTTTAAATGACTACTGTATATTTTTTTATCGTGACTTTACACACAGTTTACCTCTGGGGTGCTGATATATATATATATACCTGTTTGTAGCAGACCAAGTTCTGAATATTTCATGGGTGGATACCTAACTAAATTACGAGTTGAAAATGTTTAAGGAATATGTTCTTAATCTCAACCATGTCAGAGATGTAAACATCTCAAAAAAATAGTTATTATGTGATATATATATATAGATATGTAATTAAAATATTTACAACGTATAATAATATAATAGCCCAATGTCGTTGTGTATGTGCCACGCGTAGGTTAATTAGAAAGGAAATTGATTGGGATGAAGTGTCAATTTCCTTTGAAATGTACGAATTAAGTATGTATATTTTGTATGAAATGTATATAGAATGGGCTCTAAACACTAGTGAGTGTAATAATGATTTTTAAAATATTGTACGTATCATGTGACCCTATATTTGCCTAATAAAATATGCTACAGGTTTCGTGAAAGCAATTTAATATCGACAATCAATTAAGCCCTTACATATGATGTATTGGTTCCACTGGAAGCTTTGATCGCAGTTTGTCACGACACCACCTCCTTTATACATTAAAAAGCCTCTTAAGTTCACTCCCCACCATCTTTGTTTTATCGCCTATGCCAGTTCCAATCTACCCTCATTATCCCTCTCACACAATTAGTGTCGCTGTTGATTTGTCCTGCGAAAAACCTTCCAGGTAATTACCGTGACAACTCAGAAGGTACGAATAAAAAACGTTATCTTATTTATATTTTCATAGGTAAATATTTATTATTAAATTAAATTAAGTCCTCTTTTAACATATTCATATATTAGTTGCTTGACAGGAATATATATTTATAATTATAAACGTGCGACTTTTAATTATTTAATAATGTATCACGTGATCATTTTTATACAACTTATGCAATCAAATAGTTCCGCGACTTTTTTAAAATAGATTATGACTCGATTGTAACGAAAAGTTAAACGCTGACAATATAATACGAATTAATGTAAAAAAATACGTCGTGCTTACACAAAAAATGTAATACTTTAAATAATTAGACAAAATACTGAAATTAAAAACACAAGCATAGATGAAAACAAGACTATAAAATGGTGAATAATATAGTTTTATTTTAACCCTTCCCAAACCATGCAGTAACACAGGTCTATATCATAATTAAACCTGTAATATTTCAATAAATACACGCAATATAAAATTCATATTTTAGATAATCCTAAAAAAAATATTAGCGCTTAGGAATGACTAGTGAAAATTCAATTATAAAAAGGGAATCGTACAAAAATAATTATTTTTTCATTTCAATCCATTGTCAAATTAATACTTTGGTAAAAATACCATTTGTGATATGAAAGACTGAGATCACACACTATTTTCACAGCGAATAGAACAACAAACATACAAATATAATTGTCTCTTTCCCACTAATTAAACGTAGAGAGATGAGAAGGAAGGACACATTGTAAGGACTTAATGAATTCTCTAAATTATTTTATTAATCATTTTTTCAAAATTGAATGCTCAATATTTAGAGTAAATTCGTGGCATTAAGCCCATTTAAGCTAATTAAAACATTTTTTCTAACTGTTATTTACGGTAACACGAGTTGACAGCATGGCTGCGTTCGGGTATTTTATAACACGGTATGGTAAAGGTTAATCTATGCTTGTATTTTTAAGTTCAGTATACACTGTTCTCTGAAGAAGATACCATGTAGAATAATCAATGAATAGTGGTTTAAACAAAGTATTTTGTCTAATTATTTATAAAAAATTTATGTTTTCACAAATAATGTATGTAGAATGCCCCTTGTTCCGCAACTAATGTTCCAAACCCCTCTCCTATATGCACACTTTATTTCGTATCTATTTATTTACTGGTCTGTGATCTTGAGTAATAAACTTTCTGCAAATGATGTAGTATTATAAATTACGAATTTGAACCCCGTGTAAAAATGTTCGCGAATCCTTGGACAGCAATTCAATGCGCACTGATGCCTCACTATTGGAATATTTTAATATTCAAAATAGAGTATTCCAACAAGGGGTAACTGATTATCAGCTGGCATCAATTGTTGAGACAACAATTGATTATTGGATTTTACAAAGTCTACCCATGAGCCGACTGAAGAAGGAGAAAAACACTTGTCATTTGATAAGGAATTAATAAATCTAGTATACAAAAAATATTATATTAATAAGTCATCACGTAAAAAATGCTAAATCTGACAATGACTGACGATAAAATACCATTTTAGAAATCATACCATTACAAACAGGTTATACTCAAAACGAATAACCTGACCATTTTTAATATAGGCCAAATACCATAGAGAATAGCGTAGTAGCATTTTCGTTATTCGAGGATTTGTATTATTAACATAATAAAATTATATAATACATTATTATGAAGAACACATTCTTATTATGAAGTTGTAATTATTCAGAACATATGCTGTGATATTTTAAATACTAATTAAATGTATTAATTAGAAAGATATACATATAAAATTTATTATATCGAAAAATATTGTTGTTGCGTTACCGGGATTCGAACCTGGATCTCTTTCCAAACCGGGGAAGGTCCATTATTCAACTATGCTGCAGCGATATTATTTTTAACGACAAATTTTCGAACCTATATGTTACACTTTTTCATCTGCATCTAAATAATAGAACGATATATGTATTAATTTGAACTAGTACTAATTTTAAATTAGTATTTCATTTAATATATAACCACTTGAATTTATTATTTAAAACGAAACTAATTTCAGAATAAAAACTATTATTTTATCAGAACGGCTTAAAAAAGTCTTAATACATATAAAATATGTTCTAAATACTATGAGATTTATAGAAAAATAACCATATGATCATAAATTAACTGAAGTGTTTTGTTTATTGGGAATATTGTTACAATAACTGGTAGTTATATTCAGTTTGGTTATTTGTGATATTTAAGATATTTTTAAAATCAAAAGTATGAAATAAAATTAACTAATAACTAGTTTTATTTAGATAATTTTTCTCGGTAAAAACTTTGTAGCTTATACGAAACATTAATTGAAGAGTACATCAAAGAAAAGAGGTTGGAACTTAGGGTGGGTTTAGCCCTACGTTTATTGAGTAATTTGATTCACTCACCCGGAGTGTTCGGCCTCAAACACTCGTGTTTACCCGAGAAATAACAACATAGATTACATCACGGTGGTAAATGTTTATCGACACTAAGTTATTCCATACTTTGAACCCTCGATTCCGTACCCTAGGACTTAATCAAAGTAGATCCTCTGGTAGAGGGCGCAAATACCAGATCAGTCAAATTCGCAAAAAATGTATTTTGAGGGTATTTGACGCCAAAATGGAAAGATTAACGTTTACTAAAGTCTTCATCCAGTGCGTTCTCCCAACAAGAATATATGGTGCCGAAACAATGATAGGTATTTTCTTTAGCGATTACATAATCTAATTTCTCGAGCATAAAATGTATATTCTATAACATATTATTCAAATACAAATTAAATTAATCAACTAAAATGATATACTCACAAAAATTCATCTTTCGAAAAATATTTCGTTGCTCTTTCTATACGGGAAAGCGCGTTCACGATTTCGCAATAGCAATTAAATACGTTTTCGTAAAATTTCCATTTATATTCTATTAAGGAGAAGACATTCTTATTGTGAAGTTGTGATTGTGATGCAGAACGCCGGTCTGTGATATTTTAAATACAACTAAAATGTAAAATCAATTTTATCGAAAAATATTGTTGTTGCTGCCGGGATTCGAACCTGGATCTCTTCCAAATAATGTAACGATAAATGTGTTCGTTTGAAAAGTGTAACATATAGATTCGAAAATTTGTCATCAACGTACCATAATCTACGTTCCCAGGATTGGATGAGATCCAGGTTCGAATCCCGGTAGAAATAACAATATTTTTCGATAAAATTGATTTTATATGTATATCTTTCTAATTAATACATTTAATTTGTATTCTGTTATCTTTCTATTTGATACGGTACATTTATTTAAATAGATTTTTATTTGTTGATTAATTTTATTTGAATTAAAATACCGCAGAACTATGTTCTGAAAATGCGACTCCGCAACAAAAATGTGTTCTCCTTAAAAAACATATTATTCCTCTAATTGTACCTTAATATCATACTAGGACTATCGATCAGGTTTATTTATGACTTGTTGATAATCTTTATATTACAAATATAAATATAATAAATAATTAAATGATTCCACAGAGAAGTAAAGTCACCGAATAGTCTGGACACTTCTGCCGAAGAATGGACAATTACTGAGGGTAGAAAATGTTGGGGTGGAGTTTAGTTTCTCCGAACGAGGACAAAATGTGTGGATTATCCACCAACTTACTGATCCGATTACATAAGGCGAGTAATTGGTAGCAGCTGGATGTGCTAAACGCGAGAAAGGGGAGACTAGCGAACGCAGGAGAGGCTTATATCCAGGAGTAGCTGGACACAACCTGTTGATGAATGGAAATTTATATTGATAAAGATATTTTTTCACACAGACTTCTTTTGTCGGGCTGATTAACAATGAAAACATTGTATATTTTCCAGCGTATATTTTGACCACCTTTTTCCTTCTTCTTGATTGCCTTATCCTTTCAAATGTCAGTTGATCAACCCCACGCTATTGTGTAATAGTGTTTGACATCTAAAATTTGACAACCACTATATCCGAAAGTCGCCAGGCGACCGTCGCCGTATCGGGCTTGAACACCTGACAAGAAACAAGGATGACGGGAAATAATCTAGATTTACGAAAGAGGTTCAAAATATACCAAAATAACAACCTGAAATATTGGCTCTCAAACTTTCGACAAGTGCGTATCACTTGACGCACGGTGGTATACTAGCAGACCATTCATTCGTCAGAACATTCTTCTCGATGATAATAATTACAATCATTGTGGATGCAAACACAATATATAACTTAACTTGACTGCGTTTTTTTTTTCAGCGATCTAAAAGAAAGATGAAGTATTATAATGTATTATATTTTGGATGCACTTATAAATAACATATTACTAAGTTAATTATGCTGATAATTGTATCAAAAAGGGTAAAAAATATTTTTAGTTAATCACGCCAATACAACACAATAAACATTCAAAATGATTTTATTGATTTCTTTTCAAACTTACTTAATTTGAACGTCGTGAATGTAATTTATAATATTTGTATTTTATTTCTCTGCATATTCTTTTATTTTTCTCTATATAAAGAATGTACAGCGGAAAAATTTAAAGATTAAGTTGTAATTTCTCGTAAACCATCAGGGTAAGGTAAGTGGGAGGGGTATTGTTAGACGGACGTGATTTGCGGATTTGCCGGTCGCAATGAGTCACTGGTCGGGAGCGCACCGCGCGTTCGCGGTTGAGCAATATTTAAAGTGCGGTTATTCATTGGTTCGTGCGCGTCGCGCTTTTTGTACTCACTTTAATATTCGACGAGTAAGTGATGGGCCGAGCACGCAACTTATCCGGTGTTGGGTTCAAAAGTTCAGACACGAAGGGACAATGGTTAGCCAAACAACTCCGGGACCATCAACGTCAGGAGTGACGCCAGAGCATGTGGCTCAAGTTTGACGTGAAATTGTGCCCAATCCGCGTATATCGACAAGGAAGATTGCAGCCTGTACTGGAATAAAAAAATCAATAGTGAAAAAGTTCACCCATATAAACTGCAAGTCATGCAGTTTCTCAACGAAAATGACTATTTTTTATGTGAAACCTTAGCGAGAACGATGCTGAACGTCAAATTTACTATTGTCAAAGCATAGATGAGATATCTATAAACGCGACAAATAATCACGAAATATGTTTTATGTATGTATTTTTTCACCTACGCGTTCGAAATCTGTCACTTTGGTGGTGAAATTAATTCTGATTATGTGCTTAATGTATATTATTAAACAACGAGATCATCATCAGACTAACATTCATCACTAAAATAGCGGGATATTGAATAATTAATTGTCGCATACTGCAACTTTCAAAGTATCAATGTGTCGGATGACTTTTGGAACAGCTGTTGGAGAGTAAAATGAGCTTACTTCAGAATATACTTTCGAGAAGTAAATATTTTTTTACTAACGATCGAACAACCCGTTTTTGCAAAAAAAATTACTTTAGTAACTTTTTTACTAAAGTAAAAAGTTACTACTAATCACACAACCGACCCTAAAGAGGGTTTTATGCGTGTTATGGGACCAATTTACTATCGCTACACGCTCCGCGCACTGCAGCCTCTTTGCTTTCACCTTCCTTCGTTAACCTTCTCCATTAGGTTACCACATATTAGGCTTTAAATTTTACTCAAGACTTTATTTGCGAATGCCTGCAATCAGCTTTTCAGCGCAATATTGAAACTCCAAGCCTCACAACCACGATTATACAACCAATTAGATACATCAGGGTTGTACACCGTTTAATCTTTAGATTCTGTGATAATTATAATATGTTACCAAAAAAAAAAAACATTAATCGTTTTGGATTAATTTATTAGAAATACTATCGATTGTAAGATATATTACAAAAACAGTTAATTTTAATGTCGAAGTACAGCTTACAAACAATTTTATAATTCTAATAAATATGTAATGACACAGCGCGACACGCACGAAGCTATCAATTATTTATTTGTCAATATAGCAAAAAGTTTTATTTTACCCAGTTAGTGTAAATTTATGTAAGTTAAATACGATATAAATGAACTGTATTAATATTAGCATATAAATGATTTTTCGAATTTTTATTAATAAAACCCATATTAGGTTATTTTTTGATATTGCGATTGCATTAAGTCATTTGTTAAACATACACGAATATCACTTATTAAAATATGTCTACAATAAGTTTATTTTTGATATATTATTAAAGAAAAGTGTATTTAAAGATGAGTTTTTTTTCGGTATTAAAAGGATAATTAAGTAGGTAAAAAATTTTTACATAATGTACGTCAAGATTACATTATATGGTATTTATTTATTTCCTCCATAAAATACTTTAAATAGTCAGCAAGAATTTTCAGTCTTGACATTATGTTATAAGATGATATGTACATAGGTATATGTATATTTTCTGAAATTCTTAATTAAATAATAAAGCTTAAGTGGTTAGATACTTAAAGTATTTCAGAATAACACTTCAAAAAATTTTACTTCAAATGTATTTGCTTCAAGTGTTATATAATAAAATACAATTAAAATGTAATATCTAAAATGATTATCTTTAAGGCCCGTGTCTACCAGTGAGATTTTTAACTCGAAATAATCTCTAAGATAGGGATTATACTCCTGTGAGATTCTTTAGAGACATCTCTCGGTTTTCACACTGCACACTTATTCTCAGAAATTTGCCGTCTCGCGCCTCACTTTACGTATTTTGTACATCAAACGTTAAATGTGAGTATATTAACCACTGATGTTCCGTTCGTCAGTTGGGTGAATTTTAATCTCGCCAGCAAGAGTCGAAACGGAATAAATGTTTATAATTTAATGCCTTCTGTTTGTGTAACTTGCAAAATAAATGGTTCTATGTCATGTTTGTGCGAATGTATTACTTTCATTAATTTATTTAAAACTCACTATCCGTAAACTGCAAAAGTTTAAAGTGATATATGTAGCGCCTAATTCACAAAAACCCCTAAAACGACATTATGTGTTTTTGAGATATGTATAAAAAACGTATATTTTGTATACAAATGTACAAAATGTTTGTTATTATTAGACAATTCTGCAATATTAATTTCTTTTCTATATATATCGTTCTGGCAGGAATACTGGATTTTATATCACGTGATCATCAACAGGTGTTGTGGTTGGCAGATTTCATTTTAGAGAGAATAACGACTTATACTTTGTCTGCTTTGGGGTATTTTGGAACAAACGCTGATTTTGAACATGCAATATCCATGGATTTATGTGTATTTTGGGAGAAACAATATGTTCTACATGTGGCTGATAAAAAAATCTACAAAACTGCATATTTAACTCAAATTATCCGATATACGTTTTAGAGGGTTTTGGAAATAGGCGCCACATATGTTTATACATATATGTATATATTAGAATTTTTTCCGTACCAAATACTTCCTTTATAACATGCGATAACAATATCACGCACTCAATTTAAGATCAATTTAGAAAACACCTCCCCTTACATTTTTTCTAGACACAAATTTATTTCTTAGAATTCATTCCTAAATTACGCTCATCTGTCAGCCGTGAAGTATTGGCTTTAATGATATAACCTTAAATCGTTTGAGTGATTAAACTAAATCCAGGGCTACCCCCATTGATTAATGATTTATATTTAAGTAATAAATTGAAAACGTGTAGTTTTAGGCAAGATGGTCAAAATAAAACTAAATATTTAACTTACCATCGCGCATTTTTACCGCAAAAATAGGCACAGAGAATAGAACGTCACACTCTTCTATCCTGGCACGTTCATACATCTTCTCAAGCACGCTTTTCTGTTGTTTTTTTTTTACCCTATCGTACATAGATTTTCCACAAAGGACGAAAGTAGACTGAAAGCACACTTCCATACATTAGTGTTGGCACCAGAATTCCATTATGCGCCACTAGTCTATATTCCTATAGTCCTGATTAATTTCTATTGACAATATTTGCATTCAGAACACCATTAAGTTTGTTTTTCGCAATCACCCTTTTCTCGTTAACGTTCTCAACTTTATCATCTCTAGTAACTATACTTACCAAATACACTAACTTATTCGCTAATATAAGGCATTCATTATTTACCAATATATCATACTTACATGCATAGTCACTTACATCCTTCTCGAACAACATCATTTTCAATATGCTCCACAAATGAGATTTTTAAGGGATTTTCGACTCGAGACAATCTCAGAGATGTGGATTTTGCTCTCATGAGATTAATTTGAGTCACTGATTTTGAAAAAAACGCTAGAAGCTGATAAAATGTATTTAATATTATTTCAGAATCTTTTTAATAAACAATTATGCAGTAGAAATGAATATAAAAAGACAATTTTGATTCTAAAATCAAATAATTTAAAATTTTCAAAGTAAGATGTCTTTGCTTCGCTTGCATTGGTTTCGAAGTCTTCAAATGTGATCTTTAAAAATGTTTTTTCTATTATTAATTAATGAGTTTACGATTCAAACTCTGTTTTCATGTTTTGTAGAGTGACATCCCTTATGTTTCTGAATTCATTCGTTGATTTGTCAATTTTGGAAAAATTTCTGCCCTTCAAATGACACTGCATTATATTATAACTATACGTTAAATTCATAGCTTAAATTCACTAATTATACATTAAATATTTAAGAAAACCGCTTGCGCCACTGTTGAGCTCGTAAAGTCTCATACGAGAAAGCTATTGCATATTAAATTACATATCCTTCACTTCAATACCTACATTGTGTTGTGTTCTTTGACTCCAGAAATATCCTGGTTTATATAGAAATTTAACTTTAGAAACATCGCGATCTATATTGCTGTTCAACTTTAGATGTATTTACACTGAAATTCGGCTCCCAAAGCTTTGTCATTTACCTACTAAGGTCGACTCCAGAAGCTGTTCGGAGAGAATAGATTGTTAGAATGCGAAATTACCCAAAACAATATTTTGTTCAAGGATACAAAAACACTTAGCCGAAGTAAGGGACGGAGGGTAATAAAAACTCGGTATTGTTAGACGCAGGTGGACTTACGCAGCGTGGGATACAGCAATAAAGAAAGCGGCGAACGTGACACGTAGGCAAATGCACCTTAAGGGATGCATCACCATAGGCGAGTAGTCTTCTCATATTCTCCGCCGGGTGAACTGGCTCCACCAAAGACGAGATTTTATTTTCAATTAAAAAATAAAATCAATATCGTCTTTAAAAGTATCAAGTAAGCGCTTCATAGATTGTAATTCCGGGGAAAATGTAAAATGTGCACCTCGAGTTTAAGCTTAGACTGTGATGTACTCGGCGTTTTATCGTTGATGTAAAACGGTCCCGCTGGATCTATAAAAATTTGATAAATATAATTGGTGTAGCGAGAACAGACTGTCGCTATTGCATAAGAATATCGCGTCCGGAGTCTCGGTTTGCCTGGATAATTGGGCATCGTCTTGTCATCAACTACAAGCTTGAACCTTGCCACCCTGCGCTGGCACCACAAGGAGCTGACCACACTTCACGTCCAGGATCCAAGACCATCCTAAGAGGTAAACCCTTACGCGAGGGACCTGAATAATCTACATCAGACAAGCGTCAACATAGACAATTTGGCAGAGAACTTAATGCTGGCATGATGAACACAAATATTTAATGTTAACCCCCCTGAACATGAAGCCGAGGCAGAAAGAAGAAATTACCTAACAAGATATAAATTTAAAAGAGATACCTACATATATCATATTCTTATTATAAGAATTAGACCAAACATTATGATTATTTATTTTAATATTGAATTGTTTACATGAAGATAAAGGTATTTCCCGAAACAGGTCGGTGTATAATTTACTCATTAAAATGTTTTATAAACAATGTAATAAAAAATTCAATAATAAAATATTTGCTATCAATAAAATATTTGAACAATGCGAACACTGAAACACCGCTCTAATAGACATAAAAGAGATATGTCGAACTCGAATAATAATACCACGTTACTGATGGTGTTCAAAGCTTAAAATCCATTACACATTATTTCGTATTTTAAAAGCAGAATTCAAAAGTTAGAGTCAGTTAAACAATATTATTTATTTCAAACGAAGGGATTTTTTAATGTCCAACTGTTTCATTAATGTCTAACTAATACTCTTTATACCCTCCGTTTTAATGCCGAAGCGCTAAAATACAAGGATTATCATCCCTTTCATCGAGCATATTAAAACATTTCAAATGTGATGGCGGTTTTATTTTTGAATTGTAATGGTATACCAGAAGAAGCCTTTTATTTTGAAGTGATATTAAACGAGTAAAAAATATTGGTTTTTCAGTAGTTTAATAAAAGTATTGTTTTTTGTTTTCATCATTGTTACCAACATGCTGGACCATGGCGTTTTGCATGACCACTCTTCAGCGCTATTGCGAATCACTGAACAAAACTAAATTCACTCATGGTCTTCTGTGCAATGCGAGTGGTTGCAATTTTAATTGATTTGACTACACTAGAATCTCCGTACATATATTTTAGTTCCACGTTACATCTTTGCCTCCAGAAACCAGTATCATTTATGTGGTCGGAAATTCTAATAATTTATTTAAAGGAATCTATGATCCTTTCTGGTAGATTTTAATAAAAATATTACGTAGTGCTTGCAGATAATTTATTGACACAACTTTCGAAAAATTTCTATTCACTTTCTTCGATCGTGATCAGGAGATCAAAACCACATGGATTTGTGGATACAGTAACATCTGTAGTTGATTTGAATCAAATTATTCTGAAAAATTTATCTTATTTGTTAACTAGCCTGATACGCTATTTTATAATAATAGGCCTAAATATAATATAAAAGTCGAATGAGATTTGTGTACATTTAAAACATGGTAATTTAAAACCGCGTCTTGGTCGTGCGTAACAAAATCAACTCTACGTTTTCACATGTCATAAATGACAGTTAAAAAGTATAAAAAAACTCAGAAAGAGTTTCATCGCAACCCTGATAAGGCTAATGTGATGATGAAATAGCTTAGATTAACGCCTGCCAATTACTGCAGATAAATCTTACTGAACACGCAGCATCCGCTGTAAAACTAGATCGAACATCCAATATACTATTACTCACCCTTCACTATCGACTCTAATTAATATTGGTTCAACAATGCTTCACAGAAACATTTCGCGATTAATTTAGATTAACAAGACAACAAATCATCATGTAAACTTCTTCAAAGGCCTCGTGAGACTCGGAAGTCCACGAAATACATCTGCAATTCCCAAGTGTTTCTTTGTGAAGTCGACGTTATTGAAGAGAAGATAAAATAATCCTGCAACCGCCCTTGCCAACCTTTCGGATTTTAGTTGATTTTGGTTCAAATACGTAAGTATTGTCTGCCGATGTGTTTCTTTATTAACTATTCCCTTTTTATATTTTGTTTACCCAATTATAGCTACATGTGTTTTTGTATTCTATATATATATTGTGACATTATAAATTATGGTCACGTTCGAAATTGCCCCGTCATTTATTTTATTGCCAAGCACCTCGAAATCAAAAATAATTGCTTTTACGTTGGTATTGCATTCCTTTTTAAGGTTATAAAAACGCTCGCCGTCTATGGTTCTTTTTCAAATTATAGAGAGAGCTGTCAGAGCTCGATAGCCACGACCAACGTTACTAAGATGTAACCGTGTACGATTCAGTATAACCAAAGGGTAAATATTTTATGTTATTCAATCACTAGTGCATAATTTACTATAATTTGTTAATCTCATCGCATGGTGAACAATCTTTACAGGAAACAAGATGTTTCCCTTATGTTTTTCACCTTTGTTATTCTCACAGGAGGCTACATTTTAATGTGATGTGCTCATCTACAACTCCTCTTACGGATCCTATCGCTATTGCTACGAATTATCTATGATGATAGGCCAAGGAGATGGAACACTCGTATGGCATGGACCGGAGGGATGCCATCTAGTGGAACATCTGGTTGTCACCTGCCTGCCTGAAGAACGTTAAAATCGCGCCCGACCCGACGAAATGAGGATTAGTTAAAGTGGATTGTATTTTTATTTTAGTTCATTTGTTCATATTTTGCTTTTCTGATTAGATGTCATTTTTATAATTAATAACATATTTTTATTATATAGGTATTACTTATACATTTTTCCCAGTTTAGGATGAAGGCAGAATGTGACAAAATAAGGTGTATTTTTGAGGTGAAGAACCTGCGAATCTTGTGCTCATCACTGACTAGCCGGTGAAAGGGTAGAACGTAGTTCTTTACCCCCTCAATATGTATGTAAACTTAATATTATTTTAAACAAATACCATCAAATTATGAATCAATACGTATTTCATCTAACAGTTTTTATTTATTTTAATAAATTAATGATAACATATGTTTTTTGCACATATAATAATATATATATATATATACTACTATACATCATACATATAAATATTTATCAAGGGCGAGTTTTCATTTTTCCAGTTTGAAATTTGAGAAATTATACACGAATTAGATATGCTTTCAAGGCGAGGTTAAAAGTTCTATTTTTCAGAGAAATAATAAATGAAGTTATTTATTACGTAAATCATGCGAGAAAGGAAAGGAATAGAAAGAGACGACAATAAAATTGTTGATTTTCTCGCATTCGATAGCGTTAGTTCGAATGTCAAACATAACTCGTGTCTAGAGGCTTATACATGGCTTATCCAAATTTTTCATATTAATATTATGAAATGAAGTGTCGTCATTTCAATTAATCTATCGAAAATTAAACAATTTTTGGAAGTACTTAATTCATGTATATGAATATGTTTTGAAATCAGACCAAGTACCTACATATATTTAGATGAACGCTTAAATCAATGTTCTAAATATAAAATTATTATGACAGCTTTAATTTGTTATTTTGTTTAATATTATTGATTTAAAACGCCACGTTGGCGTTTTGGTGATATTTCTGATTCATAATTATAATGTATGTATAAACAAAATATTTAATTGCGACATACATAAAAATAACGTACATAAAATGTTTACTTTGTTCAAGAAAACGTTGTTTTCACTATTAATTTTTAATAATTTTCTTATTTGGTTCAATACGGCATTGTCTCCAAAATCATGACTTCAAGATTATAAAATATTTCGATTATTCAATCATTTACCATATTAACACAATTTTGTAGCACGCAGAAAATGCATCTAATGGTCGCGGTCTTTCTCATAATGCTTTTATTGTTTTGATTATGGCAAATAACATTCAGTTTATTAGTTATAAATGAGTATAAAGGTCCTGTCTAAGTAATAATTTTAAAAAAGTCAAATCTAGTGTACAACTTCTAATATAAATTATTAATAAAAACCTAAATTTTCGTAAAAAAAACGCGAAAATTTGAATTATTAGGCCTTAATATATTTTTTCTTTTTAATGAAATAAAATTCATGGTTTCGATTCCCGGAAATTCCTGGGACTTGAAAATGTTGACTCTCAAAAGTCAAAAATACAGAATCCCTTGTTGTGACAGAAGTAAATAAAGGATATTAAACAGACAGCGTAAATAAATAATATGACATTCCAATTTTTTCTGATACTTCGTAGTAAAACAACATTTTTATACACGTATTATATATATTTTACGTACGTTTATATTTTTTTTACGTGATATTTTGCTGAACGTTACCACTGAAACTTCTACTAGTACATTATATTATTACGTTATGTTACAATTATTTTATATTACGTTTTTTCTTGACGACCGCTTTCACTATTGATTTTAAATTAAACTTTTCTGCAGACACTTTTGTCGTAAACGTAAATGGGTTATATCGTAATAGTAATGCATTTTCCTCGCAATATTCCGTGTATCCCGGGGGAAACCAAATATTGTTCGGTAGATAGATTTTTTTTTTGTATATTTTTCTAATTGATCAATCTAATTTGTTATAAAATAATACTGTATATAACCAAGTAAGTTTTATTGTTTTACCTTTTACGCTACCTTGCCTGTCAGCTGGTAGTCGCATGGAGAATCGACGAATCACTCATAAAAAATCTTTCAACTTTTATTTATTTATTTATTGGTAACCATATAATGCATATGTAAAAATATGGTTGGACTGTGCCCGTCTCACTAGAGAAATTTTGTATTGAGACAAGCATAGTTTACAAGCAATTGTACACATTAATTAGTATTACAAGTATAAAAAACAATTACAAAGTGAGCTTTCAAATAAATTATTTTGAAGAAATTTGTGACAACAATTATTATTTTGAATCAATATGTTGGAGTGAGTGCACCGATACTAGCTCTACCCATATTACGAATCCAGGATTTTATTTTCAGTTTCATGTTATTGGGACAATTCAATTGGGTTAAATCTTTCAGCATCCTATTAAATAGTTTAGGACCAAAATATTTGTAGTACCTTTGGCCATATCGTATGTTGTATGTGCTCTTGGGGCTTATAGATTATGTGTATTTGTCCGAATGGTAATTAAATTTTGTGTTGTTTTAAAATGTGTCTGTTTGTGTTTATATATGTACTTAATATTAGTATTAGTATATATTTGTCTTATGTCAAAAACATAGAATTTATTACAAATTTCGTCAGTGCTCGTTGTGATTGGGGTTTTGAGGATAATTTTTAAAATAATTTTATGAGCTGTTATTATTGGATTAATTGCAGACATAGTCGCTTCAACCCGAGCAATTATACCATGCTCTATGATCGATTTGACATATTGCGTAGTACGTCATTTATATTAAGGAAAATTCTAATGTTTCTAAAATAGTATATGGGTTTTTTTATTTTATTTGTGATGAGTTGTGTATGATGACTCCATTTGAGGTAAGTATCAAATATAATTCCTAAGAATTTGATTTTGTCAGTACGTTACATACGGTATGTTAAAATATGTGTATTGTTTAGAGGCAGAGTGACCGAAAAAGAAAAATAGTCGAATAGTTCAAACATAAAAATTATTTCAATTAGCCTTTTAACGCGACGGTTAGTTAAATCAGACAATTTCTTGGGGAAAATTGGAAACGAATTACAAATAAAAAATTATCCAAAGAAAAACAGAGCAGTGGAAATAAATTTTTAAAAAAGAGAAATGTATTTAACATCGGATACAGATCGGCAAAATTGGAATATTATATAAAATATGGAATACTTTAATTAAAATAATTTTAAATGCACAGTAACAAAACTATTCTAGCTTAAATATCTGGATTAATTCACCATTCTCGTGTATAAAGCAACTACCTAAGCTTAAAATGATCAAATAATTTTCATGAAGCTAAATAAATTCGAAGAGGTGTTGAAAGGTAAACCCCAAAAAAATGTTGTTTTACACGATTTTTTTAAAATCTATTATATCATTAAAAAACAACATTTTGATCTACAAGATCTTTGAAATTATACAGCTGTAATAATTTATTTTTTGCCTATATTAAATATTATACTAAATATGAATTAAATATATTAATTAGAAAGATATACATATAAAATCAATTTTATCGAAAAATATTGTTTTTGCGCCACCGGCACAGTTGGATAATGCACCTTCCCCGATTAGGAAAGAGATCCAGGTTTGAATCCCGGTGACTCAACAACAATATTTTTCGATAAAATTGATTTTATATGTATATCTTTCTAATTAATATATTTAATTCATATTTAAAATATCACAGACCGTCTGTTCTGAATAATTACAACTTCACAATAAGAATGTGTTCTCCTAATGATATTATACTATATATAATATTATATTAAACATAATAAGTTAAATGAACTACACAGTCGTGTAATGTCACCATGGCTGTTCAATTTATATATGGATAATTGTGTGAAATAACTGGAATGTATAAATGTAGGAGCGAAAATAGGCGATTTGATTGTATGCTGTTTATTGTATTATTATTAATGATGAATAATGAACAAGAATTACAGTCTAGTGCGTAGAATGTACGATGTATGCAAGGAAAGTGACCTTATTGTGAATGTCAAGTCGAAAGTGATGGATTTAGAGAAGGAGGAAAGCAAGACACCGTGCAAAATACTTGTAGGTAGGTAACGAATGTTTAGAACAAGTAGATGAGTTTGAGTTATTGGGGAGTATGTTTGATAGAAACGGAAAGGCTGGGAAAGATATCGAAAGGAGTGTGACTTCAGGGAACAAAGTGAACGGCGCTTTGATGGAATTATAACTAATGGAAACATGTCAGCCAAGGCAAGGCTAGCGGTTCACAGTGGAGTCTTGGTAACGACACTGATGTATGGAAGTGAGGCATGGACCTGGCCGAAGAGGAATTGAAGTAGACTGAATGCAGTGGAAATAAGATTGCTTAGGCGTATATACGGGAAATCCATTTATGACAGAGTAAATAATTAAGAAATATGGTAAATATTTATAGCTGATTCTAGTATAGAGAGTTAGATTAAGAAAGGATTACTTAGATGGTTTAATTATATGGAACGGATGAATGAAGAGAGAATGGTAAGAGAGATATACGACGCAAACGTTGATGGCAGCAGAAATAAAGGATGTCCGCGGAAGACTTAGGACGACCAAGTCCTATTGGAAGCCTCAATAATAATCGGGGAACTTGTATGAGAAGATGTATGAATACGGATGAGTCAAGAATTGTGTCAGGATAGAAGAGTGTGGCGCTCTATCCTCTATGCCTACCCCTAAATTTATGATTTATAGCACACATGTCAGGAGCCTTAAAGAAGGACTTTTTAAAAATAATAATGTGTGACATTCTACAATCTTTTCTTAATAATACATGCGTGTTTTATTTATTAAACAAAACAACATATAAAATACATTTTGATTCGGTAAAATAAACATCGGGTTAGAATCAATTGTACTTTATTGGGCAATATAAATTGTACCCCGTTGAACAAAATTGTTATCTATTTGTATGTATTTAGGACCTTTAACTTTCTCGTTCAATCTATTTTACACTAACATAGACTACGACTACGGCTCTATTTCAATTCGGTGTGCATTAGCATTAACGACGCATATAAATCATTGGATCTTTAACAGCAAATAGAAATAAATGATAATAGGAGTCCAAAGAAAGCACTGTTAGTTCTCAGAGCCATATTACGCCCACATAGGAGAATGTTCATCTGTCTTTAAACAGTCAGTTAGTCGAATAGTAGTTTAATGGCCCGTTACAATGGATGAGATTTTCGACTCGAGATAATCTCTGAGACATGGATTATGCTCCCTGGGATTCTTTGCATACATCTCTCGGCTTTCGTAGTTCACCGCGTACACTCAAAGTCTCAGATATTCACCGTCTCGCACCTCACTTCACGCTTGTTCTTCGTCAAATGTCGAATGTTACCATTAATGTTGCATTCAAATGGAAATAAAATGTTTGTAAAAAATTATATTTATCGAACATATATTTGGTTGCTACCGGAATTCGAACCTGGACTTCCTCCCTTCCGGGAAAACGTGTTAACGTTTTTAACGCAATTACGTTTTTGAAATTATATTATTGTTACGTACTTGTCTTCTTACTACCTACATCATTAGTGAACCCCTCGTCCTAGGAAGGTCTAAGGAATAGACTTTATAACAATTATTGGTTTATTACAATATGATACAATTATTACAAGGTATATCACTATACCACTAAGCCGACGTTAACACGGAGAAAGAGTGCCGCGCCCTACCGTGCGCCACCCTTTATAGCCGCACACGCACACGCCGGTGGTGCGGCACTCACACACACACACATACAAATCCAAGAACATCACAATTATATAGTTCTTTATAATTGATAACATATATTATTCCATTTTTGAAAGCAATCATCTTTATAATGTCTTCTGTTTGTCTAACATTTAAAATAAATATTTATGACGTTTCTAAGCACTTGTCAAGTCTTGGTGTCAAATCGAACATTGCGTCCGCAGTTTGAGTTTTACTAACGTTCTACCAATTTCAAGATGATCTCTGAATTTAGCTCTAGATCAAAATTTCAACACGTGCACATGGTATTGAGATTTATCTCATCGTGTCTCATTCCGTGGACACAGACCATTATAGTCATTTAGTGTGTTTCTTTAAAAATATGTGTACTTCCATGATTAGACTCTTAATATTTTTAAGGAGAACACATTTTTGTTGTGAAGTTGTATTTTCAGTACACTGTGGTATCCCGGTAGCAAATAAATATATTTTTTCTAATTGATTTAATTCATTTATATTGTATCTAAAATATTGGTTACATAATTAAAACATTTATTTTTTCACAGCCATTTTTTAAAAATTATGAACATTTAAAAATATTTACAAATCATTTACGTGATATTTTTGTCAGAGACAAAAAATAATTACAACATGTAAAATGCGCACTACGCGGAACTCGCCATTTCACATTCCCGGTTTCGTTTTAATGACACCATCTTTCGCTGATTGTGAGCATTCCCTCATTACGACTTAACAACGCACAGGGGGCTGCAGCGAGCGAGCCCCGTCATCCGAACCCCGGCTGAATGGCTGAAACGGGTTCACTCGCGTCGAACTTGTTAGGAGCCGCGGCTGAACATCTGCTCTCCTCCTCGGCGATGTTATTTTTTCAAATAAACCCGGCTGCGAAAAATCGTTCTTCATGTTTCTTTATCGTCGAGCAATGTTACGTCTTTTTTTTATTACATGTTGTGTACGCGATTTAATGTTGGACATTTTTTATTGTCTTTACCGTCTGATGTAGGACAAGACGGTAATATGCTTTATTTTTCGTCGTCAAAGGGATACATGCTCGGTGATATTAGGTACGTCGCGGAATTGTATCGTCTCTGTAAGACTTCGTGTCAACAATAAGACAAACAATGAACGTGGAGAATCTTTCCAATGCGAAATTGGCGTCTTTGAAAAATGAGAACATCGTTAAATTATTTCAATTTCAATTTGAGATGAGGAGTAATGTAATTATTTTTAGAAAAAAGATTTAATACATTTGACTTCATTTAAAATGAAGACAAATGTATTATAAATCACTTTTACGGAATATTTTCATTTTTTGACGTATCAGAAACATTTTATTTCGTAATGAACTCATCTTTAGCTTATTTTAGACCTCTTTTAGTAAGAGAGGTGATACACCATTCACCTATGACCGTTCTATGAACAAATGCTCCTATATCGGTATGTGAAATTTTATCGCCTCCACAATCATCAAAATCACCCACGACCCCCGCACGCACCCTGCAGATACCTGGGCATAAAACTAGGCTCATATCAGCCGCAAAAATACACCAATAGACCAAATTATTAATTTATGTAAATACCTTCAATAGCTGGTTCCCAGGTTTCCGATTAACAATAAGCGCATATATGATATATGAACTGCACTAACCTTTTTAATTTTACTATATTTCAGGTCCGATGTTGTTGTTCTCTTAGCTGGGTTGTCTTCATTAGATTTCGACCGACCGAATCGCGCACTGGTGGTTTATTTGGACCGCTGGACTGGTCGATGCACGGGATGTAATAAGAATGACGCCTGTCGGTTACCGTCTTCTTAGCTTTCCGAAAAAAGGACGCCAATACTCACACACACACACACACATGTACATTATTATAAACCAGAAAACCCAATTAAAGTAACGAGGCGCGTAAACACGAATGTTCGGTCTAATTTCTCCACGTTTTTGTAAACTGTATCATAAAATTCTGTCAACTGTGAGTAGTCTTTCTCATCCTCAACCTTCTCTAGTCTGGCCACACAAGACCTCTGCGATCATGATCAAACGAACACGCGAACAATATTTCAACATGTAAACGCTGGGTGAAATATATGAGGCATCCAACGCTCACATTCATACCCACGTGATACATGGATTCACAAAATTAAATACATAACAGCATACATATATTCCCATAGGTCCTTCTCACTCACTGCCAGGTTGGCATTTATAATGCTTAAAGGCAACCGTGCCCCGCTGCCATGCTACAGGGGTAACAGGTCGGCGATATACGGCTGCCAGACAAAATATACCCCTCACTGTCCCCGGCAAGAGAGCTCTTTATCATTAATACAATTTAATAGCGTACATAAAATAAAAATAATGTATATGAGTAAGTGAAGAAATACATAAGTAACACATATCAGCATATAAAGGTGTCCCAACAATAGCGGGAAATTTAAATTTTGCGCCATTTTTGCTGTTGTGCTTTGATAGTCAAACCATTCGGTTCGATGGTAGACGGTTTGCCATTATTAAAAATGGATCGCTATTCGACACAACGACGCATTCTTATTGTTAGACATTATTTCAAAAATGGTGAAAAAGCTTGACCGCCACGATTCGCAAACGGCATCAATTTTTTTGTAATCAAAATGTTCCACGTGACGTGAAGAGAATAATCTAGAAATTCGGGAAGACTAGGTGTCAGGCCATCGACACGTGTTTGTCCAGTCGTATAGAATAAAACGATATGACTGTTTGCCAGAATGTGGCCGAGAGTCCGGGAACATCCAGTCTGCATCGTGCTGAAGAATTGAACATTTCAAGAAGCACTAGTGATGAGCGTTAGTTCTCACGAAATATTTACGAATTCATGCATACAAAATCCAACCAACTCAACAACTCAAGCCTACAGACCATATACAGCTAAGAAAGTTCGTCATCATGTAATCACCCGTTTGAACGACCAGAATTGGCCGCCTAGGTCGTGCGATTTAACGCCTTTGTACTTCTTTCTCTAGGATTTTTTTGATGTAAAATGTTTATGTCAATAAACCCACGACCATCCAAGTCTTGAATGAGAAGATTAGACGCTGTATCACTGAAATTCAGCCACAGTTATGAAAGTTTCGTCAAAAGAACGCAAATGTATCAGCAAAGGCGAGAAGATCAAATGTGTTGTTCCATACATAATTCCTACATGTCTACTTTATGATTAAATCAAAATTTCGGTATTTTCTCAAAAAAACTGGGATTTATTTAAAATTTACTTTTTTCACCCGTTATCAACAAATAAAAATGATGTTCCTGGTCTCACGCGATGGCACCGAGGTAAGTACAATCTAGGAAAACTTGGTAGCAGAGGAGTAGACTTAGAAAAAAACACTCCTTTACGGGGGACAAGGTTAAACAAAACGAAAAATACTGAAATATATTTATACTTCTTCATCGAAGGTTAATTAGAAAATTGTAATATGCTGGTTATCCTGTGCAAGATGTATACTATCGCCGATATAATCTCTTTCTACCTACGCCTCAGCTATTTTCTATATTCCCCTGTATAATAAATTGTAACGAGCTGCAATCGAGACATAAAAGCCTGAGCACCCGTCGGAGAGCAATAAAAATAAAATATTTTCATTTCACTACTACACACTTTAAGGAGTCAAGGTCTGTACATTGAAGTAACTATTCATTATCATCCTTGTCGATCCCACATGACTAAGGATCGTGATCTTCACGAACTAACGCCCCATCGGACTATACTTATTCGACATCGTGCAGATCTAAGTACTATCACCAAAAAAGTGGCTGTTGCTTCTACTTGGTCGGCCCAACGAGTGGCGCATCTTCATCTTCCTCTCTATTCTTCGACGTGACACACCACAAGTTTTTCCAAGCTATCTTTTATTCGTGCAAGATGTCCACAAAATTGAAAAATTCACCTTAGGCAAATAGTTGAGAGTTCAGATACATAGTTCCTGCAGAATAGAGTCTCAAAGGCGTCAATTGTTTTTAGTCATTTGGGATCTGTGATGGTGAAATCACATTAATAATTAAGATGTACTAAGACGCATAAAAAAGTCAATAAAAACTATCAAACGAAAGAAAACTTCGTACTTCGGACACACTCCGCAATGAGAAATATGTACTAACTTTTTTTTACTATTTTTTAGGTACGTTTGTAGAACTCTATAATCACAAAATAAAACACTTGTTTTTTTTATTCTACTCGTTTAATTTACTTGAGACGCTTTTCGCCTTGTAAGGGCATTACCAATCTAATAATTTAACTCGACAATTTGTATTTATAACTATAATGGGGGACAATGTAAAATTGTGTATATATATATAATTATATGGCTGTCCCGCATTATATTATAGTTATAAATACAAGTATGAATAAGTCGACAAAATACTCTGTTTAAACCACTATTTATTGATTATTCAACATGTTTCGATACTTATGGTATCTTCTTCAGGAAATAATGTAAATTGAAACTAAAAATACAAGCATAGATAAAAACAAATCTATAAAGTGATGAATATGCAAGAACTAATATGAAAACAAATTTAAAAGGTGACTATTTGCAAAGAGGATTTGGTTATTTATAATATTTGTATTTCTATTAACACTTTTTCTTCTTTCTAAAATTTCAAATGTATCTAACTGTAAACCCCCAGTATCTGTATGTATAATTTCTAAATCCTTGTTAATATCAAAAGAATGGTTTGTTTTTCAAAAGGTGATCGAAAAATTCTGAATAGTTGTTACTATTGAGGCATCTCAAGTGCTCCTTAGTTCTAATACCAAAATTTCTGCAAGTTTTACCTATATAAAAATAATTGCAATCATTACAAATTAATATTATAAATAACTAAATCCACTTTGCAAATAAAATACCATAGGTATCGAAACATGTTGAATAATCAATAAATAGTAGTTTAAACAAAGTATTTTGCCTAATTATTTATATAAAATGAAGCCACAAAGTAATTTTGCTAATATTGAAGAAATAAATACAAATTTTTGAGTTAAATTGTAAAATTGATAATGCCCTTGCAAGGCGAAACGCATCTCAAGTAAATTAAACGAGTAGAATCAAAAAACAAGTGTTTTATTTTCACGTATATGAGAAATATGGTATCATAAATTCATTCTCAAATTTACGAATATACTACACTGTTTCGAAACTGGTCTTATATTTTGAAATAGAAAATTTTGTAGCGGTGTATTTTTTTCTACGAATGAAAATCGCCCGATGTTGTCGAGTCTACATGGCATGCTCGGACATTAAACCCATCACTGAAAATGTTTGAATCCTTGGAAATGTGGATATACTGAGGTACTAAATCTGCTGACTCGACCTAGTCCAAATAAATAAATTCTACGGAAAACGTTCAAAGTTGCGAGTACACCGCAGCGCTTATCGTACAGATAAGAAAACTAGAATTCTTCAGTTATTTAATTTAACAGTCAGATTCCAAACTACAGCTTAATAAGCTTTGGTAAAATAAAAGAAAGAAGCTCTCGGATACTAATTTAAGAGATCCAGACTGTCTAAAGTAAAGATGACTGTCATTTACCATAGGAGAGACCAAAGTATCATACAAATTATTAATTCATTGATTTTATTAAAACTCGTACAATTTAAACATAGAAAAATATTTATTCAGCTGGTCCTCCAGTAAAATTTGGCACGGAAACTACGTTAGTAATAGTGCGCTAGATAATTTCGTAATATTTTTAAACACTCATTTTTATTAAGGAGAACACATTCTTATTGTGAAGTTGTAATTATAACATAGGTCTGTGATATTTTAAATACCAATTTATTACATATATAATCCATTTTATGGAAAAATATATTGTTTTACTACCGGGATTTGAATTTGCATCTCTTTCCGATCCGGAGAAGGTGCATTATCCAACTATGCTACGGCAGATAGTACATTTGTTGACAAATCCATCTACTTTGTTTTTTCAAAGTAGATAGCATTCAAATAATGGAACAGTATATGTATTCATTTGAAAAATGTAACATGGGTTCGAAAATTTGTCGATTATCTTCGTCACGAGAGACTACCGAAGAAGAACATATGAATGATGCAGAACCTCGGAAATGGCTTAAAGAACTATCCATTCTTTATATCAGCTATTGGTGGGAAGCGGCCCAGTATAGAGACCAGGACCCAGACTGGGAAGCGGCCTAGTACCAGGACCGATACTGGGAAGTGGCTCAGTGCCAGGACCCATACTGACCAGGGATAATGATGATTATTTGTTTGCTTAATTACAACATTTTAACGGCTCCGATTTCTCTTTTTACTGTATATCAATTCTAAAGGCACTAGTTTGATCGACACCAAAAGGCCACGCAGTTATCTAAAGGACCTAACAGTTATAAAGCTAATCAACATAAATTAATTTAATATATTGGGTTACTTGGAAGCACCTCCTGGGAATAATTGAATGAGTGTAGCATTAAATTGATATTAGAAATAATTAGCTTTATTTTTTTAAAATTTAATCCATCGACGCATGCCTTTTTTTAAAAATAAATAATTGCCAATAAAGAATACGAGTTCATAAAAAACCATGGAAATAGATTGAATTTATAGATATACTTGTTGGTCTAGACTATATAGAGTCAATATTGTATAGAGGTACGACACTCGCCTAGCGTTGAGGTGACCGAGGATTCAATCCTGATCCCGGGAGACTAGCAAAAGTGTTACATTTTGTTTTAAATTAGTAAAAATATTGATTTTACATATATTTCATGTGCTTATCTTAATATTATAGTACAATACAAGTAAGTGAAAGACATAATAAATGTATTTTTTCAGTAGTTTATTATTAATAAAGGATGTTTCTTTAGAGTTAAAGAAATATTAAATTAAATTAAATACATAAAAATCATGGTAATGGCCATGGTATTGGCTTTATTGGAAAAATAATTTTATGCCATTAGTATGTATGGTAAATATGATTTCGCGCATATGGGCGCCGTGGCTGGATCGAATAAAGCGTAATCTGGTAGTCCAATTTTCGACCACTTTTTGGAGCAGTTGGGGTCGTTTATCGGCAATAACGCGACAAATGTTGGCTTTCAAGTCGTTTATCGTCTCTGGTTTATCGGCATAGACTAGCGACTTCACATATCTCCTCAGAAAATAATCCAACGGTGTTAAATCGCACGATTTTGGAGACCAATTCACAGATCCATTACGCGAAATTATGCGCTCATCGAATGTTTCCTTCAATAAATCAATTGTGGCGCACGCTGTATGGCATGTTGCGTCGTCTTGTTAAGACCACAGCTCTTCCACATTAATACCATTCAATTAGGGAACGAAAAAGTGAGTAATCATGGATCTATAGCGCTCTCCATTGACTGTAACGTTCTGGCCAACATCATTTTTGAAGAAACAACGTCTTCGGTGCGCACTGTACGACGTCTCTGCGATTAGAGTGTGCATGGTGCGAAAACGATCCATGGTTATTCGAATTACTTGCTCGGATGGACGATTATGTCGACAGTAAAATAGACGTAGCGCACGGAAAGTTTCGCGAACTGAACCACGATTTGCAAAATAAATTTACACAATTTGCAAGCGTTGTTTTGACGTAAGTCTATTCACGGTGAAATTGCAAACCAAACATCAGCTGTCAGCTGTAAAATTGGCTATCGCTGGAAAAAGTGTTGCCGACTCGTAAAACAAACCCCAAAAAAAACACAGTTACAATTAATATATGATATTCATAATTTTTAGCTAATCTTTATTTAATTTTTCAAGGATTGTAAGTTCTAAATGTTCTCAGGTTATCATGGCCACTTAGAATTTTTTTAATTTCTCGGCTATTCTGCCCTGTATTTCCGACCAATCTGACGAAGTTTCGGATTCCATTGCAGAGTTCATAATCTGGGTTGAGGGTCGCTGATGTGACGTATGTATGAGTGTTGTCATTTTGTTAGGTATTGTTTTGCCATCGCGAACGTTTCAGAAGCTCCTAGAGAAAACACTACAGAGTTATTTTATGATTACAAAATATTTAATTTATTCAAAAATATTTTAAAACTTTACACGTAGCATTTAACGAGGCGAATGTTTTTAAAATATTGAGGAGTCTGTAACAAAATATGAGTTTACCTACCAATGTAAAGGGATATTGATTCATGCATGAATAGTAAACACAATGCATTTCTGTACATCTCTCAATACTGCGGGAGAAATTTTCCTTATACCCTGTAGTAAATCTTCCACTTCAAAGTAGTCGAGCAATATAATGTTACGGAATTCTCCCTTGTATTTTACTGTAGTCATGTCTGAAAGCCTCCGCAAGAAACCTCTCACTTCAAAGATATTTATTTTCCTCAAAATCTAGTCGATACTTTATAAAAACAATGAATACAGTACAAAATCTGTACATATAAAATATATATATATATACCTTATTAAAGAGAATACATTCTTATTGTAAAATTGTAATTATTCGGAACATAGGTCTGTGATATTTTAAATACTAATTAAATATATTAATTAGGAAGATATACATATAAAATCAATTTTATCGAAACATATTGTTGTTGCACCACCGGGATTCGAACCTGGATCTTTTTCCAAACCGGGGAAGGTCCATTATCTTACTATGCTACAGCGACATTATTTTTGACGGCAAATTTCCGAACCTATATGTTACACTTTTTTATCTGCATCTGAATAATGGAACGATAGATGTATTCATTTGAAAAAGTGTAACATATAGGATCAAAAATTTGACGTCAAAAATAATGTCGCTATAGTATAGTTGGATAATGCACCTTCCCCAGTATGGAAAGAGATCCAGGTTCGAATCTCGGCGGTGCAACAACAATATTTTTGGATAATATTGAATTTATATGTATATCTTTCTAATTAATACATTTAATTAGTATTAAATGTATATGGGATATAATGGATTTGTGGCCACGATAACCGCCGTATTTCTTGTCAAATTTTCGATCAAACTCTCCTAATAATTAGATTATTTTGTTTATCTCGTCTAACTGTATCCGCCATCTTGTTTTAAAATGGTGGCTATTTAAAAAATTGTTACTTAAATAATTGTAATAAACAAACAAACTGATTGTGACCAATGCTGAAAGAGATTTTTTAATGTAGGTTAGCTACGAGAAATACTTCGATCAATGATTATTTTTTATTTTATTCATAATTAAACTTAATTAAAAAGATGAAGTTATTTTCAGTTAACTTCATTTCTTTTTCAGACTTTTGAAATTGGCTACAATGGTAAGTGTTGTCATATTTAAAAGCATAAATACGAATTAATTCAAAGACAATTTTCAATATTCTGATTTTTTTCACACCCGCATTAGGGCAGGGGCTGTATCACCCCAGGGCGAGTGTTGGAGGAAGGGAGAATCAAGGCTGTTGGAAGAAAACGGTTAATCCGTGTATAAAAAAAAATCGATTTAAACTGACCTCGAAGAAACGATTCGTTCTCATACGTGATTGGATGGAAGTGTTCGGCCCGTTTCTTTGCCATAAACCGAAGCAAAAAAGCACTAAGATTACGCGAACCACCTTCTGGATCTTGCTTATTGGATCTTAGGCTAATAAAGTTGCCTAATGAATGAATGATCGGAGGCTTGAGCATCGTCCCAAGAAACCACCAAATTATTTATATTTTTAGCTTTAAAATTAGTAAGAATATTAATGTGACATGTGCAACGGGTAGGTATGCTCACACGAAAATTAATTTCTCAGATCGGTGCCAGCTAACTGCTATCGAGAGAGCAGTCTCTTTTAATCTCCGCATTGATGGTTGCAGCTAAGTAATTTTGCTTATTAATACATACTGTGGAGTGAAAAATATCGTATTAGCCCGAATATAAGGCGACACCGATTAGAAAATCAGAAAACAATACATTTTTTAATATTTTTATAAAAATAACATTTTTTAAGATAACAATGCAATATCTTTAAAAAAAACTATATATTTTTTTACTATTTTTAAAAAATGCAAATAAATAAAAATACACAAAAATATATGTAAAAATTTGCAATGGAATCTTTTTTAATCGCCAAATATTTCACCGGTAAAGTCATTTTTGTCAACACTTTCATTACAGATCACTGGTTCACTGTCTTCACTTGAGTCAACACCGCCAGTATTTTCTACCAGCCATAAAATATCATTCTCTGTACCATTCATGGTGTTGGAAACGCAACACTTCTTTAACCCATTAATAAGGCAATCAATTTTAAACCATGCATTGAAGAGTGACAGTAAGCTTCATGATTTTTTCAAATCAATTTTTATGATTGCTTTTTAATTTTATTATTAATATAACCGCGACTTTAATCAATCATTTGTATATTACTAAATCTGAATTTTTTAAATTTTTAATATATACGTTTTGAAATATTTATTGACCACGACAAAATGCCTGACAATGGAAAAACAATTCTTGTTTTTTAAAGATATTTCGGGGTAAAAACCTCGTCTTACATTCGGGTCTATAGGACAATAAGAATACATCGACTATAAGTAATGTACATACGAGCATTCAATGGATTATTTTTAATATTGCTGATAGCAATTCAATAAAAGATATACTATGATTCGAGGGATTGGCATATTTAAAACATTCAAATAATATGCTCAAAAATATATATATATATCGAAGGCGATTAACCTTTACCATACCATGATATAAAATACCCGAACGCAGCCACGCTGTTAACTAGTGTTACCGTAAATAACTGTTAGAAAAAATGTTTTTATTAGGTTAAATGGCTTTAATTGCACAAATTTATTCTGAATATAAAGCATTCAATTTTGAAAAAATGATTAAAATCATAATTTAGAGCATTCATTAAGTCGTATACAACGTATCCTTCCTACGTATCTCTCTTCATTTAATTAGTGAAAAAAAGACAATTATATTTGTATGTTTGTTGTTCTTTTCACTGTGAAAATAGTGTGTGATCTCTGTATTTCATATCACAAATTGTATTTTTACCAACGTATTAATTTTACAACGGATTGAATGGAAAAAATATTTTTTTTGTACGATTCTCTTTTCATAATTGGTTCTTCAGTAGTCATTCCTAAGCGCTAATATTTTTTTCAGTATTATCTAAAAAATGAATTTTATGTTGCATATATTTACCGAAATACTACAGGTTTAATTATGATGATAGATCTGTGTTACTGCATGGTTTGGGAAAGGTTAAAAAGATTCACACACAAAAAATACCCAGCCGTGTGAAAACTTAATAAAGTATAAATTTCGAATATAACAAATGAGCAATATTTATATGAGAAGTTCTATAACTAAGTAACCTGATAAATATTGACTTATAACAGTGATTAATTTAAGTACTTATAGTTATTTATTCTTCTAAAATTCTGTTATGTTAAAATTTATCGAAATACTGTTTCAGCTTGCAATAAAAAATTTGATATAATTGTTGTATAAAATAGGTCACTGTTGGCGTGACACGGTATTATTGCAATAATAATCATAAAATTTACACCACTGAATGTTATAGTGATTTGAATAATTTAAATATTATTGTTCCTGTTGTGGTTTCGACGAGAAATAAAATTTAGAGCTGCACAGGTGAATCAAAGGTGAAGGAAACATTCAAATTAGAATTAATTTTTGATTGTCGTCGATGCACTGAATCAAATATTATTAGATGCGATATAACGATACCTTTTAGTTACGTAGCACAATTATCCATCTCAAACTAGCCAGATAGGATACGGCCATTGACTTCTTCGTCATCAATACGGGTTCGGCAAAATTGCGGCGATTGAATCGTCTCTACTCCTTGGCTGGATGGCGAAAGTAATCTCTCCCAGAATGGAAAAGACAAGAAAAGGTCCCTTTATAGTGGTGCAATGGGAGATTAGAGAATGTAGGTAGCTTGAAGGTAGCGATATAATCTCCGACTGTCGGTAGATTACAACAGGTAGAAATCCGAGCTCAGAAAAATTGGTGATAAATGAGCACACTTCAGCAAATAAATAAAGCCCGAGAGATTCACAGAAATCAATGGTAAGTAATTATTAAAATTTTCAATGCCTTTGACGCAAGCATTATATCTAGACCAGTTATCAAATGACACTGGAAGGGGGTGCTATTTGCAAGGCGCACTGAGCCTGAAGTTTCGGCGCAGTAATTTGACGAGTGATACAGATAGAGTTGTCTACCAAAGAGAGATTAAGGATAACTATAATATATTTTAAAGTGGTTTTGGAAGAGAACAGAATGAACTATAATCTTGTTAAATAGAAAAATTCGGGAATGAGGCGGTTGCCATTCTTCATTACGATTAGAAAAAAACAGAAAATAACGGAGAGGTGTCGTCGCTTGTTGACGGACAAATTAGTAAAAGTAAACTATTGCAGAGGCCGAGTTACGTTATCTGGTGCGGCTTCGTTAAATGCGCAATGTCTCATTACACACGCGTTCCCTGTACGCATCTCAGTTTAAAAAAACCGTGACCAACTTACGACCAGTTCATAGGTGCACATGATTGAATGTTATCTGTCAACAAAAACACGATAAAGAGACAAATTACTACAGCCAAACGACAAACCTGTGATTTGTAAAGTGCCGGCAGATAAGTACTATTAAATTCGCTAGAGCCTTTGAGTGACGGTTCATAATTGGAACAACTTGTACAAATTTATTTGAAAATTATTTATTATATCTATATATTTTTTATATATGTTGGACCATACTGGAACAGAGAATTCGATATCGAATTTTTGAACGGTTTACTATAACTATAAATGCTTTTTTTTTTTATTATTTGTAAGAATGTATTATTTAACGTTAGAACTTAAACATTAAAAACACTATTAACAGTACTCTAAAATTATAAATAAATACATGATAGAGTCGTATAAACGACGGATTTATTTTGTCCAAAGATGTTGGTTAAACGAAAGTACATATATTGTATTACATACATTATATATGATTGTATAATATCATTGGTAACAACATAACCTAAATCTATACCTACTGCACGCCACTGGTGGTGAGGTTATGCTTAATTATGGTACAAATTTCTAAACTAAATACACATAATACTACTATACCTAATACGAAGAAATAAATAAAATTTCGGAGATAAATCCTCATCTAAAACTTACACTGTCTGAAATAAAATCCACTCGTTTTTTCGAGAATAAATATATCAGAACTTAAATCGGGAGTTGGTATTAAAAAGGTTTTTAATGCAGCATTTTTAACTTTTTTATATCCTAATGGAAATGGATTTTTCCAGGCGAAGTAATATACTGGAAGTTTTATCACATCGCTGTCAGGGACAAGAAATGACGGAATGTTCCGAACATTTTAGACCTTAATAAGTCTTCCCCCTTTTTGTGCTTTGATAATAAGAGATGTAAAAAAAGAAAAAGTTAAGTACAAAAAGGTGACAACCTTTCACATAGATTACATTCCTTGATAAATAAATAATTTTAATGTAGCTTTCAAAAATTCTTTGCCCGAGAAATATTTTCATATAAAACAATATACAGATCGACTTATCAGATCACTGCACTTTGGAAATTTTGCGTATAATGTGTTTGAATGGATCGTATTACAAGGATCAAGTATGAGAATGACAATCCGCCCGCGAGTCGGCTTTTCATTCGTGTTCGTGTAATTTGGTATTCACCTCAATTTTCTAGTATAGAAGACGTAGATATTCAGACAGTTGTTGAACAGATTGAAAGATACGGTGCTTACATGAGAAGTACTGTGTTAATTGTATGTAATTACGCTGGTAATATTTATGCGGTGGAGTGTTTATACAGATATCGGGGATAAATGCTGTTGATTAGCTCAGGAACTAACTATCTAAATAGGTGGTCACGCGCTCATCGCTGGCGTTCTGTTATACCCAAGAGTGGAACAAATTATTTTGTAAACAATAGGAGGCAATTTCTTCTTTCTTCTTAATGCTTCAATTCCACAAGAAAAAAATTGTAAATTGTTGAAGTATTTATTGAGAAATAATACAGTATATATCGGATCGGAACATTTGATATGGCTTACAAAACAGAGCGTTGCTTTTTGTCACGTAATCTCTCTGGGTGCATTCTATTGCCGGGATGATAATACTGCATATTTTTCTTTGATCTGAAACTAATCTTCAGTAAAAAAAAAACAGAAACTAATCTTCAAAACGTTGCTGAGCAATTATATTCCGGTATTCCATTTCCATGCTAACAAAAACTCACCCCAAGCAATAAATCATGGACACAACACAAGACAAACAACATCTACACGTCAGTTTCGAGAGAAACGACATTTTATCAAAGATTCTACATGTTCTTAGATCCGAAACTGTATAATACACTCAGCACCAACTGTAAATTGTTCACTACCAATAAGATTACACAAATATGGACCCAATATATGATCCAATTTGGTAGTGATCAATCAGAAGCATCGCTATCCAATATTCTAACATAATCATTATACAGTGCCTACATTAATAATTCACTAGTTTTACAACACCTTCACTAAATTTTTTTTTATTTTTTTTTTTATTCCTGTCGAATCTTTATTTTCTTGAATTAAATAACACCACTACAACACGAAAAAAACTGGCTACTTTAACATAGACTGCAGTTTGGCAAAGTAGTCAGGAAAATGCTGTATATATCAGAGCTGGAGTCTACTCCAACCCACACAATAAACTACGAGTATTTAATTGCAATATAATTGTATCTTATGTTTATCATGTTATATACACCTCTGTTATAACAAAAACATGTATGTCAATAAAGTCTAATAAATAAAATTTAAAAACCATATCTGATTATCCACGTAATATCAGTCCTAGACAGGCGCTGAAATTTTTTTTTAAATTTCAAATAATTGTCTATCCTTCTCTGTGTTTCACGAGCGCTATTATCTACATGAACTTGTTGACTTTGCACAGGCGATATATTTGATTTTGCCGTTTGTGTAATAGTTTCTAAGTTCCAAGTTGTTTAAATTGACGTTTTAAATCAACACACTGAAAGCCTAACCCCTAAATTAGGTAAATTTCAATCAATAAGTATTAAATTTGGTTGGCAATTAAAGGGTTAATGTCCTTTAAGACGCTTTTACTGTGAAATCTAGCGAAACCAGCTGCTATTCGTTTCTAGCTTAAATAAATTTATTAGTTTCACCAAATATAAATCTGTCCCGTGCGAGTCCTAACTTAACTTTTTTAAGATGTGAACACCGGAGCGCTAAAACCATCAAACCCTTTCAGGTGACCCTGTAGATATTTAAAATATTGTTGTTTCATATCAAATATCCACTAAGACTTGCTGAGAAGGGACGGGTCAATTATAACATAAAACTGTAATAACATAAAACTGTAATAACATAAAACGCTGATCAAGTCTCGAATTTTTTTTTTAAATAATTAATTCGGCAAGTCTCTAGAGTGTTGCCCGTGCAAAAATTAAGAATAATGTGTATTTTATGGAAAATAAAATAATCTTATAATGCCGCACCATCCGAACAAAATATTTTTCACATCTAACAATATTCTATAAAACTAGCATAGCAAACAGGCCAACGAATGAATGGTTTACTTATCTGCCAAAAACATCAGTAACAACTTTATTAAATTACGTTATTTTGAAATGCAAACATGGTTTACATGTCACATCAATATTTTTACTATTTTCAAAATAAGCTAAACGCCTGTGCAATGAAAATAGGACTACCTTGGTAGTCTCCTGGAATAAGGCTCGAACACCCGATCACTATGCGAGAATCTTATTATGTATCTATGAAGAGTCCTGAAATATGAGTTTCGAAAAAAATGTGTCGCTTTCTAACTCAAAAGACTGATGAAATTAATTAATGTGATTATATTGTTATTGTCATTAACTTATTATATAATACTGAACTGGCATGCGTATGTAACATTAGTTTGTTTTGCTTAATTTTTTTATTTATTTATCAATTTGTAAAAAAAATCTTATGTATATGCGCTTCTACTATATTGTTATTCTTATATACATATGTACTCATACTATATATAGTCGGACTCGGTTAAAACGAGTACGAAGGGAGCAGCTAAATTTTCTCATTATAACCGTTACTCATTACAAAAAATATTTAATATCCAATAAAATTAAAAGCAAGTCAAATATATATAAAAATCTATAATTGTATGAACAAAAACATTTAAAAGCAAATTACTACATTCAATCTCATTATTTCTTAACAAAATTCAAAATACTGCTCTGTTTTAAAGTTTAAAACTTACTACTACTTACTAAGCACGCAAAATAAACACTCATTGTTTTTTTCTAAGAATTCACAAACCTGCAAGGAATCGTAAACAATAAGGTACCTCGTCGGCAGATGCTGCTTTCGATTTTATATCTTTTTAGACCGTGTAGTGTATTTTGTACGATATATCAGTGAAGCGAGCTCACTATAACAGTGAAGAGTTGTATGAAAACAGGCCTGAATCAAAATAATAATAAGTATTTCCTCATTATAACCGTTCTCGGTATAGCCGAGTTTGACTGTATATACATATATATATATATATATATGTGTGTGTGTGTGTGTGCATGCACTGTTATCCATATATTTACTTTTTCTGCATTGTATTTAAATCCTATTTTAGTTTTTACCAGCTGCGTATGTGTATTTTAATTATTTGAATAAGCCCGCAAGGGCAGGGCATTCATTTAAATAAATAAAAATTTAATTTATGTTTTCAATAGAAGGCGTAACGGCACACACAAATATTTCTATTTGAGAAGAGTTTCGTGTTACCATGACGATGAATATTCCAAGAAATTTGCGGTCATTGAAAAACAAAGTACAGACAAAGTAGGGAAGATCGACAAGGTGTACCATTTTTAATTACTCCTTGTATTCTTCCGTGATCAATCATTCCCACTAATTAATCATTTTGTGTAACTTTAAATATCTGTGTTAAATTATTTATTTTGTGTTTTAAAAATATCACCGATTTAAATTAAAACGCCCACTGATAACTTGAATGTTAGCATGGTCTTAGAATATATTTTTTAATCAAATAAGCGCCACATCCCGGCATTGAATTGAAAAATTTAAAATATAAAACTGTTGTAAAATATTCTAAAATTTTATGAATTAAACATCAAGTCAGGTTCCACTTTCCCGCCAAGAACACTCTGCCGTCAAAATCAATTTTCAAATCTTCCTCACTATCTTATGTAGGTACTTGAACACATTGTACATGTACATGACTTATATATAAAAACAATGATATAAAAAAGAATAATAAACAATACCTTAAAACATTGAAGGAAACCTGCCAGGATACATTTTTACAGCTAATTAATTATACAATTAGATGAAATCTAACGAATGAGAGAATAATAAGAAAGATATATGACGTGAATGTTGATGGCACCAGAAATAGAGGGCATCCGTGGAAGACTTGGTATGGTCAGGTTAACTAGATACCAGAAGATGGTTATGTTATGGCCCTCAATAATCGATAAAATGCAGCTAAGGCGAGAGTTGTGTGTTAGGACAGAAGAGTCTGGCTAATCTCTCTGCCTATCTCCGCGATGAAACGGCGTGATGGTAAATTAGTTAGTTAAATGAGTTACAATTTTTCATCGATTATTAAACCGAAGTAATATATCGTTAAAAAAATGTAACAGTAAAAGCAAATTTATTTTGAAAAAATCTATTTATATTTTTAATATATCTTTTTTAAATGGTGTTCATTGTATCCAAGTACATTTTTGTAGATAGATACATATAAAGATGGTCAAGTGTAGACTGCCTTCTTGTATAATTTATATTTTAGAGCCGTGGCCTTCAAAAAAAATTAGACCATTATCTAACAAGTCGAATTTCGGTTGATCGAGCTGTTTCCACACTTTTGTATGCGTATCTTTTGGCATAGCGTGTTCGTTAAGAAATCATTATATTACATCGGTAAAGTTGATGTGCATTCAATCTTTCGCATTCCTCCGTGTAAATTATTCATTTTTAACCTAATATTTTAAAATAAATGCGCTAGATTAGAAATATGAAATAATCCAATCCAATTAGTTAACGATGTTAGAAATGTTATCTTCTTCAGACGGTGAACTGCTCGGCTCAGCGAGCACTTTCCACGTGGGGAATCTTCATTACCGCAGCGAGATGAACCAGTCTGGAGATGTGGCGGGTCGTGGAAATGAAATAACCATATTAATGCAATTTAATATTACCGTCTCTTGGGTTGCCATCCCACGCCAAAAACCCTATGCAAGACAATCTGTTTCGTGTATAGATCCTTGTGGACCATATCCATGGATGAGATTATGGTCTCTAGACAATCTCTGATACATGGATTATGCTCCCGTGAAATTTTTTGGAGACAACTATCAGCTTACTTAGCCCACCACGTACATACTAAGTGTCGGAAATTAGAGCACCAGCTTGCTTATCGCCTTTGTACGTCAGATATCAAATATCAGCCCATTGACCCTTGACGTTCCGCTCATCTGTTGGGTGAATTTTAAATTCTCTTGCTTTCCTTTTTTAAATAAATAGTTGTAGATATGTATGATTCTAGTTGAAGTTTATGCTGTCGTTATCAAATCTAACGCCGTGTACATTCAGTTCCACCAATCTCAATCAGTGATATCTAAGTTTATCTCCATATCAAAATCTCAAGCCTACTGAGATTTTGATTTACCCCAGTTAAAACTCTGAGACTTATCTCATCGTGCCTTATTACATGGACACAGGTCACTATAATATTCTTAAAGCTTGTTTTTGGTTAAGTCTTCTTTTAATCGTCGTTTATTTTTAAAACAACATTCCTTTAAAGCTTGCATCAATATAAAAATCCTTAAGTAACTAAATACACCAGAAAGTGCAAGTATTAATACTACATTCCATTTACATGTAAGCCTGTTAGTCGCTACCTACCTCGCTAGGTACATATAAAGTACCTGTTCTGAGGTAGGTAGCCATTAAGTTCCATGAACTGGAAGTTGGATGTAAGGTAACAAATTAAATTGAATTGTAAAAAACAGCAAAATCAAAAATCAAAAAAAAGAGACAAGTAGAGAATAAGTAATATGAACAAAGTAAAAAATTTGATGCAGACTAAAGAGATGTAAGAAGTAAAAGAAAAAAAATAATCAGAGATGTAAGGACAAAACAGAATTACATAAAATGAGTAGCTTTGATCATTTAAGGGACTCTTCCAGCTGACATAATAATATGTAACCATAACAAACCATATTTTGACAGAGGATTGTTATCCAAGGATTATAAGATTCGCTTTAAATAGTATCTGGTGTATAGGTACAGGACGTAGATTGCCATTGGTTGATAGGCGAGCCAAGTAGAAGGTACTTCTGTATCACACAGTTTCCTAATTATCATTTTTCTTTTTTTTTGACTAGATCTGAACTCTTCGCTCACAATACTACATTTTTCAATTTCTACTTCTCTCATAAAACATTTAATTTTTATCATGTATTTAAATATTTATTTATGTATTTATGCTAGAATATTTACAAATTTTATTATCTCACTAGACTGTGTCGAAGCAAGCAAAGTTTAAAAGTAGTTTTTAAGATAATTATCCAAATCAAGTTATTAAACATAACGAGATGTGCAACATTTAAGTATAATTTAATCTATTTTAAAGATAGGAGGCACTTACTTTTTCTGTCTGCCTGATGCTGATTCAATTATTTATCTCCTTTCCAACCACAAAGCAAGCGACGCAGAATGTGTAAACACTGTTAACACTCGCGTAAAGGATTATTTGTATATATTAGCGGAATTAAATAGATATAGATTTTAAGCGTTAGACGTTAAGTATTATGCAACGGCAGTTAATCGGTAAGGTTTCAAATGTAGATGTACACAGTTCTAAACGCGCACTGAGCTCGTGCGGAAGAGTTGATTGCAGCGAACTCTTCTTTTCTTCCTCGTACCTAGGGACAGGTTAGGAAAAGGGAAGAATATACGCATGTTCAATTTTTATAATCGAGAATATAGAATATGTACATACTTGTGAGTGTACATGTGAGTGAGTACGTTAAACGGCACTAACACAGTCATTTACTAAAGTAGTTTTTTTAAACCATGTAAGAGGGTATCAAAAGGAATGACATTAGACAGGTATAAAGTTACCTTTTTTAGAATAAATTTATCAATTCTTTAAAGTACCCCAAGTAAGTAATAAAATAGATTGTAATCTTGTTTAAAAACAGTAGCGCAACTACTAAGGAACGGCTGAAGCAGTTTCTACAGGCACAAATATGAAAGTTCAAAAAGAAAAATTAAAACTCATATCATAAGAAAAATATTTGGTTGATAATAAAATTACGATTTATTGATTTTATTGACGATTTTTCAAGCTGAGGAGAAGAAACAAATACAAATTTATTTTGATTCGACAGTGTGCCAATTTCGCCAAATCTATTAACAATTTAAAATATTTAAAAAAAAACTGTACACGAAAATTTTGAATTATGTACTGTTTCTATAAGTATTCATGCGTTAAAAAATAGTGATTATAATATAGAAATTTTGAAGTGGATATTAAAATTTCAATAAAATTACGTGATGTGATGCATACAATTTTTAAGCTATCAAAATTCTTTTCAGAGCTAAAGAATGTGAAGTGTTATCATTTTTCATAAAATATTTTTTTGTGTGCTAATACTGTCAATAAGGTAATCGCAGAATTATTCTAAAAAAAATACTCCATCGTAGTTAAAAGTCCCGAAAGCGAAACATTCTTCAGGTGACAAAAATGATGTTACGTCACTGTTTAAAGATATTCCGATAAATCCAACAACTCATTTAAAGGTTGTTGGGTACAATTCACGATCAAATTGCCCACTTAATTATATTTTAATACATTTTATGAAATGTCACAGATGAGACAACATCAAAGTTACACATTATGTCAAAATTTTGTAAGCTCCCGATAGCCTGCAATAATTTTTCAGAATAATTCAGTAAAGTTTGGCGACTAAAACAAAATCCTACAAAAAATATTTTGTGTTGCCCCCTTGAAATATTGAAAATGTCAATTTCACCAATTTATCTTCACCCGTCGATGTGACACGCCTCCTGTCTGCACTTTAAAAATATTGTTTACATCACGTGACTAGAATTTTCCGGAACATTGCATGCAATGGAAAACATTTTACTCATATTGTGTTAAATTTCTCGATAACATGAATGAATAATATAACAGATGAAATTAAAAAATAAAAATGAATACATATGATATATATTATTAAGGGAACACATTCTTATTGTGAAATTGTAATTATTCAGAACATCGGTCTGTTATATGTTAAATACTAATTAAAAGTATTAATATATATACATATCCCTACTGTGAAACAAATCTGAAATGTTGGTGATTTTTGATCTGATCGTGGGTCGTATTGTCCCATTGAGACTCAATGGGTTAAGTGAAAATGCGCATACTACGTGTTCACGCGTACTGATGTAACATGGATACCCACGGATGCCATGGTGATAATGCTCAAAGCGGTCCAAAGAACCATGGAGAGATCCACGTTGGCAATTTAGCTACGCATATTTTAATATACATCATATTTATGGATGACAATTCTCAACCATTTAAAGTCAACGCTCTTAAAGTCTAACCCTATCCTAGTCAAATATTTCTGATAGTAAAGAGGTTAATTATCTTCTGTAGGATTAATTCCAGTAAATACAAAATAAACGCGAATTACGATTAAAATAATAAATGACTTATTATTCAGCGATTAATGATATCACTGTGGCGAGTTGTATTTTTTATTTGTTAGTTTTGTTAATAAAAGTTAATAATAAAATTACTTACTTTGATCAATCTTTGCAATAATCTAAACAAATAAAAATATATAAAACATGATTGTTGCTATTACCTTGAAATATCACAGATAACCAGTAGCGTATTCCACATTAAATATAGTTGTATTTCTATGGAAACGTGAAAGTCAGGCGTGGGGTGAAAGCACTTACAGGTGTTAATCAATCATCCCCTATTACTGCCTTTTGTTTCTATTGTATGTCATCTATTTTTGACTGATGTAGATACGCTGATAAATTAGTTCAATTACCAGGGTCGGCCATCAGTTTACTTTCAGCAAATACTTTGGTCTGGCATGTAACGAAGCACAATTTAAAATATTTTGAATTTAAGTGCATTTTTGATCGTATTTTTGATCGTATCAAATTTATATAAAGATTCCATATTCTATAGCGCTTCTTTACTTCTCATTTTTATTTCTTTAAGGTCCGTGTCTACGAAAGTAGATTATCTCAGAGATTTAGTTGAGATACATTTCAATACCGTGTACACATGATGAGACTTTGTTCTGGAGATAAACTCGGAGATCAACTTGAGATTGTTAGAAAGGGACAAAAACTCAATCCATTATACATGGTGTACGTTCTGACAGCAAGATTTGATTCGTGCACATAAACGTCATCTAAAAGTATCATAGATCCCTACAACTATTCTGAAAGTTAGATATTTATTTATTCTTAATATAGTGCATACATAAGTATCAGACGCGGTCACTTCATACATGCTTTGGATGCTCCGCATCCTTTGTGTTCTAGAGTCAAAAACCTTTTAAATTTTTGTTTCTAGCTGAAAACAGAATTGCTGCAAATAAATTCATCCTGTCCCTTAGAGACACACATTATGACACGTCACGCGAACAGAGCGAGTCGAAATACATATACATTCTCAACTTTCGAACATTTGTGAATTGCGTAAACACACAAATACCAGTAACAGTGGATTCTATCATTCGTTCCGTATTCACAAAGTTTGAAAGTATTCGACTTTTGCCCATGCACATTCAGTTCCGCCTGTCAAGGTCTTCGAATACTGTATACGCATTCGTTAACAGTACAAAAACGGCTTTAATGCTTGTGGGTACATATTACGAAACGAACGGATTATTTTGAGGAATTTATTTGTGTAACGCATTTTTGAATGAAAACTCAGGTATGTCATGGATTTTTAAATGTATTTTTCATTTATACGAATGGTACATAAATTTTGGAATTGTACTTGATGTTGCAGAGCGTAAAGGATTTATAGAGCTAATTTTACAGACTATTTTTGTCAGTAGTTGTATCTTGTTGTAGGTATAAACTTATTATTCAGCATCCCTTCTACAAAAGGTCACCGACCGCCACTGATAAGTATATTTATATATGCTCTTGTATCAATAATATCAAAATGTTATTTTGACTACAACTTATCTTGCACATGTTTGTTTAGTTTCATTTTGAATCTATATAGTCTCTCCTCCTTTCTTATATCTTATGGCATTTCATTAAAGATCTTCATCGCACTGTACATAATCGATTTCTGAGATTTTAACCTTATTCCTGAATGTCAGTCTCAGTCTATCTTTCTTTCCTCTTGTATGATGTTGGTGTTCATGTTGATTTGCATATTTTTTTCTTATAAATTCTGCAGATATTTTCAAAGTGAGGATTATAAAAATAAATACAATAACATATTCAGATCTTTCAGCATTGCACTGATTCGAGTACATATATCTATTTTTTCTGAGTATGTATTTCTCAAAGCTTTATTTTATAAGTAATTAAACATTAATGTTAACATAAGGCATTAAATTACAAACATTTATTGCGTTTTAACTGCTACTGGGGGAAATTCAAAATCACCCAAATGACGAACAAGACGACAATGACATTTAACGTTTAATATATTAGCGTGAAGTGAAACGCGAGACGGCGAATCTCCGAGACACGGTGAATAAATACGTAATGAATACGGAAGCCGAAAGTTGTCTCCAAAGCATCTCATGGAAAAAAAATCTGTATCTCTGAGATTGTCTCGAGTCGAAAAACTCCTAAAAATCTCTTCCGTGGATACGGACCATTACATGTTATTTTCCTCCTCAATCATTGACTAACCTTCGGATAACCTTCTTATTCTTTGTTTTTTCAATATATTTAATCGACTTTCTTCCTTCTTGTACATATATGTTTCGCGGGCGTACATGACGTATATGACGAAATTATTATTATTCTGCGGTCTGCAATCCCATTATGTTTAATCCCCTTTCCTTTGTGATGTTCGTCCACGATAAAGAAAATCCTCCGAAAATGACAATTAAGTGATGCTTCAAATCCGTGCGCATTTAAGGTAGTCACTTAATTAAAATCGCGTAAAAATATCGTTAGAATAAAATTTCATTTTAAAAAATATAATTTCAGATTATTTATTCGCTTAAGCTCTAAACTGGCTTAAAACGTCCTCGGTGTATACTACACAATAAGTATAATTATAATTATTATATTGTATGAAACCACGAAATGTATTATACGTTAACCGGTTACGCTTATCACAAGCTTCATAAGGACGTATTTAAAACTGATCATAAATAAGAAAAGAGTGCATTTATATACTCTTATACATAAAAAGGGAGATAAAATATAAAATTACACGTGAAAGAGAGAGACAGAATACATATATAGTTAAATAGAACATGATGGGAGACATAATATAATATTATATGCAAAAGAGACACATATAATACATACACAGATAGAATGAACATTAAGGAAGGGTAAAATATAGTGTTGATGAATATTAAATTGATTTTAAATAATAATCAAATTAATTTATCCATTAACCGCATATTAGGTATGTTTCCTTACTATAAAGAAAAAACGACTCGAAATTATTTTCTTGATTATTAGACTGCACAAGGAATAACTCCCTGTACACAAGACAATAATTTATTAAGAATTAATTTTAACAAAAATTAACAATTAATTACAACAAAAATAAAATAATTTTGTTTTAAGCCACATGAGCTTTATTTTTTATCGTAAATATTTAGGATTTGATTTCATTGCTCCAAGTTGACTGAAAAAACCAATGATAAATCAAAGTTATTTTTTATAATTGTTAAGTAAATATGTACAATATTTTTAACAAAATTAATTGATTTAAAGACACGTTGATCAATTTTTAAAATATTTGATAACCCATTATATGATGTTGGCGAATATTTAATTGGAAAATTCTAATCATGTTAGTCATAATGGTCTAAGTGCACGGCCGGCTTTATTTGGAGGGACTTTGGTCAATACATGTTGGGGATCCCAATAAATATTAGTTCATAATATAATTATTAAAATTGATTAGAATATGAAGAAAAGTATTAACATTTTAGACTCTATTTTGGGGACCCTGGACCTTTAGAACAAAGTGCAATAATTAATATTATTCTTAGTATTATTAATTCTTTTAGTTTTTATAATTCTTTAAAAGAGTGTGTAACATTACTGAAATTAGAAATTGTTGTAGTTGAAGATTTTGGCAGCAAAGTAAATCACTTGGTTCGGTAAAATTAAAACACTACATTGTTAAAATATAACTTTTTACAAGAATCTAACTTACTCGCAACTAGGTATTGTGAGGTATATTGAATATTACGTACAAAAGTCATTGAAAAAGTATTAATGATACTTTTAGTTAAAAAAAAAAAACAACCGATGATTTTCAGATTCTTTCGGATAGATTAAACATAATAAATGATACAGTTACTTTGTATTTAGCCACCGTGAGTTTTATATAAACTCCAACTGAATTTAAAAAAAAAAATTTTTTCATCTCGATGACAAAAAACTAAAACAAATGTTAAATTATTCAAAGTTAAAAAAAATTCATTTGTAATACAAATTACTAACACATATATCTAACCACCATGTTTTTGCGTAATATTTAAAAATTAAATAAATTTCCAAATATAAACCTTACGCGCCAATATTTTTTCAAATGATTATCTTAAAAATCTCCTTCCCATTTCCCAAACAGCAGTTGTGTCTTAAAAAAAATTCGCGAATACTCGCCTTAAACATGTGAACAAAATGTTCCTAGTAATTTATTTATCGCAGCTGCCGCACAGACTTGTTAATTTGGAGCGTCTTTGTCCAAATTTTCCACAAAAGAACAGCAAATTCGTTGATTTCTGCGAGACGCTCCGCTGAATACCAACACCGAGACGCACCTCAACCCTCGCCGCCACACTCTCGAGGCTCTCCAAGATGCTGAGAAGGCTTATACTTGAAAGGCTTCGAAAAGAAAAATTTCGCTACGACCCCTGCATTCAAATTATCTGGTGACTGACTATGTAATTGAGATGTAAGCATCCTTTTAAAATATCCTCTCAGCAAAATTAAAATTTCATCTCTCACTTTTTTTCCCTGGCGGCGTCAACAGATTTAGAGAGAGTAGAGCGATAAAGAAATACTTTTTTGCCGGAAAATAGATCTGTAAAATATTGCCATGTGCGCAGTCTTTAGCTGTACAACAGCATGCTCTAGCAAGCAATCGGATAAATTCTAAATTAGATTTAAAAAAAAAACAAAAGTGATTAATTGTGATGCTATACAGAAAAATAAAAATTCTCTTTAACGGAGTTAAGAATTCTTTAAAATTTGAATACCCGCCATTCTAGAACAACGTGACGAATCAAGATGGCTGGAACTTAGTCGAGATGAAAAAAATTTCAAAAAAGTTTGATAGAAATGTGATAAGAACTTCAAAACTTATCATGTCCACAAATATATAATATATACTATGTAATATTTATATCAAATATATTATTCACTCATTCATGTATATTCAAATTATCCTCTATTAAAAATTTCAATTGACGCAAGATGTGCTGGAATATTTAAGATGATGGTTACGTATTTATTGTATATATCTATTTTTATGCGGTTCCACAGAAAAACGCATAAAAAAAGACTAGACACACGTATAAAAATAAAGGATACGTTCCATAATTTTCTAAAATCGCATAAAACTAATTCAATAAGTCAAAAGATTTTATTAAATTTCAAATTTTTTTAGCATATTTTTTCTTAAGAATTATCATCGGTAATGACAATGTTGGGCATAATTTGCGAACTTGTTCTCAAATCACTTTCATCACTAGAAGAGATAGTCAGCGCATCAGATCTGTGTCCTGAAGATGATGATTCTTCACAAATGAAATTAGCCTCAACTTCGCATGTTGATTTTTCCTTTTTGACAATATAATCAGTGATTAAACTTTGCGGTGACTTTGCTAATTTTTTGTACAATTCCTGATATTAAGAAATGCAATTCTGAAGCTCGCGTTGAAACTTGAATGCTCGATCAGAATTATCATATTTTTCAATGAAATTATTTGCCAATTTAGAGCAAAGTTAAAGATCTTCTCGAATTACACTCGCAGTGAGGGTGGCTGGAGTTTCATTCCCTTCCGATTCTTTTTCGTTTTCTTTTTCTTCGACGGTATCAAGAGTTATACAAATGATATCATTGTCATTCGTGACATTATCCTCTGCATTATGCTCACGGATAATTTCTGAAAATAATGGAGGGGAGAAATATGCATCCAGACATGCCCAATTTCACTTGATTTTGGTTTTATTGTACTGGCGCAGACTGTTTTTACATATACAGACAAAATTTCCCGAATTTTTGACCCTTTCAACATGTCAAATTGGTCTAAAATAGTTTTTTTCTTAAAAATACTTCTTGAAATATAAACCGCATCATTTCAAAACCGCATAAAAAGAAACACGAGCATACATTACTTACTTTACTTTCTTAATTTATGTATTGGATAAATTCTATTCAAAATCTGTTAGTATATTTAACATTGCCGTCTCTGTATAACTTGTAGAGATCAACCACTTTAAAATATTCATAATGGAAAGAATCTTGAGATTGCAGAGAACCAGACTAAATTGTACGATACCAAAAATTATTAAAACATGCCATCTCAGCAAGTAAATTATATGAGAGATAAAAAGAGAAAAAAATGTAGCTTTATAAACCAACGAGCATGGACAAGAAGTTGTATGGTTGTGGACGAACCAATTGATGTAGCAGTGGCATTCTGTCCTCTCAGCCTGTTGCGTATAAGCATAGATGCCGGAAGAATTCAGGATACTCACCACAATCCGGATTCTGCTGGCACCTCCAAAATGTGGACTGTATCTTTTAATCGCTATTTTTGTCAAAGGTTAGACGACGACTAGTTCCGACACTGTATAGACGTGAAGTCTCAAATTAGTATAATATTGTAATCGTTTAGGTAAACGTATAACCGCACTGGTTCAAGGTCGCCAATCGACTGATCAGCGGCGTGCCGGAAGGGGAAGAGAATGAGGGGGAAGGCACAGTGCATTATTTTCGATAAAAGTAAAAATTGGACGTTGTATTATAAAAAGAACATAAAAAGTAGACACCGGCTTGATAGGTAACTAAAAAATGATATAAAATAAGTTACACGCTAAAACCAAAAATGTACAAAAGGGTAATTCATGATATTGTTTCTAACCGAACTCGCTGATTTTCTTCCCCCTCCAACAACACGCCAACTGTCACCTCCCTTTAAATATTACAGCACCCGTGACATGTCTAAAATACGATTTCTCTTTCAGTAACACACTAAATTTTCAGGGACAGGTTGGATTAACTTTTCTGTCCAAAAGTTGTGTCAAAATGTTGGACAAAATTAGTTCTTCCTGCGCGCGGCCCTCGTGTCGGGGTTGTGCGCAAATAATGTTAGTCTGCGGATTTGCGTAGTTTCGTTTTAAAATGGTTGACATATAATGTTGACGAACGTCAAGCACTGCAAAGGAGTTAAATAGTAGATTGGATGGGGTCTGAAATGGGCTGCGAGTGATAAACCTTTATATGCGGTTTATAATGAATGTTTGAAATAACCACAGTGAAGCATTGGGGCATGAAAACTGCTTAGCTGGGAAACCGAGTAAAAATAAATCTAAAAAATCACTCAATAATTTATAATTTCTAAATATCTTAACTAGATTAAGATTTTCATTCCGGAATTGTAAGGCACATCTTGTTAGAAATAGTAGGTTGTGTAATTTTTATTCAGTATTCATCGCATAATTATAAAAGCCCAGAAATGTGTGTCATGTGACGCTGTGTCTGTTTCAAGCCAAAATATTCTCAAAATTTAACATATGGAAACAAAATTCTTCCTGTATTTTATAAATCGTTTCATTAATAAATAAAATTGAGTGAAATAAAAAAAACGTATTTTTAACGTTAAAATATTTACTAAAGGATAGTTTACATATAATAGAATAATAAACTTATCAAAATTACTTACATGTCAATTACTCGGAAATACTGCAGTAAATAATTAACAGCTGGTTCACTTTTTGACAGTTAAAGACATAAATTAAGAAATATATATCTACCCACAAAAATACATTATCACTACACATAATAATATGATTATTCACGATGTTCAAACCTTATACACAATAGAAAAATACATATTTAAATATATCTGAATGTTATTTTAAAAAATAACGTTTAGATAGTTATGGTATGCGCGCATGCAAAAATAACAATTGCGAACATAGCAACAAATTCGTTGACTCTAAATTTTTGTCGTCCAAAAACAAAAAATACCAGGTGCTTAGTTACCTGAAATCGCATTGTCAGAAGAATAAATATTTTACCGCTGAATCAATATATTCAATGAAGTGACAAATTGAATCCTCTCTGAACGACGAATTTTTTCTCTTGTAAAAATGTAGCACTTTAATAAAAAAAATCAATTGAACTACTGATTCACGTAGATATTATATTGTAACAAAATTGATTGATTCAAAAAAATATATTGCAATAAAAACAATGTTGGATTAAATGTATTAATATCAAAAAGGTAACATGTAGGTTCGAAAATTGTCGCTAAAAATATTGTCGCTGTAGCATAGTTGGATAATGCACCTTCCCCGGTTAGGAAAGAGATCCAGGTTCGAATCCCGGTGGTGCAACAACAATATTTTTCGATAAAATTGATTTTATATGTATATTTTTATAATTAATATATTTAATTCATATTTAAAATATCACAGACCTATGTTCTGAATAATTACAACTTCACAATAAGAATGTGTTCTCCTAAAATAAAAAAGGAAAATTAATTGACTTTTTTGTGATGAAAATAAAATACTAATGAAAAAATTAGGAAGAATTTATTTCAGATTGTCGAAAGTAACTAAACGCGACAAAAAAAATATATTTACTTCTTTAATGATTTCCTAATGCATAATAATTATATATTTTTACTCTGGACTTTGATGTTTGTCGTGGTGGGGGGAGGGGATTGAGTGGTGGAAAACCTCTAACATCCATAAAAATCTAAATTAATAATGGAAATTAAAGTTTAAAATGCCGAGGTAATAAATCCTTATAGCGTTACTTTACTACAATATATTATATATACCGACTTCTTGTGTACTGCTATGTAACTAAGTGTTAATTAAATCGATTATTCTATATTCGCTAAAAGAAACCTACCGACAATCAATCAGTCAACCTAAATTTTTGGTTCTTTAATAGTATATATATACTAAATTGTGACGTTTATTGAAAACAATAAATGTGAAATTTGTGACTTGACTCAATACTAATAAAAAGCTATTTGTGATAATAAATATCCATCTTATTGGGAAGAATTGGCTCTGTTTCGGTACAAAAATAGTTCTTCACAATTTGAAAACTTTCTGAAGATTGTATAACAGGTTTTACTTTAAAAAAAAGTCGTCAATTTAATAAAAGTTTAATTAATCATGTTATGTCAAAGTCCAAAAATAATACAATAGAGATACCGAATAATTAAATTAGTTTTCGTTTCAATAATTAATATCATAATTGTCATCGAGGCTGAAACCAATTACGGTGGGATTAAAATAATCGCTTGATAAATAATAAATTTGGTGAGTCCGATAATTGTGAGGTCTGTTTAAATTCTGTGAGCTTCGATTTACGGATGACAAAATATTCTACCATGGGTCATTGTTTTGATGATAAATCGTGAAATATACGTAGATACTTCTGCACTCTTTAGTAAAATAATATTGTTTGCAAATCTGTCTCTCTTTCAATAAAATTTTATGGTATAATATACATCACAGACGCAAGTTTAAAAAAATTAGTTAAAAAATTTAAAATATAACAAAACTTAATTTAGTAACATTATTAAGATACAAGACGGTCTGCCGCGTAACTTGCCACTACAAAGTCGAGGAATCAACGTGAAAATAACATTTTTCAAGTTTCTTAAGCTCTTTATGAATACTGGTTTTTTACAAAGTTCAACAGGGCTCACTTTGATTTATTTTAAATAAATTTAAATATCATATTTAAAAAATCGATGTTTAAATGGTAAAGTTTATCAAAAATACAAATCAACTTATTAAATTCAATCACAAAAAAATGGAGTCAAACCCGGTATCGTAAAATGTTCAAATAAAACATAGTGTTAAGGTGAGAGTTTTTAATAATGTTAAGAATTTTTCTAATGCAATTTTCGTGAGAAATTTTACTGGGGACCCGTTGAATAATAGACATAATCTACGTTAAAAATCAGCAGTCAGACAGACTGAATTATGTTCCACGTAGTAGAAGTTTCCTTTTAAACGTTCCCTCGCTCGGAAAATGTCAATATCCAAAGCAATATGGTTTACCATGGTAATAGCGTTCTGAAGTACTGTATATTGGAATATGAAATAGTTTATGTTGTTTCTATCCATAATGATAAAATTCCTTACGACAAAATTCTCAATTGTATAAAAAAAATGTGTAATTGGAATCTTTCAGCTAACAGAAATGTGCGAATTCTTTTTGATTGACTTTCAATATTAATCCGCATTTGCAAAAAATTCGTTATTCAATGAATTAAAAAAACACCGTCTTTATCACTCAAATGCGTTGTTTTTTTTTTATAATTTTAAATATGTATCATAACATACCTTTTTTTTCATATCTACACATGTCTTAACATACTGATGTTTTGATTCATAATTTGTGTATACAAATTGGGCTATTGCTTACTTAGTTTATATAATTCGTATTATAATTTTTTGTTTGGTTGTTAGATGGTCTCACAGGATTGAAATTTAATTAGATTTGGACGAGGATTCTCCCGTTGCTTTGTATTCTTCCTGTGGATATGTCGTACGCTTTTTTTTCCCAAGAGGGTATAATTTATAATTTCATAACTTTTTTTGCATTAATTTTTTTTTTAAGTACATAATTTAGTAGTTATGATAGTAAGTCATTTGGCGGATTCAATCCATTATGTTAATTAATTCATCATATTTTTGGGTACATGCTCGCTTATTACATTGCTAATAGTGTACTTTGTCTTTATTGCCAGCAAGAAAAAACACTAATTTAACCAGATCGTATGTCGTATAAATATTGATTATTTTAATATATGAAAGTATTATATACACAAATACATTATTTATTATTCGAGCCATTTCAAAAAGGGCCATTTAATAAGAAAATAAGTCAACTCTACGCCTTAGATTTAAAAAATTACAGTTCAGCTTAAAAAATATCTCATATCGACTTAGTATTTAATGCCTGTCATCTTTTCAACGTGAAACAAGATGGCGACAAGTCGAGAAGGGCGCGTCACATAGTTAACTTAAATAGATGCACGTGATATTTACATTTGATTATAATTATTTATCGTGATCTAAAAAGATAACTTTCAATCTGGAATCTCACGAACTTAGTTAAAAATATAATAGCATTATTTTCTTATATTATTAATTATGACGTTTAGAGGCTGAGTCAGCAACGTCAACATTGGTGCTAAAACAATTAATGAGCTCTAAAATATTTCCGTAATATGGGATCAAGTTTAAGATAACTTTAGTTGTAGGTACATACGCATATAGCATGGAAAATTTTACTTATACACTTTTTAGTGTTAACCTTTCCTCTCCGGTGATGTAAACTGTGTTGACATTACCTCTAATTAATTATGTGTATATTCTAAATACGGAGTTCATATTTTAGGTATTCCTTTGTGATATATTTATGTATAGGATAAAATAATTACAATATATAAATATTTATCATACGCAACAATGAAAAATGTTTTCTCGAAGAACCTGACGTGATTTGTGTGTGTACGTATGGAGTGGTGCGAAAGGCGTAGTGCGCGGGGCGCGGGGTTAGTTATGACAGCACTCTCGCCGAGGTACGGCGAAAGAAGCCAAGCACGACAATGTACTGCCGCTCTCGGCTTGCATCGTCTATTCTCGTGTCTACACGGGTCGTTTCGTGCCATCTCGCTTCGCCTCGCACGCCTCGCCTCGCCCCATCCATGCTACGTTCCTATCGGAACACGGACAAGGTGAGGAACCTCGGGGAGAGTGGACTGCTGGCATTAGTGGCAAAGCGAGAGCATGCGCTGGAAAAGTTAAGCGTATCTTATGCGTCTTTGTGCTGTTGTTCCGTATGACCAATGTTTTTTTCTCATTCTTAGCACTTTTTCACAATAATTGATATATATATATATATATTAACTATTATTTCAATGATTAATATAAGTAATAAATGTAAAATATTCATATTTATCAGACTTAAAAATCGCAAAAGTCTCCATGTACACTGACTTTACTGCACCGGAGCGCGCGTTATTATTTTAGCACCGTATGGGTAAGGTATAGGGTGTACAGCGGAAAAATTTCAAGATTAAATTGTAATTGCTCGTAAACCATCAGGGTGAAGTAAGTGGGAGGAGTATTGCTCAACGCGCGTGATTTGCTGATTTGCCAGTCGCAATGAGTCACTGGTCGGGAGCGAACCGCGCGTTCGCAGTTGAGCAATATTTAAAAAGCGGCGATTCATTGGTTCGTGCGCGTCGCACTTTTTGTACTCACTTAAATATTCGACGAGTGAGTGATGGTCCGAGCACGCAACTTATCTGGTATTGTGTTCAAAAGTTCAGACAAGAGGGGACGATCAACTCCGGGACCATCAACGTCAGCAGCGACGCCAGAACGCCAGAAGTTCGAAGTGATATTATGCGCAATCCGCGTAAATTGATAAAAAAAACTACAGTTTCACCCATACACACTGCAAATCGTGCAGTTTCTCAACGAAAATGACTATTCTTTACGTGAAACCTTAGCGAAAATGATGCTGGAACGTTTTGGAACAGCACGAACGCTTGAAAACATATTATTTACTGACGAAGCACATTTTCATATCGATGGCTATGTTAATAAACAGAACATGAGATACTGGTGCCCCGACAACTCAAAGGAACGCCATCAAAAGCGTTCACATTGTTCAAAAACGACAGTGTGGTGTGCAATTCTGCCCGAGGGATAATTGGCCCTTATTTTTTTAACCAGCGAGAGACGGTCAGTGCTGACGTGTATTGCCGAATGATCGAAGAGTTTGCAACATTTTTTGTAGGGATACTTTTTAAGTCGAGAGTTTACAGCAACAATCTTTGAACAATTCAGGTCCTAGAAGAAAATATCCACCGTGAAGTTGCTGCCATTGAACCAACACTTTGCTCTCGCGTGTTCGCAAATTTAAGAGACCGATTACCAGAGTGTCTTGAGAGAAATGGATGGCATTTAGACGATATTGTTTATAAAACTTAAAATCCGCATCGTTAAATTCCATTTTGTATAAATAAAATATGAGAATAATATTGTAGTTTTATTTATTATTGAACTTGAAAATTTTCCGCTGGACACCCTATATATATAATATTATTTGATGTTTTTTGTTATACATTAACCCTCTTCCAAATTATTTCGGAATGTGCATCATAAATCGCAAAACAAATGCTTACCGTGTTAATTCGAATTTAGTTTACTTAGATAACAATATTCAGTATTCACAAGTTGATACACTGTTCAACTAACAGACGTACACAGTACTTAACTGTTAAACTTTACAAAGAGGCGCGCGGCGCCCAAATATCACATGCACATAGTCAATCAGCAGAAACCAATCGGATGTTAAATTTAGTTATACAATAATTAACCACTTCTCTTTTCTTGATTATCAATTATATTTTCCGCAAAAAAAATTCTAAATATTTACAAGTATATTTGAGCATTTCAAATATCATACGTCATATTTGGCCAATCTTTCCATCATCCCTCAATCGATTTCACAAATCGCCTTCACTATATCCAATTGAAACGCTGATCGAACTTTCCAGAAAACCTTTGGGTTCAGACGTTGGTGGACTCAGATGTGAACTGTTAAATTACCGTATAATTTTTGTATAAGAACTGTACAAATACGCAAAAAAAAAAAAGAAATATAATACTGAAATCTTTTTATATGTGAAACCATCCAAGAAACCAACCTGTCAGAGTGCGTTCATGTCACGTGTTGCGTGGGAGGTGGAGCAGAACTAAATCCAGTCAGAAAATTTCATTTTGGACCTACAGGATGACAGTTTACCAATTTTAAATCAGCGACGGTAAGAAACCGAACAATGGACATTAAAATAATTGATATTCGTTTATTTTCTTAAAAAATACGGTTGTGTGTGGGTTATATGTATACGATCGGTATTATCACAAGATGTTCCAGCCTCTAATGCAGTCTAATATACAATAGTTATTTAGCACGTACTGCCCGATGGGTCAAAACAAAACGTATCCCTCGGTGGAAGGATGCGTTTTAGTGACTAATTTTTAGATCCACCACAAGTTTTCGGTTTTTTGGAGATTTTTTATAGATATATCTTTTTAAATATGAATTAATGAAATGGCACGATGTGCTGTAATCTTTCTACAAAAAAATTTAGATTTTATAAGAAATATTACGAATAATGTTCGTATTCTTGCGCATCAACAAATGGCCTATTCGGACCAAATGCAAATATCCACTGAACACGTGATCTTCTCGTCGGCTTGACTACCTGCCGGTGTATCAGTGATTATAAACATTTTATCTTCTCTGAAATAAAATTTATTATTTATATAACTAGTGTTTTTTACTTTTCACACAAACAGAATGAAAATAATTTGAACAAAATATTCATAAAAGTGAAATAAAATATTTAAAAAATACATCATTTTTTATACGAAATGCTATCAACAATATTATTATAAGCAAAAGCAAATGTAAAAATAAATAAAACAATAGACAATTTTTATTCAAAATAGATATAATGTTGATTGTGTTCTGTGAATTCCGCTCAGTAAATTATTTGTTATTCTCAGAATATAATTATTAAAGATATATATAACACTTGACATAATTTAAAAAATAAGTAGGTAAAACATGCCGCCTTTTGTCATTTAAATATTTTTCAACCATAATGTATTTTTATATAACATTTATAATTATAATTCAAAAGCAACAACAATATTGGAGACCCTTTCTGGGGGACCCGGAAAAGCGCAACACGCTTGAGACGTGTATTACCGCAAGACAAAAATAAGTAAAACAAATAACAATATAAATATGTGTACAATAATTGGACTAGATCACAATACACAAACCAGGTATGTGTCCTTTGCATACCCTCTCCACGGAACGTTAGAAAGCAGAGTAAAAAATATGCTGAAGGTTGACAATATATGTTTCAGCGTAAGCAGTGGGAGGCAGTCCCATAAAAGCGAAAATATTCATTTGTATCTCAAATTATTTGGAAATGTTTAATAAAAGATTAGCTAGAAGAAAAACAGCATTAAACGAATATCTGTCGCGTAATTCATGTTTTTACAAACACCCAGGTCAGGTCTGACCCACCACCGTAGACGATGGATTAAAATGTCTTCCGAGATCCTGAAATGCATTGATAAAGGACTTACCTGATTTTTGTCCTTCATTATGCTCTTAACAGAATAGCCGTGGTCGTTATGACAATGTCGACATCACAGTCAAAACTCTTCGGCGAAATATCGATTAGATAATTTGATACACTACACATGCCGCGATTAACAGAAGATTTAGATTAGCTATAAAAATATTTTTAAAGGAACACATTCTTATTGTGAAGTTGTAATTATTCAGAACATAGGTCTGTGATTAATACATTAAATTAGTATATAAAAATATTTGATCGCAGTGCCACTGTGCAACAGTACCAAACCTAATCTAATTGAATCATTCTAGTGATTGAATTAAACCCAATGAATTTTTAAGAGATAAATGATAATACGAGTATCGTCAGTTATTTCGTTGTTTACATCAATTGTAAATAAATTATAAGCCCACATGCATTTGAACTGTGGCTTAACTTGAAAACACGGAATATATTTTCATTTTGTTCATTTAAAATATTGTTTTAAAAAATGACGTTAATTGAAAATATAAACCTATTTAGTATGATTCTTTGTGGATTGTGTAAAAAAAATAACAAAAATCAAAAAAACCTATTTTGAAAATCAATACATATTTCCATATCGTAAAAACTCTGCATACAAACTGAATTTAAAATGAGGTCTGCAGAAACTTATCAGAATACATACTCCGCACTGACCGAATATCAATATTTGCCGCCGTGTCTGACAAAAAGGTTTCCCATTTGAAATTGTATTATATATGTACTGGTCTGCTATAAGGCAACTTTTAACATTATTAGAAAGCATTCCTTCTGTTTGTGCGCTTGTTTGCTTAACAAATTAATAGCCGTTTTGTACCACAACTTATTTAAAGACGTGTATGTTTTTCACATGTTACATTACGTTGTGATTATTTATCTAGGATAACAAGCGGTATATTTATTATAATTATTTGAGGAGAAAAAATTCTGGCAAGAAATCTAATTGATGTACAATGAGATTTGTTTGTCAGAACGTTATTTAGCTTCATTGCGATCCATTTTCATTAGGTCTATGTTCTGTGACAGCTAGGGTAATATATAATATTTGGGAAAATAAATCATGCCTTCAAAGCAATGCCTTAAAATAAGAGTCTTCTCTCAATACGTCCCCACTTGTAACTTGTAGCGAATAACAAGGCTGAAATTTGAAATAGCAATGAGCTGAGCACCTTAACAAAAGGAATAATAGTATGATAATATGAATAGTTGGGAGTAAAATCATGCTAAAAGAAGGCTCCATACTAGAAGCCTAAAATTATGTCATTTCTCAGATTACAAAGCTGAGGGCATTTTATTTTATTTCCTTGGAGAAACACTAACAATATAATTAAAAAATCTAATTACACACTTACAAGCTTCCACAAATTTGTCAATATATAATAGCAAACACTGAGATCCGATATATAAAGTAGGAGGGAGATCCGAAAAATCGTAACAATTAGACAAAAAATATATACAGGCTGATTCAAGCTCAACCGTTATTTTAAAACATACTCTATTTTTTTATTTTTCAAGGTTGGAAAAGTCATTTATCATATCTATCAAATAAAATCAATACCATTAACGAAAATGAGTTGATACACGATTGAGTAGTGATCGTAAAGTTCAAAGTTCTTTTGGTCAATATGAAGCGCCTTTCCGTTTAGCTATTGTTGATTTTATCAAATAATTTGAATGTCCCACCAATATTACTAATGTAAAAAAAAATAAAAAATTGCTCACTCAACAAGACAATTGAAAACATTTCTGCTGAAAGTGTTGCCGATAGTCTATATGTGTTGATAAGAAAACGTGCACAGCAATTAGGTACTTCATACAGCACTTTGCACCACACTTTGCAGAAATATAATCATAGCATAATGATAACCATAGAGATGATTGAGTTTGGATCATTCGTCGTATCAAAAAGATAAATTCAAAGCAAAAAAATGTATATAAACACATCTGCATATACGCACATACATACATAAAAGGTTACATTATATTAATAGAGTTATGTTAAGCTAAGTCACCTAATTTAGTATTTTTTAGTACATTTGATGAGCGACATAAAAAAGAAAAATAAATTTTTCATTCAAAATTATTTCTAACCAAATGCTTTGAGTTGTCGTTATAGTGGGGGAGACTTAAGTTATCGATCGATCTGGTGAACCTTTCAGTTTCAGGTATTCTCAGCTAGGTAATCAATTCTAGAAGTGGCTAATTATGTAGGAATATGATATCAACAGTATTTCTGCGATCCATAAAAGGCGTGCAAGGGGTAGCGGAATTATTGTTGCTTCATAAAACTGGCAATTTTTAAGTCAATTTACGCCTCCACTCTGACCTATGGCCATCAACTTTGGACACTGATGAAGAGGAACCGGTCAAGAATCCAGACTGCAGAGATATCCAAGAGGAGTAGCAGGAGTGACGTTAAGAGAGCAAATCAGGAGATCATATCACACGAGAGGATCTGAGAGAAAGCAAAAGACTGCCTAAACATATTTTCTCATCAGTGCCAGAGAACAGGGTGAGATCTGTAGAATAACTCAGGAAAGGAAAGATAAAACTCTCGGGAGCCTTAAGTAATCGACACAGCGCGAGACAAAGTGGTGGAATAGTACTGTCCAAGCGTTAGGTGAAGAATGATGAACGATATAATAATAATAATAATAATAATAATAATAATGCATTTATTCCAGCGTGATCAAGTTTTGTTTAACCCAATTCGCTATAAAGATAATACATTAAAGTTACGAAATAAATATAATGTAATGAAAAATAAAATCAAGGAAAATATTAATAAATAATAAGTTCACACACAAAATATAAATACTAATAATAATAAATATAATGAAGAAGAAGAATAATTTTCTCTCAAAGTTTTTCCTTAATCATTAATATTTCTTCAGTGGTTAAGTCTCATTATATCTGTCTTTCTCTAAATATGCAAATTGCAGCAACTCTTCCGGCACGCCAGCGCATGTATCTTAATCTCCTTACCGGAACCCCACACGCCACCCCTTGTCCATTCGAAAACATTGTCGGGCTGTACCATATTACACTTTCATTGAAATGACCATTGCCATATGTTTATGATAAATATAAGCAAATCGAAAATTATTGTTTTCTAGTGAGACTCTTTTTCATCTATCTCTTAATTTTCATTAGTTACTCAAACTCTTTATTAGAAGTTTTAGAGAGAGAAAACGTATTTTATTTTCTTTAACACTTTTTTCATTACTAATTAAAGTTACACTATATCACTATTGTAATTTATAAATCTAGGTAATTAACGTAATTAATAATGTTGCTGTATTTTCTTTATCGTTTTATTTATCTGCATGCAAAGCTGGATGTTTTCCAAATAAAATAATGAATTATGATTCAATTTGAAAAACTATTATTTTGTATGTTTTAAAATTTTCTAATGTGTTTAATAAGATCAAAGTAGATCAAAAAAAGAGAATGGCGCTTTCAACGCAGTAGTTACACCTTTTTTATAGATATTCTAAGCTTCATAAATGTACGGGTCACAGAAAAACTAAAATATTTATATATAAAACAAAATTATTCAAAATATGAATTAAATATATTAATTAGAAAGATATACCTATAAAATCAATTTTATCGAAAAATATTGTTGTAGCGCCACCGGGATTCAAACCTGGATCTCTTTCCAAACCGGGAAAGGTGCATTATCCAACTATTCTAAAGCGACGATATTTTTAATGACAAATTTTCGAACGATTAAATGTATTAATATCAAAAAGGTAACATATAGGTTCGAAAATTTGTCGCTAAAAATATTTTCGCTGTAGCATAGTTGGATAATGCACCTTCCCCGGTTTAGAAAGAGATCCAGGTTCGAATCCCGGTGGCTCAACAACAATACTTTTCGATAAAATTGATTTATATGTATATCTTTCTAATTAATACGTTTAATTCATATTTTCATATAAAAATGCTTTGGAAGAGATGCGCGGGACACCTAGATGATTCCAGAATCACGAGAAGAATCCAAGTCTCAGCTGGAGAAACAATATGAAGAAGATGTAATATAAATTAAATGTATCAATTAGAAAGATATACAAGAAAATTCTATTTATCGAAAAAACATTTGTTGCTGCCGGGATGATTAGTATTTTAACTAATTAAAGGAGAAGTAGCCAAGGACCAGCTGTTGGTGAATTATTAAAAATGGCCAGCAGAAAAATAAGTATCATGGCGGCAGAAGACTGAGGAGACCAGGGCTCGATTTGGCCTGAAGCGCCAGTGAAGAAGAAGAAGAAAAGCATTCGCTAGTAATAATTTAAGCCTGAAGCTTAATGCAATGGGGTTCTGAATCTAACACTAATATATAGAAATAAGGTCTGTAAATAACAAAATAAGAATAAAAATCGACCGAATATAAAGAAAATGTGGCAGCTCTATATTATATATATATAATATAAAATAGAGCTGCCACATTTACCAGAAAATCTATATTATATATATATAAAATCTATAGTACAGTATTATCTAATTAGTTATACAGTATAATCCGTTTATTGTGATTACTATAGTTCCTGTAATTTTTGATAACAATAGCCGGTTGATAGATAACATTAAACAGAAGTTGAAAAATATTATTATTGAACACAATTTATTAAAAAATAGTTTTCTGTCGTTTGTTTGAGTTTATTACTTCCTCAATGCAATCCTCATATTAATAGTGCTTTTCAAAGTTTTTTGCTCTGTATTGAACACCGCGTCGAAGAATTCGTAGAGCATCTTACATCTGGGCATTAGTTGGAGGGGCTTCTGAATTTTTTTATTTTTCTGTATGCATGTTACATTCTCTTTCTTTTGATATTTTAGAGTTATTATCAGTACGGATAATTTTGTAGGAATTTCCTAAAAGTGTACATCTTTTGTATCCACACATTGATAACAATAGCTAAAGTATGATTATACTTAATAGGCGGATAATTTTATATAAAGGGTTTTTGTACCATTTATTGTGATAATAATAACTGATTAATAACATTATCTGTAATTATAATATCCGGTTTCCATTGTATATGTAAAAAAAGATTTTTTAATAGTCAATAATATTTAAAAAGGCTCGCTACAATGGTTAGAATACATGAAACATATAAAGTCAAAAGAGGATTACGATAAAACAGATATTTGATAAAATCTACAGGACTTAAAAATGATAACCACGATATAAGAGTGAGGCGTTCTATTCTCTCTGTCTGTGCTGTTAGTTAGTTTATAGAACCTCTGCTTTTTCACTGCATCTGTACATAATACCGATAATAATTAGTCTATATTTCTTCACAAACTAAGAAACAGCATGCACAGTCTAAAATCGCGTGAGTCGCAATGTTAGATCTAGAACATCGATACGATTGATTTTCTCATCAATGACTGTTGGCAACCTGACCAGCTTTACTATATTTATGTTAATAATTACATAATCTTAATTTGATCTCAATCAGAAAACCTAATTTTTTAAATCGGTTTTGACTACACGTATATATATATGTGAGATATTATATTAACTGAATATTAATATTAATATTCACTACCTATATATTATTGATATTTTTAATATTTGGGAATTGAATTTTGTAGTAGTTTTTTGTTGTTTATTTATTTTAAAATATTATTTAACTTTGTTTATATTAACAACTTAATTAATAATTTTAAAACACCAACCGGTTTCGGAAAATATAATTTTCTTCTTCAGGATCTCAAATTAACTAACCAAAAACATATTACGTTATTCTATTTTTTTTTATTAAAATAATTATTATTTAAAAAATAAATCTAGAACTGTTACGATGATGAAAGGTGTGGAAGTTGACTTGATGATACGAAATTATTAGAAAACTATTTTAGGAAAAAAAAATTTATTAGGACAAAATTTTGGTTAATTTTATGTGCTTTATTTATTTCTAATGATTCCAAGTCATTCAATTTAAGACCAAATTTATTGTATATTTAAGTTCTTATAACTAAATGGGTTTTAAAAACCTATATATTTGAGGACGACCTGGGTCACGCCCAAAGTCTCGTGGATATACGAAATTGTCAGAGTAGTGGGAGTGACATGGCAAATATCGGCGGAGAACTGAAAAGAGTAGCAGTCACGGAAACATGATATTTGAATTTTTAGTTTGTTTATATTTTTTTGGTTTAACTCTACGATTGTGGTCTCCTTCCTACAACAGTCTTCCGTCCAAACCAAGAATATACTTTTCCAAGAGATTATTTTACTCAATAGAATTCATTTTTAACATTTGGAATTCTCACTCGCTTCTAAACCCACACTCACTCTTATTCCACCATTGCTCCTTTCTAGTTTTCTCTGAGGTCCGATTTTTCATATCTGTCACAAGTGTAATCTCCCAGCCGAAGATCTCTCCCTTATCTGTCTTTTTCTCTCTTAGAAATTTATTTCAAAATATTTTTACGAATTGATTCGTTTACAAAATTTTAGTCAAATATTCCCAATATGTATGTATCAACCGTTTTAGTGAAATAATCTTTTATTAAAGAGAACACATTATTATTGTGGAGTTGTAATTATTCAGAACATAGGTCTGTGATATTTTAAATACTAATTAAATGTATTAATTACAAAGATATACATATAAAATCAATTTTAACGAAAAATATTGTTGTTGCGCTACCGAGATTCGATCTCTTTCCAAACCGCGGAAGTTGTAACATATAGGTTCGAAAATTTGTCGTCAAAAGTACTGTCGCTGTAGCATAGTTGAATAATGCACCTTCCCCGGTTTGGGAAGAGATCCAGGTTCGAATACCGGTAGCGGAACAACAATATTTTTCGATCAAATTAATTTTATATGTAAATGTTTCTAATTAATATATTTAATTAGTATTTAAATAACCTTTTACTGACCTTCAAAGATTTGAGTAATAAGTAATTGATTTTGAATAATGTTTTTAATGCAAAAAGGAGATACAAAGCGCAGATATTAATTATTTTTTTATAAATTCAATTTTCTAGCAATTAACTCTCAATTTTCAGGCAATTTAATTATTTTTTTAATATTAAATTAGGTTTTATCAAGATTTTGTTAAAAAATTTAAAAAATGTCTTCGTTATGGTACAAAATTTTCACTAAGACTGCACATTTTATAATTAGAATCTAGACGTGTCTCCATCCATAAAATATTCTAAACTAAGTGTATTAAATCCTGTATATCTAGCGTCTTGTGCGATATAACAAATGTATCTTTACGTCATATTTATGTAACAAATTCCAGGTCTCAGGAGCGCGTCGTCGAGCGATGGCATTTTTAATATACCCCTTGAAAGTTTTGAAATAACTTCTGACTCGAGTCAACTGCACGAGGGAAGCAGTTTCTCGTGGTTGTGATCGAACATTCTTAATGCAAGACTTCATTTCAAACCCCTAATAACTGATCAATATTTCACAACGCAAATCTTTAAAGGTATTTTTCAGTTTCTCGCAAAACATCCTGGTTTGGTACTTATGGTTGCTAAAGAGACAGAAACACACACATACGAGTCTTATATTTTTTATAATATATTATCAATTCAATTAAATATCAAAGTATTTACCGCAATATATAAGTAATATTTTACGATGTTCCAATTGTCGATATATCTTTAAATAATAAATTTCATTTACGTTTTACATAACAGTCTTATATTTTTTATTTTTTTATTTTTAGTAATGATATTGCAATTTTTACAGAAGACATATTTTTCTTTAGTAATGGCTCAAAAAGTAACATAAATATATCAAAGAATGAACAGAGCTAAAGAAGATGCGTAGAATAAATCTATCGCAAATTATTATAATTGAATCAGATTCATCAGATCGATTTACTTCCAATAGAAATATCCCAAAGTATTATATCTGTCCGTTGTATTTTTTCAGTGACGTACATATTTACTTCGATTTAATCATGTGTAAATAATTTAAACATAATTTTAATAAAAATAAAAACTCACCGACAAACCATCGGCAAAAGATTCCACCAAAACTGTCAAAAATATGTCACTTGTCAAAACTAGAAATGTTATAAACTTAACCAGAAACAAACTTTATTCAGTGTCATTAAAAATAACGTTAGAGAAACGTCTGGTGTGGGAAAAGTGTCAAGCCTGATAATCTTAAGCGAATCACTGAAAAACAACACAGTGGTCACTTTGAATTAGTTTCATATGCGAGACATTCATATCCCGCCAAGCGGAAATTTTTGCTTAACTTCACCGGCACTACACCGGCGTAGCACCAGCGCAGAGCTCGTAGCGACTGTTGTCCCTGCCCGCCCTGACACTACTGGAGGCCGGCCGAGTTAGCTACGCGGTGTAGGCGTTCGAGCCACGCCAGAACACTACCGCGCATCCATTACCAAGCATTCGAAGCAATATGTACGACAGCCGGATGCGTTCAAAAAATCATGTTCACATCTTTTTTAATACCGTAAAAATTGTGAAAGATAAAAAATGTATTATCGTATTGGAAAAAAGTGTGCCTCTTCTAATATATTTAATTTAATTATTATTTAGAATATCAACATTTCGATCGCTTAAAACATTAAGAAATGTAACAATTAGAATGCACCGAAATGATGGCAAATTCATGAATCACAATTGTACAAACCAGGTACAAACTACTAATAGTCTCCGAAAATGGGTAAGAATTTTTCATTGATATTAAGTACGCAAAACAAATAAATTTACGGAGAAAATCTGAATAATACAAATCGAAATCTAAAACGTATCGATGAAGAAAAACATTTCAATTCCATTGATTTAAAATATACCTAGATGGCGCGGCAATCTCGGCGTATACACGTATATATCAGTATATACATATTAGTTTTATTGATACATATTTTCATATTAAAACTCTGAAATGTTTGATAGTAAGTCAAAAAATTATGGCGCAATAGTGAATAGTATTTGAATGACGTAATATCTTTGAGAACACGGTGCCGTTTTAAGGAATACTTTGCAATACATAACCCACTGGAACGGCGGTTATGCAAGCGCAATATCAAATGAATATCTGCTCGAGTGCACTTCCTTTAACATATTGTATATCGATATATTGGCAATAATTTGCTTTACATAATTAGCAATATTTTAATATGTCCAAGAACACGCATTTACCGAATTTTTACCTACAAAGGCACTGTTATTAAACAAATATCAGATATCTCATAAAGACAAAGCTATTTTTTTATTACATATAATGGAAAATATATAGAAGTATGTGGTAATTACAGGGCTTATGATCTGTCTTCGGCTGGCTTAAGTGATCAATTTATATATATATAAAGAACGTTCACCAATTCTCACCCTCAATCTTCACATTTATCAATATTTTTGGAAGTTGTATATATGTTAGAATGTGGACTCGCTTCGAGTACCACTACACCATCGCCATATATAGACCAAATTTGATAATTCATTTTTCCCTTTTTTAAAACAGCATATATGTCATCACTTTGAGAATCAGATTTTTTTTTTCTTTACATAATTTGTTGGGTTTGTCCCATAGATCCATAAAAACGCAAATAATTATAGAAATATGTGTGATGGGCATCCACAAAGAAACGTGCGGATAAAAAAACAGACAAGAGTAATTAATGTGATTGAATACGTCAATAAAATGAAATGGCAATGGGTAGGCCACGTCGCTCGGACGACAGATAATCGTCAATGGAATGATCCAGTGGTATCCGAGGAGTCGGGCAAGAAGCCGACTGACCACATTAAACCCCACTAGACTAAAAAATTCATCAAATTTTGCGTAAATACGTGGCAGTGAGTAACAGGGGACAGAAAAAGTGTGAAACATCTGAGTAAGCCTTCATCCAGTAGTGGATTGACAACAGCTGACGACGTTTATTATTTAAATTACAAAATCACAACTGAACGGACAAATTGCTCGGAAATCTCACTAAGCGAAAAAAAATTTAATATTCACGACTCTATTTGAATAGAGATTGAATAGGTTCGGCATATATGAATACATATCAACTGACGATAAACAAACCAAGACGAGGGTCAAACTTTCGACCGCTGCTAGGTTACTGGCCACATCTAACAGCTAAACCATGCAATTAAATTCCACTTACATGCAACCTTGAAATAGGCCTTAACTTAGTTTAATAGTAAAATCCAATATATTTTTATCTTATCAACTGTCAGTTTCCTGTGTGATATATGTGGTGTATAAGAAACCCTTTAACAGCAAAGTTTTATTTATGAATGTCGTACTATAATTACAGTATTCAGATACAAAAACCTTAAGTATTTAATATTATAAAGGGTGGGCCAACTTGGGCTGACTGTATGAAAGTTTATAATGGCTACATTTCAAGAGGGATTACATTAATTACAGAGCAAGAGCGCCTTAAAATAATTGACTTTTACTATATTTCGCGACGATCTATTTTCGGTGAGCGGCTAATTTTAAAAAATGCAGAGTTTGCTTGGCCTCCCCGTTCCCCAGATTTGACGGCGCCTGATTTATTTTTGTGGGGCTACTTAAAAGGCCGAATTTACATGAACAAACCAGTAACAATTCAGGAGCTTAAACAATATATTCGTGCAGAAATAACAAATTTCGAGACAGTCCGTTGCGTAATGTAATGCAAAATATTTTAGAAAGAGCAATTATTTGTCAACAAGAAAATGGAGATCATTTAAATGGTGTTATTTTCCATATATAAATTTTAAAAAGTTAACAAAGTACACATTCATACAATATATATTTTTTTAATAAATATTAAAATTACAAAAGTTATGTGCATTTTACATCAGTCAGTCCAAGTTGGCACACTCTGTATATAAGTATATCGGTACAGAATATAAGTATTAAATTTCTACCTACGTTCCGTGTTTCCTAAATACTCTACGTGTTTTTATTGATCAATTAATTATGATTTCTATATACTCAGCCCTTCACCGAAATATTATTTTTGTAATTAATATCAATAATATGCCATTTTTACTCTCTAATGTTGGTAGACAAGAAATAACTCGTGCAAGTGGTCAGCACCTTTTAATAACTACATTTTTATTGTTCTCTTCTTCTACAACGCTACATCCCAGGGAAGAATCTGACTTCCTCCACAACTGCTCTTCATTCTTCCCCAGTTCTTGAATCTTCCCATCCTGCTTCAGCCCTCTTTCACATAGCCCAACCTCTTCCTTAGTCTGTCTCTAGAAATTTTCCACTGGAGTATGTATTCACTTGGTAAAATAATTCATATAAATTTATACTCGTAATATATGTTGTGTTATTTATGTTATACATGAGGATGCTAGTTGCAAAGTCAAGAATCATCCATTATTTATTTTTCTCTAATGTTTAATGCATTTGTCTTATACAGATTTTACATATTGTGTTAATTTCAAAACAGTCAAACTTATCTCTTTTTGATATACAGATGGTCCAAAAAAAGTGAGAACATCTCGTGACACATGAGTTTTTACAAAACATAATATAATTCATTATAATTCTTAATGTTTTTTTTTGCACAATATTTAGCTAATTAGAAATTATCAAAACACCCCATATTGCATCATCTACTGGGCTTAAATCTGGCCTATTTTTAATTAACATTCTCACGACGAAGAAAGTGTATTGTATTTCTGTCTGTGTGAGATGGAGCACCATCCTGCAGTAATGTCCAGTTATGCTGCAATATCTAGCTTATACTCCAGGCTATGTTTTAAAATTCTATGATCATTTTTCTAGCACCCCAACATTTTTCAATTCGCAAATTTTTGATCAGAATACAGTGATTTTTGTCATTCTGGGCAACAATTTGAAAAAACCAAATATAAACAATGGGAAAATTAATAATCAAAGATAGCGACCGGAAATTGTTGAAATGAAACGTAATATAGGTAAATAGGTAAGTAAATAAATTAGTAAACTATTTAAGCTACTGTTGATATAGTTTAAAAAAATGATGTGATTATATCACATTTTACAAAATGTTCTATTTTTGGGCCACCCTGTAAATTGGTCATTCAAAAACACAAAGTTTAGCTGAAATAAATTCTTTAGCGAGCGAATTAGGTGTCGCGTGTTATAACAAAGAGTTTAATCAAACTCTAAATATTCCATATGAGATATGAGAATATTATTACTCCATAGTTTATCCATTAAATAGTAAAACTAAAATTGATCTCTTTTCACCTTCGTCGCTTATTCACAGATTCATAAAAAATAAAAATAATGTGTTTTTAAAAATATTTTATGCATTTCTATGTACACCTGAAAAAATCCTCGCTTTTCGTCATTTGTCGTTTTGCGGGAATGCTAAATGCTTAAAACACATAAGTGGTTTTTTTTTTCAATAAAATGTGACAAGAGATCAATTTTGTTTTAACCATTTGACGAATAAAACCGCGAAGTACTTAATATTATTATATCTTGCATACCTACAATACCTGTCACGTTAAGAGGGTCCTTTTTTCCATTTTGTATTTGGGCCCATATTTTTATTTATACCACTGATCCGGCCGTAGTGCCATCAACTTTCTGCTGGCACAAAGTATGGTAATATACTTTAAAATTATCATTTTCCAAATCCGCTAAAACCATTTTTATGCTATATATTGTAGTTACCATGGGTGTGCAGTGCATACAAGCAAAAAATCTGTGCATTACTAAAAATTCTGGGAAACAAATATAAATGAAATAATTGGATTAACATAAACGTAAACATTATTTTACAATTAGCGCCATCTGTGTACCAGTAGAGACTTTAATTTCTTAGTTCTAAAAACTACCACGACAACACGCCTTGAGCTATTCATATTACTCTGTTCTATCTTTGAGTTATTTGTGTTGATTTCATGGCCGTTCTTTGCGTTCGAGGTGTATTTGGTGCATGATTATTATTACGGAAAGGATTTTCAAATGATAAAAGAATCATGTTCAGTCATAAAAAGTGTTCTTAAAAACGTTCATACATTTTTATATTGATTTTTTATATGGGTAAGAAGGTATTATTTTACATTAAAACTTAAACGAAAGTTCATAATCCTACGTACAACATATATATAATTGTATAATATCATTGGTAACAGCATAACCTAAATCTATACCTACTGCACGCCACTAGTAGTTACATATATTAATTATAATATTCTCATTGAAGTATTTTTGTGGACTGTCGAAATATAAATGCTCTCAAGATTGAAATCATGAATTGGCGTGAAAATACACTCAAAGTTTAATAATCTTGAATGGCCCTGCAGCCAATATAGAGCCTCCTTAATACTTGCAACCTCGCAAGTTCTTACTAAACTTACTAAAGTACTTCTCTAAACCATACTAAATAATTTTATATTCGAAAGATCGTTAATCCAGGGATAAAAAATATTCATTCTACAATGTTTTTATGTATAATACCGACGGCATTGTCATTATAATTAAACATTTAAGTCTCCTGAAATAGAAATTGAAATAACAGAAACACTCCGAGAATCACCGAGATGAATATTAAATCTCAAATTAAATTTATCGTAAAAACAATATTTATTCCATTGTTACAATCTCGTATTGTTTTAAACAGCTGAAACCATGAAGACAATTTATTTTTTATCATCTTCACCAAATCAAATATATGCTACGGTGAATGTATCTTACCAGTGAAATTATATTTTCACTAGTATAAATTAAATTTACTAACTCACCCAGTTGACATGTGTCAAACTATAATCAGTTATGTTATTCTTATCATCGTTATATTTTAGTGTCAGTTTAAGAACTTTCGTGTCGAGGCATATCGGTAAAATTGTATTGTCTAAAATAACTCGGATTGAATACTTTTTTCGTATTTTAATAGACATAAACACGTATTGTAAGCGAAAACAAAAATACGCAAATGGACGTTTCACAACAGCTGTCAAATTGTCAGTTTGGAGCAGCATATAATTTCGCTAGCGCCTCAGTTAAATTATATTTTTGCTAGTAGAAATATATATCTTTCTGTGATATGATTTCACTAAAATGCCAGTGAAAATGTATTCGGATATGATTTCACTAAAATGCCAGTGAAAATGTATTCGGATATGATTTCACTAAAATGCCAGTGAAAATGTATTCGAATATGATTTCACTAAAATGCCAGTGAAAATGTATTCGGATATGATTTCACTAAAATGCCAGTGAAAATGTATTCGAATATGATTTCACTAAAATGCCAACGAAAATATGACTAACTTCAACTGTAATGTATACAATATACATATAATCATTATTTTCGCATAGTTATCTGTAGGGGACTCATGCCATATTTTCAAATAATTATTATATTCCCCGCCTATGGTAATGGGTTTGTTTAAGTGCTGAGGAGTAATTTAACATTGTAACTGTTCTTGTCGGTGTAATGCGTGCATTACGCATTTGTTCTAGACCTCGTCCAGAAGTTATCTGTATGCTGTATGTTATGTCGCTCATTAATCGGTGAATGTACTTTTGTTTGGGCCTTCCTCAGTCTGTTCTCTCTTCTTATAATTCTCATTTGTAATTCTCTCAGTCCAGCTTATTATTTCCACCCTTCTGCGGCACCATATTTCGAATGCTTCCGACCGATTTCTCTCTCACTCTCTGGTTAAGCTTTCAAGGTTTCACTTCCGTAAAGTGCTTTACTCCAGAAAAATAATGCTACGTCCCAAAGGTGACAGCTGACTTGCCTCGCAAATGTGTCAACTTTTCGTAGTTTTCATTCTATTCATCATTTCGATATAATATATCATTAGTATTATAATAAAAATCGTAAAATGTTAAAATTTATGATTATTACTTTTTTATTTAATGGCCTTCGTCAAGGTATTACATTCAAATTATTTTTGAAGAAATAAGCAGTAATATAAAGAGCTCCACGGCTGATTCCCTCGGGAACTTAAATTAAAAGGAATATTCCGACATTGTATGAATCCACTCGAGGAATTCCATCCCACCATCGTTTAAATCACAAGTTTTAACGAAAATTTAAAATATTTGACGTTTTAAACAAAGCTTGGCCAATTAGCCAATTAACAATTAAACTAAAATGTTTTAAATCATTATAGTTCTCTTTTTTGACACCGACCGATTTCAAGACTGTTTCGTCTCAAAGATCCTGTGATTCTTTCGTCTTTTCAGATGTTAACATTCGTGTTAAATATGTTAATATTAAAGCAATGAGCAGTTACTCCGAAACTGGTCGGCATCCAAAAATAAAACCACAGTAGTCCACAAACTCATTTTAGCTTAATTGATTAAAATGTCTAACACCAAAGAAGTTGTTTCAAATATTTAAATTTGATAAGGTTGCTTTTCATTAATTGTGTTATTTATGGAATTAAATAAATAAATAAAATAGTAATATAAATTAAATTCGTTGTCCAGTGTACCTACGTAGTATTATGATATCTGCGTATTGTTATATAGTACCTAATTGAATAACCTTTCGCCGTCTCGGAAAAGGTATTCACATTATGTTTTATGTTTCTAATAAGAATCATTCTTCCATAAAAGGTTAATTTTATCTTGTATCTAGTCATGGTCAGGGCCGGATTATGGCCTAAGCGCATTAAGCAGTCGCCTGGGGCCAGGCGTCATCTAAACATGAGCAATTGATTTAATACGACAGAATCGATCAATAGCGCAATTTAATAAAAATAAGTTTAAAAAAAAATCGGGTATGAAAATACATAAGGTTTCATATAACCTATTTATCTATCATTTAGGTATATAAAGGAAATTTCTATGCCTTTTTTTGCAAGTGCAGTGACCTAGTAGATCATTTATATTTACAAATTCGCAATAGAAATTAGTTTTGAAGTAGAATAAGCAATACAGAATTCATAATGTATACATATTTAGATATTTAGACGTGGAAAAATCGACAATACACCTAGCGTTCTATCACCTGTGAATGCAGGTATATTTCAAACAAAAATATGTGGCGTTGTATCTTGTTTGGCCATCGTCATTACTCGCTTATATGCAAACTATAAATGAATCTGAAGTAGATAGGTATTATTTTTCGTTTTATTATTATTTTATTTCACTTTTTAATACACTTTCGATGATCTCTGAGATTTGTTTCGGGCCCCGATTCTCCTACTCCGACTGTGTCGAGTAGTGCAACCTACCTACCTGACTATGTTTTATATGATATACGTATATCATGTTTAATGAATTAATTATGTTTTAATATCTCCTAGTTTTACCATGTGTCTCAACAACAATAATGGGTTGTCAGTCAAGGTTGTACATATTATCATTTGAGAGGTTTTTCAAAACGTCATGACATCCAATTTTAGAATGATTTATTTTTGTTTCACCTTCGATCACATTTATAAACAGAGACGGCAGCATTAAATTTCCTCCACTGCTCAGATAAGCTTTTAGTAAATCAATAAATAATGCTATAATGAAAATTATATGAACTAATTTCTATTATAATAAAATTTATTATTCGTAAAAATATTTAGCTTTCCTAATATTTTCTAGAACGGATGGGGAGCGACCATTTCAACGTGACATATAAAACCTGCCTCCAAATCGGAAATATTACCATACCTAATTCTTTTAAATTTACATTATTATAGGTTGTAAGTTAGTAGATATTATAACATTACATTGATAGGCGTGGATTGACTATAGGGCTAAAGGGACTGTATCCCAAGACCCTCAAATTGATAGGGGCCCCAGGGCTCTAACTTCAATTACTGAAATTTTAAAACTATTGCTAATTATTATTTTAATGAAGCAATAAATTATTTTTCAAGCAAAAATCTAACCTGTAAAATATTTTCTGTAATCCGGTAAATAACGAGCAATAGTACCCCAAGAAAAAACTACAACTATTGTTGTTTTAAATCATTTTGTTAAACGCGACGAAAGCGAGTGACCTCTTTCTATAATTACAAACACATTTTTATTGCATAATCCGAAAGAGTGAAACAGCGGCGCAACTACGCCAATGCAGCCAATGCGATGTATTAGAGCCCACGTCAAATAGGAGCCCGATAAGTCCGCATCCCACAAAACTTTTGGTATCGATACCTCTACAATTACCGATGCTTTTCCCAGCACCAAACAGACTAACAATTTTTAAAAGCCACTACAGCAAGAAATGGCATTATAAAGTTTAAAAAATGTAAATTCTTATATCATGTGTTAGGAAAACACGTAAAAATATTGTTGATGTCTAAAGTAGTATCCCGCTAATTTCGACCCATTTTGGGACCCGATTTTTTCAGATAGCCATGAAGGAATAAACTATTATTTTATACACGGTTTATGAAACTCGTAGTCTCCCTCTGTCGCCGGGCTTAGTACATACCTACGTGCAATAAATTGATTCGAAATCGATTCATCTAAATTACTAAACAGTACTAAAATTTCGTAATAATAAACCAACGGATACACTATTTTGCTACATTAACAGTCTTTGGTATCCTTAAGGCGATGCGAGCAATAAATTAAATAATAATTAAACAATGAATTTCCAAATAATTCTAAAATGAATGAACTTCGGAAGTTTTAAACGAGCTTTTAATTTATTTAAATAACGCCATCTGCCTGTGCACATAATAATTTATTTTCACAAAATCCTTATTTCGTTAGAGCCATCTAGCGGTTTGCGCTGAACTCGCCGATGAAATGTTAGCGTTGCGTATAGAAACTGGAATTGAAATTCAGTTTTGAATTGCTTGGCTGTAGTGTTCGTCGGTATTTGTAAATGTGGGTATACTGTGACTGGGAACCAATCACACACGCACGCACACATTAGAATTTTTCACAGCTGGGCGTCGGTAAAATTCTAAAAACCCAAACGGGCTAAAAAAATACTAAAAATCATCATCAGTGGACATTTGATAACTCCATACCTTCCGCAGACGGTAAGTAACGAAGCTTGGCTTCATAAAATTCACCCTCTTATCAACCCCATTTTTCGCAAATGCGAACTTCAGAATTTGCAATATTTCTAATGTTTTCATTTATCCGTGTCTTTTTTTACATTTACCGATTATTTTTGCAGTGTAGAAGTCAATATCGTTTTGTTACCGATGTTTAATTTTTCAGGTTATAATTCTTCACGGTCGACCGTCCCATAAATCGAAACCCTGGATTTTCACAATTATCATAATTATTTCCTTGACGGCTCCACCATAGGAGACCAAAATCGCTTCGTTTTCTCCAATTTAATTTCAAATCTGCCTCCAGTCGTAAGTATACCAAGGATATATATTTTTTCAAGGATACAGATAAATTTTGACAACTAAATATATTGGCATGTTCAGTTCATATTTTAACTTTTTGTCCTTATTGTTGTCCTTACATATTTATACATTTTTTCAGCTGTACTTGTCTTACTTTACGATTCCATGCAAGTAATGCTAGTACTAATATTTTTAAATTAGAGACAATTAATTGGATTGAGCTTCAATCAAAGTATTATTTTGTTAACCTTCATGAAGCTATGTGACATCCAGCTATGTCTATACTCAGTTCACTGCATTCAATAACATACTTGTTCTACATGTAAACAAAATATTATATATATTTTAATAATCCCAATTTTTTATACATTACAGTAACTAAATTGTCCCATATTTTACACTCCATGATAAACAAAATAATGCATTTTGTATTACAATTGATATCTATAATATAAATATGTTTTTATCATTCAAATTTTATCTTTACTTTGTAATATTTATTTGGAAAATTCAAGTGTCAAAAGCTTTCAGAAGCAGTTAGCAACGTTTGAAAAATGTTTCAATTTGAATTTCATGTAATTTTTATTTATTTTTACACCTATTATTACAAAACATAATAAATTATGTTTCATCTTGTTAACGAATATTTCCATTTTCAGATTTGAATATAAACATATAACACACTTCAATAGTAACATTTCATACATAAAACAAGCGTTTAAAGCGCATTTCATATGCAAACTAAATTAACAAAATGCAAGATATTTTTACTTCAGTGAAAATAGCTCAAACATCTTTTGAATCACCCATGTGTAATTCAAATATGTCTATTTGATTTTAATTTTTTTTTAATATTCCGACTAAAGGGAGAGTTTTTTTTGTTGGTGAGATAAGCTTACCCGAGCGCCTTTTGAAACTGCAATGATGAAATAATCACATTTATGTACTTTTAATTTTGTAACATTTATATAGAAAACTCATCTGTCATCACAAATTTTATAATTGATTTTTTATATATTATTTTGCAGTTTGTATGAAATTTATGATTGCGTTGTTTTGTTCAGATTTCTTTCATTTAGTACTAAATAATTTTCTCTACTAATAACATCCAGTTTGGTATTTTTAATTATGCACTGAGACTGTTAATTTCGTGAGAGGTTATAATTAAATGTGACTAAATTTTTTTTCAACAAATAAATATACTGTTAAAGTTATATTATGATTATATTTCTACATACATCATATGTTTTGAAATCTTAGTTTTTGAATAAGCTAAGTGGATGAGGAACTATAGGGTTTGCAAATTCTAATAACTAACTTTAAATGGTGTTTAGTATTGTGCTGAGGTGGCCTTTCAGTTAATCTTGTCTGACTATTCCATGTCTTACTAAATCTGGTATAGATAAATTCATTACTTGATTCTTTACTTACTTTTGAGTCTATTATTTTTATCTTCAATATTGAAATAATTCTTTTTTTTATGATGACCTATATCTATTTTTACATAATGATAAACATAGAAAATATGTAAAATTGATAACAGTGCTTTCACATTCGTAAGCATCACTTTTGATGTTTTAAAGCGTCAAAACTGAGTGTTTCCTAGGCTTGTTGCGGTTGCTCTGGAATAGCTAACTGGATATTGTCTTGCTGTGTTAAGGGGCAGGTGGTGTGCGCGGGTGCGATGCCGCGCTGCAGCAAGCGGCAGCGGACCGGTACCGCAGCTCCCGCACCTGCCTCCGCCCTCCCCCTGCACTCCCTGGAGCCACAGCACCACACCAAAAGGACTAGACATAACAGGTGACTATTCATGTATTAATTATAAAGGGATTGTATTTATATACAGTAAGGCCCCGCTTAACGCAGGGGATATGTTCCAGCGCTAAACGAAACAGCGTTAAACGAGGCAATCTTAACATATAAATAATGGGGATAAGTGAAACAGAACAGAAAATAAGTTACTTCATGAATTTTTCTTGTAACATTTATTGTTAAATACTTTTTATTGCATTAATTACATATCTACTAATATCTATTTTTTTCATAAAACATCCATGACAATAAAATAAGTTCCGAGTAAAGAAGTTATGTTAGAGATAAGGAAAGTTCTTCCTCATTTGACTTTTTATGAAGAAGTCATCTAACTTCGTTTGTCTTTTCCTGTTTTGTTCAGCAAGCAGTTGTCGATAACAAGACATTGCATCAATGACACTTCGTCTTGCCTTAGAACTTCTATCAAAATTAGTATCATTTTGAATAAATTGATCCATAATTTCCGTTATAGTGGCTAAACTAAAATTGTTCTCGCTTTTTCCATTATAATTGATTAACTTAATGGCATATTGCGTTCAACTTCATCGTCGATCCAGATAGAAAGTCATTTTTCCATTTCCTCAATAACGTTGCTTCTGGAATGGGTAATTTTGGTTGCTGAAGTCCTTGCGATTGTAGTTGCTGATGATACGATTTTTTCTTTATTTTTTAAAATTGTTTGTATTGTTGAAGTAGACAAATCGAATGCCACACCTATATCAGATTGCCGTTCATCTGCATGTAATCGTCTGAGCAGCATTTTACTTTCCAGCGAAATGCTTTTTCTTATCGCTTTACTTTATATTTTTTTTGCAATCACCCATTTTAGGAACTAAAAATGGACATATTTATCACAATAAAATAATATACATGTTATGGTTATATCTTTATACGTACACAATAATGCTAATGACCGATAATAAATTAACTATGATGCAGCAAACAAGTGTTTGTATTGAAATGCACCGCGAGACTGCACGCGAGTGTCAAATCAATGAAATCGTGTGCAATTTCGAGGAATCCCAATTTTACCGCGTAATACTGAAACAGCGTTAAGCGGGGCCTTACTGTATATATATATATATATCCTTGAATACGCTAGGACTGCAGGCTCACATACTAGTATACATTGTCTTTATTGGCGTAAGAAAAAGCACCAAAGTAGCGTTTAACTGTTTAGTTTCTGCAATTCAGAATAAGGAGCCAAACCAGATGATCATCGCGATTGTCTAAAAACCACTTTTTTAACGCATTGTGTGTATGAGAGGAAAGTAATAGTGAAAATTGTCAATTAATAATGATAGTTAATTATTGCATCCTGATCAATCAACAAATAGAAGAAGAATAAATAAATAATTAAACTATGTTTTAAACTCTATATTAAAAACAATACGCTACTTGCTTGCAAAATAAGCCTTACAATGGCATTGGCTTTTTTTCACGTGTATCAAAGTCTAAATCTTAATTATTATATTTTTTATACAATGTATTTATAAAACAAAAATATGCGTTTGGTGTCATAATTATCAATTATTTCCTTCACAAATAATGATATCACAGTCAAAGTATCAACGAAAGACTTCCCATATTTGAAAACTCAAGAAAAAGTTTAGGCTGCCAGGTAGATTAATATTAATAGCCACATCTTGTTAATTTTATTTTATAGCATCAAACATTGGTGTAGTAAGTTTTAAACCTCGGGGGGACGGAGTGAGGTATTTTCAATTTGTTTGTTACTTTTTTGTGTCGTTAACGTAGTGACAAGCCAAGGTTTCATGTTTAGTAAGAATTTATTGATAGCCTCGGCTTACTTCTTTAATATTTCACTGTTTGAGATGAAACTTTTGCAAGAATTGGACTCTGTAATTCAGCACTTTCATAACAAAATGTGTTTTAACTCGCGCTCTCGTATAATACATAATATAACATACTCTTCCTCCATTCTCATTTCTTTTTTTTAAACTCTTATTAAGGAGGGTCTCTAAATTATCAGTTTTGCAATTTTTTTATTTACTTTCCACAGTAATTTTTTTATGTTAATACGACTACCTTGGCTGGACTTGGAAAATATTATTTTACCTGCCCATCTTCGAGGTAGAATGATATTCTAGATGACAATGCCCGCTATTTGCAAAAAAAAAACCTTAATTAAATGTATTAATTAGAAAAATATACATATAAAATCAATTTTATCGAAAAATATTGTTGTTGCTACCGGAAATCTAACCTGGATCTCTGCCAATCCGGGAAACATGCATTATCCGATTATGCTATACCAAGACAGTGGATTGACGACAAATTTTCGAACCTATATGTTACGCTTTTCAAATTTATTTGTCGTCAATCCACTGTAGCATAATCGGATAATGCATGTTCCCCGGATTGGAAGAAATCCAGGTTCAAATCTCGGTAGCAACAACAATATTGTTCGTTAAAATTGATTTTATATGTATATTTTGCTAATTAATACATTATTCACCGTTTAGCTGTCAATTCAACACATCAAATATGTACAGCCATATCATACTGAAAGTGGTTCCAATCCTTGCGTGATCTGCCACCACAGATAATTTGTCCTTGCTACGAGGGGCAAGTAAAAAATAAGGTTCCTACATTTTTTTCAGGTATAAGGTATTTTTTATTGCAATAAATAAGTAAACCATCTGAAAGCTTGTACTTTATTCTATTTTTCTACATAGTCTCCTGATTTTTCTATGCATTTTTCCTGACGAGTTATCCACTTCTGAAAACCCGCTTCAAAGAATTCCGCCGCTAGGCCGCCAATGAACTTGGTGACCGCTTCTTTCACCTCTTCATCTGTATTGAAGCGTTGTCCACCCAAGTGTTGCTTCAATTTCGGAAACAAGTGGAAGTCGCTGTAGGGGGCATGGTCAAGCAATTTCCAGCCGAATTTGTCCAGTAGGGCGGTGGTCTGTCGAGAGACATGCGGGCGAGCGTTGTCGTGGTGCAGCCTAACGCCCTTGGTCAGCCTTCCTCTCCGGCGATTTTGGATGGCTCTTTTGAGTTTTGTCAATGTCTCGCAGTACCTGTCCGAATTGATGGTGGTCCCTTTAGGCATAAACTCGGTCAGCAAGACACCTTTTCGGTCCCAAAACACCGTAGCCATCACTTTCCCTGCGGAAAGCGTCTGCTTAAACTTTTTCGGCCTATGCGATTCAGGATGGCGCCATTGTTTGGACTATTCTTTTGTTTCTGGAGTGACGTAGTGACACCACGTTTCATCTCCCGTAATAATGGAGTCCAAGAATTCTTCGGTATTCTCGGCGCATTCTCGAAGAAACCCCTCGGCACACTTGACACGATTGTCTTTGTGGGTTTCTGAAAGCATGTGTGGGACCCACCGCGCGCACACCTTGCGATAACCAAGTTTATCGGTCAAAATGTTGTCGATGGTTTTTTCACAAACCTCAGGAACCTGGACAGCAAGCTCTCGAAGCGTTACTCTCCGATCTTCGAGGAGAATGCGCTCAATCTTCGCCACGACTTCGTCCGACACCGATGGCCTCCCACTCCTTTGCTCGTCGTGGACGTCTGTGCGTCCTTCGGAGAACTCCCTGCACCATTTGCGGACGTGTTGGACGCTGATGCAAGCTGTGCCATAAACTTCTTCCAACTGTCGATGAATTTCAACAGGTTTAAGCTTCTTCGCGTTTAAAAATCGAATCACCGAACGGATTTCACACCTGGCGGTAACGGCGATGGCAGGTTCCATAGCGGATGGCTGTCAGGCCTTTACTGAGCGTCGCAGCGTTTGCTCCCGGTAGTGGGGATGTAGTTAAGGGACCAACAATCAAGGCGGTGTTGCCGGATTTCGCCTAGCATCTCGCGTGGCGAGTGTACAGCGTAAGGAACCTTATTTTTAACTTGGCCCTCGTATTTTGTCATAAAATTAGTCATTTGTATTTTTTGAGTTTTTATATATTATATATTGTACCATTAATAATTAAGGAAAAAATTAAAGAAACCCTAAAAGAAAAAACAATTGTGAGCTTATAGACAAGTAATACAATTATAAACATGGCAAAATTCACTTTGAGAATTATTTCCACAAAACAATTAACATCTTAAAACTGGCATATGTCTATTGCAGAAGTAAAATCATTAGCTAATCGATGCATTTGAGAGACAATCGAGAGTATGTGATGATTTGTATCTGAATAACACCAATCAAATAGTGAGTGGATGCATTTTTTTTCTGTTACGCAACATGTTCTGAAGAGAAAAAACCTTTTATAAAAAATATGTATGCATCTTCTTCAGTCAATTTGTTTTAAAAACCAATATTGTGTTATATATTTGAAAATCAATCGACTTACCTACATATCTAGATGTACATTATACACCATATTCTACATCAAAATTATTGTGTCAAGTTTGCGTTTGGTGATTTTGTTTAATATGTTTGATTTACAATACTACATTGTCGTTTTATGATTTATTTGTTTCATAATTACAATGTATTTTGCTATGTTTATGCAAGACATTGGGCGCTAAATATATACGGAACATGATACTGTGATACCTTACAAAATGATGAACATAAAATGTTTTTTATGTTCAAGAAAACATTGTTTTCCTTTAAGATCAGTGTAACATTGTCTAATTTACGAACCTTGTAACTCATTTTGTGAATAAGTACAATATTAATTTATATTATAACTAAAATAGGTGTGAAAACATATCTTATCAGCATATTTAACCAAAAACTAAGAGCGACAGATTCCACATCAGCTTTGGCCGGATTGAGTGGCATATTGATCTTCGAATGAACACTAAAATAAAACACGTATAAGTCCTATCTAAATTATCATTTTTAAAAAAGTCTAACCCAGTGTATAAATTCTGATATAAATGAATAATAAATACCCACCTTTTCGTAAAAAAGCGCGAAAAGATGAATTAGTACTAAAAGGCAGTGATGAAGTCAAAATCACGAACCGTGAGTCAATCACTGACATCTTTGAGTCACACTCACTGTCAGTGATTGAATATCTGGGAATACCGTGATTAATTTTTTTTTGTCAAAAATTGTATTGATTTTCTGACGCCGTTGTTTAAATCGATTATCACTTGAATCAGCTCCATCTAGTAGATTCTGCCAAACGTTTCACGCATATTTGCTGAGAATTTGACCTGAAAAATAAGCATAAATTATGCTAGAATATTTTTTTTACAAAAAAGAGGTTTTAATAATATAAATAAATACACTCAAAATTTTGCTTTTTTTTATTTAATATGTGTATTGTGATATTGTGTGGCACATGCGCATTAGTAATGAAACTGTGATCACAGTCACAGTTTTCAATCACTGATATTATCAATACCAATCATACCAGTGAGTCGAGAGTAGCATTTTTTCTCATCACTACTTAAAGGCCCCCTTTAATTTTTGATTGATCAATTGGAATGCCAACACATTATGTTTCACAATATTATTGTGAAAAACTCTAGAGATTAGTTTTTTTCTGACAGCTTATTTCAAATATAAGAAAACCGACCATTTTATCAAAACCAAAAACCTTTCTCTTTAAAAATATTTATATAAATAATAATACTTTTAATTAAGATGTTGTTGAAAATGAATTTACTATTAATGTCAGCTTGAAATAGTATGAAATATGCACAGAATACTGAATTTCAACTGGAAAAGTGAAAGGATGCCATAAATGTAATTAATATTTTCTATTAGAATGTCAAGTTTAAAGTTAATGAAACACTCTTTCAATAGTGATATTGTAATATAGAAATGCCTGTTTCAGGTAACCTTTAATGAAATGTTAGTTTTGTTTGTCATCAGGATAAAAAGTAAAATATCATATTCACACAAATTGAACAATCAGCCGAAACTTTGAACTGATATATTATCACCAAACAAGCCTCATCTCCAATACACATAAATTAGACGCACGTTGAACAGCCCACCAGAGAAAATAAAAATATATTTCAGTGCTGTGAAATCCGTAACATTATTTCTGCAGACATGGTGTTTATTTTTATCTCTGAGAATTTAGTATAAGCAGTGCGGTGCCCCCACACATTTGGCAACTCTCCTCACTTTATTAGACAACTCACGCAGGATAGACACAATAAAATTACACTGAATTGCTCCATTTTTACTTGTTTTCTTTTTTTTTTTTTTATTGAATTCTCAAAGTTTTTCTCTTTCATTACTCGAGTTGTCTGATACTTGAAAATTGACCTTGATTTGTGAAAAATATTAGTGATTTTGACTCTGTCAAATATGTTGTTTGTTACACAGTGAAAGATAAGTGTGTTTTGGTTTATAGATTGTCATCTTTCGTATTTTATTATCATTACCAACCACTGTATTAGGTTGAATTTCTGTTGCGGTTGTATGGATGAAGATAAGTAAGTACATTACATTCATATTGAATGTTTATTTCGGTAAAAAATGTGTAAATTGTTATCCATTTTATATATTGAAGCTGGTAATATCTTTCACTGTAACCTGCAAATTAAACACATATGTATGCTGTAATGGGAACATTAACCTCACAAATGTATTTTAATATGGAAGTCTAGAATATTATGCTATATCTGGAAGCAACAATATTTCTGCTCTATCTCGACTCTTTTTAACCTATTCTGAAAATAGTTCAAAGTAGATCGATGAAGTGGATCTGCACGGCTGTGTAATGGTTATTTTTGAATATTTGAATGCAAATCATCATTTGTCAATATTTCTATCGTTATTGTGACGAGACAAAATCTTGTCATCACTATCAAAAGTCGAATATTCGTATGTGATATTATGACGAAGAGATCCATTGAAAAAATCATTTGTCAATCTTTTGATCAAAACATTGTATTCCGTCTGATTCATATCATAATGATAGGTATAGCCGGTCTTTAAGCATGTCAGAAAGAGCTATATACATATTTTTAAAAAGTAATGTAATATAGCAATAATGTAAAATACTAAAATTTCAATAGACTTCTTTGCCATAACGCCCATTGATGTTATATTAGCATTGAAATTGATTGCTTAATTCTAATAGTTTCCATTAGTGCCCTCGCTATACGAATTATCCAATATTATTATTAGTGGTAGTAAACCGTTAATGTGACGATTGTGTGGATGATTGGTAACTGAGATTTAATGATGATCGGTAACTCTGATTTAACTATTGAGGTTTACATTCTAGTGCACCAGTTATTGCTCGAAGAATTACGAATAATCAGTTGCCAACCATTGTTACAATCGAACACAATTCAACCATCATTAGTTTCCATTATTAATACATTTTCCGACACATTTATTTTCAGCAACAGAAGATGCTCCAGATCAGAAGACACAAGCTTCAGTGTGAAGAGATGCCTGGCCTGGTTCCGGGAATACACCACACCTGACGAGCCCGACATACTTGGTAAACTAATTTTTACTGTAGACTTTTCATTAGATGTGTTTTTTCAATGATGTTCATATGACAGTCTTGTTCAAGCTATATTAATACCATCAAACAGCCTTAGTGACCTGTACTCTGGTGAAAGGTATGTCATAGCTGATGATAAATATTCCTATTTTGTGTTCCGTCGGTGCCTGGAATCCATTATGAGAGAGAGACAGCCTGATGTTTCTGCTCTTTGACGTGTGCTCAGATTAGATGTACCCACAGATTCCCTATTTGCAACATAATTTCTCCCTACTGGCATCTCTACGGCACGTTTCCAGTCAAGCCATAATTAACGGTCTTTTTTTCATGTGACACTGTTTTATTTGCCGACGTGACATGCTTAGATATGCTCCTGCTTTAACTTTATATTTTTTCTATAACTATTACCGTAGATTCCTGTGTGTTTTTAAATTAATTCATTAATTAGTTTTGTGTGACAGGTACAATTAAAAAATTTGTCATTTCATTGTTTTCCTTTGAAAATTTTGATCTAAAATCTCCGATAGCGACCGCGAAGCTGAAATGGCAGCAGGAAACCGATCACTCAGCAAACCACCTAGCGTCCCGGGATGCTCAAAGAGAAAGAGGTCGCCATCCTCGACATCGTCAAATACTGATTCTTCTAGCAAAGTATCTTATTACCGAGTAGCATTCGAGCCCAATTACCGAGTAGCATTCGATCCACGTGTCGAACATTTGTTGCAACGGTGGTTGCCCTGGCGGAAGTTTTATTGGGAGGCAGCGTGGCCCCCGTATCAATATCGGAACCTACACCTGTTGTTTTGGATGAGACGTTCATGCAGCTGCCACCAAATTTAATATCGGCGGGCCTGAATGTTTTGGAGTTTAGCAAGCTCAGCACGGTGATGAAAAAGTTACCAGTACTGAAGGCTGACCCAAAGCACATCGAACAGATCTCCAGATTGCAACACTTTGTCTCCGAAGAATGGGCAGGCATACGTTATACGGATGCTCAAAAGGTCTATGCGGCAACTCCCACTTTCGTTGAATTATAAGTGAATGACAACGCACCCGTAAATTATACAGATGACTTACGTTTACAGACTGAATATTTTGAATATTGGGGTATCCTCAGATCGACCCGTTTGTGTCAGCCACCGCCCACGTGATGCCATCCTACATGTCGCTAGACTCAACTGACTGCCCAGCATTCAGTCGACCTTGGAACTACGTGCTGGTTTGAGTATTTTCACCACCAAACCTCGTTCCAAGAGTATTGGCATACTTAAACCTAGCAAGAGGCACCTTCCTCCCAGTCGTGCCAAAATAGAAGAAGGCGCTCTGGAGAAGCGACCAAAATATTTGTATTTTAATGCTTTGCATCAATGTCTTTACAAAGATTCTGAAAAAGTGTTTCAAAAGCACAGAACAAAATATTACTGTTTAACTTCAACCAGTCAAGAACCAATGGAGAACTGAAATGATTCAATGTGTTTTATGTCCTGCAATGTCACTGTAGCGGCACTCTCAAGGTTGAAGATAAACTTTAAAAGCCGTTGTGATGCTCTTGAGTACTAAGTGTTAATACATATAATAAACATCAAACGCTTAAAGTAATATTAAATCATTTCCTCTGTACAGCCATAGTTATGAACCAGTATCGCTTTTATTAGTTGAATACCATCTTAATTTTTATTCTTAAACAAAAATTTTATATCCGCAGGTCCCGAGGGAATGGAAAAGTTTTGTGAGGACATAGCCGTGGAGCCAGAGAACGTGGTGATGTTAGTGTTGGCTTACAAAATGGGAGCTAAACAAATGGGATATTTCACTCAAGAAGAATGGCTACAAGGTAAGTTAAATTAATTAAGTATCCGGCCCAGCCGAGCCAGACAAAGAGATTGTTATATATGATTATTGGCGATTTCATACTATATTTGCATTGTTCACAAAAAGATTGCACAATTAAATTATTAAAAATACCAAATTTTGCAATATTTACAAATTATTTAAAAAATCAAGCTCATGCATCAAATAAGCTGTATTTAAGTAGAATTTTTAGAAAATAGATTTCATATATGACATCTATGCAATTAGTATCCTATTATCTTCATTCTAATGTGTCATCATATTAGATTAGATAAATATTTCATTTAAATTTATTTGCAGTGCAGCTTATTTGAATGTACTAATTGCACGTGCGCAACTGAAATACTAATGAAAAATGACCACAATTGGTATACAAAATTCTGTAAATCAATTTGTTAGGATTTTTTTCACAAAGATTAGAGGGGTAGTTCATAGTGCATCTCTACATAAATAAATATATTATAAATTATATATATTACGTGTGGTATATATATTATTAATATAATTTTTTTATCTGCAACTTGTGAAAAATGATAGAAAAAATTTGCTTCAACAAAAGAACCAAATTTAAAAGTCAAATTATTATTTAAGTCTTGCAGATTACTTTGCTTTATAAAGTTACTGCAGCCACTAAATTGCCCAGCATATGGAAAATATTACAACTAAACCTGTCATTCAAATTTGATTTATACAAAATTCAATATAATATGAAATTTTTCAAATGTACAAGATCCAAAATATCAATTTCATAGTTGATTAACACCAGAAAATCTCAGTAATTTGTACAGCGGGATAATTTTTAAACATTTGCGTGATAAATCAATACCTTTTTAATGATGCATAAGTCAATAAATATATATATTCTCAATGTGCACCGCTTTTTGCCGATTCCCGTTTGCTTTGTGTGCCGCAGTACCTGGCGATACACTGCGCGCCTAAGAGCTTGCATGTGAAACATCGTTAATATGTAATGTAATAAAATGCACATTTTTAAACAATTATTTCCATATCAATAAATTAAATAACAATTTTAAAGATAATGTAGGACTATAAACAGTTTACATATGAAACGCCCTTGAGGTGAAATTTTTTATGAAAATACCGCTATAAAAATTATTCATTATTATGTCCCAGTCCTTGCTATCACTACACACCAGTAATTGTTAAATAGATCAATATCAGCAACCGCTGCACGTTGATAATTTTTAAATAGACCATTACTGGCCAACGCTACTCGCCACTAATTGTCAAAGATATTGATGTTAGCGACTGCCGCAAATTACCAGAAATTATCAAATATGTAAATGGATACTAAAAGTTCTCACCTTTACCCGTGTGGATAGTTTGTGCTAATTACTCTTAACTAATGACGTTGTTTCCCTGCTATATGCAAAAAAAAAAATTCTAAATTGGCTCCCTTGTTCACAATTATTTACTATTTTCAATACCGAATCCATTAATCTGATCAATTCTATCCTTTCCATGCAATAATATTTTTTTGTATGTTGAATTAAGATGGTTTTCCTGTATATTTGAAGACTTATTTGAATTTTAGGATTAGCAGATTTGCAGTGTGACAGCATTAGTAAAGTACAAAATAAATTGGAATATTTACGGAATCTCCTAAATGATCCACACCAGTTCAAAGGAATTTACAGATACGCCTACGATTTTGCCAGAGTAAGTTTGTTTCATACAATGTTTTTTCCAGCATTTTTCCGTACCTACAGATCTGTTTCAAGTGCACAAATTCCATGTATGTATGCATTAATTTCGGGTCGACATGCATAAAAAAAATTTATCCACCAGACCAATAATAAATTAACATTATTCTAAATGTTTTCAAAACAATATGTTGACCTTTTTAAAGCGTCATTTAACTCATACGTAATTATAATCATTATCATACATTTGAACTTGTCTTTGTCGATTTGTAATTTATGATTTTAGGCTATTTCTATACAATGTCGATGAATCGTCCCTATTTTCAAATTTAAAAATGATTTGTTTTGTTAAACTAGCAGGGACACGGAGTAGTCTCTGAATGTTACAAAACACCACAATACTTATCTCTGAATGACCCAGTCAGCAAAAAATAATCCCACTGTTGTTTTACAATCAGTTAATTATGTAAAATGTCATATCAGTTCAAAATGTGATTGTAAAAATTTACATTAATTCAGACATAAGAGGTTCGGCATAAGACTGAAAAGGGTTTTTAAATAACATAAACATAATAAATGTAAGGAAAAATATTAATTATAAAATTTCTTATATAATTTAATGTAATGTATAAAATTTAGTTTTTAGTACATTTTTTACTGCAAACACTACTCATTCCCACTCTATGAAATATTCTCATATGACATGTAAATTTATTGTCTGTGAACTGCTTCTAGGACAAGGACCAGCGCAGCCTGGAAGCTGTAACAGGCCGGGCCATGCTCCAGCTTCTTCTCGGAGGATCTTGGCCCCTGCTCTCGCGTTTTTCCATCTTCCTGGAAAACTCCCGATATCGTGTTATCAATCGAGACCAGTGGTGCAATATTTTGGAGTTCAGCCGCACTGTTCACCTCGAGCTGGATAATTATGATGCCGATGGGGCTTGTAAGTAGCTTAATATTATTTTCAACTTGAAAAATTGATTTTTACCGGTTATTTAAATGGTCAAAAATAGGAGGTTCGGTCTGACATCCATTTTTCTTAATAATAAATAATAATAACATTGGATTGTTTATATAACACCATTTTTGTAAAAAAAATCAACTCAAGAGCGCTTTACACATAAACTGTGTAAGCCTACACTAATATTTAAAATTCCAATTTGTTATTTGAATTTATGGATATGATTTTATGAAAAGGTGCATTTTCAGTCTCTTTTTAAATAAAAGTCTGTGATGCACTTATGACGGACACCGAAGAGTTCCAAGCATTTGATCCTTCCACTGCAAATACCTATTCACTGAATTTCGACTTCTGCCAATGGCTAGTCGGTTCTACATCCTTTCGTACAACTAAAGTAGAGGTTGACCTGAGAATTTGACATCTACTATTCAAGTTGTATGGGATGTTGAGCTCTTGAAGATACGGAGGAGCCATGTTATTCACCTTGTACATTAACCAGCACAATTGAAATTCTACTCTTTCACGACAACAGAGCCTGTGTAGTTCATGCGATAGGGATGTTATGCGAGAGAATATAGACAGTGAAACTTCGATTTTACGTTCCTTGATTTTACGATTTCCCGCTATTTATGCCGAAAAGTGGAAGTCCCATTTCATCTTCATACATTCCCATAGAAATATTTCTCGCAATTTACACATAAAATTTTACATTTCCTCAGTTTTACGCCAAAGCATTTTGAAAATTCAACATGCCAACTCTTCATTCATCAATTTTTAAGTGCAAAATTTTAAATTAGACTTTTTCTTTGAAAAACTCAACACGCCAACTCTACCAGATTTATGATCGCAGATATGTGCGTTCATCTTTGTCATGTTTAGCGAGCGAGTACTTATGCTGGTAATGAAGAAACATAAAAGGGGACACACTAATTACTTAATATAAATTTTTTTAATGTTTCAATGATGACCCTTTTTATACGAAAATTATTCCTTTTTACCATCAGACAATCTGTAATAAAACTTGGGGATTATGCTAAATGGCATTGTAAGGTCCTATTATAATCCCAAAGAGAAGTTTTACAGCAGCGCAACAGGTCGCCGTCGAAGCAGTAAAATAATTCCTGATTCCATTACTAGCCAATGGGCACCACTTATGAAATAATATTTTCATCCTAACAAAAAAATATTATGTATTTACATAAATGTATTGGTATTTTTTCGTATGGAACAAATATAATTTCGTTATATAAATTAATTTTTGTATATAAAATTGATATTAGGGAATTAATTTTGAAAAAAAAATTGATATATGTCATTTTTTGATATAGCTGGGTTAGTTTTAACGAGGTTTTACTGTAAATACTTGTAACACATTTATAAGAAATTACAAACTATGAATTTGCACAATGTATTTAAAATTTATTTTAAAAAACTCATGTTCAAAAATTAATACCAAAATATCTAATGCATAGAAAGCCATAGGTAACAAAGGGACAAACATAGATTGGGTTAATAATAATAATATTGCATTTATTCCAGCGTCATCGGGTTTTTATTTTTTATGAAGACCCGATTCGCCATAAAGATAATACATATTATATAATACATTTAAGTTACGAAATATTATTTATGTTACGAAAAGAAAAACAAATAAATATAAATAAAAAAAAAGTTCACACATATATATTATATAAATAATACATTTCAATCACGGCCATTATTGTATCTCTAGTCGTTGCCATTCTTTGGTCAGGGAACCTGATTTCCATGAGAGTGCCACCGGCACTAGAGAGTTGGTGCTGAGCTCCAGCCGCAGCTACGCCAGCAACTCGATGTCTCAGAAGCGGAACGAATCCATGTATACGGCCTTCAGCAAACATTGTCGATGTTTAAATAGTACAAATTAAATAGGTAGATCAGCAATGTCCTCCATTTACAACTGTATCTTATCACTTTAAAAAAAGTATCCATTATTTTCCAACACTAAGCGACAGACGTTGCTGGCATACGTAGGTTGTACATTGTAAATATCTATATATTTTTCCAGTTTTGTGTTTTAATCACTTTCCCCTATTTTACAACATTTTGGCTATCTCTAGAAAAGAGAAATATCTAGATTTCACTACAATTTTAAGTACTAGCATTTACATTGTGATAAAACATAATTATGACAATAATTTAAACAATATTTTTCCAGGGCCAGTAATGTTAGACGAATTTGTGGAGTGGCTGAGGCAGGAACGTGAGCAGACCAACATAACCTCAGAAGCAGACAGCTGAAAATAGTTTTGTCATGAAAAACAGGAACGCCTATCAACTCATTCACTATATCAAATTATGTATTATCCTTAATGTTACTATGATAACCTCACTCTATAATATTGAAAGGCTGAAAATATTTGGTCAGTATATTCAAATTAATTAGCATTATATTATATAAGGAGTGTATTCGTTAAGAGTAAGCAATTGTATCTATTGGTAAATAATAATATTTTTTAATTGATTGCATCATTACATTTTCATACACTTACTTTGAGAGAAAACAAATTAATTCATGACAAAGGACAAAATTATCATTAGTTTATTTATGTATTTTAAAAATAAAAATAATGAGATTCAGGAAATTTGTGTGTATTTGTATTTAGAGGCTAAAGTAAGATCTCCGGTAGGTGTCGCTACACAAAGCAAAGATAAAATACAAGATGTGTCAGATAAATAAATTGCATCACGCCAGATCATTATGTCGCTGGCTATGGTAAAAAGTTATTTTGCGGCAAATATCTTCTGCGCTGGGCTACAGAAAGGTTAAAATAAGATGTGATCATTTTAATTTCGATAGTTCATAATCTTTTTTGCAGATACAATATTTAGAGGAACTTTTTCTGGAAATACTTTTTTAATTTTTCAAATAAAATTTTCATTCAATCGAGGAAGTAGATATAATTATTGGGATTTCACTTCTAAAAATATAACTGCAAATCGAAAAAAAAATTAAAATTACGTTATTCATTATCTCAATAATTACTGACATTATTAATTATTTTTTTTTACATAAATAAAAGCTAACAAGTTCTTTATATTATAATGTGGTACCAGTTTACTCAGTTTATGCAGTTTTATTTTTGTCGATGGATATTTTTGCTTACTCTTACTTCCTTTACAGGAATACCGATTGACAGTATGTACAAGTATCAAAAATACGCGGCAAAAAATCATCGTTCAGATATTTGTTCCCATTGCGATATTGGACAACTGTATACGTCTTTTAAGGATAGTCATGACACATTCACCGATAATGTAACCCCGTGTATTAGAATACTTGTGTAAATATGAATCCTTATTGTTGTGAGGATACTGTTTAGAAATAATTTTCAATAATCAATTTTGTCCATTTTTAATTTCCTTTTATTTCTTAGCAATGTTTAATTGACAAAATCTCCTCATTTGGATATTACATCTTTATCCCTTTTAATATCTGTTTATTTTTAATTAAACAAATATATTTTCCTAAGACGCTACCCATTTCGATAAACGTCATTCATCAGCCAAGTTTATTTCTTTTATGATAGCGTATTAAATAAATATGAACTGAATTATTATTTGTTATTCAGAGACATGTAAGTAACAATGTCGAGGTTTTTTTTTTTCATCTTCCAACCATTCTACAGTGGAACCCCCAACTTCCTACATTCTTTCGTGATTCTTGATTCAATTTAGCTACCTAGATAAATTGTTTAAATTATAATATTGTGTACGTACGCATGTATGTTGTAAATAACATTGAAAATCAATAACTGTCACAAATTTGATTTATTATAATGTTTTCTGCATGCACAATACTTGTGATATGACAGGTACAAATGTTTTTTTGGTCCCCCACCATTTGGTGAATCAACACAATGATGAAGGCCACTGAAATGTAGACTGTGACATTTGACTTATTAAAAAAACCTGCCGACGGCAGAATAACTCGAAAGAAATTCTTTTATCACAAGATTTTTTGAAGACAAATGTAACAACAAAATATAATAAAAAATTGATTGCCATGTATTTTTTTTATTGAATATCCTGCTATAAGGAATGACAGCAAAACCCTTAATCAGTCAATGGAAATGTGAAATTTACAAGATTTTCTCAGAAACTGCATTTATTTCATTATTTTTAAATTATGAAACGGACAAAACTTTGCTCTGGTATCTCGGAGATTTGGCAATAAAGGTCGGTATGTATCGGTTATTTAAATTATAATACTCAATGAATGACAGCTCGCTCCACGCAACTTTGTACCGTTCTTTCCTTGTATACAAGCACCCAAATATGATACGGTATTTATCCATTTCTACATTTTTCTGCATTTCTACGACTTACACCGTGTGTACATATTTCATTCAATGATATTTAATTATATGAATCTGACAATCTGCAAAAAAAATTGGCATAATTAAATATTATATATTATAATAAAGATAAAAAGAAAAGAATTTTGGGAAATATAGTTTTACTGGTACGAGACCACATGAGGAATTGGTCATAGATTCCAGAAACATACATTTAGGGTTCCACTGTGGCTATTTTTGCAAGCTTAGTAAAATACTCAAAATACTATAAGAAATGTATTGTATACCTTACATACATGACCTGAGCATTTGTTGCTTCATGTAATACTCTGATTAGTATAATTTACATATTTAATAGTGATCTTGAATAGTTTATAAAATAAAACAATAAATATTGTTATTGACTCGCTTCTAAATAATTTGAAGTATGCAATGATACGGTTTTTATATTAACCGAAAAATGGTCTAGTCAACAATAATTGCTTACAGGCCTCGAAATGTTTTAAAACCTCGATTATTATATTATTCGTAGATTTTTGCCATAAGCAATATAATTATGCCTCACTTAGGGTTATTCATTCAGACATGCACATTGACTACATATTTTTACTAGCCCGGGTTATGAATGTGGAAATATATATTTTTGAATAATGTAAGTGAGACTCGTGAGACTAGAACAAAAAGAATGGCAAATTAAAAGTTTGTAATGTGTTTACCTTATTATTTTTAATAATATATGTATCGTAAAAATAATTGGGAGAGTTTTATAAACCCGTCAGCCTACCAGTCACCGCTGTAAGGTACTCGAGATTTATTTGGGATAACCCTTCTTATTTTATTTATAAAATAGAGAAATTAATACATTTCATTGGAGTAAATTTCCTTTGAAATGTAGATATGTAACCTTTTTATTCTGAAGGCACATTTTTCAAAATACATAGTAATCAAAAGAAGTCTAGAATAAAATATTTACAAAAATTTTAAAATCAGAATCGAAATGGAAATATTTCTGGTAAAAATATTGTGTAATTGGTAGGTAATTGTTACTTAACACCTATGTGATTTTAAGCTTCTGTTTTTAGAGATATCCTTCATTTTATAACAATTATTCTCCAAAATTAAAACGTCAAACTATTTTTCTGAACATTTCAAAATGTTGGTTATGAAAAACTGTTTCTTTGTGGTATACTACTACTTCCCATTTGTTTAAGGTACCAGGTATCGTACAACGTAACGTACAATCGTACAGAAAGTAGTATCAGCATTTTACAGCTGCATTTAAAAGAATTACAAATTCTAAATTTAAATGGTAGGCGAATGGGTTATAATAAAAATATATTTATAATGTAACATGATTGTTAGTTTTGATGGATTAAATATTTTTTATTTGTTTGCCAAATATCCATAGTATGTATGTAATAGGATATCGTGCAACGTGTGTGAACTCTCAATGGAATGTTATGAAATATCTCTTATGTATTTCTCGTTTTATAAGCTACTTAAAAAATATATACAGTCATACCCCGTTAATGGATGCTAATTGGTTCCACCAAATGTTGTCATTTAACGAACCACATAATTTTTTTTTTAAATATCTATTAATTCAATATTTATTTATTTATAATGGATTGTGTTGGCGTTAATAGGTTAACGGCAATGCACCTTACATATGTACAAATGTAAAAATAAAAGTACAACAAAATAAAAACAAATTAGTAACAATAAATAATATTATTAAATTTAAATTTTTAATTAATGATGACAACCTAATCTTTTTGCTTTTCTTCCGGGTCAACGATTACAATTGATAATGAAAAAGCACGCTTCGTATTATCAATAAAGCCGCATAAAGTTCCTTGCTTAGCTGCCTTCCTCTTCGTATTAAATATTTCCTTATATGTATGTAACACTTTGGAACCCCTCCAAACTGAAGGATCATTATTTTCCAATCAAATATACCATTGAGGATTTTGGTTGGCACAGTTTTGTCTTCTTCGGAGGATGCTGCGCTCTCAGTTACTGAAGTTTCTATGTGTTTAGGTTTTAACCTCTTGGATCCCCTAATTTGTCTCTACTCAAGTGTTGAGTTCTTGACACATTAAGATCATAATTTTCTCCAAGATTCATTCATATTGTGGCTTATCAGAAAAATCCCATACTGAATTGATGTTAACTCCTCGAGAAATGGTTTGTCTTCAACATCTATTGCATTCAGACACCGCACAAAGGTAATTTTATGGTATCTCTTCTTCAAATTAGAGATCAAATTCTGATCCATTGGCTGCAAAATGGATGTCTCGTTTAGAGGAAGAAAAACTACCTTGATTTTGACACCAGAGAATGCTTCCAAATCAGAAGTTAAGTTATAATCGCTAAATAACGAGAAGATAGCCTTGTCAAATCTTTTGAATGCTCTAGGGTTTTCAGAGTATATAACAAGCAGTTAGTAGCATTACATCCAAAAAAAATCGTAAAATGCTGCTTGGCTACTTTAAATCCTGGCATATTTTTTTCTTTACAAATGAAGGACCTAGTTGGCAAACCTCCAAAACAAGCCAGTTTCGACAACATTAAAAATTTGCCTGGTGCCATAACCCCCTTCTCAATTATATCATTAAATGTTACAATTAAATTATTGTCTGCAGTAACATTGGCACTGGCAACTTCTCCATGAAAACCTAACCTAAACATAAAAGGGTAGAACCAACCCCTTCTCGCTCTGAAAAGCTCTGGCTGTGCAGAACTAGCAGAATCATTAACATCTACTGACTGGTCAGTTTTTAAATCCTGGTAAATTTGTAAGGTGTTACTTTGTATAAGGACTATATATAATACGTTTTGTTTCTTGATCTTGAATCCACAGCATATGTCCAAGATCACACAATTACTGGATTTTTACCTCCAATGGCATTGTTATTAAGACAAATAATAGATATCTCATAGAGATAAAGCTATTGATATTATATTATCGTAAGCCCTGTAATACCCATACTTCTCATATAATATAATATAAATAGCTTCATCTCTTGACTGTTGAAACATAATTGTTAGTGGAACTGTTTTCTCAATGAGAGATTTATATTTAATTTTATCTAAAATAATTGTATTCACAGTAGACAAAGGCACTCCTAACTCTCTTACCTATTTCTGCAGCACTCTTCCTGCAGTCTAACTCTTTTGATACTTAGTTTGACCTCCAATGTTGTCATAATTCTAGGCCTCTACTACTTTAGCACTGGGTGCCATATTAGGGTTGAAATTAACTGAACAGCCAACACAGCTTGTGCAACACAGACTGAGTGTATAACCTACATCATGTAAAATGTCGGCGCTGGAGTCGGTTGATTGAATCGTCGAATAGCGGGGAATGACATAATATGAGAGCGTCAATTAACGGAGTGTGGAATTATTAGGTATGACTGTATATGTATTTCTTATTTTTCATCATCTGTACTTTTTTACAAAAATATAAATTCACCCATTATTTTTTACTTATTATCACGCTTGCTACGTGTGGATGAATTTTTTTTAAAAACAATATGTTTCAGGTGTAGAAAAATATGCAGGTTGCAGTTTTTAAACTTATCTTATTTTTATAATCCTTTACAATATATGTTATACATGGTAGTCAATTCTTATAATGTATTTCTTTCGATACGTTTAATTTTTATTCGTGTGTAGTCTCATCATAAATCATATGACAAATATCTGAGTGCCTCATGTTTTATTGCTCTTTTTGCCATATAATTTTTTAATGTAATACATAGTATAGTATATAATATTTCTATGTTTGTTTCAATAATATACATATAATATTGAACTTTTTTAAAAGAAACATTGACTGAACGATATATAATATGAATTACTACCACACCAAGCTCTTATGATTTTTAATACATAATCTAATTTCGCAAAAGCATTTTCCCAAAATAAAACATGGAGAAATTTAAAAAAAATATTTCATCCAATGAATAAACTGAATTGAAAATTTGACTTGCACATTTCAACTTCGGCCAGTTCCTTGGATTAATTAAACCAATGAAGAATTTGTTAAGAAAATAAATGAATATGTAAATTTAAAAAATACTTTTTATTTTATTTATGTGTATTTGTAATAGTGCGAGAAAACAGGTGGAGCGTAATTCCCGCAACAGGAGCTAAGTAATAAGTTTTTAACGGTACAAATTGTTTAATTATCGTCATTTGCAGGGTCGTCATTTCACTGTATACAAGCAAAGAAAGAAAATCCTTATCTTATGAAAAAACCTTATAAAATTCTAGCCGTTATTATCCGGATTAGCATAACCTATGGCGTAATTGTTGCCTAGTCGTGGGTTATTTAGAAAAATAACTTCATGGCAATGCTGACAGGCAATTTGCCAGTTCGCATCTGATTTGTTTGTTCAATCCATATAAGACTCATACTGAACTAAACTTTTTGTTTTCATGGTGTATTCCAACGTCATAGATTATAATTTATTACCTGTATTTTTGGAATATTATATATGGGAAATCGAAAGCAGAGTATGGTATGGAGCAACAAAGAACTTACTTTTTTTTTAAAGTAATAAATTCACACTTATGTTCTAAATTTAAATTGAGAGAATTATTCCCAAAATCAGAATAATTTTTCAAATTTTTTTTTTATACCTATTGTATACTTAGTTAGCATCATTGGTAACAGCATAATCTAGTTTGTGCCTATTGCACGCACTGGTCATTTGACACTATGGGCCATGCAGGTTCAAGATAGACTTACAATATTTCTCCAATATACAAATTTAGAATGAATTTAAAAAAATAATAAAACTGTTTTCTATTGTAGTCATTTAATTGGAAGATTGGTGCTGAATAGTGAAGTCTGGCAGACGATTAATTATTTGTTGCTAAGCTTATACATATCGAACCCTTCTAAATATCTTAACTACTAAATTTTTAGTTGTTTTAGTATTTAGCCTGTATTTGATACATGTATTTTTAAATAGCAATAATCTTTTTTTTTATATGTATATTTGGTTCAGTAGAACTTAATATAATACAATATATGAAAAAATTACTTCACGAAACGTGTATAAAATTCTGGAAAAATGAGGACTGGCGGAACAACAAAATCTCCTCATAACCATTACTCGCTATATCTGTGATTCCATTGCCGATATGTAGATATTTTTATTCTTCCACAATGTCAACACTTGATAAGGAATTGAAAATGACCCATTTGTTAATCGGAATACTTTAAATTAGGAGGGGTCAATATGGAATAATAAAAGAAATAACAATGTTTTAACATCACATCATTTCATATTTTCACGGAATTTACACTTTTTTCAAAAAATTTAGCACTGAAAATAACATTTCATAAATTTCTACTGATAATTTATAAAATTTGATTATTCACAGTTCATAGGTGTTTTTGACACTCAAAGTAAATAATTTGTTCACGTAATTCGCAAACGTTTTTAAATCCTTAAACACGTGTGACTACGCACTTGAGCTTCATTCCTTTGTCAAAATCTGTAGCTAGCTCCGCCTACTAGCCAATCATAACATATCAAATTCCACAGTGCATTTTATAAGATCTGTTATTAAAATAACGTTTTCGTTAAATCTCGTAATTTATAAATTAATTGTGTGTAACAGTTCTACTGGCCTGGTTTTTATGTTTATGAAATATTGTGATTTGCAAATACTAAAGAAACTAAATCGTTTGATTTTAAATACGTTGACCTATTTAAAATTTTTTTTTAAATTTCACATTTGTTCTCTAAAATGGCACCAACACCTTGCATTTGTGTAAATCCTTAACCATTTATAGAAATAGAGCTTATTTTGAAAACTGACAAAAAAATTATATTAACGATAAAATTGGCAGAAAAAATCGACAGTAAACTGACACTAATGTTGCCTTCAAAAAACCTTTTTTCTCATTATTCATAATTCAGATTTTTTTTTAATTTAAGTCCATGAGTTACGAATTAACAAAGTTTTACTGTAAATGCTTCATTATCAGAGATAACATTAGCTAATTATATTGGTGCATTATAGCAAGTGTTAGCGATAGTCGAAGGGTCACTGAGCAGGACAAAACGATGGTATGGTTTAAATAAATACTATTTTATATACATATATTTATTTTTATACTAACTTCTCAACAATACAGTGACTGCAATGTTGAGTCTGTAAATTTTAAAGTTAAACCAAACAGTATTTTAAGGTTAATTCAACAATAGATTAGGCGACGGCTTGAATGACTTCCGTGTATCGCTTCACCTTGCTGGCGACACTCATGTCCACAAACTTGTCGGCAATGGAGACAATCATCCCTCCCAAAAGTGCGGGATCAACCTTGGCTGTCAAATGGATGGATTCATTTGGCTTCAGGAATTTCTGGAATAAAATACATACAATTTGAGGAAACTTTTGCATATACATATTACTATTAAATTTTTTTTTAAACTTACAAAACAAATTATAGATTTTTTTATATCTGTAGTTGTACATAATATAATAGCAAAGTATACAAATGAGAATAAATGTGACCATATTCACTAAATTCTTCTCCGCTGTTCAATACTGAACCTAAACATATACACATGTAATTCACAGTACTATATCGGTATTTAATAATAATGTATAGTTGCATTATGGACCCACAGATATTTTTATGCCAGCAGTCTACCCTCTCCGAGGCTCCTCACTTCGCCGCGCTTCGTCTGCCCTCTGTTCCGGTCGGAGCGAGGCGAGATGACATGAAACGACCCGTGTCGACACGAGAATAAGCAATGCAAACCGAGAGCTGCACTACATTCTTGTGCTCGTCTCCTCTCTTTGAGATATTTTTGACATAATTCATACTCTTTCAAAACAAGACTAATATTTAATCTTATCATCAAAAAATGATATATTTTCATAAATCTTGCCAGACAGAAAGGGATCAAATAAAACATTTGATATTCTTACATTAGAGAAGCTAATTATATATTAATATTGTAGATTGAAATAATATGTGTATCGTCACTCAAATTAACCAATTGAAAATTAAATAATCTATTGAAATACCTACGTACAGGATTTTTAATCTGGTACAAGATAAGATTTTCCGAAGAGAAAACTATAAGAAATATTTTTGCATTTTCAGTCAATTTGTTATAATAACCAATGTTGTGTTGTTATTTTAATTTTATTTATTATTAAATCATTTCAGTTTATAAATAAATAATAATTTTTTCATATCTATAAATATTTTCTGATATCAGTTCCCCGCCCCGCCCCTTTCAAAACTGTTCTATCTTTTCGCATTTACAAGAGAAGTTATACACTAGATTATACTTTTTTTATATACGTCTATTGACGTGTGAAGTTTTTTTTTACATTTTGTGCTCACAATATCTGTTGCAGTCAAATCTCAAACTCAACATTTTTGGTGCATTATTATATAGTATTGTTTTGGGCTAAAATTTCAGATTTGAATTTGGTCCCCCACCAGAGATATTTAGCCTTGAAAAGTGCAGTTTTTGTAAATTTCCAAACTTTGAGAATTTTTAGAACAAAAAAAATGTAAGTTTTAGGGTTCAAATTTTGTGTGTCCCTGCAAAAACATTCCCGTGAAGATGAGACTTTTTTAAAATGAAAGCTAAGAATTAAGGTTGAAATTTCACTCTGGGAATGCATGTAGGTGAAAATGTATAAAAATAATCTTATAGCCCGTTTATTTCTGAACAAATTGCTTTCAACCCTATGTTGATAGGACAAATAGGAGGTGAAATATTTCAGTTTCCGTAAACCTTTACATTGCAAAAAATGCTACATCCTGTAAAACAAATATGGCCACCACACAAAAACAATAAAATTAAAATAATGGGTCATTTTGAACTACCGACAAGTCAGGGTGATTGCACAAAAAATATGAGAATATTTAAAAATGGTCAAGCAACCAGTGTTGGACCATTCCATATGGAATCTACTTATTTACCATCATGCCGTTTCACCGCAAGGGTAGGCGAGAGGACAGAGCGCCACGCACTTTTGTCCTGACACACAAATTTTCACCTCATCCACATTCATACATCTTCCAATACAAGGTCACCGGTTATTGTAACTCCTAACAGGACCATTTTCCAGTGTCTAGTTTACCTGGTCGTGCCAAATTTTCCGCGGACGTCCAGTATTTCTGGTGCCATCAACATTTGCATCATATATCTTTCTTACCATTCTCTCCTCATTCGTCCGTTCCATATGACCAAACCACCTGAGTGATTTTTCTAAAATAAATGAATAATAAAAACCCACTTTTTCCAAATAAAAGGGGGAAAGATGAATTAGTATTGAAAGTTCTTATAACTAATTCAACAAAAATCAAATTACATAATGCTTAATTATGTATTATATTATATAAAAACCTTAGCATACTGTTATCTTGAAAATGTTGCTACATACCTTGAGTGAAGCTTCCAAGCTCTTACGCTGAGCATCATCCAAAGGTTTGGCAGTGATCACTTCACAAACAACCTCGCCTCGGTGGGCCGACATCATGATTTTGAAGGCATTTATGACATTGTCAAGATTCTTCAACCGTCCATTCTCAGCCAACAACTCCAGCAAGTTGCCAGTGGCTGGGGAAAATGAAATCTAAAATAAAAATACAAAATGTTATTTATTTTATATATGAGATTAATTATGTGTTATTACAAGATTACGTTATATATATTATGTATTAATCAATGTACGCCAGTAAATGGATTTCAATAAAATCAAGATATCTGCATATACAGGGTGGGTGGCCCCAAAAAAGTGAGAATATCTAGTAACATGAGTTATTCCAAAACATAATATAATTAATTATAATTCTTAATGTCATTTTGTTTCCACAATATTTAGCTAATCAGAAATCATCAAAACACCCCATATTGCATAATCTACTGGGTTTAAATCTGGGCTATTTGGTGGCCACATGCCTGGCTCGATGAAATTAACATTTTCACAATGAAGAAAGTTGATTGTATTTCTGGCTGTGTGAGATGGAGCTCCATCCTGCTGTAAAGTCCAGTTATGCTGTAATGTCTACCTATACTCCAGGCTTTGTTTTGAAACTCTTTGATCACTAGCATCTCAACGTTTTTCAAATCGCAAATTTTTGATCAGAATACAGTCTTCTGCGGTGATTTTTGTCATTCTGAACAATTTGAAAAAACCAAATATAAACAATGGGAAAATTAATAATCAAAGAAATTGTCAAAATAAAACGTAATATAGGTAAGTAAATTAGTAAACTATTTAAGCTATTGTTGATATAGTTAAACTAATTTTGATGTAATTATATGACATTTTACGAAATGTTCTCACTTTTTTTGGGCCACCCTGTATATTCCATGGTACTTGTGTAGCTGCACATCTTTTTTTTATAATTAATTTTGTAAAAGCGGATAAGGGCGTGAATACAATATATATTTAAAAAATACAAAAAAAGACACCCGTGCACTAGTAAATAGAGAAAAAAAAATCAGCAGCACTACAATGCCCGCCCACACACTATTAAATTGTCAATCTCATTCTCCAGACCTGGCTCCTTCCAACTACCATTTGTTTCGGTCGATGGACATTTTTCGAAGAAAGAAAAAAATAATTTACAGATGACATAAAGTTAGCTCTTTCTAATCATTTCAACTCCGAGCTAGTAGTAGATGAATTCTCAGGTACCGATTGAAATTGTATAAAAAAAACGTAATAAAGAAAAATCCCGATATGTAATTAAATGTAAGAATTTTGGTAGCAATGGGATTACTATGACAAATGTAAATGTATTGAAATAAGCTATTCGTGATTTAATATAGGAAACAATGTTATAAATCATTGATGTTTACTGGGATCAAATTTTGGATTAACACAATGAAACTATGTGATAAGACAATGCGCTTAGTGATGGTGTTGTATTTTGATTTATATGAAAATAATAAATGGAGGTGATCAATTTTGGGCGGATGCTGATAAGAAAAGTTGACAATCGGTCTTGAAAGTCGGAGGAGTCGACAGTTGACAATCGGTCTCGGAAGTCGGAGGAGGCAAGGACTTAATATCGGGAGTCGGAGGAGTTGAACGTCATTAGTGATTGATCATCGACAACGGTATCGGGAGTCGGAAAACGTTGCGAGGTCGACCAGCGGAAGTGAACAATTGGCATCAGAAGTCCAGTACAAATGTACAGAGTCGGAGAATACACAGCCACAGTTCACCACAATCTACTTAGAAGCAACCGCCCAGCCCGTTACAAGCAACCAGCCTGACAGCCAACTGTCAAAGCAACTGCCGAGCCAGCCTGAAGGCAGTCAGGCATCAAATTATTTAGACATTGTTGATATAGTTAAACTAATTTTGATGTAATTATATCACATTTTACGAAATGTTCTCACATTTTTTGGGCCACCTGTATAAAGAATGTTGTCTACAGTTTCATTCCGAGCTTAATGAAATTTTGCACACTTGACCTTAAAAACACGGGGAAGGTCACTGTCTACATGAGATTTCTAAAAACCACCCCCATCCCCCTTTCCCACCCCTTTGGAATTTTGGTAATTGGTGATATTTGATTTTGCATGTTGCGTCTTGACGTTCAAAATAACTACTCCCATCCCTCTAAATGAAGCCTCTTCACTCTGCGTAAAACCTGGTACATCAACTAGTATAATATTAAAAAGAACCATACAGGGATAGCAAATAGGATTTGATTAAGATTCCTAAATAAGAAAACTGAGCTTGTCAATCTTTTTCACATGTCATTACAGTACAATACATACTGTACATATATGCACCAAATAAAATAATAATATTTTTATAAAATTGTAATTATTATTTTATTAGACATCTTCAGCTTGGTATTATTCATTAGCAAGATTTTAGTTCTGGCTGCTATTATGCTTTCAAAATGCTGTTCAGTCTTCAATCCACTTCTAGTTTTCAACATAGTTATGTGGTATTTTAATATGAATTGAATTAATTAACTAGAAAGATAAACAGAAAAAATATATAATTGCTACCGGGATTCGAACCAGGACCTCTTCCTACCCAGGAAAGTGCATTCTCCGATTTCGCTATAGCAATCAAATACATTTCTGAGAAATTTTGAACTTATATTCTGTAATATTTCCAATTGATACATCTACTATTCAATTTTTAAAAGCATCCCCCCTTATATTACGGAGAATAAATACCTTAGAGTAAAACCTGATCGGAGACGCCAGAATTTAATTAATTAATCAATTTTATTAAATTTGAAAATATATAAGTTGTATTAAAGTTTAAATTCATTTAACTAAGGATTAATTAATAAATCTTAAAAAATCACAGAGAATAAGTCTAATTCTTACACTACTATATCTTCAGCTGGGTGATAATACACAATCTTACCTTAGAAGACAAGTGTTTCAGAGCTCCGGCTTTGATGGAACGTTTGATAGTTGGGTTGATGACGAACTCCTTTAATTTAGGGTCACTCTTCATCTGGGTTTGGAAATTAATAAGTTCCTTCTCAACAGCATCCAACTGCTTCAACTTGGAGGCAGCCGAAAACAGGGCAGTGGCGTACCGTCCCTCCAGACCGAACACTTGCACTGGCGGCTTCACCATTTTGCCACCAGTAGCTGAAGAGCTCATGGCGCGAGCCTGAAAATATTGTTTTCATATTGAAACAAGGATTATTACATAACCTAACCTCTATCGCTAACCGCAACGTCAAAACGCTGAACGGTTAATGAATACTCTAAATTAATCCACGACAAATTGTCAATACAACATTGTGCAATATAAATTAAATAAAACGAACCAGAACTGCACACTTGAATGAAGACATTTCAGCAAAATATAGTGATCGACCCGCTGAAAAACCCGTAATATGTAAGTGACTGCGGTGGTGCCAGCTACACAAACTATAAAATCCGATCGATATTTTTGACATTTCTCGTTTTATGGTTCCTACTCACATGCGTAATTTTAATATATTTGAGATAGGAAAATAGTCTTTCACAATAATGAATTAAAGACTATTTTTCTATACTTTATTTTAGTCAATATCATGTACGATCGTGTAATCGCTAGTAAGAGACTCGCCAACCATCCATTCCTGTCAGTCGGTCTGTCATTCTTTGTTTATAAATTCGGCTTTGTCCTGTATGACAAAGGTATAACTGTTGATGCCGAGTAGTTTTCAAATTAATATTTTAAACATTTTTTAGATTTTGTTATCGGTGAATGGTAAAGTCAATTCGACTTGCTGCTTTAGATTTTGCCGCCATGTCGCCGTTAGGAAGTCCCTCGAAAGACTCTGTTCAGGATGCTATTTCCAACTGTTCCATTGACGAAGGTTTGCCAAGAGATCTCAGCCAGACGAGCCTCTCCTCGAGCAACAGCCACGATGAATCGTTCCGGTGTGTGGACCATGCGGAAGGGAGTCTTCAGAGAATGTATGGTTATCTTCAGGCGGGACAATTATGTGACGTGGTTCTCATCGCTGCAGGACGCAGGTTTACCATCGGTTTATGGCTTATCCATATATAATTAAAATATAAAATAAATACAAATTAAACGATAAAATTAAGAGTGTATGGAAATGCCTTATTGTGTGGTCTATAGTATTTATCAACACTATGAGGCTCCACTGTAATACATTTATGTGTATGTAAAATGTATTTATCGGTTTATTTAATATTTTTAAATAAATTAGTATCGTAGATTTTTTGGAAATATATCAGTAACTACGGGTATTACTAATCATAATTGTGTTTAATAATGATTGGCATATTTTTTCATATCAATTGTTACATTTCATCATAGTTTACAATAATTTCTTTAACTTCTGTGAAATATTTTGAAGCGTATTTAAAATAAGTATTTTCTAAGGTTTCCAGCTCACAGGCTGGTGCTGTCAGCAGCCAGTGAATACTTCTCAGCTATGTTTGCGGGGGCTTTGAGAGAAGCACAGCAGAACGAGATCACATTGGAACATGTAGATGCCGATGCCCTCCAGCAACTTGTAAATTTCTGTTACACGGGTACTATTGGTTAGTATCCATCCAAAGTAATTGCTATTTGCACATTTACATTATTTTTATAAAAATATTGTAGTCACTTTCCAATTTACCTGCACCAGTAGAAATACTATCACAGATTCTCTTTGGTGTTTTCCTCTGATTGGACTTCTCGAGTTGCTTGGTTGAGTCTTTGTAAGTCAAACTCAGTAGATATATGTGACAATTATTGTTTATTAATATAACTTATTTACAGAAGGTACAATTATAGAACTCAGATATTTAATACTATTATTGCGAAGGAACGATGGGATAAGAGAGCCGTTCCCCAGTGACAGCCTCTTATATCCCATGACCCCCACCACTCATCTCACACATACATATAAAAGTGACAGTTCTCACAAATATATTTAATAAAAAAACATTATAGAGATTTTTCTCTCGGTAGTCAATTGTCACCAAATTCTCAAGAGATGAAAATCATAAATTCACCTTAGACTGGAAATGTTATATCACGGTATATCCCACTGGAAAATTTGGTAATTGGTCCTACACATTTAAAGATGGATTTAATTATTATTTAGGAGAACACATTCTTATTGTGAAGTTGTAATTATTCAGAACATAGGTCTGTGATATTTTAAATATGAATTAAATATATTAATTATAAAGATATACATATAAAATCAATTTTATTGAAAAATATTGTTGTTGCGCCACAGGGTATTTGAGATTCTGTAAAAATAAGGTAGATGGCTCTGTCAAATGATGGAACGATTAAATGTATTAATATCAAAAAGGTAACATATAGGGTCGAAAATTGTCGCTAAAAATAATGTCGCTGTAGCTTAGTTGGATAAAGCACCTTCCCTGGTTAGGAAAGAGATCCAGGTTCGAATCCCGGTGGCGCAACAACAATATTTTTCGATAAAATTGATTTTATATGTATATCTTTATAATTAATATATTTAATTCATATTTAAGATTTAATTATTAATTTTAATTTTGTCAGGAACATTTAAGATTTTCTTTTCGCCACAAATTACATTAAACTATTTAAATTATTTTATAAGGAGATGCATTAAACTACCTAATTTTTTTTAATAAGGAGTTAATCATCAAATAACTGTCACTATTACAATTTATTTTTAAAATAAGAATAGTTTTCATGTATTAATAAAATAAGTAGGCGCTTTGGACTGAAACATTGTCAAGAACTTGTCTATAACCCTGCCTATCAGTTCTGAGTGTTTATCATCAATCCCGCCGATTGCGAGATGCGATCGGTGATTCGTTTTTTTACTTGAAAGCATGGCAAAAAAGCTACAGAAGTTTTGGTGAGTGCTACTGCACCATCCTCCATACAGCCCAGACCTAAAAGTTGTTTAACATATTTTCATTATATGTAAATAGAAAGTTTTTAGTTACCTATGATAAATTGTTAGGACTACTTGTATCTAATCTAAATGATTCTTACTTTAAAAATAGCCTTTGTATATTTATAGTGGGTTTTTTTTGCTCTCTTTATTGTGACTTTCGCCAATTAGGCGTTACAAATACATACAGATGAAATAATGTAATATCTTAAATATAATATAATATACAATTATCGTAAATAAAATAATCAGGGGAATATTATTAATATTAATACAAGGATTTGTTATTTGAAATCTAATTAACACATTGGTATTATTTTTTTTCATTTTTACATACATAACATGACATAGAGTTAGAAAAGGTACATTTATATTTGAAAGTACGGTAAAATCTTGTTTATTCTAACTTTTTTCTTGATTTTCAGTCCCCTCAACTTCGAATAAACGGGATTTTACTGTATAAATATACAAATGATAACTGTTGTTAAATGAATGATAAATATAAATTAAATGTAAGTAAGATATACAGATAAAATCAATTTATCTAAAATATAGTTTAGTTGCAACCGGGATTCGAACCTGGATCTTTTCCTATCCGGGGAAATGAGTTACCGTTACAGGTTCAAATCCCGGTAACAACTAAAATATTTTTTCTGTGTATCTTTCTATTTCATACATTTAATTTGTATTAATTGTTATTTTATTTTTTAACTTATTTTTTGAAATATTAAAAATGTTTTAACAATGTTATTGTTTCACATATTAAAATTTACTATTTTCATTTTCAGGACTTCGTGAGGAGACAGTGGAGCTCCTTCTCTCTACTTCATGTCTCCTGCAGCTGACTGGAGTGGCGAATGCCTGTTGTAATTTCCTCAAAAAACAGTTGCACCCATCCAACTGTCTCGGTATCGCCATGTTTGCAGAACAGCAATCGTGTAACTCTTTGGAAAAGCACGCAACTGATTATACATGTGAAAATTTTATGCAGGTTTGCTCTATTATCCTGTATATATAGTTATTTATTGTAGAAATTTAATGAATTCAGTGATTTGTATGATTTATATGACTATTCACTAATACAAAATACATATATTGTCTAAGTCAATATTTCCACACCTACTTTCGGAATTATTGTGTAGTCTCGTCCCTTCCCAATCTTGTTAGAAAATCTAGCAAAACTACTTGCCGCTATCCATAATTCTTTAGTAGGGCCCATTCTAGTAACCTAAAGGTATAATTACAATGCCTTTAAAGCGATTGGTCGGAAATACAAGCGAGATTCAACAGTGATGGCACTTTTTCTCACGGCTTCTTTTGCATTTTGTTTCACATTATTCCATGAAAAGGTAGCAAATTCAAATTTATTAATTATTTACCATATACAGTGGAGCCTCAATTTTAAGTTTTTGAAGGGACCAACAAAAAAAATGTAAACAGGGAAAATGTAAATCGTGTATTAAAAAACAGAAAAATAACATTTATTTTTTACTGATAAAATGAAACAGTGTTTTTTGTTTTGTAAATTGAGTTAAAATACTGTTTTATTCCACTATATTTTATTGTGTTAAATGTTAGAACGTTTTCGGGTACATCTTCCCACTTCTTCACAAACTTACCAAACATGCAAAAATTTGATTGATATAGAGGTTGATTATGGGTGGAATGGTGAACGTTACATTGTGTAAAGTGATCACTTAAGCCAGCCGTAGACAGGTCGTAAGCCCTGTAATTAATAACCCATACTTCCATATTTTCCCATTTAATATAATTTAAATAGTTTTGTCTCTATGAAATATCTATAATTTGTTTTGAAAAAATATTTAGTTGCTATTGGGATAAAAAATATCACAGAACTATGTTCTGAAAATGCAACTTCACAGCAAAAAATGTGTTCTCCTCAAAGTCTTTCTCATTATGTACACATTTTTCCAGGTGTTCAGAAATCAAGAGTTCCTATCACTAGACTCTAAGCAGTTGGGTAAATTACTTTGTTCCGATGACCTGAACGTAATATCTGAGGAGTGTGTATTTGAAAGTGTGATGACTTGGGTCAAACATGATCCACCTAATAGAGAAAAGTACCTCCCATATTTACTGGAGTTCGTAAAACTACCCCTGCTGTCTCCTTCGGTGAGTAAACAATAAATCTAAAAGTCAGCCAGCCAAAGAATAAATAATTTAATTTTATAACATTTGTATGTTACTACAGTAAAACCGCGATATAACGAAATCCAAGGGACCAAAAAATAAAAATTCGTAATAACGAATTCCCACATATAACGAAATAAATAAAAAAAATCCTACTACTATATGTTACGCGCCGTCGCAAAAAAATGTTGCGCGGCTTCAAAAAAGATCGCAAATTCTGCAAACAAAGGAGGAAGAAGGCCGTAGGGAACTGAATACCTACATATTTTTAGTAGTTTTGTTATTATAACAGATAATCAAAGAAATTAAATTAAGAAAAGAACCTATTCAACACCAATTGGAAGATATTTTTGTAAATTCCAGAATATTGCAAACACAAAACAATATTTTAATTGTGTTTAAATGTAGAGCCGCTTCAAACATAGTTTTGGGCATGAAACATAAAGAATAATTCAAAAATAAAAATTTGACAGTTGAATCGCGGCATTTTTATAAAATGAGTCGTATATAAATTACGAAGGTACTTACCGGTAACGGCGGCAACCACTTCAAAATATGATACTATGAACCCATGAAGAAGTTTGAATTGTTTTACTACCTTGTCGGCAGACCGCCGCGCACCGCCGAAAAGGCCGTGCGCGGCGTTTCCGTTCGCATACGGCAGATGCAGCGGCGCGGCTTTGTAAGTGCGAAATAATATTTTCATCTTTTAACATTTTTTTATTTCGTTATAAATTTACGTAAATATATTGGCATTTTTTCGTACGGGACAAAAATGATTTTGTTATAAATATTAACGGGATTTCGTTATATAAATGCATTTTTGTATGAAAAATTGGTTTTAGGGACTAAATTTCGATTTTTTTTTCGATATACGTCATTTTTCGCTATATCGGGGTTCGTTATATCGCGGTTTTACTGTACTATGTATTTTAAATATGAATTAAATATATTAATTATAAAGATATACATATAAAATCAATTTTATCGAAAAATATTATTGTTGCGCAACCGGGATTCGAACCTGGATGTCTTTCCTATCCGGGAAGGTGCATTATCCAAATGCATTATGCAAAATTTAATAAAAATGAATTGATAATTCTGGTGTCTGCTATCAGATTACTCAAAGGTATTTGAGATTCTGTAAAAATAAGGTAGATGGCTCTTTCAAATAATGGAATGATTAAATGTATTAATATCAAAAATGTTGCACATAGAGACTATTATTACGATTTGAATTTGTTACTTATTATTGCACGAGAGACTATTATTATAGATTGAATTTGTTACTTACTTTGTTCTGGTTTATAATGTCTAATTTACATATTATAAATTATTGTTTACTTTGCGCGGCGTGCCACGGGATTGGGAGCACAATAAACCTTTGCCCACCCGTCGGTACGTCGCCCATGTTGTTTAATTTTGTTTTAATTCAGTGCCGTGGACACAGTAGAAATAAATAAATATAATAGTCCACGGCACCCATACAAATTATCCCGCCAGTGTTCCTATTTTTAGTAAAAAGAGCCATTATCAGGGCCACAGAAAATGAGCCCTCAGCTCAACTCACTTAACGACCATTTTTCAGAATAACGAAATTACATAAAAATTGAAATAATACAAAAAGGGACACTGGCCGGATAATTCTTATTACAGGATATCACGGGTCGCGATATACTCTACCGAATTCCCTACTCGTGATATCCCCCTTGTTAGAAATAATATGCCTTTGTAATTAAAAGTCTCCGCAAATCTGTTTCTGCCGCCTGCCAGCCCGCAACCGAAAAATTAAGCGAAGTTGCGCTGTTCGGCCGGCAGGCGGCGACGACCGCCGCGTCGCTCGGGGCGCGGTCAGGCTTGTAAACGCGCCCTGACTGGCTCGGTGGGGAATTTTAGGGTGGCGGGCGCTGCTAGCGGCGCACGTCCACGACACTTGAATAAATACAAGGCCACTGCAGTATGGAGCTCACTTTCGTCATACTGCAGTGCGCTGAATACACCGTTAGCAAGTGTTTTTCATATCGCACCTCGTCTCATCCTTCGGAACCTATGGGTGGGCCAAGGTTTATTGTGCTCCCAATCCCGCGAAACGCCGCGCAAAGCAAATAATAATTTATAGTATTATAAATCAGCATAAAATAAGTAACAAATTCACATCGTAATAATAGTCTCTGTGTGCAACAATATAGGTTCGAAAATTTGTTATTAAAAATATTGTCGCTGTAGCATAGTTGGATAATGCACTTTCCCCGGTTAGGAAAGAGATCCAAGTTCAAATCTTGGTGGCGCAACAACAGTATTTTTCGATAAAATTGTTTTTATATGTATATCTTTCTAATATTTAATTCATATTTCAAATATCACAGACCTATGTTCTGAATAATTACAACTTCACAATAAGAGTGTGTTCTCCTATGTATTTTGTTTTTTTTATTGTTTTCTTTGTTATTAAATGTTTTTAACTTTGTTTAAATTGATTCTTTCAGTTCATATTTGACCATGTTGAGGTATCATGCGGTGAAGTTCCCGAATGCCAGTCGTTGATAATGGAAGCTTTAAAATGGCATCTGTTGCCGGAGTGTCGCCCACAATTCTCATCGCACAGAACCAGTCCTCGTAAATCTACTGTCGGGAAACTACTGTCAGTAGGTGGTACAGATGCTAGTGTATGTATTCATTACTGACGTATTAATGAAATATTTTTACATGCCTTCTGTAAAAAAATAATTCTGTTTATAGGGTGTTACGACAATCGAAACTTACGATCCCAGGAAGAATGCCTGGTCTCAAATTAAGAAAATAAAAGTAAAAAAACTACAATTTGGTGTCGCCATGATCGGGGATAAGCTGCTATTGGTCGGAGGAAGGGATGGATTGAAAACACTCAATACAGTTAGTACAACATCACCTACCATTTCATTTATCATCCCGGTGGTATCCCAGATATCATGCACATATTTTAAGTATTATTGTTTCTGAGAATGATTTTTCATTTCATTGACTGACGGGTAAAAATAATATTGGATATAAGCCTGTTGTCAAAATATGCAAATTTTTTAATATTCCGCTTAAAATTCGTTGAAAAGATAACAACTGACAAAATTTGGCATAACCTTCTTATTTATGATATGTAAATAACTTTACACCATTTAGGTGGAGTGTGTGGACCTGAAAACTCTGACCTTCTCCCTCCAACCTCCAATGGGCACTCATCGCCACGGACTGGGAGTGGCCGTTTTGGGAGAGGGACCCAACGCCCCGGTGTATGCCCTCGGTGGTCACGATGGGTGGACTTACACAGGAACCGTGGAAAGGTGGCTTATTCTAAATACAATTATATATTACTGTAAATTTAATTGTTTTTTTATTAGAAGATATACAGTAAAATCTCGTTTATTCGAAGTTGAGGGGACCGAAAATCAAGAAAAAAGTTCGAATAACGAATTAGGATAATGAATATAAAAATTTCAAAAATTCGATTATTTTTTACACATTAACTTTTTTCATAGCAACTCGAAGTAATTATATACACCTATATCCACCCATTTAAAATTAACAAACAAGTTGTCAAAATACGGTGTAAACAAATCACAATATTATTTTTAAAAAAAAACACTATTATAATGGACTATCTTTTCGCGCTATTTTTAATAACGACATAATAGTAGAACTTGTCAACCCGCCATTTCTCCACTGAAGTTAGCGACAAAAGTTTCCAGTGCTTTAAAACATTTATTTTGTGGTGGTTGCTGCGACATTTGGCACTCGCCTTTCAACGTTAAAGTTCTTCCTGCCATCATGTTTAATATTGTCAACAACCTCATTAATGGGTTTGCGTATTTTTTTGTTAATTTTGTTTCGGATAATATTATTGTCAATCTCTTGTATTAATTCGATTTTTAGCAACTGTCGGCGTTTTGTACGAGTTTAGAATTCATAGAATTTAGGCCACTAATCAGGAATTGTCAACATAATTTACACAAAGTAGATATGCTATAATGAAACAAAGCTATAATGCATATTTGTTATAAGTATTTTTTTTGCAGGTGGGATCCTGTGTCTCGCACGTGGTCGTATGTTTCCCCCATGCTGGGCCCCCGTGGCATGTTCGGGGTGGGTGTAGTTGGCGGCAAGCTGTATGCGGTGGGCGGCCGTGATGGAAGCACATGCCTCCGAACTGTAGAAGCATATTGTCCTCACACCAATAGGTGGCAGCAATGCGCACCAATGGCCAAGAGAAGGGGCGGAGTTAGTGTAAGTTATAAGAATTAACATAATACAACATTGCATCTGTACTACAAGCTTATCTTAAAAGTTTTCAATTGCTGCTGCATACACACATACATACATTTATTATTATTATTAATTTTTAAATATATGTATTATCGAGGTCTACTTTCCAGTTAACCTCAAATATTAGACATGGACATATAGAAACATAGATATTCAATTGTTACCTTTAATTTGCCAGCGTCTAGCACAGCTTTCAGAGCGGACTCATAGTCTTAGAAGGTGTTGGCTCATCGAATCAATGAGTGAACATGGACAGGTCATATCAAGTAAAACATGATTTGAAGTTATGAGTTATTTACAATCAGATTTACAACAGAGGGTGAAAAATAAATCTTAATTATGTTTTATGCTAGTTTATGAGATGATCTGAGCACACTTTATGATATCTCTAGAATACGAAGATATTATAATAACTAGATAAATGATGTTTAAACGAAACAACCAGAAATCATCGCAGGTAGATAAGTTCTTATGTAGAGAATGTTGGAGTTCAAAACACTGAATCTACCGAGGTGCGTTTAACATGTACCAGAAAGATGGTAGACACCTTGCCGTGACTTGCAAATCACGGTGCCTGGATTCGTGATGGCGTGACTGAGGAAGTCAGTGTGGAGACTGGTCCAGAAGGAACCGGGGGACAAGATTGGATGATGCGGTGGATACCTCGGCAGGGTGCAGAAGACAGGATGGAAGAGACACAGATGGCCCGAGGATGGAGGTGGCAGAGAATCACATATTTGATGTTGCGGTTTCATGATTGAAAAGTGGTTTTCGAGATAGATAGCTTCCGATAATGACATACAACGAATATCGATCTGATGCTGGGACTTTGAGTAAAACACGACGGCTCATGAGAAGGTGAATTATGTAGAATAACGATAGTACTCTAAATGCTATTTGAGTTCTGCATCGCGTAGCTGGAGGATAATGTGGCACGTGATTTTATAAGTGATTGTCTCACGGAAACTTCTTTCACTTGGATATGATGAGCGTTAGTGATGGTAAACCGTTACGTGACTGTGATTGTGTTGAATATTGGTAACTGAGATTTAACAATGATTTAATTGTCAGAGGATTACTTTCTAATATACCAGTCATTGCTTGAAGAATTACGTTAATCAGTTATCAGTCATCGTTACAATCAAACACAATCACAGTCACATAACAGTCAAAATAACAGTTTAAATAACGATTTTACCATCACTAATGAGCGTGCCCTATCAAGATAGATTCTTTGAATAAACACTGTTTGCATTTGATATGAAAGTCCAAATAATTATTATTACAACGATTTTACATATTCCAGGCCTGACTCTTTTGGTCGAAACAGGCCCGGTATAATCGAAGGAGAACTCGACCGTTTCGGTCGGAAGGCTAGCCGGATCTGCTCGTGGTGAATGACAGTTTTTAGGAGCATGGTAGTAGGGATGATCATTACGATTTAGCAGGATTTACTCGTGTTGCCTTTTGATTGGTTCAGATGTAAATAACCGTTTGGTGCTGCCATTAAATCGGTCTGGTGGTAGAAATTGAGACTATAAAAGTGGCGGGAAGGATGTCCGTTGGCGCAATTTCAATGTTTACAGGGCCACGAACGGAAATGAGCCAATCACAGTTCAGAGCATGCGCTCATTGGCTCATTATTCAAAGAAATGTCCTTGAAATTGATGCGCGGTAAATTTTAAGTATTATTTTTTTTAAGTGAATTAATTGTTTCGTAATATTACTCGTGAAGAGGTGAAACTGCCCCGTCACAGTATGCAGTAAATACTATGTATTTCAATTAGAATAATTATTTCACAGGTGGCAGTAATGGATGGCTATTTGTATGCACTAGGAGGCCATGATGCTCCAGCAAAAAATGAAGCTGGACGGTTCTCTTGCGTGGAGCGTTATCATCCACTGACAGATACGTGGACCACCATAGCCAGCCTGAGCCGTGGCAGAGACGCGATCGGAACTTGCTTGTTAGGTGACAAGCTTATTGCAGTTGGTTAGTACAACTGCTGCAATGCTCTTTTGTGCTAATTTATACTTTACTTTGTCTGCAAGTAATTCAAACAATTTTAATGACATGCATTGCATGTTTATAATTAATGTATGCTTTTGTAGGAACGTGGTAAAGTTGCAACATCTGAAAAAATTTTGCAAAAAGAAAAATAAAATCACACACGGTTCTGTGACTTTGTTATATATTCGCATTTGTATGTTTTTTTGTTGTGTTAAATAGATTTATTGAATGAGTAGGTATTTAATTTAATTAATGTTATCCTTTATAAAACACTCACTATTTTAAGTCAAAGTACTATGCTGCGTTCAACATTTTCAGTTTGTTATTCAAACTATGTTATTTTTATTATTATACTAATGAACTGATTTCCACCATTTGTGATAATTCCCAGGTGGCTATGATGGAATGCAGTATTCACGCGTTGTGGAGCAATACGACATACAGACCAACGATTGGACTCCGCTGGCCCCACTGAATGTGGGCAGAGCCGGAGCGTGTGTTCTGCCGATTCCTCTGCATATCCCCATCGGGTTTTGCCTCGTGCCAAATGAAGTACTGGAGGCGTTAAAAAATAAAAAGCAATAATCGCACACTGTCTCATCACTACTCTACATTTATTGATGCATCGAAGCTACAAGTAATTGATGCCTTTTTTCATTCATTTTATTTGCTGATGACATTACAATTTTAATTTTGTAAAACCTTCAATGTCGGTAAGTATTAAAACAGACATTTTTTTAAAATCAATATTTTAGACATATTTTGATATATGCACATTTTATTGAGAAGGTGTATCATTTGAAAAGTGCATTTCTTTGAACACATGACATTATTCTGAATATTTTACAATTAATATGTGCACAACTAGGTGAGAGCCTGTCAGTAGTGCAGGAGTAAGTCATATTTTCATCAATATACTGTTAAGACAGTGCTATACGATTTTAGTATTATTATTACATGGTTTATGCTTGCAGGTCATAAATGAAAGTGTGACGTAGAAACGGTGCGACTCGTACAGTAAAATCTTGTTCATTTGAAATTCAAGGGGCCAAAAAAACTTCTGCGTGAAACTGATTAAGTCGATCGAATAGATAGATTTGGATTTGATGAAACCTCGACGAACAAAGGAAAATTTTGTTAAAAAATATATATATATAAATATGTGTGTAGGGGTAGGTGGTGTACGTGGAATGGAACGAAGGGCACGGTTGGTGTAGTTCATTTATTGGTGTAAGAGATAGGGAAGGAAAAATATAGGAAATAGTGGAGCGAGAAACATGTAATGTAGAGAAGCGAGTCAGCGGCGTTTGGCCTTGCACGGCTCTCAAACGCCGGTCGTGATGGAGCGGTAGAATGGAAGATGACATCGGTGAGCGAATGAAGATGTCACTAGTATCGATTTCGGCTAAATTTGAACCATTGCCCCCTACATATATATTTGTGAAAATATCTCATGACGCCATATTTACATAATTTGTGCAAACTATCCACGCTAGTCAAGGTGAGAACTTCTAACAACGATGGCAGCTAGTATCGATCTATTTGAAAATTACTGATGCACGGTAGCTACTAATATTAATATATTTGTCAATTACCAGCGTTCAGTAGCGGCGGGGACCGAGTCATAACTAAGATGCCATACGAGTGGGCTAAAGCACGCAGAGCCACAAAGGAGGCTCCACATGAGCACGGGCAAATAGCAGCGGTGTCAAATTTTTATGACTTGATTGAGGATATTGATTTATGGCTAAATACGAATTAATGTGCTTATTCAACTATAAAAATGACACTTTGGGTTTATTGTGTTTGAAAAATTTTGTATTATGTCGAATTTCGGATTATCAGATTCAAATTAACGAGGTCTTACTGTATTTATGTAGGTAGACATATCAGAGGTGATCTCCTAACCTGTTATTATTTTATCTATATGTTATATGTGTTTATGTGATTTTATAATCTGTTTGATTGTCCTAATGAGTGTCAAAGCTGATTAGAATGAATCAATGAAGTTCAGGGCTGCAAATTATTACAGAGATGTATTGTGTATGCACAGTGGTCTCTTTATACATACAGTAAAACCGCGATATAACGAAATCCAAGGGTCCAAAAAATAAAAATTCGTAATAACGAATTCCCACATATAACGAAATAAATTAAAAAAATTCTACTATATATTACGCGCCGTCGCAAAAAAATGTTGCGCGGCTTCAAAAAAGATCGCAAATTCTGCAAACAAAGGAGGAAGAAGGCCATAGGGAACTGAATACCTACATATTTTTAGTAGTTTTGTTATTAAAACAGATAAGCAAATGGATAATCAAAGGAATTAAATTAAGAACAGAATATATTCAACACCAATTGGAAGATATTTTTGTAAATTCCAGAATATTGCAAACACAAAACAATATTTTAATTGTGTTTAAATCTAGAGCCGCTTTTACACTATGGATATATGATATAATTATCTCCTGCAATGTTTTTGTATAAAGGCACTAGACATGGACACTAAAACCTTGAATGTTATATTTATGATGATGGATTGTGGTTATTAAAAGACTATTTATGGGCTAAAAAGTTATTGCCCACAAATTAATATTTTTTTTAAATCTACATGTTTACAAAAAATTGCAGTTTGTCAACAATGAACGATTTCTTACTTTTGTAAAAAAAAATATTAGCAATTTTTGAATATGTCCAAGAACACACAATTATTGAATGGATGAGAATGGTGAACGATATATTTGTATAAAGTGATCACTTAAGCCAGCCGAAGACAGGTAATTACCCATACTTCCACATCTTTCCATTAAATATAATTTTTTAAAATAGCATCATCACTTTGAGATATCTATTATTTAATTTAAAAAAATATTATTTTCCACTTTTCTTTGGAACACTATGGAAATTAAAAGAAAGGATCAATCGGTAACTGTTTTGCAGAATCTGCATTTTCTTTTATTATTTATATGAAATGTATTTGATTATAAAGTGGATCACCGAGTACTATGTAATATTTAAAAAATGTATTATTAAAAAATTAACGCATAATACAAAACACATGGTTGTGCATTAAACAATATAATTGGCCCTAAATATTGTATTTGATGAACTGGGTGAAATGTTTTTTTTTTTTTAATATTTTTCCACATCAGCCTGGTTTCTCTGTTACTAATTAGTATTCACGTTTAGGCTTGCTTAAGTTGAATTGTTAAGTTATTTACCCACCTGCCGGGATGTTAGAAGACATATTGTAATTTTCCACATGTGAGCGTTGTGAATTTCTAAAAAGTGTTGAAATGTATGTTCGACATATGGATAGGTACTTAATAAAATATATAGTGGACATGGTTAACATGTATGACGTATTTGTTTGTTAGTATTTTCATCACATTTTTCTGAGATATGGGGGGAGGGCGCAAAATGAGAAATCAGGCCTAAATGTCGTTTGTGCCAAAATGCCAGTGTAAGTCAATGTAACATTCAGTTAAGTTTGAAATGTAAGTAACAAAAATAAATTATGTGATTATTTGCCTATTCCTATAGTAATAATGGAGTGCATGTATGTATCTATATATATATTCAAAGGTGTGTGAACTTTTTTACTATTTATTATACCTTCAAACTTATCTTAAAATTATTACTTCCTCAACGACTGACCGCTGGCAGAATTAAATACACTTGATTTCATCCAGTTCCTCGACAATATTTTTTGTATTAATCCAATTATTATCACAGACTGATTAGGAAATAATTTGGAATAAAATTAACAATTATTGTTTTTTTGGTCACATTTACATAATCTCGAAATGCTAGTGTTAAGATCTAAAAAAAACATTTAGCAATAAAATAATGTTCAAAATTGATTAGTTTTTACAGTGTTTGTTACATGAATAAATGAAATGCATATATGTATGTATTTTGTATTATATTTTTATATTTGATACTGATAAAATACCACTTTTTTTCATTATATATTGTAATATGAATGTATATATTGTATTAGTGTGTTCTTTTATGCGTTCAAGCTTTATCTAAATTTTTTAAGGATATTTCAACTAACCAATAATATTTTTACATTACACATTCATATCTCATATGAATCATCTGGTTCCAATAGCCAGCATCTACATAGATTTGTAAAAAAACTATAAACTATAAAAGGCAGATAATTAGAATTATATATAAACATTCAATTCATGTATTTATTTCAATTAGGTATTAACTTATTAAAACAATTTTCACATTTACTTATTAAACCCTAGCAATAATCAATTGACTTTTCCAATCATTTTCACATCACGTAATGTATTTTGTACATTATGTGATGTGATGTGATGCGTGCAGCAACCTATCCTATACTATCAAAAGTGTTTCTGTGCGAATATAACACATGTCATCTTATATCTAGAGCATTCCACCAGACAAATCAATTTATATTTTCAATTAACATAGATAAATTCAGAATGCATTATAATAAGTATAATTGAGGACGATATAATAATTCATTTTAATTTTTTATCTGTGATAATTTAGTGGCGGCTCACACAATCCATTTTGGGATTTAGATTTCCCTTGCTTAATTTGGCACCCCGCAAGGAATTAATAAAAAATGCCAAATATAAAACAGAAACAATAACAAATAGAATTTCATAAAGCTTTCCAATTGTCAATATTTAGATATATTATGATAAGAATCTCAGTCAAAGAAATTGTCTTTCATATATTAGTTACGAATAACCTAATCAATATGATATTTAAAAAAAGTAGATAATAATTTCTCCAGCATAGTAAACATGTGTACATACAAATATATTCAATTTCTTTCATCTTGTCTCTGATATGTCAAAATTGATTTGTATGCAATAATACCAGTTTTTGACTATAATTCCACAATGATAGTATGACCATGATGACAGAATGAGATAATCTAACACATTGTCTCATAATGCATGTATTCCATCACATTGTCTCATAATGCATGTTTTCCATCACATTGTCTCATTCAAATATATACGAATATCACAACTATTGTGATTTAAAGGAACATGATGAAGGCTTAGTCTTTTTCATTAATTAATTTTTTGCTTGAAGTTGTCATATAGCTTTCCTTATTTTTACTTTGTAGTGTACAACATACTTAAATTTCGAAATAAAATGACCTCATGAATGTTGAAAAATATATTATTCAACATTCAAAATATGTTTTTTTTTTGTTGAAATATGAAAATCTCACAATGATTTTATGTTTGAAGGCTTCTGACTTGACATAGTCATATTATAGCGTTTTCTGTACTGATGATATATTATTAATGATTGTGTATGTATTTGTTTTGTGGTATTAATCAACACTATGCAAGTGAATTACTTTATTCCTAGTTATAAGACTGAAAGTATTTAGTTGATATTTTGTTCTATTAGTATGTATTATCCAGCGGCGTGGTCCGTACTTTGAAATAATCTGTATTTAATCAAAATTTCTACAAAATAATATATATATCTCTTAATTTTCATATTACAAATATTATCATATTCATGTTTTAATACATATATCGTAATATTCTGTCGAGACAAATATTTAATTTTGCTTTATTTCTCAAAATATGTACATAGTTACATACAGCTTGTTTCAATGTATGATTGCACACACCTGATAATCTCTTTATATTTTGAATTTGAAATATGTAATAGTTTCAATCATTTATGTTATACTGTATTTAGCGAGTAGATATAATTCTTTAAAAAATATATAGGAAATAACTGGCAATTTTCTGAAGGTTCATCCCTGGCCGCTTGCACTTACCAATTAACTTTGTTAAGTCACTGCAAATGGGGTGTAACACAACACTATTAATAGTAGAACAGCGAGATGGAATATTTTTTATGTAAACTATAATATTTTCATTATCATAGATTGTTTACACATGAAAGATCTTTGGTCACGCTGTAATCAGGAGTCAAGCCCCCGGTGCAGACAGTATAAATGTTTTACATTGGACATCCAGAGAGTTATTTCTCTTATCACTGTGAATACTAGAATACAGCAGAGCCGATTATCCAAATTTAGATAATTGATTGTGGTAATAGGTAATTGCATCATTGTGATGTAATTTTTTCTAAATTATTCCATAATTTTATTTCATCCAATGTTTCTGCTCACTATTACTATATTGTATGGTTAATCATAATATTGATACTGATTGAAATGTCCTACCATAATTACTCTAATTGATTTGATCTGTTTTCCTCAGCAAATTTGTATTTCATTGTGACCAATCAATGCCCAATATGTCTTATAATTTTTTTGTTAATATTTATCCCGTCTTTTTCTGGGGCAATCTATTTTTTCCAGAGTTGCCATGAAGATATGTCTTGGTAATCATTATTTTAGCATTCACAAGACATGTCCAAGCCACCCCAATGTAGATATTTTTATACGCAGAAGTAAGGGTGCCATATCCTATCTATCTTCCTATAATATATCCTCATTTTGGTGTCTTGGATTCTTGATCTCATTCTAACTGTGAGAATCCATCTATGGTCAGCTTTAAAAACAGTCAGCTTGGTCATGAGCGCCCTTGAGGTGAAAGTTTTTACAAAAATGGCGCTATACAAATTATCCATTATTATTATTATTATGACTCTTGGATTTCTTTACCATAAAGAGAATGTAAAACAATATTATTAACCCTGTGTTATTTTTGAAATAACTTCACATTATCTAATTTTTATACATTATATTAATTTTAATTTTATACATTCACTCACTGGACTATAAAGGACTGTTTTTGCCTCTAATTTGTCTTGATTATCTTATTTTCAAATTGAATTTTGGTTTATAATTTATAATATTCGCAATCAAAAACGCCATCTGTGATCATAGAATAAATCTGTGTATTAGATTTTTTGTATTTCAATTTTATATATAGTTATAATATGCTACACTTGCGCATACTAGTAGTGATATATGTTAAAAGTGATACTTTACACATTTTCTTATTTTTTTTCTTAGTATGTATTAAGGTGCATAGTTTGAATAATATTAATCATATAATTAGTGTTTAAACATAGGTATCATTTTCTATTGAGTAAAATTTTCATAAATCGTTTACATCACTATTTGTGGCATATTAAAGGCAATAAACTGCATGTGTGCTTACCATCGTATCGCACACGCTTAGAATGGTACGAGGCGATGATATAATTGTACGTGTATACAGACGAGACTTTGATCACTTCTCAAAGATTTGGTTCGCTTTGCACTCAACTCTACTATCCTTTACGCAACTTTCCGGACTAATCTGTGATAACTCTCGTCCATTATACACGCAGAAAAAGGCTCATTTTAATACTTCCATGACAAAAATGTAAATTCAGCAGCTATAAAATTAAAACTATTTTTAAAAATATTATTTGTTGTGTGCAGAAAAATAATTATAGATAAAAAACTTAATTAATCAATTAAAATAATTAATATTGTAGAGAATATAATAAAAAATATATTATTTTTGCAAATGATGCCAAACATCGTCCATTTTTTAAAAAAATTATTGAATTTTTGTTATTATTAAAAAATTTGTTTCTCATGAATAATAAATTATACTTAAATATTATTCTTTTCATGTACTGTTCTATGTATGTAGATTTTTTAATATTAAATTTATTAAAATTAGTTGATCGTTTTGTTTACAATGAATTTTTTCTTGTCTTATACGTCATTCTAAAACTTCTACTGCTTGCTGTTCATTAATTTCTCACTGATCTTCAATTATTAATCATAAAAAAATATATTTTACACTATGAATAATATAAAAAATATTTTGTACAATTTTTCAACTTTGCTTATTGATTTAAAATTGGATCTATGAAATTATTATATCGATCTTTGAATTAATAGAAAGAAAACACCCATTCAGATTGACGTTGCCAGTCCAAAATCAATACCTTAGAAAAATGAGATTGTTGTAATTGTGAAAAATTTATAATTAACAATCTGGGAAGTATGTATAATATAATAATTTTTAATTTTATTTTAAGATTTTTCTTATGTAATAGACATCAAATAATTAATTAATTATGCAAGGGCTGTTTGATCTATTGGTGATCAAGCTTCTAGTATATCTATATGAGCATGACAAATTATGTTCATAATTAGAGCCTGTCAGAACACAGACATTTTTCTATGCTGTCGGAAAATAATTACTCAATATATATTTTTTTATATAAATCCTACATTGAACTATGCGCACAAACGAGTTTTATTTTTATCACGACTATAGCTTCAAGAGGGACTACACCTTTCAAAACTATTGTGATAAAAATCTCATTTTTATGTGTAATACATACAATGTTTAGTTAATTTATAAATATATATATATATATCATTTTGCACCACAAAGTAACTGCCATATCAATTGATGAAATTATTAAATTTATTAAAATATGTAACGAAAAGGTATCAAATATATTTTTTAAATATTAGTGAAGGGAAATTTTATTATGAAAAATGATCCTGAATCAATCTGATAATTGCAGGAACACTATCTAGAAATAATAAACAATCCAAAATCTATATTGAACTAACAGAAGTGAAAAATAATATACATTGAATTAACAAAGACTTTCAGGTAGCTAATTCTATCTATACTTATAAGACAAGCTGAAGATATTTCTTTGTATAAGATACATTAGGACTTTAGAAGACTGGAAATTTATGTCGAGGGTCAGAAATAAAAGATGTGACCTTTCCCCCTGTATACTTGAAGCATGCGGTCCGATATGCACGTAGTCCCTTTTTGAAACTGATTGCAATTGGAAATGCAATCACCCAGGCGTGTGCAACAATGTTTCAAACAAAATCGTTGAGCATATGGAAATTTAATGCCCATGTCTGTCCGAATGGGCCAGATTGGAATTTTTAAACAGGCGCGCATGCAACGCGCACAGTACATAAGCATCCAAGCAATGACACACGACCGCTAACCAAAACATCTCTCATTACACCTATGACCCCATATATAAATCCCATCTTTATTATGTAAAAATATACAATGAACAAAGTAATACAATATAAACAAAGATAATAAGATAACACACAAAAGCTTGCCTACGAAAGCTGAGAGATGTCTAAAGAATCTATCGAAGTATCTCAAGTCGAAAATCTCATTCGTAGTCATGGGTTATCGAGGAATCAACAATTTTATTTATTGTATTTGTAATGTATTGTATTGTTCAAGTATTTGAAGTTGAATTTGGCGAAGTTCAAAATTTAAAAAGGGTTAATACATTTTATCTCAAAGTGTAATTTCTTGGGTATCTTCCGTCGATTGCATTAATGGTTTATCATCAGTATTATCAGTCAAGTCATTTTTGCTATTTGGGAGACGTTCAAAATATATTTTTCCATAAGGATTATGCCATTTTCATTCTTGCGCGTCATGATATGTAACAAATTCACTCCTCATATTGTATACCTCTCCTGCGCTCTGCGTAGTTCTTCGAGGTGGCTTACTTTCGATTTTCAGTGCCTGTGTTTCATTCTTCACAAATCAGATCACCCATGCTGATGCTTTCTGGCAAGAATATCTGTGAGTTATAATTGCATCTTTATATTTTTTTCAGTGTTGGTTCACATCTTAATTCAAATCATGCTGATTCGGATAGTCTCTGACCTATCAATATTAAAAGACGGTCTTTTTTTAGCATTAACAATTCTTGCGCTAATTTGTATGCACACCAAGAACTGATCCGACTTAATGTTAGCTGTTTGAAAAGTGCTCGCACATTGAGAAGGTTCGGTCTGTGACTATTATCTATGAGGATGTGGTCTGTCTGGAAGATGAAGATAAGTATACTGATAATCTTTAACAAACTATTTATTGAAATTCATAATATATATACATGTTTTGTTTATACACTTATTCTGAATTTTTTTTTCATGGGATTATTTCACGGGACTAAAATATCTTGTAAGCTCGTGTTAAAATATGTAGGTTTATATTTTTTAATGTAATTTAATATTTTAACAACTACATTACAAAAATACGGATTACATGTATCCATTTAATGTGTTACTCATATACTCATACATATAATGAATTAGTTAATACCATATTATATTAGTTAGAAATTGGATAAAAATACTGTATTATTTGATGATTGGTTATCAGTTTATCATATGGGATAGCATTGACCTAAATTTGTATCTTGTTATTATTTTTTTAACGTTTTTCATTTCTTATCAGTATATATATTAGTTTTTTATTTGGTACTACTATAAATTATTTTTGTATCTTCATAAAGGCACAATTTTATTTTATGAAATGGTAATAATTTAATTAAAATGATCTTTTTTATGTGATCCAGATGTTGGACAGATAACTATCGGCAGTATTTATTATTTAATTTTGGCTATCAAAAATTATAAATAACTTCCGTAATGTATGCAAAAGTAGACTCAACTGTAGTAAAAAAATCTTATTTTTTTTATAAACATTTTAATTATATAATTAAATAGGGGAAATTGATTATATGCAACAGAAAATAAATCTGGTAAAATTACAAACATCAGGGTCCATGACGTGTTTGCAATTTATTATTTGGATGTACTTGATTCAGTGTTTACCTTGATGCAGGCGGACGGACACGTATCATATCAAATTAATTTTTAGACCTTGTTATTTATACATTCTAACATCAAATTTTAATACTGATATTTTATTTTGTTTAAACAATAATTACCCGTTGTGAAGTTTATAGCTAGTACATTATAAAAGCTTACGATAATTGTGAACAGCTATTTCAACGACTTATTTGTTTTCTTCAGTGTTGTTTCTGTTCCAGGGAGACTTTAATTTTATTTGTCTGAACTTATGAATATTTTTTTCGAACCAAATAACACATTCTATGTTTCTGAGATTTATTTTAAATCATTAATCATTTTCAACACATTTATTTAATAATGTTAATTATGCCGATTCGTGATATTGAACTTGAAGTTGTAAAAAAACATGTTTTCATTAATAATTTTATACATATATTTAAAATCTTGAAACGTGAACATCATTTGTCAAGGCTTGATCATTGAAGTTCCAGGTATATTTAAAGAATGTCTGCTCTGCTTGTATTATAAGAATATGTTTTATTTCTACAATGTACAATGCGGCGCCAGCACCGCATCTCAAACGCATGTACATTTAATTGGATCGCGGAAGTGCCGTGTCAAAGACTTGCTCGCGCAGTAATGACAATATCATTAAAACCGCCCAAAATAGACAAAAAAATTATTTATATGTGTATGTTATGTTAACAATTCACAATTAAATACTACAGATAGATGGCGGGCGATAAAATAATTTCACCAATTTATGAGATAGATTGATTCCATATCGGAAGTTATAGAATTAACATTTGAAAATGTGATTCCAAATGAAATTGTTCACGCGAGGGCGCAGCGGTGCTCGTGAGCTACTAGTTTTTTATTTTTAAATGTGCATCATGTGGATACACCGCCGTAGGTAGTAAAATCAATCGCACAACGTAATGCATGTTCGTGTGACACCGATCCGATATCGCGCTCGCGTGCGACAAGAAAATAAACCACGTAGTTATCTTTTTCAAATAATCACAATAACTGGCGAAAATTCACGAGTCACGCTCTAAAGAAATGGTCACATTATTTTTCCGATTATATTTTGGCCCTCTGGCATCACAGTTCGTAAGTAAACAGTAGAAAGGCTCTTAGAATGCGAAATTACCCAAAACAATATTTTGTTCGAGGATACAAAAGCACTTAGTCGAAGTAAGGGACGGACGGTAATAAAAACTCGGTGTTGTTAGACGCAGGTGTACCGACGCAGCGAGGGTACAGCTATAAAGAGATGCGGTGAATGTGACTAAAGTCACGTAGGCAAATGCACCTTAAGGGATGCATCACCATAGGCCGCCAGTCTTCTCAAGTTCTCCGCCGGAAGAACTGGCTCCATAAAAACGAGATTTTATTTTCGTCTCTAAAAGTATGAAGTAAGCGCTTCATAGGTTGTAATTCCGGGGAAAATTTAAACTGTGCGCCTCGAGTTTAAGCTTAGACTCTGATGTTCTCTGCGTTTAATCGTTGATGTGAAAGTATCTGTAAAAAGTTGATAAATATAATTGGTGTAGCGAGAACAGACTGTCGCTATAGCATAAGAATATCGCGTCCAGAGTCCCGGTTTGCCTGGATAATTGGGCATCGTCTTGTCATCAACTACAAGCCTGAACTCCGTCACCCTACGCTGGCATCACAAGGAGCTGACCGCACTTCACGTCCAGGACCCAGGACCATCCTAAGAGGTAATCCCTTACGTGAGGGACCTGCATAATCTACATCAGACAAGCGTCAACATAAACAATTTGGCAGAGAAATTAATGCTGGCATTATGAACACAAATATTTAATGTTAATTTTATTGTAATCATTTTTAAATAGCCTTATTTATAAGTATTAAAGTAAATTGCTCATTTTCCACTTTTAACACATGCAAGTATCTTAAAATATAGATTATAAATTTTCTTATAAAAAAAATATTCTTTCATTTCATAATATTAAAAAAGAACCAGTTAGGTTAGATGCCTCCCCCCTGAACATGAAGCCGAGGCAGAAAGATGAGAAATTACCTAACAATGCGTTCAAAAAGAGGTTTTAGTCACAGCGCGTAATCAGGCATAGGCAGTAGACAGCATTCGGATAGGTTCTCCGACACGCAGCATGTCACCAGCCCCCTAATTATTGACCAATCAGTTATCTCTAAGGCTAGGCGTATACGCTCGGTTACCGCGACTAAACTATTGAGTCGAAATTGATAAACCCCGAGATTTCTAGTCTACTAAACTGTTCAGTTGTCAGAAGTGCTATATAATCAATCAGCTGGCAATGAGATCTCCCAACATTCGTGTGCGCGCTCCCATACAACTGAACGGTCGCGCATCGAGTGTATGCTGTTTTGTTAGCCTTTACCATACCGTGATATAAAATACCCGAATGCAGCCATGCTGTCAACTCGTGTTACAGTAAATATTTTTATTAGCTTTAATGGCACGAATTTATTCTAAATATTGAGCATTCAATTTTGAAAAAAATGATTAATAACATAATTTAGAGCATTCATTAAGTCGTATACAATGTGTCCTTCTTTCTTATCTCTCTTCATTTAATTAGTGAGAAAGAGACAATTATATTTGTATGTTTTACTGTGAAAATAGTGTGTGATCTCTGTCTTTCATATCACAAATTGTATATTTACCAACGTATTCATTTTACAACGGATTGAATGGAAAAAATGATTGTTTTTGTACGATTCCCTTTTCATAATTGGTTTTTCACTAGTCATTCCTAAACGCTAATATTTTCTTTAGGATTATCTAAAATATGAATTTTATGTTGCATGTATTTGCCGAAATATTACAGGTTTAATTATGATGGTAGACCTGTGTTACTGCATGGTTTGGGAAGGGTTAAAAGACGACAGATGAAGTTAATTGATTTTTTTATCGAGCAACCATCGTGTCGATAGTGTGCGCACTGCCATATGATCTACTAGCCTTTTGACATATAACTAAACAGTCAGGCCTATTCTCAAAATTGCAATATTGAAATGAAGGTGATTGTTACACCAACCCTCAAAAATAGACAGTATGTAAATTAACGTCCGTGTTATATTTGAATGAGAGAGAGGGAGATAAAGTACCATAATCTGTCAAAACATAAAAATGGCAACAGGATTGGCCGTGATTCTTCACTCGACGCTGCGGATGAGGAAATCAATAGGTAATTTTTGAACAAACCTTTTTCTGTGAACTTTGAATACTGTATTAGTACTTATTTCAACCAAAAACTTATATTTTTAGTCGAAACTCGAGAATGGAAAGACGTCGTTTGCGTGATTTGTGCGGTATAGTTGTAAATGCCTTTGAATCAAGCGGTATAGTTGTACAAAATTGCCCATCTCTGGACATCTCTCGCATCTCGGTCTGCACCAATCCCTCTCTCTCTCTCTCTCTCCCTCTCTCTCATTCAAATATAACACGGACGTTAATTTACATACTGTCTATTTTTGAGGGTTGGTGTAACAATCACCTTTATTTCAATATTGCAATTTTGAGAATAGGCCTGACTAGAGCGATTAAAAATTGTATGTAGGTATACGCCTAGTTTATGAAAAATGTATTCTCACCGAGTACCGTACACTAATGCAAAACCACTATTCGATGTCGAAACATTATTTTATAATAATTTTACTAGTTTAGAGAATACAAATTAATAATAATAAAGATAAACCTTTATTGACATACATTTTCTTTTATACCAGTAGTGAATACGGAATATTATAATAGGTATACTGATTACAATTACATTGATATTAAGTTTATTAATTTATTGAGTGGGATGCAGTAGGTATCCACCTCTGATAGATACAGCCTTGTCCTGGCTACTTTACCAGTCTGCGTTTGTGTTGGAGTTGCCAGCTGTTGTTCGCGCTGTCAAGATGTCATTTTTAATTGATAGTTACAATAGAAAATATTGTGAATGCGTTGCAATCTAATAATGCAAATCTAAAATGAATTAATAATGTATCTTGTTGAGTTTAAGTAGATCTTATGTTCTCTCAAACCATATTATATTATTAATAATATCGTAATGTCCTTCCGTGCGTCACGCGTAAGAAATAGTCTCCCTCATATCGGTAGATACTTCTCACTTCATACTCCTACTACTCCCCTAAGATAACTCACTTCGGCAGCCTAGATTATTGTTCTTTTTATCTCTCATCTCTCCGCAGCCCCAATCTTCTGTCTCCCGTCGCTAGAAATTTTTTTATTCTGAAATTATCTATTTTTTTCAAATACAAAAAACAAATCTATTATCATATTTCCTAAATAAATATTATGCAGATAGGTTCTGTATTTAATAAGTTTTCAGTTCGTTTAAACTCTCAATGAATTTGAGTGTGCCATATTTAAAGAAGCTCATCTGATATGTGAAAACAAACTAGCATATATTTCTGTTAAAAAATAAAAAATTCTAAAACTGTAATAGGTACTTACAGTACCTATATGTAGATAGCTAATTAATTATTAAAATTATCTTATATGTAGATAATTACTTAGATTATGTCACGGCGGATTTTAAACACTAGTTTTAAAATATTACTATATCGTGTCACGAGAAAAGATTCCCTCTGTAGGTTAAAATAGAAATTCTAAATATTTTATTAATTTTGTCGCCTATGTATTTCGATTTTTTTTTGCCCAGGTAGGTCCGGAAGCATAAAATGACCTATTTCCAGGGTTGGGCTGGAGGGGGCTCCCGCGAGCCCCTTGTTAAATTTGACTCAGGCCGGCGAGCCCGTTGTTAAATTAGGAAAAAAACAATATTCTTAGATCAAATCAGTACCAGTTTAAATGTTTAATGAAACATAAGACTCGGTTGCCTTTTGAAATTTCTCGTAAAATACATATATTTCGGATGTATAATAAAACCTAGCCGTTTTTTTGTCTATAGTCTAGCAATACTTAAAAACGTCGATGTTTGACATATATTGCTTCCAGATGTTGCTAGATGTTCAACGCAACATCTTTGTGAATGATGCTTTGAACGATTATCATTCATACTTCACACCTGCATATTTTTTTCACTTTATCGTAATTGTGCACAGCTTTGAGAAGGACAGTCCCTAATATCTATTACTTTGTATCATCATTTACTAAGGAGTTTACATTTACATTTTACAGTGTTCTGTTTTGAAATATGGAATTGGAGCGAAAAGAATAGGAGGTAAGTACATTTTTCAACTATTGATATTAATTATTTTACGGTATATTACGTATTGTTACATAATATAAGTCTATTAAGTAACATTCGATTGCTTTATTAATTATATCAAAAATCCGCTCCTTCCTGCTGCAATCTTCCTTATCGATTTACGCGGATTGCGCATAATTTCACGTCGAACTTGAGCCACATGTTCCGGGATCGCTGCCGACGTTGACGGTCCCGGAGGAGTTTGGTTAACCATTGTCCCTTCTTGTCTGAACTTTTGAACCCGACACCGTGCTCGGCCCATCACTTACTCGTCGAATATTAAAGTGAGTACAAAAAGCGCACCAACGACCAATGACTCATTGCGACTGGCAATCGTGCAAATCACGCGCATCGAAAAATACCCCTCGTTGATGGTTTACGAGCAATTACAATTTAATCTTGAAATTTTTCCGCTGAACACCCTGTAGATTGTCTCGACTCGAAAATCTCATCGAATTGGTTAAAAAAAATCATATGGAATGAAATATGTACAATTTTTAAGAGATTTAAAGAGAAATAATTAATTTAAAAATATATATAAATATAATGTGATATCATTATTAATAATTTGAATGATGTCATAATGCTAGCACTTGCCTAGTCCATCCAACGCTTAAATAAAATGTTTTGAATCATTCAGAAATGATCTTGAAAACGCTCAACTCTATAAAATGTGTATTTATGAGCGCAATAAATAAAATATTAAATTATGCATGCATTTGAAATACGCTCGCCGGTTTTACAAATTCCAGGATCGTGACGAGCGCCAGCACGTGGATGGCGGCGCGCGGTGGAACCGCGTACGAAGATAACAAAATTGACGACGAGTCTATTTTCGAATTTCGAAACAGTACCGATCTCCGTGTTCGATTTTTGAAAGTGTAATAACGTGGAGCGAAATGCTTTTACGACTGTTGCGATAATTGTTATTTCGCCTTGTCGCCATTCCAGCCGCGCTTGGCGGCTCGGCCGGTCGTGTCGAAGACTCGTTTCTGTCAGAAGTATACCGTTAATACTGAATCCCTTATTGAGAGAGTTCGCGTCGGTACGTACATTCATTAACATATCTCGCGAATCTCAAGCCGGAAGATGGATTCCGACCACGCTCTGGAAGAATTGATGGGGAAAATGGGTAAATATTGCAAATTTTTATAACAAGAAAACTTTCATATTATTGGTGTTGCATGTTTTAATTCATTCCATTGCGGGTGAAAGTGTATATTTTTTAATGCAAATGACCAATTTGCATATAATTGTTTGAATTAATTACTGTGTCGCGCATTTGCTGCACCAGATGCAATGTTTTGGTGGCGAATGCATTCTATAAGTGTGTGAGGAACTTTACTCTCTCCTTATCTTACAGCATCGTAACAGATGTAATTTAATATTGTGTCATATATATAATGAATTTCTGTAGAAATATAAAAAAAAAAAACAATGCTTTAGTTTTGTTAAAGCTCTGCGCCGTGCCGTACGGCTGATTGATGCCAAAAGTAAAAGTGTCTCACCTCATTTCATAATCTAGAAATATATAAATAGATTTTGAAAAGTGCTGTTCTAACAAGTGTCATAAAAGTGTTAAAAACATCCATTGATAAAAAAATCTAATTTTATTTCAATCGCTTAATATGGGCAAATTCTATTTAATACACGGAGTCCTGAAATTCATTAAAATGCTCTCTTAATATGTAACTTTCAAAATGTAGCCAATTTTTACAAATAGAGCTACTTTTTTTTACAAGATTACAAAATTTTGATCATTTGTGGTTAATTTTCTGATAGTCTATATTCATACCTTCGCAAACAAGTAGGTTGTATAATATTAGAGTATTGCGATTCTCGAAGAAAAATTTATTCACCTACATAACGCATGTTTTATATAAAAATTGAAAATCATACTTTTATTTAATGCAAGTATTTTCAGATGACATTATTATGTTGTGTAACTCTGTTCTATTTGATAAATTGAAACATTTGACGCATTCGATGATACGATAGTGTGCGGCACGTAGTTCGATATGACCTGTGCAAATTCAATCATCGGCATACCAATGTGATCAATTGAATCGTTTACAAATCTATTTATAATATTCCATCTAAACCGTTTTCTCATATTAATTTTAAAATAAGTTTATATATTCTCAATAATTTTATACGAGTCAAATTGTTAATCAGCAAAATGTAGTAACTTTTTTTTTTTTTACATATTTTTATGTATTTAAGTACACGATGCAATAAAATTATATTTTAAATATTAATTTAAGCCAACAACAGTTATGTACTGCTTTCTACAAAATATGCATAAATTACTAGTGATGAGAAAAAATGCTACTCTCGACTCACTGGTGTGATTGTGATTGGTATTCGATAATATCAGTGATTGGAAACTGTGACTGTGATCACAGTTCCATTACTAATACCCATGCATCGCACGACATCATAAATACACGAAATAAATTTTAAAAAAAAACATAATTTTGAGAATTACTTATATTATTTCAACTACATTTGCGTGAAAAACATATATGTCTAATCAGAAAGAGAATCAAAATCCTTAAAAAATGTGAATTTATTTTTGGGGTCAAATTCTCAACGTTTCCGGTCAAATGCGTAAAACGTTTTGGCAGAATTTACTAGATGGCGCTTATCGCGAATTATAACGTCATTCCTTCATGAATATTTTAATTTCACGGTTCAAAAGCAAATATAATTAAAATTTTAAATAAATGAATCACGATTCACAATGTTCTTAGATATTCAATCACTGACAGTGAGCGCGACTAAAAATATCAGCGATTGACTCACTGTTCGTGATTTTGAGCTCATTACCGATAAATACACAACAAAAGCATCTATTTTCTTTTAATGCCGTTTTTTAAGTTACTGCAAAGCAGTTCTATTATTAATAGGAAACCCAACTCACATACGCCATGGTACGATTTATTTCATCTGTTAAGATGCCCTTTAGGAAATGTATCAAATGTACGATACTAGTTCCAGAGTCAGCAACCTCCATTTTTTAAAAACTTTTAATGCAGTTTTATTCTCGTATAGCTTATAGACATTGTTTTAACATATTAACAATCAAACTTACCTCTTTTTGATGTAAAATGGTCATTCAAAATCGGGGCTAGTTGCAGTCAATTGCTTTTGCCCGCCGCCATTTATATTATTTATTTATTTCTTCTTAATAATGTGCATACATAAGTATTTATATATATATGCTCTAATATAAACAAGATCAAAATCTTTCCTTTTTACTACAATTTATCTTTTACATATTTGCTTAGTTTATTTTTAAATCTATGTAGTTTCTCCTCCTTTCTGGCATTTCATCGTAATCATATTACGTCATTACATCATCGATTTCTGAGATTTAGCCTTCTTCCTGAATTAATGTGTATGTTTTCCTCTCATACATATGATGTTCGTGCTCATATTAGGAATTGACCAATAGCAGTCTTAGCTTCTCTGAAATGTAAATGGCTGCCGGGTATAGGTATGGGTGTAGCATTTATTTTGTATTGTAGTGGTACATTAATTCCTCAAGTTTCTGTCAGTTTTACGTGATTATTTCAAATTAAAAAAAAAAATGATGTTGCTGAGATTACGATTAGTATCCTTAATTAATGCTTTAAAAATGTACTCCTTATTAAATGTGTCATCAAGGAGATGTTTTGATTCCAAAGTAAGGTATAAAGTTATATGACACGGACGTTGTTCTACTTACCGTTGAACTATTTGTTCCTTCTCTTTCATTCTCATTTTTATCACGAAATAAATATCTATGGCACATTAAATGTGGGCGATTTCTTTATCGTTTGCAGAATTTGAAAAAATATCAATTGCCTCTTACAATAATAGTGTGTAAACGATATCGCCCTTGAGCTCTGCTCTGACAGATAGTTTTAATAATAAAATCTGTAATATTCTGCTACCAATTAATAAATGGTCGTCCCTTTAGATATCCATCAGATCTTATATTTAAAGCGTACAATGCCCTAGACATAAGACAAATCTTTATGTTGAGACTCGTCTAATATTTCCATGCTAACAACAACTCACCCCACGCAATAAATCATGGACACAACACAAGACAAACAACGAACATCTACACGCCAGTTCCGAGAGTAACAACGACATTTTATCAAAGAAACTGTACAACACACTCGGTACCAACTGGAAATCGTTCAACTCCAATAAGATACACAAATATGGTCCAATCGGGTAGAGAGCAATCAGAAGCATAGCTATCCAATATTCTAACATAAACATTATACAGTGCCTACACTAATAATTCACTAGTTCTACAACACTCCCACTACATTTTTATTTAAAAATTACTTCTATTTCTTTTTTTTTATCTCTTTTTATTTCTGTCGAATCTTTATCTTAAATAACACCACAACAGCACGAAAAAAAACTGGCTACTTTAACACAGACTTCAGTCTGGTAAAGTAGCCAGGACAACGCTGTATATATCAAAGATGGAGTCTACTCCATCCCACACAATAAACTACGAGTATTTAATTGCAATATAATTGTATCTTATGTTTATCATGTTATATATTATAATATATTCACTTCTATTACAACAAAAATACATATGTCAATAAAGTCTAAATAAATAAATTGTTTTGATGGAAAATTCATGATATTTTCATCATTATCAGTGACAGATCATAATAATAATATGATAGTACAAAATTAACATCTTTGACAACCCACGGAGGCAAAGATCGCATTCCAAGTTTGTCTTGACGGCTTTGCAATATGTTCTCTTTAAGTAAACGTCTAATGTTAAACCTCTAACTTCCAGTGATGCCCCCCAAAAAAATAGTAACCCCCCTCTTATATATAATAAATACATTTTTAGTCATTGTACTTGTATATAATATCTACATTATTTATCGTATTTCGAGGACTTGCTTTAAAAAGGATTTCAAATAAATTACACGAGTTTAGTACATATTTTTGAATATTTAAAAATATTTTGATGCTGAACCAAAACAGTCAAAATTTCTTAATATTATGATGAAATAAATTTAGTATCTTGATAATTGATTTTATTATAGATATTCAGCATCAAACGGTTCGGTGACATTTTTCCAATTTTAACAACCGGTTCTCCCGAACCGCTGCGAACCCATAACGGTAACATCACAGTGCGAAACACGAGACGATCCTTGCCAAATAAATGCTAAAAAGAGATGCATCCTTATCATTGCGGTAGTCGTAAAAAATAATCACTAACTGTAGATAATAGATGTAGTATGTACCTAGCTATTTGGCCTGTGAACTATGACATCTGATAAATTTGACAGGTGTTTATTTTTACCACTATAAGCGGCGGCATAACTTCAAAAATTGGCCCCCAATGCGAACGGAAAAAATGCCTCCCCAAACAAGTATTGTGTATAATTTATACGAATATTACTTGATACTATGTGGTTTATCCATTAAATTAAATAGTTTTAACAAAATAAATCACTTTTCTCATAATATTCACACGTTTAAGTGTTCTTAGGCATTTATATGCACTCACAATTTGAACCTTTACTATGCCGTGATATAAAATACCCATTTGCAGCCATGCTGTCAACTCGTGTTACCGTGAGAAATTTTTAACATTTTTAATGAGATAAAAGCTTTTATTAGCTTAAATGTCTTTAAAATTATTAATCGTATAAACTTATAAAGGAGAACACATTCTTATTGTGAAGTTGTAATTTATTCAGAACAGACGGTCTGTGATGTTTTAAATAACAATTTAATGTATTAATTATAAATATATACATATAAAATCAATTTTGTCAAAAAATATTGTTTTTGCGCTACCGGGATTCGAACTTGGATCTCTATTTCCAATCCGAGGAAGTACACTACTAATTGTGTTATAACGCCAGTATTTTTCGTGACAAATTTTCGAACCTACGAGTATATGTTACACTTTTTTGAATTAATACATCTGTCGTTCCATTATTTTTGAAAGCCATCTACATTATTTTTACTATAAACTTACTCTAAATATTAAGCATTAAATGCAATTAATATAATTCGGAGCATTTATCAAATCTTATACAATACGACCTTTTTTCTTATCTCTATTCATTTAATTAGTGAAAAATAGAGTTCATATATTTGTTATTATTTTTATTTTAAAATTAATATACCATATCTATTTGTCTTATCACAAATGGTATTATTACCAGCATATTAATTTAACAACAGACTAAATTGAAAAATATTTTTTTTATAGGATTCGCTTTACACAATTGGTTTTTCACTAGTCAATTCTGAGCGTAAACGTTTTTCTTTGAATTAACTAAAATATTAATTTTATGTTGCGTATATTAACTGAAAACTAACATGTTTACTCGAGGCGGTAGACCTGTGTTACCGCATGGTTTTGGAAGGGTTGAAAATATTTGATTCGCTCTACGGCGATACTGGTCCCTAGCCCGACATACTAGCGGGACACTATTATATACATCGAAAATCTTTTCACGTGTTTTCGTGATACATGTGAATTTTTTTTATTCTTAAATTTCATTATTCTTGCTGTTAATTATTACTATTAACACTGGGAAAGGTGTCGACACTCTCAAAAATATCGATCCCAAATGCATTGTAGGGCGTTTCGGTTCCCTATCTAATGTGGGCCCCGATGCACTGCATTGGTTGCATTGGCATAGTTACGCCACTGACTAAAAACTTGTTGTTTTTCTAGTTCATAATAATTCTCTAGTTTAAAATTCACGATAACAAGATGACGATAATAATCAGTCTCTGGTTTCTGTCATGAAGAAGGTTGAAGGCCATCTCTTCCGCTTTTTTCTTGTTTTTATGACGTTAAAGTTTTTTTTAACGATACTAAGATATAATTCTCATACAACTGAGCGAATACAAAGATGTAATGTTATCCACGTCCAATGCTGAATCCATCTTCATATCAAACACGGTTCTCTGAATAATAATGAAGTGATGGCCGCCCTGCGGCCGTGGCCAGTGTTTCCGTAAAACCTATTTTATATATATTTATATATTAACCGCATGATTTATTCGCGTCACATTTGTCTCACCGATCGGGATTGATGTCTTGTCGGGGATGCCTTCTATTCCTGCATCTCTTGCCACCGTCTCCGTCTCGGTCCATTTCAGATCCAGCCTCTCTGCTCACATCCGGCTGATCGCGCGGACTTATTAAAACATTGAATTTAATATCTCAATAATTATGAGAAACCCTTCGAATACTCGGAAAGCCAGAATGTTGAGTTATGATAAGTATAGTTATCGATAAATAATACGATTAAAAGGGCCATTTTTTAAATTGGTACATTTCAGAGCAAAAATTACGGGGCCTTCGCTTTATTATTTTTTTACAGACTGAAATATAACGTAATAATGCGTATCAATATTTTAAATGCTATCAGACTCGACTCAGTGTTGTCAGTCGAAGGAATGACAGCTGTTGATACTTCGTTCCGATTGCTGCCGAGCATAACGCAAAAGCGTGTACTGGCAACAATATTGTGGCGCATGAAATCATTAATATTTTAATTTTATGTTCCTATCCATCGGGCGAGCCGGCTATATAATTCCGACACGAAATTGATCTCAAAACGTACGTTTTCTCTACAGTAATTATAGAGTTTCACGATAGAAATCTGCATTGTTTAGATAAATAGCTTGACATTTGAATATCTACAATGTATAGATAGATGGCACTAACGTGAACGTAAGATTAAACAGATTTCTGCTATAGATAATCTAACATTTAACTATTAATATCTACTATGTATCTCCATTCTTGATAATCTTATCTACGTAGACATACACACATTGAAACTAGAGTTGCTTTGGTACGGACATGCAGATTATTCACACTGGGATCACTAATTATAAACTGCTTTTCCCATCATAAGATAAGGTAATAATGATCAAATTTATACTTGCGCAATATTTTGTTAGGTAATTTCTTTTCTTTCTGCCTCGGCTTCATGTTCAGGGGGGAGGCATCTAGCCTAACTGGTTCTTTTTTAATATTACGACATGAAATAATATTTTTATATAAGAAAATTTATTATCCACATTTTAATTATACTTGCATGTGTGGGAAATGAGCTTTTTACTTGAACACTTATTAATAAGGCTATTCTAACATAATTATATTGAAATCAACATTAAATATGTGTGTTCATCATGCCAGCATTAAGTTCTCTGCCAAATTATCTATATTGACGCTTGTATGATGTAGATTATTCAGGTCCCTCACGTAAGGGATTACCTCTTAGGGTGGTCCTGGATCCTAGACGTGAAGTGTGGTCAGCTCCTTGTGGTGCCAGCGTAGGGTGACGGAGTTCAGGCTTGTAGTTGATGACAAGACGATGCCCAATTATCCAGGCAAACCGAGACTCTGGACGCGATATTCTTATGCTATAGCGACAGTCTGTTCTCGCTACACCAATTATATTTATCAACTTTTTACAGATCCAGCGGGACCCTTTTTGATACTTTCACATCAACGATTAAACGCAGAGTACATCACAGTCTAAGCTTAAACTCGAGGCGCACAGTTTAAATTTTCCCCGGAATTACAATCTATGAAGCGCTTACTTGATACTTTTAGAGACGATATTGATTTTATTTTCTAATTGAAAATAAAATCTCGTCTTTGGTGGAGCCAGTTCACCCGGCTGAGGTTCTGTCCAGACTGGCCCGCCTAAGGTGATGCATCCCTTAAGGTGCACTTGCCTATGTGACTTTAGTCATGTTCGCCGCTTACCCACGCTGCGTCGGTCCACCTGCGTCTAACAATACCGAGTTTTTATTACCCTCCGCCCCTTACTTCGGCTAAGTGTTTTTGTATCCTTGAACAAAATATTGTTTTGGGTAATTTCGCATTCCAACAATTTGTATCAGAAATAGGTACTTATTACTGTTTTCAAATTCAAATTGTCAATCTTCTGACATTAGTAATGCGCGTAACACAATTGAACAGATCTATGATGTTCTAATTCATGTGAAATTGACACTTCAGTCTAAACGTAATGTATCAATTTCCTTTCAAAGTACACATACATTTTCCCAATTTAATGCTAAACGTAATGCGTACGAACCGTCAATAGGTTATGTTGTAGTCGTAGAGTCAAAGGTCAAATTAACCCATTCCGTAGAAATTTGAGAAGAAGAAGAAGAAATAATATTGATATATCGAATACATTCAGATTTTTTTAACCTACATGACATACGCACTATTTAAATTCTTCATTAATTAAATACGGATCGGAGCCTACCAAGCCTGTCTTTGACTAGAGACCTAATTGTTTATACCAATTCTATAATAACAGTTTTTTAGTAAAGAAATTCACAAAACATTTGTGAACAGAACGTTCTCGGCAATTTTCACCTTAATACATCGTCTTTGCCGCCCGTCATTCAATATTCTTATTTTTTATCGTAACTATTCAATCGTTTTATGTCAATGCCAATAGAAAGCGTACCTTTCTTTTCGTTAAACGATTGAGCGTGACCGAATAATGGCGGCCATATTGGCTTGCGGTTGTGGAGAGTTGCGTTAGTATTGTGGAATTGATCAGATAATGTAGAAGATGAGATTACTGAATTGAAATGTCCCTGCATAAGGAAATGACATCTACCAGATTGTTTTGCTAAAATGTTATTGTATGTAGGTACCTACATTGTTAGGTTTGAGCCCACCATCAGCACGAAGAATGCACGTAGATATATATAATACGTATTAGTAACAAAATTAATTTAAACGCAAAATGCTAAGAAAAAATTATCGACCTACATTAGAAAATATAACTTGCATAATTAAAATGAACCACGTGGTGAAAACAAACAATCGTAAGATTCCGCAGGTCCCAAAGCTTGCGATGGGCTGCCAGATGTATACCGTTTATCGGATGCGACCCAGAGGTAGACCGAGGAAGAGGTGGGCTGACTGTAAAATAGGACTGGAGCAGAATGATCAGCTCCGGCCAAATCCCTCCTTGATAGTGGCGACGTAGAAGTAAAAACAAAATTAGAATCATATTATTTATAAAAAATAATTGTACTATATCGTGTGATAATACCGACAGTAAATGATAACATAAACGAGTTTTAATGATAGATTATGTTATTAAAAATATATCAAAGAATGACGACATGAATGTAGGAAATTTTTAATTGTAAGGAAACGTCACAATGGGTCAATCAAACGTCAAATCGTTTAGCAGGGGCGTACAATGTACACAAGCAAAAAATCTGGGAAACAAATATAAATTAAATAATTGGATTAACATAAACGAAAACATTATTTTACAATTAGCGCCATCTGTGTGCAAGTAGAGACTTAAATTACTTAGTTCTAAAAACTACCACGACAACTCACCGTTGTACCCATAACTATTTACATTACTCTGTTCTGTCTTTAAGCTAGTGAAATACTCAAGTCATATAAATGGCTATAGCTGCGTGCAAATCATTGAAGTGTCTACTTCCTCTTTTACTAATTCGCGAATTTTACTATCTTACTGTTTTTAACGTGTTGATTTCATGATTGTTGTTTAAATTTGATGCATGGATGGGTTTTTAATTTGGTAAAAACAAGAACCAATTTGCAGAACTATTTCCTACGTTAACTTTTAATAAAAATAATTATTTCCTTTAGTTATTACTTGAAGGATTTTCAAACAATAAATTAATCATGTTCAGTCATAGAAAGTGTTCTAAAAACGTCCATACACTTTTTATATGGTTAAGAAGGTATTATTTTACGTTAAAACTTATACTTTAAGAACACCATTAATAGTAGTCTAAAATTATAAATAAATACATGGTAGGGTCGTATAAACGACGGATTTATTTTGTCTAAATACGTTGGTTAAACGAAAGTAGATATATTGTATTATATATGATTGTATAATATTATTATATACCTTCTGCACGCCATTGGTGTTTAGGTACATAGATGAAATAATTTATCGGCATAATTAACTGTACAAATTACAGATGTAATTTAAATGGCGTTAACATATTCATCATTATTTTCAAACATTCTTCTGTAAAAGCGAACTTAAACTACAATCTATTTTTATCATTCCTTGGCGTACATAATATAACCGTTATTTAATGAATAACGCTAAAAACTGTACGCTCTTCTGAACGACGTACGTATTGACGTCCGAAGCCATCTCGGTGACTGCCGATTTACAGTTTATGTGATGTGAACAGATGTTTTATATTGACAAAACGTGTCGAAGAAACAGATTTCAATGCTCACTTCCATCAATTTTATTCCACGACTTGCGTGTCTATATATTTTTATTACAGTCAAATAATTATAGTACATTATTCTATTCAATACAATTATAATAATTTAAAATATGAATTAAATATATTAATAAGAAAGATATACATATAAAATTAATTTTATCGAAAAATGTTGTTATTGCGCCACCTGGATTCGAACCTGGATCTCTTTCCTAACCTGGGAAGGTGCATTATCTAACTATGCTACAGCGACAATATTTTTAGCGACAATTTTCGAACTTATATGTTACCATTTTTGATATTAATACATTTAATCGTTCCATTATTTGAAAGAGCCATCTACCTTATTTTTACAGAATCCCGGTGGCGCAACAATAATATTTTTCGATAAAATTGATTTTATCTGTATATCTTTCTAATTAATATATTTAATTCATATTTAAAATATCACAGAGCGTCTGTTCTGAATAATTACAACTTCACAATAAGAATGTATTCTCCTAATATAATAATTTAATGTGTATTTGTAATGTGTAACTACTACTCATCATACTGAACTGAATACAGCGCTGATACGCTATATGGGTGTTAAGTTTATTATTTTACTTTTAGCGCAAGAAAACAGGTTGTACGTAGGTCTTCGAAAATAAAGATTTCCGACCCAATACGTAATAACCTAACCGGAGAAAGTAGGAGGTTCTGGACTTGAGGAACGGTATACCGCTCCAGATATCCTGAGGCTCCAGTGTGATGAGCCCCGCACAGAGCGAAGCACAAAGTCCTCATACAAGCCAATAAGATCGATAATGTGGATATTGTCAAGACAGCTTTGTAAGAGGCAAGTGAATGCCCACCAGACTGAATCGCAATGGATGTCAAGGGATAGATGGCGCTCTGTAGTGCCTGCGGTGACAGACTTCCGAGTCCAATGAGACCGCTATAGAAGAAAAAGAAGAACGCATTCTACGTATTGACTGACAAAGTCACGATTTTTTATATTAGAAATGTTCTTTTTCTTAGTAAAAGATATCATCCGCGTATGTTTTTCATTAAAACGCATTTTAATTAGGTGCCTATTAAAATATTTTCCAAATAAATTTAAATATTTTTTATACAAATTAAATGAATCAACTGGAACAACAAAAAAAATTATCTTTCGACATATTATGAACTTATATTCTGTAATCTTTCCAATTGATGCATATATTATTCCATTTTTATAGTTATGTAGATTTTGTATGTATATATTATTAACTGATTCATTTAATTTGTATTAAAAATACCACAGAACTATGTTCTGAAAATGCAACTTCGCAACAAAAATGTTAAAACATTAAAAAAAAAAAAATAGAATGAAATTTTTTATTTTTTGACAAAACTCTCTCGAGGCCGAAGCTCGATTTGAATCGCAGACCTATTTAAAAATAATAATTATTGTAACACACTGTATTATTATACATTATATTTATTTAAAACTTAATCAACTGTCCTAGAACGGATCGCAGGATAATTATTATTAGTAAGCGTGTAATTTATGTTAATTTATGTTACTTCTAAGATCGTTTCCAATTAAATTTCATCGTAAATTATTCTCAATATAACTAGGATAATTATTATGTAACAAATGGGCAGATAGTACTATTTCTCACATCACGAAGGAGTCATTTATTTCTCTAGAACTGATACAACACAATAAGCGAAATTTCATAATGATCTTTACGTAAAAATAAAACAATGCAAAATATATTTATCCCGTATTAAAAAGCATTGAAAATTGAGTCCAGCTGTTACAATATACGACTAGGCATTGATGCATATATGGTTTTTACACCGTTTTGAAAAGATTAATCGGTCATTTGTATTATTTTGAAGTAAAGACATTTTGGGATTCGAGATTCGAACATGGATCTCTTTCCGATCCGGGAAAGGTACATTAACCAATTATGCTACAGCAACAGTACTTTTGACGATCCAAATGTTACACTTTTCAAATGAATACATCTATCGTTCCATTATTTGAAAACCATCTACTTTGTTTTTGCGGAATCTCAAATTTGTACCATTGAGAAAACCGATAGCAGACGTCTGAATTGACAATTCATTTTTATTAAATTTTGAACACATTGATACAACTTATATATTATTAAGAACACATTCTTATTGTGAAAATATGTCGTCAAAAGTACTGTCGCTGTAACATAGTTGGTTAATGCACCTTCCCCGGATTGGAAAGAGATCCAGGTTCGAATCCCGGTAACAACAACCACAATATTTTTCAATAAAATTGATTTTATATGTATATCTTTCTAATTTATACATTTAATTAGTATTTCAAATATCGCAGACCTATGTGCTGAATAATTACAACTTCACAATAAGAATGTGTTTTCCTTAATAATATTATAGTACCTATTGTTTTAGTAGATATCTTAAATATATATATATATATATAAGGGAGTAAGTTATTTTGTATTCATACTACCATTGTAACCTTGAAAATAGAGGAGTAGGATTAGTTGATGTAGGCACATCCACTCTGACGAAGATATAGCGGTATTGAAATCTGTCGACTTTTTAATTAAATCAATAATTAATAAACACGTTTAACTATAAAATTAATAAATAAATATATATTACAAATGAGAATGATCAAATGCTATGTGTCCTCGGTATTGAAGCATGGACAATTACCGAAGAAATTAAAAATTAGCTGGATAGTGTTGTGAGTTACGAATGAAGGTCTGCAAACTTATCAATCGTTAGCTATATTTTGTATTAAAACTATTTTTTTTTAAATCAACTTTACTTCCACGATCCGATCCAAAGAAAACCAGGAGCAAAGCCTTACTTACAAAATTTAATACCAAATTCGCTCAACGAATTTTTTTATTTTGTGCTCCAAGAATATTTAACAAATTGCGACTAGACCTTAAAGGGTCTAAAGTGATTAATTACTTCAAACCAAAAATAACAAAGTGGTTGGTTGACGTGGGCTGAAAGCAAAATGAAACTAATTTGTCATTTGTGCTAACCTAACTACCCACACATGTTCGTCTTCCACTATTGTATATTACTGACAATAATATTTTTATAACTTTGATTTTTCAATATCTTTTTATAACTTCTGATTATTATTTTTTCACACAACTTTTCATAACGTACATTATACTTACTTACCTCTTAACATGTACAACTTTTAAAAAATGTACAGGAAGTTGCTTCAAAACAGACTGCGTCCAGTAAAACAATTACCTTTATATTTTCATATGTACTATTTATGCTACAAAAAAAATACATATATGTTCATACTTCACACACGTTAACTACTCATCAGTGGTGTTTGGAGCTGCGCAACGAAGCTTATTTAGGTACCTGCCAAGATTATAAATCAGTGCATTTAATTATTGTTGGTAAGCAAAGATAACACCACTTTTTATTTCTTTTTTTTTGCGTATTTATCTGATAAGAAGCAAGAAAACCGATCGATTACTATTTTCACAAGCATGGCTGATTAAAAAATGATTTCGGAAATTTTTTAAATTTCCGGTAATGTTCCAGAAAACTGCTGTATATTCCGGTGCGAGGCAACTGATAATAATATCAAATTAAGTTTTAAAGCAGATTCGGATTTCTAAATGACAAACGGCAGGAATATTTGACACGATGAGGTGAATTTTTATAAATTATTTATTTACATACTTAAAAATGCTGGTTTCATATAGGACAGCATTCAATAAAGTCTTGTTTTCAAATATGTACGTGTGACATATGCATATAATATTTTTCAAATAATTAAATATTTCTCAGGAATCGTGCGATACCGTAAAATAATTTATAGGTTTCGTAGTTTAATTTTTCCCAGGAAAAAATTGCTTAATTGGAGATGTTAGTTATCGTGTAGCAGATGCATATCGCTTTATTGGGGATGCTAGTTATCGTGTAGCAGATGCATATCGCTTTATTGGGGATGCTAGTTATCGTGTAGCAGATGCATATCGCTTTATTGGGGATGCTAGTTATCGTGTAGCAGATGCATATCGCTTTATTGGGGATGCTAGTTATCGTGTAGCAGATGCATATCGCTTTATTGGGGATGCTAGTTATCGTGTAGCAGATGCATATCGCTTTATTGGGGATGCTAGTTATCGTAGCAGATAGAAAATAATACAATTTTGAAAACTATATCTTAATGAAATAAATTTTTTACTAATATCTCGTGTACATACATAAAGCACTCGCGAAAATATAATTTAAATAATTTCTATAGTGAGACAGAAATTTTTTAAAGCTTTTGAAGAATTTTGTACATACTTACTTACCATCACGCCATTTCTCCGCGGGGGTAGGCAGAGAGGATAGAACGCGACACTTCATTCACGTTATACATCTTCTCATGCACGTAGACTGAATGCGCTTAGGCTTGTGGAAAATTTATGTACGATAGACTTGAGAATGAACCAATTAGGGGCAAATGTAGATCTGAATGTAATTTAGTCACTGAGACAGTTTGAGCATGTGGAACGTATGAGCAAAGAGAGGATGATAAAGAAAATATATGAGGCGAGTTTTGAAGGAAACGGAGGGCATCCGTGAAAGACCTGGCATGGTAAGATAAACCAGATAATCAAAATCAAAACATCAATGTGTATCTCGATACTATTCTTAAAACCACATAGACAATGTTAATAAAAAATAATTACAAATACAAACTAAATTAATCAACTAGAATGTACAGAAAAAATCTATCTATCGAAAAAATATTTAGTTGCTACCGGGATTCAAACCTGGACCTCTTCCTAATCAAATTCTGTACTTATTTATTGTATTTTTAATAATTATTCATACCCACTTATGCTGTATCTGAATATTTTTGGCACTAATAATTTTTTGGAGAACACATTCTTATTGTGAAGTTGTAATTATTCAGGACAGACGGCCTGTGATATTTTAAATATGAATTAAATATATTAATTAGAAAGACTTCGAACCTGGATCTCTTTCCAAATCGGGAAAGGTGCATTATCCATCAATGATACAGCGACGATATTTTTAGCGTATATATGTGTTCTAATAATAAAGTTGTATCAATGTGTCCAAAATTTAATAAAAATGAATTGATGATTCTGGCGTCTGCTAACAGATTACTCAAAAGTATTTGAGATTCCGTAAAAATAAGGTAGATGGCTCTTTCAAATAATGGAACGATTAAATGTATTCATATCAAAAATTTAACATATAGGTTCGAAAATTAGTCGCTAAAAATATCGTCGCTGTAGCATAGTTGGATAATGCACCTTCCCCTGTTAAGAAAGAGATCCAAGTTCGAATCCCGGTAGCGCAACAAAAATATTTTTCGATAAAATTGATTTTATATGTATATATCTTTCTAATTAATATATTTAATTTATATTTACTAATAATTTTTTTACTCGCTATGTTTTTCCCAATCGCACATTGGAGTGATCCAACGTTTGTATTACAAATACCTACACCTTGGACGTGTCTATTGCGCGCGTCACAGAACTGGTGAATATATAATATAATATCTCTTATCTGCATCACACCGTGTTCTGTATAAACTGTCGGGTGACCTTAAGTAAAAATATTAAATATTATCTAATCGTGACAATGTATCACGTCACTGGCACGCACGCGTTAGAGAATATTCATTAATAAACATTCGCTGCATTACTAGATTTAAACGTGGGTGATTTTGTTTAATGGGTGTCAGTTGTGTCCACGCCATAACTCATTAGTTCTGACATGTGAGATACAACTTACAGCCGAAATACATTATTAGATTTGAATACGTCTTTGTTGTTATTTCCTCGCCCGTAACTCGGCAAGCTTTAAACAAAATTATCAACCGGTTCTGTAAAATGAAGTTGATTAAGTGATTGATTGTACACTAATAAATAAAACTGAACAAAACAGTTTTTGTTGTATCCGTTATTTCAAGTTTCTCCATTTGTTTGCCTCAGTTTCTCTTGGGGCATCTCTTGGGTGTGCTACCACCCGGTACAGCTTACATTTTACCAATCATTATCCGAGAGCGTAGGTACAGCTCAGCAGGACCAGAAATATAAAATTTAACGAACCGGAACGGTCCTAATCTCCAATAATAATAATATGCAAAATATTACTTTTTTTTTATCAAAAGTATACACTTACATTACAGTACTACAATAATTGTACGTATGGATTTGGTTGGCTGACCAACTGATACTTTTTTCTGCTCTAAGAGAATTATTTTATAACTGGAATGGTAACTAAAATTATGTCCGAATAACGATAGGTTTAATGAATATGGATAATGGATTTGGGACGAAATTGAACGTTCAAAATAAGGTTAAATATCTTGACCATACATTCAATGAAGATGGACGAGACGATGATGACATAGAACGGCAGAGGAGACAGTTGATCGTTCGTGCAAATATGCTGTCACGGTGTTTCTACCGATGCAGTAAGGAGGTGAAGAGGATCTTGTTTAAATCGTTCTTTACCTGCGAGATCTGGTCGAAATACAAGCAAGTGACGTATAACCGTCTCCGAATTCAGTACAACAACTCATACAGAATACTGTTTGGATTGGCGCATTATTGCAGCGCATCTACAATGTTTACCGAAGGCCGTATACATGGATTCGTTCCGCTTCTGAGACATCGAGCTGCGACTGGGCTCAGCACTAACTCTCTGGTGCAAACGGCGCTCTCATGGAAAGCTGGTTCCCTGACCAGAGAATGGCAACGCCTAAAGAATAGCTACAGATACAATAATGACCGTGATTGAAGTATTTATATTTATATATATGTGTGAACTTTTTATTTATTTATATTTTTCTTGTTTTCTTATAAAATGATTATAGTGTAACTCCCTCTCCAAGCACAAGAGCTAGTCTCTTTTTTGGAGAGGTAAGCGAAAAAAAAAACATGTAATTTTAAAAATGTAAAATACTTAATTCATGTTATAAAAGAATTGTAAAAATGTCAAATAAAATATAATCGGTTAATGCATTTCCCCAGATAGGAAGAGATCCGGTAGCAAAAACAATATTTTTTCGATGAATTGATTTTATATGTATATCTTTCTAATTAATACATTTAATTTTTATTAAAAATGTTACATGTTATGTAAAATTTAATCTTCACAATAAGAATGTGGTCTCCTTAAAACAAAAATAATGATAATTCTACATACTTTGATTTTTTTTTTTATACCTACTAACATTGTTTACATTTTTGACTTGAAAAATCATGATAATCCATAAACCAATATGAGATAAAAAAATGTACGGTACTGCTGACTTGTTCTGATGCAAATAATATGCATCGTCTGTCTTAATTATTTTGTTTCTTGACATACGTAATACACATTTGCATAAGATGATAAAAGTATTTAGTATAATCTAAAATATATATTTTTTTTTTTCGAAGCATTTCAAAGCTACTCATAAAAGCATATATCAATTTTTACATTACATATTTATATATCCATACTACATAATGCATAATGTCGGCATACAAAATTTTAAGTATTACTTTCAATATGTATTTTTATGACGTTATATAAGTAATCACGTGACCAAGTGAATAATATGGTATTAAACATAGTGCGTGATCATTTTTTTTTATTTAAATTTATTTTACACTCATACATACATTGTTTATACATAATATAATTAATTATAATTTATTTTTTTTACACAAAATTACCCAACTCGATAGAGAAATCAATTCTCGCGTTTGAATTCGGTAGTATTAAAATTTTTAAATAATGTAAAGGTGGGTAAAGAAGTAAGACATAAATATAGAATTAAATTATTTAATATATATATACATAAAACAAACAACATATTCATAATGCCCAGAAAAATATGAAAGAGTGATAGATGTGTTAATTTTATGACTGGCCATTATGCATAATGCTATTTACTTTCTAGACAATTTAATTAACCGCGTAATGTACGCTACGCGAATAATCGTAATAAAGTAAGGCAAATTAAATCAATTATATTCGAGAAACCAATTTAGCCAAAATGGTGAGGACTCGCAGCCCCGAAAATTAAATTGAAATAATCCTCTAAAATCTCTCAGTACACATGAAATGCCATGAAGAAAGATCATTTTACAAATTGTCATGAACTATTTATCAATATCATTGGCAAACATTAAATAAATCAATAATCTAAAATATTAACAAATTATAAGTGATTTCGTGAATGAAAGATCGATTAGAACATTACATATTTTAGGTTTGCCAAAATGTACAAAAATCCATAGAAACATTCAGCTTCAGTTAGTATCCCTGTTATTACACACATGCAGTAGTAGCATATAGGTCACATAGTCGTGACGAACTATAAATAAACAATGGCGATTAAGTTAGAAGTAGGTGTGTTCCAATGCTGCCAACTGAGGATATTAATTTCAAATAAATTTCTCGAAAATATTTCAAAGTACCTATTAGCTCTTGTCGTCTTTAACACGTACGTTCCACATGTCTAGACCTTCTCACATATTTATTAATTGTGTCAACTAGTCGATAATCAATGAATAGCTTTAATTATGATTTGTTTATAAATCGACAAATTTGAAGACATACTAAATAATTTAGAAGCTGCAAATAGATGACTGAAAATGCGGACAGAAAAATAAGTAAACGCAGTACTAAATTTTAGTTTATTTTTTTTTTTTTTTAGGAGAACACATTCTTATTGTGAAGTTGTAATTATTCAGAACATGGGTCTTTGATATTTTAAATATGAATTAAATATATTAATTAGAAATATATACATATAAAATCAATTTAATCGAAAAATATTGTTGTTGCGCCACCGGGATTCGAACCTGGATCTCTTTCTTAACCGGGTAAAGTGCATTATCCAACTATGCTACAGCGACAATATTTTTAGCGACAAATTTTCGAACCTGTATGTTACCTTTTTGATATTAATACATTTAATCGTTCCGTTCCATTCCAAAAAGCCATCTATCTTATTTTTACAGTAATTATTAGCGAAACTTTTAGTCGTAGGTATAAAGACCTAAAAGTTTTGCTTTATAATCGAGTACTCGATCTTTTGAGTCCGTAAGTAAATTTATACTTACTCCGCCACCGAGCTGGGTATTTTTATGTCAAGATTGGCTTTTTTACTTCTGAAATTTAGAATCATTTTCAAACATGATAGTAACGGTAGTTTAACCCTTCCCAAACTATGCAGTAACACAGGTCTACCATTATAATTAAACCAGTAATATTTCGGTGAATACATGCAACATAAAATTCATAATTCAGATAATCCTAAAGAAAATATTAGCGCTCAGGAATGACTAGTGAAAAACCAATTATGAAAAGGGAATCGTACAAAAACAAATATTTTTCCATTCAATCCATTTTAAAATTAATACGTCGGTAAAAATACCATTTGTGATATGAAAGACAGAGGTCACACACTTTTTTCACAGTGAATAGAACAACAAACATACAAATATAATTTTCTCTTTCTCAATAATTAAATGAAGAGAGATAAGAAGGAAGGACACATTGCATAGGACTTAATGAATGCTCTAAATTATGCTATTAATCATTTATTCAAAATTGTATGCTCAATATTTAGAGTAAATTCGTGCCATTAAAGCCATTTGAGCTAATGAAAACATTTTTTCTAACAGTTATTTACGGTAACACGAGTTGACAGCATGGCTGCGTTCGGGTATTTTATATCATGGTATGGTAAAGGTTAAAAATAATCAACGCTTCTCAAATAACCAATTCATATTAACTGCTTTCTAAATATCTAACATCGAAAATATTAATATAGATTAAACTTATCATTTAAAGTTTTTTATGATAACGCAATTCAAACATCGCACTTGACATACATTTCATTGAATCTATTGCTGTAGGTGTTAGTTATGTCGATCGCGACTTCTTCCCGTTTCGTTGCTCACAGAAATGAATATATTCAACAGGGTGTCATTTAATAATAGTAATAATCAAATACTATTTATTAGGAGAACACATTCTTATTGTGAAGTTGTAATTATTCAGAACACAGGTCTGTGATATTTTAAATATGAATTAAATATATTAATTAGAAAGATATACATATAAAATCAATGTTATCGAAAAATATTGTTGTTACGCCACCGGGATTCGAACCTGAATCTCTTTCCTAAACGGGGAAAGTGCATTATCCAACTATGCTACAGCGACAATATTTTAGCGACAATTTTCGAACCTATAATATTAATACATAAGAAATATTAATAAGAATGTGTTCTCCTAATAATAAAGTTGTATCAATGTGTCCAAAATTTAATAAAAATGAATTGATAATTCTGGCGTCTGCTATCAGTTTACTCAAAGGTATTTGAGATTCTGTAAAAATAAGGTAGATGGCTCATTCAAATAATGGAACGATTAAATGTATTAATATCAAAAAGGTAACATGTAGGTTCGAAAATTGTCGCTGTAGCATAGTTGGATAATGCACCTTCCCCGGTTAGGAAAGAGATCCAGGTTCGAATCCCGGTGGCGCAACAACAATATTTTTCGATAAAATTGATTTTATATGTATATCTTTCTAGTTAAGATATTTAAAATACTATTTAATTGTTAATTGATCCGTTTTTAAATTGTAAATATAATCATTTTAGCCGAACAAAATTAAAATAGTTAACAACATACCTATTAATAAGGTGTTCTACATTTATTTTCATATAATAATTATGTTGTTAGCAGTCATGTACGGTAAAGAAATCAAGTTCAATGCAATTCATTAGAATTGTCTCGTTCGATTTTTTTTGGGTAAATCTTTCAAAACCGGTTCTAATCGAAAACTTTAACGTTAAACTATATATTTGCTCAAAACTCGTGAAATTGTTTGCTCAGCCATTATGAATACATATTGATGTTTGTAAGCTGAGTAAAGAATCATACCAATTTATATCAAGTGCTCGCGTTTACAATTTTCATTTTATTACTTACGTCACGCATTTTGAGAAATACTAACAGCAATAGAGTGGTTTCACTCTATTCTATCTAAAAATAATCGCATGAGACAAATGGGTGTACTTTTAAGTAATAAACCTTTTATAAATTTAATTATTCTTAGCGAAAGCTTGGTTTAACACGTGTTAAATCAATAAAACAAACTTATAAATTGAATGCACCGATCTAGGATGTAGCAAGTTTTAATAATGAAACTGCTCAATGACGTTTAAAAAACAGGACAAATAGACAACTAGAATATTATACACATTATTAAAATATTTTTTTGCTTCTCTAAAACAAAAAAAAAACTAACGTATTGATAGTCGCTGAGAAAAATGGTTCGATTATTTATTTTTGAAAAATGATCGTTATGAATAGGATAATTTTAAAAATAAAGTATTAAATGATATTTATCTTCCTACAATATTCATGTCAGAAACATTACTGTTATAATGATTTAATTAATATAATTTTTAACTTCTTTCCACTATTTATTAAAACCGGTAATGGTCAAAAATCAATAAATAGTGGAAAAAAGTAACAAGTGATTTAATTATATAATTAAAATGGAATTTCACCAAAAATTAACATTTTTAAAAAGACGCATGTTCTTTCTTATTTTGGTGTCGCTGAATTCGGGGCGCGTCTTACAATCGATGTACTGAACCATCACCGACTACTAGCAGAACTGAGTCGAAAAGTGATTCAGAAAAATCAGACACTGAATCGTTCATTATAAATAATATGCCTATTTTTAAATCATTTTTATTGTCATTGTATGACTTTGTTTTGATAAAGTTTGATAAAAAATAAGAGTGTGTTTTATAATTTAGTAATTATATAAAAATAAGGTCTTATAATTGAGGAAATACGGTAATAATTACTGTTACAATTCCAATTTTAAATATGTATGAATTGACATTCTTGTTAACTTTTTTGAAAAAAATGTGACACTTCTCTTCAATGAAATGTACAATTTTCTCATTTAATTTTAGATTTGTGACAAACAGACGTAAGAGTACTTTAGGATTTTATTTATAAGATTTTGAAGCTGGCAGAATACAGGCAATCTGCCTAGTCCATCAGTAACTAGTCAAATCTATCACAAATAAGATATAAATACACAATTATTTTTTGCATACCTATATTTCGGTTAAAGGTTATCGCTCTTTGTGTAGAGTCGCTATACAGTGTAGATAGATTTACACAACATATGTAACATCTATTACTGATATATATTTTTTAAATAATGCATCTATTAACACAATTTTTACAAATCTTATCGCGATAAAAACGAACCTGTGCAGCTTCATTTTTAAGGCTTAAGGGACCGTTTCAAAACTTATTCATCTTTGCATTTAATGCGAAAATGTGGGTTTTTATTATTAATTTATATCACTAGATAAGATTTTTTTTAAACAATGGCACATTAAACCATTGTACTAATATAAAAACTATACCTCTCTGCTACACGCATACCGAAATAACTATTTACCGGTGTGCAAGGATCTGAACAAGTTTTGAAACTTCGTGAAACCGATCGGAAAACTAGATTCACATGAATTATTTTTTGTACTTTCTTAAAAGCTAAACGAAAGCAGAATCAGATAATGATTATTATTATTGACACTACGACAACTTATATAAACACAGACGTAACACCTATTCTTGCCCGCCTTTTTTTATTTATGTAGCTGTTATGTGTGTGCACAGTACACACGCGTAGTGAGAATTTTTTAATTAAAGTGCGTGTACGCGGATGTGAAGTAACTCTGGCGTACAGTCAAGTTGAGCGCGCAGCGAGCTGTCATTTGTTGTCTATTATGACCAACCGAGCAAAGTCTCATCCGCATATACGCACCCTGAGATGCTGTAACATTTTGAAGTAATTTTTCTCTGATTGAATGCATCAAATTGCTTTTGTTTTTCTCTCTCAATCTTTTATTGAACCGTGGTGCCTGATAATGTGAATAGTAATCGTTTTGTCTTCATTAAAATATGTTTAAAATACAATACGTGTCACCTTTAACCCTTCCGTAGCCATGTAGCAACACAGGTCTACCGCTCGCTAAGATCGATACTTGCCACCGTTAGATTGCATACGATGAATGCTCCGTTATATTATCATACTCATAGTAAAAGTATAATTACAAGTATTTTACTGCTAAAGGCATTTTATTCGCACTTAAAATGATTAAAAATTACACATTTCTCACGGTAACACAAGTTGACATTATGGCAGCGTACGGATATTTTCTATCACGGTATGCAGAGGGTTAAGGAAAGAGCAGTGTTTTAAATCATGTATTCAGTTGTGTCAAAGGTGATTTAGACATTGACGCGTATTAGCATTTTGGTCACAAGTGAAGTTATCAATATGTGCATGCATAGCGGGCGGTTCTATAAGTTTCTTCCTAATTAAATATTTAACATAGGTTATGTTTTTTCGGAGGCTTCCCGGGTAAAATGTGTTACAAAACTGCCTTAAAAAGTGTGTAACATTTTATAGAATAATATTCTTATTGTGAATTTGTAATTATTCAGAACATGATACTTTAAATATGAATTAAATATATTAATTAGAAAGATATACATATAAAATCAATTTTATCGAAAAATATTGTTGTTGCGCCACCGGGATTCCGAATAATGGAACGATTAAATGTATTAATATCAGAAAGGTAACATATAGGTTCGAAAATTGTCGCTGTAGCATAGTTGGATAATGCACCTTCCCCGGTTATGAAAGAGATCCAGGTTCGAATCCCGGTGGCGCGACAACAATATTTTAATTTTAATATATTTAATTCATATTTAAAATATGCAATGAATTAAATAAAATGAATATATAAAATTTGAAACATCACCAAGGCAACCCCTGAGGCATTTGAGATGTGGATTCACAGAAGAGAATATTCAAGATTAATTGAATGGACAGAATAAGAAATATAGATGTTTTGAATCGGATGAAATAAGAAAGTTAACAACTATTAATGTCCGTGGATACGTACATTATGTTTCTGTGGACCACAAATTAGGTTTTCATTGATTATTACAATTTCACCTTTCTTGGTAGTGAGACTTGATTTAAATAGATTTTATCGATTTTATATGTAATGCCTACTACGTCTCTGTTGTATTATTCTACAGACATATTAATGTTTTAACTGTGTTACGTAAAAGATAAAGTATTAATCCATATCGATAGTGTAAAGGTAGTTGTTACGTAACTTACGTTAGATCGATTATCGATTACACGTTATTTTTTCCTGGTCGATTAAGTCAACTGTCAACTTTTACGCCTTTAATACGCGTACTCTTATAATATATTTTATTAGAATAATAATAATTAACAATATGTACTACAGACAGTACATATGTAATGTTTGCCGACACGCAGCAGTAAACTCTCCGGTTTATGTTGTTATTCTAGTTTATACACAGTTGTCACTGCTGAGGATAATTGGTACAGTGTACCTACTATGTAAGCGTGTTTTATAATTATGTGCCCAGTACCCAAACCGACCGGACCGCAGATGCACATCCCGACTCTCACCTTTCACTAACCGTGCATCGTTTTTCCATAACCTTTACATATTCTGTGTGGTTTCTTGTTCTCGGTGGCTTCTCCCCGATGAGAACAAACATGTCCGGATAGAAATGGTTTTCACCAGAACACCACCTTCCCACATATTATATAATGAACTACAATAGATTACTTACCGCTGGGTTCTGCGGGCGGCTATTAAATTAAATAAATACGTACGCGGAGTCGCATTAAATGTTTTAAATTATTGGTATTATTGGATGGGGAGGTGCATATAAAACTTCAATGTCACAATTAGAAATCACTCAAAAAATGATAATAAAAATTATTCTAAAAAAAAAAGACTCCAAGTATACAACTTTTCACAGATTTTAAAGTACCAAAAATAGTAGACATATACAAAAAAAAAAAATCAAATTTAGAAGCGAATTCCGATCTACAAGATATAGAGATCAAATTGATATCCCAAAACTAAAATATACCGCAACTCAAAATCAATATATTTATCAAGGTATCAAATTTTTTAACAATCTCCCCATCACAATTAGAAAAATTACGGACTATCATAAATTTGTAACTGAAGTTAAAAAAATATGTACACAGACTAACTGAAACATAAATTAACTCGAATATACTCCTTCTCTATACACGAGTCTACTCTCATAGAGAAGAAACAAATGTTAAAATATATATATATATATATCCACTGATTATTGAAATTGTATTATATTTTTAATATTAATAAAAAAAAAGATACTCTAGGTAGGCATATTTTTTATTGGCACTAAAAATATTTAAACACTTTCAAAATATATTCAACGCCATTTATTAATTTGCCTAATAAATATGGCCCAGTTTTACTCAATTTAATTAGTAAAGCGATATTCGGTCCCTTGTCACATGTCGCGAGACTTGATACAGTGAAGTTCGATGATTGTTCGCTAGAGGTCAATTTGGCCATGACCTTTTGTTAAAATGGGAATGCATGGGAACGGAATATTTAATATATTATCTAGTTCAATTCTACGCGATGACACGTGCTCGGCAACATCTTCATGATATAATTATATAATTTTAACACGCTATAGGGTTTTCCGAAGGCTTGTGTCGGACCCGCTTTCCAGAGGACACCCGAATCATACACACATTTGGTATTATTAAAGCCAGGAAGAAGTGCTTGTAAATATGATGTTTGTATTTATACACAATCAAAACAATGTGTTGTTCTTATAATATAGTAAAAAAAACTGTTACTGTTAAAACTGGACTCTCTCTGAGTAAATAAAGGGTTCTCCAAAATTTCCAGTAAGACAGGCTCCTGCCCCTGCGTAGGTAAGTACATGTGTACCTATATCGTTTTTAACTTGAAATGAAATATATTCGATATTTGAAGAGACTCAAACATAATGGATTACCAAAAAAACATGAATCTTCCTCTTCTAGTGCTTGTCCAGTTATGGAACGTTAGCTATCATGTTGACTATCATTATTTTATTATTTTGTTTACGAAAGAAATAAACTTTTGACTATGGACTTTCCGAACCATTGCCTTACATATTTCAACCGGAATGTCCTTCATCTGCCAGGCCCTCTTCAGCTCGCAATTTTTTCTTAAATTATGAAATGCAGGATTTGATACTTTTCTGAATGTCCCAAATGTTTCACGTCACTTTAGTATTGTTTCAGTAAGCGTTCACAATTCCTTTCCATATAAAAGTGCAGCTCGGGATTGTTCTATACGACATTTAATTTCCACTTTAATCTGAATTGCAAGTAGACTATTTATTTCATCTACTCTCTCCAATCTTACGCCATCTATGTATAGCCCGTCATAACTCGTTTCATTTCGTTTGCTAACGATCATATATTTTGTCATGTTTATGTTTAGTTGAAGACCGTAAATTATATTTCTCGCACCAGCGCAGCGTGGTGCCGAATTTATTGAAGAAGTATATCCTTTGTACATTTTGCAAGAGAAATTAATGAATTTATTTAAGAAGAACTTCCCATGACCGACACCCAAAACACACTGATCTGCTAGCTACAGCTTCGGGCCTTTTATTATCTATAATCCTTTCTTCTTGGGTAATGTAAACATTTTTTGTTTTAAGGGAAGATGTTAATCACAATAGTTTTGATGGGTTCATTGAACCCGCTGGTAAACCGAAACGCCAACCCTTGGAATCTCAAGTGGGCTTCCAAGTAACCGAGTTCGTTGACCTGACACGTTACTCAAACTAAAAACAGAAACGAATACAATAATAGTATGTAGGTATGAATTTAACTTGTATAAATTGCGTCTACTTTGATAAGCCTTAAAGTAAGTATATGCTTCGTATGCATTAACTACTCGTGTCTGTAGCACTTGGGAGACTTTCTACGGAGTCCGCTAGAAGCGCAGTATCGTACGCATAACGAAGTTTATTTAAAATATAAATTAAATATATTAATTATAAAGATATACATATAAAATCAATTTTATCGAAAAATATTGTTGTTGCACCACCGGGATTCGAACCTGGATCTCTTTCCTAACCGGGGAAGGTGCTTTATCCAACTAAGCTACAGCGACATTATTTTTAGCGACAATTTTCGACCCTATATGTTACCTTTTTGATATTAATACATTTAATCGTTCCATCATTTGACAGAGCCATCTACCTTATTTTTACAGAATCTCAAATACCTTTGAGTAAACTGATAGCAGACGCCAGAATTATCAATTCATTTTTATAAAATTTTGGACACATTGATACAACTTTATTATTTAGGAGAACACATTCTTATTGTGAAGTTGTAATTATTCAGAACATAGGTCTAATATATATATATTTATCAGATATCAAACCGTGTTTTTTTATAAATTACTTATTTTATTGTTTTACAACTAAATCTAACCCAACCAAGAGAGCTGGCGTCAAAATGTGAATTACCAGTTCCACCACTGTCTCTACTAAATGTGAAAATTTTCTACCGGGACTATTTTTGATAACAAAATTAATCATGTGTAAAAAAATTCGGTTCCATCACTTAAAAATAGTTTAAGTTTAACGTTGCTTGACGTCGTCCAGTTATAATTAGATTCACAGAAGAAAAAGTAGCTGTTTAAAAGTTAGTTTAATTGTCTATGTAGGTATCTACAGACTTGCTCAAAAAATGCAAAAATAACTATTGTAATATGTGTCCATTTTTGAATAATAAAGGCCCAGGCTGTGGCTATAGAGTCGATATGTAACTGTATCGGGACGGGTACTGAAATCTTGGCACGGCCGATTCTCTCTTGGCCTCCCTCCACACATGTGGTCTAACAGAAGTGACGTACAAATCGTGTACTTGTATATATTATATGCGTAGTGTAATAGGTAGGTACTTGTAGGGAAAGTTTACCAGAGCCGCGCCAGGGTATCTGCCTATATATATATATATATATATTGCACATATTATATAACATATAAGGGTTTCCTCCTCGGCACCACACTCACACATTGGGGAGTCTATTAAGTTCAATCTGAATAAATGTGAGGCTACCTGGCAATGCCCTATCTCTCATTCTAGAGATATTTGATATTGTTCCTTTGGAAACTTTTATTTTAGAGAACCAGGGGGTGCGGGGAATAGATCTTTGAATTGTTTTAAGCCGATTACCCTTATGATTATTTGGATTCATCCATTGTGCGGTCCAAATAGAATTCGTATGTTTTTTTACCATATTAAGTTTGTCATACATCGGGATATGGAATTGATGTGGGAAAACTTCGGAAAGAGTGGCGTCCTTGGCCAGTTTATCAGCACATTCATTTCCATGAATTCCCTTATGTGCAGGAATCCAAACGAATGACATATTTATTGCTGCTATCCAAATTAAATAAACATCTTCTGATGGAACAGATTATCTCATTGTCTAGCCAAACTTTCATATTAGCAGAGAGGGATTTAAGAGCTGCTTGCGAGTCGTCGAGATGTCCATGGCTTCTTTAATTGCCTAACATTCTGCTGAGAAAACCGACGAATCTGAAGGAAGTCGTAGCTTCACATTTATTGGAACAAATACTTCCTACAATAAAGGAAGTTAATCCAGTGGCGCAACTAAAAAAATTGGTGCTTAATATAAAAATTTAAAAAATGGCCTCCAATATTTACATTCTGTTAATAAGATATAAAAATATTATTAACTGTGTGGTTTTGTTCATTAAATAGTAAGAACAAAATTATATACTCGTAATTGAAAAAATCCTCGCTTCTCTTTGCAGCGATGGTCTGGTCTAATACTTGAGATATTAGTACTCTGATGTATAGAGAAGTACATTATCGATGTACTGTTGTATACATCGATAATTGTGAGAACTGTTACTTTGGACATGTGTGGGTGTGTGTGTATGTGTTAGATGAGTGGTGGGGGACAATGGTTATAAGAGGCCATCACTGGGAGGACGGGTCACGTTAACCAGACTACACCACCAGCACAAGGTGAACACAATTATGCAATGCTTCGATAAATTATCAGCAAACTTCCACAAATCTTGTTCCCATCCTTCTCAAGATAATCCTCTCATCCGGGGTCTCGGCTCGTACGAGCACAACATCAGCCTAATGCCTTTCAGATACAAACACAGATTGCCGAGGCACTATTTCCTGAAGCGAAGCAACGCGCTCGATCCTCCGGACTGAGATGCACACAGAAGCGGACAGCGTCGACTGAACTCTCCAATGAATTACTTGTAAAACAATAAAACAATATATTTTTTAAGTTTAGTAGTTATTTATTTTAGTTTAAATATAAGTATTATGCTAGAATAAGGCGGCACTGTACATAAAGTGTCGCGCCTAATTAATTTGAAATATTTAACTTCCAGTAAATTGTTTAGAGGGTTTTTTATCAGAATTTTTTACCCTTCCAATTCATGTATTAATATAAAACACTCATGATGTTTATTACAACAAGGTAGTTAGTAAAAGTGTCAAAGCGACTAGCGCTGATGCACTTGTAGCAGTAGATTTGGCGGTCTAGCCGCATGTAGAGTACTCAGAGTATCGTAGACTCTAAGGAATTGGAAAAAAAATAGTTATTAGTCTATCTCTAAGTTATATAATTGTCAACTACTGTAAATACTATTTGTAATAAAATATAATTGTTACCGTGGAACACTGAGTTATTATTACAAGCGCTCAACCCAAGCAACTCGAGAGTACAAAGAGAGGATAGAACCCCAAGGGAATCTGGCGGTACTTCCAAAGTCACCACAGTAATATTTACACACGTTTTCGTAATGATTTTTAGCAATTTTATAATTTAATTTCTCGTGTTGGATTAAAAAATATATTAGCGCAGTTACGCCGCTGTCTAAAGCCCGCCATACACGCAACTGTACACCGCGCGCAACTGTATAGTTGTGTGTATGGCCGGCTTTAGTTGCTCACGACGGAGACGTATATATTTTACTTTCACGGTATGATCGACAGGTGCTCATTACAGAACGCACGGTAAAGCAAAAAATACATCGGATTTATAGCAGTTTACCGAACCAAAGCCGTGAAACAACTGTCACGCTCCAAATGCTGTCAATAATAATATTGATGGAGTATAAATACAAAAAAAAACAAATCTATAGAGAGTGTATTGTTTTCTTTGTTAAAATATTAAATTAAAATTATAGCTTCATTATTTTCTGACTGGATTCTAGTTTGAATCATATTGGATGCGGAGATATTATGATATCTTGACGCGCAATGGCAGCGCAAATGTAAATAGTAATAATTAGGGTAGTGACAGGAGTGATATTAATAGACTGAGTATAAAATATGGCGACAATATTGGCGCGGACTACGTACATACTTCTACTCAATTGGGGTGGTTTGTGGACTATCAAGGCGTGTCTTTGTGGTAACTCCGGGGGGTGGCGTCCGGCGGGGCGCCCTTGACTAAGTTGGGATAAACATCAAGACTTTATGAAGATTGGACCTTAATTGGTCATCAATATTCAAATATATTTGGGGGTTAGGACGCTGGTTAAATGAAATAAATGTGATCGGCGCGTGTTGAGGTTTATTGTGACAAATGATAAAAACAATGAAGACAGATAGAAATGAATACAGTGAATGAAGATGTAGGAAATTATGAAACGAATTGGCAGTCTTGCTCGGCAAGCGCGAGCCGGCAAGACCGCCATTGTGAAACGCTGAAACGGCAGCAGCCGGCAGCGCTGTCGCTAGCGTCGATGCCAACTGAGATGGCGGTGGATTCGAATTACGATCGCTACATATATATTATTTGTTTATAACACAATTAAAATGTTTACAAGCTATGACAGAAGAAAAAATAAATAGTATCATTTAAAAGTGCTATTAAATACAATTTTTTTCAGTTGAAATGACGATGACTTCGAAGAACTTTGCGATAAGTTTTTGGTGTATCGATTGAAGGTTTTGAAAAAACGGTCGATGATGGAAACAAACGACCTGTTTTTAATTTGCTATTTTTATATATGATAATATAAATAAACCTACGACAATAGTATTCTGGTAATTATTTTAAAATAAAAAAGTAAAGGGGGCCGGGTATTTGCTGCTTCGCCTATTGCACCTGTATCTTTTATGCTCTACTAAATAATTTTTTTATATATCGCTTCATCATTTTGTATATCATTTGGTGAGATTTTCTAGAACGTGCTATTATTTAAATCGGGATTTTATTCTAAAGAATCTAATTATTGTTTTTTGTTGCGTGTCAAATTTCAATACCATACAATCATTCTGTGATCGATTTCTCCACAACCCAAGTGTAGCACGTTTAAAAAAAGACAATTTTGTACTCTTGCATATGGACTGAATACAACAAAATGTCTTGTGCAGAGATATATTTCATGTAAATTCATTCTGAATTATTTACATTCTAAACTTTATTTTCTTAACGAACATCTGTTTTCTTTGTTGGAATGTGGAACGTTACTTTGTCGTATGTAGGTACGTTAAGATGGCAATTTATTTTTAACAAATGTTTTTTTTTTATAATTGTATTCTCATCTACTTGTAGAATTTAAAACAGTTTTTGTTGCTGTTTATCCTTACTGAGCGTGGGGCTGAAATACTTAAAAAAAAATATATATATTTTTATACATCGATTTCTCCCATCTTCCACACATCACTCGGCCCACAGGTGTCATGAATCCCACCTTTGAGAGGGGCGAGTTTCTTGGGTGGGTCAATATTTTGAAAGAACCGCGCGTTTCATGTCTCAGGTACACGCATCATACCATCCATGCATATAATATGCTTTATATCTGTTTTATCCCGCTTCACATCGCGTACAGGTGTTTTTTTTGTCTTGTGTAAAATATAAACGATATTCATGTTATATATAATCGTATGTACTCTACGATCGGACATATTTCCTCCTCTCTTGTGTCTACAAAGATGTTCGTAACAATTCTGTTCTTATCAGATTATTCACTGTTCTTATTAACAATCCACTCCTACCCGCAAGCCTCTTGCAACTTTTTTAATGCAGTTTTGTGACATATTTTACACGAGAAGCCTTTGTAAAAACATGCTCTATGTTAAAAACTCTATATATTTCAATGATATCTATATTTTTGCTACTAATCGTACAAGTGAAGGATTTTTTTTAGAGGTTTGTTTTTCGAATTGGCAACACTTATTCCAGCGACAGTCAATTTGACAGCTGACAGCTCATGTTATGCTTATGCTCAGTTTGGTTTGTTGTTTCACCATGAATATACTTACGCCAGAACAACGCTTGCAAATTGTGCAAATTTATTTCGAAAATCGTGGTTCAGTTCGCGAAACTTTATCGTGCGTAACGTCCATTTTACGACCGACATAACCGTCCATTCGAGCAAGTAATTTGAATAGCCATGGATTATTTTCACTCTAATTGATAATACGCATCTGTTGCTGCAGTGGAGTGTAGTATTAAGGAGGACCCGAATGTGTCGGTTCGCCATCGAGAGCGCTGTAGATCCATAGTTACTGATTTTTTCGTTCCCCAATTGAATGGCATTAATGTGAAAGAGCTGTGGTTTCAACAAAACGGCGCAACATGCCACACAGCGCGCGCCACAATCCATTTATTGAAGAAAACATTCGATGAGCCTCCAAAATCGTGTGTTTTAACACCTTTAGATTATTTTCTGTGAGGATATGTGAAGTTGCTAGTCTACGCCGATAAACCAGAGACGATGGATGACTTGGAATCCAACATTCGTCGCATTATTGCCGATATACCTCCCCAACTACTCCAAAAAGTGGTCAAAAATTAGACTTTGCGCTTTATTAGGCGCCCATATGCGCGAAATCATATTTAAACACTCGTTAATGCCATTGCATAATGTTATATTTCTAATAAAGCCAATACCATGGCCATTACCATAATTTTTATGTGTTTTATACCTATAAAAAAACACCATTTATAAATTACTTTCCGCTCAGTACAAAAGTAAGTTAACACAATTAAAAAAAATCTAGCAATTATTGAAACGCCAATAAGATTTTTAAAAATGCGAATATAGTAATTAAATAAGCTTGATATTTATGAGGGGCATATCGCTGGGAGGAGACAAACTCGAGCAAATAATGTTTTTAATATCTCTACTGAAGTAACATTTTTTAAACAAATGTCAACAGAAAAAAAATACAGCGCGTCGCACAGCTCAAAACTGTCAACAGTTTATTTTGTCCGTCAATTTTAAGATAATTTTTTTTATCTGCCGCCTCGAAGGAGCGGTGATTATTTCATTAATTGACAATATGAACGATACAATTAATGGGAACGGAATAGAATGTGACGACCAGCCAAATACCGCACGCCTAGTAACAAGGATAGGAATTAAAAATTAATAAAACATTTGAAAACAAAACGTAATTCGTACCCAAACAAAAAAAAATAATGTTGCGTTGAAACTCGGGAGGTTGTTCATTGTGAAAACTCATCTACCGAATATATTTCATAATTATTTTTTGTAAAACTCTGAAGTATCAAGCATGTTATCGCTATAATTACAGATTATCTTGTGTGATGTTATATATCTTCTGAAAGGACAGGGACAGGGACGAACTAAATTACATATGTTTAAATTCTTCTTAGCCGCGCGATTGTAATATGAACAGAAATTGAGCAGTTCGCGTTTTAGTTTTACTCTTCAATTTGTTTAATATTTGGGGGTTAGAACGGTGGTTAAATGAAATATATGTGATTTGCGTGTGTTGAGGTTTATTATGACAATGACAATGAAAACAAGGAAGACATAGAATGAGTAGAGCGAATGAATGATCTAGAAGGTGCATGTGTGCATCAAATGAAATGAATTGGCGGTCTTGCTCGGCGAGCGCGAGCCGGCAAGACCGCCGTTGTGAAACGACGGAACTGGAGAGACTGCTGAGATGGCGGTGGATTTGAATTTCGATCGCTACAAATATTTTTATACGATATATGTTATTAACCATTGTCGTGACACGTGACGCGGGAGTTCTGTAGCGTTGTTTAGATAAATAATAAACTAAAATAACTTTGTCTTATCCTGACGAAGGGGGAACATTCCGAAATGATGATTGGTCCCTGATTATTCATAATTCTTTGAGCAATCACTGGCACCCTAGAAACTAAATCCCCAACAGTTAACAATAATCTTAACAGTCGAACACGATCACAATAACGGTATACCATCACTAATCGACATCAAAAGTTAATTATAATTAGTTTTATTTATTTATTTAGAAAGTCATACCATAAAGAAATGCTTCAAATAAATATTTTAAAAAATTAATTCAGGTAAAATTACTTTATGGTTTGACTTTCTAAATAAGCTACCAGCGGTTTTGTCTCGCGCGGATGACGTTTCAATAACTTCGTCACACTCCTGATAAATGTGCATACTCTTAATAATTGAAGTATGGCCATCAATTATCATTACTTTATTATACTCGACACTTTATATTCCAGGGCTGAAAAGAACCGAATAATTTGACTTGTGTGAATATTTTTGTTATATAAACTGAGAACTGAATGATTAGACAATTTCTCGAAAACTAAACTAAAATATCTTCTCCTCCTTTACCTACTCGGGCGCCATTCGAACGTTTCCGCAGATGCTGAACACAATGCACCGCGATAATTCTACGCCTATAATTACTAATGATTAGACAAGATCGCGGCATCCTTTCTGATAATTGGTCGGCAGCTTTTTGATGACGAACGTGCTTACTCCATTTCTGTTTCCTATTTAAAAGTCATTAAAACAGCGTAGGCCGAGGTATTTTGTGCCCACCTGAGACACGTTTGCATTATGCATACATATTACAAATTAATTCAATTATTACCTGACGTTAGGCAACTTACAATTTAGCGCTCTATTTTGTTTTCGCTTAATTGGGCCGCCAGTTAATTGCGGAAATCGTTTATTTGGGCCAAATCTCAAGGAACGGAAACTAAATCTACGAAAGCTTGCGAAAGGGAAAAGTTTGCACTAATCGTTGGTGAACATTGAAGTTATCTGTATAATATGTATTGTAATCTTAAATTTACTATCCCAATTAGGCGATGTGAATTACTGTTAGTTCTAACTGACAGAACAAATTATAGCCGGATTACAGTATTATTTATGCATTATTTACAACATTATGCAGCAAGGCAATGAAGGGAACCCTACATAATACATTAAAGAAAAATATTTATCGTTTAATTTTACGCTCGCTTCAGTTAAGTGTGCCAAATGTCCCGTTCCCGATTAAGCGGAATCGACTGTATAAAAAATATAACATGTGGTAGTAAGTTATCCCGCGTAACTACGAATTATCGTCGCCAAATAGACCTGTAGAAATTCTAAACTGTTTTTAATAATGTCCCTAGATGACAATTGCATTATGCCACCAGAGTTTGTAATGAATTATTAATAATATCGTCATCTTTGACTGTACATATTATGTGTATATAGCGCCCTGCGGCTTGCGGTCCATTTAGCGGCCACTGGTCGGGGTGGTCCTGTCCGCGCGAGAACAGCCGACCAGTATAATTGCTTCGAGAAACGATATTTATAACTCGAGATAATATCTTGGAAATTGTGTCCAGAGTCCAGACGGAAGTATTGTAAATGATGGGTATCTTTCTTAGCCCAGAAATGTATCTCGAAAATGACTAACTAGAAATAATTCAACATTACTTTTAGATGTTTGAGTTTGGACATTTTTCTCATTAACTTATATTCTGTTGCATATTTTTAACATTTTTGTTTTTTGGTAAGATTAGTCTTCTTCAGTTTGTTTGACTATTTCACTTTATTTATTAAATCATAAAATACCTTAATTCTACTGTCTCTTAATAATTTTTACTATTTTTCACATTTAATAAAATGTTTTTCCTTTTCCAAGTTTTTTTAAAGGTACTGCTTAGAGTTTTATTTTAATTTAAATGTCTCTGTTTACTTTTACTGTCTGTATTTTTTTGTGACAATTGTGAAGTGAACATGAAAACACGACCATTGTGGAAAGGCTCGAATTCTAATTCGGCTCATTTGTTAGGTCTACACTAGCAGTAGATCTAGCGGGAAGACATTCACTCGCCTAGTGATCTGCGGTTTTGAGCCTCTTCATTAGAACAGATATTTTATAACAGGAATAGTAGATGTGACATGTGTAAAAATAAATTATGACAACAAACAAGGTCTAGTATTTAGTTCATAAGTAAGATAATATGAGGGTATTCCTACTGACTTAAAAATGAAGTTTATTCTGCTTCTATCAAAACTCACAAATTGTTAAAATAATTCAGAAGATTTTTCATTATATCTGACTCCTACAAGTATTATAAATTCAATACTGATTAAGCTAAATTTATGTTTTTTTTTGTTTCAAATCAAAGAACATAAACATAGATTTTTTTAAATTATCGCAAACCTTCAACCCTGTCCGTTCTGGAATAAGCATTTTTGATAACCCAAATGGCAAACATTTTGTATTTGGGTTGCATTGCATCTTAACAGCCGCTTTTAATTTATGTCAATTTTACACCATCAACCTTATCTTTTATATGTCTCCGTGAAAAAAGGGAATTGGGCGAGGTTCGGAGAATGTGGGGCATATTGAATTTCATCTCTTCGACCAATTCAAGACATAAATTAAAATAGGTCCTCACAATGATAGCGAGGATGTTCTGGAAATAAAACTCATTAACAAGTAGAACTTTTCCAATAGGCTCACTTTAAAATGCAATGGGCACTCAATTTTGGAACTCCTGTCTAATGTGTAGTAAATACACATTTTATTGGGATATCCGTATTATCTTCTATTGAACATAATATTTAAGAAAAATTACCGCCATTTAAAATATTTATCAAATAAATACGGAATACTAAAAATGATCTATTTGTACAGTTATACTTTACGTAGGGTCGATGTGCACAGGTACTTGCTGTTCCAAATGTTTATTGCCCATAACAAAAGACTTATTTATAAAAATTGCCCCAATGTTTTATAATGAGACTATGACAAGTAGTGGCGTAACTACACCAATGCGGTGAATTGGGACCCAAAAATATAGACTGATGTCTAAAATCTACTATTGCAAGAAATGGAATTATAAAATTAAAAAAAAAAAATTACCCACATATTGTTAATGTATATAGTAACCGTACTCCACTAATGTGTAGGGTTAAGAACCGGATCATCACTGTAAAGCGACATTCGCCATGTAAATGCCGAAAGATACTTATGTTTTATTCATAAAAATGTGAGTATTATAGGAGACAAGAGACTAATTTTGTTCTTACTATTTAATAGATAAACTACGCACTACTAATATTTGTGTATCTTATACAGTAGTTATTTAGTGGTCCCTTTATCCATTCTGCATTAGAGTCCAATTTTTGTAGTTACACCACTGTATACAGGCCTTGATGCACAACTATTTATGCGAAAATAGTAAAAGTAATAAATCTTTTAAGAATGGGAAAGTTATACAATTACTGAGCACCAATAATATGAAATAATGTTAATTAATGAAGCATCCTCATATTGTATTATTTTCTTATTGTGTGTTAACTCAATGTACAAATGAGTAAAATAGCTGATAGAGGTAATAGGACTGGTTTAAATGGATGACAGAAGGATCTATCTAGCTAATTGAAACTAGCATTTAGAATGACAAAGTTTATCATATTATATTACATTTCTGAGAACAATCCTAACACACAGTAATATGAGTGCTCGACTATGAATTAGCAACACGTGAGACAGTAAACTATTTGTCGTTGATAAAATGCTTGAAATGTGAGACAGTAAACTATTTGTCGTTTATTATGTGTGTCGCCTATCAATATAGCAAGCTGAATTGTTCAGATCAAAGACTTTTTATTAGTTCAATAACGACGCTATTAAATACACATTAATAAAATTATAACCAATGAAGATTGGATCTCAATAGATACTTTGGATCTCTTATTGAAATATTTATCCAGTTTCAAGCAGCATAGTGATTGGTTCATGTAGCGAGGAATGGCGACATAATTATTAAAATCAATTACTTCTGACGACACAACCCTTTTTGCCATCGTATTCTGGACTCTGATTTAACACCTCTATGGCCAGACAATTTTCCACCAAGGCCAGCGATTGATATATCAGACACTGGCCTTTGAGGGGTTAAGCGATGTTGAACAATATTGCACAGTCCACCCATCCATTTTAAATAAGTTTCTATAACTTACATTTTACAAGGGAAGCCATAGTTATTAATATTTTTCACTTTTTGTTTAAACTGGAACAAACATTTAAAATAGTTATAAATGAATAGATTTAAAATTATTATTATTATAAATAATTTAAAAGAGGGTTCATATATGAGGTGAGTAGTTTAAACACTATGAGTGAAGAAATGATAAGTGATGTATGTAGTAAAAACATCAGTATCAAATGCAAGCTAAAATAATATATTTTTTTTTGTTTTCAGGGGAATTCGGAAAATACCAATGTTTGCAGTTCATCCTACATATCTTGGCTGCTGTGACAGCGGGCATGCATATGATGTCACTTACAACAGTAGCTGCTGTACCAGATCACAGGTGAAATATTATTAAAATACCTCCGTCTAGATTGAAAAATGGTTGAGTTTGTACACAGCTGAGACTTTAATATCTTGTCTCAGAGATTAGTAGGTGAAGGTCGGCATGTATCAGTTGCGTTCAAAATACAATTAGCTTGCTCCATTCTCAAGCATTCAACTCTAAGTGACTTTAGAGATGAGTCTCCGAGACAAACCTCATCCATGTTAACATGCCATTATGACGATATATTCTTAAGCGGAATGGATGGACAATCGTTGCCTATAGAAACCCACCATTCCAGACTAAAAAGTACTTCTATATTAATCTGGTGCTAGACAACCATTATTGATGACTTCTATATGAAAAACCTAATTAAAATAGGTAGATCTCTTCCTTTTTTACATCCTTGCTCTCAGTATCAGATACCAACTTGATATTAAAGTCGTTTCTACGCAGGATTAAAATGATAATACATTTTGCATACATGGAAACCATAAAATATTAAAACCTTAGTCAGTCTTAAAATAAATATAATGCTATGTATAGGTAGGCAAAACCATCACTCAAAGCTGAATTGCCTCATTACCATTAGGAAAAACTCAAATATGGAATTATAATTACAATTTTTAACATGTTTTATGCATTTCATGTATTCAGTCATTCACATGACTGCAATGGTTATGATTCACTGCTCCCATTTGGTATATTATATTATCTAGATAATATTACATAATCTGATAAACATGCCGAAATATATAGTACATGCTGTCATAGTAAAATTTCAGTACCAAACTAGCTATTAGGTACTTGCATCAATAAAATAATAAATTTTTGACAAACACATTAAAAAATAATAATTAAATAGCTTTTTTATCATTCACATTCAAGTTGAAAACACATTGAAAAACTAGTTGGTTAATATTTTTGCACGTCTTTGGATAAGTTATTCAATTAGTAATAATAAAACATAAGAATAATTAATGTTACCATAACCTTTACTGCTCAAAAATATCAGCTCGGTTGCTGACATGAACTTAGAAGTTCGATTTTCATCAAATATCAGGTGTATAACCCTATTTTAATTAAGAATCAGGGTTTATATAACCCCATTTTCATCATGAATCTGATAGATGACTCCATTTCCAGGATACATAACAATCTTATTTTTATGCAGTAGGCATCACCTCAGGCCCCGACTACTTGCTAAACTCTTGATGTGTATTCTAAAGATAATATATCTTAAAAACCTTTATCGTTTTTTTCTTTCCTTGTGCTTCCGGAAATGGAATGACAAAGATAGGAGTAAGGAATATATGTGAAGGTAAGCAACAAACAGTAAATGAGATGTGTAACATGATAGAAAGGAATGAAATTGGACTGGCACATCTGTGTTGTGGTCTAGGTGCCTTCGCCATTCAGATGTACGACTGCATTTATGTTAGGAAGGGAATTGTGCAACGTTATAACTTCTCAGCCTGTCTCTATGAATATGGCAACAAAGTTGTTGTTTTATTGTTTTGTCTTTTACTTATTTAATTAGTAACTAGTGAATTTTAGTGAAATAATTGTTTAGATATGATTACATATGAAGCTCCAACCTTAAGATTCCAATAGTAAAGATAATGTAATTAAATAGTTTTTTTTTTAATTTTTCTAACCAGATTAATATATATTGTGTCACAATCCTGCCGCCTGCTGGGCAGATAATTTAGTCACATCTCATTGTCATAAAAGTCACACAAAAAAATAATAATTCTAATGAATGTATTTCTAATTGCAGGTGTGCCATCCCCGGAGTAGATTTCCAGAATGGAACATCCGCCCTTTGGAATTCCTCACAAGTTCTGTTAGCCATTCCTAATAAAACAAATGGGAATTTGGAAACCTGCTTGATATTTGATGGAAACAAATCTGTGGCGTGCGAGTCTTATGTTTATGATAAGACATACTATGTCTCCTCCAGAGCCATCGAATGGAATTTTGTGTGCGACAAGAGGTGGATGGGGGCTCTAGCGCAATGTATGTACATGTTGGGGGTATTCACCGGGGCTGTGGTTCTTGGAGGGTTGGCTGATAAAATCGGAAGAAAAACTGTGTTTTGCTGGTCCGCATTACTGCAGCTGATACTCGGTGTGATCGTCGCATTCATTCCAGAATACTGGTCATTCTTAGTTGTCAGGTTCCTGTATGGAATATTTGGATCAGCCGGTTCTTACATAACGGGATTTGTATTGACCATGGAAATAGTAGGAGCGAGCAAGAGAACGGCTTGCGGGATCGCCTTTCAAGCCGCCTTCGCCGGTGGGATCATGCTGGTGGCCGGATGGGGAGCGGCCATTAGCGACCGTACTGTCCTGCAAGTGATATACGGTCTGCATGGACTGATACTCATTCCACACTGGTGGGTCATGGACGAATCTCCTCGCTGGCTCTGGTCACAGGGAAAGGCGAGAGAAGCCGTACTAATCGTACAAAAGGCATTGAAAATGAATAACACCGGTCACGGTGTGGACTCGGCTCACTTTATCTCGCGTGGAAAAGCAGTGGCAAGTCGGAGTACACCATCAGCTGGAACTTCTGACCTTTTCAAGACACCTAACTTGAGGAAAAAGACTATTAATGTTTGCTTTTGTTGGTTCGCTAATTCCTTGGTCTACTATGGCCTGTCTCTGAATGCTGGAAAACTATATGGCAATCCATTTTTAATACTGTTTATCATGGGCTTAGTGGAATTCCCCAGTTACGCTGCTGTTATATATTTTCTCGACAAGTTAGGCCGGAGATCTCTCATCAGCACCCTGATGCTGGCCGGAGGCATATGTTGTATCATAGCAGCTTACCTCACCCAAGGTAGCACAGCCGCCACATCTGTTGTGATGTTGGGAAAGCTCTTCATAGCGGGGTCGTTTGCGATCATTTACAACTATTCCGCTGAACTCTTCCCCACCGTGGTGAGGAACTCAGCTCTAGGTCTGGGCTCGATGAGCGCAAGGTTGTCAGGAGCTCTCACTCCGATGATAACGCTCTTGGATTCGCTGAACCCGACCATTCCCGCTGTAATATTCGGGGTGATATCACTCCTCTCCGGTGTTCTCACTCTCTTTCTACCCGAGACAATGGGAGAGCCCATGCCTCAATCTTTGTCGGACGGAGAGCGCTTCGGCCTGGGAGACACGTGCTTCACAGCTTGCCTCGGGAAGAAGAAAAACAAAACGTATTCTACAACGGATTCCACCCCCGAAGTCATGGTACCGTTAGATGATATGAAACGGTAGTAATGAAGTAATGTTTTTTTAAAATAAGGCACCATTAAACTGGAACATGTCTAGTGTATTTGCAGTACTTATATTTACATCAAACATTCATAACTTACATGCACAACAAAATAGAATTTAAGATATCATTTCTCGATGTACTCATTACACACATATATTTTTCATTAATATAACACTTTCATAGAGATACATGAAAAATGTGGTTATTTTTATTTACACCTACCTAACCTAAGTCTAACTATATGCTGTGTTATTACGCAAAAATATAATCCATCATTCCGCAAGATCTAGCCGATGGTGCAATGAGACCTAGCCGACGGTGCGAGATCCCAGTCAGCGATTAAATGAATTGAATCTAGTTAATAAAAAAAAAGCATTCAACAGTTGAGTAAGAAATTATGTACTAAAATGGTAACAAATCTATATCCTAAATGTATAAACGTCCGTCACCGAGTGCGGATAATCACATGGAGGCGTCAGACCCGACACCCCTCAGTCCTTGGCAAACCTACATTTTTTCAATACTAAAAGTAAAGTAACAGCCTTTTTATATTAACGTAACTTAAATTGTGTATTGCGGTATAACAACATTCGCGATATAACTTTTCCCACAAAAATAAACTCTGTTTATAGAAAATATTGTCAATTGTCAAGAAGAGAAAGTAAAAAAAAATGTTTTGTCAAAAGTATGCGACAAAGCTGATCACGCACTTGATCGACAATGCAAAATAAAAGCGTTTCTTGCGAATAGTGCATCATACACTATTCATGCAATTCTACGAAAAGTACATAATAATCAATAATGAATATATTCAAATGTGATTAATGACTAAGGTCCACTGCCATTGTGCTTACCGTGTGGCACAATGAGAGGTACTGGCCGGATCGTAAGTGGGAAGACATTGACTACGGTTTATGAATTTAATTTTATAAGTAATATATTATTATTACAAAAATGAATTTTGATTAAAACTTTTTGGGTACATACATACTCAATTATCCACAAAACATCTAATGTATGTAAAGAAAAATACTTCATAGACTTCTACTAAAATGATACTTTTCAAATCAACTGATGTTCAATTCAAACTCATTGCACATTTCAAAAATACAAGAAATATTTGATGATGGCCATCACATAGAAATTGATGACAGAAGACTGCATTTGAAAATGTTAATGACAATTTAATACTATATACTCAAAACATATAAGTAAAGCGGTGTTGGTGTTATTTATGAAAAACTATTTAAAAATGCAGCAACCTTCTTGACAATCAGCAATAAAAATAAATGTAGGTTTGAGCGCACTACGGTTTGATTTGCGTGTTGGGGCTGGTGTGAACCACGATGGCTGGTTGTTGACCCTGAGGGGGCAACACCTCGTGGCATTCTCCGGGGGACAGCGCTGCCAGAGCCGCCAGCAGGTCATGATTCACCAGCGGTTCGTTCTCGGGCCGCGGCTCCCAACCTAGCGGGGGGCTGCACGGAGGGGAGATGAGGAACTGCTTAAAGGGTGCCGGCAGCTCCAGATTCCTCACGGTCACGGGCGTCACCGGCTGAGCGAAGTAGCACGAGATGCAAGAAGATTCGAAGGGGAATTGATGCAGTTGGACCCTCGCCTGCGCCGCGGCCGTCGGTTTTTCGTAATTTACCCGCAAGCGTCTGAAACTCCGTAGCCACTGAAACGTGACTTCCTCAGAAAACGATCTGAACAAGTTCTCCATGTCCGTTTTCAACTTCTCACTATTAAAAACTTCGCTCTGAATGTTGGTGACGATAATCGACTTGGGCAAGTCGTCCAGAGGATCGGCCGATGGATCGTCATTGTCGTAATCCAACTGCCCGAGGTTCGGATGGACGTTCGGCAGGCCATCTGACTCGTTAATGAAAACCTCCTCGTCTTGAAGAGTATCGTCGTAATGTCCAGAATCCGCCATAATAACAGAAGCTCGCAGATCTGTTTTGATTTTAGTTCATATCGATTTTTAATATTTAACACACATGCGACCTTTACACGTACGTTATACAACTGCACACTTATTAATAAAAACTAAATATATTCCGTTGACGCACTTAACTTGCGTAGGAATAGATGTATATAAGAATATATTAAATTTTATCTTACAGAAGCTGCCAAGCAGCGGATAAAATTCTGTGTTATTTTTCTGTAAAATTTATCTCCGTGCAGTTGGCAGCATTGCAAAAATTATGACGCAAATAAAATGTTGCCATTTTCTCATTGTTATGTCAAAATTGGTTTCAAACAACTCAAGTTTTGGTAAATGATAATCTGCTTTTGGAACCTATTTACAAGATATGGATGGACCTGTAGAAAAATAAAGGCAAATTTTCTTAAATTTTTGTCTATGATCTCAAACGCCAAAGTATCTCATTTTAACCTGACAGCTAACAGCTGAAGAAAAATAACCAAACACAAATGAATTAGAATGGGAGACGATCCAAAATCAAAAGAAAAATTAGAAGAATCGAATGTTCTAACAAACAAATGTAAAATTTTAATAATCGGTGCTGGCGTTGCGGGTCTGTCGGCTGCTAATCATTTAGTAAAAAATGGTTGTACAGACTTCCGAATCCTCGAAGCCAGAGGACGTATAGGTGGCAGAGTAATATCAATTCCGATAGGATCTCAACGGGTAGAATTAGGAGCCAATTGGATTCATGGAGTACTCGGTAATCCTATGTTTGAACTTGCAATTGCTAATGGACTTATTGACATCATAAATGTTCCCAAACCACACAAGGTCATTGCTGCCACAGAACAGGGCAAACAGGTTCCCTTCGGGATTCTACAGGAAATATACGAAGCGTATGTGTGCTTCCTCAGGAGATGCGAGGAATATTTTTACTGTCAGTATCTGCCTCCTGACGACATAAACAGTGTTGGCGAGCATATCAATCTAGAAGCTTCCATATATTTAAATAATATTCCAGAATCGGAAGAAAAAAGAATGAGAAGACTTATATTTGAATGTCTTTTGAAAAGAGAGACTTGTATTAGTGGTTGTCATTCTATGGATGAGATAGATTTATTAGAACTTGGCAGCTACACCGAACTTCAGGGGGGAAACATAGTGTTGCCCACTGGTTACAGTTCCATACTGCAGCCTCTGTCTAAACATATTCCATCAAATAATATAGTAACCAGCCATCCTGTGAAAGTGATCAGTTGGTGCAACGCGGTGAGTCCAGACGCCATGGGCAGTCCTGGGGCGGATTCCGGAATCGATGATCCGGGGAATGAATCAGACGATTCGGACAAAACTGTGATAGATGACTCTCCTAACGCTTCCCCCACTAGACTGAATGCTAAAAGGAAAGAGTATAAAGAGGAATTAAATAAGTCCGCTTCGCCAAAAAAATACATGATCGAAGTAGAGTGTGAGAATGGCAAAAAGTTTTTTGCGGAACATTTAATATGCACCATGCCTTTAGGTGTTCTCAAAGAAACAGCATCCACAATGTTCGTGCCCAGCTTACCGCATGACAAAATAGAAGCCATAGATCGATTATTGTTTGGAACTGTGGACAAAATATTTCTTCATTACGACAGACCTTTTCTGAATCCCACCATATCGGAAGTCATGCTCCTGTGGGAACCCATAGACGACCAAGCAGATATTAAAAAAAATTGGTTTAGAAAAATTTATTCATTTTCCAAAGTTTCTGAAACTCTGCTCCTTGGTTGGATTTCTGGCAGAGAAGCGGAGCACATGGAGACTTTACCCATGGAAACAGTGGCAGCTAAGTGTACCGAAATACTCAGAAAATTCCTCAATGATCCTTTTGTACCAGAGCCCCAGAGATGTGTTTGGTGAGTTTTGTTAACATCCATCACAGATTATTTTTTCTCTTCACTATCATAACACAACATTACCAATCATTTAATTAACACTAATAAATTATATTGTTTATTATTTCCCGTTGGTGTGAGAAAATGGAGAAAAAGTGAGGGACAGATTAAATTAATATCACAGGAAAAAACTGCAAGAAATAATTATGTATGAATGAATTATGTATTATGAAGATAGTGTGAACCACAATGTCATTATAAAAATTATCCAATGTTATTATTATTGAGAAACTGGCTGACACTAAAGTTGGGAAAAATAATTTAATTCCGATTATGACTTTATGCGCATGTTTTTTCATGAATCACCCAGTTAACTATTTAGATGACCATTATCTTTAAACTTATAATATTATGCGATTATCTAAGCTGAATAGTTTTTCTCGATTTTAAATATGGGTTTGATTTATAGCACAAGTTGGCATAAACAACCTTACAGTAAGGGGTCTTATACTTCAATAGCTGTTGGAGCATCCCAATTGGATATTGAGCAGATCTCCAGGCCATGTTTTGCAGATCCACAACAACAAAAGGTTTTTTATTTTCATATTTATCAGTCATTATCTTAGTTTTAAATTTGATATAAAATGATTTATGTTTATAGATAGAATTCATGTTTTCAACAATAATAATGGATCATCATAGTTTTAGTAAATTCCCCTATTTAAATGCTGGAACATTTTCCTTTAATTATTATTACTATGTAAGTAATTAATTTTTACCTAACTAAAGATCTATTGCAAATTTTAAAAGTTGTTTAAAAATTGTAAAATATTTTATTATATAATTGAATATTTTTTTATATACTCATTACATAATCACCTACATTTTAAGCATTTATCATATCTGTTCATCAGCTTTAAAGTTCCACTGTTACCACCAGCTATGTAGCTGTTGCAATCGTCCACCACCAGCTATATAGCTCATAAAACGTTTTCCACCCAGGAACTCTTTAAGCCTAGGAATAAAGTGAATATCGCATCACTCGCAGCAAGATCTGGACTATACGGTGGATGATCTCTAACAATCTCCTTACTAACTTGGTTAAATGGACTGATAATGAATGACTACAACAGCGGAACTTTAAAGCTTGTGAACAGATATGATAAATGCTTGAATGTAAGTGATTGTGTAAAGAATTAAATTAAGGTACTGTGTGTTTAAAATATTAAAAAATCTTTCTGGATTACCCTCGTACAATTGGAATCTTTCAAAAAAATATTTTCTATTTCTCATGATATCTATAAAATATATATTTATTCACCACAGCCAACACTTCTATTTGCTGGTGAGCATACTCACAGCAACTTCTACTCAACAGTCCACGGGGCATATCTGACCGGAAGGACAGCCGCGCAACAAGTTTTGGTTCCTGATGAAAGGCAGGAAATAGTTATGGATTGTAACGAAACCAGCGATCTGAGTTCCTGGATTCAGGGGATGTCTCTTCAATGAATTGATATTATAGACTAATAAATAATAATTGTTGATTTGTGAAATTAATTTTATTAAGTATTATTGAAACTACAAGATCTCCCATCAAATAGACGTGAACATTTTGTTTTATTTATCTTGTCTAGAAATTTTCATAAGATTTAAATGATATATTGAAAACACAAATGTAACAACTCATATAATATACAATCTCATAAATATGACTACCATGTTTTCTAAGGCACTAACGTTATATTAGGCCATTCCACAATAACTTATGTTAATTTAATACAACATTGCTTTATGGTGATGAGATAAATTGCTAAAACAATTATGGTCTTGGGCTATATCTATTTGCATTTGGCATGGGCGATGTTTCCACTTGACACAATAAAGCCTTTAGTAAAATTGGATGCCACCATTGTGCACAGAGTTGTGATTTTGTCCATTGTTGTAAATGCTGAATTATGATTTCAAACGAGTAAATTCATTATTTGTACAACTTATAATGGGAAATTGCTAATTTCTTTCTTGGTTGCATCACACACTTTTCTAAGACCAAAATTTCATCACAAACATAGACATTGTATGATCAATGCGACAGAAAATATTAAATATTCAAACACTCTCCCCAGTATTGTGTCTCGTTTTTGTCAACATTGCATCTTACAGTTTGTTTCGCATTGCTTTTGTTTTGTTAAATAGATCAGTCTTGCCAGAACATGACCTAAAACTACATAATTCAACCTACAAGTAAACAAAAATCATTATCACTTCAAAGAATTTCTATAAAAATATTTTAATAATCTTCTACTTTAGCCACTGTGTACGTTTTATTTTGATTCATATATTTTGAGACAACTGTGATCAAGTATATCAATGTTTATTTGTTATTAATTGTGTTAGATTGTGACAAAAATAGTCATAATGTAACTAAACATTCTAATACAAATAATGTAATGATTATTTGAGCGTGAGCTATGAACAATTACAATTCTTTTTTAGTCCTCGTGCAACGGTTGAACGAAGATTATGTATTTAGTTTCAATAATACATTTGTTTGTATTGCGTGTCAGTTCTTTGTTAAAGGTATTTGTTATACACTCCACTCAATATAAACCTCTATATTTTTAGTTATTGGATTAGTTATTCTCTATTTCTTTAGATGTCCACCGCATATGTTCATTTCTTTTTTAAAGTTTTTTTTGTTTGTGCTGTGAATTTTTTTTCTCGAGTTGATTTTAATTGCTTTTTCGTATCATTCAAAGGTATTGAAACCTGGTGGGTATAAAACACATTTATTCCACTGTGCATAAAGACTTAGGAATTATATTAAAAATATGTTAGATATATGTATTTTGTTTTTAACATTTATTTTCATAGGTGTAAGTAAGATGTTTCAATTTATATTAGAATGTTTAAAGTAATTTAAGATAATATTTGAGTTAAGTGTACACATTTTTTTCAAATCATAATATTTATCACATTATATTATTATGATGAGAGTTCTCAATTATTTGTAACAAAGTATGTACATATTAAAATTTTATCTGCATAATTGTTATTATTTTCCTGGGTTTACATTGAAAGCTCAAATTGACGTTCTTTTTTCATGAAATCAGAATAAAAACAAGACTATTTATTTATTCACTCGACATTATCCAGTTATTAAACATGTCAGTATATTACTACTGGTATGTATCAGAATTTTAACAACAGAAGTTTATAATTAAATGATAATGAAAACAAACAAAAATAATTTCATCAAATGTTACAGTCACAATTATCAGAAACCTCAATATGTCTATGAATATTAAGAATTTATCATTCAAATAAATTATGAATCACATCCTGCAATATTATTTTTGTGACCATCTATCAATATAATACATTAATTGTTGAGTTTTTGATCTGTGATTATACATGCCGATATTCATTATTTCAGTATCAAATATTATACCATGTACATTGTATTGAGAACTTTTAACATAAGTACAATGAATGCACATTAAATATAAATTGTATGTATTTATTAATTCACCTACCTACCAAAGCTTTGCATCAAATGTTTTCGCCATATCACCATCACTTAGTCACTGCAAAATAAAGCAATATATTTATGATTGCTTCTGTGATAGCCATTTTTATATAATAAAAGGCAATGATTATTGATTATGACAGATGTTTTATGTTACCATTCTTATTTTCATTTAATGTAACCTACAATTTATAATGTATTCTTTTTTGTTTTTATTGACATCTATAATTCATATGAAAACAAATAAGTATCTGGACAAATTTCTCTCATCTTCTATTATTAATATATTATACTTTATAAAAATTATTTGGCTGATTTGTTATTAGTGAAAGTGATTAAAATAACAATAAGATTTGAAGCCGAGTGTGTCACTAATTTGTACATTATTTTTGATACATTTACACAATAAAAAAAATACAATTGGATAAAAATGCAGATCATTAGATCTTTAACTAAAATTAAATTAAGGTCCAGTGCCATGTAATTGTGTTATCAAAAATATATTTTTAAAAGGTTAATAATAAATCTAATTGTTACATTTAACACTGTTATGGTAGCTGAATCAATGGAATGGTGAGTTAGCCTGAGTTAGAATTTTTTAATTTAAAAGATATTTGGTTTGCATTCTTATTCAAAAACATTTTTAGTACATTTGTCATACAATATTTGTTTTGTTCAAAAATGATACATTTTCATAATGCTAATTTATTTTGTAAGCTAAAATTTTTTCCTCCTGTATTAGGTAATTTCATATCATTATATTTATGTAAACTCTAGCTTATTTTGTCTCTCTTTCAGCTATCAGCATTATTCAGTAGTATTGTATTAGATTGCGAATATGATACTAAAAATCCAATCAGGAGGTCCTCACACCGCACGCACACGATTGCTTCGTGCTTTCTTTTTCGGAACCTAATTTTAAAAGCACAAATGCTTTTACCGAGAAACTTATTTAAAAAAAACCCTTATGCGGTAGGCGTGCCAAAAGCAATTCAGCCAAATTATAAAATGAACTGAATTAGATACATTACAAATATTAATAGAAATTAATATTAAAATATTCTGACACAGTTGTTATTATGACATTAGACATTTAATACAGTAGAAGGAAATTAATTTTGAGATTATGTTTAAATTCAGAGAACAAATCGCTTAGCCTTTTACAGCACAGTGCAATATGTTTATATATTATTATAATGGTGTTGTTGGTTGTAAATATTGTGAGTATTGCATCGTTCATCGCAAATCTAGTACTTTTGGCAATGGCTGCAGATATACAATATATTAATAGATTACAAAGAGCAGTATATTGAATACATTGACAGGAAAACATAAAAATATTTTATTTATTTACGACATTTCGCAGCAGGCTGGAGGTTTCCCTCTTGCTTGCCTGTGACCGACAGTTTGGATTTATCTTCGGTAAGTCCACTGCGCATGCCATTATGTATGTGCAGGAATGGATCAAAGAATGCACGGCGAAATATGTCATGGTGATTTTCCTGAATATATCAGGTGCCCTTGACAATGCCTGGTGGGTGATGGTCCTCACCAAGCTGAAGTTGCGGATGTGGCCGATGTATCTTTTAAATATTATTGGAAACTATCTCAGGGCAGGTCCGTGACCATCAGTATGGGGAGGTCTCGATCACCAGGGCAACAGATATGGGCTTTATTTTTTAGAGCCAACCTCTTGGAACATCTTGTTTGATGATCTGCTTTGGCTGCCGTTGAGAGAGCTGATAGTGCAATAGGATTGATTATGGATCGGTGTGTTCGGAACAAACTGGCTCTCGCTCCTCACAAATCTATGGTTTTGATGTTCATGGGTAGCCTTAACAGAGAGAGGAACCTGATTGTAAAAATGAGTAACATACGGGTTAAGTTTGATAGGTAAGTGAAGTATTTGGGTGTGATTGTGGATTCTTTTTGTGGGTTCCTTTTTGACCCATGTTAAGGCCATCTCTGAATGTGCAGTAAATTTTTTTATGGCACTGAGAAGAATATCGACTGCGGAGTGGAGCATCCGATCTCCGGCGATGCGCCTCATATACAATGCAAGTCATATATATATAGCAGAGTTGTGGGCGCGAAGGTTGGGGACCGCGGTTGTTGCCTACGCCCTGAACAGGGGGCAGAAAGTACCTTTGCTGGCTCTGACTGGTGCGTACCGAACTGTGTCTGGTGCAGCACTGCCAGTGTTGGCGGGAGTACTCCCTGCTTGTTTCAGAGACCAGCGCCCACCGCTCATTGAGGAAGGGTGTGAAAATGTGTCATCTGGAACACACCCTTAGTCCCTCGGATGCTCGATACAGAGTTTTGTGCAAGCTTGTAAAATAACTAAGTATGAAAAAGTGGCAAGAAGTATGGGATGCTGCAACTCAGGGAAGATGGACTTACTCCTTCTTCCCCATTGTTGCCGTTTGAGAGAAAAGCCGGGGAGACCCTCCTGTATTTGAGCATTATGCGATGCAATTTGTCACGGATCACAGGCAGTTCCGGAGGAAGCTCTTTGATTTGGGGTTTGCCCCTAAACCCGTGGTGTACCTATAACTGTGTGAGGCAGGCGCCGGATCACATCCTCTGGCACTGTGTTTTGCTGAATGATGCGAGAGAGAGTACAATTGAAGGCATGACGGAAGTGGATCACAGTTCTGTGAGGAACTGTGACCTACTTAGACCTAGAATTGTTCAGGAATTTTGTGTGAGTGTGGGTCTCTAGGTGGGAAATCCTGGGTAGTTTTGTTACGGAAGGTGTCTGACTGGCTTGCCAGTTGGACCCTTTTGTGCGCGGTTCCTGGAGAATATCTGCCGACAGTAGTGCTCGAATAGGGAATCAATTCTATATTTTGTTTGTGTTAGTCTCGTTTCCCGCGAGGGAGTGTTTGTGTTGCTTCCTGGTTACCCGTCTTCTGTGTGTTTACGTCTCTTTATTTTTCTATTATTAATAATGATTATATTATTATTATTATGTTGTAACTATACTGTACTTCTTGTAAAATTTTATTCAATAAATGTGAATATTTTATTTGGGGTTCTTAGGGCAATGAGAGATGTTTTTTGGTTGGTGATTGTGCGTTGTGGCTTAGTTGCTTTTGCGCTGAGCTGTGCTGCGTGGTCGCCTGTTTAGCCTTAAAAAATGCCAATCTGGTGGTGAATAAGTAGAACCAATATAGGAGTTTTTGATTATAGAACGGTCCTGGGCAAGTGGTGGGTCCCCTCTCATGACATATCATCCACAACAATATATTGAAATCAATCAAATGGGCATTATATCCATAAATGAGGATCCTTTTGTCATCATTACAAACTTATTAATAATTAATATGAAATTTCTGTGTATTTGTTGTTAATTTACGTGGACAAAGTTGTTATCAGTTGCAGGGCTGTCAAAAAAGGGGGGGCAAAAGGGCCCCGGGCATATTGTTTAGCAGTTTTCATTTTTGAGATGAATACTGGACAAAAAGATGGCCCTCAAATTTCCTTTACTCCTGGCCCTTTGCAGTTATGATAGAATTATATACATCCATCATCCATTTTGTAATGAAGGTAGGAGTCATCTTCCGGAATTGACTTTAGTGTCTATTGGACTCCATTTCGAACATGCGCATTTTATCTCATCAAAGTTGAAGTTTAGAGTTGCATTCATGTGTATCAGGAAAATATAGTAAATGCATACTAAAGATACTTGTAGATTCTCATATGTAGTAACTGACATGTCATTTTTAGTTGTTCTGGTATTTTGCATATATTTGATACATATTTTAAGTGGCAGTAATTTTTGTATACATATAAATATTGTATTCTATTAAAACAATATATTTTTTTAAAAATTACTACCACTTAAAAATGTATCAAATATATACGAAACAACCAAAATTGACCCATTATTTAACAATTTAAATTACCTTTTCAAACTCAAAGCGGGGAGACACACGTGTGAACTTCGTCAAAGGCAACTATATTTTCTCTGAATTTAAATGCAATGCCTAGAAATTGACAAATTTCTTTCCCAATATTCAATGTTGGGGATAAATTAATGTATTTCAAATTCTCCATTCACTTTAGACAGCACAATGTATTTGGATAAAATTATCAAAGATAACAGATACTGCTAATGTTTTCCATATTAATCTAACTGTATTATGTAATAGGTTTATATATGTATTAACTATTATAATATATATATATATTGAAATTGTGTTTTGTAGAATTTGTAAAAATCACATTTCTAATGAGATTAAAAATTGTGGAAATCATCCTGTTTAATCTTGATGAACTATATCAATTTCATTTTCAAATATTGTTCTCCTTAAAATTGTATCATTTAGCAGTTTAGGCTTCTCCTGACTATAGGTTGCCTCGAGGATTGTCCACATCGGTGCGCTTCTTAATTTTTTTATATTATAAATTTAAAAATTTACAGAACTTATTACATAAACCAGTCATAATTGTTTCAGTCTAAAAAAAAAATATATATATTTTATGAAGATTATTAATCGCAATTTTTTTCTGTCAATTTGTAGATACTTCAGTTAAATTATGTATGTATGTAATTTAATCCACCATCATGTATCCCTCGTACTGTGTGGTCAGGTTCAATAAGTTCAGGATTATTCTGATTTGATAGCTATTGTCCTGCAACGTTAATATTACAATCATTCATGAGAATATTGAATAGTATTTAAATATTCTACCATTATGAAGAAAATGTGGGAAATTTTAACAAAGTTGTCTGTAATACATACTACTGCTGAAATTATGCTGACAAAATATTCTGAACAGAATTCTGGAGACTGTTTTTCATGAAATTAGTTTTTTTTTTTATTATCGTATAGGTTACATATGTCACGTTATCAGTTTTCATTAACAAAATTTATTATTTTCGGAAAAGCATAAATAATCTGTTACGGTTTATTTTTGCACCTCTATTATTAAGAATTATTATTTTTCTTATCCCAATTGGCAATTTAATAAAAAGTTAATTTTACTGCTATTTTAAACCCCGTTAAGAATATTTAATGATCTGGTAATGGCACTCGGATTGTAAATTCTTTTTTTATTAATCATCAATTATGAGCGATAATTATAAAACAGTATTTCTAGGATGACATTTTACAATGGAAACCATCACTGCCTTCAAGCGTCTTTATTGTTGTCAAATGTTATGGAAATGTGTATATGTAACAATATTATCTGAGGCTGAGTGAAAAAAGTTTTACGAACAAATATTTTTGATGTTTTTTTCTTTGGTAATATATTTATTATGCTGCATTAGAAAACTTCAGATCTGGCATTAATTTAGATAAATCTTAGAACTTATTGCATTGTGAAATGTCTTAGAAGATGCTTGTTTCTAGTCATGAATGTAAATTTATTTATAAAGTATATTGCTGAATAAATGTTTTTGCATTATAATGTTGTATGTATTATTTTTATTGCCAATTTTTATCAGGTTGAAATATAAAAAAAACACAGTAAACACAATTAATACTTTAACTGTATGTGTGTGTGTTATGCATACAGTTCACCGAGTAGAAAGAAAACAGAGATGAGATTTTATTAATTTATTTTTGACACTTTAAAATTATCAGAAAATGGTTGCTTCGCATTGTGCATCATGTAGGTAGTATTACATATAAATATAGATATGTTGGTACTGAATTTACTAATAAGTTTTTTATCTACCAAAACGTGAAAAACATATTTTAATTTTCAAACATGCAAATGCTGTGGCTCTTCTGCGGTGAGTAAAATATATAGTCACCCTGGTAACAAACATGACGTACAGTAGAACTGCGTTAATTCGAAGTTCAAGGGATCAAAAAAAAATTAATTTGTATTATGCAAAACCCTGTTACATAATAAGAAATTCACGGAACCAATTTTTTTTTTATAAATTTTGTGATATGATTGTGTAAAAGTCACGAAAAAAGCACACATATTTCACGAAATTATCTCGATAACGCAATATTTATTATACTAATATACAAAATGTCGATGTAATTTATTATATGTAGGTACAGTAAGTCCCCGCTTAACGCTGTTCCAGTATTACGCGGTGAACGATTTTGTTGCTTTGACACTCACATGGAGTCTCGTGGTGTGTTTTAATACGAACACTCGTTTGCTGCATCATAGTTAATTTATTATTGGTCATCAACGTTATTGTGTACATAAAAAGATATAACCATCACATGTATATTATTTTATTGTGATAAATATGTGAATTTTTAGTTCCTAAAATGGGTGATTGCAAAAAAATAAAGTAAAGCGACAAGAAAAAGCATTTCGCTGGAAACTAAAATGCAAGTGCTCAGACGATTAGATGCAGATGAATGGCAATCTGATATAGGTGCTACATTAAATTTGTCTACTTCAACAATACAAACAATTCTAAAAAATAAAGAAAAAATCGTATCATCAGCAACTACTAATACCACAAGGACTTCCGCCTACGACCCCACCACATGCCCTCCGCGGGTCTATGGTAAGCAACAAACCACTTCCTGTACCGCTCGCTGGTAGCTCTGCCATCACGAGCTGGTACGTGGTGATTGGCCCCTTACGGAGCCCGCCACTAGCGCTCAGCGCCCATCGGCCCGCTCAGTGCCACTGGACCGAAGAAGAAAAAGGCCCTTTTTAGGGCCGCTGAATCGTAAAACTTCATCCAATGGAATTGCAAACACCGTCTCCAAGCGGGCCTTTTCGAGTCGCGCGGCGGCTCCTCCCGAGAAGCTGCTTTCTGAGCCCGTCGTGAGGTGGAGTCCTGTGCGCAACACCGCTGATCGTGTACTAGTCTACCAAATGTTTGTAAGCAGATTACTGCGGGTAAAAAGACATTTGAAATGTCTCAGTGGCCTTCTAGGACGAGGACGAGGACTTGTACTTAAGTGGATGTATTGTTTTGACAGAATGTAGCAATAAAAAGTCTTGTATATACCATAAAATATACATATATTTCTGATAATATATATAGATACAATAAAAATTTTATGCACATGACTTCCATAGCATAAAACTATATTTCAATTACACAGCCTGTGATCATCGCAGAATGGTTGGTTATTTAAGTAATAAATCAAAATAATACAACACACTGAAGACCAAACATTGAGTTCAATCACATTTATCAAATATGTTTGGAATAATAATAATCGTAAATTGAAACACTCTCTCAATATTGTTAAACCATATTTATGTAATGTTTGACATCTTAAAAATATAAATAATAATATAGTGCCAATTGCAACAGATAAACAAACACCTTAAATTCTAGTGCTATTATTTACCTTTCAAAATTCAAATTGCTGTAGAATTTAAAAGAAAAATGTACATATCTTTACCAACCCAAACGAGTTCAATTTCAAAATATTTGTGTTTCATTAAAGCATTTCATTAATCCAGCTAATGCAAATATAGAGGTATATTATTTTATCACTTGTTTTTGCAAAACAAAATAACTATTTTTAACAAAATCATGAATTTTGCTCACCGATTATACATTTGTAACAAATATTTTGAAAAATGAATCCTAACCATAGACAAAAAATAACAATGATATTTATGTATATTTTATAGGTAGAGCTACACCATTTTTAAAAAATAAGATCTGCGCCCACAGCAACTCAATTTCCTATCTTACATCATCAATCTGTTATAATATGTAAGGCTCATTTTCATGAAAATTCTCGACGACATAAGTACACAGGTACTATATAAATACATGAAGTTACGCTTTCTTCAGGGGGAAAATAAATCAAATTGACATTCTTTTAAAGCCGGTTTCTTACACGTATCAAATTTGGAAGCAAAAGCAGGTTACAATTTAAATGAAAAAATAAGCATAGTAACAATTAGTGGATTATCCATTAAACAATGGCGGGCTAGCTTATTCACTATAGTATTATAAACTACAGTACAATATTAGCACTGAACATCGATACATTACATTAAAATACAGATAGGTATGATGTGAAATTTGCCACAACAAATTTTTATTTTTAGAAAACATTTTTAACTCAACAGTTTAATTTTTAAAGAATGAAGCGGAACACCGTTCCGGATGGCATCATTGTGTATACATCAGCAAATGATGAAAGCGTATAAATTGAAAGTATCATTTCTGAAAGCAGTGTTGAACTTCACAAAATTTAAGGCAAAAGAAAGCATAACATTCTTAAACAAAATTTATTACTAAAGCTAAGCAAATCCCAGAAATTAACTGCAATAACAGGTGCGTGCAGTCAGCACATTGAAATAAGCTGTACAAAACTACATATTTTTGAGAAATAAAGTGAAATTAAATATTTATCTAACAGAATATTATGATATATTAAAATCGGAATTAAATGACAAAGTGAAAATGATATTACGAGATTCATATTTTATTTGGATTTATTTTGCAGAAATTCTAGTTAAGTACAGCATATTTCAAAGTACTGACTGCAAGCTGCTGTGTGATAATATAATTGATGATTTGAACAATTTAGATTTTCAGTAATGAATTATATTGTAACTGTTTCTGGGTACTTTTGAACCTTACTAGGGGCTGAGGGCTAGAAATAAATAACATACATTATTTATAAAAACCATAGATTATTATTAAAAACCCATGACAAATGTACTACAATGCCCTATTTAGATAAAAAATATTGTAAATAAATAAAATTAAAAAAAACACCAATTGAAAATTTTTAAATATCATTCTCATTCAAATATTACAATTTGTGTTTTTACATATATTTTTTTAAAATTTAACAATTTTTTTGGTATTATAATAATTTCAATTTTGTGTGTTTAGAACATTATTTTTTATCAAAACATCATAGTACACAAATATTTCATTGGAGTATAGTGGATTTATTGACCAGCAACAAATATGACCCTATCACGTAAGATTATAAACAAAGTATGTAATTTATCATTGTTTGCATACAAATATATATTTTACTCTTAAACTATTTTGCGATATAACACTTTGGTCATTCAACACATTAAAAATGTACTTTCTAAATATCAATAACATAGTACATAGAAATATACATTTCAGAGAGGTGATTCTAATTTTGTCACACTAAACAGGCTCATGGCAATGGCATGATTAAAATTGGGGATTAATCTTGGCAGCTTACATGAGAGACGCCCATCATTTGTTTTAGAAAGAAGTTAACTTAAATTTTAATTAATAATAATTTCGGCATGAGAAATACTCTAAATATAATTATAAAAGTTATTGTTAATGGGGGGGTTAAGGAGGTTATCACATCATGAAGGCTGTGGCCTTTAGAAAGCAGAACCTACTGATTGAAAATGTACCGCAAAATACAAATTCAAATTATTTGAAGTGAAATTTTGCCAAACTATAAACCAAACGTCTACAGTAGGATTTCTAACAAATAAACAGCAGTTCTGAAAAATAAAGAATTAGATTTTCGATAATCAATGTCTTTTTTTTTCAAATGCCATGAAATATTACTCGATAACTTTTAATTACTAATGGCTAGAAATTAACGTTATTTAAATTTAATTTGATAGTAAAATAAATGTAATTTTATGTTTGTATAAAAACAGAGTACTTGGAGATTATATTTCACCTCACAAGTGTTATTCGAAGCCACAACAAAATACCAAAAGCTGAATTGTATCTCATAGTCGTTATTTCACCAACTAACGACCACATTACAGCAAAACTGTAAATGCTTAAGAGTACAGCTTAAATAACACTTATAATAGCTCAAAATTTGATTTGGGTTATGACAAGATCTGCCTTAATAGTGAAATATGATGCCATGTAATTAATTATAATTCATCTACACAATTTGATTTACATTTTAAATGGGTATTAAAATGGGTTTTATCTATTATAATACCAAACATTTTGCATGTCAGATTTCATTAAATGTATGGTAACATTTATTTAAAACATTACAATAACAATAGGAACATTTGGTGCAGTCCATATGGTCAAGTAATATTTTTGGGCACACATTGAATGTGTGAAGTGACAGACGCTTTCTGGTCAAAGGGACGGCGTCACCAATAGTGCACAACTTTTCAACTGTTACAAAGCAGCAATATATATATTTTGGAATAATAACTTTGTGATTTAACATTTTAACTGTTAAATTAAATTATAAAAATATGTGTATTTAAAATTTCAGATCTCCTCTGCAACAACAATGTATATCGGTTTTTACAAATGTTGACAGATAGATGGAGCATCAACCATCTGTATTATTGCAAGATTACTTAAAAATTGTGTGTACTAGTTATTTTATACGGATGTTTATTATACCATTCGATGTCCAAGAAGATACGCGAGATTGTGGCATTCACAACTCAGATCTGCTAAAAACTGATATACAGTGAAACCTCGCATAACAAGCACCTCTAATAATGAGTGATGTTTAAAAAATGATTCACTTAACACGTGACGAGGAGACAACAGGTCCCTTGTGTTTCTCGCATATCAGTTTGTGTTAGTGTCGCTTGTGATCGTGCTTTTTTCCAAACTTTCAATATTCATTCTGTCCTACAGCAAGAAGTTGTGGAGGAAAGTTTGTCAGGGGAGGCGGTAAGTCTCAGCAAAGCAACAACCATCCAGCGCGATAAGGGATATGGGAATACATTGAGAGGAATCAAATTTCAGAAAATCTAATTTATTTAATGATAATGCTGTGCTGCATTTTCGCCAAATTTTGAAGTGTAAGCAAAAACAAGTGTCTCTAGACAGTTTTCTAGTAAAAATAGGATTATAAATATAATAAATTAAATACATATAAATTTTTTTCGGCATGGAACGCATTATAGTATTTTACATTGATTCCTATGGGAAAAATTGTTTCGCTTAACGAGTAAGATTCGGGAACGAATTATGCTCGTTAAGCAAGGTTCCACCGTCGAGTGTTGCTGCAGAGCTGTTTTTTTAAAAAAATATATTTTGGATTGGTGTCAATAAATCACTCAAAAATAATTAAACAAAAGTATATAACTGTAAATGCGGTGTGATTATATGTTAAAAGTGTCATTACAAGAGTTGTTGTAAAAAAATATTTTTCAAATTATTATTATCAATAAATTGATAAAACTCCGTTCCATAAAATATACCCGAAACTCAGTAAAAGCAATTACAGAATTTGTTGCTGCCGAATCATTCATTGTCTATCGCATTTTGTGTGGAGCAGACTGACCGATCGACTTTATCTCGAGGGCAACACGTACATGCACCATTTAGTATAACTAATTCATTAGCATCCTGGTCTTGACATCGAGTCTCCGATCATCGCCAGGTCCTCACTTTAAAATTAAAATCTACTTGACCACACGGATTGCATTGATTCTGGACTAATAATTCAATCAATTAGTTAAATCAAATATGTATTATAAATTTAATTATAAAAAAAACATTAAATTAAATAAAATATTAAAGCAATAATTATATGAAAAATAAAGTTTACCATATTAGAATACAGCATATCAATCTAAATCATTAATAAATAACTTATCACACTTTTACTAATTAAACATAAATATTTATTATTCAGATACTGTAAATTACTCGAGTTGACAATATACTTGATTCATGAGTTTCAGTTTCTGGTTCAAGAAACAAAGCTTCTAAATATTATAAAAGTAACTAACTCTATACTGACATTTTTAATTCCATCATTAAGAAATATGTTTGCTTATCATCCTATTCCAGGCCATTAGCACAAAACTTTATTTTATCATTTTTACCAAAACATCCAACAGCGGGTGTGTTTTTAAAATACAAATATTTTAATGTGCAAATATATATAACTCTGATGATTATCGAGTCCTTTATTTCTAAATGTTATTAAATCAATTTTTGGTAATTTAAAATACTTATATTTTACATAGAAACTGTATACATATACATATAAATTTACTGTTGTAAAGTACAAGAAGATGAAAACAATAATTTGCATTAATACAGAATGGCTTCTTATTTTTACAACTTTCAGCTCCAGTCCAATATTAAAACAAACATATCGTAGGAATAGAAATGTTCAAATAATTACATTTATGATTTTACAACTCTTCGGATTATCGGTGCATGAATCAAAATAAAACTGTGCATAAATGCCAAATAAAAACAATCTGTATCATTTAGCAAAACAATATTTCTTATTGACAAAGAAAATACTTGAATATAAATGTTCAGTGTTTTCAAAATACATAATTGAATAAACAATTATTGCAATATTTGAAGAATAACATAATTAATATTCATTGTAGAGTCGTCTGTAAAGAAATTAAGTAGTAATATCAAATATAGAAAAATAACAAATCAACAAATCAAGGTACAAAAAAAGACCAAGCTAAAAAATTTAACATAAACTTGTGTAATAAATACATGTGAATAATGTAAAGGTACGATAACATCACATTGATTGCATTACATTTTAATGCTTATATTAATTAGGTCACTACATCACTAGATATATAAAAACTATGTTTATATAACAAAACTTATAAATAATACAATGTGTATTCTACAATAAATTGTTACATGATAAGGCTATTTTTAAACATTTATTACTATAGACTTACAATACAAAAAGACTAGGAATAAATATGCCAAATATCTCAGTGTCTGAATTTTAATTCCGATTTATATAAAACAAGCTATTTAAAACATTTATGATATAAAAAGCTAAATAATTTTAAGGGACATGAAACGTGAAAAGACAAAAGCATTCTGCATGGCGTAAATGGCAATATTCTTCACAATGCAAACAATTACCTTAATTAATTTAATTCAAATTAAATAAATTAGGTAACTTCTGAGGTAATATTTATTTTGTAATACAGGAAAAACTCTATAATTCAAACAATCATAATTTGTAATTTGTGAAAAAATTAAAAGAAAATACCTTTCCCCCCCCAAAACTCAATTTTTATATAAAATTATCAATATAATTCGAAAACATTGATAATTCAAACATTAAAACAAATTTACAGTGCTTGCAAAACATACCTACGGTTCTTTAGTTTTCATGTCGGTTTTTTACCTGCATCGGTTTAACGCTTATTCAGCCATTCACAGACCTCAAGCTTATCTTAATCCGCGTTAATAGGTAAATACCGGGAATAGGCCACAGCTATCAGTTTCAAATTTTCATGTCATTTTTGTTATTAAACATTTATTAACTTAACAGTGAAAATAAAAACTTTGAATCTATCGTTTTTAATGTGTGAGATTTTGTGAGACATTTATTTTTATGTTTAAATCACACGATAAGCTGTCAAAAAGAAATACATCAAAATTATATGAAATTTCAAAAGAATATATACCGGGATACCATCGAAATTTTAATGTTGGGAAAACTGAGATATGTGGCATGCTTACACGTGTCTAGTTAATTTTTACCATTATTATTACATAGTATTAAAAAATCTTATAATACTAAATATAGCTTTTGGTATAAAAAAGATTAGACAGAATAATAACTACAAATATGTAGATAATTTATTTTAAAGGTTAACTATTCACTGAAACAGGTGTATCTGCAATGAGAAATGTACCTTTTAAAATTCCTTAGATAAATGTGCAAACATTATTAACAGCGAAGATACAAAGATCTAGCTTTTTTTCATTACAAAATGCTTAAAGTTAAATGCTTACGCATCGTGTGTAATTTAATCCATTCTAAGGAATAAATAAATTGTTACATTCTTTCTCTCTCGCATACTAAAATTTTACACAAATCAATTTTTTTTTAAAGACAAATGGTTAAGTTCTCAGGTTTTTATAGCCTGCACGCAATACGCATTTTAAATTGGGTAGCATGTTGGTCTCGTGGTTAAGACGCTGGTCTCATAATCTAGTGGTCGCGCTCGATTTTAGGAGACCAGCAAGTTAGTCCTATTTTCAAAGTACAAGCGTTTGGTTTAGTTTGAAAATATGTACTAAGAATATTGACGTCACATGTGTTGTGTACGCGTCTCTACTTAAAAAAAAAGATGATTAATCTTGCATTTTCATCACTGATATTTTTGTAAGGTAACTAACGTAACAAAAGTTAAACATACCCTAATACAGTTTTATAAAGATCTATAGTATTAGTAAACTTTTTACTTGAAATTGAGATGAATAATAATTAAACTAGAAAATAGTTGATTAGGTGAAAGACAGAAATCATTTCTGGAATGATAGAAGCAAATAAAGTTTTCAGTAATTGAGAGATAAAAATGTATTAAAAAGTTAAAGCGATAAATTTTGACATACATATTTATAGATTTCATATTATGGATTACATCAGCTCTGGGGTTCTATAAAAATATGTTTTTGACTTTATTTTATTTCAAAATGCTTCTTCGAGATGCCTAAAATGAAATTGTTACATATTAATACATTATAAGCTTTTTTTAACAATACAAGGATATACAGTAAAAATTTTAACTTCTACACTTAAACTTAATAATTGAAAATATAATATATCTTTAGTGTAATAAACATATTATTTCATAACGTTACATATTATACACATTAAATTACTATCTTCTTAACTGTTAAATCTGAGGTTATACAAATGTGACTGATGATATAAACTGAAGAAATTAAAAAGAAATTCTGGTAAATATCTTAATAGATGTACAAAATCTACACTACCTCGAAAATAATAAAAATAAATTTCATATGGCAATACAATTGCTTTGCAATATAACACAGAATGACAATAACACATATAGTACTACAGAGTACAAATACTATTTACATCTAAATGAATATTATATTCTGAACTAATAATAAAAATCAAAGTCAATATTTGACAGTCATAAAAAACCAGCATAAAATAGTCTTGAGATTTCTCTGTTCAGACTCCATACTGAAAAAGAAAAGAATGAATTATTATTTCAAATAAAACAAGATAAGGGTTCCTGTTAAATACATGGTTTGAATAAAATATTACACTGACGGCATTGCTTACATATAGGTTACCGCCAATGTCTATCCCATGGTTTTGATACTTACTAGGCGTAAATACAATTCTGTATATTCTAAGACACTTTAAATATTTTTTAAAAAGCTAAGGCTAACAAGTTTTATCTAAAACTATAAAAGTAATGAATTCTGAAGAATATGCTGATTTTTCACAAAAATACAACAAACTTCATATATAGTAAAACCCTGATAATTCAAAACTTGTTTATTCCAAATTTTTCTAACACCCAAGACTCAAAATGTCAATTTTATAGTTGATAAACCCTGTTAATTCGAAAACTCTGGCAATTCGTAGTTCTAGATAATTTTGAGATGCTTACGATATAAATCAATATCATTTTAAGTCACATAATTAAATTTTTTACAATGTGTGCGGTTTTTGCCCGCTTGCGTGAAGCGTCCTTTGTATTCTACAGTACTTGCCAACGCACCGCGCATCTTAACCCACTTGTGTGGACTCATTTGTGTCTCGGTCCCCGTCGGTAATTGTTAAATAGATTGATATTAGCACTCATTGCACAGTGATAATTTTCAAAAAGATCAATACTAGTTTCCGCCAAATGCTAGTAATTGTTAAACAGATCGCTACGTACGTCGGTAGTCAAATAAATCGATTCTAGCAGTTGTCGCATGTTGATAATTTAAAAATAGCTCAATACTAGAAGTTCTTGTCTCAACCCGCAAGGATAGTTTGCACTCATTACTTACTGCTAATACAGTCAAATCTCATTAATTTGAACGCTTTTAATTCGAAATTCGATATAATTTGAATATAATATATATAATCGAAATTCGATATAAAAAATTAACAATGCACACGGTTTTTTGACCGCACGCATCCGTGTAAAGGGTTCTTTATGTATTTCGTGATACCTGCCGACATAACGGGTGTCTGTTCTTACTTCATACATTGTACGCTTTCTTCAGTTGGCTGCTTTGGTAGTTTGCGCCATAGAATAGAGACATATTGTTTGCGCTAATTGATATTACTTGGACGTGTTAAAATTTTTGAATAAAAGGGGTTTGAATCACCAATGTTTTACTGCATTGCATATGAGAATAAAATAAAGTTTAAAAAAATACAAACCTTTACAATCACATCTTTTTGAGCTGTGTTCCAAAACCATGAAACAATTTCAAAATTCATTGAGACCACCATCAGGCACTCCGACTTTTACTTTTTCCAAGACTCTATTTACAAATTCTGAAGAGTGTCCGGCTATCTTCACCTCTGAAAATTGTAAAATGCACTATATAATAATCATTCAGAAATTATATTACCAATTATGCATTAGACAGCTCTCAAATAAATCATTAAAAAAATATAATGAAAATTTTTTCAGCATGTTTAACTTAACTTTGCTGACGTGTGTAAATTTATTTGAAGAGAGGATTTTCAGTGCAAAACACACTGGACTTTTTATTTCAAGGAGTCAAAAGAATTCAAGAAGATAAATTATAAATTTCAAAAGAATTGTCTATCGGGGAATATTTTGATTTAGATGATTTTTATGACTCACATTCTGATGAGTTAAATTTGATTAAATGGTTGTTTTATGTTTTGATTCAATAATTGCTTTATATACATTGAATATATGAACATATTATTTTAATAATATAGTTGATATTTAATGATGTGAAATACATAGATTTAAGGAACCAAACCCCAATTTTAATATTGATCTTATACAAGATAATAGCTTGAGTTACAACCATTGTCCAGGAATCAATTAGGTCCTAAGAGCGGTACTGTACATATAATTGATCAAAAATAAACTATTAAATTAAGTTATATTCAGCTTACTTGTAGCCGACTTAACGATTTTTTCAATTTGTGTATCATAATCTTGAGCTTTGGAAGAGGTAACTTTCCTAGTAATTATATGCTTCAGATGAGATATCCCACTTATAAGTCGCCCTGCAATTACAAACATTATTTCATTATTTATTGTTTTTATTGAAATATTTTGAAAAATATTACAAACTAAATAAAATAAGGTGTTTTATAAAATACATGTTTCGAAAAGGCATACCACTTTTCATTTATCATACACATATTGCAAATAATTATAATCATTGATATAAAAACTGGAAATTAATCAATTATGTACGTACAATTATTAATGAATCATTTAATATTATTACGAGTATGTATTAGAGGAGCACTTCTGGTTAAATTATGATTAGCGTTCCTTAAAGGATGACATTAATAAAGCTATCTCACTGATAAGGTGACCAAACAGATATTTGAAAATCTACCGACAAAATATAAAAGACAGTGCAGTTGTTGTGATAAATAACATTTTCGATTGCTTCTAGTTCTACATCAGTTTCATGTTTAGAGCATTCAGTTTAATAGTGCTGATACAGAGAAACCTCGAAATAACATCTCTAAAAATTGTTGCCTGCTATTGACTACAATATTTTCAATTTGTGTGTGTAAATATAACTACCATAAATCAGATTTTCAGTGTGGTAATAAGATGTGGACAACAATGGCAATGTAGCCCCTCTCATATTGACTATCACGATGACAGCTGTCATTTCTTAATTCATTATTATTGTCACATTTCTTGGTTTGTTTGTCAAATTAAATAAATCGCTTCCATAACAAAGGAAGGTTTCCTTTCTTCTCACTTTGGAATGGAGTATTAACGATTGTCACATAGATAATCTTTCTTCAGAAATACAAATGTAATTAAAATGAAAGAGTAAAATATAAATAAATTATATTTTATAATTAGTGTAGTTTGTTTGTTTTAATACATCTACAATTTTGAGATAAATAAAAATAATTTTGATAATTTACACATTAATATAATTTTTGAAAAGTACTGTGGAAAAGTTAACTAGAAAGAAAAATTCAAAATTAAACATACTGTGTTCGTGCTCCAACCCATAGAGCTTTAGTTTATTAGCCTCGTGTTGGGCTTTCTTTTTGAGTCTGCAAGCCCTCGATGCCAATTTGTTTTTCTCCTTTCTCGTCTTGGGGCGGACATTGAAGGGGAGTTCGCTAACCGGAGTCATGTCATTGATCACCCGTCCCAGACCGTCCAGCTCTTTACCAATCATGAACAGCTTCTTGGGATTTGGTGTTAAGTCATTCCCGTCGCCCTTTCGTGCTTTACCACTGCGTAATATAATTTGGAACAATTAATAACAATTAATACTTACGCATAATATTAACATCCAATGTCTACAAGTCATGTTTTATATGTGTACTAAAAATACATTCTAAATTTTACTTATCACCTTATGAATTGAAAAAATGACTATATTATGTAGTGAATTTTTTTTAGAATGCATAATTAAAAAAATCTAATAAGATATTAAGGAGATTTCACTTAGAGAAAGGATTTTTCATTCATCAATCATCTTGTAATGGATTTTTGAAAAGGGTTGGCTTTTCAAAATATTTAGAATATCCTCATAGGTCCTACATATGGTGAAAATTGTATACACGTGCCTATTGTCCATATGTGCAAAAGTGCTACTAATTCTCTACCATATCCGTTAAGATTGAACATTTTAATCTTATTACCAAATCAATTAAATATGATTAAATATCAACTTGAGAAAATAAAATCATATAATAACCTGTGCTTGATTCCGCGCACGCTGCAGCTGGGGCTAAATACAGGATCTGTGACCTCATTGAGTACGTGAGGGTCCTCGAGCTTGGTCTTGAGCACGAGCCTCTGGCCCTTGGGTCCCTTGGCTTGCACGTTGTACTGCCAGAAGAACCTCTCTTTCTTGGTCATCCGACGCTGCTTGCTGCCACTCTTGCCGTCCTGGTCATCTTCACCGTCATCTAAAAAAACAAACATAATCAATAATTAATTACTTCAAAAAATCAATTGATGACAATAAATTTTGTCTATATGTGTCAAACTCAAATATCACAGTAGAACATTACATGTAAATATTTTATGGAAAAAGTTAAATTTTAATATTCTCAATTTATTAAAATACATCACAAATATAATGAAATTGTTAGATCAATTAATAGGGTCTTCAAAAATATGCACAGTGCTTTGAGTATTAAAAACATTAATATGTTGTATTGTCCTATTATACATGGACACATAGGGAATTGTTAATAGCTGGGTTTTGAATTTATTGGAAAAATTAACTAATATATAGTTATCTGACCAAGTAAATAAGCATTTTTCAACCAAACTGGATAGAGAAGTTTGTTTTTGCAGCCCCAGAACCTATATTTTTAATTCTTATTAACCTACTTAAAGAAGATAGCGATATGAATGTCAGGAAATTTATTTCAAAGTTCATGAAGATTTCTCCGTTACATTATATGAAAACTGGTTCAACGCTATTCAGAACCGGCTCACACCAGTTTCTGAGAATGATAAAGTATACTGACATCTCAATACAATAACCCTATAATGATAAATACAAAATATTGCAATGTTTCATTTGTCTACCAAATGATTTAGCCAACAATTAATACATTTTCATTTCAGCTTCCAAAGACCAGATATAATGATAAATTGGCACATTCCCAAGTAAAAAAGAAACAGTAATTAACAATTGCAGGTCAAGTGTAATTAAACAAATTTTTTGGCAAGTAATACAGCACATTTTACACATTAAATATGTGAAATATTGCCTTGTCAGGGTCCTAGAGTAAAACTGAGCAAAATTTGGAATAGATGGCATTCAATAAAATACTCATTTATATCCTGCTGAGGGGATGGGGTGACCAGGGATAGAGCGCTTATGTTTTACGCAGGGTCCTAAAGAGAAATAATGCAAAATGTGGTTTAAATCAGTCAAAGGGTATAGTATTGTATAGAGAAAACAGTGAGCAAACGCACCACCCATCTCGCTGATAGCTTTCTCATGCCCAATTTTTTGTGTAAGATATTTTGTACACGTTCAATTGACATGTTTACAATGTCGTTAATCTCGCTGATCTTCACCCGGAGGTCTGCTAACACAATATCGTGGATTTTGTGGACCATATCCTCCATAGTCACCACAATCGTACGGCCTTGGCACCTTTCGCCAAAAACAGATGTTCAGCCACACTTAAATTCATTAAACCAATACCTGATGGTAGTCATCGAAGGTGCATGGTTCTTATAAATGGCCTGCAACCATACATTGATTTCCTCAAACGTCTTCACATCCAAAAAAACGGAATAAAATCACTAACCAATATTGCTCTTTTTTCATGGTTGCAAACAAACACAAACTTGCTCACATTCAAAAGCTATCAAAACAAAACTACTTGATAAATCTGTTGGAAATTTTGACAGGCGTCATTCGAAAGATGGCGTTAAATACGGGTACATATCATACAACCCACGTATATATAATCAACATTTATTTATTTTACAATTGGCATAAATGTTAATTAATCTAAGAAACATAATTACCATAGTCTGAAACTGTGGATCATCATAAATCATCTTAATATTAAAATCTGCCTGCCCTAGAAAAGGATTTCCTAGTTAAGCAATATAAAAACAATTGCTGAACATCCTCATGATCTGGCTCAAGCTGCTGTTAACATGGTTCTCAATTTAAAAAACTACCACTAAAGATTACTGTTGATTGTTTAGTTTCAAAATCTAATATTGCGCTTGATATCCATCATATCTGGATATGCAAGTGTCATTGCCAGTAAGAAAAAGTATGAAAATAGCGAATATGTCGAGTGTGTTTTTAATATCTCTAGGTTAAGATTACTTAAATGTTTTCTCTTTTTTATATTCAATAACAGTACTCAAATATATATTCAATTTAAAATGAAGTGTACATTGAATTTATCATGAGTAAAAAAATACATATTGTAGCGAAATCATATAAATTTTTCCAACTGGCAAGTATATTGACCATCTATCTTCTCGCTTTGTCAAATATGTCTTTAAGTGGAATGACAAAGAATAATTGATTAGTTATACATATGTATATAATTCAAAATTGATGTACAAGAATTTGCACAATTCCAGGGAGGGCAATACAGAATGCACTAGCAGAAAAGCAATCAGTTATATGCTTTAGCGATATAATAAGGGTGCGCATGCATCAGTGTTAAAAAAATATAATAAAACCCTGGCCGCGCGCGCAGCAGTCATTAATGGCATCGAAGCGGCCACAATAGCTGCCCGCAGGGCCTAGCATCAACCTTTTCTAGTTCATTATAATTGTTTTTAAACTCATTTAATGTATTGTATTGTAAAGGTTCAGAACAGAATTACTCATACATAATAAAAATCGAAAACATAAAACAAACAATCGAATACAAAAATATTTCAGTTCCCATGGTTCCGTGTTAAAAGATCTTTAGTGTAATTCATATGATCAAGATTTTATACGGTACTAAAAACATAATAACATTAATGTATTGAGAGCAGACAATCACAAGGTCATAAAAAGCGTATGAAAATTTCATTATACCACTGCACGGGTTAAACTATAGATAAATAGCATTCATGGAGGAAATAAAAAATATTGCAATCGCACGTGTAAGCGAGAACACACAAGTGTGAAATAATATATATATTTTCACTGTACATTAATAAGTAGGTATAAAATATAAGCAGACATAACATTTATGTAAACCGATTATCAGATGCAAACGTTCTTCCCGGGAGCGTAGAAAGCATTGTGTACATTGAAAAATCACGTGATTGTTGCAAGGTTATCTCAGGATTCTCCGAACTACGTGAGATATTATGATAATTTGATAATGTGATTAGACCTCATAAATACTCGATTGATAACGGAATGAAAAATACAATATTGAATGGTAAATATTTTAATGCAAGCACTATGCTAATTTAGAATCCATTATTATGCTTAGTAATGAATTCCACTGCAGCGTGTGTAAGTATAAATTATGATTACTTGATTAATTCTACACAATAATAGATCAATATATTATTATAGAAATTAAATGCACCAATAAGAAAGATATACATACAGATAAACTCAATTTCTTGAAAAAATATTTTAGCTGCCACCGGGATTTGAACCAGGATCTCTTCCTATCTGGGGAAGTGCTACACTACGTCAGCCTCGTAAATAGTCGACAAATTTTCGAGCTTATATGTTCCAATTGATATATCTTCATTCCATTTATTTAAAACCTATCACCTTTTTATTGCGAATACCTTTGAGAAATATTGGATAGGAGACACCAGAGATTTTTCAATTTCATTTTATTAAATTTTGTATATACTTTAATACAACTTATATATATATATTTAAAGTTCAATAAATAGAGTTTATCTGTATGCATATCTTTCTTATTGATGCATTTAATTTGTATTAAAATATCACAGAACTGTTCTTATAAAATTACAACTTCACAAATAATAATGTATTCTCTTAAAAATACAATATATTATTGTCCAATTCATCTTTAAATACATTTAAGTAAATTACCAATCCGATGCATCTACTGTCTGTTGAAAATTCTGGTGTAAACATAACAAAATTTTGTACTACACACATGTTGGGTTATTGTTACTACTATAGATTCAAGAGGGACTGCACCTCTCGAAACTATAGTAGTACCAATAACGTACCAACGTGTGTGTAGTATAAAGTTTTGTTGTGAAAATTTAAATAGATTATGTAAATTCATTTGCTTTCATACAAACTTACCACAAGCCATGAAGATGCGACACTGTACATTATATAATAAAATAATAAACCAGGGAACTATGTTACAAAAGCGTTGAACCATTATCTGAGAATTCATATACTGTATATTATACAAACTATATTAAAATCCCATTTATTTGAAATTTGCCGCAAGTTTTGAAGCCGAATGTGGCCCCTCTGGAAAGTTTTCATACTAAATTGTACTTATAAATTGAAATCAAATCTATTTTTCGCAATTCGATTTTTTTGTCAAATGTCCATAATCTGGAAAATACACGTGCGCCACGTCAAAGTCCATTCAATGGGTAGTATTCACCCCTATATCCATTCACGATGCATAAAGTTAATTCGCATTGTTTGTTTTCTCACTTATTTTCAGTATGCTAAAAAAAGATGACAAGTATGTCTTGTGCGTCTTCGATTTTTAAATCTTTATTTTCTTTGCCGCAACGCATTAACTCAGTTCGCATGCTTTTTTCTCTTGCTTGTTTTATTTACATTATGAAAAGACAGCAAATATTATCTTTGCGCCCTTATAAGCAACATATACCCTCCCAGTTGCTGGCTGCGTTCTGTTCAATATTATTACCATTATTATTTTTGTTCATATAGCATTTGTATATTTTGTTCTACATACGCTAGTACGCAATTGAGTTCCTCAAACTTTTCAGTGTTTCATAATTTATTTAATTTGTATTAATTTTAATAGTCATTTCTTTCTATTTAAGTTTAGTGTTAAGACATTTTGAAGAATGTATGGATGACACTTTTCAAATTTTCTCGTATCTTGTTAATTATTTTATTGCCATTATTTTAAACATAAACACAATTATTTATTGTATAATCTCTAATATTTCTGTGTTAGACATACTGATATTCGCGAATGTGTGTTTTGCGTTCCTTAGACTTTTCTATATTTCATTAATTTTAAATTAAAACATTTTAATAATTTTAATTGATAATATTATATTCTCCAAAATGGCACCAACGCGAAACAAACTCGTATTGACAAAAAATATTATCCAAAACAAAATTAACAGAATACTTGACCTCATTAATGACGTTGTCGACAATATTAAACATAATGACAGATAGAACTTAAGCGTTGAAAGGCGAGAAATGCCACAGAGAGAAAAGGAGTACGAAAGCGGAGAGTGAAGAAGAAAAAGAACAAGACATCTTAGGCGAGTACGAAATGCCCCTGCGACCACTACAAAATAATGTTTTAAAAGTGCTGGGAATTTTTATTGCTAACTTCAATACAGTGGAGACATGGCGGTGTTGTCGATTATAATCAGATTTGTTAAAATAATGTTGTGATTTGTGTATGCTGTATTTTAGCAACTTATTTGTTATTTATAATGTGTGGGTATAGTTATATATACACAATTACTTCGAGTTGTAATGAAAAAAGTTAGTATGTAAAAAAAAAATTGAATTTTTGATTTTTTATTTTTATTATCGTAAATCATTATTCGAACATTTTCAGTCCCCTCAACTTTGAATAAACAGGATATTACTGTATATATTATGTGTAACGCGCCAACAGCAAAATAGGAACAGGTGGATGATATAAATAGCATGTTTCCAAGTTCTCACAATGAAAGAACACCTGTCCTTATTACAACGTCCTATTAATGTCAGGTCTGCCATATGAGAGTAAATTACCTCGACACAGGATCATCCTAGTGAGGGGGAATTATTTATAATAACTGAAAAAAATATTATAAAAAGAAGAATACTAAAAAAACCACGTAGACCATAAAATCAGCCTACAATGGGCACACTTAATATTTTTTAAGTCAGTTCTCTGAAACAAATCTTCCGTATAATAACAACCGAGTTTTGATTCATTGACTGAGTAATCCTGAATCTTCTGATATATAACCTACACGCATCTCTCTACTGTGTTTATTATCAATCAAGTCTACAAAATCATACAAAGATTGAAAAAAAACCAACACTTGAAAAGATTACGACAATTGGAAACACGGTCTTTGTTCTGTATGTAATAGAACTACAATAAGGCTAAGGTCTGAGTGAAAAAGCATTCTACGGGACGTGCGGGCCATACAACAAATGAGTGTTCACATTAGATCTTTCATTACCTGTCCTCAGTCAACACACGGTGTGATCATGGCTGATAATATAATCAATACGTATTTGGAGGAAAATTCATTATTAAAATTTGATTTGTGTAATAAGAATGGTCCAAGTGTCATTGTTAAACAAAGAAAAGAGTTTGGAGTTTTTTTAACATTATATAACAGTTTAAGGATAAATTAAGCCAAATTTCACAAATATCCATATTTCAGGCTTTAACAGAATTTCACTTAGTATTTGTTCGCTGTTAAAACACAAACTGGTTTGAACTTGCATGCTCACACCATACCGAACACAAACAAGCATGCTCTCCCCACCGCTCTAGGCGGCCGCCATTCAGGACACTCGCATTGCTATGCACGTTGAACACCCCATCCCGCAAAATATTCGACTCAAGCATACATTTAGGCCTTATATATAATAAAGAATATTTCAAACCAACGTAATAATATGGCGATTTTTTATTTACAGTAGGAGATATATATCCATGCCTTGCAAGTGCGAATGAAGTTCATGCCATGCAAGTACAAATGAAATGATCCCTAAAGGAAAAACAAAAGGCTATCCACAAATAGACTGCTAGATGGAGCGCAGTTAGTTGCCTACACAAAAAAAAATTATTAGCATTTGTCAGCTGCATTACAATTAAACTTTTCATTTGACCCTTTCCGTCATTGAGAAACAGGGACACTAGAACAGAGGTGACCAGCTAGTGTAGCCAAAGGTGCTGTACCTAATGTCTCATCACCAGATTAGAATCATTCCTAACACAATATGTAATATTATATTTCAGCTATCCTAAAGTATAAATTTTGCCAAGATGATAAAGTTGTAAGGATTTCATCAGGATCAAAAGACGAAATGCCTCCGCGACCACCACAAAACAAAGTTTTAAAAGCGCTGGAGACGTTTGTTGCTAACTTCAATATAGAAATGACAATGTTGACAAATTTGACGATTATGTCGTTATTTAAAATGGTGCAAAAAGATAGTCCATTATAATTGTTTTTTTTTTTAAATAATGCGATTTGTTTACATTGTACATATTTTGAAAACTTGTTTGTTAATTTTAAATGTGTGGACAATAGGTATATATATAATTACGTCAAGTTGTAATGAAAAAAGTTATTATGTAAAAAAAAAAAATATTTTCATTATCGTAAATCTTTATTTGAACTTTTATCTTGATTTTCGGTCCCCTCAACATCAAATAAATGGGATTTTACTGTATACATTAATGTCATATAAATTTTTTGGTATCTTCTTTCTCCTCGGGTTATACTATACAGTAGTGCAAACCACCATGCATTATCAAAGGCGCATCTGATATCCAATGATATTACAGCAACATCTTGCTGTTATTTTTACCACTTTTGATGAACTGTAATGCAGATATTAGAGTTCCTTTGTTGTATTGTTCGCAGTACTCCTTCCAGCTTCTTGATTTGGCGTTTAGTACATTTATGACATATTTATTTTTCACCTTAATGAATATCTTCCATTGGGCAGTTTTCCTTGGGTCACTGGCGTTGGACAGTTTTTCTTTTTACTTTTTAAATTTATCTTCCTGTTCCTTTAGTTCGGGGTTCCACCAGGGAGGCTTCCTTTTTTTCTTGTGTTTTATAGTGGTACGCAGATTTTCACAGCACTCTTGGACCGATTCGTTCATTTTAATTATTAATGCTTCCAGGGAGGCGTGATCCATATTCGATATTCCGGCAATTTCTAATTTAGAAAGAAGTGTATTTAACATCAGTCGGAAATCATCTCAATTAACATGGCGTGTGGAGTATTTCTTATTAGGCAGCTATATATCCGTTTTGGCACTAGCACCATACTGGTATATAATCGCATTGTGGTCAGAGAGAAGGGATATGAAACTATCTACTTTCCAACAATGTATTTTGGTTATGATTTCCAGAATTTAATACTTTAAGGTCTTTCGCAGCGAAGAGCTTTCCTCGATCATTGCAGGTATCTGAGCTCCACATATAGTGTTTGCAATTGATGTCTCCTCCAATAAGGATATATGTTTTGTGTGTGTATACCACAAAACGATTACCAAATACCACAAAGCGCGTGTTCGCAATACGAGAAGCTGTAAGCTAGGCAAATAAAAATATCAAAAGATATAAAATCGTTGTACACAGCGATAGCATGTCGAGCCTCATTGCGATCAGTGATCATAAAGCGACCGATTCTATTGTGCATGATATTAAGCAACTCTGCGGCGTGAGCAATCAAGAGAATGGAAACGATATAGAAATGGTCTGGGTCAGAGCGCATGTAAGCGCAGTAGAAAATGAAAGAACTGATAAGTTGGCAAAAAAAGTGACAAAACTTAAAACAAAACCTTTATATGACTTAATACCACTCAGCTATACTAAAAATACAATAAGAGATAAATTCACTGAATCGTTATATTTATTGAAAGTATACACAATGCAATAAAAATATTAAACAGACATGGAAGAAGTTTTGAGTTGACTCAAATGCTATCGGGACATGGTTTCTTCAAAAGCTACAATTTAAGAGAAGCATGATGAGACATGCCCATGTGATACTGAAAAGAAGCAAACCCCAGAACATGTATTCTTTGAGTGATAGGTGGAATATTACACAACAACCCAGTGTAATCTACTTATATCGATACAATCTATGCTCTAACATCGCCAATTTCTCATCTAAACCTATGAGTGGTGAAATAATTATTATTGTTATGCTTCTGCTAATATTATAACTAATACTTGTATATCTATTATACTTATGATTAGTTTGGTTATTGTTAATTCTTACGTTTATTATTATTTTTTACTGATTACTTACAATTGTTTATTATTATTTCTTATACTTACTATTATTTATGAGTGATTATTTACTATTTCTTATGATTATGATTGTTTTATAATTACTTACGTATATATATTAACAAATCCTTGTACAAAAAAGCAAGGGAAAAATAAAGGTAACTTAAAAAAATATATATATTATAATTACACTAACGTATACATCCATTGTTAGTGTCATTGCCCCAGTTTTGATAAGTACACTACAGATTTAAAAAATAAAGAATATTAATTTTTAATCTTTTCACATTGTGCAATAGATGTCACTGATTAAGGTTTCCCCATTCAAAGCAAATAAATCAATTACATCGCGACAGATTAATGCGTCGCTGGCCGTGGTGGGTTTTTTTTTTGCAGTGGATATATTTGGTGTTTGTTTTATTTTTTACGTATTGAATGCATTTACATTACAGCATGAAATATTTGTCTGCAGTCTAATATTCGTCAAAAACTGCTGTAAATAATTCTTGGATATGATTACTCCATTATTTTAGCATTATAGTTTAAAATGGTTTTACACAAGATATCATATTCACTTGAGACTTAAGATAATTTTTTTTTACCTGTCATATTATTTAATTTTTTTATGTTCACTGTATCATGTTTATGCATGTATCATTTTACTAATATTTTGTTTTTTATTACTCGAAATAAAAACAAAATACACTACATGGTGCACTGTTAAAGCAATATAAATAAGGGATTTCCGGGGGGGATCTGGCATAATGTGACACCTTGTAACATAGGAGCAAAAGGAGGTAAAATTTCACGAAAAATTATTACATATTCTAAATTTCCGGTATCTTTATTAGACTTTAACGTAACAAAGAACTTTTGTCGTGAGTCAAGCTTATTAGTTAGGACAACTTTAGAGAAGGTGTTTTATGAAAATTAGAATTCCTCGGGTTCAGGTAGCTGGGTATAATAATATAATCATGTAATTAACAAAGTTTAGTGAACAAATTTTAGTGAACAGACCCACATCAAGTGTAGCGAGTACTCTCATTCAACAATCTATTGACATGATTTGATAAGGAACAAACCATGCCTGATGTTTCGACTAGCTTGTGAAATTCAAGTAGGTGGTATTTTGAGGTTCCGCTATTTTCATCATGCTAAGAAGATGAGCATGTTGAGAAGATGGAAGTGAAAGTCAGAAGATGGATTGATTCAGTTTTAGTTTTTGTGAAGACTAAATATGCTGTTTGAATTATTATATTTTTATTAAAAAAACTGTACATTAATAAATGATATCTCACCTGCATCCGATGAGAAGTCTTCATATCTATCACTGTCATCCTCCGAATCTTCGTCTTGAGAGAGATCATCGGGGGCCTGGGGACTGAGCACCCCACCCGTGGACAGGGAGGAGGTAGAGCCAGCCTCGGCCAAGGAACCGGTGGACAGCAAATGTTTTCGGGGTTCACGTCTCGCCCATATCTACAAGACAAAATGAATCCTTAAAATCATTCACGGTATGCGTGTGATAACATATTTTAACAGCTGTGGAAATTTTTTGTGCATCTTATCTCCCTCTGGATATTGGCCATCATATTTTATTTCAGCCTGCAGTTCTGAAGTAAAAAACAAAGCAAGCCGCAATTTCTCGAGTGGGAAATTCAAAACACCTAAATTATTATTTTCAAAGAGTAGACACTGCAAGCGCAATTATGAATTATGCGGTTCCGAAATATTGGTTAAACTTGTCAAAGATCAGACAGCATAATAAGAATAATTGGAACACTTGTGAAAACCTGAGAATTTATTTGATTAGTAGGAGGATCACCATGACTTGATATGTTTCAACAGATGGCATCAATTAAATAAATAAAATTGATAAGAATACAAGTACATAATATTTACCAACACATTTTTATAAAAAAATCAATCAAATTATGGAAATATTTTATAAATTTGATTAGTAGGTTTTTTGTTTACACATATTACACAAACATCCTTCATGATAAAACAATTTTTTTTAATCTGTTTCATTAGCACTTTTAATGATAATCAGACCTTCATCATATTATTTATTATCTTATTAAGTAATAGCAAAAATGTGAATAGTTTTTACTGATAAGTTTACACTTTTGAAGTAAGGTCAAGATGTCACAATCTATCATAATATGTTTAACATGTGGCACACTAATTTCAAAGTGGCTTCACTTGAAGAGTGTAAGGAAAGTGTGGAAGAAGTGACGAGTTCAAGACAAGTTTGCCCACACAAGTCAGTTTTGATGTTGAGACATAGAAAATATGAAAGTTTTGAAATTAAAATTGTTTGACTGTCTTCAACAGAATTAGGCAGCAGCAGTGTTACGTAAAAAAGTAAAGTTAAGAAGCTAAGTAAGCTAAAAAGTAGATGGTATGTTTTGAACACAATTTATAATACGGTATATATATAAATAAGGTAAATATGGCAATGTGGTTTAAATAAGGTAAAATAACCAAATAATTCAAATTGTAGTTGTTATATTAAATGGAATATTTTTAAATACAAATTAAGGATGTTCCTAAAGAGCAGTCGTACTCAACCTTCAAGAAGATTCCCTCGTATGTAAACTACTATGAATAGAATAAAAAATAGTTGAGGTACAGTGTACTTTTTCGCTTCCGCTCACATGCGCAAAAGTTCAAAAATATTCTCATTGCGTCGTTTCTCCGATCCGGCAACATGGTATTCTTACTTTGAATATTCCTACGCTGGAGGCGTGTGCTGTCAATGTTTTGAAATTTTTTTGGAGGTTACTTTTATATTAGAGATTGCGAATAGTTTATTAATAATGAGTTTGCATTTAAAAAATGGTAGATTCGTTAAAAAAAAGACTGGTGATAAAATAGCTAAAGCCTTAACAAGTATGTCTGAGGCTAAAATATAAAAAATTCAAAAAACACTTCATTAAACAGCTCAATGTAATATTCCAGATGAGAACTAGAAAATTTGATTAACACATTAAAATTACGAAGTAATTTATTTAACTCTTACAAAAAATGCGAGTATTATTTGCAAGAATTATCTAAGTCAGACAAAGCTAAAGTCAATTTACGAATGTTGGCACAATTAAAGAATATTATTTCTATCAATATGTGTAAAAAAACTAGCTTTAAATGACATTTCATGTGATCATTTAAAAAAAATTTACAAAGGCGGTGAAAATGCTATTGTGCAATTGTTTACAGAAAAATTAGGTGATAAGAAAGTGCGGATAACTAAAAATAAATATATTATAATGAAAGGTCTTAGACTTCTTAAAAAATCAAAATTCGCAAAAGATAAAAAGTTAAAAACCAAAAAAAAAGTAATAAAGTACTAGTGTCTAAAAGAAAGAATATATTGGTAGGATTTTATGTTTGTTTGATGTTAAAAATAAAATTCTTTATGAAAATTCTATCACAGATTATATTTTAGAATCAATAATTATTTATTATGTTAATATGATACTTATTAATATTGAATAGTAATAAATATTTCATTTGTTATAAAAATTGATTTTTCATTCACAATAACCTACATCTGTGAGCTACTCGCATTTATTAAAAACTGCTGCGCCTTTCGGTATTTCAAACTTTCCGCATAGTGCCACGTTGCCAAGTCGCCATCTCTCACTATTCAAATTATAAAAGGAAACGTCAAAACCATCAAAAGTAGCTCACTTTTAGCATTTTTTATAACAAAACGAATACTACTTGTTTTAGTTATTTTTACAGAAAGATATTTGTTAAATTTTCAATTAATGATTCTCAGTTTTCCAAAACAATCCTAAGAAAATTACTATTGTTATTCAATTAAAGGTGTGCTACAACATCGATCGGGGTATGATTCATATGTTAAATATGCAAATTTTAATAGTCAATATTTACAAATTTACTACCGCAAGGAATATTGAAAAAAATTTCTACATATAAAAGACACTCATAAGTATGTGTATTCAATGTTTCAAAAGGATTTTAAGAAAAGTGATTTTTTTGGGAACGTCCTTAAATGTTAAATTAGAAAGATATATAATATATGGCACACCTAGATCAAAACTAAGACAACTCAAAAAGTTATTTTTCAGTAGACAAAAAAATAAAAACATTTTCTCCATTTTTTATTACTAAAGTTTTGAAATTAAATAACATTTTAGGTCATAAATGTATCCTAAAATAACACTTAGAGAACTGGGGAATTAAGTTAGTTGCGTATATGACAGAGTATTCAAATACAATAATAATTCCAAATTCTTGTTTTTTTGAGTTGTCTTAGTTTTGATCTAGGTGTGCGATATATAAAATCAATTTCATCAAAAAACATAAATATATAAAAATATTTTTCGATAAAATTAATTTTATATGCATATCTTTCTAATTAACACATTTAATTAGTATTTAAAATATCACAGACCTATGTTATGAATAATTACAATTTATTTCACAATAAGAATGTGTTCTCCTAACAAGGAATATTTTTAGACTGAATGTAATCACTCAGATTGGATGCAATCGTCCACGCCTAGAAAATGTGTGGAGTGTTAGGATGAACAAATTAGAAGATAATGTATGACTGCGTAGTTGAAACGTAGTCGATAGAATTAAAAAAAGATTGCTAAGACGGTTTAGAAGTTTAAAGAGAATGTTTAAAAAAAATTTGGAATAACAGAAACAGAGATGTCAATAAGTAAAACTGTATATCAAAAGACTGCCCTCTTGTACGCTTTAATGACTTGTGTCCACGGTCAAGATTTTTATCTTGAGACAATCTCTAAGACAGGACTTTTGCTCTATGAGATTCTTTGGAGACAACACTCGGCTTTCCTACTGATCTCTAATAAGTGATCTGAGTTTTTTCTTCAAATCAACATATACACGCTACTGAGATTTATCTCAACTAAATCCCTGAGACTTATCTCATTGTGTCTCATTCCGTGGACTTGGGTCATAACAATTGGGCACACGAGAAAATGAATGAAAGTAGACAATCCAATACGGAAGAATACAACATTCATTCATTTCATTGCTTATTTCTGGTGTCGGTAATTAAATTAGCATATTTTCCAACATAATAATAGCTTCTTCTAGAAACCAGAAAATTTTATGAAATTTTAAATACCAGGATTATTTATACATCCAGCGAAATTAAAAAATAACACAAAGCCATTATATTATTCACTTTGTCTATTAAGTACGAAGACACATTCCAACACCAGAAGAGAAGCTAAATATGTTTTAATTTCAAAAAGGAAATCCTAAATAAAAGACACAAAGCACACTTTTTGGTACATAGCCAAAAAAGTGAATCAGTGTCAATATGATAGTAGGAAAACACGAGTAGTCATAAAAGTAGGGGAAACGGTGTTCCTACGTCCAACTAATAATAAATGTGTCCACAAATCTCTTGATGCATGTAAATGATACAAAGAGTAGCTTATGTACACTCTCGTCTCATTATTGCATAATAAATATACATGAAAAAGAAAATGTTAAAAATAACATATTTAAACAGATATTTTTAAAGCCCCTTCCTTATTCTCTGTGATTTAATTTTTTTAAAATTATTAGATAGGCAAGTCAATTATCATTATTTGTGCTGCTCGATTACCCTTGGAAAAATAATTTTAATAATCGTTGAATTTGTATACTACCTTAATTTTTTTTTAAATTAAATGTTTAAATAATTATTTATTACTCTTGGCTTAGAAATAACAGCAATATTGATAGATATCTATCTAAATTTTATTTCTTCTCAAGTATTATTATATGTAATTAAGTATTTAAACAATACAACAGCATATTGTATAATTTAAAAAAATTGTAGATATATAATGTACATGGGTAGACTGAAAAATTAGCAACCTTGAAGAAAAAAACACTACATTTATTTTTGTTATCAATAATTTGAGTATTTTTCGTTCCACTGGCAACATCTGACATCACTTGGAATTTTCCTTCACTGGCCGACAGCTGTTTGAACTTAGCATGCTTGACAATTTTGGAATAATTGATAATATTTGTCTGCGTTAAATGATTAAATATTTATTTATCAAAGGGCATTAACCAGATAGACTTGGACTTGGATGAGGGCAAACAATAGTACGCAAAACTCAATTAAGAAAAATAAATCAAGAAGGGCCAGAATACTGATAAAAGATGTCATCTTTCACCAGGACAATGTACCAGTTCATACAAAGGCAAAGACTGGCTTTCAATTGATGAGTCACCGCTTTAATTAGCTGACTTGACACTGTTCACCTCTTTCCTAACCTCAAAAAAGATCTTGGCAAGAATTTTTTTACTCAAACGACGGTGTTTGGAAGGCTGTGTAACATTATTTTGAAGACATTGATGAATCCTTTTATAAAACTCAAATATCATCTTTGAATTAACATTCATTCGAGGAGATTATATTGAAAAATAATGTTTCTAACTATAATTTAGTATGTTTACTTAGAGGCCACACATTTTTCTGCCTGCCCTCGTTTATACATGCAGCAAAAAAAATGTAGCAACATATTCATTCTTACACTAAAAATAAAATAATGACTAATAAAATGATACATTTCTCCGGGTGCAATAGTTGCTCATAATTCTTTGTATGTATAAGTGAACATAAAATACATTTGAATACTCACAAATGATGACGAAATATTGTGCAATAAGTAATTGAATAATAAAATTACATAACACTATGTAGTTATGTTGTAGAAATAATACTATTTTACAGCGAATCTGACTACGGTCCAGGAATTAAATACATACAGTAAATTACCAACATCCTGATGATGATAGATGAAATAACGGTTGAGAATAGACAAAATTGAACTATTAAAATGAAACACCTAACCATACATGAGATTGTTATTTTCTTGACCATTACATTCTTACTTAGAAATACTTAATAATAAGATGTGTGGCAGTTTACACAAGTAGTTCAAGGGTTTGTAGTATATGATAACTGATATTTCAGGTAATCATGGCATACATACCATGTTATTAATAAATAAGAAATTAGTAAAAGTAGCATAGATGAAAAAATATATTTAACTTATTCCTTTATAATATTGTTTTGTGAAAAATATGTTCATTATGATAAAAGTTCATTTTGTAAAAGTTTAACATAATTATTGTATATTAAATGATCTTGGAAGTAATTTGTACAAACACGACATTGAACATGAAAATAAAACTTGTGTTAAAAACTGTCTTTTTAAAAATATTTTAAAAATTGTTTTTTTACAGAACATATAAAACGATTTTATAAATGTTTGAAAAAGAAATGTAAAAAATTTCATGGTCGTTTCTTTTTAGAAATATATTTTTCAATAACTTTATGGCTATCTATGACTTTTTGGTATTATTAGGTTGTGCTAATCAACTATTTCTTATTAAGCCTTATAACCCTAAGCTCCTCATCCTACCTAGCGACCAACCCAAAAAACTATTTTTTTTTAGTTTTTGACAATTACACATGTTCAACTGTGGTTTAAAAAAAGGTATTTATTTTATTTTCATATTGCATAAAACTAATATAATAGGTAAGAACAATGTGATAAATACAATAAGTGAAAATGAATTTTTTGCCAGATTTCAACTTTTGAATGATGCAGTTCCAGTTCCAGATGCAATGCAGAGGAACACCTCGCATAATTTGCACCACTAAACAGTATTGGTGCATTTTGGCAAATCCTTCTCCTTAGCACCAGGATTACCTCTTTTTTCCTCGCTTATATTTTTACGCACAGACAACACATCTATTATTTGAAATAGCTCCATTTGATCTTTCAGGCATGTGTATAGGACTGTTCAGTATGTATAGGAGTCTCGGTTCAATTATGCCGGATATTCAACTTGATATTGCTTCGGATATATGCGTCGATTCTTTAGGCTGGTTTACTGGCCCATAGGGTTCAAAGGATTAAAATAAAATAAAAAAACAATAACTTAATTTTAATACAAATTAAATGTATCATTAGAAAATTAATTTGTATTAAAATACCACAGAACTATGTACTGAAAAAACTGCAATTTCCCAATAATAATGTGTTCTCTTTAAAAATATATATGAACTTAATATTTACAAAATGACAGACCTTAAAGATTTTTTACTTTAAGGTTATTTTGAGGAGATACATTGAGAAATATATAGGTACGAAATTAATTAAAATAGTGAAAATAAATTAAAGTAATAAACAAATTGATACAAAGTTAATTCTGAATTTATTTTTATAGTGCTTCATATGTAACTAGTTAGTTATTAAGATTGATGAAACAAAATATCTAATTAAATTTTTATTCAAATTTACTTAATAATGGAAGCAAAGTGAGAAATGATATCTGCGTGTGATTAAGGGGTTAATGGAGATCTTGAATATTTAACACATTAGTCAGATAATGCAAAATTACAACATAGTGGGGTGGCCCATAGGGCTCAGCAGTAATGAGCTGTTTACGGAGTCACGGATTAGATTTTTTAATGTAAGAAATAAAATGTTTAGAATTTATCTGATGAAATTCCAGCAATATTTGAATATGTTCAAGAACACACTATTACTGATTTTTTACCTATAAAGGCACTGTTATTAAATAAATATCAGATATCTGATAGAGACAAAGCTATTTCATTATATTTTAAAGGAATGGTATATAGAAATATGGGGGTAATTACACCTGTCTTTGGCTGGCTTAAGTGATCACTTTATATTCTCACCCCCTCAATCTCCATATTTATCAAATTTTTTAATGGAATTATACATGGACTCGCTTCGAGTACCACTACAACATCGCCATCTATTGACCAAATTTGATAATTATTTTTTTCCTTAAAACATAAAATAGCTTCGTATCTATGAGATATCTGATATTTATTTAGATGAAATTCTGTTTGCGGTTTGTCTGGGTGCATGCATATATGGAGTGTTAAATGCTCATAAAAATGGCTGACGATCACTCTCTTGTTTAAATATAAATTTATTAATCATTAATCAATGGTATATTACGATGGACAATTTACAAGTAACATAATGGATAAAATATTACAACAAATTAATTAATTTTCTACTTATTGCCTATAAATACCCAACACTTCATTAATCTGGGATATTCAGTAATCTGGCACTATCTGAGCCGGGCGGTAAGGCGGGAGATTGTGTCTTGGGACTATTTTTGTTGTGATTATTTTGGTAAATAATAGAAAATCATCATGTATTACCCATAAAACTTGACCAATTTTTAAAATTCATATGCAGGAGACATACAATATCTTAAATAAAAGTACATTACTCAAGCATTTCAATTTTTTTTATTTTCTAGTCTTCCAAATATTCCAGTAATCCAGCACCATTAGGTTTTATATAGTGCGATTCTACTGTACCAATATTCAGACTTATGAATATTTATGAAAATGACGAGATGATTTACAATTTTCTAAACCATGATTGCAAGAAAATATGAGATTTGTTTCACTCTTCAGTTGTAACTTTCATTTCGCTTATGCTTGGGGGGTTACGTACAGCACAAATAATACTAATTTTTTGGTACAAATTATTCAGATGCCAAACACTTATTTGTTTGTGATTGCATCAAATATTGAAATAAACATTCCCAGCTCACAGCATGATCTGAGATAAATTTTGTGATAAGGAGTGTATATACTATTTTATCAATTCAGTGACCTCTCCTATTGTTGAAAACGAAAAGATAAAAAAATATTAGTAAAAATAATGACTATTTTTGACAGCAGAAAAACAGAAAATATTTTTTTTCTGGGAAATAACCTGAGATGCAATATTAGCCATCGTTAAAATAAAAACAAGTTAAATACCTGTTCCAAGCTGAGATGCGTAGGTGCAGACGAGGAGAGGCGAGCGGCGGCAAGGTGTTTATGCTGGGGCGGGCAGGGGGTCGGGGGCAGGGCCGGACTGCTCAGCAGCTCTTGCAGCCCCAGACACGGGGATCCCTGTTGACTGCTGTGCACGCTGCTGCTGTGCCCGCTCACCGGGGAAAAGGCTCCTGTGTGTCCACGCCCGTAACTTTCCAGGGGACTGCACGTATCGGCATCCCGGTATCCCCCCTGGTAATTGTAGCTCACGGGGGATGGCTGAGGAGTCACCGGGGGGTGGACTTCCAACGCCGGAGTCGAATTCTTCAACGCTTGCAACATAGAACCTCCTATGTGCAAATAATAACTATTCTCTTCGGGTAGAAGCAAATCGTCAAAATTTAAATCTTCTAATAATGTGTTATCGTTTGCATTTAATTCGGCTAACGTGGGTCCCTGAATCAGGTCCGCTTTGTCCACTTGGAATATATCGTCATCGTCCATTTTGAAAGCCTCACACTTGGAATTAGAGTCCATGTCTATATTGAATTTATTGTAGATAGAAGGGTGAGAGATTGTTTGGTAGATGGAGGACATGCCCTCCTGGCCGCAGAGTTCGAACTCCAGGTTGAAGTCGCGCAAGTCCGACAGTTCCGTGGGCCTCCTGGCGGGAATGGGCATCGAGGCCGTAAACGTATTGCCGTCCAATGTCGGTTCTTGCTTCACTTCCACTCCAGTATCTAAGAAATAGTCACTTCCATATGTCGAGTCCGCCATTTTTTGCATAAATACTAACCAGACACTTTTTTCCACTCGTGTAAAGAACTCATAACAATAACAATGTAGCAAAACAACAATGACCTTGGATGGGTTTTTCACCACGAGTTATTATCACATTTTTTGGATCCGGGTGCAACACTCTAGAAAGGAACAAAACCGTTTCAAATTCCCGATATTACGTACCGATTTATGTAAATATTCACACGTGAAGCAATAATCATACAATGTTACACCAGATCAAAACATAAACAATGGTGACTATCTTACATGTGATTAAAACGGTGGACAGTTCTCATGTTCATTCAATTACGAGAGCTATTGATCGTCACTCGTCACTACACGTTCCACTGTGACGTAAACAGCTCGATGTGTCTTAGACGTTTGGAATAATAAATGACATTTAATCCTCTATATTCGCAAAGTGTAAACACAAGACAATAACAATCAGTATGGCGAAAAAATCTCAATCATGACTTTCAATTATGTAAACATAAACACTGACAGTCAAAAATACACTGAATTTGATTACATAAAGAAAAATAATTGCCAGAAAATTTTAAGAGCTATAGTATGTCGATAAATAGAATTCGCGATTAATTAACCTGAAGGAAATTTTAACGCGAAACACCAATCCATGAACTAACGAATCTGCCAGAAGTAAACACATACCAAAGGTCACATGAACAATTTGTAGATATATCGACCACGTTTCCGCCAATAGAAACTCGTGTTTACTAGACATGGGTACCAATGGGTACAATAAATCAACCAATCAAGGTGAGAGGCCCCCAAACATTTTCGAAGATCAAGGAATTATTAACATCAAAATATGGCAACACCGCACGATATAGTCAGTTAAGTGAGTTTCACACAAATCAAGAAAATAATTAGATTTTTTTTATTAATTACCCAATAAAATTTTCTTAAATTATTATTGACTAGTTTCAAATAAAATTTTAGAAAATAAAATATACTGGTATTTTTTATTTTATAACAATACAATTTTTTAATAAAAATATTAATATAATTTAATTACTATTTTTAAACACGTGTACTGCCATCTAACGGAATACGTGAGAACAAAATGAACCAAAACAAAAACCTGTAATCTAAAAAGAAATATGACAAAATAAATATTGCATTCGATCGTAGAGGTCATTTTCACAAATAAAAAAACAAAAATGCTTTGTTGTGGCTATAAATTATTATTTGTACGTGTGATTTTTATTTTGACTGTTAAATATAGTTTTTATAAATATGTAATATAATTATTGTTACTTGAAAACAAGTCACAAAAATATTGTCATTACTTTTCAAAGAAGCCCTTTCTAGGTATGGTCCATCTACTTTGAGATTTTTTATATAAGACCTATTCTTGTAAAGTAAAATTCCATCCGCAATCTACTCTATCAAAAAAATGTTTAAGACAGATTGGATTATGGTAGGTAGATACCTTGTACCTTCTATGATTATATTTGATAGTTAATTAATTGTAAGGCATTCTGCGCTACGCGAACTTCAGCTGGTTAGTGGTTGTTGATACGTTTAAGCCGAAATTACATATTGATATCACCTATGTAGGTACTTATAAAAATATTTGCACAAATATACGGGTGGGTATATTGGCTTACCACTTCCATAGCTCTGTAATTTCTGAGTGCGCCTCTGTGCACTCTGGTCTCTGTGCGGTCCATATTTCATGAAAAAATTTCTACGTCCGTCCGTATTTTACGTTAAAACTTATTTGATCTGTCAATGTTAATTTCGTCTTTCCTCAAATTTCTATGGAATGTGTGAATTTGCTCATTTATTATATTATAACAATAACATAACCTATTTATTGACAGTTTCTGTTTTGAAAAGTTTTGAACTCGAAATCAGTAATATTTCTGATACGAAATTATGTGGGTGTATGTGTGTTATTATTGTTTTTAAACTTTATATTATTTTGATCCATCTTATGATGAAGAAACCAGCGATAGTAAGGTAATAAACAAATGTTTTTTATAATTTATATTTATTAATATTTACGGGCTATTACAAAATGAATGTCCACATATGCATGCAGCTTATACATAAAAATGGATTTTTAATACAATACATAAGATATACATATTATACTCGTAATCACTTAGAAGCGAAAAATAAAAACGATTTAAAAATTGTCAAAAAGAAGCAAAAATAAATATACAGGTTAAACTCACAGCGGCATCAATCACCTTGATCAATTATACCTTTGTCTCAATACAGTATCAAAAACATTACTATTATATTTAAACATTAAACGTCGGAATATAACGACAAGACCAAAATCATTCCCAAGACTTTGAAATCATTATGAGGATGCGTTACTATAATAATTTCCATTTGGTACTTCGTTCAGCAACATGGTACGAAATCAATTAAGTCAAATTAACGACGTCCAGCTAGGCATTTACTATTTTAAATAAAAATAATAAATCACTCAACGTTCTGTGTAGTTGTGATATGATAAATAATTAACCAGGCAGATACAAAGAATCGGTTGTTATTTTACTACACCTACGTTTTGTTAGAGTTTTGATGATGATTTCTGATTTCTGATGAACAGGCTTTATATAGTTATATGTGTAAACAATTAAGGATTTTACAATATGCCGTAGTACAGTAATTGTTGGGTTACGTCTAGTTTTATCAGATAATTGGTTTCTATTCACTTTGTTTTTTTAAAACCGGATATTTTTTATCAGTTAACCGAAAAATATCTTCTTCACGTATGATAGATCAGAGATTAAAAAAAGAACTGATTACCTAAAAATTTTAATTTCTTAAAGAAAGGCGATGGATATTAAGTCAAATTATTTTTTTCTATCCGTGTAGACAATGTGAATTTTGTTTTTATGAGACTCTTGCGCCTAAAATCACATTTGACACCAAGTGACAAATTATAGATGTCATTCATTAGACAATAGTGTCCTGTCTCATATCATGGTTTAGTATTTCTTTAAAAATGTCATTTTTCATATTTTGTAGCAAATAAATGTTAAGTATCTCAAATAATATATAGGAAGGTATATTAAAAAGTAATAATTTTTAAATGGCCAAATTGTAAATGAATAAATAAATTATAAGTAAAATAATTTAGTTTTGAAGAATTATACACTGTGATGTATTTAATTTGAAATTTTTAATTTTTTTAAAGATTTTCTTTGTATTTTTTGCTGTCAAGATTTTTCTAACAAGATAGAACTTGCGAATTTAAATTATTATTCTAAACTTGTCTATCTCTTCCGAGAATCTTAAAAATACTTTTATTTTATTTGACTGGTTGAGTAGGTACAGGCTAGTCAGAATTTTCGGTTAATTAGAAGCCGGACATTGTTCCTTTTTTGTATTTGGCAAAAAATATATTGGCACAAACTTTACAATTGTTGCCAGGTGGTACAGTTAGTCAAATAAATGTTTCTTTTTTCTTATTTAATTTTAAAAAAGCACAGAGAGACGAAAACATAATTCGTTTTTTGAAAATTTGTCAAGTTTATAATTTTGACATTACGTCCAGCATATTATTTTATATTTGTTTCTTTCTTCAAAATGACTAATTCAAAATGAGGATCTGGGAGAAATAAATAAATCTTTCTCTACCGTTACTTATCTTACATTACATAATAAAAAATGATATAAACTTCCATAACTTTTTTAATGTCAGACACATGATATAAATGTATATTTTATGAAATATTAATTTTTTTAAAGTAAAACTATACGATTAAGTATTCACGTATTCTTCAATGAGCTTTTTAAATTTTTTTTAAAATTTGTTGTATAAGCACGTTATACGTATCTACTGCTCTATTATTTTAATTGTAATATTAGTTTATTAAGCAGGCAAAAAACTACCTCAAAAATTCTCTGATATCTAAGATAAAAAATTACCGGAGTAATAGAAGTCAAACGTCGGCTGTATTTATATAGTATTTTTGTAATAATTATTATGTCTCGAGAAAGATAATATCTCGTGTTAATTAGACTAAGAAAAATGACGGGAAAAATATATTTCTGTGAGCAGATGTCTTTTTCGTAATTTCCATTATAATTGTTATTAAATAAATATTTAAAGTAGAAAATACACTGACAATGAAAGTGATCAAATCATGGGAAACTACAACTTGCGTTATCTTACTGTGATACACGTGCGGGAAGGGGAACGCGAGGAAGTTTATAGAAGATAGCCTGATGATCAGATTGATGATATACGTCTATCTTTAAATCACACAACGCGGATACTTCTTCACTAACTAACTTAAACAGGTAACCTAATTTCTTGAGTCGATGAGAAGAGCTCAGAATTAAGGACAAGAAAGGAGAATATTAGGATTAGGTAAGATGAATTGTGTATAATTTTCCTCCACGAAAGAAAATACTGGTAATCTAAATTCTTTTGAATGTGCTGATAAACTGGCCAAGAAGGCTACTCTTTCCGGAGTTCTTCCCCATCAATTCCATATCCCGATGTATGACAGACTTCATATTGTAAAAAAATATACGTATTCTATCTGGTCTGCACAATGGATGGATCCAAACAATCACAAGGGTAATCGTCTTAAAATAATCTAAAGATATATTCCCCGCTCCCCTTGGTTCTCCAACAGGAAAGTCTCAAAAAGAACAGTAGCAAATATCTCTAGAATGAGAATTGGGCATTGCCAGGTGGCCTCACATTTGTTCAGAATGAACATAATAGACTCCCCAATGTGTGAATGTGGTGCCGAGGAGGAAACCCTTGACCATGTCTTTTTTGCCTGTCCATTGCGGATCACAGGTTTTTTTTACAATAATCTTGTCAATGGTAATTTTCAACTCCCGGTTAACTTGTGTCATCTTCTTTCCCTCAACGCGCCACATTTAAGCTATATAATAGCAAATTTCTTGAATGTCAATGGTATTAACTTGTAACGCAATATTCCCTATTCTATAATATTGTTGTACTGCTTTCTTTGAAATAATGTTTAAACTTGTTTAATGGCACAAATCACTCTTGAAGGGTGGATTGCCTATTTGAAAGAAGAAGAAGTTCTTTCAAATGCGTGATTTCGTTTACTTCGAATATACGTAACCTGAGATCTCTTATTTCTTACATATCTACATTCGATGATTCGTCTTGTGCATTTCGAGGACTTTATGTATTCGGCCACTGGCAAATATGACTTTTTTATTATTTACCAATTTATTATTTGGTCATCTCTTCTTCCACTTTTATCGTATTAGATCGATTATAAGACGCACCTTTATTTTTCTAAGCTAGAAAGAAAAATGGAAAAGAGTGAATTGAAACTTAATTATAAAAATGAAAAACATCATATTTGCATACATAATAAGTTTTCGTTTCAATGCGGCGTCATAATGAATTGTGACATATTATGCAACAATGATGACGCAGTTTTATTCAAAAGTGATCGACGTAGGTATCGCAACTGTGCAGCAGCGGCAGCGGCAGCGGCTGCTAGCTCACTTGAGGTGGGTTTCAAGGATCGTTAACGGTAAGTACATTTTGAAGATCTATGACGCCATCGATGTATGTAATAATCGATGTAATACGGTATTTTAAATAAAGAAACACTCTCAGCAATCCAAATTCATCTTCTGAGAAATTTCTTCTTTTTTTCTCTTCAAGAAATAACTATACTTAAAGAGGTTACATTTATTTAATTGACGTAATACTAGTACATACATCGAAAAAGGAGTGCATTAATATCAACAATGAGATCATCTTCACGCTGTTTCGCACGTCTCAGAAAACTATTCGTCAGAATTAGGTTAGGTTAGGTTAGGTGATCCTTATTCTACAGCATCACTGCTCGTTATTTAATCTGAAAGGTTCATGACTTTTATTTATATTCTTGCGCCTGATTAAACGTAAATAGTTTAGATGGATACAATGTTGAGTATATTTTTATAAAATAGGATGGCCAGTGGCGTAACCAAAAAATATAGGACCCCAATGCAAAATGGAAAAAAAGAGTAATATATACTGTAGGTATATATGATAGTGGTTTTATTTATTAGTGAGAAGAAAATGGATTTGCTTTCGCCAATAATATTTACATTTTAAAAATTATTTTGATTTGAAACATGATGCATTCGTAACTGAAAAAAAAACATGCTTCATTTTATTTTGCTTTGCGTTGACAGTCTGGTCCTTAATACGACCTATTAGCGGGGTTCTACTGTATACGTGGATAATATTTTAGTACCACACGTGTGAAATGATTTTTTATGTTTTATATATTGGTAATGTCGACACCGAAATTATTATTGGGAACAGATATTTGGTGCCTTTATTTAAATGTGGGCCCCAATGCACCGCATTAGCTGTATTGGCATATTGGAGTTTCCAATCTTGGTAGGTATTCAATGTGTGGCTCGTGACCTTTTGTTGTTGCGGTTAAAACATATTGATTTATGGTACTTATGGCGATGTCGTTGTTATCGGTAGGTAATGCCCGAGAACTATTTGGATATTAATTTACTACTAATATATTAATTTCACGATTAATCATTAATAATGGTTATAAAACAAATTAAATAAACAATCGAAAAAATATTTTGCCTATATATCTTTCTAAATAACACATTTCATTTGTTTTAATATCACAGAATTACGTTTTGAAATTGCAACTTCTATTCGATAAAACGTGTTTTCATTAAAAAAAAAATTTGATTTCGTTAATATTATAGAAAATAAAGAGAAGTTATTAAAAACAACAAAAAATAAAGTAAAACATTTTTGTTTTAAACGCACGTTACATGGATACTATTTCAACTTTATATAATTTTACTTTTGTTACAGTTTTGCGTGAAGGGCAATGCAATGAATAGCGCAACTCTATTTCGTAGTGTAGCCAATACTGATTATTACAATTTGAATTTATAAATAATATAATTGAAATAAATAAAACACTAAGGAATCGCTACCGCCTTGGCTAAAGTCTATCATTTCCGTCACTCTGAATGTCGTATTCAATTATGTAATTATATTATTAATAGAATAAGAAAAATATTTCGTACACGAAAACTCAAAGAAATACTCCTAGCTGCTAAAATCAAATATCAATGGAGAGGTCTTAGATATAAGATGTGCAATGTACCAAAAATGAAACACTGTCAAAGCCGGAGCGTTAGTATTATAATTTCCATAATATTTATATGTTGCTAGAACATAAACAGCAGCTGCGAAAGCCTAAAACACAACATAAAATGTAATTATATTTATGTTTTATAATTTGTATGTACCTGTATATACATGAACATGAAACAAACGAATTAACTACTTGCAAGATAATTTTATTTTCAACTCTAAACATGTAAATCATTGAAAGGAGTATAAAGGTAATATACACATGAGTAATTATTTGAAATGAGTCTAGTCTAGTCTTGTCTAGTCTAGACTAGTCTAGTTTTCTTGGTTTTTCAGCCGTTTTAGCTCGCTTCTAATTTCAACAACGTTCGATAATATTTAATATGGCATTTCATAAGATCCGAAATTCTTCCAGAGTTTTGAGAGAATGTTCGAATTTCACAGGTATTTAGAGCTTTCTATGAATAAGAAAATGTACGCTTTGTTATATATTCGATTTATTTATTTTGCTTTTGATTCTTAAGTCAAATAACGTGTAGTGATAAATTCGGGGGTTTCGACCCCAAACCCCCCTCCACATGGGTGCGCCACTTCACCCCCTGGGCTGCCAGCGTAGAAACGCCCACTTGTCGTATGCGATGCGACTGTGATATATTCACAGTCACCGATTGTAAAAAATACGTGGAAAACAACACTGAGGTCGGACAGAAAAGTATCTTCCTCATTAATAACACGGAAAGTTTACTTCAAATGGGTGTAATACTCGTAGGTATTCAGATAAACATATTTTTAAGTGAAATATTAATTGGTGTATTGTGTAATAAAAATTGTTATTTTACTAACTAACTAGGCATTCGATGATTAAATCTGATTTTTTAATATTTATTATGCGGATATCTCTATTTTTATTGTAAAATAACTAACACTGAATATGTTTTTTAAAGTTACACCGCCAAACGCTGAAAAACTATTTTTAGTGGATTTTATTGATTTCGGAAAAGTAAAATTTTCCGTCTTTAAATGTTTATCGTGGAGTAGACGTTATATTGTGATAAACAGAAATCAAACTTAATTTCAAGCATAAAATATTCAGATTCATTTATAGTTTCCATTACAAAGTTTAAAATATCAAAAATGCAGTCACGTGATCACCTATGGACGATTTTGAACAGCTATTGTGGCTAGATTGCGTACTAGTGCGGCGCTCGATTGCCCCTAGCGCGGTACTGGGTGGACATTATCTACCTCATGTGAGTCACGTATGTAATAATGCTAATGGGATTATGGTTAGCTGAATCCCATTGTCCTGTCGGGAGACAGCTCGACTATGTCATTTCACAAAGTTATAAGACTCGGTATTAAAGATAATTCTTTTTGGTAGGATTAAGGAAATACGTTATTTTGTCTCATGAGAAATCGTGATCCGACTAATTATTTTTAAGGTGAAACTGACAAGCGAATGTATAATGATATCACAAACAATATACTCGAGGAATCTCGGTGCTTGAGAAATCAGACGTAAAATGTACTCTCAATAAAACGCTATTAAAATGACAACTCACAGGCTAATAATGAATTAATAAACTAAATATGAATCAAATATATTAATTAGAAAGATATACATATAAAATCAATTCTATCGAAAAATATTGTTGTTTCGAATCTGGATCTCTTTCCTAACCGGGGAAGGTGCATTATCCAACTATGCTACAGCGACAATATTTTTAGCGACAAATGTTACCTTTTTGATATTAATACATTTAATCGTTCCATTATTTGAAAGAGCCATCTACCTTATTTTTACAGAATTTCAAATACCTTTGAGTAATCTGATAGCAGACGCCAAATTATCATTTCATTTTTATTAAATTTTGGACACATTGACACAATAATTAATATATTTAATTCATATTTAAAATATCACAGACCGTATGTTCTGAATAAGTACAACTTCACAATAAGAATGTGTTCTCCTAATAATAAAGTTGTATCAATGTGTCCAAAATTTAACCACTGTTATTCTAAACGGCACATCACAGACTTGTATTATACCAACATATACGATTTGTCAATCTAATTATGTAGATTTGTTTCTTTTAGAATGTGACTGGAAAATATATCACGGTCTGAAAAGATAACAGAGTGAAAAAATGTGAAAATTAAATACCTTCTTTGAGCGCTACAAAAATCCTTATAAGATTTACTTTTCTAAAGTCAATATAAGATAGGTTATTAAATTTATGGCGTGGGTATTTCCTTAAGAGCTGTTCATCTACTTAACTATATTTTATTTTCACCAAGTCCCCGCGCGCCGTCTAATTCCAATATGCCATATTTTTCATCCATTAATATCGGGCCTCTGCGAGTTAATATGAAAAGAAAGAATGATCCCTATTGGTAGGTTTAATATTCTCTGCACGAAAAATGCAAATTTATAATTTAAAAAAAATGTACACATTTTCGATACCAAAATATTATTGCGTCATAATTCTTCGTAACGTAAAGTTTTAACGCAAATTTTTAACATTCAGTTTTTTATTTCTGATATGAATTTACTATTTTGATAAGCATCTCAGCCCCCTGGGATGACACGTATTTTTATTAATCAAATTTATTTTATGTTGGCATAATCAAATCATTAGAGAAGGTTATTATTATATTAGATTTTCTAAATTGAGCCAAAAATGAGAAACTGACCAATTGAGAAAAATGAGACCATGAGGTATTACATCTTGCCCCTGATCCGTTGTGCACGAAGCGTCTCCTCCCCCACCGCCACGAATGAGCACGCTTTTCCCCGGGTCATGTACCATTTTGCCACCCACTACTCGCCACGTGGGATATGGGAACCGTCAGAGTCAGTGATAGAATAACTTAATTATCTCCAGGTGGGTACATTCGCACTCACACAGATATACACACACACACACACAATTTATCTCTCTCTCTCTCTCACACACACATACACACATTCCGCGACAATATCACACGCGACAACATAATCTCGAGCCTGAAACATAAAACAGACATCATCTGAGATTGTGTTGTTAAGAGATTTCATCCGAAAATATGAACTAAATAATTTTTTTTTTTTTTGAAATTACTTAATTAGATTGACATCCATGATAAATTTCAATGCATTTTTTTTATCATGGCCAAGATACCTCGAAACCACCCCACGTTAAAAAGTTTATCAATATATACATGTACACAATTATAATACATATGTACATACATAGCTGTGCATAACTATAATTTCAGCGAAATAAATATATTATGCAAATCCACGCGCACACAATAAAGTTCTCACGTCAATGCGTTAACTAAAATCATCTAGCGAATGAATTTAAAAATGATAAATAAAGCTGCGCATATGTTTTTATGCAAAATTTGTTCCAAACTTATACAAACTAAACGCAATACTTCCGTTTATCACGCCGCGCGATGTTTTGAATAAACGTCTTCGCTTGAGCAGACGTGTTGCAAAACGCCGTAAGTGTGTATATTTAAAGCGGCATGCGTTCCAATACACTTAAAAGTGATATCATATTATAAAATATTTAGAGTCCCTTCACTTAATAACTTGAAGAATTTTCTAAAAATAATGGCAATAATATTAATATTATTACCAAGTCTACTTTCATAAAGACATGCTTTTGAAAGGGTGGTTTTCTTTCACGTGAATATAACCACTACTGACAATACCTATTGCTTTTACAGCATTGATATTAGTAGCATAACCAAAATCCATGCCTGGTGCACGCCACTGCATATATCAATAGCTTAGTAACACCAAAATCTATCAACAAAATACGTTTTTGAGTTTAGTATGCAGATTTATTCAGAATGAACGGTTCCGTCCATAACAAAATGAAATATACAAAATTATCTAAAGCGTATCTCATTAATACGAAGTTAAAAAAGAATTAACGACTATTTAAAACGCTCTATTAAATAATACAAAATAAATAAGTCGTCACCTTTCCATTGGGCTCGTGTTAATGAATGCAACGGAATGAGGTTAATATCATAAAGCAATAATTATAATATAGATTTAGATATGATGTTGTGTTATTAAATTATTTGCAAAATAGTGACATTATTAACCCTTCCCAAACCATGCAGTAACATAGGTCTACCTCTCTAATTAAATCTGCAATATTTCGGTAAATATACGCAACATACACTTCATATTTTAGTTAATTTGAAGAAAAATATTTACGCTTAGAAATGACTAGTGAAAAATCAATCAATCCTACAAAAATAATTATTTTTAATTCATTCCGTTGTAAAATTAATACGTTGACGAAAATACCATTTGTGGCAAGACAAAAAGAAATAACACATTAATTTCACAGTGAAAACAATAGCAAAAATAATGGTGTCTCTTTTTCACTAATTAAATGAAGATAGATAAAAAGGAAAGTTGCATTATAAAATTCAACCTCCTATACAGAACTTAATGAATGCTCCTAATTATAATATTACATATTTTTTATATATTTAATGCTTAGTACTTAAGGAGTAAATTTATGGAATTAACCATTTTTTTCACATTTTAAAGGCTAATAGAACTCTAATTTCATACGGTAACATGAGTTGATAGCATGGCTGCGTATGAGTATTTTATATCACGATATGGTAAAAGTTAATAAAATTATTTTTGTCTAATATTATCATGTCTTGTATGAAATTATTATCTTGTCTATTGTGTGAGATAACGGAGCGACATGTTGATAGTTTATCACAATCGGGCAGGAGGCTATGTGTTCTGCACTTAATAAGGGGTATGTATATCCCAGCGCCATCTAAGCCGTTGTGAATTTGCAAAAAAGGTTTTCATTTTCCCGAGACGTGTGCTATAATTAAATTAAATTTGGTTAATACAGAAAACTTTAATTAATTTGAAAATGAATTTTCCAATACCTTTTATATATACGTATAGCATAGCAGGGAAAATCTATTTAAAAACTTTAACGTGTGTTATTTTTGGAGCTTACTGGTATGCAGATTATTCATAAACCAGCAGAACTGCACGGAAGCACGGATGCACGGAAGATTCTGAACGGCTGCAAAAATATGTCAGTACAATAATATTTAAGAATTATTAGCATAAAATTTCCCACAGAACGTTAACATTTACCATACCGTATAAAATACTCGTACGCAGCCATGCTGTCAACTCGTGTTACCGTAAGAAATTAGAGTTCTATTAGCCTTTGAATGTTAAAAAATAAATAATTAGTATTATATTCGTATGTTTGTTATTCTTTTCACTGTGAAATTAATATGCGATTTCTTTCTGTCTTGACACAAATGGTATTTTTGTCAATGTATTAATTTTATACTTGATTTTTCACTAGTCATTTAAGTCACAGTGTAAATATTTTCCTTCAATTTAACTAAAATATGAATTGCATGTTGCGTGTAATTACCGAAATATTACAGGTTTAATTAGAGCGGTAGACCTGTGTTATTGCATGATATGGGAAGGGTTAAAAACAACACTAGAATATTTATTAGAAAATTTCGGAATATTTTATAGGTGATTAACTGTAATACATAAGAAAGTTGTTACGGTTATTTAAAATCTTTGTATATACGTACCAATTAGGAAAATAAATATATGAACATCTTACACACAAAACTCATTCAATCACTGTTCATGTATTACGTCTGAAATCAAGTGTAAAAATCGTCATTTTTCCTCCATACAAAATTTACAGTCGGTGCTTACTTTTGCGTTGCCACATCGCAATTTAATTCAATTTGAAAATTTAACACACGCACTCTCCTGTCAACATCAAAGTGCTGATATTTTTAGTTATCGAATTTCGTTAGTGGTGAGAGCCGACTTTTTAGACATTACCGAAATGCTTTTTACTACCGCAGAGTCCGATGATGAAAAGGACGCAATAAATTGAAAAGTATCTGGAACGTTCTAATTTGAGTAAATTGTCAGCTAGATTTTGATGTACGTTCGCGATATTTCTCGTTTTTATTGCCGAGTAATTCAGCTGAATAAGATATTATTTTTGAGTTATTAATTAAAATTAATATACGAGCGTTTTACTATAAATACAATGAGTGTGCCGTCAGGCGGCATTGGCCATTGCAGGGCCGGCTGTATCATTTTATGCGTGTTGTTAGTACGACATGTAATGTGTACGTAGTTGTGATGTGAAGTGCTAATATTTTTTTGTTTTAAGCATCACATTAAACACAATAATATTAATAAAATCTAATGCGATAATGTTCTAAGCGTTATGGCCTGACAACACTATTAACTTTTTTGTTTTTTTCGTATTGCGCCAATCTTGTGGTATGATGCTGTTTCACCTACGATTTTCTGGGCAGCTAACAGGTTAAGCAGATTAGACACGAGAGTAAGAAGAGCAGGAGTGGTATGAGAGTGTGATTAGAACATGTAGAGTATAGCCACTGCAAGAATGCCACGCGTATCCGGCTGATTGGGTTAACTATATTGAAATGCGATCTGATACAACAAAATCGTCAAACTCGCTTGCCAGCCAAGCAGTGAGTAATACAAATTAATGCTGATTAGCGTCATATTAGACTAGGCGACACGCCTTCTTCAAATACGTTTCTGCACAGATAATTTCAGCCGCATTCTTACACTGGTCATACTCTAACACGTTTTTTTCCTCAATAATATCTACATTATGATACTATTCATATTCTACATTCTTCATTGGTCGCGCATACACAATTTTATTGAATTTTGGAAGCATTTATAATTAACGCATTGTTAAAAAAATAATTGCAATGGCAAATTTAATTTTTTTATGATGAAATCGCACAAATTTAAGATACGTAATTAAGGAAGTATAAAGTTTTATTATATTTAAGCACAATACATGTTTATTATTTGTATAACTATGACATTAGTTTTTAATTGAAATAATTCCACTTTCTCGCAGTAAATGTCGTATTTCATATCGGATTTGTTTTGATCGAATACGTACTTATTTTTAGTAATCTACCAAAGGTTATATGCAATATTTCAGTCACCCCTCAATTCATAGGTTTCTTGAAAGATCTTTCTCAAGAAAATATTTTTTTGTGGCCGTTTTGTCGTTGGACCTAATGTAGCGTGGATCAATGGTCGGCTGGAGTTTTTGTCGTGAACGTATTGTCGTTGGGCCAGAAGTCTGTGGAGTTTTTGTCATGACACGATCGAATACCTCGCGTCCGGTTCCGTTCGGGTGCTTCAGCTGCAATTTTAATTTTATTATTATTTTACGATTAATAAAAGATGAGTAAAAGCAAAGGTTTTTGTAAAGGTTATGGCTGTGAATACTTGGAGCGAGTTAATAAGGTTAAGTAAACACTTAGACCCGAAATTCTATTATATTCCTAAATAACACTAGAGCTCCCGGGTATTGCTGCCTGGTCGAGGATTGGAAACAATATGCCCAGTATGCATTATCGGTGCTCGGCCCTTTGCCTGTCCCTGGTACCCGCCCCTGCCGCCATGCTTTCCGGGAAATGTCGAGCTCTGTGTTTATCTACCGCACTTCTAACAGAGCCGTCGGCCAATATCTGATTTTACATTCTTTGGAATGAAATGTTATTGCATACACACGTGACTTGTTGAACACACTGTGACATAAGCGATAATTTTATTCATTTCTATTCTACATTTACTACATATTTGTGTATGACAATATGTTTTTCACATACTCTTTAATTAAATATAGGAAATAAGATATATATTTTTTTAATAATCGTTAAAAATATCCTTAAGGGCGAGTTTTCATTTTTCCAGTTTGAAATTCGAGAAATTATACAAGAATTAGATATGCTTTCAAGACGAAGCTAAAAATTAACTTCTTATAATCCAGAATTAACGACGTTATTTGTTACATAAATCATGTGAGAGAGAAAAGTTTGAATAGAAGGAGACGACAATAAAATTGTTGATTTTCTCGCATTCGATACAAGTGTCAAACATAACTCGTTTCTAGAAGCTTATCCAAGTTTTTCATTTTAATACTATGGAGTACCTAATTCATATATATGAATATGTTTTGAAATCAGACAAAGTGCCTACATATTTTTTAATGATCGCTTAAAATAATGTTCTAAGTTTTAAATTATTATGACAGCTTCAATTTATTATTTTGTTTAATATTATCGATTTAAAATACCACATTGTCGTTTTGGTGATATGTCTGTTGCATAATTACATACTATTTATGAAACAGACAGCTAGTGTTTAAAATACAATACTTATATATATATATATAAACGAAATATTTCATTGCATATAAATAACGAATATGAAATATTTGCTTTGTTCAAGAAATAGAGTATCTTGTAGGCAAACGCGGCACCTTTCATTATTTTATTGTTGCCATTCTGATACAAATTATCACAAACATTTTACTGTACCTCGGATGCATCGATCAGCAAATGATTTTACTTTCGTAATAGACATCTTTAACATGAATTCGCTTAGCTTCAAGAAGTATTTGGAAGAACTTCTTTCGCGAACAAGTCAGTTTTGAAATTTAAATTATTCTGTGAAAATAATTCTAAATGTGAATTTTATTTGCAACGTATGTTTCTAATTGTAGTGTTATTTTTCTAAAGTTGTACGCAAGCTATTATTTCGTTTCCTTTTTTTCTTGTACCGCATACATACAAAATAAATAAATGAATAGATATTACTTAACATGGTCGGAAAAAATAACTAAACATTTAGTATATGCGGGAGAGAGGGTGTAAGGGTGGTTACTATTATTATTTTAGTGGACAGGTTTATTATTTTATTAAGGTAAAACAATTGATAAAGTATTAAGCGTTTTATTAATATATTATAGGCGATAAAAGCTTTTCCTCGATGTTTCTGACTTCAACGGTGTGATGGAATAAGTGTTCCTAAGCTTTCGTAAATCTGCCGGATGCGCCAGCATGAGAACTTGTTGCCTTGCATCCACCACAACAATATTTTGTGAAAACTACCCCTGAGACGAGGGTGGAAAATAAAGTGCCCAACTACTTATTTGTCACACGTTTTAATTTTCCAGTCGCCCGGGGGACACAGTGAAATTGTAATTGAATACTGCCATCCCGGTATCGCTGCACGAATTCCGGACTCCCGGGTTCCCGGTAAATATCGGTATTGTGATTCTCAGTATTATTGCACTAGCTATTGGTAATAAAATCTTTACTTCATTTCTCCAGGGCTGGTCTGGCAAATAAAGAACTCATGGTAAAAGTTAATAATAACTTTGTTTTAACGTCAAAAAATAATGCTATACAAAGGGTGTCCAGCGGAAAAATTTCAAGATTAAATTGTAATTGCTCTTAAACGAGTAAATAAGTGGGAGGGGTATATTCGAGGCGCGTGATTTGCGGATTTACCAGTCGCAATGAGTCACTGGCAACTGAGTTCATACAAGAAGAGACAATGGTTAACCAAACTCCTCCTGGACCATCAACGTCAGCAGCGATGCCAGAACATGTGGCTCAAGTTCGACGTGAAATTATGCGCAATTCGCGTAAATCGATAAGGATGATTGCAGCCTATACTGGAATAAAAAAATCAATAGTGCACGTTATTTTGAAAAATAAATTACAGTTTCACCCATACAAACTGCAAAACGTGCAGTTTCTCAACAAAAATAACTATTCTTTACGTGAACCTTAGCGAGAATGATGCTGGAAGGTTTTGGAATAGCACGAACGCTAGGAAAAATATTGTTTACTGACGAAGTACATAATCATATCGATGACTATGTTAATAAATAGAACATAAGATACTGGTGCCCCAAAAAACCCAAGGGAACGCCATCAGAAACGTTTGCATTATCTAAAAATTACTGTGTGGTGTGCAATTTCTGCCCGAGGGATAATAACCAGCGAGAGACAGTCATTGCTGACGTATGTTTCCGAATGATCGACGAGTTTCTGGTACAGCAACTGCAGCTGTTTCCCGGGTTCAACGACAAAATACAATTTCAGCAAGACGGGACCACTCCACACACAGCTAGAGTTTCAATGAAGAAGCTGAGAGGAATTTTTCTCAATAAATTGATCAGCAAGTACGGAGACATACCCTGGGCACCTCGGTCACCAGACCTTATACCGTGCAACTTTTTTTTGTGGAGATACCTTAATTCAAGAGTTTACAGCAACATTCCTCGAACAATTCAGGCCCTACAAGAAAATATCCGCCGTGAAGTTGCTGCCATTGAACCAAGGCTTTGATCTCGCGTGTTCGCAAATTTAAGAGTCCGATTGCAAGAGTGTCTTGAGAGAAATTGACGGTATTTAGACAATATTGTTTATAAAACGTAAAATCCGCATCGTTAACTCCATTTTATATAAATAAAATATGATAATAATATTGTAGTTTTTTTTATCTATTTAATATTTAACTTGAAAATTTACCGCTGGACACCCTTTACATCATATGATTTATGGATTACAGTCACAAGGACATTGAGAAGTGAAAAGATGATTTAAGAATTTCTTAATGATTTACCCTTTATCCCTTCTTATTTATTATGGTTATTTTAAATTAGATTTCTTCGATTTATGTACGTGTAAAGAATTCATGCGTCATTTACATAATAATATATATTACGAAAGGTGTTAAATAGGACTGTGTTTGTCCTGGTTTATCAACTTGTACCTACTTGAGCAATTGTATGAAAGAACTAAAGAGTTTTGAAATTGTTACTATTGTATGTAGATTGCGCGGTGTTAGTAGCTAATAGTGAAGCTAATTTGCTGTACTGAGTGACTAGTACGTCCGATGTATGTATGGAGAGTTAATTTCTGATGAATGTTACTAAGACTAGATCATAACTTTACGGCCCATTTAGAGCCATCGTCTTATATATTCGACGGCAGGCGTGTTCATGGTTGAAGCAAATGGAAAATGGTGGCGTTCGAAAAAACACAAAAGTGAAATAATAAATGCTTAATACAAATGAGACTGATCCTGATTACGAGAAATGAATGGTGCTCGCTTATCACTAATCGGAAATTGTCAACCGCTACAAGACTAGCATCTTTTTTTACATTAGGTTCAATACTAATGTAAAAGAAAATCAGTATAAGTAGATATAATTCTGTGAAAATACAGTATGTGTGGAAAATCTTTGTACGATAGAGTAATTAACGAGTTAGAAGCGAATGTAGGTCTGCGTGTAGCATTCATTTATTTATTAGACTTTATTGACATGCATGTTTTTGTTGTAACATATGTGAATATATTATAATATAACATGAGATACAATTGTATTGAAATTAAGTGTATACTCATAGTTAATTGTGTGGAACCTCTGATATATACAGCATTGTCCTAGCTACTTTGCTAGATTGCCGTCTGTGTTATAGTAGTCAGTTATTTTTGTGCTGTTATTTATTTCAAGAAGGAAAAAGATTCGACAGGAGTTAAAAAAAAAATGTGTTGAGTGTTGTAGAACTAGTGAATTATTAGTGTATAATGATTATGTTAGAATATTGGATAGCGATGCTTCTGATTGATCTCTACTCAATTGAATCATATATTGGGTCCATATTTGTTTTAATATTATTGGAAGTGAACGATTTCCAGTTGGTGTTGAGTGTGTTGTACAGTTTCTGAGCTAATAACATGTAAAATCTTTGATAAAATGTAGTTGTTGCTCTCGGAACTGGCGTGTAGATGTTCGTTGTTTGTCTTGTGTTGTGTCCATGATTTATTGCGTGGGGTGAGTTGTTGTTAGCATGGAAATATTGGACGGGTCTCAACATATAGATTTGTCTTATGTCTAGGGCATTGTACTCTTTAAATATAAGATCTGATGGATATCTAAAGGGACGACCATTAATTACCCTAAGAATTGTCTTTTAGGGTTATTGTCATAGAATTAAGAAACGGTCGATGGTTTTGGTTTGTGTAACATATGACTAAAAAGAGAATAGCAAAGAAAATGTAGTCTATCGACTCCACAACCAGTAACATCCCCAACTAGTCTTAAACGTACATACCTGAGTGATAACGTTAATCTATGAACTGCTATATAATCTCTCCAGGTAACGACCAGTTGACAACAATAATATACGCAGGAAGCCGCCAAGCAAACCATTCATTTAGCTTCTCTCGCGGCCATGACGGATTGTTCTCGTCATAGACTTAATCTTTATTACTTCAGTAAACGCCTGTCAGTTATGTATCGTATTTGTCTAAGTTGTTCTAGCTACATTTACGCACACGTCTACACACGTACTTCGCGATATATCTTCAAACGATCTCGGCAAAGAGTTGGGTGAAATAGGGCCCCAGTTTCTTTAATTCCAACCTTCTGATCGACACACATAACAATACAACTAATCCCACTATATATTCTCTGAACACATAGTTTTATTACCCCGTCTTTCTCATAAAATACCCGTAATTGCAATCCTTATAAAAATATATGAGAGAGTGTTGAAGAAGAATGAATCTGGCACAATCAGATAGGCAAGATACTGGAATTGTATAACGGTGAACGAGGCAAGAGTGGTCGATATATCGGGACAGAAATGTATGGTATTCTAATCTTTCTGCCTACCCTTTCAGTGAAACGGCGTGATGGTAAGCAGAATCAGATAGGTAGGTTATTATTCGATTGGCGTAATTGGTTTTTGCTATTTCATTATTTAATTTTATTCAGTCGATATTATTTCTACGATATTTATATTATTTTAATATTTAGAATTATTCAGAATTTTACCCTAGTTTTCAGAATTTCACTCAATTAATATAAAAAGTATTTTGGGTAATTTATTAATTTAAATTTGATTATTAATATATATAAACAGCTATATATTTGTTATTGTTTGGAAGAATTATATTGAAATTAGGTATATGAAGCGTTATTTACATAAGTACATAATGTTAAGTCACTTATAAAATATCTACTAACATTGCTTGATGAATATAGGTGAATTATGGTTGGTCACAAAGTTTTAATTTTTCGTCCATAGTTTATATGGTCATAGTAACTTTTTGGTACCAAGGACTCTCATCGCTGGGTGCGTCCAAAAATATTAATTTACGGACTGTTCACGAAGCAGCTCGAGAATGCTGGGACGACCTGAGACCAGGTGAGAAGATTGAAGATCGAGCATCTTGGAGACAGGACATTTTACACTACAACTAGAGAGCATATTTTATGGATCAAGAAAAATTAAATTCTCGATAGACACATTAAGTTTTTTAAGCATTCATAAATAAATTAAAATAGGAATTTAAAAATATATTAAATATTCTTATATATAATATCTTAATGTCTTTCTGTATGTCGAGCTAAAGGAAATTAGAAAGGAAACTGATATATTAGATTGGAGTAAAGTTTCAATTTTCTTTGAAATATTTTAATTAGGTTTTCATTGATAAGATTTCAGGTTGTATTTTATGCGCCAATTATCGCCTTCCTGTGTTAGATCCTTGTGATATGCTAGGCCTAGCAAAGTCTATACGGCTAGGATTTCTGTGAAACTAATTTTTAACGCGAGTTTTCTCCGATTTCTTTTGTTAGGTTAGGTTAGGTTAGGTTAGGTTAGGTTTTCTCCGATTTCTTTTGTTAGGTATTGGCCACCACTACAGAGTTCTTAAATACCAAACTGTACATTTTCTTTAATACATATTTTTCCTGATGCACATCGCGCCAAGCTTAATCGTGGTTAATATAATAATAAATGTAATGATTATAATATTATTAAATCCAGTCCTTACAAATGAACATTGTGGGAACAAGATATCGTTTAAATATAAATGCTTTATCTTGATATCTTCCAGACAGGGTCGTAATAATTTACAATTCCTGGAAGTATTTGAGCTGGAAAGCATCGCCCCAGGAAATGAATCTCAATTGTATAAAATGTGGAGAATGGCCCACGCGGAGATTGGCACTCCGTGGAATGATCATTGAACCATTATTTATATGGAGCAATTCTCTGAAAATTTCCCGAAGGGGTGACATCCGTGACCCAACCTCTGTCACATTTGTTTCACAAAAATATAGAATATTATTAAATACGCTTCTGAAAAGCTTCTTTGAAGTACTGCAGTCAAGGAAATCTTTGGTAATGGGTATTGAATTTCGACGAGTTTTGTAAAAAAAAGAGTAAAACGTACGAAAAAAGATTACATGTTGGTTTTTTAATAGAGTTGCGTGAAATAAATTGACCGACGGGAAATTGAGAATTGAACTCTCTCTCTTTTTTGAGTCTTGGTTATCTTATCTTTAATCACTCACTTCATGACCACTAGCATCTCCAGGCTCTCTTCATATCTTGTGACTGTACTCATATATATACAACGAAAAATATACGGTATCTAAGAGTACAAATTGACTAATACCTAAACTGTAGAAATCATATTCCGAATTTCACGATTTCACGAATAAGAAAGCTAGAATAAGAATTGGAAATTGCCAGGTAGCCTCACATTTATTCAGATTGAACTTAATAGATTCCCCAATGCGTGAGTGTGGTGCTGAGGAGGAAACCTTTGACTATATCTTTTTTGTCTGCCCATTGCGGATCACAGGTTTTTTTTACAGTAATCTCGTCAATGGTCATTTTATTTCCCTCTACTATTTACTCACCATATTTAATCTATATTTTTTTTGAACGACAATGGTATTGACTTGTAATATAATATTTCATATTCTATAATATTATTGTACTATTTTCTATAAAATAAAGTTTTAATTTGATTAATGGCACAAATCACTCTTGAAGGGTGGATTGCCTATTTAAAAGAAGAAGAAGAATAAGAAACCTTATCTATTTTTTTAGAGAAGTCAGATACACCCCTGAGAAGAATAATATGCTTTCCACTGTGCTACTCATTTCTTAATTACGCGATTGTCAGTTGGGGCGGTCCGGTTGGTAGTATTTGTTTAATAAGATTCCTTAAGTAAAGCTCAAAAAAATATTCATAACAAACATTGGCTATCCTTCAAATAATCTCTTTAAAGAATGTCACGTCCTGGACATCCGTCAGATGTATATATAATACTTAGTACTAGTACACTAAAAAACTTTTACCGACATTAAAAATATCACCTGCAAATATCTCACCCTCACTTAATGAAGACACTGGCTGACTTACTATATTGTGCTAAAATTAAACAAAATACAAAGATTTCATTTTTTCCTAGCACCAAAAATATACAACAGACTAAATGCAAAACTCAAAAAATTTCAACCGTAGTTCATAAAAAGAGGAGAAATAATGCCCAAGGACATTATACATTGAACATTACCTTTTAATTTTTACTTTGTATTTATATATTATTTTATTTCCATGCATTGAACTATACCGAAAGAACACTGCTATAATACAACCGAAATTAGGTGTTTTTACTTTGCTGCCAAAATCCTCAACAACAATGCTCCATATTTTTACAACATTGTAACATTTTGAATAATGAAACTAAAAAATAAATTATCATTTATTTATTTATTTTTAAAAAAATGCATAAAGTGCGCACGAACATATAAATAAGCTGTGGACAATTAGCATTTGGATGTACCTTCGCACTAGCGAAAAGTGGCTAACTGTAATTTCATAATTTTGAGATAAATCAAAATGATTTTTTTTCTGCACGCTTTAATTAAGGTTTGCGTTGCGTTTGAGTCATAAGTAGGATAAAATCATAATTTTAACGCATTTTCTGACCATTAGATCTCTAAAAATTTACTAAATAAATTTTCATTCATATTGCCACCATTCAAAAACTTTGCTGATATGTTAATATGTTATAGTTTGGAACTTTGTTAATATGTTAAAATTTATAACTTTGTTAATATTAGACCAAGCGAAAAAAGTTAAATACTCACTTCACACAAATACAAAATCTACCTGTTCTTGCACCAAGTGCCAAAATGTATTTTTTATTAATAGCATGTTTTATTTTTATTTTATTGTCCTATTAGTGACAAAAGAAGGTTGTATCGGTGTAGTATTGTTGTATTTTTATTTATTATCTTTGTTTCATTAACCACTTAATTGAGTTTAAATACGTCTAACGGTTTCGAAAAATACCATTTTCTTCTTCAGGATGTCATAACTAACAATTATTATTATTATTATTATTATAAAAGATAATAAATAAAAATATGAATTTTAACCACAAAGTTGATATTGGTAATTTTAAAAGTTGTATTAGTGATGAAAGAAAAATTATGGGACGTGCAAGGAGCCTTTGTGGGTGAAAGAGGATTCATGGATAAGATCTTTTCTCTACGCGTGATTATGGAAAAGTTTTTACCGAAAAACCAAAAACTTTTATATGCCTTTGTAGATCTGCAAAAGTCGTATGATAGAGTTATAAGATAGAGATTATGGAAGGTACTCTCTAATTTTAGGGTGAGTAGTAAACTTATACACGCAATCGCATCCTTATACGATGGAAGTTCTGCGTGTGTAAGAATCAATAGATCATTCACACCATGATTTGACATTACAAAGGAGTGTCAAACAGGATTGTGTAATGTCTTCATGGCTGTTCAACTTGTATGTGGATAATTGTGTGAAAGAACTGGAATGTATGAATGTAGGAGCGAAAATAGGCGATTTGATTGTATGCTGTTTATTGTACGCCGATGATGGTGAGTAGAATGTGGTATGCAAGGAAAGCGACCTTATTATAATATGAATGTCAACAAGTCGAAAGTGATGCTATTCAAGAAGAAGGAAAGCAAGACACCGTGCTAAATACTTGTAGGTAATGAATGTTTGGAACAAGTAGATGAGTTTGTGTATTTGGGAAGTACGTTTGATAGAAAGGAGGGTAACTGCAGGGAATAAAGTGAACGGCGCTCTGAATGGAATTATATTTAACGGGAACTTGTCAAGTCTAGTGGTACACAATGGAGTACTGGTACCGACACTGATGTATAGAATAATGTAGAGGAACGAAAGTAGACTGAATGCAGTAGAAATGAGATCACTTAGGCGTATATGTGGCAGGTCTATTTATGACAGATAGATCAATGATGAGTAAAGAATGAAGAAATAAGGAAATAAGGAAAGCTGATCTTAGTATAGTGAGTAAGATAAAGAAAGGATCACTTAAGTGGTTTAGTCATATGAAACGAATGAATGATGAGAGAATAGTAAGAAAGATAAATGACGTAAGTGTTGATGGCACCAGAAGTAGAGGATGTCCACGGAAGACTTGACACGACCAGGTAAATCGGACGATGGTCCTGTTAAAAGCTATGAAAATCACCGAACATGTATGAATGTGGATGAGGCTAGAATGTGGATGGCGCTCTATCATTTCTGCCTACCCCAGCGGAGAAACGGCGCGATGGTAAGTTAGTTAGTTAATTAGTTGTATTAGTTTTATTCTTACCATTGGTTGAATCCTAATATAAATTGCATGGCACGATCAATTTACATCCAAAAGAGATAAGTTTGATTATTTATAAATTATTACAACGTGTAAAACTGCATTAAAAGTTTAAATAAATAAATAATAATAATGAAAGTCGCTGACTTTGCAACTAGTACCCTTATTTATTATGGTCATTTCTAGTTTCTTATTTTTCATATTTGGTCTGCCTAAATTTGGCCTGTGTAGATAGATAGCTGTTTGGGCCTAAAAAGATTCTGATTGGGCATTTCCACTCTTAATAGTTTACGCAAGCTACAAATATAAAGGCGTTTCGGATATTTATCTTTTCAAATATTTCAATAAATGTAGATTATCAAATATAAATCCACCAATTTGAATATTTTCTGGTGATCCTAACTTTTGTCCTCTTTGACTCTCAGATGCTTGGTTTTCTCGACCTTAGATTAATTTGGCTTGTCAATTTTTAAATTGTTCGGGAAGTTTACAGTTCGAATGAAATAAACGAGCTCCAATACGATCAAAACACGAGACTGATGAAGATGGAAGTACGCGAGTAGAAGAGAAGATGAATGGAAGGAGATGGAATAAGGGGACGAAAATAATGATGACGAATAATATGGGTGTATTCATTTTAATAATCAAATAGGTATTTCATTTTCGTCGATTTTTTTAAATGTATTTTGGTTTAGAAACTATTTACTTCTCGCCATTATCTAAAGTCTTATACGTAGTGTGATAATATCATGTATATGTATTAGTGATGAGAAAAAAAAGCTACTCTTGATTCACTGGTGTGATTGTGATTGGCATTCGATAATATCAGTGACTGAAAACTGCGACTGTGATCACAGTTTCATTACTAAATACACGAAGTAAATATTAAAACATAATTTTGAGCATATTTATTTACATAATTAAAACTTCATTTGCATAAAAAACATATTGTAACATGAATAATGAATATATATCTAATTTAATATCATCACAAAGAGAATGAAAACGCTTTAAAAAATGTGGGTTTATTTTTCAGGTCAAATTCTCAGCGTTTCGGGTCAAATGTGTAAAATGTTTCGGCAGAATCTACTAGATGGCGCTGATCACGAATTATAAAGTCATTCCTTCTTGAATATTTTCATCTCAAATGAGCATGTGCTGAAACACGGCTCACAACCAAATATAAATAAAATAATAAAATGAACCACGATATTCCCAGATATTCAATCACCGATTGTGAGTGTGACTAGATATCAGTGATTGACTCACGGTTCGTGATTTTGATCACTAATATGTATAAAAGTTTAGTTACCAGCATTAATTGTGCCCCACACGCTATTTTTTTTCGACTTGCGAAATCATTTGTTTATGATAACTAAAAACCATTCCAAAGAAATCTCTAATACGCCGGAGAAAATTATATCAAAATCGGTTTAGCCATTTGATTAGTCCATGTCGATTGTGTTTGCCGGGTAATGGTCGCCCCGCCACGTTGGCCGCTCAGTCGCCATGACCGGTGCTTCTGTAAAATCTATTTAAAAACAAGGTGTTATAAAAATGGTACAGTGCAATTAATTTAATCAATTAATGTAAACAAATTCCCATAATAATCAGACGTATTTTACCGTTCCGGCGATGTGCATTATGTACGCGTACTACCTGGCGACAAATTATATTCTCTGGTTGTGATTATTTAAAGATTGTTTATTTAAATTGTTATACTAGAGCATCTTTATGTAAGCTATAAATAAATGTAAATATAGATTTCTGGAATAAAAAAAAGAATTTGGTCAGGCAAACGCGTCTTTTATATTATTTATTTGTTTAATATTAATATTAATAATGTATTATAATAAAAATCAGTATATAATTCATGAAAATGAAATATTTTTCCATAAATACATTTAAAAATAATTCCTCGTTTTGAGTAATTACCCATATGAAAGAATCTGTCTGCGGCGACCAACCAGCCACCTTCCTTCCTAAGAGTTGCCAAAAAGATACATCTCGATAATCCTTCCTATGGCATTCTCAAGACGTGTCCAAGCCATCTTAATTGAGATTTTTCTATATATAGAAGTAGACTTTCTATATTTATAAAATCGGTACTAATATTAACAATCTTTATCTAACCTAAAAGTTACAATTATTTTCTCCTACCTACTTATTTATTAATGTATATATAAACGATGTTCCGCATTTAAAATAATTGTTGTATATTCAAAGTCTGCTTTTGTTTAAAATTATACAATATTTCAATAATAAACTTTGAATATACAACAATAATTTTAAATGCGGAACATCGTTTATATATACAGGAATGGGAAATATTCGTAGAATATATTGAAAAAAATGTGTGACAGACTTAAGGGTTTAAGAATCTATTAATTTAAGAATCCTACAAAAACATCCGCGTGGGCATATATCCCAGATCAATAGACAATAATTTATATTTAACTATTTAGTTAGTACACAGTATATATGTTTAATTATTTGAGAGATGTCTCGTATCTATGCACGTAGAAAATTATTCATCTCGCGATGTTAACATTTTTCTACGTTCACCTACATTGAAGAAATAATGTTAAGGAGTATTGTACTAGCTATTTAATTAGCCCACCCTAGCTCAAAATATTTTAGTCTGTCAGAAAAAAGTCCCATAAGACAGCTTAAATATTCGGAAAGAAAAATATACACTATTACAACATTTAACAACGGTGAACTCTGAGGAAAGGCGATTCATTTATTAACTTAACAGTATCATAAAAAATACTAAAAAAGGGCCAATATTGTTCCACGGGGAATACGCACAAACAAAAGCAAAACAGGTACAGACAGGTAGAAAAGTAATTTTCTAGAAAATGTATTTATTAATGTGCGTTTTAAAAATATAAAATAATAATGTTTTTACGACCTGATATCTTTTTAGGTTTGAAGATAATTGTTAGATATGAGAATACCGCCGGCATATTTTGTATTAACAAGTAATAGTTATTTAAGTATTTTCGCTTATGATACAGTTCATTTGATCTTAACTTTTATGTAAATTCTTAAAAATATAATATATGCACATTTAAATGGGACTAATATGTTACGTGATTAGACATAGCTGACCTTGGAACCCACGCACTTCTGTACTTAGCGGTAGTTTTCAATATCTCGTTTCTCTCCTCAATTGTCAAATTGTCTCAGCACGTATAATTTGTTTACTATAAAAAGCGTATTTTGTAACATGTTATCATTGTCTAAAAATGTTTTTGAATTGTTCCTTAATGTTGTACTAGGACTGTTGATAATCTGTATATTAAAAATAAAAAAAATAAAGTACTGTTGATGCAAGTCGAGTAACCACTCCCTGTGCATTTGTACTTCCAATAAACCTTAATATACCTGTCCCGCTCTGGCCAACCAATGACTTAGGGATTTCGCCGATGGGGGGACAGAATGATTTCTGACACTAAACTGTGCCTTTTTTCTGCCGTCCGATAGCAGCGCCGTGCGTAATCCTCAGATCAAGAAGAAACTGTGTTCTCAACAGTTCCGGAAGTGCTGTGATCTCTCGGTTCTTCACAGCAAACGTGCTAGTCAACTGGATGTGAAAACGACGCTCAACCCATGGTATAGGTAAGGTAGGCCAAATCTATCTGCCCTTATTTTTCTTCATAAATCCAATTGGGGTTGCGTCCCCTGATCAATATTATAGTCGACACTGTGCACGAGAACTTATCCCACCAGATATAATGAAAAATTAATACATAGTGAATAAATTTCACAAAGTGAAGAATAATTGTAAAACACAAGTTCGTACGGTTGTTGTCGGGCACTAAAAGTGTTGATTTTTTAAAATTCTGATTCACATTTAACGATGAGAATTAAAAAAAGAATACTTTTTACTTGCTGACAACCAACGATGATGCAGTTGAATGCAATGTTTACCCAAGTACTTTATACGTTTTCAGTACTTTTTTAAATTCATGTAGAACTAATAAGTGGAGCAAATAAAACTTTACTGATGTTCATCCTTTTATAAAACATACACATGATTTTATTTAGTTGTATTTTCCATAATTAATAGAATTGAAATGCGTCGGTTTAAGGAATATCACATGCAGTGGCCTCAACTGCCGCGGCCGATCCGTAGAATTTTCCTTCCGGTCCGCGAGAATGTTTCTGCTCATTAAAATAAACATTGCTTTCTCAAAAATTCAAGTTCTATTATTACCATTTTTGTTTTGTTTATTAATTTTGCCTTAACGGTCTGCGAAATATTTCTCCTTTTTTCGCCGGTCCGCAGGTATAAAAATATTGAAAACTACTGGAATTAACCGTAATTTTAAATTTAAAAAATCACATTATAATTTACCTCCTTGTATAAGTCTAATTCTCCGCCGGGCTGAAGGTAGAACGCCATTCCACTCCTGTGGCGTTGAAGTTCATTCTTCTTACGCATTTTTGAGGCTTCTGATAGGATCTTCTAGCAATATCAGATTTACCCAAAGTAAATATTCTGTGAACGTCCGTTATATCATACGTTCCACATCATCAAAGCGACCATTTCTTGATCTTGTTGACTATACGCTATAATCAGCACTGTACATATTTTATAATAAATAAATAATTAGTTCTTCATTTTTATCATATATACTCATGATGATATAATTAATTAAAAATGTATTATTTACACGTATTGCATCAAACATGTATTTAGACTTTGTCAATTTTAAAGAGCTCTTAAATTAAATACAAAACCCTTGAATTATAATTACGTGATTAAAAGAGGAGCAGGAGTCAAAAAAATACTGGTTTTAAAAGGAATATGGATAGTTGTTGGAACATATTAGGTATTTTTATATTATTACTTGTTCAGATTCAGATTTTTATTTATTTGAAGACAATGTGGTGTTACTTTATTTTAATCTAAAGTAGATTTTTTAGGTGTTATAAAATATATTATATATGTGTAGTATAGTTACATAGTTGCAATTTTATTTATGTACGCAGCCATTTTCAAATTACATATTATATATTTTTTAATTTTAAGTATTTAATTTTAGGAAATTACCTAATTATTATCGGTACGAAATTAAATGAATAATAATTTTACTTTAGCATTGGACTTGTGAATAATAAAAATTATCACAACTTGAACGCTGAAAAAATTAATAATATTCATTCATTCGCATACATAAGAAATTTGAGAGAGATCGCATTTCCTCTTTTGCAAAATTTAAATTTGATCTCACTTTTGGCAACTCTACCTTTCACTTCCTTTCATCATCACTGGTGCTGATCACTGATTTTGCTATTCTTTCTTTAAGCTGCAAGTTAACATTCAGTTAAAATATGATTATTTTTTAACGAAAGCACATTTTAATTGTGATGTCACATGTTACAATCTCAGAACACAGTCGTGTTATATTTACAACTAATTAAATGTATTAATTATAAAGATATACATATAAAATCAATTTTATCGAAACATATTATTGTTGCACTACCGGGATTGGAATCTGGATCCTTTTTCCAATCCGGAGAAGGTGCATTACCAACTATGCTACAGCGACATTATTTTTGACGATAAATTTTCGAACATATATGTTACACTTTTTCAAATTAATTCATCTATCGTTCCATCATTTGAAAGCCATCTACTTTGAGACCGTCTGTTCTGAACAAGTACAACTTCACAATAAGAATATGTTCTCCTAATATATAAATATTTGATTACCACCAGTATACGAACCCAGAACTTTTCCTATCCGGGGAAACGCGTTATCATTTCGCCGAGTTAAGCGGATATGGAAAGATCCAGGCTCGTATTCCGATGGTAACAAAATTTTTTTGTGATTGATATAATTTTTCTAAAATTAATTAATATTATTATTTGCGAGAATAAAATGTTATGTACAAAATATTGATGTTACTCTAAAAAAAACTGATTTGTACGCGTTAAGAATACCCCTTTAAGAATTCGATAGGGGTAACTTTTATTATAATTTTATGTGCAAATGGTAATAATCCAGGTTGGTGAAAGTATAACGATTGGAAGGACAAAATTCACAAATTCCTTGAAGTCTTCTCGAATCATTGAACGCGAGCCGGAGATGGAGTCGAATTGAAATAAAATTTCCACGAGGTCATACATCATGAGTACTTAATGTCACCTTTGATGTAACTTTATATCTTTGGAATTCTAAAAAAATGCTATAAAATATTAAGTATTACATTATTGTAATTGAATTTTAACTCATAAATATGGAAAACCATCACAAATATACACACAGTTAGATACATAAAATTCTCGTACAAAAATTCGTCCAGACACCGATTGGTTTGGTGTTTATTACCTTTTCCACAATGGTTTTTATGTTTTATGTATTTTTATTTCAAGCGTAGTACAGTTTATGCTACCAAAAAAATAATATGATCTTTTTCATACCCGTTGTAATAAATATCTGTAATTTTTTACGATTTGTAATATTTATACATTGAGCATTCATTAGGCCTAGAATAACATCGAATAAAATGTGTAGGTAGTAACCGAAAATGATTTAATTTTCATATAGGAATAGAAGAAAATTGAGAAAAAATTCTGTCTGGCTATAGATAAAGATTGGATTGAGGCATTTGGACGTCAACAGTGACAATTTAAACCATTATGAAAAGAGTTTTTAAATTATTGAAATTAACACAAATTCTAGCAAGCAATTGAGAAATTAAATTAATCACAATACTCTTTGATTTTATGGATATCGATATCATCCGCGCACGGATGCTGGACAGTTTTTAATCTCTGTTGTACGTTTAAGGTAAAGAAAATAACGTTTTCTATTATACTTGAAGCTTCAAGTACTTGAACTGATTGTAAATCAAGATAACGAGCATTTCCAAATATAATTTATTCATTATTATCATCATTATCAGCTGTTTTTTATTCATTGCTGGATGAGAGCCTCCACTAGTGTCACCAACTTTTCATTGTTTGTTTGTTGGTTTTGATGATTCCATCAGTCTAATGGGTTTTAGGGTTGACTTCAGGTACTTCCCACCCTCCCTTCGGGTACCACCGGATGTTTGAATTCATCCAATGATTGTACGTTTTCTGAGCGCTTTGGCTGCCCATCGTCATTTAATTTTCTTGGCGTACTCAATTATATAAACTACACTTGACTATTCTTTCGTCTCCATGTTTCTTTTTTGTCTCCTCATGTGATGGTGAACATCGCCGGATCTCTGAATATAATGCACTGTGTTTAAAATGAAAAGTATTCAATTAATCCATTGCTCACTGCTCATGTAAGGCTGCGAAATAAAGATTAAAAAAAAAACTAAGAGTAAGGAATGAAGAGGCATGGAAAGGTATATATTAGGCATCATACGAATTTTTATAATAAATTGCACTAAATTATCCTTAAGGCTTCCCTTTCAAAACTAATTCATCTATTCGCGTTTTTTGCGAATATGTGGGTTTTTATTATTTATTTATATCAGAAGTTATTTGCAAGATTACACTTTTGTTATACTATTACCTAAATATGACATTTATATTAATGTAAAACTAATAAACTAAATATTATTTTCCATAATTAATACAATATATAAATTAATCGAAGACCGCGACCATTAAATTTGTTTTCAGTGTGCCAGAAATATTTCCAAGTACGGAAAATTAATACATATAAAGAGTATGTTTTATTAGGGTTCCAAATCCAAAGTTTTAAAGATAAATGTGTAGGTACTTATGTAATTATCAAAATGTTAAAATGAATAGATATAAATTTGAATTTTTTCGTGGTTTAAAAAATTTTGTTGTCATATAAAAAAGCGATTTTAATAAAAATATTGTATTTAATCACACGTTCTAGGGCTTAAATTACTATTTAAAAATAAGTTTGTATCCAAAACATAATAATATCTTACTAAAATATTTTTTTATCAGCCATATTCATGTGTCACACTCAGCGTCATTTTGTCGAATCAAGTCGGCAATTGTTTTAAAATATTGTCTTAATTATAACAAATATTATTCAGTTTATTAATTTTTCATTAGAATAATTAAAACTCACTACTCGCAAAAAACGCGCATATTAAATTAGTTTTGAAAGGGGACCCTTAATATTTTATTTCTATTAAAAACTTGAGAAAGTGTAAGTCTTTGATATGAGGAAAATGGTTTAACACTTAGTCAGTGATACGAAACCGCAGCTTAGAGATTTTTTTTAAATACTGAAAATGATGACTCGTAAAGATGTCTTCACAACATTTAGGGTTCCTTACAAATTATTTAATAAATGATTGTTGTTTCGGATGGCCAGTTTGATATTCATGTTGCTTTAATACAAGGGTTAGTTATTATGTACAAGGGTAGAATATTTAGATTTACATATAAAACTAATAAAAATACGATAAAACCATAAGACAAATGAAAAATTATAGCAAAGAAAATGTTCGCGGGCATATTTTTTAATATGAACAAAACAAAAATTTGTTGGAGCTTAAAACTAAAACATTTAAAAATTAAACACATTTGCTTAAGTAAAAATAATCAGCTTACTTAACTTGTATGTATGAAATACGTTTTATCATATTTAAAAATATCCAAACAATTTTATTAAATATAAACAGTATTACTTAAAAAAACATTAATTTAATTTATTATTTTCATTTCTGAACAAATGTACACGACGTGTTTTCCGAACCAATGTTCTAAACCAAAGAATTGGTAATTAAAATTAAAAATTAAAGTTATTTTATATAAATTTACCTTTTGTTAAATACAACAGTGTTTTCAATTAATTTAACCGCAAGTTATAGAGTTTCACAAACTTAATTTCCCAACCATCGAAAAAAAATCGCTCGGCTTGGACCTTAGTATGGCTTAGACGAGGTTAAAGGGATTCGGAAATGAAAAGAATCCGAATGGGTAAAGATTTTTTTATCTTTCTTAATATTTTAGATCTCGTTCTTTTGTAGACATGTGAGAAGTTTTACTCTTGCATGATACTAATTGTTTTAGCCGTCTTTTATATACTGTATATTATATATAAAGTCAAATCAAAAAATCTTTTAATTTTTAAATTAGAGCAGCACAAATCGATGTTTCGGGTGATGTAACGATTTGTGCTCACGCCGGATTTAACGCTAGTGGTCGAGGTAGCTAAAGTATGGCAGTAAGGTTAGAAACTACTTGGGAGTGACGGAAACGATCCCGTCTCGCTTTTTTATAGTTCTTCTGTCTAAAAAATTACGCAGACGATACTGTTATTTTAGCAGACTCCATGGAAGATCTCCAAGTGCTACTGACAAGAGTGATTAATGTATGCGAAGCATATAGTTTTTAACTAAATACAAACAAGACAAAATACATGACCATTAGGAAACTAAATGAAACAAGTGACGAAATAAGATACAGATTAAACAAAATCTGGGAAAATTCAATGTCTGAGCTACATTGTGCAGCCATGATCTATACTTAAAATTGCGAATAAGAATAATTCGATACTATATATTTCCTGTACTTTTATATAGAATGGAATCATGGACCTCACTAAAACTTACAGCATTCGAAATGTGTATCTACGGACGACTTCTAAAATTAAACAGGTCCTATAGGGGGTTACAAATGATAATTTGATAATCCGGATGCGAAAAGAAAAATAAATGTTTTAAACAATAACCCGGAAACTTCAATATTCTGACGTATCATGAGACATCCAGAAAAGTACCAGATCCAGCATAATTTAAGGCAAAAATACGAGCGGAATTTAGGGAAGTCCAGTACAGTAAAACTATATCAATCTGTTGCAAACCAATATGGTCGCTAACGTTCGATAACCGGACAGGCACTAGAAAAAGAAGAAAAATTGTGTGGGTAATGTCGAAAATATTGCCAAGCACAATATTTCTATAGATGTGGTAGACATTTCATTTCACACGCCGGTAAAAGTTGATCAGATTACCGTGTAAAATAGGCTAAATTCGAGAGAATATTTAAATTAAAATATATTGGATTTCGAAATATTATTCTACTAAATAAAATTTCGAGGTGTAAAACGTTATTCACATCACGGGTGTCGATAAAATTTTAGCGAGGGGAATTTTTAAAGTTCACCGATATTTTAAAGCTTTAAAATAATCCTGACACTGTCGGAAAATTTTTCACACCGCGATATAATCCAGGGTGCTTAACAAGTGCAACCTCGTTCGGAACATTAACTTTGTTCATTGTTAATATTCACCGTCGTTCACCGCCGAAAAGTGTTATTCTTGAATAAGTTTCATTGGTGAGCTTTTTATTATTTAGTTAATATATTTTCTTGAATAATACAATAAGTTAAGCCTCCCTATTAATAAATTATATAGATAAATTGCTTACACATATGTATTATAGAATACCGGCTTTATGTCTAACATATTGTGTGTATCATTTAATTTGGATACGTCAGAGTAGAGTGGGATTACTTTGAAATATGAATAATAATAATAAACGGCTTTATTTCTACTGTCAAAAATTTTAAAATTAGAATTTAATTCTGCATGTCACAACTCTTTTACCAGTAGGTACTCTACCGACTATTTAATAAAAGAAACATTAAAACTAATCAAATTTGATATATTAAAATATGTAACGCTGAAAGATCATTACGAGTACTTACTAACATACTAACTTACTTGTCCAGATACACAATTCTCGCCTCATCTATTCGTATATCTTCTCATACAAGGTAGCCGGTTATTGTGGCATCTAACAAGACCATCTTCCACCTTGTCGTGCCACGTCCGGTTTACCTGGTCGTGCCAAGTCTATTTCTGGTGCCATCAACACTTGCATCATATATATTCCTTACTTTTCTCTCCTCATTCATCCGTTTCATATGACCAAACCACCTAAGTGATATTTTCTTAAACTTACTCACTATACAAAGATCAGCTTTAAATTCTTTCCTTATTTATTCATTCTCTACTCTGTCATAAATGTATCTGCTACACATATGCCTAAGCGATCTCATTTCCACTGCATTCACTCTACTTTCGTGCCTCTTCTGCCAGCTCCAGGCCTCACTTCCATACATCAGTGTCGGTACCAGGACTCCATTGTGTACCACTAGACTTGATAAGTTCCCGTTAAATATAATTCCATTCAAAGCGACGTTCGCTTTATTCCCTGCAGTCACCCTCCTTTCGATATCTTTCTCAGTCTTCTATCAAACATACTTCCCAAATACACAAACTCATCTACTTGTTCCAAACATTCATTACCTACAAGTATTTAGCACGGTGTCTTGCTTTCTTCCTTCTCGAATACCATCACTTTAGACTTGTTGACATTCATAATAAGGTCGCTTTCCTTGTATACATCGTACATTATAAGAAACAAAACATTTATTCGGTACTAATCATTCCGAATTTATTCGGAATCATGAAAATCATTTGATCAATTTAAAATGGCACTCTACATATCCTGATGTTTAGCCACAAAACAATAATTATTGTATATTTAAAATCATTCGTAAGAAATTTTAACATTTTTATTTTGTTCCTCTAGCTATCAATGTTCAGTGTTGGACAAAGTCCTACCTGTTTTTGCTTTTCGCACCTCCTTGTCGCTTGCGCGTTGCGTTCCAAACAACTTGTCCGAACTCAATACAAATGTAAAAGGCATGTTGGTTTATAATTCCTCTACCCAGATTCATTTTAACATATGTTTTTAAATACAGATCGAGATACATTACACTTATTGTTGTGTTTATTGTCATAACACTAAAAATAACAGGAAAATAAATTTATTATAATAAAAATGAAAACAAAGTTTAGTCAACGACATGCGATTCTTCTCATACTTTTTTCATGCAATTAAAAATGGTAAACTTTACGCATATATTTCACATCTATCAATATTCTTACTGTTTTCAAACTATTGTATAAGCAATGCGTTTTTGCTTTGAATGTAGGACTAACAAGGCTTGAACTCTTAATAATTAAACTTATGTCGTGACATCCGTCTCACGGGGGCGAATGATTTATCAATCGAATCAATTGTTCTCTCGCCCCCGAGAGTGACATGAAATCATTTAACCCACCCTGTCGTGGGGTGGGTTAAAATTGATATATAATAAAGAGATTTCCTTTAAAAAAATATATATATATATGAACAATTTACATTATTATCGCTTGATTTACAAAATTATTATATATAAATATATTTAGATGTGTGGGTTGATGAGTTTTTCAACCGAAAACGATAACGTGTATCGTTCACATGATTATCTTCTTAGTGGTAAAAAAATTGAGTCGTGCCGAGCAATAATAACACGGGTTACGTGGGAATACAAATGTCTTGTCAACCCTCTGTCTGGGTGGGCGCAACCTTTTCTTTAAATGTTGGAAAATAAACATCTTCATTTGAATACAATTTGTTGTATTCGCTCTTTTTCGTATGATTTTGTTATATGTATTTATTATTAGACTTACTTTGATTGTTACTTGATCTTTATTAATATCTAAATAATTATTTGGAAAATCTGAACAACTAATAAATTTTACTGCAACGTAATATATACATATACTGGTCTAACAAAAAACTGAATGTTGGCTTATATTATTGATAGAATCGGCGTTAAAATTTAGAGATTCATCATCAAAATGGATACCATTATGTCAGCAGTCCACTCTCGCCGAAGCATGGCCGTGTCGACTCGGGTCGTCTCGTGCCATCTGTTTTCGCTGCGAGTGTACAGCCAGTCCTCTGTTTCTCTCGCTTCGCATCGCGGAGCGTGGACGAGGCGAGGCGAGGTGAGGAGCGTCGGCGAGAGTGTACTTTGTACCACTCGGGTCACGGCACCTTGGCAAACTTGGCGAGATTGGCATTAAACTTCTCCATCCCGTCACGCGTAAAGGTAATAAAATGAATATTTTTTAATGTTTAAAAATAAAAAGCAATTTGAATTCGGGTATTGATATGTTAAACAATATTACATTTTTTAACTCATTTCCTCACCTCTCAATATTCCCGTTACAACCAACCCTCCACCAGTAACTGCGCCCCCTCCCCGTCCTTCTGTCAGTACCTAATTACTTGTATGTCTACCATCTAAGCCTTGTTTCCTATATGCGTGTATAGTTAGTTTAATACTTCACCTGTCGATGGGAGTTACTGTTTCTCTCGAAACTCACATTGGAATTCACTTAAGAATCACATTGGCCAAATTACCTTCAAGGCCTATAGAATGCTAGAATTCATACTTCGAACCTGCAGATACTTCCAAAATCCGTATTGCTACAAAATACTGTGTTCGTTCGTACTCACTTAGAGTACGCATCTCAAATGTGTAACCCATGGCAGATTACATATTTTGCGAGATTAGAACGTATACAAAGTAGGTTTCTTCGATATCTTAATGTTAGATCTAATCTATCATTCAACTACTATTTAGATGCAGCAAAATTACACAATACGAAAACCCAAAAACATCGAAGAACACGTGCTGACCAAATACTTCTCTTCAAACTACTACAAGGCCATTTTGACTGTCCCAGCAAATTAGAATAAATATCTCTCCACATACCATCTAGATCAATCAAGCAGTCTGCACTTTTCCACATACCTATTAGTAGAACATGTTACATACAAAATTCATTCATTCACAGGTCATGCAAATACTATAATGAGCAATTTACAAAAAAAATACATTTTCAACATTAGCCCTACTACGCTTAAATAGTTATTTTTATGAACCACCACAATCTCAATTTTGGCTAATCATTCTACCTATAAACACATCTTGGTTTCCCTTTACCGCAACGATAGTTGCAACCTCCCCACCCTTTCTCCCACCTTTTTTCTTTTTATTTATCTTCTGCCCCTAAACACATTTCTGTGAATTTTCATAAATAGTATCACATATTAAATATTTATTATGTTTGTTATATTAAGTTTACACTGTGAAAATCCCTTAATAAAATAAAAATAAAACTCGAGTAGAGTTATAACATTGTTTTATTTATATCCATCCATTTTGAATGTCTGCTTGTTTGGCTATCTATTCTCTATATAATCCTACACCTTTGACTGATCTGTATCAAATTTTGCACAGTTACTCTTTAGAGTAGGTACCCTCCTCCATCGCCTGGCTACTCCACACCCTGGTGTATTATATTGAATGCCACTCGTTTAAAACTTTGTTACTTTTTTGGATCCAGCGTGAAACACCGGTCTTCTTCAGCTGCTAAATATTAGTTGATGTTTTTGATTCATTGATTTTGTGATTGATCAAGTTTACTGGACCATTTTAAAATATTCAAAGTGCAGTTGTTTTTAAATTACCGCAAATTTTATAATCTTGAAAATGAATGCTAACGAATTAACTTTTTTTAAATGTAAATAAATGCAAAATAAATTTTTCACTTAAAACATACGAGAATATGAGTGCGTATATTACCTGTACCGAGGGTTAGTTTAATTTTATGCTTATTATGTATGCAAGAATAAGTTTCCACCTAGGTATACAATATGATATTAGTTACTATACGTCATTCTATCAAACAAAATAAACTATATTAATTAACTACCGTCACTTTAGTTTAGAACTTTAGCTTATTTGAACTCACTCAGATGAAATGTAATCATGGAATGTAATCCCAATTCTATTGAATAGTTAAACATATATAACTTTGTAATGTTGAGCCCTCATTTTAATATTTGTGTTGGCTAACCGCTCTAAAATTGTGCACTAGCCGAGAACAATACTTTGATTAAATAATATTTTATAACTTGTATAATACGTATTACGTAAGTACAGATATTTGACCTCAAGGAGGCTTATTGCTATAGTACAAACTGCGTTTATTACGAAAGTATTTGTACAGGGCCTGTAAGAAAAACAGGCAATTATAATTAATTTTTAATTATTTAATAAACAAACTAATATTTTTGATAGTGGTTAGACAATATACTGGACAAAGTAAAATACGACGTCAGTTCAGGCTGAAGGAAAAATTAACTATACCAGAAAAGATAGACTCGGGAATTAAGAAAGGTGACGTTGCCAAGGAATTTAACATTGCACCAAATAAAAATTAAAAACCTTTCATGATGCCTTTGCTATTTTTTTACAGTATTTTGAAAATGTTTTTCATATACAGTATAGAAGTTATATTATGTTTTTCCTTATATTCATTTTTACGAAATTTCAGTATAACGAAATAATTTTTCGGTCCCCCGAAATTCGCTATAATGGGATTTGACATATATGTATATTACGAAAATTCTCAACTTTATATTAAATAAACTGATAGAATGATTACTGATGAGTCAGAAATTAATCGACGCATAGATATGGCGAAAAGCTTTATGCCCAGACTTGACAAAATATTCTCGAAGAAAACGAAGGTCAGGCTTGTACAGTCTCTGGTGCATTCAATATTTTTATGTCATGTGGAATTATGACCCTGAAGGTAAGGGAGAGAAGTCAGATTGATGCATTTGAGATGCGGGGCTGGATACACATGTTGCGCATATCATGGACGGCGAGACGCACGAATGTCTCCATTCTGCAGGAACTGAATGTCAAAGATAGACTGCCAACCATTTGGGCATCTTACAAGAATGGAAAATATTAAAATTATTATATAATATCAATAAGATTTACTTAGTTAAAATTTGAAAAAATATGGTATGAAATATTGATACAAATTAAATTATAATCAATTAGAAAGAAATACAGAAAAAATCAATTTATCGAAAAAATATTTGGTTGCTACCGTGATTCGAACCTGGACCTCTCCTTATCCGGGGAAACCTGTTACCATTTCATTACTGCAACTATTTACGATTACGACAAATTTAGAACTTATATATGTATATTGTTACAAATGATATTTATTATTCTATTTTTAAAAGCGATTTATATTCAAAATATCAGAGAACTATGTTCTGAAATTGCAACGTCATAATAAAAATGTGTTTTCATTAAAAATGATATGTTGTATTCAGCGCTACGATGAATGAATGAATTTTGTAGATAGTTAAAAGAAAAAATGTGATCTAATGATGAAATACACGTAAACAAATGATTTAGATTTATGTGTATTCCCATATACCAAATAATCTCTCACGAATGTGTGGAGCACATTTTGGAAACTATGCAAACATTCCTAATTAAGTGGCAGAAAAAAATCAATTCACAGTAAAGACGTAATTTGACGCGGGTCGTTTAATGACACGAGTTTGTCCTTTCGGAGATGTGACTAGTCGCAGTGGCGTAGAGGTTGTATTCCTCTAATTCTGGACTGTTTTAAATTATGTAACTAAACCTTCAATTTATTTCATATAATATATGCAGATCACTTTACCACACATTTGAAAGCAAAATTAATCACATATAAACCCTTACGTCGGAAACATGCCTGCTAATAAATGAAAGTGTCTCTTCCTTCGGTTCCAGTAATAGATAAAATTATTTGTGAAATAGAACGCGGTGCTAAAAATGTAAGTATGTAAATTTTTTAAATAAATAGATTAATAGGTGCCCCATTGTTTCTTATAGCTATGTTCGATTGTATTTTCTTAGTCTTCTCCTTCTTCTTCGCGTCTTCTTCTTTCTTAGGGTGTGTAAGCTAGTGAATAGTTTTAGATATCAATGCGGTGCTGCTCTCAAATACAGAATAAGTTTAAAAAAATTATGTCGTTTTGACGAAAGTTATTTTAGATAAAATAATTTTCATCGAAATGATATTAGTGAAAATATAATATTAAATACACTAATTTCACACCTATTTAAGTAATTATAAAATCAAAATGATCCCGCGTAATCACGATTCATGTGTGAATCTAATAGACTTCATAAAGCTTCATAATGAATTTCAGTCAAAATGTGACTTTCATTCGATTTTACTGAAAATGCTGGCTTTTATTCGTAGAATTTAATTAAATATTTTAACACGCATTTTAACCTCATGTGGTATTTTTTGCTCAGTAATGACTGCGCAGTGTTTAATGAGCTTTATTTAATTTGAAATACCATTTAAAGTTAAATAGACTGACGTTAAAATACTATCTAAGACGTAAATGGACTGTAAAATAATTGGTTAAGTTGAAACAGTGTCATTAAATACTAGTTAAATTTATACTACACATATAATTTACTTCTGTCCGTCCAACCGTCTGTACGTGACGCATAATAACATAATACAAACAAAATCTGTTGTCAATTCCATGAAAGTGTGCGGTAATCATATCAAACTAAGAGTATTATTTTGCTTTTACGCTTTTGTGATTATTTGTCGATTTTTAAAATATATTAACGGTATAAAAATATTAATTTCCGTCATTATTGACAGATAATTTCTAGAATCATTGTCTAAATTTGTTTACTGTTGTTAAGACGACCATAAATGCGAACGAACAAAGTTTCTGCAATTTTTTGGAAAATTCAAGTTGGCCAAAGCGCTATCCACATTATCATAACAAATATTTATTTAACCGAAATTTAATTGTATTTCTATAAGACGTCCACCTACCCTCCCAAAAGTATCAAATATAATGTTTCATTTAATATAAATAATTTTTCTTTTTGTCAATAATATGCATTTGAGATTCTTATACATTTTTAGTAGGTACCTACTGTCTAAATTTATTTTATTTCATTTGTTCTACTCGTATCCCTTCTTAAACTGAAGAGAGTTTTTCTCTTCTGTAATGTTATATACAATTCGTAAATACAGGGTGCGGCAAAACTGACTAAGCGGTTAGGAAGGGTCAATGCTTGGGCGGTGGTGGGGGGAGGCAGGTGCACGTGGTCTTTCTCTGTTCCGTCGGTGACCCCATTTCAGTAGCCAATATGGTTTGGACCTGAGAAAATCGGGGCTTTGCCGTGCGTGCGTATTTTGAAAACAACCGATCTGTGATCGCGACGCAAAGAGCTTTTCGGCGATGGTTCCTAATGTGAACACAATTCAGTCCTGGTAGCACACTAAGAAGAGATACACATAGCCGACGCAGGTCCATCAGAACACCAGAAAATATGCAGCTGGTGAGAGCAGTGATCACCGAGACAGTGACCGTGAATTCCGAACGTTATGTCTCAATGTTGCATAATTTTCTGCATCCCAGAATGGAAGAGATTGATGAAAAAGAGAGATTTGGGGACTTGTGGTTCCAACAGGATGGGGTACAGCTCACACAGCTCGAAATTTACTCATTATTTTGAGAGAAAAGTTTCTCGGACGTCTGGTCTCTCTGAAGGGTGGTCTAGAGTGCCCTACATTGTCACCAGATTTGAGTTTTTGTGATTTATTTATTTAGGTATATCTGAAGGAAAAGGTGTTTAAATGTCACCATCATACTCTACCAAAGCTAAGGGAGCGGATTACTGAAGAACCACGCCATACCCCGCGATATGTTTGAACAAGGTGTACAAAACTTCAGAGATCGTCTCCAACAGTGTGTTGCTTCTGACGGCTGCCATTTTGAGGACATTATTTTCAAAATTAAATAATTATAAATAGTATATACTGCTAACTTCGAAAATTAAAACATTTTTTCACTATATACCTCTATTACATTTTTATTACTCCTCAAAACTGCTTAATCGGTTCTGCCTGTATAAATAAGATATAATAATATTTATTGACTGAGCATATTATTTCATGTAACTACATCGCTTATATATATGTGTTAAACATATAATATCAAAATATTCGGATTTACTGGGAATCGTCGCTTTGGGATGGAATATCTCTGCCAACAGACATTCCATATTGACATTAGTTTTTCGCATTTATGTGTCTAATTACATATTCGTACTACAACAATTTAATTCACTCATCTTTTCTTCAGTTCCCGTGTAATATATAGCACAGAGTAAGCTTCATATTACTGTAGCACGACTATATATGTAAAAGTATCTCAGACTATTTTCTGAGTGAGAAAAATATGCGTATAATTTATTAAATACAAATTAAATGTATTAATTAGAAAGATATACATTTAAATAGTATTTAAAATATCACAGATTCTGAATAATTACAACTTCATAATAATAAGTGTTTTCCTTAACCTTTCCAAAACCGTGCAGTAACGCAGCTCTACCGCTCCGATTAAACCTATAATATTTTGATAAATATACGCAACATAAATTTCATATATTAGTTAATTCTAAGGAAAACATTTACGCTTAGAACTGACTAGTGAATAATCAATTATGTAATGAAAATCTTACAAAAATAATTATTTTTCAATTCAGTCTGTTGTAAAATGAATACGTTAACAAAAATACCATTTGTGGTATAGAGATGACACATGAATTTCCCAACGCAAAGAATAACAAACACACGAATACATAATCTCTTTTTCTTTATAATTAAATGAAGAGAGATTAGAAATAAGGTTGTATTGTATAGGACTTGATGAATGCACTGAATTGTGTTAAGAAATTGCTCCCATTTTCGCAATTAATGTTCAATTTTTAGAGTAAATTTATAGTATTAACAATTTTAAAGCCATTTATGGTAATCTTTTAAAATGTTAAAAAACTCAATTTTTTTACGGTAATGCGAGTTAACAGCATGGCTGTGTATGGGCATTTTGTATCACGGTATGGTAAAGGTTAATAATAGTGTAATTTATAAAATTTTGTTGTGTTGCTACTCTCTATGTTACGCTAAGAAAATTGATATAATTTAACAGTCAATTTTAAACTGAGTACCATCTATTCTTGATTATAGTCGGTGTCATTCTGCATTTCACCATTGAAACGACGCCTGACCCTCACCTGCTCAATATATCACGTATCTTCTTCCAAGGTCCAAGGTTCTGTTTTAAGTTTCACAACTTGACTGTTCTTACGGAGTGAGGTCTTTGACCCCACGCGAGAACCGTGTTTTTTTTTGGGAATACCCTTCTCTTAGACTGTGTGGTCCGCGGGAGGTACCCGTATTTTATTCTTCTCCTACTCTCCAACACTTCTGGCTACAGTGCTGACATTAAGGTATAAATATTTTAAGACTGGAATACCGTGAAAATATAAAAATTAAAGGTTACAAATTGACAATTAAGGAGAGTAAACAAGATGATCAAAACTACTATATAAGTACATAAGTGCGTGTGTTCTAAGTTCAACGAAGTCCAATCACGCGACGGTCCTTGGCTTTCCAAAGCGAACGCATAAATGAACACGTTTGAATGATTATTTCACATGTATAAGACAATTTAGTTTTTAAACTGAGTCCGCTATGAAGAATATGTCCCGGTTAGCGATAATGGATGAGATCTCATAACAATGTAATAATAAATACATTAACGGAACGATTTTATGGGAGAGTATCATGTTTTTATAAAACAAACAGATATTATTTTATTTTGTAGACATTATTTCCGAGAAATAAAAACTTTTCATCCTAAAGAATGTATTAAATTACATAAATTTAATACATCTAAACTCTGCTGAAAACAGCGTTGAATTGCTAGTTTCTGCGCAAAATTTAAAATTGAGATTGTTATGCGCAGGATACCGTTGATGGACAAACAATGTGAGAATTGCTTTAACAAAGCATTTTTGGTGAGAAATTGTAAGGCCTGGCTGGCAGGTGGTTTTACACGAACCTTCTAGCGGAAGGTGGCAAGAGGTGGGGAAAGAAGGCACAGTGACGTCATACACTTGTATCCATTCACCGATTCCCAGAGGGTCGGTAAAACAGGGTTGCTAAAATTCTACAGGTGTTGCTACCCGAGAACGACATACGTATAATGAGTATGTAGGTACTCGTAGTAGACATTGATATTTGAATAAATTATTTCATTCACGTTAGTCCCTAAACTCGCTGTAGTAATTCAATGAATTATTAACGGGTTCCATTTTTGAAAATGCTTTGCATATGTATAATTTATAAATCGTAAAAAGACAGTGCTAGGGTTGTTCAAAAATTAGTTTAAAACCATTCAGATTTCAATTCGGCGTAGATGGTAAATTTATTCAAATAGGAATTTCATCAAATATTATCAGTTGACAAAGAATTAAAGAGTGGCTTTTCAAAACCAGGCAAGTTCAATGGTTGTGTTATGGTGACATTAATCAATTATTATTTATTTATGATGTTTATTTAATTATACATTTTTTAAATAGGGGTTGGAATAATATTGACATAAAATATATAGCTTTTTTTCAAAATTAAATACAGGATTCCAGGCCGATTTTGTTATGCCGCCAGATATTTGTCAATTCGTATTTGATAGTCGTAGAGAATCGTTAATTACAATTTATTATGGAGCATGTAACGTCTTAAAATATTTTATCTAAATAATAACAATAATGCTTTAATAATTAATGATGTTCGCTATCGTCACATGTTGGAAAACGATTGGGCCTGCGACACATGTAGTTTCAACAGGACGGTGCCACCTCATACACAACTTGAGCTACGCTTGAAAGAATTTGCGAGAGTTTTTTTCCGGTCGCATAATGTTAAAAAGTGGTGATATTGACTGATCTCCTCGATCACATGATGTACTAGAAAGGAATGGTCTACGCCAATAAGCCAATAACAATTACGATGCTACAGGACAATATTCGAAATGAAATGGCTGAAATAACACGCCAAGTGTGCGAAAATGTTATGAAAAATATGGTTAAAGGAGCACGGATTTGTGTAGATAACTGACATAAACTAAATATTTGATAAATAAAAACTAAATTAAAAAATTATGTTTTATTTTCAGTTATTCAAAAACAATATCGGTCTGGAACATAATATTCACATGTAGATGTGTGTAGGCATGGCTTAGGCAAATTTAGAACTTTGCAGTTGATACATTTTTTTTTGTTTTTCAGTTTTTAAGTCACCAGTTTGATGTGCGTTCGTCTCGACGAAGGTACAGGAATATCGAAACAAACTGGTCGGTGTTAAATTAATCAATGTAGTTTAAATAAATTTGCTATCTTTTAAAATTAATGCAATTTATATGCTGCAGTCCTATGCAAGATCACGGCTATAACTATAACTATACTTGACCTCTAGCCAGGATCTGTCGGCTGCCATAAATATCAGGAATAGATGGTAAATTTTACACCAATTAGAAGACTGTTAAATAATATTACTACTAGTAGCCCACGACAGGCACAACGTGTTTTTTTAATTTTGCACGTACAATTGCTACGGCTGCTGATACTGATGATGCTTTTACCGTGTTCCATCATCGCCCTTCCCAGATGACCGACGACAGGCGACATCCGGACCCGGCATCCAAACTCGACCGCGTCGATTCGCTCCGCTATCATTTACATCAATTTGCTAACATTTAATATACACCGGTTTGCATAATATAGGATCATAAAAGGTGTCCAGTGGAAAATTTTCAAGTTTAAAATTAAATAAAAAAAAATCTACAATTTAATAAAAACTACTCTCATATTTTATTTATACAAAATGGAGTTTAACAAAGTTTTATTAACAATATCGTCTAAATGCCGTCCATTTCTCTCAATACACTCTTGCAATCGGAATCTTAAATTTGCGAACACGCGAGAGCAAAGCGTTAGTTCAATGGCAGCTACTTCACGGCAGATATTTTCTTGTAGAGCCTGAATTGTTCGAGGATTGTCGCTGTATACTCTTGACTTAAGATATCCCCACAAAAAAAGTCGAACTTGCTGATTAATTTATTAGGAAAAATTCCCTTCAGCTTCTCCATTGAAACTCTAGCTGTATATAGAGTGGCCCCGTCTTGCTGCAATTGTGTTCTGTTATTGAACCCGGGAAACAGCTGCAGTTGCGGTACCAAAAACTTTGTTTCTCGCTGGTTAAAAAAATAAGGGCCAATTATCTCTCGGGCAGAAATTGCACACCACACTGTCATTTTTGGACAATGCAAATGTTTTTGATGGCGTTCTCTCGGTTTGTTGGGACACCGGTATCTCATGTTCTGTTATTAACATAGCCATCGATATGAAAATGTGTTTCGTCAGTAAACAATATGTTTCCAAGCGTTCGTGCTGTTCCAAAACGTTACAGCATCGTTCTTGTAAAGAATAGTCATTTTCGTTGAGAAACTGCACGATATGTAGTTTGTATGGGTGAAACTGTAGTTTATTTTTCAAAATAACGTGCACTATTGATTTTTTTTATTCCAGTACAGGTTGCAATCTTCCTTATCGATTTACGCGGATTGCGCATAATATCACGTCGAACTCGTGCCACATGTTCTGGCGTCGCTGCTGACGTTGATGATCCCGGAGGAGTGTGGTTAACCATAATCTCTTCTTGTCTGAACTTTTGAACCTAACGCTAGATAGGTTGCATGCTCGGCCCATTAATAACTCGACGAATATTAAAGTGAGTACAAAAAGCGCGACGCGCACGAACCAATGAATCACCACACTTTAAATATTGCTCAACCGCGAACGCACGGTGCGCTCCCGACCAGTGACTCATTGCGACTGGCAAGTCCGAAAATCACGCGCGAGAAACAATACCCCTCCCACTTATTGCACTGTGATGGTTTACGAGCAATTACAATTTAATCTTGAAATTTTTCCGCTGAATACACTATACAAAACCATCGTCTTATTTCATGACCTACCTACCTACACAATTCGAATGTGTTATCATTACATCATACATAAAAATAATTTTCAGCATTTTATAAAATAGATTGCAAGTGTTTGATTTATGTATTTTGAAACTCAAGTAAAAAGTGTTTTTTTTTTCTTATCTGGGCTATACTGACTTCACGCACAGCAGTAAATATCAAAATATTAGGATTTACATTTCTACTAATATCTCTGAATATTTTGGTTTCTATTTTTGCTAAGTAATATCTCAACAAAAAAGTATACATTTTCAGTATTGTGTTTCATAATAATTTTCATTAAAATCACATAAACAAATTTTTCTTGTGCATATTTTAGATTTTTTTTCCTATTTATATATATATCTACTCTATAAATAAATAATTTGATTAAATGTCTCCTGTTTATTATTCTTATATTTTTGCCATATTATCAAACAAAAGCCCAACGGAATATAAATAAGCACACATGGTGGCTGTTGACATCCCAAACAAAGAAAAAGAAAGTGAAATTAAATATTTAGGGGCCTGTTATTTCTCAGTACAAAATTACCAAGACTCCAATTATTTATCGTTTTAAACAAATATCGAGTAAAACGAGAATCATCTCGTATAGATTTCACGTGAAATACATGTTACAACGATATAAATATATTGATAGCATTAATTAGAAATAATAGATGTATCACTTGAAAATATTTACAAATTTGTGGTAGAATTTCAAATGAATTAACAAGGTTATACATTCTTCCATTCTTCTTAAATATATATTTTTTCATTTACCTAATATTATTCAAGTTAGCTCTTGTCTTACGAAAAATAAGACTAAGAAAGTCTCCCGGGACGAGGATTAAAATCTATAATCTATAATCCAAATAAAACAATATTGTTTTTATGATATATATAAATATCGTCATGTCAATTTTTTGTACATCTTATTACATTTGTTGACATTGCGTATCCAACTACGCCAAGCTCTATCAACAGTAAGATTCTTCCAATTTGTCGTCCACGATATGGCATCAATATGACAATCTAGAAAATTTTCCAAGTTCAACTTGCGGGGAAGAAGATCTAAGAGATTTTATATTGGTAAAACGGGTAGAAATTTTAATATAAGAGTAAGGGAGCATTTGAATATAGTTATTTAATAACAAAAACATGCCACAGTAGTAAATATAGTATATATTCTTTTGATAGTTAAATTTTCCGTATATATTTCTATGTTCGTGTCCATGCACCGTTGAACATTCTCTTAGATCTTATACTTTTAAAATTATCAATATTAACTTTGTGGTTAAAATTCATATTTTTATTTATTATCTTTGTTTTATTAACCACTAAATTGAGTTCAAATACATCTACCGGTTTTGAAAAATACCATTTTCTTCTTCAGGATGTCATAACTAACTAAAACATATATATTGTTTCTTTGCCAGAATCTATTTTAAAAAAAAACCAATTTAAAAAAAATAATATTGCTAATTTTAAAAGTATGAAATTAATATCGTAATTAATTGTAATTACTAATGTAATCATTGGAATAAAATATTTATTTTTAATATGTTATCTTAGAATGCGTAGGCTGAAACACCCGCCAACGTTCCCATATCATTGTGGTATTTAATAAAACGAAAATCGATAGAAATTCTATACTATTAATAAATAGTAAATAAAATAAAGAAAAAAAAAATATTTTGATGTATAAAAAAATGTAAAATGAACTAAAATCGCGGCGGCTCCTTACGCTCATGATATATTTTATATCTTACTTATTGTTACAAATACAATTAATCACATAGAAAAAATATATTGTTACCAGCGGGACTCGAATCCGGAACCTTCTCTTACTTTTCTTAGACTATGTAAACCATTTATTTTTACGTCGAATTATCAACTTACTTTCTATTTAAGTGAGACATCTATTATTTCATATTAAAAGCTATCATCTTTTAATTGGAAATAATAGATGTCACACTAAAATAGGAGAAACACATATAACGTCGAAAATTTAACGTGAAAGAAAATGGTTAACATACTGTAATAGGTACGAGAAAATTCCGGTTTCGAGTCTTGGTAGTAACGATATATTTTTTCAATAGATAGATTTATTCTGTGTATCTTTCTAAATGATTAAAGCAGCGCAAAAACAATATTTTTCGACAAAATTGATATTATATGTATATATTTAGAATTAATACATTCAATTAGTATTTTAGTTTCTTTAATTATCAAAGAAAAATGTTCTAAACATTGCAGTATAATAAAAATGTGATTTAATCAAACATATTTTAGTTGCGTAAACTATTGTTTAAAAAATATGGAATATCAAAACCAGATAGTTAATCTCCTGAAATAAGATTTGATAAATTTAAGGAGAAAATGAATGAACCGGAATTGTAGAAAGTAAGAATTTTTAATAATTTATTTACTGTCCGTACCATACCGTAGCCCTGAAAGGAAAACATCTTAACTGCCGTATTGCAATAAATCTCTCGGCGATGGTAAATCACAATGTAGCCATGCACAGCACAGTACCGCACAGGTGACGTAATGGAAATGTAGAATTATTTCCCGCCAACGAAGGCAGCGGCCATCTTATGTGGGAGGAGGTTCTGAAAATTGCGGCAAAATGGATGGTCGCTCTTTAAGATCGGGGAGAAAACGGAGGAAAATGTTTATTTGGAAACCAACGCAGTCAAACGCTACATTATTATTCTATGCATATATATAATGATATTAAGACCCGTGTGCATCTCTAACTCTTTCATATTTGTATATAAATTTGAAAAGAAACCGATTAGATGAACATCGGAATGAAGTGTCAATTTCCTTTGTAATAAAAATTAGATGACTTGTGACCACACACGCATACAAATTTATTTTCTAATTTTTATATATATAAATTAGAATTTGTTTATCTGGATTTTATTACTTTATACCCACTATGAATAAAATTTTGTATGCACCCATCTCTCGATTTAGGCGGTTTTAAAAATAAACTTTTCTTTATTTTTTTATTTCAAATCGTCGATTAAAAAACCATAAAAGACACACATTAATAGGATCGATATAAATATTATTTAGTAAGAAATTATTATGTTTTTGATACAAAATTTGATTTTAAATAGTAGCTGAAGCCTCTGAGCATGTAAGTAAATATAATATATTATTTTAAATAATTTGTATTCTCTAACAAAAAGTGTTTTAAAAACGTAGAAAATTGATCGTATGTAGTGAAAATTGAATGGTTTCTAACTATTAATTTTTAACGTTTTGCAAATTTAATTCAATACAGGTCTGTCTCCGTAATCTTGGCTTCAAGATTATAAGAAAATATATTTCGTATATGCAAGAATTTTCTATATTAAGGTAATTCTGTGACACACGGAAAATGAATTTAATGGTCTTGGTCTTTCATACAACACTTGTATTTACCTAATTATGACAAATATTATTGAGTTAATTAGTTGTACATTAGTATAAAGGTCTTATCTAAGTAATAGTTTAAAAAAAGTCAAATGTAGTGTTCAACTTTTGATATAAATGAATAATTAAAACCCACATTTTCGTAAAAAAACGCGAAAATATTCATTATTTTTGAAAGCATGCCCTTGAAAGTATTTGCGCACAGTTTAAAGAAATTTACAAAGATTTAACAAAAAATTAGTTACAAACTATTTAATCAGGATTAATACAAAATAACGTGCTGCTGGATACGAATCTGATGATTTGGTGATTGATTGACTGGTGATTTCAAGCCAACCCGAAAAAAAAGGTTTTATTAGAATATAGCAGCTTAGAGGAGGAGGAATAATAAAATTACAATTTTGTTTTAAATTATGTACGTGTTATAAATATGCTTTGAATTAATAAAGCTACATATTTAATAAAAATATTTTGTTTCTCTTTCTTATGTTGATATATAATACACACGTCTATGGTATGTACTTGTTTTATGCGGATTTTTGGAACTTGTATCCCTATTTTATATGAACTTTAAGTTTAGATTTACGCTGATTTTAATTTTCTGGAACCTATCTTCTATTAATGTATGCCTTCTATGCCTCAATTTGCGTGGTTTCGCTTTACGCTGAATTGCCTGAAACGTGTCTACCACGTAAATCGAGAGATGAGTGTAAATATGTATTTCTTAAATAGATACTCTACCAAATAATTTGAATAATATAAAAATTATGAACAATAAAGGTTATTACGTCTGTTAATGTGAAACGCTGAAATATAGTGAATAGTAAAATAAAAATTTGCTAACAAATATTCGTTTAAAACTATTAACCAATATATAATTCAATTTCGCTTTTAAATTGATCCTGTATTATGAAAAATATATTCAGGTTAGCGTACATGGATCTAGTTATAACATGGCAGCGTCGAAACAACTTTGAATCAGTGTGATCTTCATATTGTGTGATATTTTCAGCTTTAACTCATTCTTTTTCATCGGTACCTTCGTACGTACTGTACATATAACTCAAAATAGCATTATGTAGGTCTTGCTTTATATTTTTTACGTAATATAATTAATTAAACACTATATAGATCAATCTAATGTATTACAATGTTTATGCCAAAAATTTGCAGACCTCAGTACTTCAAAGAATACTTAACCCTGCTAAATTAATCTGATGAAGCGTTGAGGGTTTGTGACGTGGCTATATTTTTAGACATCATTACAAAGCGAACGGGTGACGGTTCCTTGGAATATCTCCATAAGGTTTTGTAAATTTAATCAACGAATTTAATGGAGAAAATCCCAAGAATACGATATATCGAGCCTTGAAGGCGCTCGGAGTCGGGACGACTTGGATGGCTTCCTTGAAGAACTAGAAATGATGGCGGTGGAGGTATAACGAATTCTCAGAAGTGGGATGGAGGTGTGGAATGCCGAAATAAATTCAACGATTCCCATACCTAATGTTCGTCTTACATACGCAACTTTACTCTCGTCGTAAAACGAATTTTGGCATTTTCCGAAAAATTCCGAGAATCGAACTTTTGAATGAATTTGATTTCAGTTCAGTGTGAAAGGTATATAATATAATTTTTCGGTCACATAATCGTGGATTTTCAAAGCTCGATTTTATATTGGAGGAGTATCACATCATTTACATGTTAGTGTAGTACTTAAATTGCCTAATAAGGTGCCAACCTTATTCACCATAAATATAAAATAAAACCTTCAAACTAAATTATTTTTGTTTTTTATACAATCCTTTGGTGTCCCTACACGGCCATGTCTGTGGGCTTAACAACCATATAGGTCCGAAACCCAACCAACCAATCAGTAGACACCATACATCGTCCACGAAACTAGCGATCACTTCTCCGCAGGCCTTCCTTTCATCGGTATCTCGAGCGAGCCACTCCAGCGTTCAACAACATACGCGCGTTTAACTGTATACTGTATAATTCATCTATCAATAAACGCCAACCTTTGTAAGTGCTCTTTTATTTCTATACCTTGCTCTAGACAAAACATAAATACTCACACACGCACATCATACACTAACACGCGTGAGACTAGAGGAGGTTAGGTGTTCAGTCTCACATCCACAAAATCTTACGATCAATCACAGCCAATCATATTTTATAACCACAACCCCTACAATCCTGTATTCATATATAATAAATTGATGACCATCTGTTCCATAATCTTCATCATCATTTGAGTACGTAGAAAATACAAATAACACGCCGTTTACATATATCTTAAGTTCTATTAATACTAACTTGTAACAAAGTTCACCAGGGGTAATTATTTTTCAAATAACATAAAATATTTCTTTTAAAATTTGATTTTAAAATTGTACAATATAAATCAATGTATTAAATTCTAACATAAGTCAACATCGTATACAGATATCAACATATAAAGATGATAGAGCATTGAATTATCATATGAGAGGGAATGATACTCGGTGTTTACAAAATCTTTTTGATTTCAAAAATATATCGGAGGTTATGGATTCCGGTATCGGTAAAGTTGAAAATAAAACACAAGGTAAAAATGAGTGTTGAAATATTACGAAATTTACTAACGCGCTATTTTTAACGCAGTTTTTGAGACAAATTTAACTAGAGACGAGCTTAAACCGTCATTGCGACTGTGAATGAGTAGTACTCGGTTGTAATAATGATCGGTAACTGAATCTTAACTATTGTAGGTTTAATTTATAGTGTAGATACGGGCGATTGCTTGCCAAATTACGAATAATCTGTTATTAATCATGGTTACAGTTGAATTCAAATCTGACCATCACAAATGCAATCATAGTTAAAATAATGGTTTAGTTCATCACTTAATATTATTGGACCCGACCCGCTGAATAAACATATTTATTTCAGCATCAGCACACGGTTGTGATTAGTTACGGGTCACTTTTGTGATTCGTGTGCGCAATAATTTGCTGAATTTTGTGTTTTCTTTTTTCGCACGACCAGACTAAACGTTTCCTACCCACTGCACCCCGTACACCCTCTCCCACGATGACCACCCCGTGACCTCCTAGTGACGTGACTCGGGGCCCGGATCACTCGCGTGGGTTTGCTAAATGTTATCAAATAACTCCTTAATTGGAGCCGTATCATGTCGTTTTTCCTGTCACATGTTTTTTCAACATTTTAATAAATTGCGAATTCACTGTACATTTATTTGTCTAAGCTAGGGGTCGACAATTATTGGCTCGTAAGCATTTTGCAGTACTTTTAATTTTTCCTAAATATTGTTTTACGTATATTAAAAATAAATACATTTTGGAAATTTAAAGCATCTGTGGTTAGACTTAATTCATTTAAAAAAAATAGTATAAATTTATTGAATCAATTTAACCCTATTTTATCCTTAAAAATACCCATATTTCCACCGTTCTTGATCAATTTTTAGCACGTTTGTTTTCTAACAATTAATTTAGTTTTTATTAAATGAATTCTATAAATTAATTACCGAAGAAATATTACATATACATATACATATTAATATTTAATATAAATAAAATTTCGAGTAAAAAAGACATGTTTTTAAAACTGCTTTCAAGCGAGTGATTCAATCACTGAATTTGTGTTCAACGGGTGAGCAAGTATTTGAGAGTACAAGTGAGTACAACGTATTTAATAAATATTCTGTAGTATCGCATGGCGCTATATAGTAAATAATTAATTTAATAATTATTAATTAAATATATTCATAATGAAGATATACACATAAAATCAATTTTATCGAAAAATATTGTTGTTGGGCTACCGGGATTCGAATCTGGATCTCTTCTCCAATCTGAGGAAGGTGAATTACAACTGAGGAAGGTGAAAAACAGCGACAGTATTTTTGTCGACAAATTTTCGAACCCATATGCTTTTTAAAATTAATATATCTATCGTTACATTATTTGAAAACCATCCACATTGTTTTAACAGAATCTCAAATATCTTTGAGTAAACCGATAGCAGACAGAAAATTTGTCGACAAAAATACTGTCGCTGTAGCATAGTTGGTAATACACCTTCTTTGGATTAGAAAAGAGATCCAGATTCGAATCCCGGTAGCGCAACAATAATATTTTTCGATAGAATTGATTTTATATGTATATCTTTATAATTAATACATTTAATTAGTATTTAAAATATCAGAGCTATGTTCTGAATAATTACAACTTCACAAAGGGAATGTGTTCTCCTTAATAATAATTATCCTTACTTTGGTGTAATTATCGCGTCGAGATGTCTGATCTGAATATTGCGTCCCATCGAGTAACTTTTTAATATTTTTAAATGATGTTATAAATAGGCTTTTTGCTTTAAAATGATTGCCGATCCCTATTCTAGGACGAAACGATGTCGCCACCATCTTTTTTGTTACCATAATATTCTGAACCACCTCCGTTTCTGGTTTGTCATGCAGATCTAAGGCAATAGTTATTACGCAAAACAAATATTTCCTTTTTAAAATAGTTCCATATTTTCATTTAATTAAAAAATATTTGTAGATAGTTATTCAGTTGACATAAATTATGTTTATTTATATCATATACTCGTATGGATGGATGGTATATATATTTAAAAGTGATCATCTACTTAGTTGAAAGGATATGGAAAGTGTTCAATCAATGCATACAATGGCTGATAAAACATGGACTCCCGACATAACAGAGGTTGGTTGGTTGGGCATCACTCGAAGATCATCATACATACGAAATCTGTGAAAAAAAGAAGTGTGGTCAATTCAATAGAAAATGCCAAGAAAACAAAATGGAAATAAGAAAGTCACATCGTTCGAAGGACGGACAATCGTTGGCCAAATGCAGTCATCCAGTGGTACCCGTCTACCCCTAAATGTATATAGGGTATAACCGACCTAGAAGTAATGTTATAGATAAAAAATGAATAAATATAGTAAATATTTATTTTGAAGTATGTAGACTTAAAGCTTTTTGTAAAAAGTTCAAAGAATAATATATTCCATAACGGTGTAGAATTTGCACATATTTCTTGAACATTTTATATCGTAATTTAGTCAATTACTCATAAAATATTGTAGACTAGGTTTGTTTCACCCTTTTTTATATAGAACGTCACGTAATGCGAATTGCAATGGGCAGATACAAGTGGGAAACACATGGGGAGGCTATATATAACACTTAAATATATATATATAAATTACGCAACTACGTTTTAAGGAAGGTACAGAATCAGTTAAATAATGAGTAGAATTCAAACTAAAATTAACTCAACTGTGGGAGATTTATATCTCCTGTTAAAAAGTACTGTTGTATCGTAATTTTTTGAGGCAACGCCTAGACAATGGCACATATTACCATGCCGAAACGTTGTCCTAGGTTTTCCCATAAAGAAACCATATTCAAAGATCGCGATCTAACCTCGAAGAGACGCCAGTTGCACATATATTTATTTACGTATATAAGTAGATAATATTTTTTGAACACCTTACATTTTTCAGAACACATTTTTGTTCTGTGGTATTTTAATACAAATTAAACGAATCAACTAGAAAGGTATACAGAAAAAATCTATCTATCGAAAAAATATTTAGTTGCTTTCGGGATTCGTACCTGGACCTCTTCCTATTCAGGAAAGCGCGTTTACCATTTTCGCTATAGCAATCGTATACATTTTTGACACATTTTAAATTTATATTTTGTAATCTTTCCAATTGATACATCTATTAGTAACATTTAGAGAGATGGTTTTTATTCTGCACATCTTTATAGTTGATTCATTTAATTTGTATTAATTTTCTTTAAAATGTTCCACTGTTAGATCTTTTTCTTCTTTTAAACAGGCAATCCATCCTTCAAGAGTGATTTGTGATACTGTTAGATCTCACTAGACAAATAAAATAAATATGTAACAATAATCCATTAAAATGAAATGTATTAATTATAACGATGTATATACAAAATCAATTTTATCGAAAAATATTGTTGTTACTATCGGGATAAAATTAATTTTATATATATATATCTTTTTAATTAAAACATTTAATATGTATTTTAAAAAAATATTACAGACTTATATTTTGAATAATAAAAAACTTCACAATAAGAATGTGTTCTCTTTAATAATAATCTCTCTGTTTTTATTCTCTTGTGTAGATTGGGTTATTAAACCCATCACGTAGATTGTATATACGACGTGAAATAAGATACTCGATGTTATTTTTATGATTGCTAATTCCTTAGGGAAGGGTCCTTCGCGACGGCACAAATTAAGGCTTTCATGTGCGTATTTTAAAAAAGTATTTAGACGGAATATTCCTAGCTGCGTTATTTTAATGGACGCCCGGTTCAAGTCTGGCTTAAACTGCCAATAGAGAAAATTTTACTAAAAGATTTTCCATTTCAGTGAGGGCTCTCGAGCGCGCAGATTGTTTGTTTAATCCGTAAAAGAAACCGTTCATTTAAAATTCAGACAAACACCATTTTAGGTTTGCGGCTGAGAATTTTCAACAATGAATTTTAAATCTTTGTTACAATAACAATTCTTAAAAATTACCATCATTTTGGCTAAAAATAAATATTTGAAGGATTAATGGAGTAGGCTCGCGAGATAAAGTTTCGTTAAAACGTTTGTAAAGGATGCTGAAGGATGTAAAGCAGTGGTGTCTAACCGGTTAGGAAGTGTGCCGCAAAATATTGTTGACTTCAGTAGAAATGAGCATCTACTGAACAGACCTTCAATTTTTCGAGCATCTTGCGAGAAGAGAAGATAGCTCGGAGGACCTTGCTGTGGTAGGTCACGTCGAAAGACGGAGAGAAAGAGGAAGATTACCCACCCTTTGGACCAATTAAGTGGAAAAAGCAACGTTTTGCAGAATACCGAAAAAAGTAGCAGAGCGGAAGTTTATGGAGATCACAATTCTCATTCACGAGGGACCATTGTGGATAAATCATCATCATATCAGAATGAACTAATCTACTCAATTTAAATGAAGTATTTGTTCGCTTCTAAACTAAACTTACAACATGCATGCACTTAATAACATAGCATTAATAATTATTATGAACCATTTCTAATATTCTTACTATAATAAATTGTATTATTCTATTACGAAAAACTTTAATCATCGAAAACTGCATCTAGTTATATTTTAGTGTGAAATATGCAATATATGATAAAATTATAGTACCTAGTTGCGTAAGTAGGTATACTTCAGCGTTTTTTTTAATCGTAAAAAAGGCAAATTTTAAAGTTTATGCAGTATTCCGTGATTCTAAAAAGTTGGAAACCACTGATGTAAATTGTACAGAATCACAAAGAAGCATTTTTCTGTAAAGATGGGTGGAGATAATGGAATATCATTCATTTCTTGATTTTAGTCTTTATATTTTTCACAAGAATAAATTAATCTCATGATAATTTAATTCAGTGTTAACTTTGTTTAATTCTACCAGTAGATATCTATCATGACATGTTTTTCAATATCATATGTTGTCATTGTCAAAGTTAATAGACAATCGCTGTTCGACGCTCACAAGAAATCTACTGAAACTTGTGTGTAATAAAGTTAACGTTGATTTAAATGAGAATTGTTTGACTATCGCAACAATCTAAATTAATCTATATTCTTTTTTTTTTTTTAAATAATAAAGTTGTATCAATGTGTCCAAAATTTAATAAAAATGAATTGATAATTCTGCTATCAGTTTACTCAAAGGTATTTGAGATTCTGTAAAAATAAGGTAGATGGCTCTGTCATATAATGGAACGATTAAATGTATTAATATCAAAAATGTAACATATAGGTTCGAAAATTGACGCTAAAAATATTGTCGCTGTAGCATAGTTGGATAATACACCTTCCACGGTTAGGAAAGAGATCCAGGTTCGAATCCCGGTGGCGCAACAAAAATATTTTTCGATAAAATTGATTTTATATGTATATCTTTCTAATTAATATATTTAATCTATATTCTTCTACATATTACGTACAAAGACGTACCGACCATTTCCTGGTATCAGAAAATGTATTAATTCACCTTATTCAGTATAATTGTGTTCTTTTTTATAGTATTTGCTCAGAGTATATATGATTACCAATGTCAATGTTTACCGAAGGCCGTATACATGGATTCGTTTCGCTTCTAAGACATCGAGTTACAGGCGGTAAAGCTGCGGCTGGAGCTCAGCACCAACTCTCTGGTGCAAGCGGCGCTCTCATGGAAAGCTGGTTCTCTGACCAGAGAATGGCAACGCCTACAGAATAGCTATATATATACACCAATGGCCGTGACTGAAGTAGTTATATATATAATATTTATATTTTGTGTGTATATATGTGTGAACTTTTTACTTTTCATTTATTTATTTTTATTTATTAATATTTTCCTTGGTATTCTTTTTTTTTTTTTTCATAGCATTATATTTATTTCGTAACTTTAATGTATAACATTATATGTATAATATATCGTGTTTAAAAAAAAACCTGATCACGCTGCAATAAACACATTATTATTTATTTTATAGTATTCGGTGTACGTGGATTAAAATATGTATTTCATAAATTAATTATTATACTGAAAATGTTTATATTAATATTGTTTTCATTAATACATACATAAATAAAATATATCGCATTTTACATATTTTTTATACCTACCTACAAAAAATTATTTAAATCTTTTTGAAATATTTATGTTCTATAATTTTAAGAGTCACGTTATTTTACAAGCATTATTTAAACTTCCCTGCATTTAGTAATCGATGAACTACTTCTATATTATTAAATTAAAAATATGAAGATTGTATTTACATACACATACTAAAATATAATATGATTACGTTGACTTGGACAAAAATTGTACCACGGCAGAATACATTATATTATTATTTAAAATATTAATATTATTATTTATAAACAGCTGACAGTTTCAGTTTACATTTCCCAAATGTGTATAATATATTTTAATGTTATTAGTTATTTGGAACACACGCTGCTTCGCTGTTTCGCAAAAAAACAAATTAATTTGTTAAACTTTAAGCAGAACAAGAATTGAGTACGACTAATTTTAAGAATATCCTAATTAAGTTAAACAAATTATAATCTAGGTATACGTTAAATAAATTTAATAAGTGCATGCGCAGTGGCGTAACCGGGTCAAGGATATGGGTGGGGCTACGACTTTGACCTGAAACGTATCCTTATTCTGTGACGTGTTTCTGATATTCCCGGATCTGGAGCTATCCCTGTGTTACTTGATAAATTCTTATTGTCTTTTTTAAAGCAATATATTTTTGTTGAGAAGTTGGATTTTCCGAACACAGTTCTGTGGTATTTTTAATACAAACAAAAATAATCAACTAACTCTAGTTGATTAATTTAATCTGTATTATTCTTATTCACTATTTTAGATTATCTTTCATACACACATTATTCTAACTAATTATTTTTACAAATCTAATATATAATTATCGTTTTTTTAAAACTTTAATTAAATCCCTATCAGAATGAAGTTATATTATGCATTATGTATATTTTTCGTATTGGTAATCAAATGTTTTATAATATATTATAAAACTGTAAAAACTCTGTTGGTGCGTGTCAATAAATATATACATATGATTACTATAATTATTATTATATGTTTTTTTTTATTAATAGTTTATTTTCTGAATTTATTCTAATAATAGAGGCATTATTAGTCTGCATTTTAATTTATTAGCCAGGTATTATTATTTTTTTTTGCGGCTAAAATACTTTATTTAATTCTTAATAGAAACTACGTTGTCTCCTACTTTTGATATCTTTAGTGTATTTAAGTGGTTTATTTTGTTAGACTGATACAAGTCTAGAGACGAGTAGCACTGCGCAAGTCACTGTACAGGTAGGTACTTAGTTTGAAGAGGCGCCCTTCGCGCAGCCAAGGGAATCCGTTCCATCTTCAGATTTGTAACCAGCATTAGCGGGGGGAAAAGAGAGAGGCAATTAGAAGAGAAAAGAGCAACTCTGTACTCTTTTGTTTTTTTATCTTTTTATATTTTAAACACCTTGTTGTGTGGTGGTCCGGTCTATCACAAAAATCTGTTGACAAATAATAATTAATCAATTAATGTTTTTATTTATATTGATCGTACTGAAATAGTAAACCATTATTAATTATTACATTATTGTCTAAATTCTTACAACTGCAAATCCTATAAGTATATCTCTGCCATTTTATACTACATTCATCTATCCTAGTACCCTTCTTACCTCAACCATTTTCCTTTCATTATTTTTCCGTGAAGTTTCGTTCCGTTGATCGTCGAAGCGTGTAACAAGGCCATCCTTTATTTTACTTTAAATCAAGTGTCCTCGTAACGTCTTCTGGTATACCATACATTAGATATACCTTTGTATCGCTTGATAAAATAATGATGTTTGTTCAGTTTATTAGTATTTAGAGTCTAAATTATTCAAATGAAAAATAAATTAACATTTTTAGAATTTGTGCGCCAATAAGCTATTAAGTTGATATTGTTATTTTTAAATATTTACATGTATAAATATATTATCTATTTATTTACCATTTGCTCCAAAGTAAGATACTATACTGAAATAATATTTTTTACTTATCTTATTGAATACCATAGTAGGCGACCGACTCTGACATAGACGGAAAAAACAGTACACAAAAAAATTTAACAGATAAGTGTATAAAAATGAAGTTATTAAAAAAACAAGCGATTAGATAATATTTAGTATTTGTATTGTTGTGGCGGACGCCTGCTGTCATTTCTGAATACACCCGGTACCAGAATTACTTAGCCGCAGCTAGTGGCCATATCAAACAGCGATGCGTTGGCAGCATAACGCCGTCTACACCTACATGGTTGTCGCGAACTCCTCACCAATTAATCTTCGGCAGCGGGCCCGTCAGCAGCTTTGGTTATTCACTCCGTTTCATTTCGTATAATTAATGTGATGATTGTAATTTGAATTCAAATAAATTCAGTGTAAAACTGCAAGTACCTCATTTCATTTTATTTTTACTGCTTACAGTACCAAACAGACATACCTACACGAACAATGAATAGTAAACCGATTTGGTGATGGATTATCATATATCCCAATACACCCTTTGAATATCATCTTACATATCACGAACATTATATATACCCCGTACCTTCAAATAATTATTCATTTGATATATTTCAGACAGTAATTGATTTGATTATTTATTATATTAATCAAAAATTTTAATATAATTTTCTCAATAAAATAATATTAATAACACCCACTAGACACTTGAATAACTGCATCAATTATTAGAATAAAATATGTTTTTATAATTTAAAAATAACATATAATTTTAATTTTAACTTTGTACTACACACACAATTTTTTGTGTAATATCACGACTAATTTCGGGAAGCGTAGTCCCATATACAGGTGTAAATAATAGAACTAAAATTAAATACAGTTGGTTATGGGGTAGTGGAGCACGTAAGAGTGAGAGTAGCTCTATTGGTTCGAGAAAACATTGATAATAGCGGCGAAGGATTATATATATATATATATATTTTTTTTAAATTAAAATGTTGCACCACAAATCAATCAATGCTGTTTTTATATTTCATTTGTTGTATGAAGTTGAATGATACAAATTTGCTAGATTTATACGTATATTTTAGTCTAAACGATTTTTTTCTTCACAGAAATGTTAGTTTTGAGCATTATATAATTTTTATAAGCAATTTAAAAAAATTTGATTAACACGTATTGTCATTGCTGTTAAAAATAACACGTCATATGTCACGTACCCACGGATTAGCATGCACATTTATAATTAAATCCCGATGTCTTTCTGTGCATAAGAAAAATGTTACATTTAATTAGAGTTTCGTGTCAATTTTTCTTAAATTGTGGATATAAAACCTTCATTTGAAGGTACATTTTTCAAAATAGTGAATAAAAAGTCAATTTGCATCGTTAAAAATTGTAATTGAAACAATAATATTTATTTTGTAGTTTTCTGGGCTAATCTGACCTGTCCATCGTCAGAGCTGATGTGATGTGTGACTATTGGTGTTAGCTTGCAGTACCGTGTCGAAAGCAGGGTGTGTCGTTTTTAAGTAGGTACTGGCTTGTAATACCGTGTCATAAGCTCCATATACTTTCAGTTCCATCTACTATCTGTGCGGACTCTTCGACTCCTTTGGCTTTGAAGCGCTGAATACCATGAGGTTTCTAATTTTAGGCCGTCATTGATGTTAATGTTCACTGATTGTTTATATATTTCAATTGCCTCCCTTAACTGTATATAGAAGATTATGAAAACTTAAGAACATTAAAAATAATATTTCCGATACTAAAATTGTATAGGTGGGTAATTATTATTTAATTCATACATGATTTTAAACATTATTTTAGAAATATCATTCTAAGTTCACAATGATCGTATTTCAAAACGTTAAACTACTTTTCTTAACGTTTTAAGATGTTGGTTATTAAAAGTGTTTGTGATGTTATACTAAATAATAGACAGGTATGGAAAAAGATCCAGATCGGTTAAAGCCACGCTTGTAATGTAATTACTCCAACAGATGCGATAATGAGGTAGTGGAGCGTGTCAAAAATAATCTTTTGTAGTATGTTAAAAAAACTGGTTTACCATTTAAATTTGAATTTCAATGTGAAATACTTTCGGAGATATTGGCGTTCAAAGCTGGGCTTGTTGAAAAACGCTCGGAATATCATTATCCAGTACTAACAACATTAGTTCACGATGTGTCGAGTACCGATTTGTCGACTCGGAAGATGTGACGTCACACGATAAAACGGTATAAACCGATCGTTTTTAAATCACGCAACTTTGAACATCTGTAACTCTGCCGTATTTCAAGATATCAAAAAAATTCTTCCAGTTTTGCAAATGAGATTTATTGAAGAATATAAAAAAAAATTATTCCACTACCTCTTTGCGACAGATTTGAAAACGACGAAGATTTTTTTGATGGGCTATAAAAAAATATCTTTACAGTTCTATTGAATTTAATTTACATGTTATTTATTTTATAGGGTCTCGTGAACATTTTGCCGCGCAGTATACTGATTTCGCTTTGAACACGAATATTATACGTTGAGTTACCCTTCGTCGTACTGGTGTGTGGTGGGTGGTTAGTGCTAATTTACTTGCCTCCGAAATGGCCAAATGGTTTAGGAATGAAAATAATTCTGAACTAGTTAAAATAGTAACACATTTTTTGACATATATAACATAACAACTAAAGAATCTAATATATTTAAAAAATAGATTTCTTGCAACAGGTATATAGTATATATGGTGGCTTTGAAGCTTTTATTGTTACACGATTCGCTGATTTACCATCTAAGAAATAATATTGCAGGTTTTAAAATTAAATTTGGTGAATTTTTTAACGCAATCTTCAATAGAATGTTTAAATTATTTTATTTTTAAGAATAACATTTTTTTTTGCTGTGAAGTTGCATGTTCAGAACATAGTTCTGTGCTATTTTAATACTAATTCAATAAATTGACTAGAAAGACACACAGAAAAAAATCTATTTATCTTTCTTGTTCACTTCATTTCCCATTTATTAAATTGTTTTAATTTAAAAAAATATATTATTTTCATTCAACGTAATAATAATAGTATTTAAATAATTATAATTCTTATCAGTAAGCAATATGCACGCGTATTTTGAATGAAATATTTCTATAATTGTCACTTGACTGGATATGAAAAAATATTGCACTCTGGACGTTCATTTTTGAAGACGTTTTTTGAAAATCCAACCGAGATAGGAGCCTACTCCTCATATTTTCAGTAATAATTCAATTCGATACCTACTAACTATTTTGTGTAAATTTGAAATATGATTTTTTCCCTGTCATTATAGACAAGCTTTCATCTAGTAGCCTATTAATAATGATTGCGTTCGATACTTTACAGAATCAACGCAGTAACTTAGGCAGGAGAAGCGAGGTGGAGCGGTATCATATACGTCAGTTCAAGGTTGAGACATGTTGAGAGTGACATTGCATTAATTTAGTTCATAATTTTCACTTTAAAAAATATGTATATACAGGGTGAGTATTACGTTCCAGGCCGATGTTGTTTTTGAATAACTAAAAAATGAAACTTAAAATGAAATCTGTTTTTATTTATCAATTATTTGGTTTATTGCAATTATGTATTATTGTTTATTGCAATTATGATATTGGTCAAGTGGGCGTCTCTAGCAAGCGGCACAAATGCGTTCTCTTTTAACTATATTTTTCATTACATTCTCGCACACTTTACGTGTTGTTTCAGCAATTCCATTACTGTTGTTGGCTTATTGGAGTAGACCAATCTTTTCAAATACTCTCATAGAAAATAGTCAGAAGCCTTCAAATCAGGTGATCAAATAGGCCTGTCGATATCGCCACTTTTTAACATTATGCGGCCGGGAAACATTTCTCTGTGTACGAGGTCACACCATCCTGTTGAAACCAATTCGGCCACCAAGAAGTTTTACCATTAATGGTTACAGCATTGCCATTATTATTTAGATAAAAAGATAAAATGTTTAAATAATTTTAACACATTGTTAAGGCGTTTGATGCTTCATAATAAATTGTAATAGAATACTCTCCACGACTACCAAATGCGAACTGATTTATGTCTGCCAAACCAAAATGACGGCTAAACAAAATCGGCCTGGAACATAATGTATCAAACAGTGGTTGGATTCACAAAAAATATGTATATCAAATTGAATTAATCACAATTTGAGTTGGTATGTAATGTAAGTGTTAAGTAAAGTAAGAAGGTCAAGATTTGGCTTGTCAGCAGGTCGAAGATTTAGTTCAATGCGAGATTGGCGTGCCGAAAGTGAGTTTCTCCATTTTGACGTCACGATCTGAAGCCATTAAAGTATTTTTAAGCGAACCAGTTTTTGTAATTGAATCGAATAGAATTCTTTCTTCCGTACTTTATCTAGAGCCCTCGCTCTTGCCAGATTATATCGACGATTCTTCTATTTGGGTCGTCACACAAAAGGAAACTATTTTAGAATTATTATCTTATTTGATCCACTTGCAGAGCTATTATTTATAAAGCTTGGAGGTAAAGAAGTGTATGTGTATGTATGTATAATTGTAGAGTAGATGGTGTTTGTTGATCGCTTCCTTGAGGAAACCTAACCAAGATCAACGTTTTGGCAAGGTGAACGTAAAATTATTGAGGCTTTGTCTCGAAAATTATAATCGAGCATATGCGTCGGGAATATAAATCTCCCGCAGTTTTGAAGTCAACCCATCATTAACCAACTCTGTAACTTTCTTCACATGCGAGTTGCGAGTGACTCTAGCGCCATCCATACCGGTTATATCGTAACTTTTGAGACAAAGCCATGACTTGGTAATATCCGAGATTCTTTGAGAATATCACAGGACGCACGTAATGGAGTGGTTGGTCATGCAAAAAGTCGAAGGATCTCACTCCCGCGAATGATCGCCGGCTACATGAACGAATCCGATAAAGTCTCAATTCACCAGTGGCCGGGATAAATAGTTGTAACGTCGTCCCTAGCGACCACCTAAAAGAATTTTTCATTCCACAGATTTTTTTAAATCAAAAGTTTTGTAAGAATAATATTTTGATGTTGAATTGGGTATTGCATTCACTATACATACAAGTAAATTACCATTACTATTATAGCAAGTTTAAAAGGTAGTTCAAGTTTAAAAATATATATGATGATAAATTAACTTAATTATAATATTTCCTTGGCTATTTGAAAAATATAATATATAATTCACTAATAAAAAATATATTCATTTACATGATGAGTACATTGATGTTAAGATTAAAATAACATTAACGTTATTGATTTTTTAATAAATTTAATGAAACTACTTCCTCACCTTGTTAGAACAAATTTCTATCACCGAACGACATTTAGACGAACTTCAGCTTTCTCTCTCGCCAAATGATCGTCGTCATCCATCAGGAGATCCCCTGTCATGCTGAAGGGGCCAATTATCTTCCTCCAGACTAATGCACGGTGTCACCAGGGCCTCGTGGGCTCGGGGACTGTGAGCCTCGTTACCAGCTGAGACGACCATACTCTGACAGATATTAACTCTTCGGCTAGGTCAAGTTGGTTTATTAATGCTTCAGTGCAGATAAAGAGAAATGTCCCGATAAAATATCAGCCCTTTTTAGTATTGATAAATAATTAGAATAGAAATAATACACGAGTTGATGAATGTCTTTTCAATATTTTTCCTAATATTTTTCTCAATCATTATTTACGACGTAATTTTTGAGTATATTTTAAAATATTCAAAAAATATATTACTCCAACCGATATTTGAAATCTAAATGATGAAATAATTATCATTAATAGTTATTTAATTTATATTTATTGTATCAGAATGGAATGGTATTACGTGGAAGTGTTAATTAATTAAGGAGAACACACTTTGTTGTGATGTTGCATTTTCAGGACATTGTTCTGTGATATAGTTTGTATGTGGTATATATTTATTGTTGATACACTTAATTTGTATTAAATATTTCATTAATTTATATAAAACAGTTATCGTATTGAAATTAGATGATGGTTCTTTTTAAAATTGCAAGTAGTCTAATGCTATATTTTGTAGTACTAATCTTGGGACTCCGTTAAGGGTTTTTTATTAGACTTATTTACTCTTCCAATTCATATATTAATATAAAACCCTTATTATGATGTTTACAATAAAAAGTTTGTAAAAGTAACAAAACAAAGCAGAGGTAGCAGAATAGGTGGTTTAGATGCATATTGAGTATCATAAACTGAAAAAAAATTACTTTCCGATAACCAATCGTTAGTTAAAAATGGCGTAATAGTTGCTTTGTGGTGCAACATTTTAATTTTTAAAAATACATTATTTTTATTTTAACTTTAATGAGTTGTACCACAACTAGTTTCTGAAAGAGCAGTCATTTTCGTCTACAGGTGTAAATTGAATTAAAATTAAATACAGTAAGCTATTGGGGAAGTGGGGAAGGTAAGTGTGGGAGTGGCTTTATTGTTTCTAGGAAACATTAATAATATTCAGTGTTTCAAATTTTTCGCTGCTATTAAATAAAATAAATAACGTTGAATAAAGCCATAGATAAAGCATAAAACTGTATGTATTTGATGATTTTTCGCATTACCACACTATTAGGTGAGATTGACTTTGAAAGTAGTAAATTTGATGTACGAACAACCCGCCAACGTTTTTTTATCTCGGGCGATGGTAAAAAGTTACTATAGTAAAAATTTATCATGTTCAAAATTGACTACTGATCACACAACCGGCCCTTAGTCGTACGGGTACTAGTTCCAACCCTTGACACGACTCGACAAGTACGTAGAAGTAACTTTGATATAACAGAGGGATGAAAGTAAATATACTGTACACAATGAAAATGACATCATTCGGAAAAATGTTGAATAAACTGCATTTCTGACATTAGTGTCTGTTCATTTGTTTTGTTTACCCACCGTCTGGCGCTCGGTTTGTTTTTGTTTTTCAATTAGAACAGCTGTTGTTATTTCTACCTCACTTAATCTAATATAAATAATCTGATTTATTTTTATGTTGCATCCATAAAACTATTACAATTTTCATTGGGTGGGTTAGTGCGACAGACAAACATCTCTAATCCATTACACAGCTTAATGTTGAATAGTCGTTTGAACTCGGCTGTCACTGACGATATGACTTCTGTGTACCAACCAATGTGACAAACAATTAATTTGAGTTATGTTCATATTGGACCAAAATAACCGTATATACTCGCAATAAAGCCGAATTCTAATTTACACCTTATAAATTCTTTGTAAAATGTAAAATTCCTGTATGAGTCGTCGTTTGTTTTTATAAAAACACAAGTTAATTATTAAAATGAAAATAAAAATAGGTACTTATTGTTTTATATTCCTTAAATAAGTTTATGTGTTTAATATTTCCTAATCTCAGTGTATTTTATTGTTCAAAGGAGATTAAAAATTACAGTACGGTGAAGCCTCGGTTCTTGAACAATTCAAAATTCTTCTTCATCTTTCGTGTCTTGAAAGAGGTCGGTAAACTAAGCTGTAGGGTTGATTTATTGATTTCGATAGTGTCATCAGAATAATATGTTCCTTTACCGATATCTAGATCTAGTTGCCTAGAAAAATATATTTTTCGTTTCCTCGGCTCGGACATAAATCCAAGATATCATCACGAAGATCTCAAAAAACCGTAAAATTCTCAACTTTTACAATACTATATACGGTAGATAAACTCAGTATACGTTAATATATTGATGGTTTATTGGACACGTACAATTTTTTATCTCAATTCTCCTAAGCGGCGAGAAAAATCTACAAAATTTCAAAAGATACACTTTATAGTAGATGTACAACAAAGTTTTTATGAGCACAATTTACACTAGAATGCTGAACAAAGTATGCCGTTTAAATTGTAAAAAATAGCCGTCCATTTAGAAGTTCCGAGAACTTTTGTGTTTCTCCTGCAAGATGTATTGCACTTCATTAGAGGTAGCTGATGTGACTACCCGCATTACTACTTAGGGGTTTGCCGTAGTGATGTCGTTGATGTAAAATACAAGAGAGGTGGTAGTTATAAGATGAAAGTACAACGGTGTGATGAAGGTTAGGGTTATATAGCCGGTTGTGAGAATCAAGAAGGGGGCGCCCACGCCTAGATATGATAAGGTATGCGCGATCTAATGAAGAACAATGCATACATACACATACATAGGTGTCTTAAAATATGCATAATCTGACTAACGTTTACTCGATGACATAATATTATCAAATTTTAAGGTCCTTTATTTTCTGACTCGATAAATCTGTTGGCTCGCCGGTCGTAGTATTTTTTGTAATTCCCTGTTTTAATATATCATTTCTTAACGTTGTTGTTTATAGTTTTCGCAAAATTTATAAAAATAGAAAGATAGAGAGAGAAATTAAGATTATAAAGTGGTGAACAATTAAATAATATAGATTATTTTCTTCTCTTACCTCTTGGTCACTAAGCGAGTGTCTTTCTTTAAGCATAAGAACCAATACATTTATTTAATGATTTTAAATGTTTTTTTATTAAATGCATTGAGATTTGCACTACAATAGAAACATAATAGAATAGAAAATAAAATAATGTAAGGTAGTTTTTTCCCCAGAAAATACCAGCATTTGGCATGGGAAAAGTGAATTAATTATCATTAGTTTTTTTATTTACGTACATTAATAATAATATAATAATTTGTATTACACATAAAATTGAGTCAGATGTTTATCACGTATATAGTTTCGAGAGATGAGTCCCTCTCATCTATAGATGTAAATAAAATGTTCGATTAATTTCAAAATAAATCAAAATAATCATGCACTACAAAGTAACTGTCAAAGTCAGATAATAATTAATTAATTTAATAAAAAGTTTTTCATAGTTATTTATAAAAATGTATTTAGAACTCTAACGAATAAGTAATTTTGTGAAATGAATTGAATTATCAAAAAAAACCGCTTAATTATTAAAACATTAAAATTATTGGCGTATGAGAGAAGTCTTCCGATCGAACGTTTAAATCCTGATTATACAAGTATGTGTATTATGTAGTTTATTTTTAACTTAATTTAATACGTGAAATGTATATTTATTGTATCCGGTATATATTGGAAATATAATAATAAACTATTATTATTTTATGTCACGAATCACGAATTTATACAGACAGATAGGTTACATCATATAATATTTTAAGTCGATTTAATAATTAACTAACTTAACACATACCGTTTCTCCGTAGGAGTAGGTAGATAGAACGCCATACTCTTGCCTCATCCACTTTCACACATCATTTCATGATCTTCTGTTGTTGAAACTTTTATCCTTAAATATTTGGTTTAATTGGTCATGTCAGATTTGAGTTTCTGCTGCCTAACACCCGCTACATACATTATACTTACTATCCTCTCCTTGTTCATATGTTTCAAATGCCCAAATCATATACTGACTTTCATATACATATGAATATAAGATAACTGTTTACCAGAGCAATCTTAAAACTTTTTTTAAAAAAAAAATTGACTTTACTTCCACGATCCGATCCAAAAGAATAGGAGCAAAGCCTTAGGATACTTTTCAGTGCCAAAATTTAATACCAAATTTTTATTTTGTGCTCCGCGAATATTTAACAAACTGCCACTAGACCTTAAAGGGTCTAAAGTGATTAACGATTTTAAACCAAAAATAACAAAGTGGTTGCTTGATGTGGGTAGAAAGCAAAATGAATCTTCTTTGTCATTTGTGCTAACCTAACTACCTACACATTATTGGCTCCAACTATTGTATATTAGAGACAATAATATTTTTATAACTTTTTTCAATAATATTTTATAACTTCAGATTGTACTTTTTTCACATAACTTACATACCATTATACTCATTTAGTTCTAAAAAATTACAACTTTTAAAAACTGTACAGATAATTGCTTTAGAACAGACCACGTCTAGTAAAGTAATTACCATTATTTTTTCATATGTACTATTTATGCTACAAAAAAAATATATATCTCAGCGACCTTTTATTAATTGGATCGACTGTGCTACAAACAGTTCTACATTCGCTCTTAATTTGTTCATTCTTCACTATATCGTACATATAATTACGTTTCAGTTTACGAGTCTCAGAATCGAAATTGCAAATGATAATAATGATTTTTAAAAAAACATTGTTTATTGAGGGGTCTACATATTAAGTAATGGCATTTATAAACCAAAAAAATGTTTACATTGTACAATACATTGAAATATTTATTTAACATTTTCTTAAAAACGAAATACATAACATGTGTCTGAAACGTTATAAAATACGCAAATTTTTTAAAATATTGTTAAATAAATTAAAAAACAAAAAGGTATTGTATTATACATATGTAGATATATTTTTTTCTATGTTTTATACAGTATATAATAATTTGTTACGTTTTATTTTATTTTTTATTTTATGTCTTTATTATGTTGTCTTTGATGTCCGTCAATGCCTATTAAGGCTTGGTCGTTATGTGAAAAAGTAATTATCCTTTTTCACGTAACGCCTATATATTCTCGTAGAAATTCCTTTGAAGGTAGAAACAAATAATTTTCTATTATAATTGAAAGAAAATGGGGAAAATACGTGCACATGAATATCGTACATTAGAAACCTACCTAGGCACCAAAGAGACCGAATAACAAGACCAGAAAACCACACCTTGCTGTCAAAATTTTAGTTATAATTCATTTATGAATCGAGTCTCAAATAACTAATTGAATATTATGATTAGATATTATAAAATCCCGTATTTATACTAAAACCAAAACGTAAACACATTACAATTAGACGTTCGTAATTTTGTCGTTTCGTTTCATTTAGTAAATATTACATTTTTTACGCTATTAATAAATATAAGCCAATATTAAGTTATACCTAAGTTATAGTGCGATAAAAAAATCCTAGTTAAGGATTAGATTCTTGAGGTGAGATCAAGAATCCAGGCTGCCGAAATGAGGTATCTTAGGTGAGTTGTAGGAGTAATATTATTATTAATAGTATTAATATAGGAGTAAGCGACCCAGTGAAAATAAGAACTACAAAAACTACATTTGGGCAGAGAACCATTAAATATTACTCCCTAAAATTATATGCGTATGGAAATAAATGGAGCAATATTTAAGAAACTAATTATAAAATGTATTAAATAATTAGACAGAGAAATGTTAAAAAGGATAGTAACGACGACCACATAATTAATTCAAAAAAAATAGAAGTCCCCAATTATCCTCAGAAACACACACAAACACTTGAACAACCTTAAAACAAAAGACCACTTTGACACAGAATCATTCTAGTGCGGGGGCATTATTTTAAATAATGGTAAAAAAAAAAAAGAACGCGATAACCGACAACCTTGGTACGAAGCCTCTACTTCCACATAAGTAAGATCTAGATTGAGGAAGCTTAGAGATGTGAATACCAGAGGAACGATTATTAAAACTATTTTTTTTGGCAACTCTAGATTAAGTTGGGATAAACAGCAACAAATACTATATGAAGACACATTGGTTCTCCATTGTTCAACATGTATCTAAACAGCGCAAGGCAGAGAAAGATGGAAGCGCCTTGCTTCTCAAACTTTGATATTCTAAGCAGGCGGTCATGAGTTAGTTGATGAAATATACAAATTCAACTATTAATTATTAAGGAGAACACATTCTTATTGTGAAGTTGTATTATTCAGAACATAGGTCTGTGATGTTTTAAATACTAATTTAATGTATTAATTATAAATATAAACATTATATTAGTATTTAAAAAAAATTTAACTGTTAGTTATCTTTAAGAATGAACCATTAAAAAAACACGTGATATTCCGTAAATCAATCTGGAAAACAGTATCAAATTGATGATTTGAAATCTTTCAAGAATGTTTTTGCAGCGAAACTGGTAACTGACACTAAAAGACGTGTGGGTAGATCTTGCCGAAAACACCCCTATATAAGAGTGAAATGGCACTGTAAAATTACATCAAATTTTTCTAAATGTCTTTCTCGACGTGTTTGTTTATTAATTTATTAGGGGTCTGTTTTTAATTTTAGATGCACGAATTATTCATTATTTTCGTTTTTGATAAATATTCTATGAACTGATAATTATTTTTTTAGATTCTTAGTATGACCGCTTGATAGCGGAATGGAATTTAAACTTATCTGCGAAAGATCTATGGTTCAAAACCGCACATCATATTTTATAGGACGGATACCTAGGGTTAACTCAAATATATATTTTCGTAAAAATATTTATTTTTATTTTTAAATAAGCGGGAAGCGAAATATTTTTTATATGACTTTTATATTTGTGAGCATGTTGACAAAAGGATTTTAGATGTCATTTATATAAAGGTGTAAAAATCGTGGGAATGCCCATGCATAGTGTTTAAATATGATTTCGCGCATATGAGCGCCGCGGCTGGCTCAAATAAAGCGTAATTTGGAAGTTCAATTTTTTGACCACTTTTTGGAATAGCTGGGGACGTACATCGGCAATTACGCGACGAATATTGGCTTCTAAGTCATTTATCGTCTCTGGTTTATCGGGGTAGACTAGCAACTTCGCATATCCCCACAGAAAATAATCCAAAGTTGTTAAATCACACGATTTCATTCCGCGAAATTATGTGCTCATATAATGTTTCCTTCAATAAATTGATTATGGCACACACTGTGTGACATGTTACGTCGTCTTGTTGAAACCACAGCTCTTCCACATTAACAATTCCACAATAATTGGGGAGCAAAAAAGTCAGTAATCCTGGATCTATTGCTGTGTACGATGGCGAATCGACTCATTCGGGTCCGCCTCAATACTACGCCCCACTGAGCAACAGCTTCGTCGGTATTATCAATAAGAGTATGCATAGTGCAAAAATGATCCATGGTTATTCGAATTACTTGCTCGGATGGACGATTATGTCGACCGTAAAATAGACGTAGCGCACGGTAATTTTCGCCAAAATACGATTTTCGAAATAAATTTGCACAATTTACAAGCGTTGTTCTGGCGTACATGGTAAAATGGCAAACCAAACTGAGCACAAATCAGCTGCCAGCTGTCAAATTGGCTGTCGCTGGAAAAAGTATTGCCAATTCGAAAAATAAACTTCTAAAGAAACACCTTCATATATATATTTATATATAATAGTTTATATTTTAAATTTGGTATCAGATCTCATCTATTACAAAATATCATTTGTTTAGATGCTTTGTGTGTGAACGGAGTATTGACGATTGTACGGATGTGAAAAGCAAGAATAAGCAAATATGAAAGTACGTTGATACATTAAATAATATTATCTAATAGCATGGGGTATTATTAAAGCCTTTCTCAAAACAGCTGTTCACTTAGTAATGTGGGATTTATGTATATTTGCATGTAATTATATATTAATGTGTATTTAATTTTTATTGCAATAATTATTTTAATGAACGTTTTATTTATATATAACATGTTGAAAATGATATAAATAAATACGTAAACTAGGGTGATCTAGTGCTTGCATTCAAAACGATTGAGTTAACATGTGTAAATTTAAAAAAATAACAAACTTTGTATAAACTACTTAGATTTCTAAATGGTTTATATAAAGGTTGTCATTAAAAAAATATATTTCTAATCACAAAGCTATGTGTAATTATATGTTTTAAAGTTTTTATTATCATCTACAAAACCCAAAACAATCTTTTAATAAAAATTCCAAAATATTTGAAGCTAAAATTTTGCTGGTCTATAAATAAACAAGATCTGAAACTATTATATTTTGCGTTGTAGCATTAAGGTTTTGAAACACAAAATGTTTCCATACACCTGGGACTCATAAGGTCACAATGTACGAAGCAACTTTCGCACTAAGTACATATATGAAAGTTCCCAGGAAGGTAATTAATAAACTTTAGGGACAATCTTAAATAAATAAATAAATATTTCGGATAATCCACCCTTTGACTGGTAATATTTTTAGGGAGTTGAAAATTATTTCAGATTGTGAAAGGATGTTATTAATTAAGCACTCCACCCTTCATCAGCTTCTGCACATAGTTGAACAGATCAGCAATGGGATCAACACGTGCAAATACACGGCAGTCCTATCAATAGAGATCAGTAAAGCCTTCGATAGGGAATGGCACAACGGCCTACTCTATAAACTAAAATAACTCGGTTACCCTCCCAAAATAATAAAAATCATAGCCAGTTTTCTTTCAAATAGATCCTTCAGAGTAAAACTCGAAGGATTCCGCTCCACTAGCCATCCCCTACGAGCAGGAGTCCCACAAGGCTCTCTCATGTCACCAATATTATTTATCATTTTCTCTAGTGCCATGCCCCCCCCTCCCGACCAAAACACCAAGGTAGCCCAATTTGCAGACGACACCGCGATCTCCTCCACCTCATTAAAACTCACCCTAGTAATCCGCAGACGACAACGACTGGCGAGTCAACATAAACCCCTCAAAGAGTGCCGCCACTCTCTTCTCCAGAAGATCCACCCGCCAAAGGCCCAACATAAAAATGTTCGGTGAAAACATTCCTTGGACCCGTGACATCAAGTATTTTGATGTCACGCTGGACTCCCGACTCACGTGGTGCAAACAAATTCACGAAAAAGAAAGCGCAGCGTCACGTGCACTCTCTTCATTTTACCCACTCCTAGGCAGAAATAGCAAGCTAGCCACCGATAATAAGCTTCTACTATACAAGGCTATCCTCAGACCTATTCTCACCTATGCAGCCTCCATATGGGGTCATGCAACTGAATTGAACATGAGCAGACTTCAGATCTTCCAGAACTGGGTCCTCAGAACACACAACTCCACCATGACTCAGGAATTCCTCCCATAAAGGAATTCATCTAACAACTCGCCAAATATTTTTATGCTGGGATTCCTCAGCGCTAAAATCTATCAAAAAACGTCCTCGCCACGTATGACGTAAACATCCCCGCAAGCGACTATCTGACCAAAAGATATTTTCCGTTAGGAATTGAATACTGCCGTAAGCGGCAGCACCTGCACCATTTATCGCAGCAAATAAAAATAAAACACTCCCATTCTTAAACAACCCATATATAACACATGAGATGAAAGAGCAAGGGGTCCGTACGGATCCGGTAGTCTGTATACAGTAGACCAAAGTCCAAAATCCAAAGAGAGCTCATTCTCGTCACCGCGCTCTCTGAGTACACACATTCATTTCATTTCTCCCTACCTCGCTTTGACCCTGCCTTTACTCTAGACTTTTGGAAACGGATTCGACTCTTGGCTGCTACACTGGACTACAATTCGGACCTTGGATTGGATCCTGCGCATCGCGTCACAGACATCGTCAGCTTGAGTAACAAGAGTGAACCGGCAAACTACCCTAAAAACAGTTCTTGTCTTTCTGTGCCGAACAAGACTAATCTCCATATAAATTACAATAAACAACGAATGATTCGGCATGTTCACTACTACTAATTTATTTTTAAAATTAGCAATATTATATTTGTGGTTAAAATTCATATTTTTATTTATTATCTTTTTTTTATTTATTTATTATTTTAGAATTTGCTAATCATTTGCTAATCATTGGTCATGGGATTGTCAATTTTGCATATAAACGGTGTCGGTCACAAATGAAATAATTTGGAATCGTTGGAGATAAATAAAGCGTGTAAAACTAATCAAAAAAATTATAAACAACCAACTAAATTTAACTACGAGTCCTATTCTAAAACTTTTTCCTAAAAATTATTCGAGTAAATTTGTATTAAGTAATGATTTGAGTTAGGTACTAAATATTTTTTTTTTTTTTTTTAAAATAGATTCTGGCAAAGTAACAATAATATATGTTTTAGTTAGTTATGACATCCTGAAGAAGAAAATGGTATTTTTCGAAACCAGTAGATGTATTTAAACTCAATTTAGTGGTTAATAAAACAAAGATAATAAATAAAAATACTAATTTATTTCATTGTTTATTCTCGTGAGTTAATTTCAATCTGTGGACATCCTTATGAGAAAACATTATCACTGTTACATCAATGTCTCTGTTAAGAAATATCATAACATTTTTATAAAAATTCATTCATAGTATTGAACCTAATATATCTACATACCTATATCTTTACTTTATTAGGTTCATTTATTTGTTTTACATGTTTAAATTAAAGACATGATTTTTTAAAAATAAGTATCACTAAAGTGTGTTTTAGCACTAATATTTCTTCAGTATAAATATGTAACATAAGCTTATCAGTATTTTTTATGATAATTTTTAACTGCTCATCAGATTTTAAATTCCTTTCAAAATATTATCCTTATTAATTGTTATGTTAATTATGTTCTATTCAATTTGTATTATTGTTTAATATTATAGTTACATATAATATGGACAATCTGCTTCTCTAAACACGTGATTTTAATTTCATACTTGCTATTGTTAAATTAACCTGTTTATTTTTACGTGCTATTCATGTGAGTATATATTCAAATAAGTATATAATACACCGTATATATTATATGATAAAAATTACAAAATGTAATGTACTTAAATTATCTTATTCTATTTAAAATATTATATTTCGTACGTCGTAATACTGATGTGTTGGATTTGTAAAAACGCATTGTTGAACTAATTTAAATTAATTTATTAGTTTATATTGTAGGAAACTGGACTTAACATACGACAAAATCAAATGGAAGACTATATTTCCTCCCATAAGGGATGAAAACTTATAAAATTATTTGAATATAGAAGACGCCCAACGTTTTAATTTTCATTATATTTTGTGCTCCACTTCGGTGGCGACAGTTTCATGAATATTCCCGTACTTTCTCATTAACTAAGAATATTAATTCACCTGTCATCGCATGCGTCCGTATTACCTAACTATTATATACAAGACTTTGTCTTCCATTCCCCTGGATCTTATATTACTAGGAACTTTTAAGATTAGGAGAAGTGTTGATGCTACCTTGTTTCTAAAATGATTATTAAGTGTCTATTTTACAAAATAATAGCAATTATAAAAAATAGATTTCATATTTGAAATAAGATTTTATGATAAGTGATCACCATCAAAGTGATTACCTGATTCGTAAAACCAATACTTCAGGACGTATCTTTTTAATTGCTACAGTAATACGAATTCGAAGATCAGCTAGGTTTTTAATTCTGATTTAACCCCTCAGAATAAACATATCATGATTGATAATGCCCTTACAAGGCGAAACGCGTCTCAAGTAAATTAAACGAGTAGAATAAAAAAACAAGTGTTTTATTTTCACATATGTGAATGTGTGTGTTTTATTTTCACATATATTAACACGTTCGAACGACTATTAACCATATATAGCACTTATCTTATTCTTTGTGGTCAGACATAATTATTAAAATAAATTACCTTAATCGTATTTACCACATTGATTACTTTGATGTCGACCAGTTTCAATACCATTGTATTGTCGTCAAGACAGACGTACGCTAATTATTATTTGACTGACAAAGAAATCAATCTGGTTTACGCAAAGTTAGGTTTTTTTTTTATCTAAATGAACGTTTTTTTTTGTATTTCAAGTCTTTTCTCTGTTCACGTACGTCATCATGGAAACATCACGTCACATTAAATTTTTACTACATCACAATCAGGTACAATCCACCCCTGAGGCCTTTATAATCAGCGCGCTGTACAATGGGAAGCAGACAAACTAAACCTCTTGCGGTGGGCGTGGTACTGTCGCAACAGGGGTGGATCCTAATTCACCGTTAGTAACCATAAATATTTAGTGAGCCGTCTTTAGTATTTACACGCTATGATGTTGTTTTGGCGCACAAAGTCGAGAAAAATTACTTCAATATTTTAAAGGAAAATATATGAAGTAATGTTGACAATAAAAATTTACAAATAAGCACATAATTCACAAGATTAAAAATAATATTTGTTATTAATAATATTATGGCAACAATCTTAATTCAGTTTATTCTGATAATACAAAAACACGTACTCAATACCATAACAAATTATATACAACTATACAGCGTACCTATATAATTCACAAATCTAGACAGTAAATACTTTTTTAAAACATCTCAAAATCAAAATATATATTTTTCATGTCGCTTAGCAACATAAAACCAACACAATTTACTGTCAATTCTATGACCCGAAAGTGTGACGTTATCGCGTCTAAAAAAGTAAAATAATTATTTATAATTTAACCATTTTCAAAGTTTTTTGAATAAGATTAAAACACGTGGTTACAAGAAATATTAATTTAAGAATAGTTTCCCATACATAATTCTATTAAATAAAATTAAAAATGTAGTGTTAAAAGTTATTTCTCACTATTTTTCTAAAAGTTTGTGTTGCTTTAAAAAGTAGAAATAATTTGTTGTTCTCTCAGAACGAAGATCAACCTTTAATCTATCTTTTTGAATTTACGTTACCTATGTACACACTATATATTATATTAGATATTTCATGAGGAGAGCTATCATTACGCCTATATATAAATATATAGGGTCGCGTATGGGATGTGGAAGCTATTAGGCAATTAGTCTGTTGCGCTCAATTTGTGAACAATGTGTAAAAAATTAATTAAAAAAGTAAATACGGTGATGGCAGAAAAAGTGTAGGCTACAATGGGTGGGATCATATCTATGATGACGAAAAAGTTATTAGAGAAATATCAAAAACATTTAAGTCCTTCAACGTGACCAAATCACATTTTATGGTTTGGTCACGTCATCATGAGATGATGCGAGGAATAGAGGACGCCCGGTGAAGACTTGGCACGATCAGGTGTTCAGTATTTATGACAGGACCAGATCTGTGCACGTGTGGATGCTCCATTAAGTTTACTATTTCTAATTGTCCCCCCCTGCCTTTACCCTTACCTTAAAGCACGTCTTTTTCTGTGTGTATGATTAGGAATTTCTATGATTTATGAACTATTAAGAAGAGTGAACGCTCTGCTCTTGCTCGTCACTGATTCGTTGTTGTAAAGTTATTGGTTCTTTGTGGTTCGGTTTTCTCACAGTGCATGTCGAAATGGCTATTGCGTATCACAGTGCTTCGTGCTAACCACCCTTCCTACCCTGTTTCCCCACTCCCTTGTGTAAACACTAGGTATACCAGATGCTGGAATATGGTTCCGTTAGAAGCATCGTCAATCGACGAAGTTGCATAATAAGATATATTGATGTGGACGAGATGAGAATTATGTATCAGGACAAAAGAATGTGAGGCTCGAGTAATATGCCTACCCTACCCACGCGGAGTGACACCGTGATGATAAGATAGTTATATTTATTATCGTTTTAATATTTTTTATTATAATTTTTTATAATTCTTCGTGTGAATCACTTAATTTTGTGATTTCTGCCTTGTTTAACATTTTTTTTTTGTATCTTATACTCATTTTTGTTTACAATGTATTTTATAAAATCATCCACCTTGAAATATATAACCGCCCAGTTGAATATTTGAATTGATATTGAATGGACTAGTATTAATGTTGGTATTTATTAAAGATACAATAGATGAAACACTCGAATTAATATTTAAATTCACACCTAAGCCTGTACTCAAGAAGACTCTTGTGACCAATGTTCATAAATTGAAGAAAAATACTGTATCAGGTACCTAGGAATCATAAAAGATAACAAATTCAAATGGAAAGAACATATTACTAATCTTACAAACAGAATAAGGAAAACTGCCTACATATTTTTAAAACTCAGAAACATCTTATCACTTACAAACCTGAAAATGATATATTACGCATTTGTACAGTCACATTTGCAATACGGTATTATTGGATGTAGAGAAGCATAAAAAACTTCAATATCAAAATTATAAATCACTGAAAAAATGATAATTAAAATTATTCTAAAAATAAAAAAGTTTTTCCAAGTATGCAACTTTTCACAGATTTCGAAGTACCAAAAATAATAGACGTATACAAAAAAAAATTCAATAATCCAAATTTTCATAATTATAAATCAATTAAATATTAGAAGCGAATCTACAAGATTAAGAGACCAAATTGATATTCCAAAACTAAAATATACCGCAACCCAAAATCACTATATTTATGAAGGTATCAAATTTTTTAAAAATCTCCCCATCACAATTAAAAAAATTACAGACTACTATAAATTTGTATCTGAAGTAAAAAAATATGTACACAGACTAACTGAAACATAAATTATCGTATATACTTCTTCTCTATATATGAGTCTTACTCTCATAGAGAAGAAATAAATGTTAAAAGTAATGATATATATATCCTACTGATTATTTTTAAAATATATTATATTTTCTAATATTAAAATTAAAACTTAATATTTATAATAAATATTGTAATATTTCGTCTGCTTCAGAATTGACAATCGCTTATTAAACTAGCTCGACTTTATGTTGACTTAGTAAAAGCGATTAATTGAAATTAAAATGTGGCAGACGTAAGTCCGTCCCTGATTTCATCACCTGTCCTGCCTTTGTTCTCTTCAAGTGACAGTAGCAGCCGTTGTGATAATATTTGCCACTAACGAAAATTGTCGGTTTTTCAAAATCAATCTAAAATATGTCGCATTTCTTGGTTATTAATTAACTAGTATTTTGTGAAATTTTAATACTGTGATTGGTAGGACATTCCAAAATAATATCATTCTTAAAGTTTCGCTAGACTATATTTTTTTAATAAAAAAAGTTAAAAAGTGTTGCCGTAATTACACTTCGATAGTTAGTCCTTTGTTTTCTATCGGTAATGTTGAATACCTTCATTCAATCCATGCAAATCCAAAATACACCAACCTTTGTGAAACTGGGCTGGTAGACGCCGATGGTCGCTCTCCTTGCAGTCTTATAGCTTCTAAACTCTGCTGGCCAGCCTTCGAAAACCGAAAAATAATAGACAAAATGTTTTTATATCACCGTCGTAAAATATGTCCGTAAAATTTACACAAATAGAATGCACATATTCAAAATTTATACCAGGTCTACCTATCGAAGTATAAAAACGTAAAGTGAAAAATAAAAAGTGTACTGTAAAATTTTAATTACCATCGTTATTGTATTGACGTTTGATTATTAACAAAGTATTAGAGACATATGTGAAATTTGAAGAGCTCAGAGCGAATAAGTATAAGTATAATATTTATGAATTATTAATCATCTGTATCTGTATCATAACAAAATTGACTAATTCCGCAAAAGCGTCCGCCTAGGAGAAATATAGAATCCATCTGAGGGCCATTCTGTAGATTAAGGCATTAACAATGAGTAAAATATACGTTTTTAACAATAACATAATCCCAAAAATAAGTATCAACATTCCATTGTTCTAGAAATAAATATATTAAATATTATCTATACCTTAACTTAAAATTAATAGAATTATTTAATACACCAAGTGAAAAGGAAATAAATGAACGCACCTTTTAGAGTATTCTGTCTCAAACGAATTTAATGCCGGCCGCGCGCTTGTATTAGCGCTTTCATGAAATTTTCCGATATCCGGCAAGAATATCATGTTTCGTTAACCTTACCATTATCGAATAAATATTTTTTATTTGAGTAAGTTAACAAAGGCAAATATTTTTTTATTTACGTTAGTTTCAGTCGCGACAATAAAATAATAGTTTTTTTATAACACAAAAATTGTAAAATACGATGAATTGAAATTTTTACGATGTCTTTTTATTACTTAAATATTACAGAGAAATTCTTTACAGTTTATTTTTTTAGCGAGCCTATAGATAATGTAACAGTTACTAGACTTAAGTTTTTAAATATATTTTTTTAATAACAGTAGTAATAGTTTTTACGTTTAGTTTTGGTAAATTCAAATTTAAATTTGGAGTTAATGCCCGTTAAATATTTGGGATAAACATAGTTAGAATGTTTTCGTTTAACATTTCTCGTATTTTTGTTTTTGTGTTTAAAGATCTTGTTTTCTTTTATTATTTTAGACATTGTATACACTTTGAGGTTAAAAATAAAGTTATATCCTTACTTTTCTCTTAGGATTTGGAATACGCATAAAAATATATTTTAAAGTTTCTTAAAAGTTATTAATTAAATCACATTTTTTTCATGAGGTTACTATTTTTCATAACTTAGTTCCGTGATAATTAAGACAAATATATATTTAAATCACTTAAAAATATACATAGAAAAATATATTCAAAAAATACAATTATCACCAGGAGTCAAACCCAGAATATTATATTGCCGGTAAATACTTTTAACTGATTAAGTTATCAAGTTGCCAAGTTTAATCTATTTATTTATTTTTGCTATGTGATTTTTATCTGAATTTGTTTTAAAAATCGTTTATGATGTTGTGTCAAAATGGTATATAATTTTGCTTCTTTGGCGTTACACTCTTAATAGAGTAGTCATACCTAAGGTGATGGTGACCTTGAGCATGACTATGAGTTATAATTGTATTCCTATTCCATTTGTTCCGATATAGGGGATTCCTGGCGGCTTCCAAGAGCTGAATTCACCAGATCTGTCGACCTTTTTCACTACCTTCCACAAAGCAGAGGGGTGGTTCATCAACCCCATCTATAATTAACATGCAGCGGGGCTCCTTGATTGTGGAAACCTAAAATATAATTCGATGTCGTCCAAGAACATTGCTATATCCCCCTCCTAATAATTTAAGCATACTATAACATCTCTTGTACTGAGAATATACATAATCACTATTATAATAATTTCCATCCATATTTCCCCACAGCTATATATGAATAACTGTCGAATTTATATTCTACACGGGAAAGTGTATTGTTATCGCATCAAACTAATTAAATTGTTTTTCAATAGTATTAAAGAAAAATTATAAAAAAAACTAGGTTATAAAAAATTGGCGAAAATAAAAAGTCGAAAAAAGGATTATTTCTAGTTTAGTATTATTAAAATGATTTATTTTGAATTTATAATGTTAGGTTATATAAAGTTACACAGTATATTAATACTTTTAAAGCAGTTGTTAGTAATATAACCAAATAACATAAGTTTAGAAATTTTTGGTTATCAAGTGACGTTAACAATATTTTGATCACATTTAGTATACTATAACAAACTGCGTGATTTTGATAGAAGTACTAAATAATGCATAAAATTTAATAATGTGTATAAGTTTTAGTTTTATTGACTGATTTTGATGTAAAAAAATATAAAATTGAGTAAATTATTAAAAAAATAATTTATACTCGTTTTCAGTTAAATGAATACTTATTAATTTTACGTGGCCGAATTAAAAATAATGAAGTATATATTATTTACAAAATACCTGTTTATGAGTTCTCCATAAATTTCAAAGATATACACCAAATTTACAATAAGAATGTGTTCCTCTTATATTTTTAAAATTTTATATTTTGGTTTTTGTACTCCTTAGAATTTCAATCGAAAATCTGACCCACGTGGAGACATGGAAACCGGCTCATATTCATGACTTCAAAGCGGAACAATAGAGTGGATTATCACACCAGCCCAGTCGCTGACAACGCTGTGTTCGCGTGTTACGGCATTGTTGGGCTTTCGACTAACCGCTTTGCCGACCGGATGGACGACAGTGCCGCGTGGGTGAAATCCGGGGACCGGGGTCGGTTGCACCGCGCAGGGCACAATTGCAATAATTGCAACATTATTATGCATACTTTTATCCACCGAGTCAAAGGTAATGATAATATACCTAAATGTAATTTGGAAAAAAATATTATCACGCTAGCAACCAAATATTTTTTCGAAAAATTGTTTTTTTTTTCTATATTAGTACTATATTTACTTATTTAATTTGTATTATTTAAAAAAAAATTTTTTTGTCAAATTTTGTATTTGGTGAGAACTGACTTTGCAAGTCGCGTCTGGATTATGGCGTACCTATTACTGATATTGAGATAGTGAGTAAGATGAAGAAGGGATCACATAAGTGGTTTGGTCATATGAAACAAATGAATAAGGAGAGAATGTTGAGAAAGACATATGACGCATGTGTTGGTGGCGCCAGAAATAGAGGACGTAAGCGGAAGACTTGACACATCTAAGTAAAGCAGACACTGGAAAATGGTACTGTTAGAAAGCTCAATAAACCACGAGCTTGTATAAGAAGATGTATGAATGTGGATGAGGCGAGAATTGTGTATCAGGACAGAAGCGTATGGCACTATATCCTCTCTGCCTAATCCGGCGGAGAAAGTGCGTGATGGTAAGTATATATGTATTTGGTTAGCCAGCCGACTGATACTATTTTTCCGCTCGACCAGAATTGATTTATAACTCGAATGGTAATTAAAATGATCTCTGAATAATAATATATGCTTGTTGTAACGCACCTACTATGCAATACTTTTGGGGTTAAAACGTTCAAACTGCATGTATCTAATTTCAACCATGTCAGAGATATAAGCATTTTTAAAAAGTAATGGTTATGCGATTATTTTTATTAATCAAAATATTTTATTAATTACAAATTATATATTGAATATAAAAAATGAATGCGCATCGAACTTTGAGCGGGCAGACGAAGCAAAGATGTACATGTACAATACAATACAATAATGGGTTAATTTCGCAAATATTTACTTCGTAGTACGTAGACTTAAAGCTTAACATGATTTTGTAAAATTCTCAGACAATACTTGTACAATTTTTCTTAACATATATATAACGGAATATAATGTAATCACATAGTTTTCTTATGATTTCGTGAAAACATTTCTGAAAATTTATATTGTAGATATAAATTCGTAACTCCATTACTATAGGTCCTAGAGTAAAAAGTAAAAAAGTTCCTCATTCTTGTTTACGTATTTTATCATGTTTATCATGTTTAAACTAACAAATTTGTAATTCTATTCATATTCAATGTGCTTGTGGTTACGATACTTTCCTAGTGATCTAATGGTCGTGGGTTCGAGCTTCGTTCTAGGAGGCCGTCAAGTTAGTCCTATTTTCAAAGAACAAAGCGTTTAGCTTAGTTATAAAATACTAAAAATATTTATGTGATTGCGTGTACGCATCTCTATTTTTTTAAAACAAAAATAATAAATAAAATAACAATAACAATAACTTTGTTATGAAACCATGAAATTTATTATACGTTAACCGGTTTCGCTTATCTCAACCTTCATCAGGACGTATTTAAAACTGATCATAAATATAAAAAGAATGCACTTATATATACATAAAGAGGGAGATAGAATATAACATTACATGTGAAAGAGAGATAAAATACATATATAGTTACCATAAATAGAACATCGAGGGAGACAGAATATAAAATTATATGCAAAAGAGAGAGAGACAGAATACATATACAGATAGACGGAACAGTACAATGGAAAAATACAGTGATGATGGATATTAAATTGATTTTAAAGGAAACATTAATTAATTTGGTTATTAAGAATTGTCGTACCACTATTTATTGCCTTTATTATTTCAAGGGCTTCTAAATTATCCAATCGGAGGCCAAATCCGTTTTAATGAAGGATGTTGACTCCTGTGGTATTATTAAAAGAATTGTCTTTTTCAATAACATGGTTGGAAAATTCTGAGAAACCATTACTGTTTAAACATTCAAAATGATCTTTGACACGAATATTGAAATTTCGTGGTTTCATACAAAGTTATTGTTATTTCATGTTAAACCACAAAGCGAAAGCTTTCTACAAAAATATAATATATATATAGTACCTTGAATGTCAATCTCCTTATTGAATAGAACTATAGACTAAAGAAAATTGGAAAAATATACTTTTACAATCAATCAATAAGGAGATTGGCAATCAAGGTATTATATGCCAGGGTAGGCTTTGGCTGCCTCAAGGAGATCCTTCCAGTCCTCTCAGCTCTGAGCTATACCTCGCAAATCATTGACTCCAAGAACATTCAGGATCCCGTCCAGTTAATGGTGTCGCATCTCCCCTCTGAATTATGGAATATCTTTCATCAGGAACAGTCAGCCGATCGGACCTTGATAAACTTGACGATGTAAGGCTCATCATAGAGCTCATAATCTTCCAGGTTGTAGAGACGCCAAATTTCATCGGACCGAAGATCCTTCTAAAAAGCTCACACCTGTGATTTCATAGACTCAACAGAGCTCAGAGTCCAGGTTTCGGCTATTTCACATACATACGAAATCTACTTCATTCTTGGAAATAATTTTTTTCTATATGAAGAAGATTATTAGATCAGAGAAATTATGAATACGTACATAAGAGATGTTTTATATTAATATATTATACACAGGGAACCGTAATATTATTATGGATTATACATTGCTATTATAAATCAAATTAACAAACCAAAACAGTAAATGAATAAAACAGTATTTGAAATCAATGAGATTTTTTTTTCGTAAATTAGTAAAAATAAAAACATAAAAATAGTTTAAAATACTGCAGTGGCTATCATTGGGACAATACGAGACGGAATAAATAATAAATAAAAAAAACATGCACACTCACAACTTTTCACATATTTAATATATTTTTAAAAATGTGTCTCAAACACAAAAAATAATGGCCAAAAGTGCGTTAAATGTTTTACAGACTTTTCTCTGGTCATATTCATTGGTTTGTAAAATAATTATTAAAATAAATTTATTATTCCACTGCAATGAATTTACATATACAAGTTAAAATTAATTAACCCAAGCCCACCAGTTGAATATTTATGTAAAATTTAAATACTACGGTCTGAAGTCATGGTGTGCTTAATTTTTCGTTAAATAAAATTATTATTAAGTACTTATTCTGATGTGTACAAGAATGAAAACTCTTTATAACTTGTAGGATTTTGATCTGATTATTTATTATAATACATAGAAATTTATATTCATTATGTCGATGGAGTCATTGAATATTGCTGATATTATTTTGTATAATATTTATATAGGGTGTAATAGGCTCAGTCCACAATATTTATGGGTGGATACCTGACTAAATTACGAGTCAAAAATATTCAAGGGATATGCGCCTAATCTCAACCAAAAAAAAATCGTAATTATGCGATTATTTCGATTAGTTAAAATATTTTATTTATTCCAAATTATATATTGAATATAAAAAAATAAAGATCATAAATTTTTGAGTAGCAAGATTATTTATTGTTAGATTATTTAGGGCCTGAAGCAAAGGAAGGAACAATTTCGCAAATATTTATTTCAAAGTACGTAGACTTTAAGCTTAACACGATTAAAACTTCAAACAATAAATTTTCCATAACATATTCCTTGAACATTTTCGACTTGTAATTTAGTCAGATATCCACCCATAAAATATTGTAGATTAGATTTGTTATACCCTGGATTGGAAGAGATCCAGGTTCGAATCCCGGTAGCAACAACAATATTTTTTTATAAAATTGATTGAATATGTACATCTTTCTAATTAATATATTTAATTTGTATTATGAATACATATTTATTGATATTGTCTTACCACCATAGACCACCAAATATATAGACATGAACTAACGTAAATTCCTTGTTTCAATATTTGCATGTCGGTGTCACCAACATGATCATTTTGGTATCACTTACGTAATCAAATAGCTCCGACACTTTTTTTTAGAAATATGACTCGATTGAAACGAAAATTTTAACGCTGACAATATAACGTGCATTAATGTAATAAATACGTCTTGTTTACATAAAAATTTAATATTCGGAGAGTAAATACTTTTATTGTTCCATAATTGTCATAAACTATCGGATTTATGTTTCCACAAATAATATGTGTTAAATCCTTCTCGTCCCGCAACTAATGTTTCAAACCCTTCTCCTATATGTACACTTTATTTCATTTCTATTAATTTACTGGTCTGTACTTACCTTCTTATTTTGTAACTACCTTAATAGTGTAATATTGATGAGTGAGCATGGTGAACGTTATATTTATATAAAGTGGTCACTTAAGCCAGCCGAAGATAGGTCGTAAGACCTGTAATTACCCATACTTCCATATTTTTTCCATTAAAATATAATAAAAAATATCTGTTATTAATTAATTTCTGGTGCATTATACTTTCTTCTTACTTACCATCATGAATTATGATGTTGGCTACGGAGGCAGGCAGAAAGAACTGAACGCTTTACTTTGTGTTCCGGCAAACGACTCTGGCCTCGTATTTTTTTATGTCTTCTCATGGATTGTAGCTAAGCCATAAAATTATTAATTTTCTTATCATGATATTGTGATTTGATTTTATTTGATACATCATAAAATTATATCCATTATTCCAATAAAATTAAAGGTTTCCGAGTCTTTGGCTCATTGATATTAATATTTTAATAATAATTATGAAAACTAGTTTTGAAAGCCAACTAACTAGCTAACAATTAATATTTTTTTCACATATTTATTATTCTTGTATTAAACGGATGTTATAACATGACCTTTTTTGACACTTCTACACGCTCAGTATTGTTGCATTTGTATAATATGATTAGCTTAGGCATGGTTAAGAATCTAGATTGACTTAAATGAGCGTGTTTAGTCTCTTGATAGTGATCGAGCGAACGGGAATCAAACCTCGTCCCGAAAGACTAACAAGTCAGTCATACTTTCATAATGCAAAAAGTAAGTTCATATTGTATATAAATGTGATATATATTCCGTGTAGGCATCTCTGATTTTTAATAAAAAAAAACTAACTGGAAGGTTAATTTATGTTTTTGCAAATAGTGTAAATATATTTATAGCTTACAAATCTAATGACTGCAATTTTTATTATAATAAATTATATATTTTAAATACTTACTCTCTCACTCAGTACTAGGAGTACAATAGCACGCACATGCATTGTCATTCTATTATAGAGAGTAAATATAAATAAATTATAAAAGGGTGTATGGACTTGGATCATTTTTGCTGAAATTAAGAAAATCCTTCATTATTTTAAGAATCTTGGCTCAGCACATTTGTTTAATAAAAAAACAAAATGTTTTTTAACTAAAATATATTTATTTTTATTTGTTTTATTAACCACTAAAATGAGTTTAAATACATCTACCGGTTTCGAAAAATACCATTTTCTTCTTCAGGATGTCATAACTAACTAAAACATATATTGTTTCTTTGACAGAATCTATTTAAAAAATTTTTTTTTTTTTTTTAGTACCTAACTCAAATCATTACTTAATACAAATTTACTCGAATAATTTTTAGGAAAAAATTTTAGAATGGGACTCGTAGTTAAATTTAGTTGGTTGTTTATAATTTTTTGATTAGTTTTACACGCTTTATTTATCTCCAACGATTCCAAATTATTTAATTTGTGACCAACACCGTTTATATGCAAAATTGACAATCCCAATTTTTTATCTAAATCATGACCATTTTCTATCAAATGATTAGCAAATTCTGAAAACCCACTATTATTCAAACATCTCAAATCAAAAATAAATAAAAATATGAATCTTAACCACAAAGATAACATTGCTGATTTTAAAAGTATAAAATATATTTGTTTGATGTGACTCTGTGTAGCTTCAGGGTGTAATGTTTTGGTAAGGGCGCACATGTACATGATTATTTACTGTGCGAATTTGTAAAAAATACTAGCTTTGAATCGAGCCTTTGAGATAAAATGAGAATACTGGTTTAGGGTAAAGTAAAAAAATACATTTACATTTTCTGGCTGAGGCATTTATTTTACATATATATCATATTTGATGTTGTCTTTATCAATAGTAATATGTATAATTGTTATTACATTAAATTATTTAATACATTTCAGTAACATAGTTTCAGATTACTACATAATACTTTTAATCTTTCCCAAACATAGCAACACCAGACTCCTTCTCGAATTACCCCTTACAAATATATACACTAAATTTACGTAAAGAAAAAAATAAAAATAATAATAATACATTTTTACTCAATTAGGTCTTTTTAATCTAAATAAATTATTCTGAATAAGTATATACTATTTCAGTCATATTAAAGTAAATTAAACAAATATTTATTTAAGAAGGGAAAAAAAATGGGAATAATACATATATAAACATACATACTTAACACAAAATAGAAACTATATAAAATATGATTTGTCTTCATAAAGAGATTATAATATGGACATTAGATTACATTAAGCTTTATATTATTCTTCACACATTTCAGATAGAAAATTTACCAAGTTAAAATTAATTCAAATCCTAGTAACATTTCTCAATTGTGAACCATAACAGTGTATTTACATAAATTATAACAATCTGTAAAATTACTATTTATAAATGTTGAATATTATCTTCAATTATCCGGCAGCAAAAAATACAATGTTTTAATAATTGATATAGTGATGTTCTATACATTTTTATTAATATCTCATGAATAATTAGAATAATACATATTATATGTATTTAAATATACATACATATATACACTTAGTGAGAAGCTTTAACCCGTATCGGTGATGGAAAGTTACAATTTTGGTGAAGCTTTAAAAAAATATTTTCTGATACCAATTTATGGGTCCGTGTAACGAGTGACTAGATCTGATGTTCTAGAACATCAAACTTACATTGAGTACTAGAATTCCTGATAATATTGGGTCAGAATATTTTTGCATTACATCGCAAAATATTCCACAGAGTGTTGAGAGAAGTAAACCAAAGAAATTACGAATAAAATAAAGGATTTATTTTATTCATGAGGTTAAATTTTAACATTTCATACAAATAATGTGCAGACATCATCGATGAAAAATATGCATTAGCTTAAGTAAATTAAATAAGTATACTAATTTTGTAAATTGGAATGTTCCTTGACATAGACATTTACATGAATACTAAAAATATTTTACTGCAATGTTTTTTGAAAACATCAAAGATTATATAAATTGTATCGTGCATTCATAAAATGAATGTGCATATACTAAATATAAATACATATAAAAGTGTGCAACGTGCATTGTGCCACCGGGTTATCGTCATATCATAAGTAAGCACTTTTTATGAATTCCCTCTTAATATCACTTTTCAAAATTCATTGAATTATGTAGACACTTAGGACCGACGAGTGCCTGAAACTTTTCGATTAAATTTAATATCCGATACATCATATTCATTCGAAATTATAGTACGCATAATTGTTATATCAGCGAGGCCAAGCTATTTGATAACGAAACCAGTTAAATTTTTACTTAGTTTTATCCAATAATTTAGTGAAGCTGCTTACTTAACATTTTACTGACATAAAAGCCAAATAGATTCTTACAGTTAAAAGTCAATTTTTCAATTGTAATTTTACCCTGTGCTATTAAATGGATTCAGGTTTAATTTGATTATCAATTTAATAAAATAATCGAGAAATAACAAAATGGTCTAATTACCAATGGGCTTAAATAAAAGATTGCTTTACAACATTTAGAGCTTTTCATCTCATCTAAATGTGTTTTCATTTATTGCCAAAATTCCTTATCCCAATAATTTTGAATTTATAAGAACCGTAGCAGGATAGAGCGATTCCCCGGCTCTTAGGTACAGTGACATACATATAGTACTATTATTTACTTTATTATATATATAAGAGAATACTTAATTATACAAATAGTGTATCACATACACGTTAACGATCCGCACAAGTATGGTCATCTTTTTTGTAATATGTCAACCATTGTAGTCATTTAATTCAGATCAACGTAAACAACTGCATTGTTACATACGACATTTTTCAGCAGAGTCAAAAAAATAATTATACATTTTGCATTTGAAGAAAATAAACAATTATTGTAAAACTTAAAGAATGAACGCACGTTTTTAGTGACGTAATCTTTTGACTCATTAAACGAGTGAACTTTAAAAACTATCGGACACATTAACACCGTGTACTGTGATACAGATTTGTGGCAGGACTTTTTACAGTACAGTTTTTTGAAAAACATATTCGTTTATGCTGACGAAAATATGATTATTTGATGTAAATTGTATTGTTGTTGTTAATCGAGAAAATACGCTATGAATATTATCTCGTATTTAAAATTGGGTGGCAGGAAATATGTCATTACCTTTTAAAATGCCAATACGATGTAAATCGTCAAAATTTGCATGCCAGTACCTCAATACCTTGCAAATACGTGATCAATTACAAAAAAAATGTCTCTCAAATGTGGTCGGTGGTATTTGTTGATTAAAAAAACATTTCTGGATTTACTGACACGAATTTGCTGAAAAATTGTAGATACTTTGTATTAATTTCAAACGAACATATTTTTCAACGAACATAACGTATTAACAATATTCTATATTACATTAGGTTAGTATCACAATTAATTGCAGTGCATATAAACAGGCTTTAAGTGCTTTATAACTTATAAATACACTTTATTTACAGGTACTTGCTGACAATGCGTAAGTAAATCAATATTGACAATCAAAAGTTACGCAGCAATACTTACGAAAGCATGCTTGAAATCAATTAAAATTGAAATCATTTTTAACGTGAGATATCGACGGCCCAGCCGAGAATGGCGATAGCATTGATTCATTTAGATTAATTCATATTGAAAATAAATACAAACTTTTGCAATCAAAATTTTCCCAACTGTTGTTTGATTGAAGGATTATTTGGGCAGCTATGAATCGGATACTTTTCGATTAACAATTGAAACATGCAAATAGGTACACGAAAATATTTCGGCTATTCTTTCCAGAAAATGTTTCGGATTTGGAATTGAATTAATTACTTTATATATATATTGATTAAGAGAAAAATGTGTATCTTTTTATATACGTTTGTATATGCCATTTCTGTCCGGGCAATCGATAGAAATCGGTCCAGAACTACAGAATATCATAATAAATAACTTTTATATCGTAAGAAAACAGTAATAAAACTGTGTAATAAAAGTTTTCTTTTCAAACGTGAGACACATTTTTAACAAAAATAATGAATTCTTTCGATATAAAAGTTTATTCTTAAAGATAACAAAATAATTTACGATATATGTGAATTAAAAAAATATTTCATAATATTAACGGAAACAACTGTCAACATTCATTATAATAGTTAGGTACAATAATATATTATTTATATAAATTGGTGTCGGTGCATATCAGTGCAAAATATTAACAATAGGTACATATAGGTATATAGATTAATGTTAAAAATTAAATGCATGTACAAACTAAATAGTTTTGGTGCACATAAGTGTTAAACACTTCTATTAAACACTTGATATCAATGTGGTTATTTACATAAAAGTAAATTGAGTTCTCCCATTCTCATTTACAATAAATACTTAACTACACGTAGGTAATTTAGTCGCATTAATAAAACTATTGCAATAATAACAGGAAAATAAAAATTGTAGGTGACGAATTAGACTTTTATGTAGACATTATCTGATTAGAGATTTGAAATAAATAAGTTATGTATACAATCAATAGAATGTAAGGATAATAATAAATTATGATTAATCTCTTAAATGTCAAAATGCCTGTGAGATTTAGATTAGACGCGCAACTTAGGTAACCTCTTAATGATTTGATTCATGAAGAAACTTGGGTGGAAATAAAGCTAAAAATATAATTTCAATATAATAAATCAAATTAGAGTGTTTTTGAAATATCATAAGGGATACCTTCGAAACATTGACATTTGTAAGGAGTATTATACAAGGATACAGCACAAAAAGCAGACTATATTTCCTTCAAAGAAAGATACAGGATATTAGCTAAATGTGAGTAGGTACGTTATAAAATAAATTGCGGTTGTTTTTCTCAGAAAGACTTTTCTCATTTTATTTTAAAATGTACTTTAAAAAATGTTAATGCCTACTCTAATTCATTTTAATATTATTTAGCGAAATCTTTTGAAATTCAAATTATTTTGTTCCAGTTAATACCACAAACTTAATATTTTTGTTAATTATTTTTAATAAAATAACTATGTATTGTTGCATTCGTCTTTGAGGTAATTCATTATAAATATAATTAAAAACAATTTACTTTGTTTAAACACCATTTTATTTTTGCTATCACCAACCGGTTTCGGAACCACCGTTCCTTCTTCAGGGTGTAAAATATACTATCCCGAAGAATGATCGATGGTTCCGAAACCGGTTAGTGATAGCAAATACAAAGTGAATTGTTTTTAATTATATTAAAAATAATAATATTTTTTTTATACTACGGTAAGTATTTTTAAGACGCAAAAATATTTCATTAAATGGTATGGAACTGTTATTTTAGCATCATAGTAACAGAATTTAAAATATTCAGAATAACACAGTTCAAATTTAGCAAACTGTAACCTTTCCTGGAAGATCTAATGTTCAAAGCGATTTCCGGGGTATTTTGTTCCTCTGCGCCACGTAAAGGTACGGTATTATGTGGGTCTCATTAAAAATTTGACGGCAATTAAATCATAATCTTGTTAAAAAAAATACATATTTTAATGAAAGTCAGGTTGATTATAATTAATAATTGAGTTAAAATGTTCACAGTCTTTTCAATATTTTTAATATATTTTGTTTTCTGTTTCGAAATCCAGCACTCTTTAAAAATGTGACTTTTATACCGAAAATGTCGAGTACTTTAATCACGAGATCCGAACGGAGATGAAACATTCCTCAATCACGTAATACAAGTTTTCAAGATAAGTTCTCCTCTTCACTCACTATCGATGAATCAGGTCATCCCTAAAGCGAATCATTGAACAATGTGATATTGTCGGTAATTAACAAAACTGCATTGACTGCAGGTGGTATTCAAAAATCAAGAAATGTGCATTTTTTGTACGTAGGTAACAACAATGATATTTTTGAACAAAATCACGGGTGGGGACGGTCGGTGGCTCAGGATGACGTCAGCTTCGTTAAAGTTCCGTGACGTCATCACCCGGGAGTCCCCAGGCGGGATTTTATCAAAGATGAATTTAAAAATAATAATAAAATAGCAATAAAGTATAGTTCAAACATTTTCTTTATCGTTATAAAAACATATTTAAATAATTAAAATATAAGTACGAAGCATATCCTTATTATTGACATTAAAACGTGAATCAAAATTTTTTCTATTATTAATGATTTGATAAAGATATTTTTTATCTTTAAATCATAACCGACAAAGTCACAGAGTCCAGCCTCCTGATCGCTTCAATGATGAGTATTCGTCAAAAAGGATCAATTTTGATCCATTCCATTTCGAAATAGGTACATTAGCATATTCATACATACAAGAATCACTCAAACGTCGTTATTTAGTATATAAATGTTTCTTCTTACTTGTAAGAAAATATCTACTTTGATTTGACATATAAATTACACAAAATACACATATTTGTAGAATAATATATTTTTTAATGTTATAATATAATATAATGTAGTAAATAGACATCTATTTTGTATCTAATACAAATTCACTAATCTTATTCCGAGCCAACTGAGCTTAGATCGACCACTAATATCGTTTGACATTTAGTTAAATCGGAAACATAGTTAATTTATTTTCTGATCCTTCGCTCACAACCTTTACGCTATTTTTTTTTGTATTTTTTTTCATAAAATTTTAAGCCAAAAATACCAATCATGATTTTTTTAAACTTTAAGTGCATTAGTTCTACAATAACGTGATTTACAACTTGAATAATTAACCTATTTTAATAAATTTTAATTACCTATAACTATCAAATATACAAGAAGAAACATTATGAGTTTTTAATATAAATAATGACGTTTTAATCTTAACAACACTCTTTGACCGACACGATGTCACGTTTGTTAATGTTAATGAGCGCTGTAAATCCAAACAAAAAATAAATAGTTTATTTTTAAATGAGACAACAAATGTTTCAATTGTATTTAACTATGTAGGTACTTATCATTTTCAGATAATGTATTCATTCACAATAAATAAATTCAATTTAGGTAGAGATGGATTTTATTAGCAGTTTCTATTGAAAGTAGTGAAATAGAAATTGCCGTTGGAACGATTTTCGCGGTTGCTTATTTTTAAATAATTGCAACCGATTTTCGATATAAGGTTAGGTCTCAGAAATAGGGTTTATCAAGCTAATGCAAATTTTTAATCTTTGTTACGTCATTGCTCGTCGTCAGGGGGCGTGATGGAGATTCATCATTCACAAGTTAGTTAGCCCTGCCGGTGTTCAGTGCTCTCTGGGGAAATTCCTCGGAACTCCTCCAGGGGAAGTACACAAGCCCACGAACAATTACGGAGGCTTTCGTAGGAAAAACTTTACCAGGAAATATACGTCATCCATTTTGATACCAGAAATCGATGTAGCGTTTTTATTATCACTTCATGTAGGAAATAAGCGCAAGAGAGAAAAATCGTGTGACGCCTTTTTTCATCTTAGTTGCGTGGAAAATTCCATGCTTTGACTTCATTTTACGGTTAACAAATTTTCCACTCGTGTTATTCAGCATATTTTTTACAGTGATATTAAAAAAAAATCAAAACAAATTTCTAAAGGTGCAAAAGTTTAAAATATTCCTTTTCTAACACAAAAACCAGATTTTATTTAAATATCGGCCGAAACTTAATGATGAAGTTTTTAATGCAGCTTATTTTACCTCAAAAAGCTTTGTAAAAAATCATATGTATGTAACATGTCAGTGAACTTTGACAATTTCACCCCTCGTTACACAGGGGGGGCCTTTCAACGGGGCCAATTTCCGCCCTCTGACTGTTTCGACATATTTTCGAAATGAGACAGGCGAATTGAAAATTGTCAAATTTAGATTATCATATTGGAAAATTTAAAAATTTCCGAATGAGAGTTTTCTCAGCGAGCCTAAAGTGATACTGACGTCTTTCTGACAAATTTACACAAAATTAATACAAGGAGATTTTTTTTTGAAGCTGAAATTTACACTGCATTTACAAAATTAATTTCATATAAAACAGTCTATTTGAAGTCTAAACTTAACAAAATATATTAAACGTGGTCAAAGCAATCACTGAATGAATAAAAAAATATTTTATTTCAGAAATGGACAAGTTCTCCGGGGAATAAATAACATTTATAAACATTAAACTTATTTTACAAAGAGATGTGCGTGCTAAACAGTGGATACTGACATTATCGAACAAGAAAATAATGAAAGCTTTTACGTTAATACTAAAGATTATTACAGACATTTTAAGCTTATATAAATAATATAATGATAATGGAAATAACGCTCAATAAGTAATACAGTAAATGATTTAATAAGAAAATATTCTACTTAATGTACTAGAGCACTTTATTATAAATCCTTTATTTATATCATAACCAAACATCGTCAATAAAATGTGTGTGTGTAATTAGTGACAATCACTGATTCGCAACAAGCAACTTATTGAACTCTTAGCAGTTGAGGAATGACGGGATTGCATGACAGGAAATTTAATTCAATAAACCTTTCTGCTTCTTTCTGCGTGACCCGAGGACCCCGCTTCCTCTCCCTTTCGTTTAGAAAAGGGCGCCGTAGTTCCGATGTCGTGGCGTCACGTGTTAAACTATGAATCTATCATATTATTCTATTTAAATAGTTTAAGTTATAATAGTTAATACAAATAAGTGTTGAACAATTATAGCTGCCATAATTCTGAGATAGTTTGTATAATTCTATCATCATTTGCCGATCCGATTAAGAGATCTGTTTTTTACATAAATATCATTTACTATACTTAAATTCACTTTGGCTCAGAGAAAAATGAAATTTTTTAATTTTATAGGAAAATAAACATTAGAAAATGTAATGTCTTCCAAATTTGGATATCTTCACGAGAGAACTATAAAAATAGTGTGATAGAAAAAGGCGGTTCTCAACGCGCCCGAGTCAAAGCTAAGATCTCACCTATCGACAGTTTACAAATGCTAGCTTACGCGCTTCAGACTACTAAAGTACTCTCCGACCTACCTCGTCCGACTCATCTCGTAAAGCGATATGTTTTTGAAAAATATATTTGCTCGCACTTAGGCCGAGAAATCGTTGACAGCAAACACGTTCCACGAAAAGCAAAAAGTAGTTTGATTCGTTTCAAATGAATTTATAAAAAATATACAATCAGTTCTTCAAAAATAATTCAGTGACCATCTCCGCAATAGTTCCAGATAACGAGATCTCTGTGTGAGCGAATCAAATAAAACCCTATTCGTTATTTGAATCTCAAGCTAAGAAACCCCAGACGTCGACAGCAATTCTAGCTAAGAAACCCCAGACTTTCACTGCATTTCTGGATAAGAAACCGCAGACGTTCACTGCAATTTCAGCTAAGAAATCCCAGAAGTTCACTGTATTTCCAGCTAAGAAACCCCAGACGTTCACTGCAATTCTAGCTAAAGAAATTATATAAATCTTTTCAGTCTTTCTGCGTCCACTGTAGTTCTATTGAAATAATTTGCTCTGGAAGTTTACGTAGGAAGTAACCCCAGTATTGTTTTGCAGTACAAATATTATTACTAGTAGTGAATTGTTTTATATTAATATACCTATCTAAACACCTTAACAAATAATCCATAAAGTAAGACAAAAACCCAGGTTACATGGATAATCTAGAATGCTTTAGAAATGAAAATGTTATATATGTATCAAAATTATATTTGAAAACGAAATATAAAAATATACTTTTTCTTAAAAATTGTAAAGAACTCTGTACGGATTTACTCAGTTATCACAAACCGAAGATCATCCAATAGCAATAGCAAAAATATTGACTCAAAATACCCAGAAGAAAATTGAGTGAAGATCAATATTTGTGCTCTTATCCAAAGGAAAAACTTAAAACTCCATTTAACTACGCATATACCGCAACGGTATGAAGAATGATGGTTACATTTGAAATTCAGTAAATCATTAGTGATGCATTCAGTTTCTTAAAAATGGTTACAGTGAATTTTCAGAATTCTCAATTTTTATAATTTATGTTTAGAAAAGTATTTAAAAACAATATTTTTTGATATATAAATGAACATAAAAATATCATTTCAAGGTGCGTATGTACACACATTCCAATATGTGATGTTAAATGGAGCTTCAAGTGATATATGAATTAGATTTTCATAATTTGGACACTAATATATCACAAAAATAATATAATTATTTAATTGTTAATTAAATAAAATAAAATGAAACATATTCATAACGAAAAAAGATTATACGTCTGTAGAACTCATCGGGAGAAAAGCAATAACCCAAGTGGAGAATAACTTGCAGAGGAATGTAATGGTGTGCGGAGTTACGGTGGATGCATCTGCGGGGGTTGCATCTGCGGGGGTTGCGGGGATTAACGGCCTCTCGCCCACCTCAGCAGGGCGTCTGCCAGGACATCCAGATGCGCCTTGGTCTGGAATCAAAATAATTACAATGTATAAACACAAATAATAAGGTTCTACAGACGCAATTGATGAATGTCATTTAAAACGTACTAAAAATTGTCTTATAATTTTGAACAACAAAATGATATAATATCTTCAGAAACATAATGATCAGCAACTAGACGACTAAGATCTCGCATATATTAATATTTCCTACATTACGTGTTTGTTTTTTTTTTCAGAAGATATTATTGTAACGTCTTTATTTGAAATATTACGTAAATATATGAATTCCGCCGGATACGACAGATTTCGTACATCTCTTATGTACAAATATTTACTTCTTAATCCTATATGTATTTAGCACTCAGCTGTATGTACTCGGCACGGTCGGGGGCATGTTTGCATCGAAAACATCTTACCCTCGGAAAGGTGACATGTCTCCAAAGATGTAAATGTCAGGATATTTTTCAATAAATTTGTGTTACATATTGCGGATAAACAAATCAGGATTTGGTCTCCTCTCCCCTATTCCCTCTTCCCTCTTCCCCGAACACGCAAAGCCCCCGGCTGTGTAATAGTTGAACAGGTTCCATTAGACTTTTCGGCGGCGTTCGCGTATTTTTAAAGGGCAACAAATTTTCAAAAATCATTCCGTCTCGCTTGTACCGTGACGAGGGTGAGCGCCGCGTTCAAACTTACAAACTCTTCTTCGATTTTATTTCTATTTCAAAATTTTATTCTTATTTATTTATTAATAGTATCCACACGTAAAATTTATGTTAATTTGATAAAAGTTTTTTTACAACCCGACAGAGAACACCACCTATACTACTATATTCATTTTTTCAATGAGAAATATAACGCTGTGTGTTCAAATGTAAAATATAACGCTAATGAAGAAGTCCCATCGAATAGTGCTACTTTTGAATGTAAGGTCCTACTTTATAAGTTCTTTTGTGAGCGTCCGCTAAGGAGATTTGAGACGCACGGCGGGGTCTGGGCGTCAAATATTTTTAATGTCAACATTATTTATTGTTGTTGGCAACAATGTTACAAAAATTGCAAAGGCTAATGAAAATTTATAATAATAAAGGGTCAGAATGAACTTTCACGAGTTAATTCTTTAAAAGAGATTACAATGATATCCACCATGCAAAAATTTCGATTCCAGAAAATTTATAAAGCAAATTAAAAACAGGACTTTCTCACGTTTATGACATTGTTTACAAATTATGTAATCATGTGACGTCATTATGCTGACTGACCTCGTTAAAGTGTTATTTGAAAAGCTTTGCATTTTACCCGAGAAAGAGTACGAACATGTTTTTGATTTGAATTTGAACTATGCGCTTGTTAGAGTTTAACTAAAAACTCATTACAATCTTTTTGTTCCATTTTCTGCTACTTTTTCCGAAAAACAAATAACGTAATAAGCTCGTGTTATATACAAAAATACGACTGATTTCTCCTACGTTTATTGTAAATATAATTCTGTTAGTGATATTTGGGGTGATACTGCTCGAAGGTAAGTTGATCACAGAATTGCATCTTAAAATCATCTTAGTCATGAGAAATCTGATAATTTGATTTGCAGAACGCAGTTTTGAGCATGAGTTGTAAGTGACGTAAGCAATTGAAGAAATATATTGAATGCGTGAATCTATATTGTTTTAGAATACTGATAATCACAATTGTAAATTCTCTGTCTTTAAAATAAAATATTGCAATGTACAAATAATAAAATTTATCATTAAACAACAAAAATGGTAGTAATAGTTACTTGTAAAAAATAATAATGTTAGTTATTACTATTACACAACTATTGTGAACGCAGATGAATCCACGAATTTCTAAATCTGACGCTCAAATCTGCACGATACTGTGATCCCGATACTGATGTGCAAATATAAGAAAATTGTAATTATGAACGATTACCTTCTGAAAAAAGCAGAGGTTCGATCACTTTTGAGCACCTAATCAAGAAAACTGATTAATAACTAAAAAAATAGGTAAGATAACGTTTGAAATAACATTCTTCTATTTTACACAAGACCAATTGTATAAAATACTTATGTATAAAATACTGCATTAACTGAAACTTTTATTTGAGGTATATTAAGTGAGACAATACTTGGAACTTACTACTTTGTGTATCTGAAAAATTATCAGTATTATATAGTAGTATGAATAGCTAGATTAAATGTGATTATGTAAATAAACATAATAGAACTAACATAATTAATATATATAACATATGGTACTAATTATGAAAATCCACAAAAATGTTCAAGCACATAATCAAGACAAAAAAAAAAAGGTGAGAGAAAGGGCGGGGAGGTTAATGTTGTGGCAAAGAGAGAGTAGATATGTTTGTAAGTAGAATGATTGGCTAAAATTGAGATTGTGGTGGTTCATAAAAATAACTCTTTGTAAGGCTATTGTTGACAAATTCAATTTTTCATTATGGAATTTGCATGAACAGTAAATAAATGAGTTTTGTGTCTAAGATGTTCTACTGCTAGGAATGTGGAAGAGTACGGATTGCCGGGTCGATCTATTATTACAATTATATTGTAATTAAAGGGTAATGCGAAATAATGGTTTTAAGGTGAATGAGCGTTGAATGTGAATGAACCTAATGGAAAGATCCTGGTTTAACCGTTTTCACTATGCGGTGAAGGTAAAAGCAGATGGTTTTACATATTTCACTGTGTGGTGGAGGTAAAAGCAGATGGTATTACCGTTTTGTAGAACATGCAGGCCTGGCGGTCTTCGTCCTCGCCCGCCGGGCAGTCGATGAACCCGTCGCAGAGCACGTGGTCGTCTATGCAGCGGTAGCGGCCCTGGCGGTCCGGGGTGGGGCACGCGAATCGCTCCATGCCGTCCGCCGCCGGGGGACATTCTGTAACAAACGACATCACGTTACATTCCATTAATCTCTTGACAGGTGCATTTCTTCTCAAATGGCAATAATCTGTGTCAGAACGAATACGGGATGTAGAAAGGGTGGAAGGAATTTGGGAGTGGGACAGAAATAGGGAACAGGGGGGGCTGAAGGATCAACCAGAACAAGGAAGAAACACGACCCACCTGAGAAACGCTACTTTCGGTATCAAGATTTTCTTCACTAGAGCCACAAGAACATGTACTTCGTTATACTGCACGATGTACTATTATTAAAAATGTACAGGTTTCGGTACACACATCGAGAAACCGCACACACAGTACATCTCACCCTCTCCGTCTCATTTCGTGAATTATCATCCATCTCCTACATGTCAGTATGATAATTCACGCAATTTTCACAACCTACCGTACTACTGGTCAACGTTAACTGTCAGTTCACACTTATCAACTCGTCCAAAACCATAGACACCACATAAAAAAATAATTTTCTGGGTATAGGGGAGAGGGTAATGTATAGGAGACAAGAACCATTCTATATGTCGCATTTATGTGCGTGCGAGATGAATATCGGAATTATAAAGATTGAACAATCTGTATAAATTATCTGGAAAAATCAGTGGTTTTATGAAATATGCACATATGCATACCACAGCAATATTGCACACTGTAATCTCATTTCACATGTAGGTTATACTCGTATAATATAAACAGTATGAGAAATTAATTGAACATATATTTCAATTCATTATTTAGGTAGGTACAATAATTTTATTTTTCGCAAAAATGTTTATTTTATAAATGTGCAGCCACCGCCATAGTTTATTATATAGGGGTGCGGAACACTAAAGTTTCTTAAAGGAATTCTTATAAAAATGATATTTTAGGTGTGTATTAAAAATAAACTAAAACTTTTATTGGTGTTAAATATATGTTTCATACTCGAATAAATCTACGTATTTTTATTGATTAATTCATTTAAATTTAAATTGATTCAAATTTTGTATATAATATATAATACCATCAATGTACTCTTTGTACCCACTATAGAAAAGTATTGGTGGGTTATCATATAATATGCAAGCGTTTTGTTTTATCATATATGTACCTACTTATTATTATTTCGTAAATTCTGTACTAATAAATAAATATTTTTTTAAATGAAAACACATTTCTGTTGTGAAGTTGTCATTTCAGAACAGTTGTGTGCTATTTTTTAATACAAATGAAATTAATCAATCAGAAAGATCTACAGAAAAAATCTAATATATTAGATGTATGTGTATCAATTATAAAAATCTACAGAATACAGTATAAGTTGTGTTTTCCAGGATATTTTTTTGATAAATAGATTCTTTCTGTATATCTTTCAGATTGATTCATTTAATTTGTATTAAAAATAAATCATTGTTACTTTGATAACCGAAGATAAGTACCTAGGTTTTCTTGCATGAAATATATAAATAAAAGCAAAATTTGTACGTGTCGGTACTATCGAGGAAGTTTTACAGTCTTTTCGAACGATCTCTCAAACCAATTTTATTTAGAGATTGTTAATTCAAAAATAGAGGTAGGAATTTTTTGATTCACCTTCGTAGTCTTCATTTTTCTCATTTCTTCCCATATAACTTCAGAACATGCCTCTCGTTTCTCTTTTGCCTCTCTTGCACAATACAAGGGTGGTTATTCTAAACTTTTTAATATTATTGGATTGCACAAACGTGAACGAAGCTACAACTTTTAATAATTAGACTCAAATCATAAGAACAGATTGTAAAAGTTTGAAACTAACAAACAAGTTATTTTGAGATATTTAGACATCAAAAGATAAAGGTCTATTTTCAGATTTTTAAAGTAAAAAGTTAAGTGAATGTTTTACAAAAATATTGAAATAATCCTTTTCAATTATAATCAATTATATTTTAATATTCGAAGCAATTACTTTCAGGTTAAATTTTTTAGTAACAAATATTTTTTTGGTAACATCCACTTTAGGATAATTATTTAAAACCAACCGGTTTCGGGGCAACGTTTATTCTTATGTCAGGGTAGTTTAAAACTATATCTATACATATCATTTATGTCTACGTTTTTGTTGATTATTGCGAGATTCAATTTTTAAAATTACCAGTATCAATGTATGGTGTCAAGTGTCGCGAGGGTTGTAGGAAGCTGACCTTAATGGTGCGAACGTGTCAGGTTCATTGCACGATGGTTAATTTTAGACTTGATATTACTTTAATGATGTAAATAACATCTGACCGATATGGCAATTACATCATTTTGTGGTCGTGGCAAAAGTACAGATTGTCAAATTTTATGATGAATCACATTAAACTATTATTTTGAAATCTATTCGATCGTTTAATGTATTCTTCTAACATATTCTGCAAATCGCCAGCCATGTTGACGTTCACGGTTCATTAAATTTTTGATGTCAAAATACAACATAATAGAGGCATTTTTTGCTTATTTTCAATTCCTAGTAAAAAAATATTTTATTTACTTGTTATATTTGCGCGCCAAGCAATATTACAAAAAACAATGAACTAATTAAAATATATACCATTTCAAGATAAAGCACTCATTTGTAAACTCGTCTTATATGTGCACGATGTAAGCATTATGCTGATTACGAACAAACAGCAATTGTTTATGTACCACTTTCCAGAAGCAGAAAATCACGCAATCTCTACGCCCAATATTATTTTCTCTTTTAAAATAATGTTTAGAGGGTTTTGTTGGACTTTTTTACCCTTAACCACATTATTATAAAATACCTAAAATTTGAGTATTTAAAAAGTAGTTAGTGAATATACTTACAGTAGTAGATTAGGCAGTCTAGCAAGTAGAATACTCAAAAGATTGTAGACTCTTAAGGAATTGGAATTTGAAAAAACAATAAGAAAAGAGGTTTCAATCGTCGCTCTAAATTCAAATCAAATGGGATAACGCCACTACATCTGGTAACTTAAGAATGTAAATTATATAGAACGTAGATTTAAGTTCTGTTATTTCTTCTTCTTTCATTTTATTCCATTTCCAAATGTAAAATCGTGTCTTTTAGGGGAGTATTACGAGCCTGCTTTGTTCATTTAAGGAACCGAGCTTATGCTCGAGCGAGACGCTTCAGATAGAAGCCTTTTTAGGATAGCACTCCCTTGCGACAGGGCAATTGAAGAATTAAATAGTTAATTTGCTTTGCAACGTCACCTTCATATGTACCTTTAGAACTAAGATAACAAGAACCTCAGGAGGACTATTCACTAAATATTCTACTCATTTACTAACCGAGAGATCCTCTCCGTTACTTGATTTTCATTCGGTTTTGATAGTCTAGAATATGTATTCTTATAAATAAATCTATAAATACGTCAGTGAACACTTTTTATACTATTTTTAAATTTATCTATTAAAAACAAACAGAAAGCAATCGGCTATCGCTAAATCCAAAGATAATTGAAAATGCAAGCAAATTACCAGCAGAATGGTTGCTTTATAATTCTCAATGCTACCACCCCTGAACTGCGTCCACGATGAGGTCAACATTTTACAAGTATTGTATGTGATGCTGTTTTATACACTAAAAAAACAAAATATAGCAGTTAAAATGTTAATAAATAAACATTAATTTTTAAGTGAGTATATACTGTGAAATAATGTGAACTTAATTAAAATTAAATTTATCGAGTTATAATTAGAATAAAAGAATTATAAATAGATATTATACAACATTAAACAAATAAAATAAAATATGAGGATATATTTTCAAAAAATTACAAATTTGATATGATGATGAAGATATTAGTATTACAAGACACACGAAGGTTTTTTTTATTGCATGGACATATGATAATTTATTCAAAATAAAACCGTTTAATCTATAGCATTATATTCCTATAATTTTATTTAAATGTTTTTCCATTGTACCTTAAGTAATGTCATACTTGTAGGACTACCTGAGTCATTTAACGACCTGTTGATTATCTGTATATTAAAAATAAATAAATAATAATTTTTTGTATTTTTAATATTCTGTTCAGCACGACATAACCACATCTTTTTCTTGTACAGTTTTTTAATTTATGGTTAGTCGTCTGCATTTTGTGAAGCAATTTGGAATAAATATTGCATGAAATTTGAACATCTAAAAGTATAATAATATTTATAGTTTCTCTGGTATTTGCTTATCTTATTTGAATCCCCTCACCCCTCAAAGATTTATTTTGCTTCCATGAAACTCATTTTCATTCATTTTAATAGTACTCAATATATAATACAATATATTATCTAAATTGAATATTTTATTCAATAGCAGTAACATTAATTAACAGAGAGGATTTAATTAGAATTCTCTACCGTATGAGCTATTCGTAAGAACTTTGTAAGTATCAAATTGAATAAAACTGCTCAGAGTAGGTGTGCGTGTTGGAACTAGATTTGATACGATTCATGAGTATAGCTTAAATCACTGTATTGAGTTTGTATTTTAAATAGAATATGTCTGCAATAGCACAGTAAAAAACATGTATAAGTATTATGGTAACCAATTAACTATCATACATATATACATTTGTTGTGCATGCCATCCAGGGCTTTCGAAGTATTCTTCATGATTGCCACATTTTAATGATAATAATTAAATAGTTAATGAGAACCTCGGCACACTCAGTTCCATAACATCTTTCGCATTTCATATAATAACATGTAATACAGTTGAATTCACTTTTACAGCTTCTTCTTAATATTTTGAATCGTGAGCTCCGTAATTACTGTAAAAAACAAGTATTTTTTATTGAGTGTCAACAAGGGTGCAGAAAATTATTTCCAACTCTTGTTGTAAAATTCGTAACACTAATTATGTTTTTATTTCCGCGGTGAGGTTCCTTTAAAGCACACCCCCGGCATTCGTAATAAAGGGTGTTCAGCGGAAAACTTTCAAAATTAAATTGTAATTGCTCGTAAACCATCAGAGTGAGGTAAGTGGGAGGGGTATTGTTTGACGCGCGTGATTTGCGGATTTGCCAGTCGCATTGAGTCACTGGTCGAGAGCGCACTGCGCGCTCGCGGTTGAGCAATATTTAAAGTGCGGTGATTCATTGATTCGTGTGTGTCGCGGTTTTTGTACTCACTTATTCGACGAGTAAGTGATGGGCTGAGCCCGCAATTTATTTGGTGATGGGTTCAAAAGTTCAGACAAGAAGGGATAATGGTTAACCAAACTTCTCCGGGACCATCAACGTTAGCAGCGACGCCTAAACATGTGACTCAAGTTCGACGTGAAATTATGTGCAATCCGCGTAAATCGATAAGGAAGATTGCAGCCTATACTGGAAAAAAAAAATCAACAGTACACGTTATTTAGAAAAAGTAACTACAGTTTCACCCATACAAACTACAAATCGTGTACTTTCTCAACGAAAATGACTATTCTTTAGGTGAAACCTCAGCGAGAACGATGCTGGAACATTTTGGAACAGCACGAACGCATGGAAACATATTGTTTACTGACGAAGCACATTTTCATACCAATGGCTATGTTAATAAACAGAACATGAGATACTGGTTTCCCTGACAACCCATCAAAAACGTTTGCATTGTCCAAAAACGACAGTGTGGTGTGCAATTTCTGCCCGAGGGATAATTGACCCTTATTTTTTTAACCAGCGAAAGACAGTCACTGCTGATGTGTATTGCCAAATGATCGACGAGTTTTTGGTACTGCAACTGCAGCTGTTTCCCGGGTTCAACAACAGAATACAATTTCAGCAAGACGGGGCCACTCCACACACAGCTAGAGTTTCAATGAAGAAGCTGATGGTATTTTTTCTCAATAAATTAATCAGCAAGTACGAAAACATACCCTGGGTACCTAGGTCACTACACTGTGTGCCTTTTTGTTTGTGGGAATATCTTAAGTCGAGAGTTATAGCAACAATATCCGTCGTGAAGTTGCTGCCACTGAACCAACGCTTTGCTTTCACGTGTTCGCAAATTTAAGAGTCCGATTACAAGAGTGTATTGAGCGAAATGGACGGCATTTAGACGATATTGTTAATAAAACGTAACATAAATATGAGAATAATATTGTAGTTTTTTATTTAATTTAATATTAAACTTGAAAATTTTCCGCTGGACTTTTTTTTACTTTTTCAAAAAATATAAACTTAACTATAGAATCAAATATTCGACAGCCATGAAAACAATAAATGTTTTATTATGCAACTGTATATGTACATAAAGTCGCGCTACATTATTGTTTCTGCCTTTCGTTTAATGTTTTAATGAAAAAGCAGATTAATTAAGTTTCATTTTTCCTGCGATTCTTATAGCATTCCCGGCACGTACGTGCTCACGTTTCAGTATTCTACTACGTATAAGAAGAGCTCCTTTTCTCGGATCTACTTTTGACATTTTTATCACAAGTCAAGTTTATCGCCGCTAGATGGCAGCGCTATTCTTTTTATTACGCCTTTCGACGATTTATGCATATTAACGCACGTTAGCGCCCGATTAACATAAAACATGACATGTAACAAAAAAATAGTTTTTATCTGCACGGATTTTTTTAGAACACTTCTGGGCCCCGGAAGGGTCCGCCCTTTTCCGGAATCGTTGTAGGAGTTTGAAACTCCCTTTATCGGTTTCACGATGCTATACTAACGCGGTTTTAAACTATTAACTAGCAAAACCAACTCTAGTAATTTTAGTGAATTTAAGCAAAGTTACGAGCAAAATTAATCTAATCTTCCGGTGTCTTCATATATTATAGAAACAGATAAATGCAAACAATATTAACATAAAATATAACAAAGAGTACAAGAAAAGGCAAAAACAAATATCATATGTATTTATTATTATTGTATATATTATTACTGCAATAATGCAGGGGCTGCTAGCTGGGGCAGGAGATAACCTTTAAGAGAGGACGGTTTTGGGACGTTTATTAAACCACTGTTTCTAATTTTATGATTTGTTCGGGGGCAATCCCCAGCACTGTTTTTTTTTTTTGTATAATTTGTATAATAATTTTGTATAATTGTTAAATTATACAAAAAAAAAAACAGTGCTGGGGATTGCCCCCGAACAAATCATAAAATTAGAAACAGTGGTTTAATAAACGTCCCAAAACCGTCCTCTCTTAAAGGTTATCTCCTGCCCCAGCTAGCAGCCCCTGCATTATTGCAGTAATAATATATACAATAATAATAAATACACCCCATTTTTGCTAATGCGCCCATAAGGCACACATCGTGATGGAAGAGCAAGGGGTCCAAATTGACCCGATAATCTGAATGAAATGATACAAATGTTAAAATTCAAAGAAACAGTGGAACAAGGCTGCCATTTAAGAGCCAGGTATTTAGACTCTCGTGGAGGGAAACGAACGGAACACAATTACGCTTGAGTCTACACACATAATAACACAAAAATATGAAATTATAACGGAATATTACAATCAAATATCTTACTCAGCACGCACCTTCACAAAAAATTTCGCCGGTACTGAAGTTATCTCAGAAAAATGTGTGCAGACAATGTGACCAAACAGATACATCACACTCGTTATCATGGTGACTACATATTTTATTTAGTACCCATAAACACAATAAATAAAATAGTACATACCTAGTACCTACCTATTCAGGGTACAATGCTAAGTAACTGTTTTCTATCTAATGAATTTTTTTTTCTCTTACTTCTCAGTGAACTGTACACATAACTACGATTACTAGTAAGTACTAATTGTATTTACTAGATATTTTTCACACACCTGAACCGTAATTATACGGCGTAAAATGATAACATTTTAGTTTATTTACATCAAACTTATCATAAGGAGAACACATTCTTATTGTGAAGTTGTAATTATTCAGAACAGACGGTCTGTGGTATTTTAAATATGAATTAATAATTACAATTTCACAATAAGAATGTGTTCTCCTAATAATAAAGTTGTATCAATGTGTCAAAAATTTAATAAAAATGAATTGATAATTCTGGCGTCTGCTATCAGATTACTCAAAGGTATTTGAGATTCCGTAAAAATAAGGTAGATGGCTCTTTCAAATAATGGAACGATTAAATGTATTAATATCAAAAAGGTAACATATAGGTTAGAAAATTTGTCGCTAAAAATATCGTCGCTGTAGCATAGTTGGATAATGCACCTTCCCCGGCTTGGAAAGAGATCCAGGTTCGAATCCCGGTGGCGCAACAATGATATTACTCGATATATTTTATTTTTTGTGTATATCTTTCTAATTAATATATTTAATTCACATTTAAAACTTATTAACTAATATGCATAATAAGTGGAAATAGCACTGCATTCCTAGATCTATGGTGACTAAAATTTTTAAGTACTCAAATTCATTCATTCCAGTTTCGAAAAAGTAACTAGAAATAATACGTCAAAGTCATAATTATAAAAAGGACAACGTAGTATATTCTAGATACGAAAAAACCATGTCATCACGTGATATTTTTAAAAACTTTTTGCACGGAATATTATTTCTGTATTTTATATTCAACGTTCGTAATATCCGCTGACTGTAATTATAAATGTTAACAAAGATAAGTTTTTTTTTTATGATCAAATTTTAATTTTTCAGTGTTGCGTGCCGACTACCGTGTTATAACCATTTAATAGCAATTTTTTATGTTTAAAAAAAAATGCACCTGATGAGTTGGCATTAGAAGATAACGGCAACATTACGGATTTAAAAATATGTACGCTAAATTAAATACATATGTAAATATGGTTAATTTATTAATTTTGAGTTGAGACTCACATTCCATAAATTATTTAGATTTATTTATTATATTCAGCTGAACATTATTTTTTACACTATTTAGTTTTAAAATGTATCTCATTTATGTCTAGGGAATATTAAAAATATCATATTTAACATTTAATATAAATATTTATTATTATTTTATTATACATATATTATATAATGAATTTTGTAATTTATTTAACCACTAATATTTGAATGACACAAATATATTTGGAAGAAGTGATCAATCTCGACACATGATTTCTGTAGTGAGACGGGCTCAGTCCAAACAAATTTTTACATTGTGTTATATAGTTACAAGTAAAAAAAAAAAATCAATCATCAGATTGTATCAGCTTCATTTGTAACTCTATCCATTCCGCTTATTTTGAGCATTCTTATAATATTATACATTCATATATCAAATGCTTTAAATTGCCTTATCATTTATTCAGTATCAATGCTTTCATTCCATTAAATAATACCGAAAACATTGTGTCTGGTCGTTCACATACTAATTATTAATAATATGAAAATAATACAATTTAAGGAGAATAAAAGCAAGACACCGCGCAAAATACTTGTAGGTAATGAATGTTTAGAACAAGTAGACGAATTGATGTATTTGGGAAGTATGTTTGATGGAAACGGAAGGACTGAGAAATATATCGAAAGGAGGGTGACTGCAGGGAATAAAGTGAACGGCGCTTTGAATGGAATTATAGCTAATGGGAACTTGTCAACCGAGGTAAGACTAGCGGTTCACAGTAGAGTGCTGGTACCGACACTGATGTATGGAAGTGAAGTTGAAGCTGGCAGAATAGGAACGAAAGTAGACTGAATGCAATAAAAATGAGATCACTTAAGCGTATATGTAGCAAATCCATTTATGACAGAGTAAAAAATGAGGAAGATTAAGAAAGGGTCACTTAGGTGGTTTGGTCATATAGAATAGACGAATGAGAATATAATGGTTAAAGAGATATATGACGCAAGTGTTGATGGCACTAGAAATAGAGGACGTTCGCGGAACTTAGCACGGCTAAGTAAACCAGATACTGGAAGACGGTCCCGTTAGAAGCCATAATAACCGGCAGGCTTGTACGATAAAATGTATGAATATGGATGAGGCGAGAATTGTGTGTCAGGACAGAAGAGTGTGGCGCTTTACCCTCTCTGCCTACTGCCGCGGCGAAACGACATGATGGTAAATTAGTAAATCTTCACGAATTCCTATTGTTCCGGTATTTCCGAAAACATCGCTATCGAAATATGAAACGTAAGTTGAATGATATACAAATTAATTTTAATTTACTTTTAGATAACTAACCACAGCGTTACGCCTACAATACCGTATTTATTGACTGACAGAGCGCAGGCTGCTGAGCGCGGCCCTGCTAGCGCGGGGACGGGCCGCAACAACAAGAGTTGCCAGCTGTATCCCGGACGCCGCGGCTATTTATAGAGTCAGCCCGGCTACGGCAGGGGCGCTCAAGGGTTCTCGTCGACTTAGAAACTGACCCAACATTTTGTGACAAAATTATGAAACAAAATATATTTTTGGAAATGTGTTTTTCTTTTTAATATTAACTCTGAGACGGGATAATATATAAAAGAAAATAGGATCAAATCTGATTACGAATGGCGGTTTTGTACTCGGGTATTTCAGAGGTATATTATACTGTCTATTCTAGTTGACGGATTGGATGATACAGGTCGTTGGGGAGCGTTCAGTTTCCTATTCTGTAGATAAACGATTTGAATTAAAATGTCATATTTTTGTCACACCTTTTTTCAAAATATGGAAAATAAATCGGCCACTTTTCTGAATTTAGGTCAGTGTTGATTATATACGTTTAATTTAAAACCAAATATTCAATTGAAAATTTCGATTGATTTCAAAATCTGTATCTGTATTTAAACCAATCAAATCCAATATTTTATCAAATAGATGTAAATATATTATTTAATGTTTGATAGATGATTACCTATTTTTGTTTGGTCGTTCTATTTTTTATAGATTTTTTCACAGCTTTAGTAGACTTAAATGTAAAGAAATAAACGTTTAACATTGTTTTGATACAGAAACAAAAGCATTATTGATAATTAACTGAAAATTCTATCTTTCGAATAGATAAGTGGTTGGGTTATGGAAGGTAATAATTTATTTTAGTATTAGAATTTTTGTTTTATTTCGATTTTAAATTAAGATTCGTTTTTATTTTGGTTTTTCAATTTTGATATTTTCTATCTTTTTTTCGATTGATTAATGTTTCATGCATTTGCACCCCAAGAAATATGCGGAACAAAATTTTTTCGATAATTCATACCTAATTCTTCGTTATGACCACAATTTTATGACATATAGTTAGCGAATGGATTTCGTGATCTCATCTACACCAGATATGACTATACGGTGGTGCTTTAGATTGATGTAGAATCAAACGATAGGAACCTGCAACCTTGGACTCACTGCTTTAGTAAACTGTTCACCCTACCGCAAATTTTAGTCGCTCATTTAAGCCATGAGATTCATATTTTAATTTAAATAAGCGAACCAAATTTGCCTTTTAGTTTTTAAAAGTTGTTTTATCTGAATAATTACAAAAAGAGATATAAGATAAGATATAAACAGCAGTATAAATACAGATTATAATGTAAAGGCTACCCATATCACATTTTTCTGTTCTACAACTGAAAAATGTTAAAAAAATTCAAGGTTCACGTCATTACTACGACAATGTGATATAACCCAGGCGTAGCCGGTCGCATAGCTTCGTAGCATTTTCATAAAGAATAAAAATAATACTCTATATCATTTATAGAAATTAATGTAAATATTTTAAATATTGATATATTAATATTTATTTCTTATGAAATTATGAAATAATACACTTTTGTGACTCGTGTTTAAGGGTAGTTCTAAAACTTAGACAACCCTGTAGCCACCGGCCATGGGCCCTAACCACTCGACTTAAAATATCTTATACACAAAAACGTTCCAAGGCTGTAAAAGCTGAAGATAATCTTACTAAAATAATTTCCGTTATTTTGACAGATAACTAATCCGGAAATATTTTAACAAGAGGTAGTCAATTTGAGTCATTATGGGTAATTTTTATGATTCTCTTTCAATTGCAAAACGGATCAAAGGTTTTGTTGACTTGCTTACATAAAGGTCATTTATGATTGTTGGTATAATTATAACAGAGATGTTTTTGGAAATAATTTAGGGTTATCGTAAAATTTAATTTTAGATAGTATTAATTAGAATTAATATAAATACATATTTTTTATGTGAACCCATATAAAAGATTATTTCCCACGTAAGGCATATGTAAATGTGAAAGGTAATTATTAAGTTCATTTACCATAGATTAAATACGTTTAGAGTATTAATAACATATTTTAGTGGTAGAAAAAGCAAAGGCCAACCAAAAAAGGTTTGACTCTTTAGAATATGGTGTTAAAGAAGTTGCAGTTTAATACTAAATGAATGTTTTATTAAAATATTGAGGCAATGTAGACAGACAAGGAACGCATTGGGTCCAAGCGTAGCAGCCTTCAAAAATTCTGAAGAAAAGATAACCGCCGGAAAAATAACCTATTTACTACCAATAGTGAAATCACTAAATATCCACAGGAAAACTAAGTTAGCGAAGTGCGGATTCCAAAAATAATCCTTATGAACATTCTATTGGTATGAGAAGAGTGAAAGGACTCAGACATCGAGGCACAGCGTTAGCCAATCACAAAACGTTAGAGAATTCGTAAAGATATATTATAATAGTTCAGTTTGTCAACAGAGGCAATAAGACTAGGAGATATTATAATTATTTATTACTCTTTTTAAATGAAATCCATTAAATAAAATAAATACCGAATTAATTATCGATCATACAAATTAAATTAATCAACTTGAAAGATATAAAGAAAAAATCTATTTATCAAAAAAATATTTAGCTGCTACCGGGATTCGAAATAGGATCTCTTTCAATCTGAGAAAGCGCGTTGAGCAATTCACTATAGCAATCGAATACATTTAAGACAAATTTTGAACTTATATTCTGAAATTTTTCCAATTGATACATCTATTATTCCATTTTTAAAAGCAATCAACTTTATATTGCGGTGTATTTCAAATATCTTTTAGTAAAACACGCCAGGAGATGCAAGAATTATATAATTAATCCATTTGGATAAATTGCATAAAATGTATTTTCAGAACAGATTTCTGTGGTATTTTTATACAAATCAAATTAATCAACTAGTTCTAGTTGAATAATTTAATTTGTATTATTCTTATTGTATCCATTATTTTCGATTATCGCTATTTTATATTCGGGTTGTGACGTATACGCTACAACCACGAATTAGACGCAAAATTTGGTGAACCCAATATTGTTCAAGTTATTAAGATATCACGACTGAGATAGGCTGGTCACGTCAACGAACGACCAGCGAAGAAAGTGTTTGATGGAAAATCTACTCGACTCAGAAGTGTTGGAAATTAGTGGTTGGATGCTGTTACCCGACACGCTCATGCAGTCGGTATCGCGAACTGGAATATGATAGTGGAGGACAGATCGAAGTGGTGAAACCAACTTGAGTTACCAGTAATTAAAAAAATGTATATAATAATATTATCTTTAAAAAAAATGCGATGCTCTTCTAGTAAGAGCACTGAAACATGGCTTCATGTTATACATTTTTAAAAATAAGACTTTTTTGTTGTGAAGTTGCAATTTCGAAACGTAGTTCTCTAATGAAATGTGTTTTCATTCTTCTTATTTTTCTTCCACGGCACTACATTCCGGGGTGGAATTTGTCTTCGTCCACAAGTACTCTTCACCGACTCCTATCCCTGACCATTCTTGTCGAGTTCCTAGATCCTCTCATCCTGCTCCAGTCCTCTTTCATACAGTCAGCCCACCTCTTCCTTGGCCTGCCTCTAGTTTGTGTGTTCTATTAATGATATATAAGTTGTATCAAAGTTTATCAAAATTTGATTGAATGAATTGATTTAAATCAGGCGTTTCCTAGCGTGTATATCTTACTCAGAAGTATTTAGGAATCATTGCAATATAAAGATGATAGCTTTTAAAAATGGAATAATAGATTTTTTTTTAAAATAGAGATTTACATAAACGGAATACATGGCACATCAATATTCTTACTATTTTCTATTTAGCTCGTGATAACATTTTTCATATTCATTTTTCATGCCTTACTTGCTGGTCTCCTGGAATGAAACTCAATCCCCCGACCACTAGATCACTAGGCCATAATCTTAACCGCTAGACCAATAAACTACTCAAAGATGTATCAATTATAAAAATAATACTATTAAATATTAGTTTCATAATTTTCTGAAAACGTAATCTGTTTCTCCGTAGCAACCTAATATTTTTCCATAGATAGATTTTTTTGTATATTTTTATAATTGATTAATTTAATTTGTATTAATTTTTTAAATATTTTTACACTTTTTTTCTAATTACAGTGATTAAACCGTTCGGAAACTTAGTTGATTCAATGGAAATATTTTGGTTCACTGTGAGTAAAATATTAAAGTCTTTTTTATCTAATTTAGCGAGGCGTCCACTAGATGAAAGGGCTTTTTTATAACTCCAGTTCCTTTTAGCTTTAATAATCCTCTGGAACTTAAGAGTTTTTCTTATAAACTTTCCCTTTTCTTTTAAAAGCCAGGCTATTGTGTTTCAAAGTATTTTCTTTCGTAACAGGTTTTATTATGTGTACAAAATGACCTACTATGCGACAAGAGGATTTTATCTTTCAGTTTTATGATTTTCTGAATAAATGTATTATTTACGATGTTATGTGATAAATAAAATATATTTTTACGGTTTGATTTGGTAAATTTTTCCAATGGGTTTCAAAAATGATTTGTAACGATTTAGTATGTATTTATGGACTCGGTCATCTATAAAAATGTATTTTTTCTTTTGATTTTCCGTATTTTATCTTATAGATCCGGTTAGGCATGCATTTCATATAGACGGTGTTATTTAGAGAGTATTTTTCTGTGTGAAGGCAACCATAAAATTATATCTCCTTCTAGAAAACTTTTTCTTCATAAATTAACCTTTAATTTGACCACGTGGTATGCCACGGATACGGTTTTATTAACTCTCTTGAAAAATATTATTTTACGTTCATAATTTACACATATAAATATTTTTTTGTTATTTTTATAATTCACAGCTGTGTTTAAATTACACATTTTTGGATAATTTATAAAATAGTCTCTCCGCTACAAAAACAGGTCTAAGGTAATGTTTAACCAAATATTTAAATAATTATACCACTCGGCTAATGTAATACTTTTCAAAAATATTTCGAAATCGCTTATTTTTCTTTAGATTTTAGAAGTATCGTACATCTAATCAAATAGCAGCGTATAGATATATATATTAGTGTAGTAGTATTATTACTAGAATTGAAAAATATACGATGTAAAATAAAATATACAGAAGTTAAATTATTTAGAGTTTTTCTACATTTAATATTTTATTGTTTCTAAATTCTTTAAGCTAAATTTTTTAGCAAAACAATGTTTTACAATTTTTCCAACTGAAGTACTCGTATAATCGATGGGTTATAATAGTAAAATTACATCAATTCAATCAAATTACATAAAATAATATCTCATCCGATAACGCTCCACCACACTTATCCACGGTCACTTATGTTGATTCGGTATTGTAAATGGCAGGCGTAAGCATATTTTATATCCTTATACGTTCGGTTACAGTTATTAAATTTTAATTATATTCTTTTCATACATGAAATTATTTAACCTTGTCTAAGCTAAGGATGGTTTCGTGCATCTAGAGTACAAGATAATTTTCCTTTAAACTATTCAAAACTATTCCAAACATATCATATCAAAGACATAAAAGCAACTTAAAACATAACGACTTTATTTATTTACCGACATTAATTTTTTTTTTTTTTGACGTACCTACACGGAATACATGTCACATCAATATTCTTACTATTTTCAAACTAAACTAAACGCATGTACAATGGAAATATGACTAACTTGCTGGAACGAGACGTGAACCCCTGACTACTAGATCACTAGGCCAGCACCTTGACCATTACACCAACAAGCTACTCATTTAATTGTCTATTTGAAACTAGACACACAAAAAATCAAATAGAATAATATTCTGTTTTCGGCTCAACTTCATCGAATACTATTGTGTTTTGAAATTTGTCCACGTCCAATTCTATTTGAAGTTGGTAATTAATTTATTGCAACTTGTTACTTGAATTAACTGCATAACTGTTAAGCTATAGGCCCGCGGCATCTTTTAAAGGCTGTGGCGGTGTATTGATTGGAATTGAGCGCTCCTTTATGTCAAGCGGGTAGGCGGGTGGCTAGTCAGCCGAGTACCATGTCATGACGTCTATCACATTATGACGTAACATTTTACACGGTGCGTTTGGAATCAATTATAGTTTAATGTACATTATTACAAGTCTTGATATGAAACTTTTTTTAGCCACAGTACAGTAAATTCAAATGATATTCAGTGTCACCATCGCAACGAACATGGATAATCAAAAATACATTATAAAGTGTTTTACAGAAATACTACTTTAGCTTGAAAAATACACATCATTTACGTTATTATAACGTTATAAAATATTTCAAACTTGTGCCAGTGCGTGCTGTGCGTAAAGAGATGACACCGGTCGCAGGCACAGGTACAAATTCGATAGCGCTCTCGGTGAGTGAGATTGCATTTGCAATTTCAATTATTAATCGATTTGATTTTATTTAACATTTAGTAATAATAGAAATAATACCAAAATCAAATGCAGAGAGAATAAAGGCGTATCGCGAGAGAAAACACATGAATAAAATAAATAAATAAATTGTGTAGCTCGATGTGTTATAGAAAATGGAATGAATGAAAATATTAGGTAGATTACAGTAATGAATGTTTGTATCATATTTTAGTAAATATAGTAAATAACAAACAAAAAATCTGATGATGAAGATTTTGATAAGCATGTCTGAATAAATAAATATTATTGTTTATTAATTATTTAAATTATTATTGTCAATGTTTTTTATAGGTTTAGAACTCTCACATCAATAGTGCATAAGCGTTATTACTTAGTGAAGATCTATAGTTAGTTTGTATAAAATGAAGATACAAAGAGCATGCATTATGTATATTAAAAACAACATATTTGTGAAACTTCTTATGGTTTTTTGAGTTTTTTTTCTTAATAAAATATCTGCACTATAGGGTAATTAAGATATATTTATTTATTGCAATTATTATCACGTACTTATAATTTTAATTTTTTATTTACTAACGATTTATATTATATTTTATAAAATCTTGTATAAGCGGCTTAATTAGAGCATTTAACTGTTGTGATATTCTGATGTCAGCTAATACTGGGGTGGTTTTTTTGTATTTAATGCGAATTTTATTGGAAAATTGAAAGAAAATCGGTTTAACCCCTGAACACGTGGCACGGGATAGTCGTCTATTTATAATAATAACTGACGATTGAAAATTCATAGTAAATTACTCTCAGGGTTAGTAATTTTTGAAAAATAAATAATGTATTTTTTTGTGAAATAATTCAAAAGCCAGCTAGGATCGGCGTAAGCCCCTCACAATCTCCGGATTATGACGTAACAAATTTCGTTTTCTTTTCAGAAATAACCTAATTTAGACGATTGTCATGGAAATGTAGGCAGCTTAAATTTAATTCACTCACCAAATTAGCATTGTATTTATGTTTCATTAAAAATCTTTCAAGTATTCAAACTGTCGAGCGTTAAGATTGAGATTCTTAAAACGTTTTAAAGTGTTGCGTAATAAACTTTTCTTTCAGTTTACTTTCATGAAATTTTAAATTTTCTGTTTGGTCTTATTTTTTTTTTGTATTTAGTTTGGGATAAGAAGAAACTTCGACGTTTTTAAGATTATTCGGTGTATTTGATTACTTCAAATTCCTGTATAGGAAGAAAATCTAATCAATCAACTTTGCAAATCTTTGTTCATGAAACATTTAATTTAATTTTTCCAACACTTATTCCAATTAATATTCTTCAATACGTTATTTATTTTAATTATGTACATCCCGTATCATCAGACGTCACAAGTACTACACAAACTTGTATTTCATTTATTGACATGTTACTTACTTACCATCACGCCGTCTCTCTACGGAGATAGACAGAAGGGAGAACACCACATTTTTCTATTCACATTCATACTTATTCTCATGCATTTTGGTTGATTGTTAAGTCTTACTGTCGTATTTCCTCGATTATGAGACGCATGTTTTTTTTTACTATTTTGATGTCTCTAAATTCGAGGTGCGTGATGAATCATCACTGATTACAAGTAGAACTGAATCGAAAAGTGATTCAGTAAAATCAAACACATAATAATATGTCTATTTTTAAATACTTTTTTTTTGTGATAGCATGACTTTGTCTGTTATAATAAAGTTTTCATAATGTTTTTATTATTTATTATATGTATATAAAAATAAAGGTGTATGTTATAATCGATGGCGTCTTATAATTGAGAAAATACGGTACATTTAGTCGACTTTTATTCTTCTTTTGTCGGCTCCTGGATTAACTACCTTGTTCCATGCTCCATTTATTATACTTCATTATCCATCCATTCCATTAGCAATTACTGTATTCAAAGCACCATTCACTTTATTCCCTAGCAGTCATCTTATTTTCGATATCTTTCTCAGCCTTCCGTTCCTATCAAACATACTTCCCAAGAACACAAAATCTTGTATTTGTTCCAAATACTCATCATCTATCAGTATTTATTCTTGTATTCCATCACTATCATCTCGCCAACATTCATAACATATTATAAAGTATACATTCCTTGCATGCATCGTAACAATTAACACTCATCATCATCATCATCATTCACATTTCACAAACAAATTAATCATCGTTGTATTTATTCTAGAAGTTTGATGCTCGACTAGTGACCAGGTGGTCGGGAGTTTGATGCTCGACTAGTGACCAGGTGGTCGGGAGTTTGATGCTCGACTAGTGACCAGGTGGTCGGGAGTTTGATGCTCGACTAGTGACCAGGTGGTCGGGAGTTTGGTGCTCGGTAGATTTAAAAGATATTTTAATTTACACTTTGTACTGCACACTCGTTGAGGTATTCCACTACTATTGTTTCGAGATGAGCAGTCTCTCTCATCATCAGATGATAACTAAACTAAATATAATATTGTAGTATATTCGGGTAATGGGGCGGGGACCGTAAAGGTGAAGTATTAGGGAAAATGTTTACTGTTCATATTCCCGTTGACGACCGAAACCTTCCCCCTTTTTTCATGCCCCGCCTGAATAGAAAATTAAAATAATCATGTTACACCACAAATTAATCGTCATGTTAATTAATGAAATTAGAAAGTAATTCTTAATTTTGTTATTCCCTTCAAGTATTTTTTGAGAAATAATATGAATATGTATTCACGTACATACGAGTATATATCTCTATCAAAAAACAATGTGTGTTGAATACATTATCTTTTATCAATAAATTAAATACAACACGCTATATGAGTTAAAAAAAGATTTACAACAATTTTATGAGTGTAAACTTAAATTAGATATATTAGATTGAAAGTTCCCCACTAAAATGATTCTACGCCATTGAAAATTCTGTTTTCGGACTTGAATTATTTTACGAGTCACGAAACGAAGTTTGAATGTTATCAGGGGATGAAAATAAAGGGTTGAAAAGTTATTTCCATTTTCGGTTTATTTAATTGTTATTTTGACTCCGGTGGTAGATAGCGCGGGGCTAAAAGTTGCTATAATTAGAACACAATTAAATTTAAAATTGTGATAATTTTAATTATATTTTACTACTGTTATAAATTGCAAAAGCTTTTTGAAATGGATTTTCTTCCTGGAAACACTTATGTGGGCAGACATCCGATTAAACTTATTAACATATGTATATACTAATAACGTATCGTTGTAAGTTAACGACTTATCATCATATACCAAAGCAGAGATGACAGACCGGTGTATATACTCAGTGGCGTCAGCTTAATTTTTTAACAACCAATATCCAAAGCAGTTGAGATCAATATCGATGTTGGTAATATTGTATTATGATGCTGTTTTAGTAAATAAGATGTCACTAATGTTGTTTGTTTAATATTATTTAAACTATTAGGTATCCAATTAAAGTACGATGCTAAGATACACACAATACATACAGGACACAAGAGAAAATCAATTTTCAATAAAAATATGGTAAATTTTAACAACCGGTTTAACGAACGTTGATTAAATTTAACAACCGGTTTGCGTGAACCGGTTTGATGACCTTCACATAAATATTTCGCTTCTCCCACATCCATTTTACTTTTTACTTTTCGAGTGTTTTCCTTTACTTCAAAATCGATGGCTTCTAGATAGAAGTTTATTTCTTGACACTTCATTATTGTAAAAAAAAAATTTTTAACTTTCTGATAACTCGAAAGGTTTTTTTAAGTTCCGAAATAAAGTATTCACTCACGTAAATAAAAATATGTGTCTAATGTTTTATACATAATTAATAATCTTGTTTAATATCTATATTAGCAATATCGCCCTCAATACTTAATCATATTGCAATGGTATTTTCTGCAGAAAAATCTATATTTTCGTGGAGTATAGTTCCCGTATTGTTTGCCGATAACTTATTGATTTCTATAAGTATAAAATAAATTTAGAAATTCTTTATTAATCTAGTAACTAAATAATCATGGGTACGAACTTCGTTTCGGAAGATCAACGAGGTTACGGGAACATAAAAGTATAGCACGTCTAGTATGGATGGTACATTAAGTCAGATGGTATCCCGGAGCCACTCAAAATTAGAATTCTATTTTTAAGTGAACTCTACTTCAATTAACAATATGATTTTGGCGATTAGAGCAAAATTTAATCCACTTTGTTACAGTAATTTGAACCATAACGTTATATTAAAATTGTTCACAACGGATTTTGTTTGGTTCATTACTAATAGGTTTAAAAATAATGTTACTTTAATTATGATTCATTCAAGTCAAAAAGACTACGTTGCACAATATGAAAAAAATCTATTGTATTTACATTGATATTGTACATTTTAAATTAATTTTAAACTAAATGTGGATTACGTGGAAAAGTGCCTTATCGCGGAATAAATGTTTAATCCGATAGTTTTTATCTACGGTTTAAAACATTGTCGAGTAAAGTTATTTAAGTCGGAAAGAAAATCCGCTTGTAACCGAGAAATAGCGCAGCCTGCAAGTAAACACGCTGGGCAAGCCACAATTCAGTTAAATAGTAGAAAATTCGGTTAATCTTCCACGCGTAATTCTTACAGCGACCACTCGAAAACAACATTTCAGCAAAGTGGCCACGCGCAACCTAATGTGTCGCCATCGTGCAGACGGGCCACTATCGCTGGACTGTGTTGCCATAAACATCGAGTCGACACTTTATAGCGAGAATAATTCAAAAAGTAGCGAACTCCCTTTAATCTCAGTTCATACTTGGGAGAAGTTCCATTCCGCGCGACTGCACTTTTCTATAGTGGATCTGTAGGTACCCGCTCGGGGGGATTATGAATTATTAATGTCAATAATAGAGAGAACAACACACACAGCTGTACCGATCTGTGAAATATTATTCTATTGGTTGTTAAAACTTCTGCACAATAACACTTTAATCACTACCTCAATAATACGCCGAGAGGGTGCTTAAAAGTTTGGGTCGGTTGAAAAACTCTACAATGTGATCCAATTTAGAAATTTGACACAACACCTTTGAAACATTTTTATTTTGCTTGAATCGACTCGTAGAAAATTGCGAGCTATGGAAAACCAGTTATTCAATTATTTTTCATGGGTATCATAAAAAAATGTTTTATATGAACACTACATATATACAACCATTTTTATTTTTAAAATAAATATAGTGTAAATATGAATTAAATGTATTAATTATAAAGATATACATACAAAATCAATATTATCGAAAAATAAAAACATTGTTGTTGCGCTACCGGGATTCGAACCTGGATCTCTTCCCTAACCGGGGGAGGTGCTTTATCCAACTAAGCTACAGCGGCACTATTTTTATCGACAATTTTTCGACCTTATATGTTACCTTTTTGATATCAATACATTTAATCGTTCCATCATTTGACAGAGCCATCTACCTTATTTTTACAGAATCTCAAATACCTTTGAGTGAATCTGATAGCAGACGCTAGAGTTATTAATTCATTTTTATTAAATTTTGGACACATTGATACAACTTTATTATTTTTAGAACACATTCTTATTGTGAAGTTGTAATTATTCAGAACATAGTTCTGTGATATTTTAAATATGAATTAAATGTATTAATTATAAAGATATACATACAAAATCAATATTATCGAAAAATAAAAACATTGTTGTAATTTAATAAAAATGAATTAATAACTCTAGCGTCTGCTATCAGATTCACTCAAAGGTATTTGAGATTCTGTAAAAATAAGGTAGATGGCTCTGTCAAATGATGGAACGATTAAATGTATTGATATCAAAAAGGTAACATATAAGGTCGAAAAATTGTCGATAAAAATAGTGCCGCTGTAGCTTAGTTGGATAAAGCACCTCCCCCGGTTAGGGAAGAGATCCAGGTTCGAATCCCGGTAGCGCAACAACAATGTTTTTATTTTTCGATAATATTGATTTTGTATGTATATCTTTATAATTAATACATTTAATTCATATTTAAAATATCACAGAACTATGTTCTGAATAATTACAACTTCACAATAAGAATGTGTTCTCCTAAAAATATAGTGTATATTTTATTTTAGTTATAATCGTTTTTTTATTGCCTTCTATCAAAGAATATGTGAAAAATCTCGTGTGTAGAGAGAACGATCGTTTGCATTGTGAACATAATTGTAATATTTAAATAAAATGTTAAATAAGCATTTCACCGACTAAAATGTTAATATTTTTAAAGAAATTGAAAATCTGAATATCATTCAATAATTAATACGGTCTATAAAAACACAATACACTATTTAGATATTATATTTGTATCTATCGAAATCTGTTCGTTATAGAAAGGAGTGATTGAATTTGAAAGCGGAGATCCTGTGAATTTGTTGAAGATAAAGAAATGGTTGGGGAAGGTTGAGGTATTACAATTATTCATCATAAATATCAAATCGTAAAGCAATATATGTGTATTATTTTTATTATATTTCATTTGCTTTTGTGGGTTTGTGGTGGGTAGACAGCGACACCTGTGGCCCGTGCGGCAATCTTGGGTTAACCGCGACACCAGAACATGAAACAGTGTGTAGCGAGCGGGCCATAAGAGTCACCTACTGTGGCGGCCTCAACCGGGCGATTGGAGAGAAAAGGACGCAGAAAGGGAGAAAGGACTCGCGCCGGTGGGTGAGGAAAATGAGTGTCATTCTACTCTCATTGCTCCTGCAGCTTGGCAACACTTCTTAAAGTGTTTTAATTGTATTGATCTGTACTTATAACCTACCTGACTTATTTTTTACAACCAGGAGCAACTCAATAAATAAAAAGGCAAGACCCAAGGTATGATTATTTACTGTTACACATCCCTGATGTTAGTTTCACCGAAAATCTCTCCTTATATTTGGAGTCGAGTAATTGCTTAATTGTCTGGTTAACCGGAATCAACAGTCTTTACTATCAAAATAGTAATTGCCTCTTGACCAGCTGTAAGTGTGACTTAGACCATGAATAGATTTTAAACATGGTAAAATACTTGGATCAAGAGAAATTTTAATAGTAAATGTAAAAACTGTTTACGTCTTAAACTTTGATATAAATTAAGACAAGATTTCTGATAAGAAATAAATTCAGTATAAAAAATATAGATATTTAAAGAACTTTTTTGATATCATAAAAATTAAATAAAAGTGCAGTTAATACCTAATAGCACAAATAGCTTCTCTGTTTTAGACTTAGATAACAGTTTTTTGTGGTTGTCTTTAGAGAACTGAAATTATTTATTTAATTTAAAAGGTGCATCTTTTTTAATCTCATTACACAAAAACATATTTCTATATTATTATTAATGTGGTTAAAAAACTGACCAATTAGAATTCTTTATAAATTGTTTGAATATAACGTATAAAGTCATTACAAATATCCGAACTAAACCTGTGATTTCCTTTCTAAACGTTTCTTCACCCACAAAATGAACAACAAAAGTGATTGTCATCATTTTTTTGTTTTGATTGCTTTATTTAACACTAAAAAGGATTTACATGAAAGCGTCCCGCTTGAAAGTGGAAAGAAACACAGAGAAAAATAGTAACTTCATTACGACAGGCGAAACGACAAAGGCGAGAGCGGAAAACTTAATGAAAAATATTTTGCTTGGAGAGAGAGAGGAGGTAAAAGCAAAGTTATTTTTACACTGCTCAGAAATAAAATTACCTCTTTTTTCTGTTGAATCGTAAGGATTGGAGAAGACGGAAGATTTTAGCGGAACCTCGCCACTTAATTAAATCAAGAATACTATTTATTCAAATTCGAGCTGAGATAATCAATGAATTAGTTCGTTTATATTAGAGGCGATTAAAATACTTCAGTAATACGCCACAATAGCGATTAACGTGTTTTTGTTCAATGTCGGTTATGTTTCCAATCCATAAGAATTAGGTTTTTCTCACAGTACACATAATACTGAATTCGACTTTTCGTTTTACTACGATTAAGGTACATTTTTTTCATCATTTAGATAGATTTCATTAAGTAGTTCGATATATAAAAATGAATCGTTGTAATATGATTATGGCGAATCTTAAAAAAAATTCTGTAATTACATATATAAATACCTGTTTCTATCATTCTTTAACCTCAATTTAAAAAAAATAAATCATCTGGAATCTTTCAAGAGTTCTTGCTAAAGGTCAAATTTATGACCTCACCTTGTGAAATATGTAATTATAAACTGTAATAATACTGTGATTAACCAAGTAGGGTAATGTTTATCTCTACATTGATTTTGTTCGTTTCCTTCCTTTGTAGTTTGATCTCAATAAGAGCATTAAATTTGTAACTAGAAATGATTCTCTTAAAAGACTTTGTAATATTGTGTTGGCTGGAGCAAAATATAACTTGGGTAACAATAAATATATTTAGATATCAACAATATCGCAAGATGTCATACGTTGACAATTTTGAAGTACACGTTTCAGGGTCGAACTGGTAAGGTTAAAGTGGAACTCTGGTCAACTTTTTTGACAAATATATATATATATAGTGTCATACTAAAAATGTACATATTTAAATACACAACATAACATAAGTAAATATTTGAGGTACTTTGAATCTACAGAATAAAACCGTACTATAAGATTTCATCCATCCATTCTAAAATAACCCAAATGCCCGATGTAATAAAAATTTTGTTTAATAGCTTATCGGTTAAGTGGTTAAAATACTCTCATAGTGATCAAGTGGTCGGAGGTTCGAGCGTCGTTCTAGGAGTCCACCAAGTTAGTCCTATTTTCATAGCGCAAACAATAGATGACAGATAATTAAACAAATAGGCGAGCCTTAATATAACAATCATTGATGATTCGAGAATAGTGTGATCCTTTATGTCAATACACAACATAAGAGGCAGTGGTTGGACACCAATCAACCCCCAATTCCCACATTAAGGAGAGGATTACACCACAAGGAGGTGTTTTGCATTTGGTGGGATATGAAGGGCGTAATTCATCATTATTTTATGGATAACAGGCAGGCAATTACAGACTTCTATCATACTCATCTAGATCGATTAAAAGACGTTGAAAAAACCTACCCTTGTACATTGAGGAAGGAGATAAGAGATGTTTTGAAGGAGATGATGGAAAAATTAATGGATTTTCTTGGGAACTTCTTCCTCACCCACCGTATTCTCCGGACATTGCTCAGAGAGATTTTCATATTTTTAGATTCCTACGACACTTTTTAAATAGAAAACAATGTTTAACAAAAACGGATATAAAAAAGACATTGAATCGTTTATTGCTTCTAAAAGATAAAAGTTTTTAATCGGTTTCCAAAAATTACACTATAAAAAACAAATGACTTGAATCTATAAATCTGATCAACATAAGGTATACAAAATCAGCGAGAGAGAATATTACATAATATGACTAACAGATTGAGTAATTTAAACATATGTTACAACGGCTAACATATTAAAACCTAGTATTAATTATTATTTGTTTAAATGGTTACATTTTAAAAAAAATATGTAGCACTCTAAAGTTGCCTTATTTAATAACGCTATTCCCAATTGATGTGAATAAGCCAATTAGGATCGGCAAATTGAATATGTAGGTTTGGCGTTACCACCCGCATCTCTTTGAAGTAACAATTAACCAAAGGTGTTACGGAAGGTCAAAGGGACCCACTATTTCCTACACAACCACAACCGCTTTGGGGCTAACAATAATTACATTTGAACGTGAGGTAGGGCGATTTGAATCGATAATCTTTTAACCAATATTGAATATTATCAATACGAATGAAAGTGTTTGGTTGCGACATTAATAGAATTTGGATACATTCAATTAGGAGTGAATGCAGATCTATTTGTAACATTCGATATATTTAAGAAAAATTGCTAAGATGATTTGGACATGTAGAACTTATAAGAGGCGAGTGTTAAAATCAGTAGAGGACGTCCGTGAAAAACCTGATGTAATAATTTAAATCAGATATTGGAGTCCTGTTAGAAGCCTCAAAAACCGACGAATATATATGAGATGACGAACGAAAGTGACGTTGCAATAAATTGGTGTAATGTTCTGTATATCTCTGCAGTAAGACGCATAATGGCAACTAAGTAAATAAAGTAAAAAGTGTTCTAAAAATGTATTACTGATTTTTCAGTAAGGATATATAATATGATTAAATTATTAATAATGGTTTACTTATTTGGGATAAAATCACGCAGATTTCCAAATGGACCACGATAATGTTTCAATTATGTCAAAATATAATCAAAGTGTGAAGTTTTTTTTATTTAAATTTAATATAAATTGTTGTGTTTCTTTTTAAATTTACGACAATGTGATGACGATATCGTTATGTCATATTTTTCAGGAATATTATTTAATACAAACTAGGAAAAGTTCGTATTCCAGTATCAAGACAAATATTTTTTCGAAAGACAGATTTTTTCTGTATTTCTTTCTTATTAATTCATTTAATATGTATTAAAAAGTATTACAAAATTACGTTCTGAAATTGCATTAAATAAAAAAAAATATATTTTTGACTCCTGGATTTTGCTATTGAAAAAACTTGTAATGAAATTCTTACATGTCTCAAATTTGTAAAAGACTTACTGAAATTGAAACAAATCGCGATTATTTTCACAAATGCATTTTGTAAGATCTAAAATATATTCCAGTTAGCCATTCAAAGGTAATATTATTCTATCATAATTGAACACAACTATTATTGTTTACGAACTCAATTAGTTTAACATACATAGTACTATGGTAATCTGCACCTCTAGTGTATTTCACTTTATAATACACTGTCCCGAACAAATATACCGTATTCTAGGTAGGCGTATAGTAAGTACATAGTTTTCTTCCATGTTAATAGTGCTAATTGTTATGTTCTACTCCAGAATATTGTAAATTATCCAAAATATATACAGACAACAATTTAATAACATTATTCAAGTAATAATTATATAAACTGGTCTAAAAATAAGTAATATTTGAGAAAACAATAGTGTGTATTTTATAAGTAACTCATGTTTAATACGAGTAGGTACGTACCGAGTACATATTTAACATTTAATTTGAACATATACATAATGTTTAGAAATTTTCCTAATTTTAGGGAAAATTATTTTATTCTAGCAGAAAATGACATGGATGATTTGAAATTCAGCTCTTAAAATTAATAATAACGTGGTAGAGTTCATCATTGGGCGGTGGTCTTGTACCGGAAGAAATTCAAGTCAGCTCGCTGGACCGATGGCATAAAAACAATCTATGGATTATTACACAGAATTAGTTAAGTAATGCATGACTTCGAACTAAAATTAACTCGACTGTGGGAGATTTATATCTCCTGCGAAAAAGTACGGTTGTACCGTAATTTTTGGAGGAAACGATTCAACAATGGCACGTGGTACCGTGCCGAAACGTCGGTCTAGGAAAACTATATACAAAGAACGCGATCTAACCCATAAGAGATACCAGTTGCATATACTAGTGCGTGCGGAAACCTTAAATTAAACACACATATATATATAACCCAGTATTTGAATTAAAACCGTAATTTAAAAAAATATACAAATTTTTATATTATATATACAAAATGTAATAGACCTAGTCCACAATATTTTATGGGTGGATACTTGACTAACTTACGGGTTGTAAATGTTCAAGGAATATGTGCAAATTCTGTACTGTTACGGAAAAAAATATTGTTTGAAATCTTTACTTCAGGCCCTAAATCATCTAACAAAAAGTACAATTCGATGTCTTTTATTTTTTTCTATTCCATATATAATTTGTAATTAATTAAATATTTAAATTAATCGAAATAATTGCATAATTATGATTTCTTTCAAATGCTAATATCTCTGATATGGTTGAAATTAGGCACATATCGCTTGAACATTTTCGAGTCATAATTTAGTCAGGTATCCGCCCATAAAATATTGTGAACTAGGTCTGTTACACACTGTATGTATACAATATTTATCACAAAAATACTATTATTATACGAGTGACCACTGCAGTTGGGAAATGGAACATACCGCTATTTAAATACATAGTGCCTGATGAAACACATAATACAATCAAAGTGACATGATCGGTCGATTGGCCATGTCATTTCTAATTATAATTTCCTGCCTGGTCAGCGCATATTTTCAATAAATCGAGTATGGTGAACAGAATCAATTATTCCTAAGCTATAATTGTCACATTGAACCCTTTTCAATGTAAGATACTATGTATGGACGTGTGTGTGATAATAATGTGGAGCGAAAGCCCATAACGACGTGAAGTCAAAAAAGTGTCAAGTTATTACCAACATCTACATATTTATTACATATGAAAAATACAGACCGAGAGAAAAATAAGTATAAAATATAGAACATTATGTTATAAGTAGAAGTTTAAAATTCCACCACAACACGTGCCTTTTTTTAACAAATTTAATTAACTTGTTCAAATATGAAAATATATTAAATATTGATTTTATAAACACTTTTAAAATTATTTTTATTTGTTAACTTTATTTTGTTAACCACTTATTGAGTTTAAATACATCTACCGGTTTCGAAAAATACAATTTTCTTCTTCAGGATGTCAATACTAACTAATAACATACAACTCAAATTGATACTTAATACAAATTTACTCGAATAATTTTTAGGAAAAAACAACCAACTAAATTTAACTACGAGTCCCATTCTAAAAATTTATTCGAGTAAATTTGTATTAAGTAATAATTTGAGTAAAAACTAAATTTACTTTTTAAATAATTGTTGTTTTTTAAAAATAGATTTTGGTAAAGAAACAATAACATATGTTTTAAGTTAGTATTGACATCCCGAAGAAGAAAATGGTATTTCTCGAAACCGGTAGATGTACTTAAACTCAATAAGTGGTTAATAAAATAAAGTTAACAAATAAAAATAATGAATTTTAACCACAAAGTCAATTTTGCTAATTTCAAAAGTACTTTTAAAATTATTTTTATCACCAGTTCAATCTTAGTTTTAAAGTAGTAAGAATATTGATATAACAAGTATTTCGTGTATCCATCTCTATTACTTTTAATTAAAAATACAGTGAAAAAATTATGTATAAATATATTTTATATAATACATATGTACATTTTTTAAAGCTTTAACTTTTTGATTACATGTTAATTAATTTTAAAAAATAACGACTTGGTATAAACCATTTAGAGTAATTTAACGTCAATCGGTTTTGATATAACTGTTCTTTCGTCATGAGGGACGGATCATTTATGAAATCTAACAGATAACCCGTTATTTAATATAAGTAATTATAGTTGTCCTAATAATAAGTAATATAGTTATCCTAATAATAAGTAATATAGTTATCCTAATAATAAGTAATATAGTTATCCTATTTTAATGTCGTTATTTCCTCCCCCATTCTTACCATGACCGTGAATATGCCCCTATCCTATAATTAATTTAGTTTCAAATTTTATTTTATGAATCAGTCAGCGTATGTCCATCGTATCATATGTATACAGTATTATCAAAATCGGTCAGCGTTAAATTAATCAACGCGCTTCATACATAATTTGTTCATTCTAAACAATAAACATTAAAATAACTATAGCTGCATGAGAATTCAATTAAAAATTAAAATAAAATCTTTTTCACAATATTCAAATTGAGTTAATTGGACAATTTCATTAGAGAAAAACAATTACCGAGCGGTATCTCGAATTAATTAAGCAAAAGTGTCACTAGGGAATTGTATTTTCATGAAATTAAGATCCCAAGAATTCCCCCCAATTAGTATAGATTTTAATTCATCACCTACACTAGATAACCATTACAGAAATGTAACTAATATTTTTTTACTTTTGATTTTTTTAACCTTGATAAATTAGGTCATTAATAGAGAAAATTAAAAACATGTTAAAATGCCTTCTGTGTACAGTTTGCTGATTTATTTTACAGTATTCACTCTGCCTGACATTCGGATCCCATTGCAGATTCATCACCAGGGCTGATGGATTCCACAATGGGACTTGTAACGACAGTTGGGTCGGTCGGAGATACATTACAGAATAGGCTCGTAAACTATTCACTAAACATTCTGAACGATCATGAAAATCTGATATCATTGAGTATGTTAACACTTATTTATAAAGTATATTTACATTAAACTTTGGTCATTTACTGTGTATTTTTCATTGATGTCTCTGATCATTTTTGATTTTTAAATTTTAAGTAATAAATATGATTTATAGGGTTTGATACATGAGTAATTAATTAATTAATTATAGAGCATGCTTAATTATAGAGTTTGATTACCGAACCGCCTATTTTGAAGTGATCGCATTCATATAACTACATTTATATAAAATAATATTGCCAAATATGTACTTTTATATTATTTAACTGAATAGTACTCGTATTAAGTTTGTATGTATTATTATGTACATCATAGAACAATGTACTTAGTTTTTTTTACAACCGCGGTTTGATATAATATTGAAAATAATATCATTATTATATCAAATCCATGATCTATTTTTCTAACTTTATATATATATATATATATATATATATATTAGGTTGTTTTATAAGTCTAGTTTATAAGCAGTATTGTTTTTGTTTGTTTGTTTGTCCCGTATGCGTTCCTATACCGTTTATCCGATTGCGATGAATTTTTTTTTAAATTATTGTACACACGCCCGCAAAGGTTTCTAAATTAGTACAATCATTTTACAATAGGTGGCGCGCGAGTCGTTTCAACAAATGTGTGTATTTCATATAGTTTATTGCCATTAAGTTTTGGTGAGTTGCTGTGCGCATGCCCGCGAAGGTTTCTGAATTAGTACAACCATTTTACAATGATAAAGTTCGTCGAAAAAAGCGATCTGCGCGCCACGTCTATTTATTTCATGGCAAACCAAACGTCGTGAAATGTGAAATTCAGACACGTTGATTGGCTATTTTTAGGATTCTGTTTGGCGAATTTTTCAAGAATTATCGTTTTTTCTGGCGACTTCTCTCAATTTAACAAATGTGTGTATTTCATATAGTTTAGCGACAGTATGCGTGTGTTGTGGAATGGCTTGGACTTAATAGTTAGATTTGATATGCAAAATGGTTACGTCAAATAATCGTGGGGTATTGTGAACAATTATCACGTGAATTTGTAATAGTCGTCACATAGCATTACTTTCGCTGTCAAATCAATCATGTTACCCTGCAGTTTTTGGCGCGACTCGCATTTGCAATAACTACAACAAAGCACATAGACAGTCGCTACAAGTGTGTGGACTAAATTTGGAAAATCCATGTGAGAAGCATGGACAGCTGTATGTGGTCTGCTCACGCGTTGGAAAACCTTCTGATTTATTTGTATACGCAACAGACGGAAAAACAAAAAATATTGTGTATCCAAAAGAACTTCAATAATTAGAATTAAAATACAAACATTTTCTTTCTTTGAGTGGCATTGCAACGCATGCCAGGTACTCGCTAGTTTATTATAAAAACAAAAATTGTTAGAGTTCAATCAATGACATAGCCTCCATTATTGTTCAGAACTTCACCCCATCTTTCAACCAATTTATCGATGCCTTTTCTATAAATATCTACTGATCAGGTATCGAAATAGTTGTCTAGCCAATTTCTGAAGTCATCGTCGTTGTTGAACGTAATGCCACGCATTTGATTGGAGAGCGACCGAAAAAGGTGATAATCAGACAGAACAAGGTCTGAACTGTAGGGTGGATGTATGTATGTATGCGAAAAGAAGAATGTGTCGAAAATGTTTGTTTTTCTCATCTTAACACTCCATTATGTAAGCTTAAAAAATAATATAAACCATAAAATACAGGAAAACGGTGATGTTTTAAAGCAGAAAAAATTCTATCGAACAGTATGTCATGTCGAAAAACAAAATAGCGGGAAAATAGCCAAAACCGAAAAAACTTATTAGACCACCCATTATATACTTTTTTCAATCAATATAATTATATTTGTAACAAAATAGTTTAATTAAATACAGTGTTTCGATTGTCACAGTCTTAGAATTTAATAACCGATTATTAAATAGATTCACTATCTGGAAAGAAACATATATTATATTATGCGTGTATCTGATCTCTTAGGCCGACGTTTTGGGACCCATTTCACCTGTCACTAGCCCTAATGATCATACCTGCTAAGGATTTCTGCACAAAAGATTCATGAACAGTTCTGAAAACTTGACAATTTATCAGAGATTTATTTTCTTATCTTTTTTTTCGTTATTGGAGTTTCATCGCTAAAATGTATTTTTTCGTGCCATATTAATTATGCTATCCCTTTCTCTCTTGGTTGAGTTTTTTCGTGCTATGTCTATTTCGTCGCAGCTGATAGTTTCTGATAGGTAATATTTATTTTTATCATAAATGATGTTGACCGTTGACATTCCTTTATTTCATTTCCTTCAATGCTTCCTTTAATAATAGTAATAATAATAATAATAATAATATTGGATAATTTGAATAGCGCCATTTTCGTAAAAAAATTCACTTCGCTTTACACATAAGCTGTTTATAGTCTTACATTGTCTTTGTATTTAAAATTGTTATTTGAACTTATTGAAATGATTTTTTTTTAAAGTGTATTTTAGTCTCTTCTTAAATAAAAAAGTCTCTGATGCACTGACGGAGAATAAAGGGTTCCACGCTTTTGGATATGTCACCGCAAATGCCTTTCCAATTATATTATTATCGATTGTACTAAGTTAACTAAAAATTTTAGCGTATTTAGTATTATTTGTTTAAAAAAATATTGAATAATTGCCAAATAATGCAGTCGGTAGAATACACTGGGTGAATATTATGTTTCAGGTCGATTTTGTTCGGCCGCTATTTTGGTTTAGAAAATATTTGTCAGTTTGAATTTAGTAATCGTAGAGAATCATTAATTACAATTGATTATGAAGCATCTGATGCCTCAATAACGTGTTGAAGTCATTAAATTTTTTAATCTAAATAAGAATGGATATGCTATAACCAATAATGGTGATCGCTATCGTCACATGTTGAAAAACTTCTTGGTGGCCGCATTGGGTCGACTTAGCCTGAAACATATGTGGTTTGAATAGGACGGTGCCACTTTACACACAGCCCATGCCTCCTCGATCACCTGATTTGACGATTCCCGACTATTTTATATGGGGTACTTGAAAGAAAAGATCTATAAGATAATATTCGAAATGATAAAATAATATGCGAAGTGTGTGAGAATGTTATGAAATATATGGTTAAAAAAGCACGCATCTGTGCCGCTGCAGAGGTGGCCACTTGGTCGATGTCATATTTTATATATAATTGTAATAAATTACATAATCCATAAATAAAACCGCAATTACAAAAGTATGTTTCATTTTCTAGTTATTCAAAAATAACATCGGCCTGGAACATAATATTCACCCTGTAATTATCCCACCACCCAAAAATACCTTTCGGTCCTCGTTTATTTCTGTTTGAATATTTGAAAACAAACCATCATCTGTCAGTATTTCTATCGTTATTATTTATTATTAATCTATATTATTTATATTAATCTAAGTACGTTAAAATTCAGAAAATGTTAGATATTATATTAAAGAATAACAATCAAAACGTCATTATTAAGACCACAAACTATCAGGGATATTTGAGAATAGGTATGAACATATTATACTTAGTTCTTAAAAAAAATTGTTGTAATTAATTTTTCATTACTAATTATCCAACGGGTAATTTAGTTTTGTTAAAAATGACGTTATAATATAAAATTCATAGAAATTGAAATAAAACACAAAAATATTGTGAGAAATGTACCTGTAATTTATGCGTAAACAGAGTCATGCAATTATTTTTTGGGAAATGAGAAATATTTCATGTTTTAAACATTGATGGGTTTTAGGGAAATGTACAGGTAATGCTTTATTGCTAGGATTATAAAGCCTACGTGAGCTTTGTACAATGACGTATGAACGTTTAGTACCAAATAGCGTGATACTTCTATTTTGGTAGGCCATAAATTAACCCTTTGGAACCTAAATTTAATGCCTCTGACTTGTATAAAAAATACATGTATATAACATTTTCACAATTTATTTCTCTTTTTAAGTATTTCACGACATCCACATCGTTATTTGGCCGTTGTTTTAATTCATATTTATTTCAAATAATCAGGAGTCAAATTTACTACAAAAATATCTTCTTGTTATTTCATTTTATTATGATTTCATTCAATATATAATAATATAAATTTGTGTAATATTCTTACCATGATATAATAAATAAAATATTTAATATTGGTCTTTCGGAATATATAATATTATAGTGTAATATAAAATAATAATATTATATAATGTAATTTCTGAATAAATAATAAAATATTAAAAAACACGGTAAGGACAACATTGGATTAAAACCATTGAATGACACTTGCATTGTTATTACTGTGAGTATTTTATTTATTTCGTGATCCTGTCATATCTCCTAATATCCGGAGCAGTACTTGCAGCGTGCGTACACTGAAATGAGTTTTGATTATATTTTCCCATGTAATATTAGCTTTACCGAAGTAATACTTTTTTTAATTTTTTTATTTCTATTTTTAAACATATTTTAATCTAAAAGTGTGACGCACAACTTATAAGATGATATTTTATCACATTGCACTTATAATATTGCATTTTAAACAAAGGAAGTCAAAATAATCGTTTTGTAGGGGTCGCGGTTGTTAAATATGGTTGGCTGTGATTTATCAGAAGGTTTTGTGGATATGGGACTGAAGCCTCTGACATCTTCTAGTCTCACGCGTGTCAGTGCATGTCGCAGTGTATATGGTGTGCGTGTGTGAGTATTTATGTATTGTCAAGAGGTTGATTGAACAAAGGTTGGTGTTTATTGATGGATGAATTATACAGAAGCGGTATACAGTTAAATGCGCGTACGTGATGGCTCGCTCGATGGTGTGGATGAAAGGAATGCCTGCGGGGAAGTGCTCGCTAGCTCCTAGGGTAGTGTCCGTCACGACGTATGGTGTCTGCTGATTGGTTGGTTTGGTTTCGACCCTATACGGTTGTTAATGTTAAGTGAGTTCATACATGACCATATCTGTGGGGCACGTGCAGGGTCACTACAATTTCAGTTTTAAAAGAAAAGGTAGCGCTTTTACATCAGTTTTCTCAAGCGCCTCTTGAGCATATTCTTGTTTTTAAATTTTTAAATAGATATGCGTACACGGAATACATGTTACATCAATATTCTTACTATTTTCAAATTAAGCTAAATGCTTGTACTGTGAAAATAGGACTAACTTGCTGGTGTCCTGGAACGAGGTGCGAACCCCTGACTACTAGATTACTAGGCCAACATTTTGAGTAAGCTACTCAATGTTGCATGATCAGTTGTTTTTCAGTTTATTTGCCTTTCACGCGCTCTTCGGTGAGATAATAGTCAAATTCGAGAGGCACAGTCGAAGATGTCACATACGAAGCGATTCTATTGCGCTGACCGGTTTTATTGTCTCATGGCTGCGGCTCGCTGCTCATTTCTACCTCGGCCACTCCTCCAGCCATCTGTTTCTAGTCTTCAGGTGCTTCATTCAAATTCAATGTTTCCCGGAGGCAATCTCGATACCGTATCTTCTGCCCCCCAGCTCTTTGCCTGCCCATGATTTCCCCGTATATGACACGTTTCGGAAGTCTATGATCGCCCATAAGTATCAGATAATATTGTAGAATGCGGCCAAGGAAACGTTGGTGGAACATTTACAGACTCTTAACATGTCTTCTGTAGGGCACCCAAGCCTCAGTCCTATATAAAAGTATGGGAAGAACAACCTGTACTTAAGCACTATAGCAATATTATTTGTGTTGAATGTATCAATGTTGAACATAAATTGCTAATTGATACATCCAATGTATAATGGAATGTGTATGGTAGTTAGCAGCGGACTAATAAGAAAATAGTGTACCCTGGCGTGTATCCTGTTAGATACTGGATAATTAATAAAAATAATAGTATTTATTACATCATTAATATTATTTTTATTTACTCAACACAGCAAAATATTAACATTTCTATTTTTACTCTGACCATAATGTTCTGATGGAAATTTTCCGAGGTTCCTGGCTTAATTCAAACATATCATGTTTTAATTATTACATCATTATAAAATGTATGACTTTCGTTTAAGATTTTTCATATTTTACGTCATTCATTAAAAGTGTCGGAAGCAGAATATTACTTTTAATGCTTTCACGCAGATAAAACGGCTTCAAAAAAATACATCACTATCGTAGTAGTAGTGTTTCATATATTATATATTAATAGTAGATATTTTCTTATTATAGTTAATGGTATTACGATATATGAAACCTTTTTGATGTGGAATTTGAAAAATAATTCACCATTTTCATCACCTTAATTTTCCTGATGAGAAATCGCATTTCTTTTAATGACAATATTAAATTTCCCGAGCCTTTTTCGGATAATACTGGAGTCGTGTCGAATGTCGTGACATTCCTAAGTAATTAATTCTATTTTAGGCACGCAGGCATTCCCATCTCCTATATATTATACTACCCTATTATCTGAAATACGTTTGTTGACTTGAGGTAGTACATACAATACTCATTAGAAACCTCCGAACTATCCATTGCTAATAGTTACATTATTTCATATCTTCTTTCATAATTTATAGAAATAGGAAAACTTTGAAACATCATTAAAGAACAACGAACTATCGTTGATCTTTCTGCACACAATGTCAAAAAGTTTGGCAAATAATTTTCGAAGCCACCCGTTTAAAAAATAAGCTTTAAAATAGTCACTACAAGTGCAAGTGGAGACCTTTTTTCAGTGAGCTACTAACGATAAATCGTTATCAATTAAGTGATTGAAATACATTTTTAATGATAAGTCAACGTTAGGTTGTGATAAATTACGATTTTATAAAGTATTAATAACGGATCAAAAATAACATTTTAATAAAAAAAAACAACTTTAACATTTAAAAAATTGTTATGCTATTATCCTTTCTAGTTTAGTTTGTACATAATTTATTAGATATCTGAATTCCCTGCATGTTTTTATTTAAATTAGAAAAATAAAAATAAAAGTTATAATGAAATTAATAGAAAGCGAGAAATATAATAAGAATTTCTCTGGAATAATTGGAAAAATCACAAGAAACAAATATATTTTTACGTATTTTTTCATTTATGGATATCAGTTGTAATGATTCTGATGTTCGAAAGATTTAATGAAAAGATCAAAGCCATTTCTACAGGAGCCATAGATTAATTTCCGGAAATATTAAAAGAATTTGAATAATTATTCAAATACAAATATATTTTCCCTACATTATTGCGTAAAGCAGAAGAATACGCGAATTACAAAAATGACTAATTTAATTGAAGTTCATTTTGATTTGAATGACTATTTGATCAAATTACTAATTTTGTATTTTACATTACAAAGTTATAGAAATTACAGTTAAAATTCAACCAATTATATTTTTCAATCATTTCAACTAATTTTGTATTTTAAAATGCTTAAGTTGTACATATTACAGTTAAAATACAAATGATTTTTTCTCTTTACTAACTAATATGTATATATATATATTTTGCTAAAAATGACTTTTAAATTAAACTGAAAAATTGATTCATATTCGATAAAGGATATAATATGTATTATCTGCCTTTAACATTTTTATTCATGTATAACTAACTCAATATCAAGGTACTAGTTAAAAGCCAGCAACTGGCTGTGACTTCAAATCACAGCCGGATAAATTTATATTGGTATTTCTAGAATGCAATAAGAACTTGGATTTACAGTGCAGTTTTTAAATGTGTTCTTTTAAATCTTGCTAAGTGAAGAATATACTAAATAATTTGATTCGTATATAGGATAAGTTTTATTCTGTCCTGATGTAACTATGTTTGTTTCGAAACCAATTAATAAATAAATAATGAAAAAATATTTATGTTTAACAATTATTTACATGACCAATAAAATTCCGAAGATATTGAATAAATAAATAATTTCAGTGCATTATAACATCTATAAGATTCAAAGTACCTTAAAAACGATATATTTCTATTCGTCGGACGAAAACAGCTTTAGGACCCGCAGTGGCCACCCCGGAACAGCCCCACAGCATTCTTCGCATCCTCCGGAAGATTTTCATTTCTAAATCACCCCGACTTGTATACTTCCCCTTCTGTCTTATATCTCTCCCCGCATCCGGGAAGCAGCCCTGTGCCGGGATCGACTGTGGACCCGAACACAAAATGACCGCCGATAGAAGAAGGAATATCTTGCAATGCGATCAGTTCATTACAGAAATAATATATATTCTAGGAAAATCCTAAAGAAGGAATCTGTTTTCTTTGGGTACATCTTCAGAAAGACGAATGGCGTAGATAAAATAATATAGTAGACGTGTATTGTAAATGGAATGTGATTTGTAAACATTCTAGTGTTATTTACCCAAAACCAGAGAGAATACAAAATCAAAAAATTTCAATCTGTGCGTGAGAAATCCGAAATGTATATGAAATACAATGTTATATGAAAATGACGAGATTTTTTAAAAAAATATTTGACTAACATGGATCATTAAAGATCTATTCGTTATATTCTTTCATACAGGTTACATCAATTATCTTCATCCTCAGTTTTCGTCTATCGACTGTTGGATAATGGCTTTCACTGGCGACCTCCTCTTCATTTCTCCCTGTCTTTCGAATCCAGTGTTTTTTAGACTATCCTATGACTTTATCTTCCACATCGATTTAGCGAACTGAAGAGTATCCTACGCTTCAACCTCCTCTCTAGATTTTTTTACACCAACTGTTATTATCTCTTCAGCAAAAGTGTCCCGCTCATTGCCATTTCAGGTTCGTTATTTGGCAGACTACATGATTCGATTTATTTAATTATTATTTTAAAACTCTGTTAAGCATTATTGTTATGAAAATAGGACAATGTTAGTGATCTTTCGGGACGGGGTTCGAACCCTTAACTACTTGGTCACTAGGCAAGTATTTTACTACTATACCAAGTAAATCAATCAAATTGATAAGGTATGTTGAAAACAAAACTTGTTATTGGACATTCAATACAAAAAAATAGTTTATCATATAGCACTACTAATTTTAATTTAAAAAAAGTTTATATGTATAAGGATATAATTTATTTAATTTTTATCATTTGTCTGGACAAAGAGGGTTGGAAAAATACGGGATGTAGGAAGGGTGGAAGGATTTCAGGAGAAGAACAGGAATAGAGAGCAAGGATCAATCAACTAGAATCAGCAAACACGATCTACCTGTGAAATGCTCTTTTAGGTATCTGGATTTTCTTCCCTGGAGCCATAAATCTTCTGGCTTCAAAACACGTACTCCGTTGTTCTGCACGAAGTACTTCTTGTTCGAAGTACTTCGGTGGTGGTGCGAAGTGTCATGCAATATGCACCATACATAATAGCAAGATATACAGGATTCGGCACGCAACTCTCACACACAAAAACACACACAGTAGACTCTCCATCAATTTATCATTCCCACACGGCAGGGAGATATTAGACAACACCACAAAATAGGTCGTGTTCTGGGAATAAGGGGAGGGGGTAATGGATAGGAATTAATATATATGTCGCGTTCATATTTACGTATGACGGCGATCGATAGAATCTTGTTATAATGATTGAATATCATTCTTAAAATATTTACTACGTTTATTACAATTACATAAAATGCTAACTGTACCCATACAGCAGGTAAATTGAGCTCCATAAAACAGCACTCAATTTCGTGAAATGTTGTCCTCGTATAGCGATATAGTTTTAAATGTAAAATATTTATTACTAGTGTAATCTCTAAACATTCAAGAGAAATCATTTCATTTTACGGTGTGCACATTGTAACTGAAATATACCGAGGACGTTAAATCCCCGTGTATTACGAAAGCACCTTGTTTTATTTGGAATTAAATTTGCAGCGGTCTTAGATTTATGTATTGTCCACCTCGTGTGCTATCTTTGTGGGAAGGAGTCTCATGGGGTGAAGATCTGTATTAAAAATACAAGATATAACAATTAAAATATGATTCACTAATAATACCGAAAACATAAAATAAAGATTTTAGTTAAAAGTATTAACTTCCGAGATCAAGCTCTGACTTTGACAACTAGAAGATTTCCACAAAGTGCAACAAATAATATTTAATAGTTTATTAACTTTGTTTTTAAAACCAATATCACTAATTTATATTTATTAATTAAAAATATGATTTACTTTATCAGGATAACTAAAAATCATGTTTCAAAATGTTATGTTTTCAAATTCCATGTAAAAAATAAAATAATTTAAAAACTAAATCAAGTACACGATGATGAAAAATGAGGAAAATATGGGAAACATTTTTAAGAAAATAATTAGAATTGGACTAATGGTTAAATATAACTAAAAATTCATAAATTATTAAAATCAACTACAGCGTTTTTGCGTTAAATATTATAAATACAAATAATATTTTAACAATATTTGAGTATATCAAAGAACACACAATTTCTGGATTTTTACCTCCAAAGGCATTTTCTTTTTCATAGCATTATATTTATTTCATATCTTTAATGTATAACATAATATGTATTATCTCTATGGCGAATCGGGTTAAAAAAAAACCTGATCACGCTGGAATAAACACATTATTATTATTATTATTATAATTGTTATTGCTATTCAATTTGTTCGTACCTCTCAGTGAGAGAGAAAAACGTAAAAAAATACTTAGTGGGAAATAAATAAAGCGAAACAACAAAATATATATTGGCTTGAAAACCTTTCTGTTCTGGTTTATGATTAACGATTCGGACACCTGCCCAGCATACGTGCACGGTTGACATCGGCCACATGAGAACGAGTTATTTATGTATGTCACGACTTGGATGAGGAATAATTTTCAGACTTTCGTGCTTCCTATTGTAGTCTTATTTTTAAGAATTAGCTTGACTCCTCTATTTCAACAATCACATTTCTTTTTTTTTTATACAAACCAACCCCATAGTTGACACCCACCCCGCGGCTGATCCGTTGGATGGGTTGATTTGATATGACAAAATTTGATACGATATTTTTAAAGGGTTTTTATAGTCCTGTATTTTTTATAATTTAAAAAATATGTATAGGGAGCCCCGATTAATAGTAGTAATATTTTAACAACCCTGAAACAAGATGCTAAGGGTGTGGCAAAGTCTCGTCAAAACATTTACAAACTAGACACCCAGTACTCTCTGTTCGGTACCCATCTCATCTTTTGTTCTTTAATCAGCTATTAAGAAAATTAAGTGGAAACCTTAGAAGTTAGACAGACTTATAATGGTGATGAAATATGTCAAAATTATTTGAATTAGTGAATGGAAGAATAATGTTATCCATGAGGCACCTACTTGCTCACAGCTTTCGGCATTGGCTGTCACTTAAAATATAGGATAGTGCCCCGATGTTAACTATGGGAGTGTTTCTGTTTCTCTATGGGGACAAGCAGAGAGAACGTCACGCACTCCTAATCTGTCATAATGAGTGTTTCAATATAATCAGATTAATTTATTTTTATAATTGTTGGGTTAATTGGATATACCATACATTTTATGGACACATTAAAAAAAAATTAGACTAGATTGAAAAAATCTATCTTCCGAAAAAAATATACGGTTACCACGAAGTATCGAACTCAGAACTTTTTTCCGGCAATAAAAAGTTTCGGGTTTTTAATAAACAAAATCATTTTCTTCCTTACACAACACAATCGTTTGTGCTGTAACAAACATGATTGATTTAGCCTCCCTAGAATGAGGCTCGAACTCCCACTAGAAGTTACTAGAAGCCGCTTACAGATACATACATTTATGGATATATTATTTATGTATAATATTTACTTGGATAATAAAACAACTCATTAGTGCAAGATTTGTTGTGTTTACGTAGAAATTGTATTTGTTTTGTTTATTAAAAGGTCCATAGAAAAAAAATTACGAATAAAACACAGTATTGTGCAGGCAAAGCGAGGTTGTATTGTTCGCAAGCAATGCGAAGTTGTGTTGCAAAGCAATGGTTTATTAGATATTATTAAGGTATTCAAAAAAATCAGCGCTACATTGTTTGCAAGAAAAATAACATTGTGTGAACGTGTTTACTCACAGCAACGCCATTGTATTGTTTGCATGAAAAGCAAGAGGAATCAATTTGCAAAAGTTTTCAAGAATAATATATTGCATGTGGCGGCCCAGGGGGGTGGCATCCGTGCGACAGAGAGGTCTAGACGTGTGGAAACTGACAAATCTCTCTCCGCACTCCGCGAACGAATTCATGTTTCATCGTAATTTATCGCGAGTTTCATAACTTATGCAGAAATACCTAAGACGTATCTTACTTTTTCCGTCTCCTTGGCAGATTCACGGCATTCGTTGTTATTTACACAATATATGGCATCTCGTACGACACAACCAAAATAATTTATACATAACAAATTTTTTATTACATATATATATATATATATTGCGTTTTATTACCACACACAAAAAATTCAATACTATTATGAATAGTCTTTATATAATTAGTGACACTAAAATAATGTGCATATATTTATTATCTAAAAATAATAATAATATTTTATTTTTTAGATTCCAGAATTTTATGAAAGAGAGTGTTACAGTATATACTGAAATTCACGAGTATTGTTGGAGAGTTTTGGCAGAAAAGTAAAATTCTTCATCGCCATGCTTGCCACAATAATATTTGACTATATATTATGTAGTAGCAGACAGTAAGTACAAACAAACTTAATATTAAAATTGTCGCTAAAAATATTGTCGCTGTAGCATAGTTGGATAATGCACCTTCCCCGGTTAGGAAAGAGATCCAGGTTCGAATCCCGGTGGCGCAACAACAATATTTTTCGATAAAATTAATTTTATATGTATATCTTTCTAATTAATATATTCAAAACTTAATTTTACAAGTTAAGGTGGTTCGGTTAGGTGGAGCATATGATTGATCAAAGGATAGGCAGATAAACACGGAGGATTCAAGATATCGAAGCCGGTCAAATATAACAAATTTTAAAGGTGAATAACTTTGAGTACTTATATGACGGAAAAAAAGTAATTCTAAGAAAATGTATGTAATGAAAGAAAATACGCTGCAATGGTATAATAAAATAAATACCGTATTTCCTCGATTACAAGACATGTTTTTTTCTTATTTTGGTGTCTCTTGAATTCGGGGTGCGTCTTACAATCGCTGTAAAACTTCGCGGTCATGATGCATTATTACTTATTACTAGTAGAACTGAGTCGAAAAGTGATTCAGAAAAATTGGATACTGAATCTGAAGAAATTTTAGACCGATGGTGATAATATATAAATAATATCCATATTTTTTAATCATTTTATGGCATTGTCTGTTATCATAAAGTTTACATAATATTATTATTTTTTATTATTGGTATATAAACATTAGGGTTCGTCTTATAATCAAGGTAATACGGAAATAATGAAAAAGAGAAATTGTTTCATTTTACATAACTTATCTAGAATAATGCTATCTTTAATTGTAAAAAGTGATTAATCCAGGTGTTTCCTAGAAAATTGTAAAAAAAAAACACAAATATTTGCAATTATTTACAAATGTTTGTATTACAATTTTTATGCGCCCTCAAAAAATCTTGATTTATGGGTTTCCTGACGTTTGATCCCCCGAAAGTTGATCCCTCCGACAGTTGATCCCTCGGACACTTGATCCCTCGGACAGTTGATCCCTCGGACACTTGATCCCTCGGACAGTTGATCCCTCAAAGCTTCTTCAAGTACCGATTTATATTCGTAAATTTTAGCACCTGCGAATCTTATAAATAGGGCGAGAGCAAATTTATAAAAATATTGCTCTCGTACGAAATTTCATATTATTTTAGATAATTAAGAATGTTTTCATATTTACAATAAACCGTTTTTCTGTTCAATATAGTCGATTTATGGTGAGGCAAGGTTACCAACATATTGATTTAATTAAGTCGACCCTCATTGTCTAGTAGGCATGACACCGGCTTCTCATACCGGGAGCTTCTGATTCGATTTCTGACAATCTGTGTTAATTTTCTCAAGCCTGGCCATTTTTGTGATGTCTTTCAAATAAAATATTCATAATCTTCAAAATATATTTATGTATTTGAATGAGCTTATTTATCATTTGCCTGAGACGAACTCTTCAATTTTTGTGGCATCTTGCGCGAAGGAAAGATTGCTTGGAGATGCTTGTAGTGGTGAGCTACGTAGAAGGACGAAGAGGAAGAGGACAATCCCCCACCAGTTGGACTGATCAAGTGGAAAAGGCAACAGGCACTTTCTGGTGACAGCCCTAAGATCTGCAAGATGCCGAGAAAAGTATAAAATAGGACGGGAGTTCACGAAGATCGCGTTTCTTCGTCATGAAGGACCATAGTGGATGATATATTATGAACAATTTTTTGATATTTCATTGTTATTTTATATTGTAGGCCTTTAAGTTTATATGAATATTTCATTTTAAGAATTGTTGATAACTTTTTTCCTGTTTCAGCAATACCTATAAGATGTCGATTAAATAGAATGAGCATTGTATTTCTCACTGTGTATTTATGAGAATTTTGCAACAAAAATTTAATTAATAGTGAAGTAAAAATAATTTATAACCTCTTGAATTTCTTAAAATTTTATTAGTATGTCATTTATTACAGCAAACATAATCTTTTTAGTAATTCAAATTTAAATTATTTTACAGATCTGAAGAATCATGAACGAAAATATAAAATGTAAGCTTTATGTAGCTCTTACCTTACAGAAATCAAGAAATATTTATACCCAAAAATAAATTCATAGTCGAAGCACTATCCATATTATATTATATGTCAAAGATTTGGTTTTAGGTAAGTTGTTCTGGGGACTGCTCAATGGTATTATTTGAAGATAAATTGAAAATAAAGACTGCCAAACGTTCAACGATAAAGTTATTTTTTACTTACCCATACAATTATTATAATTTATAAAAGGTTTATATTAATTATTCATATTAAGGTGTTTAAATTGATTGAAAACGAATTTGGAAATCTTTCCTTTTTTTTCTTCTATCTTCTTACTGGTCTCACACATAAAAAAATGCATGTATTTATACATTTTAAACCACATCTAGTTACATTATATTTAACGTTAATCTACGGTAGAAAAAAAAAGCGTTTTACGACTGTTTGTTAACACAATTTTGTATAGAAAAAGTTGTTTATCATTTTCAATGGATTCGATGGAAATTTAATATCTAACACGTCTTCCACAGGTAAATTGGAAAAAAATATCCCACCGATAGTTATTTGATAATACGTACATACATTATTTAGTTTCTGATTAGTGTGGGTTTTAATTTACACAGTAACACTTATTTACCGTATTTACGTGCAAAGGACTAAATTAATTGAAAGTTATAATATTGTAACCGGCATTATTTATATTTATCTCGGCATTTTGTTTTAGCCGCCAAGCTCTACTTATTTATTCTGATAGACTGTTGAAAACTTAGAATTATTACTGATGCCGATATTTATAAAGATTATTTATAAATAAATTTTGTAACGCGTATCTTGTATCTTGTATCATATTTCCTTAAATAATATTATTAGAATTTGTTTTATTTGTATTTAGTTAATATTTTTTTGACATACAGTTTTAAATATAAATTACTTGAAAATAATACTATTATTATAATAGTATAGTATATGTGAAATTATTTAAAAAAAATGAAGAATAAAATAAATTAATAACTTTCCTATAAAATTTACTACGATGGTTTTAATACTGACAACCGGGGGCAGTGTGGGTGCGAGACTTTGTGTTGACATTGTTCTCTGACGTAACTATGCCCCCTTCAGTAAGTTTGTTTGTGTGTTGCTCGCTTATTTGTTCATTCAATGTTTGGAGATGTACTGACGTCACGAACCATGTTGCTACTTTAGTGCGTGGGTTTTTAACAAGTACATTATAAAATAACATTTTTAATTGAATAAAAAGAATCGATGGAATATACTTTGAAGTAATTTTTATTATACAATGTTTCACGCAGCAATGGATATTCTCAAGTTTCCAAAGAACTCTAAGAATCTCCACTAAAAATTTTGATTTTTTTTTATCATCTACCGTCATCGCCACCACATCCAAATATTATTATTTTGAAGTTAGGTTTTCAAGTTGTATTTTAAATGCGTATTATTATAAATAATATTACTTCCTAGAAGATGCACCAGTTCTATACACAGGTGCTTGCGGAAATCTTAAATTAAACATAAATTATTCAAATATTAAAAATTAAATGTATCAATAAGAAAGATACTCACATTAAATCTATTTATCGATAAAATATTTTTGTTACCACCTGGACTCGAACCAGGAACTATTCCTATCGCAATATACTAAAAATATCATATAACTATGTTCTGAAAAACTGCAACTTCACAATAATAATGTGTTTTTCTTAAAAAAATATTAAAACACGTATATATATATATATATTTAGATGCAACAGATTTTTTAGATCGAGCTTTTGACTATGAATTTGGAATGCATCCATTCATGTCTGCTTTAAAAATATATTCCTCTACTGTTTAGACTATAATCTTATCATGACGATATTTTAAAGGTTTAATTATTTTGTTTTATTTTTATATTACAAGGACGTTTGTGTTATTAAATATATTTCGTCATTCACGTCAGTATTAACTTATAGTGACCTCAATCAGATGACTGCTCATAATGCATCTCCACAAATCCTAGTCATGTTTCGCCCTCACAGTTTCAACTCCAGGGTCTCTTCAGGTAAATGCGACGCATCTATCTACCGCTGTGGTACTCTTCCATGTCTTTTTCGGCTCAAAGTTATGCCCAAGATAACCTCCTTCTTAAAGCTGCCACTTTGACCCAAAATATGGTCGAAGAAGTGGAAGAACCTTTTGTTTACTGCTGAAGATATTTATTTACACTCTATCCCGAATCGTTTTGAGAGTTGTTTACTCTTGTTTCGATTCGTCATAATTACATATTTTTTTACATTATTATCATAACACCATCATAGGTTGGCTCCGGTATCATCGTACCAGAGCCATACCTGTACAATTTGACGTGAGACTCGTTATCACATTAAATTCAGAAGGTAGCTAGAAAGAAGCTTTATAAATCATACACCCCCAAAAGGGGAGGGTAGACGTAACATTTATGTGTTGCTGTCGCCGAACTTGGTCACAGTCCGACAGAAATTAACCCTATCCAGGTCGCAAGAGGTACGAGGGAGAGCCAGTAGAATGCTCCATTAGGTCTCTCTAGCCACTGCTCTTCCTGGCATCGTCCATCCCAGCAACCCCCAGCGAAAGACCCATACCCTAATAAATTTCCCGGAAATAAAACTAATAGTAAAAAACTAATATATAATATATGTAGGTCTTTCTGAAAGGAAATGGTCGACGCCTTCGAGATATGCTGAAGGCGATAATAAATACCAAGACTAAATACACATTATTGACATTGCACTGCAAATAGTTCAAATAAAACGTATTTTTAATTAAATATAAAATGTAAAACTTAGGGGTTAAATAAGATTAAAAAAGTATCGCCTATTAATAAGTTGGTATATCATAAGGAAGTTCCGCTTGTATGCTATTATTTATTATTCAGTGAAATGTTCGTCCTCGGAGAACGTACGACCAGCCAATGTTTTGCTTTGGAAAGTTAGTGAGTAAATCCCTGGCGTATCTTATAAGGGTCCTTTCAGCCCCAACATCAGAGAGTTCTGTCACTATTACAAGACCATTAGTGTACGATTTGTTGGATGAATTATTTTTATTTTATTCAAAGTGGAAAAAATATATCCAAGCGTTCGAGTGAAATTATCACTGATTATTATTATTATAATTATTTCTTTTTGAGAATATTTGAACAATTTTTTTAGGAGTATTGAAAGAATTTGTGAATTTGATATGTTCTATAAATAACAGCGCGTGATGAAGATCTTCTGGCGTAACAAAATTATTAATGAAAAAATATTAAGATATACGAATAAGTCAATATAAGAAATTAAAACTGTCAAATAAAGGAATGTTGCATATTTCAGAAACAATTGTGTTTGTGATTTATAAACTCATTAAATGGTACACCATGCACTGGTTGACTCAATACTATAACACGAAATACTAGGTTGAGGAGAAACTTGTTACATATAATAATTACAACTCAAAAGACAATATTAAAAATAATTTGTAAAAAGGCTATTAAGTTTTTAAAGACTTTCCGGTTATTACAACTGTCAGATTTGAAGTAAAATTAATGAACATGTTATTTTTAAAATATCCAAATTAGGAATAGGACAGAGACATGCATCGTACATTGCTCCCAGACTGAATAACCAACTGCCAAAATCAATTAAATTAGTAGCAAATATAAATGTGTTCAAGACGTTCTTAAATAGCTTAAAGGTTTTCAAAATAATTATGAATTCGACATCTTTCTTATTCCCAAGTTCTTATCTGATCAATTTCTTAACATTTAAAAAAATATTATTTCACATTGTATTGTTATAGATTTTGATCTTATTTTATATAAATGTCGACAACCACACCAATAATTCAAAATATTTCTTATTTGAGGATGCATAACTCTATTAAAATCTAAAAGTCAGAAGGAGATGGGATCTGCTACCTTCTACCTGCTATGAAACCAATTAGTAACTTAGAGCATATTTGGCATATTTTGCTATATGAATAAAGTGAGGAATATTAATGTAGTATATGGGGATAGAACAATAGACGTCAGCTAGTATCAACGATGGTTACAGAAATTTCGAGCCGGAAACTACAGCCTAGAAGAAGAACTTCGTCCTGGAAGATCTGTAAAACTAGGAGAGAAGCTTGGATTTGATCATTCAACCAATCATCTACACCTGCGTGTTATCGGAAAAGTAAAAAAATTGGATCAATGGGTTCCTCACACTTTGAATGTGAATGTGTGCTCTTCTTTGGTGTCACGTCTCAGGAATGAACCTTTTTGGAAATGATGCTCCACCCACCACATTCACCGGACATTGTCCTATCTGATTATCATTTATTTAGCAATCTTCAAAATCATTTGAATGGAAAAATATGAATTCTGTAGACGAAGTCAGAACAGTACTGGAGGAGTATTTTTCTTCACAGACACGTGAATTTAAGAAGTGGGGCTTTATAAGTCTACCAGAAAGATGAAAGAACGTTACAGGAAACGAAGGAGAGTATATTTTAGATTTAAAAAGAAAAAAAGAAAGTATAAAAATACCTAATTATTTATGGGATGACCTAATATTTTGTTAATAATTATTTCTTGAAGGATAGAGACATTTATACGCCTCGTGGTCCACAGGACACGTAGCATCTGCCTTCAGCACCACATCTTGAAAGCATCCAGCGTACTCTTTTTGTTCTATCGCAATGGCCATATCTCCATTATATACAGTATTATGGACGATACTGGAAATTTTAATAGATTGATCGATGCTGATTTTGCCATTCCAATTCTCGTCTTCCGATTTCAGCTTCACATCTTCCATGTTTTATCACTTAGGTACATATGTATATAAACTATTAGCTACTTTGATTGACGCTCATCAAAAATAAAATGATGGTTAATAAATAACCTTAATAGACATCTTTAAATAATATCATATAAATTCGCAATACCCTCGATCGTTATCTTCCCTCTGTTAATATCCCGGGGGATGCAACCCAAGACCCCGAGTTACCTAACACGAGTGACTTAACAGGGAACATTAAGTAACCATTACTGACCCTTGTAAGTCGCAAAATATTCAACGATTAATGATTTTACTACGGATATTGAGGTCGAAATACACCTTCAACCGTTATTAATACACCTATTGTGTCTTTCTACTAAATGAATTTATTAGTCGACTGTAACACGCGCAGTGCTTTAAGACAGAGTTGGCTATATTTATTGAATAAATTAATAAGCTTCTGATATATTACACAATATACTTTATACGTTTTTATTATTGTGTATTTTGCAGAGCTAAACAATCTCATGTTCAAATATTTAAGTACTTACATGTATATATGAATACGAAACAATACGAAAGTTACTTTGGACATCGGTCGATTTTCAGGTTTCTGGGAAGATAAAATAGAATTATATAAAGATTTAAAATATCACTACCACTTAGCACATGATGATTCTATCTGTATGATTATTTGTATGATCTCGTGCAAATATTCCGCAAACAGACAAAACATGTATTTATGTAGTGCTGTTTATCTTCTTTAAATAAATAAATAATAAAAATACATTTTATATATAAAATAATAAAACACTTTGTTTTTACCAGGAATATTGAATTATTATTATTATTACCAGGAAGTTTCGAGAGCGATGCTTCCTTTCTCAGGACAAGAAATGTACTAATAGTTACTTAGAAGAGTGTAGCGCTTTATCTTCTCTGCCTACTCCCACCGTTAAGCAGCGATCGTTATAAAAGTATTCAAATTTGAAAATATTCTTCTTCTTCTTTCCTCATTCATGTCATTATTGACATATTGTGACCTCAATCAGACGAAATTCAGCTCGTAATGTATAATAATCTTTCTGGTGAAATTACGTATGAATGGTAATTAAGTATTGTATAGTATAGGTGCATAATATTGTAGATATCTTAATCATTTTTTAAAAATTTTTTTTAATCGGTTTTGATGGCATTATAAATTGTTAATTAAAATAAATATTTATGAATCACCATATCAGATATTTAATTACTAATAAAAAAGTAAAAAATATATAATATATACCGTGACGATGGTGAGAGACAAAAAATGAATTGAAAGAGTTAAGATGTATATCTACGCTTTGAAAGTATTTAAATATTCAAAAATGTATTTTGATAAAGCTCCCTCGGTCTGCCAAAATATTTATCTATGAATCGAATTATACTAAAATTTATCTATATTTAGCCAGTGAGGCTATATTATAAAATGTTGATCCACCCCCCTTCACCCTCCGACCTAATTTTTTATCAACTTCACGATACCTTGACTTGAAATAATTGTTGAAAATAATGAATTCTAAATACCCATATATAAGAATGATATTTTTAAGAAATTTTCTACTTGAGATAATCACTGTGTGACGGTTTTTGCTCCCATAAGACTTTTTGAGAACAACGCTTAGCTTGCATAGTTCCCGTGTACATACCATATCTTAGAGATTCGCCGCCTCATGCCTCATTTCACGATCGTACGTCAAATGTCATTGTTGTTTGTCAATTAGTTGATTTTGCATCTTCCCAGCAGCAGTTAAAACAGAATAAATATTTGTAATCTAACGCCTTATAACCCAATATTCAATGTCTTTAATGACCCAATATTTAACTATTAAGAATAGATAGGTAGGGATCTGTGGTGGTTTTAGGTGATCTTTATGAGCACGTGTCGAATCTTGCTGTTAGATCCTCGTGTATACTGGTTTGCAGCACATAATATGAAAAAATTTCACAACCGAAGTGACAAATTTCGAATGCAGAGACGAAAAAATCCATAAATAAAGCATATTTCTCTATGCTTTGACGTTCGAACAACCCGCAAACGATTTTAATCACGGGCGTTACCATAGTAAAAAAAGTTACCATAGTAAAAATTTACTATCGATCACACAACTGGCCATAAGATACATTTTTCTCTTGACTGACAAATAATTGGTCCGCTATGAATCCAGTTGCCCTTTTTTGTTTTGCAATATTTATTTGTTTAAAATATCTAAATTAAATGATTGTGTATACTAAGGGTTACGAAAAAATATCTACTATTTCATCATTTTATTTACAAATACATGTTCAGGATTGTAATTTTCTAAGCACTTAATATGATATATGTATATAGATTTCAGAAATAGTTTAAATTAGAAAATATTTTATTTTATTATAAACAGTGATTTACACCTCTCGAGGCCGCAAATGAAGAAGAAGTGATTTAAAACAGTGCAATGATAATGAACAATTTATTAGTAGAGTTTAATTATTCTGTAACATATCGAAGTATACAATTGTAATTTTAAATTTTTACAGTGTCACCAATAAAAAGTGTAAAACATTGACGTTGCGTATCCTTGAATGTCAAGATAATCAACAATGCTGCTATTAATTCCTGTCAAAATTAAATATTTCAGAAATACCAATATTTATTATTTCGTATCTTTAACCTAGAAACACACTCCACATCTGAAACACGAAAAGATCATTTATTTCCTCTCCAAACAAATTATTTCTTTGCTGTCTTATGAATCTTACATTACAATTCTCTATGGGTTTGTTTTAATCCCCATTCTACTGTCTTGCGAGTTTTTCCATTGTGTACTCTTATTTTCTTCTTTTAAATAGGCAATCCACCCTTCAAGAGTGATTTGTGCCATTAATCAATTTGAAACTTTATTTTATAGAAAAAAGTACGATAAACGTATAGAATAGGAAATATTACATTACAAGTCAATACCATTGTCGTTCAAAAAAATTTCTATTATATAGATTAAATGTGGCGAGTTAACGGAAAGAAGATGACACAAGTTAACCGGGAGTTGAAAATTACCATTGACGAGACTACTGTAAAAAAAACCTGTGATCCGCAATGGACACGCAAAAATGATATGAACAAGGGTTTCCTCCTTGGCACCACACTCACATATTGAGGAATCTATTAAGTTCAATCTGAATAAATGTGAGGCTACCTGACAATGCCCAATTCTCATTCTAGAGATATTTGATATTGTTCTATTAAAGACTTTCCTTTTGGCGAACCAGGGGGTGCGGGGAATAGATCCTTAAATTATTTTAAATCGATTACCCTTATGATTATTTGGATCCATCCATTGTGTAGTCCAAATAGAATTAATTAAAATACTAATTAAATGTATTAATTAGAAAGACATACATATAAAATCAATCTTATCGAAAAATATTGTTGTTGCTACCGAGATTCAAACCTGTATCTCGTTCTAATCTGGGGAAGGTACATTAACCGACTGTGTTACAGCAGACAGTACTTTTGACGACAAATTTTCGAACCTATATGTCACGCACTTTACTTAATGCACCTTCCCGGATTGGAAAGAGATTCAGGTTCGAATCCCGGTAGCAACAACAATATTTTTCGATAAAATTGATTTTATATGTATATCTTTCTAATTAATACATTTAATTAGTATTTAAAATATCACAGACCTATGTTCCGAATAATTAATTACAACTTCACAATAAAGATGTGTTCTCCCTAATAAAAAATATAATTCGTACGTTTTTTTATCATATTAAGTGTTAGCGCCATTTAATGTACTCACGCACATACACACGCACACTGTGATAAATTATCAAAAAGATATCCTTTCCTTTTCTCCTTCCTAATCTATCTCTAGGCACGAGTGAGAAAGAAGATATCTCTGCAGTCTAATTTTCGTCAGAACGACCGCTGCGCTTATTGGAGCCGAACACGGTACTCTACCGTCGCTGTAAATCCGCATTACTACCGCTTATATTAATTAAGAAAATAATTATAATTAAATCCCGCTAATAAAAACAAAGAATTCCTTTAACGCGAGTGTTAACAAGTGTTTTGTTACATAATTCTGCGTCGCGAGTGAATTGGTGGACCCAGGGAGGAACTAGAACCAGCTCCATAGAGATTTACAAGTAAGTCCCATCCTTTATCTATCTCCCGATAATTCCACAAAATTCCATTAAGTGTGTCATACGTTTTGATCATATTAATTGATGAGGGAAAACTCCGGAAAGAGTGTCCTTGGCCAGTTTATCAGCACATTCATTTCCATGAATTCCCTTATGTGCAAGAATCCAGACGAATGACACTTGTTTATTGTTGCTGTCCAAATTAAAGAGACATCTTCTGATGGAACAGATTATCTCATTGTCTAGCCAAACTTTCATATTAGCAGAGAGGGATTCAAGAGCTGCTTGCGCCATTGTGTATTGCCTGTATTAAAAAACTTCCCCTATTTAACCAACAGGGGAGGACATATGCCCCTTGCTTACGTATGCCTTTGTCGGAAAATACAAAAGATTTTACATGTTGATAGTGGTGGTGAACCTTTTTAACATTTTTTTTTGTATAACTGGCAGAAGGATGAAAAATAGGTACTAAGTATTTGCTATAATTTTTTTAAAAATGTTTATTATTTAAGTATAATATAATAAGTAATTTGATTATAATAAAAATAACTACTTTACCTAATTACAAAATATTAATACAGAAGAAATAATAAATTAATTATGTATTATGAAATAAATTTTGGGTTTTAAAAACAGGACAGAACTATCAAATTTTAATTTAACGTATTTATAGATATTTTCCAGTCTGACAGAACTGCTTTGCGAGATATCATATTTGAGATTCTGATCCTTCAGAGATTAAACTACATTAAGAAGTAGAAACAATAATTTCAACAAAACACATTTTTTTAAATATGAAGAGATGTTTTAAATATTGTAATTATAGTTTCATAATTTTCAAGTGTTTTTCTAAAACGAGGGAAGTAAGACAATTAATTAATTAAATATATTCATTAGAAAGATATACATATAAAATCAATTTTATCTAAAAATATTGTTGTTGCGCCACCGGGATTCGAACCTGGATCTCTTTCCTAATCGAGGAAGGTGCATTATCCAACTATGCTACAGCAACAATATTTTAAGCGACAAATTTTCAAACCTATATGTTACCTTTTTGATATTAATACATTTAATCGTTCCATTATTTGAAAGAGCCATCAACCTTATTTTTACAGAATCTCAAATACCTTTGAGTAATCTGATAGCAGATGCCAGAATTATCAATTCAGTTTTTTAAAATTTTGGGCACATTGATACAACTTTATTATTAGTGAAACACATTCTTATTGTGAAGTTGTAATTATTCAGAACATAGGTCTGTGATATTTTAAATATGGTAAAAAATAAGGTAGATGGCTCTTTCAAATAATGGAACGATTAAATGTATTAATATCAAAAAGGTACCATATAGGTTAGAATATTGTCTCTGTAGCTCAGTTTGATAATGCACCTTCCCCGGTTAGGAAAGAGATCCAGGTTCGAATCCCGGTGGCACAACAATATTTTTCGATAAAATTGATTTTATATGTATATCTTTATAATTAATATATTTAATTCATATTTAAAATATCACAGACCGTCTGTTCTGAATAATTACAACTTCACAATAAGAATGTGATCTCCTAATAATTAATTAATTAATTAAGTCATAATTTTGTATAGATACAAAGCGTACAGAACTAGAAGCCAAAGTCCTTATTTTCAGGGAAGGAATAAGTTACATCTCATTGTATTAAATAATGCTCTTGGATGTAACTTTATAACGAGTACCATTAGTTATCGAGCTCTGGTCTTGCCACAAATAAAAATATTTAATTGAAATTTTCTTTCGTCTTTTGCTGTGTCACTTTGCAAGACAGCAAAATTGGGTTTAACGAGTTTTTTTTACTTTAAAGAAATATTCCTACCTAGCAAATCAACTCTACCTACACGAACCGAAAGATGGTATTACAGAATTGTATGTAGGTAGATTTTAACGTAGAATATGTTTTTTCGGAGGCTTCCTAGGTAGAATATATTATGAAATTGTATTAAAAAATACGAACAATTTAAAAGATGGTCGGGGATGTAATATATCTGATAATAATCTGTAATAGTATGTTATATGAAGTAGGGCTGGGTAAACCCAACAAACATTATATAAATATTGGTGTGATACATATATCTTAGATACG